>OZ002736.1:23293478-24759136 GCA_963924305.1 Polygonum maritimum | reverse complement strand
GAAAGTTTACAGTTTATTAAAACATGTTGGGCAAGGTTCTTGAATTAAGATTGATGTAACATTTAGCCATTAAAAAGGTATGGACAATATCATAACTTTGTTGTGGATATTAATTAGCTATCTGTCCACCTGTTTTCCGTAGTCATGTATGAATTGTCCATCCCTTTTTAATGGAAAGTGGATATGCGTTATAACAAGATTCCGGTATGCGTTAAATAAAGTCCATGTTAACTTATTGGAAAATTTTAGTGGAAGCCTCATAGTTCAAGATTATTTAAGTTATTGTCCCTAAGAATATCCATATCAGCCACTGGCCAAATAGGCCGTGGGATTTAAGAAATGAGAGTGATATATGAGAATGGAAGATAAGAGAAAGGATGAAAAAGTTATATAAACGATCATATGAATTTCTTATATTTGGATACGCATGGGTTTTGATGAGAAAATGTGAATTAATTTTATTTTACTTTTTTTGTTTGAGTGTGGGTATTTCTAAATAATCTTGTTGCTTAATTATTGTAGCTAGGAAAATACTATCTTTTTGTCATCGATATGACTAGGTATGTGTAATGATGAAGAATTTTTCCCTTTTAACCAATAGAGGTGATACTTGGATACTACGATGCTCTTGTTATTTTACATTGTGGTTACAGTTTTGTAATACTTGGGACAACTTTGAATAGATCAATTCATATCATTATATAGGATTTGGGATGGATCGGGCTCCTATGCATCTCTCAATAATCTTGTTGCTTAGTCTATTTTTCAATATTTTTTTTTATTAGGAAAGGATTAGACGGGCCCATCTTACGGGGGTCGGTCTAGGACATCCTGACGGATGAGAACATTAAGTTCTGAGTTATCTGTAATGCGCTCAATAGGGTGATCGTGCCCCAGTTTTACAATTTTATCGGCCACGGAGTTAGCTTCCCTATGCACATGTCGGATGCGTACCATCGAGAAATGACGGAGGAGCATCCAAATGTCGGCAATAGTCTATTTTTCAATATGAATATACTATCTTTTTGTCATCAATATAAATAGGTAATATGTACAATGATGAAGTTAATCTATTTTTCAACTTAACGGCTTATGATAATATGTTCATCGAGCGTTGACAAGAGCAAGAAAACAATGTATTGAAAGTAATTAAAGTTGAAACACACATCAATAAATAAATGACAATACAATTTTGTGAATTCTTCCCACTCTCATGAAAACAATTCAAAAATGTTATAATAATTATGATCAATGTTCTTGTTTAAGTAGATGGCCACTCCTTCTGAATGTCGAATGTGTAATAAATCTCCAGATAGCATTTGTTGTCATCGTCTACAAACTGAGTAATCCAATAGGAGGTAAGAAACAAGAAGACTACTATAATTCATCTCTCAACAATTAACTAGTGATTTTAAAAGGATTAAGGGAGAATAAATATGACCTTAGTTCTAGCAGAATAAGTGCCTCTAGCAAAAAACCCAGAAGGTGTGGTTTCCTCTGGTGTTTCGTAGGTGTACATTTCTTGTTGAGGACTATATGTTCCTAGCATTTCTCTACTACTATCAACTGAACTCCATAATATGTTTATATGTTAATTGATAACTCAAAAATCATTCAAAATTTATTCACGATTTTTTTTGTATATACAACACACATACCTTTAAGGCCTTTCTTCCAAACGTTGTTGATATACCTTAGCCCCAAAACTATATTGTTTTCGACGGTGAATTTGAAACGAAGAACATAAGGAATGCCTTCTTTGAGGCTGAACCATTTGACACCATTCGGTTGAGGATCGCCTTTCTCGGGGATTGGAAGAACCAACTCGTTCCTACCCGGGGAAACAATTGTCAAGCTAGCTATCTTCACTTTTGGTTCCAAAACTTCTGCATATTTATATGAATTATTTGGAATTAAAACAAAACAAGAGGGTAATATCGTTGAGATTTGTAAATTTTCTCTAGCATGCTATATTCAAGTTAGGATACAATAATTTATTTATATCGGATTACATTATTAGTCATAAGATGAGTGACCTCTAGTTTATATAAACATGAAAGTCTATTTAAATTTGTTAATCAATATATACTTCTAAACCTGAAGCAGTTAAGGACAATTTTGTCAATAAGCTTTTTTAAACCATTCACCCTATTTTTAATAACGAATTGTTATACTAATTTTTAAATATGTTTTTTTAGTTTCAAATTTACATAATAAGGTACATATTAAGGGACAAAAAAATTGATTAGCGAAAAGTAACGTAGATACAGGTAAATTACATATATCATATAAATCTATCAAAACGTAGATACAGGTAAATAACATATATCATATAAATCTAAATTGTATCTATATTACGTATCATGAATCTAAATTATATATACAATTGTTCTATCCATGTACCAAATCAGTAAATAACATATATCATATTAATCTTTCAGAAAGAAAAAGTAGTGTAAAAGATTCTAAATATTTCATAATCCAAAATATGCGTATTTGAAATACTTAATATGTATGGACATGATTTTATAATTGAAAATTTTATAAAAATATTCTATATTATGTATCATGAATAAAACTACTAATTAAGTCAGTTTGGTGAGTTAGTCATTTTGATTTCGGATTAAGTACAAGGTTGGGAGATTAGTTATGGAGAATAAATCTATTGATGAAGTCGATTCGATAAGTTGGTCATGTTAACTGGGTAAAGTCATTGCAAGCTTGGTTCAGCTGGGTTCGGGTCAGTTAGTTTGGTTCGGGAGTATGGGTTAACATGTTATTTTAATAAGTTAGTACTATGTTCCAAGTCATTATTGTTTTCTTACAAATTTAGGTTGACTAATTGGTGAAGAAAATCGACTATTTTGTATTTCAGTTTGACACCAGCGTTTTAGACCAGTTTCACAACGAATGAAAGTTATTTTATTTATTGATTTTAATAATAAAATATATATTTATATTTACTTTATTTTATATGCGCAACTTTATAGTTAGAAATATGACACCAATTCAAGTTAGGGTATTCATAGATCATATGAAAATTAATATTTATTACATTTATATAAAAGAGTTCTTGGACAAACACCGAGTTATTAAAATTAACCAATTAATATTTAAATAAAGTATATATTTAATTTACAATAGTTATATCATTTGTAAATTAATATTTTTTTAATTTTATTTAAACATTCCCGGGCAAGGCCCGGGGCTATAACTAGTTATACGATGAAATACAAGGTGGTTGTAGGTAGATATCCAACAATACAACAATGGACAATCAAATTGAGAATTTGAAGGAATTATACCCTCAGTTGAAGTGACATCAACATTTCCAAGGAGTTGCTCCTTCCACTTTCTCAAGCTTTCATCATCCTAGCGTGCATTTCACAATATAATTGTCTCAAAATCTATCAATCTACATTGTGAGGACATCAAACTTACGAGCAAAACTAATAAGGAATAAATATCAGTTTAGTCCAAATTCGATATCACCATATAGATATGTTACATATTGCACAAATGGATCACACCAATCTTTTAAAGTGTACACATATTTGTAGATGAGTTTATTGTCCCTTGAAAGAAAATGAAAGTAACTAAATTAAAATAATGGTTTTTACTTGAACAAATTGAAAAAGAAGAAAGATTCGTTTGACAAAAACCTTATCTTTCTCAAGTTGGTCTTTGATGCTGCATTTTGGTCCTAATTGTATTTTGCCTATTTCATCTTCATCTTCCTCTACCCCATGGCCTCCTTTGACATGACTCTCATGATGTCCTGACGAAGACGAAGTTGTTGTCTTTGTTTCTTCATCACCCATTTTTTTATTAAGTTCAATCGAACCTTAAAACAACAAGTAAAACTCTAAATTTATAGGTAAAAATATTATTAAGAAATTAACTCTCAAATGCCTCCAAACAGGAAACGAAAAAAAAGACTCTGTCATTAGTCTTTAATCATTTTTTATTAAAAAACCTTTCATGATTAGTTTTTTTTTTCTGTGCTCAAAATTTAGAAAAGGATCAATACTTTTGTGGTGATCCGAAGAATATTGAAATAAGACACGGGACTTTAAGATCCAAAATATGAAAATCTCTCAATCAATAAAAGAACGACAAGTTTCACATGATCTTTTAATTTGATTAAAGTTAATAACAAGTGTGAGTACAATTTGATTGAAGCTAGGTAACTACAAGTATAATTCTGATTCACGTCAATTTTCATGCCACCACCATTTCAATGATCGTGCATAGATTAATTGTTATACACCTATGTGCAAACTTTGCATACTAATGAAGAATGAACAAACCAAAATGAATATGAGGAGGTCTAGAAGGATTAAAAGGTGCTCAACGTGGATGTTTTCTCAGTGACACTGGTTGTTGGGTTGTTTGTTTGTCGTTTGCTTTGTGTATAATACTTTTGTTTTAAATATATTAGTATTAGTATCGTGCCTTAAAGGCATAAATGTGATTTAACTAAAAAATTAGTTTAAATTTTATATAAAGTTATTCAAATGAATATAGTTTGAAATAAAATATTGTTTTATTTTATTTAATTTCTAATGGGATTTATTTTAATGACACAAGATTTCTGTTGTAATAGATTCTCTTAATCGAAAAAAAATTTGTAAGATTATAATTTTTGTATAAGGATTGAATACTCCTAAGATTTGTAGGATTTATTGTAATGTTTATGGATTATAATGTTGTACATAACCCACATATTAAATTCCAAAGTTTTATAATGTATAAGGAAAGGATAAGATACATAACATATTAGATAGATTCTAGGTAGACTTGTCAAAAGTTGACCCGACTCGCAAACTTGACCCGACCTGCCCGGTAACTTTAGGGTTCAACCCGAAAATTTGAATATGAAACTCAATATGAACCCGATCCGGTAAACCCAAAAAAATCTAGGTAGGGTTGGGTCAAACCCGGTAGGTCAAGAAATTTACAAGGCAGAAAACTTGTTTTAGAATGCACTATAATATAATGAAATGACAAATTGACGGGTAAATGTGCACCCAATTCTTAATATGTCCAAAGCTGAATCCGATTTTTAATAATAATAAAAACAACATAAATGAGATCAGTTCCCCGCTTTCTTCAACCTCTCCATCTTTCTCGCTCCAGTCTATTATAAGCAGATTTAGAGCTTAATTGGAGAACAGTTACAGTGAGTCAGTGACAAACTTACCTTTGCTAGTATCTTGTTTTAATCTATATGAAAATGGTTTGCTTTCAAACGAGAACGGTGTGAAAATTAGACATTTATAGAACTATCAATAGAATTGAAAGTCAAAATTTATATCATTATATGATATTCATGGTTTGCGTTGTTATGCAAGACATTTGAATATGTATAGTATACAATCGATAATTTATCACAAAACATTTCTTATAAATATGATTTATCATTCTTTGTTATCTATGAGTATTAAAGTCCACAAAAGATGATAATTTATCATTGAAGGGTAATTTATAATACCAACAAAGAAGTACACTTCTTTGATGTCCAGTCATCGAGAAGGGAAAACTTGATATAATGATACACTTTATAGTGATAAATCTAATGTATTTTTTAAAGAAACTTATTTTTAAAAAAAAGACCAACTATTTCTTATAATCTATTTGTTCTTCAAAATTCTTATCCAAACCCTCATTTTTTAAATATTTTTTATAATTTAATATTGAATGATATTTTTTTAAATGACATAAGTGACCTATTGCTCAACCTGAACCCATCCGTTAACCCGCCATGACCCAACGCAATTTGACCCATGACCCAATTGACCTGAACCCGAACATAACCCGAACCCAAAATGATTCGACTCGAACCCGCCCAACCCAACCCGTTCGACAGGTCTAATTCTAGGTTAATAATATATCTAAATAAAAATATATCCATTAAAAATTATAAAGAGTGGATTCTCATTATGTGTACAACTTTGGACACATTAGTTTTAAGATTTGTATAATTACGTTTAATAGGTTAAAAATATATCTAAATAAAAGTATATACATATATTGAAAATTATAAAGAGTGGATTTTTCGTCATGTATACAATTTTGGATAGATTTGTTTTAAGATTTGGATAATTATTTTTAATAATAAGGAAATATCTAAATTTTATTAGAAAGTAATTAACAATAAATGATATATAACGCATTAGATTGTTTCTACAAATTTTACAATATCTACGATGAATCAAATTGATCCGGTATTGTGATTAATTATGTCGGATAATGTTTTTCATAATTTATTTGTTTCATCATGACACGTAAGTCCAAACAAAAATTAATGTGTGACCAGCTATAATAAATGTAATAACATTGGATTTTTTGGAAAATAAGTTTTTTTTTAGATAATCTGATTTTGGCGAAGAAAAGGGATTGAATTGAAATTAAGATTTTGATCAAGAACAATTTTATAAAAAAATTAAGATTGAATTGAAATTTGTAGATAAGATGATTTCTAGAAAAAGTATTTATAAAATTTTAAAATTAATTCTTTTAGATAAAAATTAAATTAGAAATTAATAGACAAGAAGATTTCTATTTTCTAATGTGGGATGTACAATGAAACTTCAAAAATGAAATTTTATAAAAAACAATTGACATTGAAATTTGTACATAAGAAGATTTCTAAAAATTATGTATAAAATTTAAAGTTTGATTTTTTAGACAAAATTTAAGAAGGAAATTAGTAGATAAGATTCTAATGTGGGGTCTACAATGAAATTTCAACCAATTAAACAAATTAAACCGTTTTTCTCTCCTTCCTCTCTCCTTCCCCTCACTCTCTCCCTCTCCTACACTCCCTCCCTCTCCTTCCTCCCTCTCATCTCCGTCGCCCGCCCGCCCGCCCTCCCTCTCCGTCACCGCCGTCGCCCGCCCTCAGGTTTGTCCGCCATCTCTCTCTCTCTCCATTCTCTCCCTCTCTTCCTTCTCTCCTAGATCCGGGATCGTTGGAGCCAGATCCGGGCTCCTACGAGCCAGATCCGGGCTCCTACGAGCTAGATCTAGGCTCGAACGAGCCGGATCTGGGCTCGTACGAGCCGGATCTAGCCGGATCTGGGCTCGTACGAGCCGGATCCAACCGGTTGGATTTTTGGGATTTTTGGGTTTTTGAACTTTTGAGGGTTTTCGATTTTTTGGATGACTAGTTTGTTTTTCGGATTTAAGTGATGACAAATTTTTTTTTGTGGGTTTAGGGTTTTTGAGTTTGTGGTTTTTTGGATGACAAGTTGAGTTTAGGGTTTTTGAAACGATTTTGTGTTTTGGGGTGATGACAAGTGATTTTTTATGAGTTTTGAGCAATTTAAAACAAACTGATGACAAGTGCGTTTTAAGGTTCTGGGTGATGACAAGTTGTGTTATATGGTTCTGGGTGATGACAAGTTTGTTTTTATGGGTTTTGCGATGACAAGTCCGTTTTTAATGTGTTTTGGCGATGACAAGTTGTTTTACGGTTCTGGGGGTGATGACAGGTTTGTTTTAAGGTTTTTTGGATGATTTTATGGGTTTGGATATGTTTTTGGATGACGACTTTGTGTTTCGGATTTAAGTGATGACAAGTTTTGTTGTAGGTATAGGGGTTTTGAGTTTGTAGGTTTTTTGGATGACAAGTTCATTTTAGTGTTTTTGAGACGATTTTATGATTTAGGGTGATGACAAGTGATTTTTTATGAGTTTTGAGCAATTTAAGTTTGTTCTACGGATCTGATTGATGACAATTGTGTTTTAAGGTTCTGGGTGATGACAAGTCCGTTTTTATGGTTTTGGGTGATGACAAGTCCGTTTTTATGGTTTTTGGCGATAACAAGTCCTTTTTTAATGTGTTTTAGTGATGACAAGTTGGTTTACGGATCTAGGGGTGATGACAAGTCTGTTTTATGTTTTTTGGATGATTTTATGGGTTTGGGTATGTTAGATTTGTATATATATTACTTATAATTATGGCTTATTAGCTCAAATGGTAGAGCAATGTGCTTGATGCACAATAATGTGGGTTCAAATCCCACATAGGTCAATTTCGTAACTGGTCATCACTGATGACACGTTTTTTGTGTGAATGATGGGTTTTACCTCGACTTGTCATCAGATGACAAGTTGAGTACGTGAACGGAATGACAAGTTTTCTGCGCGTGGACTGATGACAAGACGGTCAACGCCGATAGTGGTAAGGGGTGCTGACGTCATCATATGCCATTGATGACGTCATGTTGTAAATTTTAAAAAAAGGTAGGGGCAAAATTGGAAAAAAACCTATGGGGGCACATTTTTTTTCCTTGTAGCCTATTTGCTTCAATATTTGTCTCCCATGGGTTACTTACCCATTTTCGTCTAATTAATAAGGAAAATTTGTTACGATATACAAAAAATTGGGTAAGATATTAAGTAGATATAAACAAATTGGATAAGATATCAAGGAGATATATGAGTTATTTTTAGAAAATCAATTTAGAAATAAAAGCTTTATTTTATTCAAGGTTGATTAAGTGACGCAAATTTTAACAAAGACATGGGTTCTACTTTATATTGTATTGTAGTAGATATTTACATATTTTCTTAGGGCATCTCCAAGAGTTTCTATCTCTTATTCTCTAAAATGGAGATTATAAAATCACATTCTCTAAAAAAAATTAGATTAACTCCAACAACTCTATAATAGGGTATTGCATTAATTATTTCATTTTTAAATACATAAATCATTTTTTAATATCATAAAATTTAATTTGACCAATTATAAGTTGCCATGTACAAAACTAAATTTAATTCCTTCTTAAAATACATTTGGGGATTTTCCTAAATATAGAGAAAGCACATCACTTTTCTTCATCTATCTCCATTTTGAAGAATGAGATAGGGAATTTATTGGTGTAAAAAAGATACAAAAATCTTGAAAAATACAAGTTTCAATGCATATAGAGAATCTCATGGGGTTGCTCTTAAAACACTTAAAGTAGTCATTGAGAATTTCTGATTGTTTGCATTTTACCTACGCCCTCAATGGGCTAAAAAAGGAAAACTTATCTTGCATTAAAATAGTTGTTGGACTTGAAATGACTTTATAATACATTATACTTTATTGCCTTTGTTTGGGAAATAAATATATTCCCTTTCAAATGTTTCAAATCTATGTATATGTATAAAATACATGAAGTTGAAAGCAATCACATTGCGTCACATAGGATTTGTTCATGTGTCGTTTTTACATTTCACCACCTAGGATTTGACATGTGTTAGTTTATCATTGCTCTATGTCACATATTATTTAATTTTTTTTATTAAGCCACATCACATCTATTTAGGTAAATGAGCTTTTTTCCTACCAATAGTCTCTATGTCACATATTATTTAATTTTTTAATTAAGCCACATCATGTCTATTTAAGAAATGAAAGATTTTGAAAATAATATATCAGTCAATAGATATTCTTATTAAATAGTCAAAATCTTTCATTTCTTAATCAATATGTCAATTAATCATTTCTTTCTTATTTAAAGATTTGATTATACATAGTTCATCTCTTTAGTTCTTTATATATATATATATATATGATGGTAATCTTCAATTTAAAAAATGGCTATGATCATAATTTTACAAAATCTTAAATATCCATTTTATATCATTATTAGTTATATATAAATTTTATTTATAAATGAAGTCAATAAGGTATTGATAGTTAAAAATATTTTTTTTTTCAAACCCCGTATAAGGTACGGGAATTTTGTATATCTAGTTTCAATTTTTATTTAACATAATTTCAAATCATAATCAATTAACTTTAACAATTTTATATAAAAAATGAGAGGTTGATTTAGGTGAAAACATTTCTTATCCTATAAACTAAAAACATGAACAAAATACATAAATATGTGATCAACAAGAAATATATGAACAAAATTATGTTTTTATTATAGATCATATTAATATATGTAATATCAAACTTTCTCAATATCATGTATTATATATCAGATTACTACACATAATAACACACATTTTTTTAGATTTCACATATTTCATGTTAATTTTAGAGTTCACAGAACTTTCTCAATATATGTAATATATGTATTTCTTGTTATGTGTTCACATATATCTATTCCATGTTCACGTATTTCTACTTCATGTTCATGATTTTTATTTTATATGTTTTAAATTTTTTTTCATTTGATTCAAATTAAAAAAATGAATGCTATATTCATAATTAGAAAAGGGCTTAAAACATATCTAGCCCCCTGTACTTACGCAAATTTGTCACTTAGACACCCGACCTTTGATTTGGACCTATTGGATACCTGAACTTATATTTTTTGACCTATTGAACACTTCGTCGCTGACGTGTGCAAAAAAAAGTGACACCATGGCGCCACGTGTATGCCACGTGTCACCTCATTATTTTTAATAAAAAAATAAAGAAAAACAATAAGAAAAAGAAATACATGAAAATATTTAATTTGTTTAAGAAAAAAAACAAGAAATCTAAATCTACCAACACCCCAACCTTTCCGCTGAATACCCGACACTCGATCCATTTTGCTGACTCGAGCTTTCCCATCCGCCGCCGCATCAACCGGCCAGATCCGGCGTCAGCCTCCGGTAGCTCCACCTTGGCGGGGGCTAGATCCAGCGGGGGCGGTGGAGTCTGCTTGGCGTCGTCGGGGCTGTTGGAATCGGAAGGGGAGGAGTAGTTGCCGGCGTTAGATCTGGTGGCGGCGGGAGGAGGAGGGGGAGCGGCGAGGTTGTCGGAGAACATAGAGAAGAGCTGGTCGTCGTCGAGGCGGTCGAAGGTGGCGTCACCAGATCCGTCTCTCTCCGGTTTGTTCTGGCGCGTCGCCGGCCTCGTTGATGCCGGGCGCCGCCGTACTCTGCCGAGGTCCCCCATTCGGATCTCGCGAAGGATCTCGAGGTGGAACACGGTGGTGGGGCGGAAGTCGGGAATGGAAGACGGTGGGGAAAGACGGCGGGACCATGGGTGGGAGTTTGTAACACCCCGATTTCACAAGCATAAGGGTATTACCGCCAACGACCTCGGATTTCACGGTCCGAAGCCGTTTAAGGCTTGAGTATCATAACACGAGAATAACAAAACCAAATCTTATTTTTATAACAAAAGTTGGATTGGGTTACAAAGGCTCTTACATCCTTAGTTGTTTGATAATACAAAAGTAAAGAGTTGCAGCGGAAAGATAAGTCTCGAAGAGAGACGAAAGCATGTGGGAACCATAAAGTATGGTCAAAGCAAAAGACGTTTTAAAGACTTCTTCCTTCCTTTCTTCCGTCATGTCTTCCTTCCTTCCTTCAGATCCTGATGACTCCGGCTTCCTTCTGAACAGCTTTCCCTTTCCTATCTGATATCCCCATAAAGGCAAGGAATACCAGCCAACGATGTTGGGAAAGAAATAAGGGATGTTAGTCTAACGCGAGACTAAGCAAGTGGTAGAATAGGGTTCGGTTCTCATAAAGGTTTAGACATGAGGGCATCACAGACCAATTGAGAATCGGTTGACGCCAACAGTCAAGGGTTCTTTAATGTGGAACGCCTACGGCTTTTTAAGCGAGAGGCTTTTTAGACGAGCAAGGCTCAACAGAAAATGATAATTTTAGCTTGAGGCTTTATGAGATGTGAGGCTTATGAGAAATGAGATTTCTCGGAAGTAGGATACTACATGGAAGTAGCACCTAAGAAAGATATGTGTTTAAGATTTGTTGGGAACTTTATTAATTCAAGCAACAGTGAAAAAGCCTCCGTCGACTAATCGGATCTATAACCACCCTCATAGCATACGTGTTGTGCATGTCCAGAGTGGAAAATAGAATCTTTCAAAGCCGGGAGCTAGAACGGTTTTCCAAGTTGTACTAACCATCCTCGTTCATTGATTAGTGTGCATTGGGCACTTATCTTATTAGGTCGTAAAACAAACATTTTAATTAACGTATTTTAAGTGACGGCTCGTCGGAGCTTGGCCACGGATTAACAGGAAAGCAAGCGTCCCCTGAGCACTTAGCTAGAGTGCTATAGCCCATCGTAAGGAACGAGCATTAGTCGTACGACCTTATTATTACGAGCATGCACTAGTTACACCTCGTAACATGAGTTATGAAGAAATAACGAGAGTCTAACTCTCGCATTCCTAGCCTTAGACTAGTCCATAACAAAGTCTCGAAAAGAGACTTGAAACAATCAAGGTCACATATCAACGGTCCTAAGTCCATGTACTAGCGCGTGCGATATTAAAACAATGGTCATTAATTCTAAGCATAATAATCCTAATCAAATTATTAGCAAACAAGTTTGTTCCCAACGATTATTTTGATAACGGAAAGCAATTTCACGATTATCGAGTAATGAGAAAGGAGAAACATCCACTTGCCTTAAAACGAGATTAAGAACGCTAATCGAGGCGAGAAGACGAGGCTAGCAAGGCACTAGACAAGGCTTAAGACAAGGCAAAACACATGGCACGAGCAAGGAACGGCCCGGGCAATGGCTTAGAACGAAGCTCGGACACAAAGTGAAAGGAATGCACTGGCGGCGGTCGCTGCCCCTGTTGGCGGCGGTCGCTGCCTACTGCAGTGACGACGGCGCGACTTTGCAAGTTTCCTCCGATCGACTCCGGCCACCTTTCGACGAGCTTTTGCCAACAGTAGCAAGAAGAACACTAGCTCTTTACAGTGGGAGAGATTTCAGAGGGAGAGAGGAGAGATTGGTGTGTCATTTTCCTTCACCAACACAGCTCTATTTATAGTGTTCAACCTCCATAACAATCCAAAAGAGAGAGTGGACTTCTAGCCTAACAATCCAAAAGGGGTTGACAATTGCATAGTTGACATTGCCCAAAAGGTGTTAGGATTGATCTCCAAGCAATACCATAACAACCATCAAAACCACGGCGCCCACAATATAAGTGTTTGTCGAGCCACTTGCGTCTGCAGCAAAGCGGCGGTCGCTGCCATTTTGGCGGCGGTCGCTGCCTTCTGGGGACTGGGCAACGTCTTGGTAAAATTGGCATAACTTTTTGGATACTTATCGGAATGGCCTCAAATTTTGAGGGATGAAACTAGACTCCTTTATCTCCCATTAGGCTTTGGAAATACTCGATTCCGAGCTCTATTGAAGGTTTTATGAATTTCTGAAGTTAAGGTATCCGTTTAACGTTATCCAACGCTATTCGGTTAATCGGGTGACCATTGCCCTTTCTCTTGTCGTTCCAAAGACAAAATTGAGTCATACAACTAAGGAGAATTTCATAATACATTTTATAAAATTTGCGGATATTACAGAGTTAGGGTGTACGGTCACCGGAGATGAGGGCCGGCGAGGAGGAGATGGAAGACGGACGGCGAGGAGGAGGACATGGAAGATGAGGGCTGCCGAGGTCCCTCAATTTTTTTCATAAAAATTGTTTTTTTTTTGATGAAATCATACAAATTGTTCTATTAAAAGTAAATAAATATAAAAAATGAAAAAAAGTAGAAATATTTTTTAAAAAAAGAAGAAAGAAAATTTGATAAATATATTTTTAATTGTTTTATCATTTAAAATTTTTGTTTTAAATAAAAGAACGAGGTGGCGTACACGTGGTGCCATGGTGTCAATTTTTTTTGCACACGTCAGCGACGAGGTGTTCAATAGGTCAAAAAATATAAGTTCAGGTATCCAATAGGTCCAAATCAAAGGTCGGGTGTGTAAGTGACAAATTTGCATAAGTACAGGGGGCTAGATATGTTTTAAGCCATTAGAAAAGGGATTATATTACACTCTTGAACCCCCATTTCAACGTTTATTTCCGATATGTCCCAATCTATCACCGGTTGTGCACATGTGCTTGTGCGACGGTGGAACTTAACAAACCTTATCAAATTGAGTGAAGAGGCGAGAAGCCGAGCACATAAATGGCTGCGTCCATGTCGCTTTATCTGCTTCCACCTCCTTCCTCCAACTCCAACGCCCAATCCACTTCCACCATCACAACCGTCCTCCACCGCCATCGCCATCTACCTCCGACCTCCACCGCCAGATCCTCCGCTGACTTCAGATGCCGAGCTGGCCAGACCGGCTTCTTCACGAAGCTCGGCCGGCTCATCAAGGAGAAGGCCAAGAGCGATGTCGAGAAGATTTTCTCCGGATTCTCCAAGACTCGCGACAATCTCGCCGTCGTCGACGAGCTCCTCCTCTATTGGAATCTCGCTGATACCGATCGCGTTCTCGACGAACTAGAAGAGGTCTTTCGCCCAATTATCTGTTCATTTGTTTGATTTTGCTTTCCATTCGTTCAGCCATTGCTCAAATTGTGTGAATAAACATTCAATTTTGGTATTGTTCTGTATAATCCGGTGTACATAGTGCTCTGGTAACTCTGCCGTTTTGATTTTGTAATTGGCATGCGGGAATGGTTCGTTTCTGCATATACAGAGGCAGAGTTTGATATGAAGTTATTTCGGTGTTAGGCTTTGCTAGTGTCAGATTTCGGTCCAAAAATCACTATCAATATCGTGGAACGCTTGAGAGAGGATATATTGGCAGGAAAGCTCAAATCAGGGGCTGAAATAAAGGTAATGTTATTGAATACTTCAGCAGTGTATAAATAGTATAAAAGAATGTAGCAGTTCAATCTTTTGGAGTAATGATATTTACACAGCAGTTGATGGATTCATGTGCTGTATGAGGAGGAGATTTGGACAATTTGAAATTAGCTGCCTTTGATTATGAAAAAAAAGTTGTCCATCATTTCTTTATTCAATTTCTGCGATTAGATGATTTGAATATGGTGAGTTTAGGGTATGGGATGTGTCACAGGTTGATTCAGAATCCAGTTGCGTTTGTATTATCTGTAGGAAGCTTTAAAGAAATCTGTACTGGATTTGCTGACTAGCAAAGGAACCAAGACAGAACTTAAACTTGGGTTCAGGTTAGGATCCCTGCTGTTTTTAATTCCTTTTCATTGCTTTTGACGTCATATGCATATGCTACCTAGAGGGGTTGGATGCCTTTAATATTCTTTCTTGTGTCAAAGAAAACCAGCTGTGATCATGATTGTTGGTGTCAATGGAGGTGGAAAAACTACATCGCTTGGTGAGTTGTCAGACAAGTATACACCGGTAGAATTTCATTATCAACTGAAGAAAGTTGTTCAAACTACTATTAGGTATTTTGCTGTTTGTATGAATGAGATATATTGACTTTCTTTTGGTCCAATTTCACATACAGGGAAATTGGCATATAGATTGAAGAATGATGGAGCTAAGGTTAGGACTTAGTTTCTTCTGCTTTCTCATGCGTTATAAATCATATTCCCAGAAACACGGAACTCAATCTTCATCTGCTCTGCATACTAATCCTGTTGATGCCTCGCTGAGATAAGTTGCTTATCATTCAAATTAAGATCATATAAAGTGACCCCTTCCAAGACCTATGTCAATTGAACATCATGGCCAATCTGACAAAAGAGATCTAGAAGAGTTAGCATCATATTTTTCTGCCACATGTTTTTTCTAATCAATTTTGGTTAAATTTATATAATGCACTTGCTAAGAGTAGGACCTAAATGACTGGACAGAGAAGCAGTTTTCCTGTTGCAATATTCACTTGCAGAGAAATGTATCAAGTAGAATCATTTCTTCATCATCCAATGTTGAATCGTTCTTGCAGTAGCTCATCATTCTTTTGACCAATTATAAGTACTTCATCGTTCTGTGACCTTGTGATAATTTCATGCCCCTTCAGATACTAATGGCAGCAGGAGACACCTTCAGAGCTGCTGCTGGTGACCAACTGGAGATATGGGCTGAACGGACTGGCTGTGAAATTGTGAGGGCTGAGAAGGAGAAGGCAAAAGCCTCATCAGGTATTGGGAGCTAGCATTGCAAAGTTAGTTTCTGGGATACTTTAATACCCGTATCGTCTGGATATCTTAGTGACTTACATGACCTTAAAAAGTTCTCTCTGAATAGTCCTTCAACAGGCTGTGAAAAGAGGAAAGGAGGAAGGATACGACATTGTTCTGTGTGATACATCTGGCCGTACGTTCAGGAGCTCTGAATTCCATACTTTTAATCCAAAGGATTTCTTATGTCTGCTTGAGAAACATTTGCTTATTCCTCCAGGTCTTCACACTAATTACAGCCTTATGGAGGAGTTAGTTGCGTGTAAGAAAGCTGTGGGCAAACTTGTTTCTGGTGCACCCAATGTAAGCTGTGTTTTCTAGCCTTGGTTTCAATAAATCATAAAAAATTTCATGTTTTCTCTGAATTACTTCTCCATGGTGCAGGAGATCCTTCTTGTTTTGGATGGAACAACTGGTTTGAATATGCTTCCTCAAGCAAGAGAGTTTAATGATGTAACATTCTGAAATTTTGAAGTTAATGTTTTTTAATCTATTTTTTTTTTCTGCAATTGTGAACAATTTTTGGGATGCTATGCTCTGCAGGTTGTTGGAATAACTGGATTTATCTTGACAAAACTCGATGGATCTGCTAGAGGTGGCTGTGTGGTATGCATCATGCTAGCTTTCAGATTGATATCCTTCATTTCTCTTCTATAGGTGCTTACAAGGGGTCTTTGCAATGTTGTTTTGGCAGGTTAGTGTGGTAGATGAGCTGGGAATTCCTGTCAAGTTTGTAGGTGTTGGTGAAGGTGTGGAAGACCTCCAACCCTTTGAAGCTGAGGCCTTCGTGAATGCCATTTTTCCTTAAAAGGTATAAATTGAACTTGTTTCCAATTTTCAAGCACATCTGGCATTATGAGTCTATATTTTTTATTTTTCTTATTCAAGTAGTACTAGCCTACTAGGTCCACTGCTAATAGATATGTATGTCGAGGTAAAAATGAAGTTGCTGTGGAGTAGGTATAGAACCCTTTGGTTGAGTTTTGATTGCAGTAGGAGGAATTATAAGGATTCGACAACCAGGAGCTTTTCAAATAGAAGGAGAATAGGAGAGATAATCGTAAGTCATGAGTGATACTATTAGAACCTGCTTTAAATTAAAATACTATGAGCCTGGAATTCCGAAGCTCAATGTTTGTAATGCTTTTCTCATCCTAAATCAGATGCGCTGCTTGATTAAAATATCGATATGAAGGTGTATAAATGATGACATTGTGAGACACTCATGACACAATTCAAAGGCAAGCAGAAATGAAATTTAAGGTAGTCAAGCACAGAACTCTCTCATGGGCCTCAAGCTTTTCATTACTTATTTGATGACTCCATCCTCAAATTGCAATTCAGTGTCATAGGTATCGAAAATTTTCTTCTCAGGCTGAGGCCAAAGCTGGAAAATGTGAATATTGCCGTCTTGATAGCTCGAGAGCTTCTTTATTCATAGAATGTAGTACAGCATTGTAACAGTTTCCTTATTTCCCCAAGCGAGTTGTGTGTAAAATTCATCAGGTTAGCCACCCTGCTTTACTGTATTGCAAAACCCATTGCAAACCCACCCTTTCAGGGTGGCCATTGCAGACGAATTGTTCGCGTACCTGATGGACTATGCGAGGGACCAGGTGAAATCTTCCATTAATATATCATGAAACTACAGTCGACTAGACACACACATTTCCTTTTTTCCATGATTTGGAACCAAATGGACCCTGAATCTTAAGTATAATTTGGTTGGTCATGAAAAGAAAAAGCACATGTTTAGATGCGTGTAAAGTCTCAACTGATTGTTCCCTCAACTAGGGAGCCAATGAAATCCTAATTACCCGCGACTTTGTTCGGCATAAACTAGATCTTATAAATTACCGTACAAGTGTTCAGCACAGATGCCAGAATTCAATTAGTTCCTGCCTAAGACGCGAAATCAAAATCACTCCAAAGAAAGAAGAAAAAAAGAAGGCCATTTGAAAATATCAACGACCAAAAAAAGCTGTTTGGAATGCAAGTATTGATCGTGGACAATGCATCGAGGAAAGCTAGAAGTCCTTCTCGTTGGCGCCAAGGACCTTAAAGGCTCCGATTTCATCTGTAATTTCTTCTGATTCCTCATTTATTGAAATCCTCATTAATCTGGTTTACATGTAACAGGGAAATTTCTAAATTGTTAATGTTTTAGCTTCATTTGATCTTTCTTTTTTCCAAATGAATTGTTTTGATTGATGCTATTTATTCATAAAAGTTTGTATTGATGATCTTTAAAAGATTTGTAATTAAGCTCCGTATAATGCTAACAATGGCGTAAAAGTTTTGTATTGATGATCGTTAAACAAAAATGAGAGAAACTATCAAAATTTGCTATGATTAAGCTACATGAAATCATCAACACCTGAGTTGTAGCTGTGATATGTGAAGTCATCAATTACCTGTGGTTATACACGCCTTTACACATGAGATGCATTAATGAAATGCCTATGAAATTGGCAGCAAAAATTGATCCTTATGCAGTTATAACTTGCCGGACTCAAGAGTACAAGAGCAGCGTCTCATCAGGCGTGTTTCGCAACCTTTACACCTAAGTGCTTTATCATTGTGCATACGATTGTGTAATCTTACCTTAAGTCTTAGCATGAATTGTGTTCCGCATAACATGCTCGATCAAGTGCAGGCAGTGGATCGACTCCGGAATGGAATGAGAATTTCGTATTCACAATCTCGGGATCCGTACCTCATCTCGGCATCAAACTATACGACAAGGATACTTTCACCGCCGATGACTATCTTGGGGAGGCTCAGTTAGTACTCCTACTCTTAACTGTGAATTGACATAATACAATGTCAGTTTAGAATGACTTCTGTCAAGAATTTGTTTGGCTTAAACCAAAAAAAAATTACTGCAGAATTCCTCTAGGGCCAGTATTTGAGGAAGGCAGTCTCCCAATTACTCCCTACAATGTTGTAAAGGATGGGAAATTCTGCGGACTTATCAAACTTAGCCTCACTTTCAAACCTGAGAATCAGGTACTTGGCTATCATTTCTTGTGTTTTGTTCAAAGCAATCACATAATCAAGTTAATGTTGTGTTCATGATGCACAGAGAAGCCGTGCTCAGGAGTACTCTAATGAGGAACTCGGTGGGTGGAAGCATTCGTCACTCGATTAAGAGATTCGATCATGAGGATTCGGCTAGGCTCCGTCGTTCGATTAGGAGTGTACTCTAATTGAGTTTTGAAATGTTTATGCTTGGGTAGTTGGATTGCTTGTTTTCTAAATAAATGTATGATAGGTGTTGCCCGTCGAATTTTAGCACAAGTTTGTTGCCCATTGAAAGGAGGTAGAATAATTTTAGGAAATACTATTGAATTGACCAAAGTTTCGATGCGGATAGTAATCATACGCATGTTCAAGCTCAAAATCTTGTTTGAGTTTGGTTCAAAAGGCTCATTGGACTCGAGCTCGGCTCGTTTAACTTGTTAACGAGACAGGTTCGCTTACGACTCGTAGATCGAAACAAAAAATATTTATACAAAGATTGCAGCTGCACCGGCTATGTTGATCTGTACCGGCTGCCTACATAACCCGAGCCTAGTGCACGGGGATCAAGCCGCATGTAGTTCTCCTAACTCTAGTACGTACTCGGTCTAGTTCGACATATACTATATTGCTATCATTCGGTTCATGCACTCCGTCTTCATCTTCTTAAAGATACGTCGGGCTTCTCCTCCTAGGCTCCTCCTCTTAGGCGCTCGTGCACGCGTTGATTGAGTCGTGCATTGTCTAGGCACGGACTTTTTCGGGCATGTGCTAGGGCGCTTGAGGTCCGGACGATCTTTCATGTCTAGAGCTTTGACATGCCTTGTGGGTACTACACGAGAACAAAACGTACCCCGGTCATTGTCATATATATTCCAAATATTATACTACTGGTCCGATAAGTTATATGTAATGTACGTTAATCCATGAAATCAATGTAACATAATAATTTGACTTCAACATGAATTAAATAATTGGATGCGTTGTAGCTAGAGACAAGAGCTTACGAGTCTTTTGGTAATTCTCCCTCAGCTTTAGTTTGCTAGCTTCCAACTTTGATTGCAAATCTTGCTCTTTCAATGGCTTCACATTCTGCAGGCATCAAAGTGGAATTCGTGTATGGTTAGTTTGGATAAGTTTTATAAATTCAATAGAAGGCTCTTAACTTTCTCAGAGAAGAAGTGAGTTTTTTTTATTTTTTGAGCACGAAGTGAGTTGGTTACTTGTATCAATTAAACAAGTAATTCTAGCAAATTAATCATAATCACTTTAACCTATATATACTATTACCTTTTGTCCATCAATCTTGCTGTTGCCATCATTCTCAGCTCTCTCGTAGGCTTCACGAAGAACCTTCAAAACCTTTCCATTGCCATGTTTCCTTTGTGGTTGCTCAATCAACAAATGGTCAACTTCATCATCATTGACCTAATGAAGACATAAACAAAATTAAGACATTAATATTAGAACCTAAAGTCATAAATCAACCAAACTTCAGAGTTCAGACACAAAACTCCAACATCCTAAATATCATTAAAATCTTGTTTTGCTGAAGATACATAACATCTATAATACGTACTCCAAGATAAATAGTAAACTAAATGAACTACGTACGTATGATTTAATTATGATCAGCATGCTAATTACCTCTTGTCCACCTATATCAGCATCTTCTTCTTGATCGAACTTTGAGTCATAAGGATCTATTTTCAACTGCTTTCCAATGCCATGTTTCTTGTAAGGCTCTATCAAACAATCGTCGTTGACTAAATCGGAGGCCTCTTTCTCATCGACGAAGGCTTTGCATATCTCCAACAAAAGCTCATCACATTTGTTGTCGCACTTCACACCACTAACATCCATGTCTCTTAAGAAATCACCAAGGTTTGCCATCTAAACAAACATGCAAACAAAAGTCATTGATTAGTTACCTCATCATAATTAAGATATAGAGCATTGTTGCATTAGGAGTATATGCATAAGCCTCGAACAAGGAGAAAAAAATCACGCTAATAAAACTATGTTAATCGTCTTGGCCACGTACAAAAAAGATCGAATTAGTTATATACGATCTATCCAAATCTTGCATGTACTTAACACAACATGAGACATTATAACTACAGTTTAATACAAATACAAATAAATCCATATATAACTTTTACGTACGAACAAAAGTTTTTCGATCTTTATTCAAAAGTTTTATTTACGTTGTATGAAAATAATGATCAAGAAGCATTATCATACTCACATACATATATGCATCTAATCAATTTCATAAATGAACTTAATTATGTCAATATATTGGAAAAACCGTGATTATCAATTCAAACTTCTAATCTTATCGCATGCAATGAGACGATATTGAATATTTAGTACGAAAACATACCAAAAGTTGCATAGGAAAACAAGTAACACACGTCAATTGTCTATGTAGATGGTACTAATTTGTCGATACGAAACTTGGATTGAGTGATCGATCAAGATAGTAGTAAGTTTACCTTCGTTCTCCAAATTTGGGCGCTAGTTTGGAGTAGGGGAATTTGTCGAGTTGAGCGTCAAGAAAACTTATTACAACTCTTATAAGTATATTTGTAACTTATTGGACAAGCATCAATTTTAGAGAGATTTTATTGATTTTTCAGTTAGGCTATTCTTGATATGTGAAATATGGCTTTGCCGCCTTTGCATATCTTTTTTCTTACAAATATAAAAATATTTTTAACTTATATAGGACAAGCATCAATTCTAAAGAGATTTTGAGCTCAAAAAAAATAAAATTCTAAAGAGATTTCCTAATTTTTCGGTTAGGATATTCTTAAAATATGAAATATGGCTGTGCATCTCTCTCTCTTTTTACAATTATAAAAATCTGTATAACATTTGTTGGCTGATTCCATAAGATCTAAAGTACGTAGATCATAAATTTTTTTATGTAATCTTTCGAATCTACGCTACTTACCCAATTTATCATCGAGTTGTAGCATTATGTTTTTGAAAAGGGGAAATTGCATTTAATTATCCCATATTTCATAATTGTTGTACATAATTATATTTTATTTTATTTTTAGTCTACACTTAATCACCCATTATTTACACATTGTTATATTTAACCATCATTTATATTTTTTTACACTTAACTACCCTTTATTTATAAAATGTTGTATTTATCCACCAATTTAAAACATTTTTTTCCCCTTGTTAGATAAAGTAAATGATATTTTTGCCTTTAATATTAAAATTTTAATTTTATGTAAAATAAAAGTAAAGAGCATAAAGCCTAAATTATACGTATAGAATAAAACCATGCAGCCCAAATTGTATGTCAACTAAAAAAAATCCCGCAATTTTGAACCTTAAAACTCGAAACCACTTGCCAATCTGACCCGGCCTCTCTGAACTTTTTTAGTAAACTTGATTTGAAACCAATGTGAAAGAACATGATTCGACTCGATTAACCCGACCACTAATGGGTCGAAATGCAATATTCGGTAGATTGAGTTGGAACATTGTATATAAAAAGTATGACAATCGTATAAAAATTATATATATTTCATTATTGAGACATATGAGTAATATTAATTTTATATAACTTTATTAAATCTTATAAAGTTTTTAAAAAATTAATTTTATTAACATGCTAGGTCAAACGGAATCCGTGATGAACCTTCAAACCAATCGAAGCTCGTGATAAAAGGATTAATGAATTTTTACGAAATGGTGGTCAAATGTAATAAGTTGTAAATAAGGGATAATTAAATGTATAAATAGTAAAGGTGGTTAAATGTATTAAAAAATATATAAAAGGTATTAAATGGAGAAAAAGAGTGGTTAAATCCAATCTATACTATAACGCGAAATCAATGTCTTTATAAAAGTTTGCGCCATGTAATAAAATAATCAGTTGAACCCTCTTTTATACAAGCTAGGTAATTAAAATCTTATATAATCTTATCCCATAAAAAATGATTAAAAATTACGGAAAAATTATAAATTATCCCGAAAGTTATGAATTATCCTTTACAAAGAATTAAGTGTAATCTTCTAATAAATATTATTATTTAATAAAACCTGATTTTTACCGTAAAACAAAAAATAGGAAATATAGATATAGTTTAATTAATTATTTTCAAAAAATCCAAAATTTATTTCAAAATTATAAAAAAGATTCAAAAAAATAATCTCAGAATTGTATTTTCCGATTTAATCTTAATCTTTATTAAATAATAATATTTGTTAATGAACCGATGAAGATAAATTTGCAAGATACAATTATGAGATTATCTTTTCGTTTTTTTTTATAACTTTGAAATAAAATTCAGATTATTGTAATACAAATAATTAGACTATATCTATATTTCATAATTTCCTACCTACTAAGTTTAAATTTCTTATTTTTTCAAACAACCAAGATAAAATTATGTAATAATCTTTGAAGTCGTATCTATATTTATATATATAGGATTAATTTCTATTTAACAATATATCTATATTATTTCTATCGAAGAAGTTCGTGAAACATATGTTTATTAAATTAGATTTATAATTACATTAACCGTACACAATACTAAGGTAAAACTAAGTTCAAAACGCTGCAACATACTTAAGCACCAGAATAAAGGCTGTTCACAATTCACATTAAGAACCAAAAACACAAAATTTGCTCAAGTCTACTTCAGGGACATCATCATCTATCAAGAACCAAACGTATATAATAAGCTCAAGAAAGAAACTAAAAACTTCCAATTCATCTATTCTTGCAACTCTGTTGTCCCTCTGAACTCTTCTTCTGCTCATACCTCTCAGCCATTCTAGCAAACTTCTCAACTGAAACACTCAACAACTTATTAATCGACATCTCCTCACCAACAATCTTCCTCTTCATCTCATACCGCGGTTTGATCCTCTTGTCGAGATTGTAAGAAAGATATGCAGGAAAAGCAAGCAACTCCCCAACCTCCCTCCCCATTTCTCCAACCAAATACTCCATCTTCCTCTCGAGCGACCTCGGATTATACTGAAGTATCTGCGGATGCTTCTTACTCATAGCAACTACGTCCTCAAACGAGAGCCCGTAACTCAAGTACAACCCGATGACGCCCTGCAAATTCTCAACACTAGTTCTAGTCACAGCTCCCATCGCAAACGCCATATCCTTGGTTCTGTACTCGTATCCGATCTTCACCAGCATTGCCAGCTTGAAAGCGAGATTCGCCTCAAACGAGAGGCCCAAGAACAAAGGCGATTGGATTGAAAGCCGGAAGATTTCTTCAGAATCAAGTCCACAATCCTTGAGGAACTTGATCCTTGGCTCGAGCTTCCTCTCCCTACTCGAACTCATCAAATTTGGGTATGTCAAGATGATCTTGAAGACCTCCCCATAAGTTAGCCCTGCAGATGATCTCATGAACTCCACTTGGCTCTCCATGTGCTCCTTGGAGTACAATAACACGCCTGGAAGCCGCCTTATCACAACGGCGGTGGCTTCCTCGTCTTCGCCACTTAGATCCCTCAGAAACCCGACTCGAGGAGCCAGCTGGGTGTCCAGGTCATAGTTGAGGATCGCGGGCCGCTTCACAACTATGCCAACTCCACCATAGTGGCTCAGAAAGGTCAGCATTTTGTCAATCTCATCAGCCGTCTTGTTCAGTATGGCTTTGCTCAGATTGACCTGATTCAGAATGCTCGGGAGCTGGTCTTTAGTGATTCCATGTCCCAACAACAAGTTCATCTTGGCCATGAAGGTTGAAGAGGATCCGGATTCAGCGTGGGCTAGCAAACGAGCAACCTGAGCAGGTTTGAGTTTGTTCTCCAGATCATTGCAGATGAAATCTGTCATTGAAGTTACTTCCTCAGATGTGAGTACATGAGGGTCTCTGACGATCAAGCTGGAGAGATGAAATCCGTGGAGACCCAGAGATTGCAGGGAATGAATTCGACCACGAATGGACTCAAACGACGACGTTTTAACATCCGGGTTGCTCTCGAGGACCAATTGGGTTTCTTCCTCGGAGATCCCCATCTCTCGGAAGAGCAAGAAGACCGCCCCTGAACAGAACTTACCATTACCGCATGAAATTGAGAGGAGTAGGAGTATTGCAGACAAGGTGTTTGTAGAAATGCCTGTGAGAAACACTCACCGAAACAATCAACGCTGAGGGAGGATTGGGCGTCGCCATTGCAGTAGACAACGAGTTTGCTTCGTTGAAAGACAGTTTTGAAGGGAGAAAGAGGTAGAGCTATGGAGAAGGAGAGACCTTTGGAGGAGAAAGCTGATGATGGTGGAGACGGAGGAGGAGAAACGAAGAGGATTTTCAGAGCGGGCATTTTGTGGGTAGCGCCTTTGTGTGGCCCATTTTTGTAATTTTGAACCAAATTCCACCACTCATCTTTATTTTTCTTTCCTTATCATCTACTAGGGGTGTTTCGGATATCCGTCCGTTTATCTCGGATCGGATCGGATATCCGAGACAAATATCCGGTTTACCATTTGACATGTATTTCCCAAATAAAATTAAGTTTAAAACACAAAATTATGACATTATGCTAAGAAAATAAATAGTTTTATCGGATCGGATCATGTTCCGTCGGATTTTAGGGGTAAAATTCTATTCCATATCCGGTCCATTATCCGATTAATTTTTCTCGGATCGGACCGGATTCGGATAATTTTCCGTTGGACTCGGATTTTTGTAGATCGGATCGTCGGATTGGAATGAACGGATCGGATATTTATGAGCAACGACATATACTGTTCTACTATGGTTTACAACTCACATGTTATATAACTCCGCCCCGTCTAGGCATTAGACCGTCCTCGGCAGCCATGGCGGTGTTTATGTGTCCGTCTAAGTCGACCAGACAACGACCATATAAGCCGTCTTGACATTAGGTGGCCTCTCTCCACTTAGCATATTTTAGCACATCGCCGACAACAGTATAATGTATAGGTTTTTCTAACTTATATTCTTAGTTTAATTTTTTGGTTTCAAACTACATAGTTTAACTTTTGATTTCAACCTACGAGTCGTAAGTGAACCTGTCTCGTTAACAAGTTAAGCGAGCCGAGCTTGAGTCCAATGAGCCTCTTGAACCAAACTCAATTTTGAGCTTGAACTTGCGTATGATTATTATCCACATGGAAACTTTGGTCAAATCAATAATATTCCCTAAAATTATTCTACCTTCTGTCAATGGGTAACAAACTTATGCTAAAATTCGACAGGCAACACCTATCATACATTTATTTTTTGGTCGAAACATTAGGATATTACTTTATAAAAGGCTTATGGCACTTTGTTGATTTATTCTCATGCAAAGGATATGTATTTTATATATATGAGAAGATTACGCAAGATCACAAGAAATATACATATGAAGAAGATAATGAAAATTTCCTAAAATACATATCCTTAATTTGGACGTGAGGTTTTGGGACGAGGACTTCTACGAGAAGGTTGGCAGTGCTGTTGAGAATCCGATTCTTGTGGACAAAGTTAAGGAAAATTTAGAAAGGCTTTCTTTTGCTAGAATGCTGGTTGAGATTTCAGCAAAGATGCCTCTGCGTAAAGAAGTGACTTTTGAAGGAGAGGATGGAGAAATAATTCGCCAGCCGGTGTGTTACGAATGGATGCCAGCTAAATGCGAGTCTTGTTTGGTTTTTGGTCATGTTATTGGAGATTGTGGTAAGAAAACGGATCCAAAGTGGCAAAGGTCGGGGTGGTCTAACAGGCCAGGACGCAAGCAGTGGGTCCAAAAGAAGAAAGTTGAGCCTCCTAAAGGTCCACAAGTAAATCCAGTGCAAGCTGATGTGAGAGAGACGCATGCTCCGGCCAAGGAAACTGGAGGGGCGCCTACTTCCAATAGCGCCCCGGGCAAAGTGAGTGTTGGGGAGCAGCAGGAAGAGGAAGTTTGGGAGACGGTTAAACGAAAAGGAGGCAGAGATAGTGCGGAAATGCAGAAGACATGGAAAGGCAAAGAGGTTTTGATTGACAATTCTAAGTTTACAGTTTTGAGCAGGATGCAAGATAATGGGGTTGAAACAGTGGAGGGGGTCGATTTAGATGCAATTCTTCCTAATGAATAGCCTCTCTATTGCTAGTTGGATCATCAGAGGGTTTAATGAGCCTTCTAAGTGTGATTTTGTTAATAGATTTGTTAAAAGGAATGGTATTGACATAATTGCGGTTTTGGAAACTAGAGTTCGGAAGGACAAAGTAGACGGAGTGTCGAGACAGATTCTCAATGGATGGAACAGAGTAACGAATTGCATTGGCAGGAATGGAAGAATTTGGATTTTTTGGAATGTTCATAAGGGAGTTAAGCTAGAAGTTATTCAAGAGACTAATCAGATTGCTCATTGTTTGGTAGAGAATGTGAGTGACCAGAACAAGTATTTTTTCTCTTTTGTGTACGCTTCCAATGAGGAGAGTGAAAGGCTTGAGTTGTGGAATTGCATTTCTCAGGTTGCTTCTTCCGTTGGGAACTTTCCATGGGTTCTTGTGGGAGATTTCAATGCTATTAAGGAGGCAAAGGAGAAATATTCAGAGAAGGATCGGAACACCAGATTCAGTGTCGAGTTTGCTGCTTGCCTGGACTGTAATGGCCTGAGTGATTTGAAGGCTTCTGGTGCTTATTATACTTGGTCCAACAAGCACACGAATGGATCCAAAATCTTATGCAAGTTGGACAAAATTCTTGCAAACCAAGGGTGGTTGGATGTTGTTGATAATTATGAGGCACACTTCGGTGCACCGGAATGCTCCGATCATAGCCCGGATATTCTCAAAGTCAAAGGCGGTAAAGAGAGAGAAGTGGCTCCTTTCAGGTTCAATAATGCCTGGGCTGACCACCCGGAGTTTCAGGCCACGGTTGAAAGTGAATGGAATAGGCATGAGTTCAGGGGCGCCCCGATGTTTAGGCTCGTACAGAAGCTTAAGATGCTTAAAATTCCGCTCAAGAAGATGCAAAAGGGAAGCCTAGATAAGAGAGAGGAGGAGATCAACGTTAAGAATAATAAGCTGAAGTTGATCCAGGAAGAAATTTGTAGGAGGCCGTTGGATGATGGGCTTCTTCAAGCGGAAAAGGATGCCCTCAGTAATCTAATCAGTGATCTTAAGATTAGAAGATCGGAGCTGCAACAACAGGCAAAAATTCATTGGTTGAAGTATCAAGATTGTTGCAGTAGTTATTTCTACAATAGCATCAAGTAGAGAGGGGCAAGGAATAAAATTCATTCGCTCATTGATGATAGCGGCAGAAGTGTTAGTGATGAGAAAGATATCAGAGCATTGATCGTGAGGCACTTTGAAGGTTTCTTGGGGGAAAAATCTGATTGTAGGCCTGCTGACTTGGATATTCTCAGGGAAGGAAATCTGCTGAACGACAGAGACCTTGAAGAGATGGTGAGATATTTCAGCAAAGACGATGTTAAAAAGGCTATTTGGAGTATAAACAAGAACAAAGCCCCTGGACCTGATGGATTCAATACTCATTTCTTTCGGAGGGATTGGAATATTATAGGCGAAGACTTCTCCGCAGCTATCCTTGATTTCTTTGAAAGGGGCCGCCTGCTAAGGGAGGTGGGGAACACTGTTATTGCCTTAATTCCGAAGGTGGACAGCCCAGTGCCAATTAGTGAATTCAGGCCTATTTCTTGTTGTAGTGTCATCAGCAAGGTCATTTCGAAGATGCTTGTCGCAAGGATTTAGGAGGTGTTACCTAAGGTGATTGATAGATCTCAAGGGGCGTTTTTAAAAGGCCAAAATATCAAGCACAACAATGCAGTTTGTCAAGATATCGTTAAGAGCTATGGCAGGAAGAATATAAGCTCGAGATGTGCACTGAAAATCGATCTCAAAAAGGCTTATGACACGGTTGATTGGGGGTTCCTGTTCGTTGTCATGGAGGGTCTCGGTTTCAGCTCTGTTCTTATCAACTGGGTCAGAGAGTGCGTCACCAAAAGTCAGTTCACCATTAACATTGGCAAGAGTTTTCATGGGCATTTCAAGGGCGCGAGGGGGCTTCGGCAAGGGGACCCTCTCTCCCCGTATTTGTTTGTTATTGTCATGGCGTATCTGAGTCGAGCTTTCAGCAGAATGGCCCAGCATGGAGTTTTCAAGTTTCATCCTGGGTGTGCTCGGGCTGGGGTGTCCAATCTTAGTTTTGCCGATGATCTATTTATTTTTTCGCATGGGAGCTCTGAGTCGATCAAGGCTGTGCCGTTTCAGGGCTGGAAATCAATCAGGCCAAATCAAAAGTGTTCTGCGCTGGTCTAAAGGCATTCGAAGAGGCTGAGTTGTTGAGTATTTTGGGCATGGATCGGGGGAGCTTACCGGTTAAATATCTCAATGTTCCGTTATCGAGCTCGAGGTTACAAAAGCAGGATTTTGAGGGTTTGTTGAAAAAAATTAGATCTAAAATCAACTCTTGGGCAAGCAGGCATTTGTCTTATGCGAGTCGGCTTGAGGTCACTAAGGCAGTGTTATATGGCATTCTGAACTATTGGTGCAAGATTTTTCTCTTGCCAAACTATGTTATAAAGTCTATCTCAAGTTTGCTAAGATGTTACTTCTGGAGTGGGAGTTGTGGGGGGGGGAAAAAGCGCCAGTTGCCTGGAAAAAGGTCAGCCGGCCGAAGGATGAAGGTGGCCTGGGGCTAAAGGACATCAAAGCTTGGAATAAAGCCATGTTTGCTGACTTGATTTTTGATATTGTGGAAGGGGTTGAGGCTGACTCTATTTGGCATAAATGGGTGGAGGAAAATTACCTCAGAAGCTGCGATTTTTAGACTGTAAAGTGTAAGAGTACAGCTAGTGCCATGTGGAAAGCTGTTATTAGGCTAAGAGACGAGCTCAAAGAATCGCTTGAAGATAGAGACGTTCCTATTGTGTTGAAGGCGAGAGCTGGTAAGCTCGATTCCAGGTTGATTTATGACAGTTTCAGAGTTAGAGGGGAGGCTGTTAGCTGGAAGAAACTAGTGTGGCATGGTCTTGTAACCCCACGGGTTACTTTCAACACTTGGAAAATTTTCAGTGGTGGTTCCATGACTAAAGACAGGTTGTTTCGGTGTGGCTTGATTCAAGATGATGCATGCGTGTTGTGTAGTGATGGTGTGGAGTCTGCGCAACATCTCTGGTTCGAGTGCAGTTATACAAGCCAAGTGCTCCGTGATGTGCTGAAGTGGGCTCATGTGCATAGAAGAACGGTTAGTGTCGAGGATTGGAAAGAGCAAGCAAACGGATTGAGGGGTTGAATACTCTTCAGTTTAGGATTTGGAACTTATGTCATCGTGCAGTTTTATACTACACTTGGAATGCTAGAAATATGGTTATCTTTAGGGATGACTTTTTGGAGAAGGAAGAGTGTATTAGAATATGCATTTGCTTTGTAAGGAATTGCTTGAGAGCTAGATGTAAGGCAAAGTCGAGGAAGGATAGAAGGTTACTAGCGAAGCTAGGAATCATAGATGATGTAATCAGTTAGCCTAGAGCTAACAGTTTTGTACGGCCACGTTTTGTGAATAAATAACTCCTTTTTATTCAAAAAAAAATCCTAAAATATAATATACATATATATCTCTCCATTACCCCCTCCCCCCCACAAGCTCAAGGAGGCGGGCCGACGAGAAGCGCAAAACGACGAGAACCAATAATAGCCTTAGTAAAAATGTCAGCAATGTGATAAGAAGCACTGATATGGCAAACAAGAAGTTCCTTACTCTCTACTGGATGGGGAGACTACTCAAGGAACAAGACATTTAATCGTCTCTTTGGCTGCACAATTCCTCAATAGAAGGAACCGCCTACTTAGGGTCTATCTCAAGTAGGGAAGATTGTGCACCAATACATTTCCAGGGTCGTGATTCCTCGCTATGAAAAGCGGCAACTGTGACTATCCAGGATGCAATCCTGCTTGATGCATTCCTGAGGAAGAAGCCCATCTCCCATGCTCACGCCGTCATGGGTCATATGGCTAAGTGTTGTGCCAAGCTCACCCACTCTTTGCCATATGGTTCTTTGGTGAAGAAGATCCTCCAAGAGGAAAAGAGGTATGGCGAAGAGGCCCATAAAGAAGCGTTTGGCCAGAAGTTGGATATGGTGAAACTTTTGAAGATGAAGCATGCTAACCTTCTTGCACCCTCTACTGCCAATGTAACAGTGACAAAACCTACTGTTGTTGTTCCTAAGAGTTCCTCCTCCTCATCTGCTGACACCAATGAGCTCCTTCGCCAGGTTCTTGCTGTTTTGGTAGAAGTCAGGGACACGCTTGCTCCTCTTGCTCCATGACAGTGTTCTAAAAAACGCTAGGCGGAAGCTGGGCGGTGGGATGGGGCCTAGCGCCTAGGCTCCGCCTAGGCGGATTTGTAAGTTATTGGAAATATAAGATTATTATTCTTATTTGGTGAGAATATAGATAAAAGAATAATCTCATCTTAATATTTATATATAAATTGGCACCTAGAGCCCCCACTAGCCTCAACATAGACCTGCCCAGCCCACCTATGAGGTCGTCTAAGCCGCCTAGGGGCCCGCCTAGACCACCTAACCAACTAGCCCAGCCGCGTAGGGGCCCGCCTAAACCGCCTAACTAACGAACCCAGCTGCCTTGGCGCCCGCCTACACCGCCTAGGCGCCCACCTACACTGCTTAGGCGCCCGTCTAGACCGCCTAGGTGCTCGCTTAGCCCACTTAGCCGCCTAGCCAACCGCCTAGGGCCTAGTCGGGACGGTGGAGCACCGCCTAGCGCCTAGGCGGGGCCTAGGCGGGCGCCTAGACCGATTTTTAGAACACTGCTCCATGATCAAACCCCTCCTGACCCTCCTACCCTATTATTTCTGTTTTTGTTCTTTCTTTGTTTTTAGTGCTTTAGTTCCACTCTTTTTGTACTTCCATGACAATTAAGTAATGAAAATTATCCTTTAATGACATGATGTGTTCTCGTGCACAGGGGCGGAGCTACATTGGGGCCGGTGGGGGCCATGGCCCCCCCAATCCGAGTTTTTTGCCTTTATATTGTTCCTCTCTTTCGGGACTTCGATTTAATATATTATATGTCTTAATCCGATATCTAAACAAAAAGTTATGAATATTTGAAGATTGAACATTTGTAAACCAATTTTAAGTCATTTACTTAGTATAAGTTATAAATTTACTATGTTTAACTAACATAGTCAGCCCCTTCATTATATTTGGCCCCCTCAATACTTCTATCCTGGCTCCGCCCCTGCTCGTGCATTTCTTATTCATTGCCTTATCTTTTTAATGATGCCATTAGGGGAAAGTATGAATTCTACAAAGATGTGTTGTCTATTAGTAATATGGCTTTGCTATTGCTTAGGGGAAACTTTAGCGTAATTCTTGTGAATTGGAACTATGATTTCAAATTGGATTTATGATTATTTGATCTGCATTCATGCATTAAGGGAGACCATTGACTAGAATTATGATTTTCTCGGAAAGTCTGCTAAGTATAAAATTGGAATGTTGCCTAATTTGTTCCTTTGCGTAGAAACACTTACATCTCTTTGTATATAGTTTGTCATCATCAAAAAGGGGGAAAATGTTGGACCAATGATAAAAATATCACTAGAACAATGCTTCCTCTTAGAAGAGAACGTTCCCGCAAAATGATGAAAACATCATAAGGAACAATGTTGTCTTTGATTTTGATGATAGACAAACTCATTTGAGCTAACTTGTGTAAATAAATGTTTCAGGAAATATGTTTGGAACAATTCCATTAGTGTAGGAAATGTACGGTATCAATGGATGATAGCTAAGAGCGAAGTGCATGACAACTAAGAGTTAGCTGACATACACAAGCTTGGGCAACAATCTAGAAATGGCATTCTCGCAATTGACCGTGCAAGTTCAAGGGTATTTGGGTCTCACTCGAAAGGAATGTCATGTCATCAATCAAAGTAAATAAAACCCACAAAAGATCAAAAAGGGATGAAAGTGACATGTGGAAGCTATCCAACGGATGTTAAAGCAAATTGTCATTTTCCCAAAAAGAAAGGATACTTTGGAAAATCTAAAAAGAAGGCCTCCCAAAAAGCCTATAAATAGTGAACAATTTTCACTGTTTACTTAAGCCTTTAACAAACAAAAACTCCATACAAACTAAGAAGTGAGAAAGAAAAAGGTGATCAACGTCAAGAAAAGACGGTGATCGAAAAGTTCTGAAAGGCCTTCTCAATGAAGGAAGAAAAGAAGGAAGACGAGTCCAGTTGTTGGAGAGAAAACTTGGATTGTCAGAGTGAGGTTTGCGTTTACTTGTCTTATTCGAAAAGAGTTGTTACGAGATCTAGGGAAGAGAGGTAAGATAAAAGTTCTAGGATTAGGAAGAAGCGCTAGGAATTGTTGAGTCTATATCACATCTTGACGATCTGTAAAACTTCTATATATACGAGCAAGAGAAAACCATTCCAAAATCTTCCAAGAGAGGTAGAGGTCTACTCGATCAGACTAGTTGGTCTGGTAGAGGTTCCTGTGTAAAAAACCTGTCCATTATTGTTCCATTGCTTGTTGTAAGTTTCTTATTATTCCCTTTTAAACTAACTGCTTGTCTATCATTCCGCATTCTCTGCTGTCCAAGGAAGTGTTCCTTAACAGTTCCTTATCTGACTAACACGTGCGATCCTAAGAGAGAACTATGTGCGACTTGATCCCCATGCACTAGGCTCGGGTTATGTAGGCAGCCGGTACAGATCGAGACTTCTTAGTTTTTTTTTTTCTTTGTGATCAACCTATTTGAAGAAGGAGTTGAAGATTAAAGGATATATAACATCAAGTTGAGTTAGCTAGCTACTTGAGTCTTTTTAGTAAATTTGTTTGAAAATCAGCGTATGTATATTGGACAACTAGATTTCGATAGGTTTGTACCGTTTGGTCAAAAAAGTAACTTTCTTATTTTATTGATTATAACATGGTTTTGACCTTGAAATATATAGGTAGAGGATGTGTAGGAAATCGCGTAATAAGCTAAGGTATGAATGTGTAAGTACGTACATGTACCCATTGTAAAACCCAAGTTCATGTAGGGACTACCTTATGATAAAGAGAAGGCTTATAGTAGGGATTGGTAATAACCGTTGATAATAAGAAATGGACGGATGAGATGACGCGCGCTGGAATAAAATTTTAAATTTTTTTTAGTGGCAAGATAGTAATTTTGGCAAAAAACCTTCTATCCTGTCTCAGCTGGGCAAAAACCCTTGCGACGCTCTTAGACTTCGACTCACTCATCCCGCACCCTCCTTCGTTCTTCAATTCGAGTCCACAATAAACGGTTTCGATTCGTTCTTCGATTCCTTTGCTGATTCGAACAAGTAAGTAGATGCTCTTTCTGATTTTTGTGTTGATTTCGTTTTTTGATGGACATTCTGCTTCGTTTTTTTGCTTCGACTTCTTCTCTGTTTTGCTTCGATTTCTTTGATTTCTTTGATTTCTTCGAACTAGAGCTGTCCTTTGAGATGTATTAGAGGCGGATTCGAGGCTGATTCGTGTGATTTTTTGTGTTGTTGTGATGTATTAGAATGAGACGTAAGCTGTCCTAGGGTTTTCACTCGCAAAATTTTGGGATTGGTTTGATGAATGCCGACCGGAAAGAGTTTTTGTCTGGAGTTGGATTGGATGTATGAACCATTAGGTATCCTTTCTTCTAGTTTCCGGTTTCAGTTTTATCTTTGAAGTGATTTTGTTGCTGTTCAACTCCTCTGGCATGTAGTTTAGAGAAAGACGCTTAGTTTGAATGTCTGATGACGATTTTTCCTTGATTATCCTGATTAGCTAGATAATGCACATCGTCTTTATAGGGCTAAATGAACTCCAAGTGAGACTAGTTCAAATTTTTATGTGAGTAGTTCAAATTTTTATGTATTGAAGTTCAAATAATTGCTATTGATTCCTGCGTGGTATGCTTAGGTTTTTGGCAGTTTAGGGGTTAAATCTAGCGCTTGCTTGTTATGTTTTTGTGTCTCAAGATTTGCTTGAGCTGGTGTTTGAATCTGGATCTTGAATTGTAGCTTAGGGGATAGGGAGAATGGAGAAAATCTAGCATTCTGCTAGTCTCTTGGTACTAATTTCCTGTTGAGTTGATGCTCATCTACTTTTCTGTAACTAGGTTGTTTGATTAGAAAATTATACTTTTCTGTTCTGCGATCATTGTTTAATTTAGCCTGATATTTCTGAGGCAGATTCTGCTTATATTATTGTGTGGATATGAGGTCACAATCTGAGTCAATTGGTGTGGTTTCTAGTGTTGATCTGGTTGACTTGTGTGAGATGTTCTGATCACTAGACTTATCAAATTGGTGTGGTTGTTATGATGTTCTGGTTGGTGTGGTTGGCTTAGATGTTTTGATAGTTCAATTTTTTTGTGTAAGTAGTTCAAAATTTTCTTTAATGATTTTCTATTGGATTTATTAAAAACCTAATGTGTTTACTTGAACAGGTGTACACTAAAAAGAAAAAATGCCTCTAAGGAAAAGACAATCTGTTGATAAAGGTGAGTATGTAAAAATGTAGCTAAAGCTTGACTAGTTCAGAATATATCTGAAAACGTTCAATTATTTGTTCTGATTGTTCAATTTTTAACTAATGTAGATGACACAACGTTGGCTGAGATGATTCCCAAAAAGAGAAACAAAAAGCAAGTTCCTCAACCAGAACACTCTGAAGATTCTAGTTCGTTTGGGGATGAATCTAAGGAGCTGGAAGATGCTATTGTAGATGACGATAATGATGTTGAAGAAATGGATGATGAAGAAGATCCCAGCTTTCATGGGGATGATGGGGATGTATATTGGTTCTTTGTGGATCTTGATTCCTTCGAAGACTAAATTGCTCTGATTTTGTTATAATTTGTAGTTGTCTATTCATTTTGCTCTGATTTTGTTATTGATTTCTCTTATGTACTTCTTGTTCATAAGAGTAGTACTTCTGATTTTGTGATTTCTCTTGTCCATTTTCTCTTGCTCTTGGCTCTGTCGTCCTGTGAAATTTGTGAGATCGTCATTTTTTTGCTGTGAAATTTGTCCTAGGATTATTTTCTTTCTTTCTCTTGATCTTGTTCAATTTTTTATGTGCGTAGTTCAAAATTTTATGGATGGAAGTTCAAAAAAATCTATTTGGTTTACGCAAAAAGTTGGCACAATCAGAATATATAGATAGTTGTATAACACTTGGATAATTTACATTCAAGGCCATAGAACAGACCTTGATCCAAGAGGGAGGTACAAAGCCACGTAAGGAAACAATTCTAAGAGGCACTGTCAAAAAAAATGTCTTAGACTTCCAATTTTCAAAAGCCTTCCTCAAGTCTTCACTCTCTGCATCATCTTCACCAGTCTTTTCACATTCTTTATCTGCATCAGAAAATTGCACAAGAGGTATAGCATGTAAAGGTCTTTTCACACCATTCAATTGCCTCCAAATATCTAATCTGTTGGTCATGAGTTAGCTTCCTAATCTAACGAGTTAAATTCAAATAATTGAGGTAAACTAATCAGAGATGGTGAGAACTCTTACTACCTTCAGTTGCAGACTCCTATGAAATTTGTGAGATCGCCATTTTTCTGCTGTGAAATTTATTTTCTTTCTTTCTCTTGCTCTTGTTCAATTTTTTATGTGACTAGTTCAAAATTTTATGGACGGAAGTTCAAAAAATTGCTATTGATTCCTGCGTGGGATGCTTAGGTTTTTGGCAGTTTAGGGGTTAAATCTAGCGCCTGCTTGTTATGCTTAGGTTGATGTTAGTCATGGGATCACCTAGTATTGACCCACTTTATAGATTATAACTCAGGTCTAATTTTGTAGGTGTTTTGAAATCCCAGATGGGATTGCACCAGAAAACTGGTTTTGTTTTGCTGCAAACCGTGAGAGCGACATGATATTGGCTAGATTTCTTGGTATAGGACCAGTGAGGTTGTTAGAGGACACTATTGAAGTCTGTAACATGGACAACTCTCCTATCCTAGAAGATAAGTTCCCATTGAAGTGATTTGAGCTAAAATAAATGAGTGTCAAGTTCTTGCATTCAGCAAGGTGACTTGGGATTGGACCACTCAATTGATTAATATCATCACAATTAGATCATATGAAAGCAAAATTGAACACAAAAAAAACCAACACTTAATTTGTTGTCAAGTGTATTTGAACATAAAAAATAAGAATCAAGTTCGGTACAATCACTTCAAATTCAGCACAAATTTCATACCATAACTGGAGGGAAGCGCTACTGTGTCATCACCATTGACCGTTGATGGACCCTGATTAATATCTATAAAAGACAAACACATAGTTCAGAAAAATAGTGATATGAGTTCAAAAACTAGAGAACATGAGTTCAAAAAAAGTTGCACAAAAGCAGAGCATGTCATACGAACCTAAATAAAATCATACTTGACAATATACAGAAAACTGTCATAGCGAAACATATGTGAGCTGATTTTTTTGTCTGAACCATACCAATTGGACTTGAAAATTACAAAAAGCTATCCATCTCCAAATGACAGACTTATGAGATAAAGCACAGTCGAACTTCAGTAGAACGTAGCTAAGACACAAACTCCATCGTGAGCTCACTAAAATTGAACTTATGCAATACTTTAGAGCCATTTTTCTATTTAGGTGCAACTCCACCACCAATGTGTAACAAGTTTAGTAAAAATCACTAGAGTCACAATGTATGTACTAGCTACAAAATCTCAAAACACGATCCAAACCTAAATCACATGGAATATGTCGGATCCGGATACAATAAAAGCAGGACCTCAAAATTTCTCTATTTGAAACTAGCAACACAAAAGTCAATGGCAAGAGAGATATACCTTGGCCAAAGACAGCAAGCTGTGGAAGCTGGTTCAGAACGGCTATAAGTAGGAAGTAAACATACGCTACTCTATGAAACTGCTCAAACAAATTCCCTGAGATCTTTGTTGCCCTAACCAAATTCCCTGAAAACTCACGTCTCTCATTGGTCTTTGTTGGGTCGTTTATATATATCAGCCTGGAATCCTCATCACCAATCTCCCTATTTGGAAACCCAAACCTTTCAGAAACAACCCTCCTAGGTCTGAATGTGACAGACTTGCCATCCAAATCCCCATCATAAATGTTCAAGTCCATGCCAGAAACTGAAGCTTAGCTCTCACAAACCAGAGGACAGGGTTAAAGAGTACTTGTGAAGGAATCAACAATTGCCCACTAGAAGAAGCCATCATCCAAAGACCATAAAAGCCTTGAGCATCAAGCAATTCAACCATTCATAAGCTCATACACCAAAACCCAATACCAATTTCACAGAGTAGTAAAAACCACACAGGAAAAACACAAATTGAGGCCACACAATCAGCACACTTAATCAACAAATCAGCACACTTAATCAACAAATCAACACACTAATTGAAGGAATTTGCTGTCAAATTCGCAAATCAACACAAATCAACACACTAATTGAAGGATTTTGCTGTCAAATTCGCAAATCAACACACTAATTGAAGGAATTTGCTGTCAAATTCGCAAATCACTTGAAAAATCAGCACACATTGAAGGAAATTCGTGAAACTCACTAACCTTCAACCATCAGCACAAAAAAACAATCGATCAATCAGGATTTGAATGTAGAAAAAATCGGGAGGAGATTGTGATCGGGAGAGGGGCAGAAAAATCATTCGGGATTGCAGAAGCAGGATATCGTGCGACGCAAGAAAAACATGGGGGGAGAGACGCGCCTTATTTTTGGGTGAGCTGTCACATTGATTTTGGAACGTTGATTATCTTAAGATCAAGAGCTGAGATTAGTCCTTACTATAAGCCCCTCTCCTTACCATAAGTTTGGTCCCTACCGGAACCAAAACCTATATATATATATATAACAATAGCAATAAATTTCGGTTTTACTACCTGTTGAGTTCTTAATAAGCAAAGCTTCTTCTTCTTCTTCTTCAAAAAAAAAAAACCAGCAGATCTTGTAGGAGAATGTTGTGTTAAAGGACATACTTAGGGTTCATTTTGTTTGTAACCATATAAATGTTATTGAAAGAGAACGAATCTAAGAAAGTAAGTACACTTGGAATCCACAAAAATGTTGATTCTCCTTTTTAATACTAGCATTTGTTTTGTTATTGATTCAATGGCACTCCTTTTTCCTCACTTCACACCTAAAAATAAGTAATCCACCTCTGAAAATAAGTACACTTGAAATCCACCTCTAAAAATAGAGAAATTTGCCGGAAATTACCCGTAGGCCATATTTCGCTAAACCACCCGGATGTTTGGATATTATTTTGGATTACCTGTATGATGGTCTCCGTTAATAAAAAACCACCCCAAGCGAGATTCCGTTAAAAAATCGTTAAACGCGCGTGGACACGTGGCATTTTAATAGTTTTTATTTTCTTTTATACATTTTAACACTTAAAAAAAACAAAAAAACCCAAAATAAATTGAAATTTTTATTTTCTTTTACTCCGTTTATATAATTTTTTTTTTCATTTTTTATCTTTCAAATTTTGAAAACTCCATTTTCACCAAAAAAAATAAAACCCTTTTCACCAAAAAAAATATAACCCAAAACACCCGACACCATGACTGGGGCCGACCTCCTCGCCCTGGCCTGTGACGACGACGAAGATTTTGAACCATGTGGTTCCAGCTAGGAATTGTACTACCAATCGATGTAATCGTCCTTTGAATCACTAATCAAACAAAACTAAGATCAAGTTTATTAGCTCGGACATATGGGAGTACTACAAAGTATAAATTGGACAGGCTTAAAAAAATTACATGGTTTCTAAGGCTGGGGCGAGGAGGTCGGTGCCGGTCAAGGTGTCGGGTGTTTTGGGTTATATATATATTTTTTGGTGAAAAGGGTTTTATTTTTTTTCGGTGAAAATGGAGTGTTTAAAATTTTAAATATTAAAAATGAAAAAAAAAATTAAATATTTAAACGAAACAAAAGAGAAAAAAATTACAATTTTTTTGGGGTGTGTAAAAGAAAATAAAAAATATTGCAATGTCACGTGGCCACGTGCGTTTAATGGTTTTTTAACGGAATCTTACTTAGGGTAGTTTTTTGTTAACGGAGACCATCATATAGGTGGTCCAAAATAATATTCAAACATCCGGGTGACTTAGCGAAATATGGTCAATCATACGGGTGGTTTCCGACAAAATTCTCCTAGAAATAAGTACACTTGAAATCCACCTCTAATATCTCAAGGGATTTCCTAAGCCAAGTAAGCCCCTGTCTTATCTGACCAAAAAAAAAGTAAGCCCCTGTCTTAGATAATCGATTTCGTTGCCTAATGGGCGATATTATGCATATAGGTTAGACGTTCCCAAATACATTAACACAAGGCTCTAACATTTTGTTTTGGTTGGCCAGGAATATTGAGCAAAAATGAGAAAGAAAAACTAAGGCCCATTTAGTCCAAATACACATTGTTGCATGCCAAATCCTAAAAAACAAAATGCACAGATGAAGATGCACTCAAACAGTCACATGCAAAAACAGAGGCCCCTGTTATTAAAATTTGACAATCAAGACTGTAATGAAAGGAAATCCGGTACTAATACTAGTTACATGAGCAATTACTAGAACATCAGAGGTAGCAATCACTAAATCCACAACAACACAATCCAAAATGACAAAAACCATACATCCAATCCATATGTGCAATCTCACAACCTGTTATTCTATGTATACCGGCTATAATACGTACGCCATTGATTCTAAAACCCTTGAGATTTCCAGCTGTCAATTACACTTGCTTCTCCAATCCGCCATAATCCTGAGCATCTCCTTTCTTGGATTCCGCTTTGAAACGCGCAAGTTCCTCTTCAATCGCCTTCCTGTTCTCCCACTCAGCGTAGTACATATGTTCAAACGTATTTGCCTGCACAAATAGGGAAAAACAAATCCAAAATCGATCGCATACCTCATCAGAAAGCCAAAATCTCGCAGAAATCACTACTCGTGTTGTATAACTCACCTTCTCAATCTGTTCGCGGAGATCATTCTCCGCGAATCGCCTTCGTTCTTCCGCATCCAGCATCCTTTCGACGGCGTTAGCCCTATCCTGCTCCAATTCCGTCAATTTGTTCAGCAGATCCTCAATCGTGCTCGCGTATTCTTTTCGTTCCTACACCATCGATCGAATCAAAATGTCACTTCTGCATCATTCTATTCAACAGAATCAGCTAATTTCTTTCAAATCCCTAACGATTTCGTTCTCCCGATTTTCTCAAGTCAAGAGAAAGAGAGAGACGAAGAAGAAGACGAATTGCGGAATTGGAGAGATTGATTGAGACTAACCCCAGCGAAAGGATCCTCCATCTTCGATCGGCGATCAATGTTGGAAGATGATCGAGTCGTGGAATTGTTCGAAATCGCGAGCGAGGAATTTAGGGGTTCGCAAAAGCAGTTGAGAGAGCGATAGAGTAAACACCTGGAAATTCAGTTCGCACTTTCGTTCGCGCAGAAGAAGACTTGATAAATTTTGCGTTTACTTGTAGACTTGTAGTTGTAGTCGTGCAAATGAGCAAATGTGCAATTTCATAAATTGGTTCCTACTCACAATTCACAAAAACGTATACATTTACATTTTATTTTATTATCCCGATTCGGGAGTCTTTAACCTTGGATAATAAAAAATTACGGAGCTCAGCCGACTCATTTCTAACTTTTAACTTTTGGTAACGATAGGATTTCCTCAGATTTGATAAGATCAAATCTTTTGCAAATATTGCAATTTCTTTATATCGACCAGAAGAAATATTTGCTCAAAACTTTGCGTGCAAGTACCAACGCCTTTTTTTTCCGGTGAGATTTTATGATGGTCAAAACTTTCGATGCAAGTATATATGGCACATTATTCCTCTCGTTTGAATGTCCTTTGTCACGTAGTTTGGAATGATATGCTCTTTATCCCCGTGGGCGAGATAACGTATTCTCAAAGAACAAAACAGCACTATGAAATAAAGTGCAACCTAGCCTCTTTAAACTTTCAATGTACTGTTTAAAAAATCAACAAGATCATAAAAGCAACTGTCCAAACAGACATTCTGAATCAGCAAGTGTATACAAGCAAGCAAATAAACGAGCCTTGGACATTCTTCTGATTTACTCGCAAAACACCCAATCTCCCTCCTCCTTTGTCACATCCTCAATCTTCTCCGGACCCACCTTCTTCGCCTCCTCCTCCAGTTCCTTCTCACACCTCATGCGAATCGCCTTCTCCGCGTCCTCCAATTCATTCTTACACCTTGCCAACTCCTCTTCCATCGACGCCCTCTTCTTCTTTTCCTATCTTCAAACTTAGACAGCGCCTGCAGCATTCATACTCAAATCATCATAAATACCTCCTTCAATAATCTCAGACCATACAAACTAAACTCACTACTTTTTAATTTCCTACTCACCTCACGAATCTGAGCCAGGTAATCGGACTCCAACGCTATAGCCTGTTGCTCTTCCTCCACTTTCATGGATTCGTTCGCCTTGCGCTGCTCTAACCCCAACACTTTATCGTACAACTCTTGAATGGTTTTCAAATAGTCTTCCCTTTCCTTCCAACACATGACACCAAATTAAAAACACCTCAAAACCACGTACACAATCATCAAGAACCATAAAGATCAAGCCTTTTACTGAGAATCTGAGCTCAAACTAACCTTGGCAAAGGGATCAATAAGATCAGCGGAAGCCGGAACCATCGGAAAATCCTGCACAGCAGCCGAAAAAAAGCCAGAATCATTAGGGTTTTGCCGACTCGAAATTTACAGTCGGTACGTATAGGTCATGGTTTCAACTCACCCTCCGACCCTGAATCCAGGCCCGAAGATCTTCCTCAGCCGATTGCTTTCTTTGCTCTGCCAACCGTCTCTCTTCCTCGGCTTTCAGCTTCGTTTCCGCCGATGCCATACGATCCTGCTCCGATTCCGCCAGCTTCTTGAACAGCTCTTCCATGGCCTCCTCGCGATACCGTCTCGATTCCGCCAGTTCATTTAGCAATTCCTCAATCGTTCTCTCGTATTCTTTCCTTTCCTACAAGACCGATGTCGCACATCGATTCGACTTTAGAAAAGTTTGAATTAATCTTAATTGATCACGTATCAATCGTGAATAACAGTTACTCATCTCTTTTGAATCCCATTGAAAAAGGAATCATTTTGTGCAAGATTTTTATGATTTCGGCATCAAATTTGCTGATGAAAGAATGCGAATTATGCGATTGAATAGAGAATTTGAGACTAACCTCCGCAAAAGGATCAGAGAGAGCACTTGGATTGTTCTGCATATTCGGGGATGAACGTAGAAAGTGGAGCACTTGAGAGTAATCCTAGAAATTCAGTTCGGACGTTTACTTAATGGGTTTTTTTTTTGGTCACGTTTACTTAATGGTCTAGTTTTGTATATATATGTATGTGTATCTTGAACGTAAAAATAACGCACTTATCTTGAACGTAAAAATAACGCATTTAAACCGTACAAACCCTAGATCCTCCTTACTATTTCAAAGTTTTTTTTTCCTTTTTAAATGATGCGAAAATGGTAGAAAAAGGGTTTATTTAAGCCTATAAAAATCTTCAAAAGAAGAAAAATCATATCCTACTTCAATATGATAAAATGAACCATAGGGCAAATGGTTCTCCCCTTAAAATTTCCTAGCAATTAGAAGAAGAACTTGAGCCCCAAACGTGGGCAAAAGAGTTTAGAAGATCAGATCGAGCAAGATCCTTCATATTCTAGAGGAATTATGTAATTGTACACAATGGCAAGGCAATTTTAGGGGGTTGGCGGTATTTTACAGCGTTGACATCCTACATTTTCTTATTAAAGTCAATTATTATCAGAGATGAAGTTCTTGAATAGAGCAATTTACAAATCAAACTGGGAAGTTTCAACCAAAAAAAAAATCAATCTGGGAAGTGCAACCATTTGGCTTTCAATGCATGAACCATGCATGATTGCTGAAAATGTCTACTCACAGTTTAAAACAATACCCTAAACTCCTAAAGAATGAAATTTGTTCCTCACTCTTTAAAACAATTCCCTAAACAATGATATTTGTTCAAGAGGTGGTGAAGGACTCTTCCTATTGCCAATTAATTATAGGAAAGAATTTAACCAGACTTGTATCTAGGTCCATTCACACGTCCAATATTGGCTCACTGAACCTTTAATATGGTATCAAAGCAAGTGGTCTGAGCCCGTTTATTCAAGTGTCAACCGGATTTCAATTGCACTTGAGGATGCATGTTGTAAAACAACATACAAACCTATCCGACATCTAAAGTTAGATACAAAATAGCCTAGTATATAAGGTGGTGATATATATACTCCTATTATTGACATAAAGTTCTCCATAGATTCTTTATTATTATTTTTATCATCACGATAGGTTCATCTATACCGACTCCACACGACTACTCCTTCACCATCCTCATGTACCTTCTCTCTTATTTCTGCTTATGTTTCTTATAACAAGTTTTTACCGGTATACTCTGCTTTCTTAGTCGTTGTTACAAGTTACAACTGGCCTTCAACCTACTTGATTTTTTTGATGTCATTCATCATGAAGCTTGGCATCAAGTCATAAAGTCTGAACTTGATGCGTTAGATCAAATGTAATCACACTTGGACTCTATTCGACCTTCCTTCTAGGAAGGAGGCTTTTGGTTGCAAGTGAGTTTATTGCAATTAAGTATCGTTCTAATGTTGAAACTGAGTCCTATAAGGCTCATTTGTCCATCCCCGGTAATAGGAAAGTAGAAGGTGTTGACTTTCATGAGACGTTTCCATCGGTTGTTAAAATTAATTAATTGGGTATCATCCATATTGTTGGCTCTTATGAGCACATTTAGGCAGCTCATCCGAACTAAGAACGATAGATCCAATTTTGATGGTTTGTGTACCTTGAGAGATTCCATCCAAGTTATATTGACTTTGACAATTTCACTTGAGGAGGTGTGTTAGGAATCTCACATTGGAAATAATAAGTAAAATTCTCTACTAAATAACTTAAGGAGTTACCTCACCCATTGTTATATGATTTTGGATTGGAACCTTATTGGCCCTGTATACTAGACCCAATTTCTCATAGGTCCTTCAAATTAACAGTCCATGAACTTTACCGAAAGGAGCATCATCAAACTCAGAGATGCTAATTGAATCAATAAGTTCAATGTCGAAAAGCGTTCAAGGTAAAGTGAAAATTTTAGCTTACCTACACATGGCGAAGACACTTGTATTTATTTGGAGTTACACAGTTCTATCAATTTTATTGATGTTTATGGAGATTTTTCATAATAACTTTGTTGGTAAAAAAGACATTGAATATATTTGTAGGCTTATGTTGTCTTTACAATTGATTTTGCTTACTTCTTAGAAGATTATTGGTGTTTTTCCTGTTACAAGGGAACTTTATGTTTTCATTGGTTTCTTGTGCTACATTCCACATTGAGTTTTGACCAAGAAAAAACATTCTACGTTGAGTTTCTTAGAGCATCTCCAAGAGATGCTCCAAAACTTTCTCCAAAATGGGGAAAAAATAGCTACTTTCTCCAAAAGAAAATTGCTTCAACTCCAACAATTTCTCCATTTTGGAGAATCAATATTTAATGAAGTAAAACATGATTGGATGAAAGAGTTGAAGAGATAAGAAAAAACAACTATTTACATTTAATTAACCAAAATAAATAAAAGGAAAAGAAAACATTAATGCAAATTCACAATATGGAGAAAGGAGACAAATCTCCAAATTTGGAGAACCCACCATGAGTTTTGGAGATTTTCTCCATTTTGGAGATGACTTTGGAGAATCTATTGGGGCCAAAATTAGGACAAAAATCTCCAAATTCACATGTTCCAAGAATTTGGAGATGCTGTTGGAGATGCTCTTAGAAAGGCATTACAATTTGACTTGCCTTGAATGCATAGTATCCGGCATTATTTTTCATTTTAGAGAGCTTTGAAATTAACATCAAGAGCAAGCATTTAGTTTCAACCAAAAAAAAAGAGCAAGCATTTAGTACCATTATCATTATAGGATTTAGAACAAAGGTATATTCTTCACAAAAAAATCAATTGGGATCCTAGTTATTTTGGATTTAGTATAAGAGGTCACTAACAGAATTATACCAACATAATTTTTCTGTGTTTTCAGTGTTCATACACAACATAAAAGCTGAAAGCTTTCCTTATGATATGTTTTCATGAGAAATTTGAGAATTAATGTTCATGGAGGTCACCAATTTGAAGTTTTTCTTATGATATGTTGGTTTATTGATTTGTATTTCTTTCGTTTTTAATATGAAGCTAGAATGGACTCAAACTCAGATGACTCAGATTTCAGTGCTTCTGAAATAGAGGAATATATGCTTAAGCCATATGAGAGACTCAAGCAAGGGAAGCTTGTAGCTCGTAGACCAAATAGAACCTTGAGGTGTCCATTTTGAAGTCCCTTCAAGAAAAAACAAGTCTATGAATTCAAAGACTTCATGCATCATGCATCTAGACTAGCAAAGACTACGAGTAGAGGTAGAAAGGAAAATGTCAAGGTCAAACATCGTGCACTGGAAAAATATTTGAAGAAATATATGAGGGATGACAAATAAGGATCGATGTGGCCGGGTTCTTATGTTTTATTGTCATTATGGTTGTGTTGGATGTATCTAAATGTGAGTTAGAAGTCAAATTTTCTAAGATTCACATTTTTGGGTTTAAGTAAGGTCAATCTTTGAATATTTTAATAGTTATTGACCTCTTAAGACATAGTGTATGTAATGTGGGTGGATGCTTAAAAGGCATTTGTACTAGTTGATGGACTCTTAGCAAAATATTATGAATGTATGTAAGAAATTCTTAAATTACGGGTGAGGTTAAATCCTAAAATAGGAGATTTTGGGAGAATAGGAGATAGATGAAATTGTAAGGCCCGAGGCCCTAGAAGGACTATCCCATGCCAACCCTAGTACTTCCTAAGAGGTCACTCATCCTGGTCTACTCTCGCCCTAGTACGCTTAACTTCATCGTTCTTTTGACCTCTCGAACCATGAAAAGGAAGAACTCTTGTTGGCCTGGAGAGCATCTCCATTCTTTATAAATTACTAGAGTGTTAGAGAAATTTTGTAAAAAAATATATTCTCAAGTTATAAGAGAGGTTAAATCCTAAAATAGGAGATTATAGGAGAATAGGAGACAAAGGAAATGTGGTAAAAAATAACCTAATTGGGCAATACCAACTAAGATGCCGCTAGACCCAGTAAAAAATATGCCCTTCACAGATAAAAATTATGGGCAAAATGGTAATTGATCTATATTTAACGGACTTTCGGACTTGAGGTGGCTAATCGGGAACGGAATGAACGTAGATGGTGATTTCGTGCAAAATCTTGTTTTAAAAGTGGTTCAATGCGAAGTGGGGATTTTAAAGGGTAGTTTCATGCAAATTCTTTTTTTTTAGTTCTTCATTGGTTCACCAGAGCTTCATCTACGTTCAGCTCGACTTGGGTCACGCACCTGGCTTCAGCGAGTGAGTCTCCCAAAGGAAATTTTTTACATCCACTGGAGTTAAACTCATATCTCGTGGATATAGAGCAGGCCGCTTACCACCTAAACCAACTATTGTATGTTCGGTTTTTTGTTTTTGTTTTTTAACACCAACGTTAACGCACAATGTCTCTGGCGGCCTAGCAAGCACATCGGCTAAGCAATTAACGTTTCTATTTTTTTTTTGAATAAAAGGTTAAATATTAATAAGAAAATTAAGGCGGTTACAAAACTTGCTAGCGAAGCTAGCTATTTACAACAATTCCATTCTCAATCTTTCCTAGATACTTGCAAGTACCTCGCGATCTCTCCTTCCATCTAGCTCTAATGCAATTCCTTATGTGTCTAATGCACATGCTAGTACAATCTTCCACTCTAGTGGTTTGGTTACTAAAAATAGCCAAGTTTCTCACCTTCCAAATGAAGTAAGAGACAACACTGTGACAGTTGTTCCATACAACAAACTCTATCTTCTAGCCTTTCTGCCCTTAAGACTTGCTTGGTTAAACCAATCTTCAATGTTTTTGCTTTTCCTGCCCAGATGAGCCCATCCAAGCACACTAGAGATGAGAACCTTCGAGGAATAGGCACACTCAAACCATAGATGGCTTGAGGATTCTGTCAATGCATCCTCACACAGTACACAGTGATCATCCTGTTTCTGTTTTTTTTAACACCAACGTTAACGCACATGTACGTGTTCAAAACAAAAAATTATGCAGCTGATCGGGCCAAAATGTTGTGCACCACCATGAAAGCTTGTGCAGGACAGCTGTTTTCTCCCTTGAAAACTTTGATGTTAGCATAGATACTTTACTTGAAATATTGATTTTGGTTTGAAGAAATAAACGGATTATTATATACTTTACTTGAGACGTTGTCTATGTATGGCTTTAAGAATTAGATACTTTACTTTGAAATGTCCAATATTATTAAAATTACCCACAGTCACACGTGTATAGATATACACACACATCCTTGTGGAATTGCATGCATCTATTGATCAAAAAAAATAAAAAAATTTGCATGCATGCATGTAGTGTTATATAGATATGGAGGCGTCAGGTGATATTGAGCGACAAGTGCCAACCCAAGAACATCAAGTAGTGGATGGTGCAAACATCGACGATCATTCTCTCAACCGAAAAATAAAAGATGTCGTAGTGTGGAGTTGTATTCTCTCTGTAATATTATGTAGTCCATTAATCTTTGTAGTATTAGAACCTCTGTATCTAGTGGTGGTGTGTAGCTTACCCAAAAAGTTGCTGGCACGGATGCCTTGTATTTATGAAGATTTTTACTTCAAAAAAGAAGGCCCGGAATCTGGGATGGCAGGTATCTACAATGAGGCAAGGCACAGAGTACGGAAGACGATAGAGCGAAGGGTTTTATGGTCGTTGAAAGTGTTTGCGAGGTCAGGCCTGTTGTTTCTGTTGTTGCTGGCCCTGAATGTCACGGTTCCAGGCTTGAAGAGGGTCCTCCTATTGGGCTCGCCTCTGTGGAAATGGAGCTTGCACGGGGTAACCCTCACCGCTCCCTTTTTTTGGGCTAGGCGCATAGGTCGCGTGTCCATGTGGCGACGGTCACGCGATTGGTTCCTGACCACCAAAACTGAATCTTATTACAAGGATATTCTCTTAGGGCTGCGCATCATGATGTTCATCCATTTGGGGATAGTTCTTCTGGTTTGGCTGCTCTACTTCCACACGGGGCATGGCCTCATGATCAACCACGAGCAACGCCATCGTCGTCGTGGTGGACATGCCCATGAAGAGGCAGCAATTATATTGATCAGGTGCGTGACGTGGGTTCTAGTGTCACTCTTTATAGGATCAGGCCTTTGGTTTCTCAAAGGCCTCCTTCTGATGAGGTGGAGTGAGCACGCCATCTATCGCCGCCTGGAGACGAGGATCCTCATTGCCGGAGCCAAGCTCTTTTGCCTTGGGACCGTATTCGGTGGCCTCTGTGGCAACGACTGGCTTCTTTCGGGATTAGCCGATCCCAGCCGTTACTGTGACCTCCTGTCGTCATCCAGGCTGACGACGACATCTCGTGATCGGGCTCGCACAGAAATCGACTTTACCCATAAGCCAGAGAAAGAGGATATGGTTACCTTGACCTACATTGGTGACGTTCTCACGTCTCTTGCACAAGTCGTGACGTCAGGAGAGGACGATTGTGCTCCCGATGTCATAAATTGGTTTCACCTCAAACTTAGGGACCTCAACATCGACACTGATCATGAGTACGTAAGCTCTACTTACACTCATTTAATTATGTATGTATATATATATGTATATATGTAGAATTAGGCTCGATCTATACGGAACAATTTTTATGAAAATTAATTATCTATATTTAAATATACTCTGCCGGCCAGGTGTGAACCAAATCATTCGTTACCTATTTCCAGAAGGGTACCCTACCTTCAATTTTAGCCCGCCCGGCTTGTACGAGATACTAAGACAACACCGGTCGGGGCAAGAGCTCACTTTTGACCATGTGAGGAAATGGATGGTAATTAAACTCAATATCTTAGTGCAAATAATTGGTTTATATATACGTGCATGTACAACTAAAACTAGCCATGCATGCATGGATATTAAGTGTGACCGATCACGTACGTTTAACGTGTCGTTAAATAAATTTGCATGGACGCAGGTTGATGGCCATATAGAGTGCGTGAATATGGGGCGCACCTTAGCCGATGCCACGGCAATTGTGAGCCGTCTAGACATGTTCCTATCATGCATCATACTCGTGGCACTAGTACTCTCTTCTGCCTTCTGATTACGGGAGTTGCATCCACCAAAGTGATAGTAACCTTCGCAACTCCTATTTTAGCATTTTCCTTCATGTTTGGTGACACCGCCAAAGCCTTCTTCCAAGGGATCATCTTCTATTTTGGCACCCATCCTTTTGATGTCGGAGATCGATGCATCCTCGACAACATTGAGGTTTGTACGTATACATGTGTGCCTAGCTAGCTACGTGCGTGCGCGCACACATGACTAACTTTGATATCGCAAACGATATAACATCTTTGCCCGAATACATTGCAGTTGGAGGTGAAAAGTGTGGACATCTTGACAACCAAGTTCATCAAAATTGGAGCCAAGGATTTAATAATACACTCGAATTCAGTGTTGGCTACCAAAGCAATTGTCAACCTCGGGTGTCATCCGGATCCAACAGATGTTGTAGAGCTCACACTTGATTCCTCCTTCACATCCAAGTTGGAAATTTTGGAATCAAAAATCGAAGAGTGCGTTCGTTCGTGAATATATATATATATTAGAGTAACAAGCTTTTTTTTTGGTTGAAAATTAGAGTAACAAGCTAGCTATATATAGCCTAACATTATCTTATACGTATAACGTAACGGTTTAAGATGCTTATTTTTTGCCCATCAAGCAGGTTTTTGCACGAACACAAAGAAGCATACGAGGAATCACACGAGGTTACAGTCAAAGAGGTATCCGACGACAAAATGAAGGTGACGATACATTTCGCACATGTGATGAGTATTGAAGACTTTATGCACAGCAAGTGCTTACAAAAGAAGAACAAACAGCGATCCAAACTTCTAAAGTATATAAATCGCTTCATTCAAGTCGACTCAAAAACTTCAGCTCATGTTGACAGCATTGAAGGGAGGGAATTGAAGCAGACCACTAATTAACTAATTAACGTCGATGAACATGGAGCTGAGCATAATAATGCAATGTCGATTGAGAAACCAATTAATGGATCGGAGGACCGATGTATATGGTGTGTGTTTATGTTTTGATATATAGTTGGCTTGTAACTTGATCGAATAAAGAGTTGGCTTGTAACGCGTCCACGTTCTAATTCTATAAACCTATTAGATGTACGTACGTTTCCGAGTGTACGTATAATAGTGAGCTTCCACCTATATACCATGGTTGATAGAACGCTTTCTTGAGGAGTCGGAGAGGATCGCCTCTCTTTCGACTAAAAAACTAATGCTTCAATAATCGACTCAAGTCGGATCAAATTGTATCGGTTTCTGGATAACAAATTTCGATCCGACCCAAGATATCGTCTTCGTCTCTTTTCTGAACATCATGTTTCCAATCTTGTCCTCGCCTCCACTAATTATTTACCGATTTACCCCTATCCCTCTACAGCCCTGTCGCCGACCCCAATTTCCATGAAGACTGAAAACAGCAATCTTTTCGGGTCGCGCCCTTTTCCGAGTTTATAATTGGCCATCTAATTGCATTGAGAGAGAAAGAAAAAACGATATATTATACCCAGAAAGCGAGGGGAGGAAAAATTACAATGCTTTCGTGTTCGAATTGCTCTTCTATGCTGTCCCAATTGGATTTGGATTTGGATTTGGATTGTATTTGTGTTGCCAATTCTACTCTCTCTTTCCTCTTACTTTATCAACCCTGTATAGCTTACAGTTTTCTGCCACTAAATTCGAAATTAAAAATTAAGGGGTGGAAGGCAAACAGTCGGTGTCAGCGAATCGATTTGGGTCTCTTTCTATTTGAAAAATTCCAGCATATAAAAGGCATCATCAATCTGTGGGAATTTTGTGCAGAGTCATGCAACCAGGTGAATTCCATGGTAAGTCGCAATGATGATATATGATCGTCTTAAGTTCGAATTTTTTTTAGGTGGCCCTTTTTTTCAGAAAGCGGAATTGAGAGGATTGCGCCCTTTCATTTTGTCGGCGATGAAAATTGGGAGGGTCCACCCATTGCTAATTTGTCTGTACAAGGCAGTCTAATAAAGTCCATCTTTTCCATGCTTGGGTCCTTCTTTCTTTTCTTTTTCTTGGATTGTTTAAGTAGGAGTTTGATTGGTGATTTGCTATAGATCGTATAATTTTGGAGGTCCTTTTCGAGTGTGGAAGTGGAAAAAAAGCCAACAGCTTTAAGAAGAAAAAAAAGAGAGAGGAGAAGATTATGGCTTGTGCTTGTGCATGACAGAGAAGATTGCTAGGATTACAGGTCAATTTCCACCTAAATAGCTCCATCTCTGGTTGAAAGGTTTGTTTGCCTGGGTGTGAATTTGGAAGATCTGCAATTTGTTCTGTTGGTTCCAATGGAGGTTTAAGTGTTTCCTGAAGCTCCAAATTCTGGGATTTTTGTACCAGGTACTTGGAAATCTTTGGTCTAATCAATTGTCTAGTGTTTTCTCATGGCTACTCATGTTGTCATGAATGGTGTTCAAAAATTGAGGTCTTGTTGCTGATCAATGCTGTATGAGGCTTCTATCTTCAAAATTCTGGAGATTTGACTTTAGAAGGCTTGACTTTGACATGTATAATGTTTCCCTTTTGCAGTTTACTGAACTCAATTGTGCTAGAAGATGCTCTGATTGATGAAGTTTTATCTTTGAATGATGAAATTTTCTTGGCAGACTGATTTTTGTGTAAGAGTTCAAGAATAGCTGGTGGGTTATGGAGAAGAGATCAAGAGTTGAGCATCAATCAGGATGCATAAGGGGCTTGATCAACATCTTTGACTTCCGCCATGGCCGGCCTTCTCATAAGCTGCTTGCTGATAAGAAGAATGGAAGCCGGCGTATTACCGGTTAGATTGTCATTTTCCTTCTGTAGGCTCCACAGTCTGTCTGCAATCTGCTACAATACTTGTCTTGCTGCTGATCAACTATTTTCAAGTATACATGTTGAGGCACAAACTGTCTTTTAAGCACAATTTTTGGGATGTCCAAGGACTCAACTTGTGTGATAAGTTTCGTTTTCAGATGTAATACTTCATTTGCCTTACAAGTCACATGATGATAAAAAAATACATGATCAAAAGATGCTTGTTAGAATTGCAGTCTGATTAGTTGGCCAACTACTTAATCTGAATTGTACGAACCATTTCCATGGGTGACATGAAAAGGCTCAATTAGTTGGATAATCATTTTCATTTTCTGCTTGGCAGGCCTTGCTGTATCTACTACCCTTGATCTGGACACACTCAATGATTCTTGTGACATGTGTACAATGAAGAAAGTAAGTCACCCTTTTTTTTTCTCATTTCTTCTCCTTGTTGTTCTCATGTTTAGATGTCATTGTCTTCAAGGTTTCCTCTGTAACAGTATTGTGTACTTGCCCTATGAGCTTTCTAATCTCTCTTCCAAATGTACTTAGGTTGATGATCGAAGTGAAACTGCAAGTGGTAATAAGCTGAGTGTGAAAGAGCTTATGGAGGAAGAGATGTTCAAACAAGATCAGATCATGAAAATGAACAGAACTAACAAGGATCCAGGACAATCTGTATCAAATCAACATGGCCACAGAAGAAAGAGTCGTTGGCACGCAAACAAGAAGTCGTTTGACCTAAGTGATCTCAGCATCACTAGTGAGAATCCTACTCATCAGAGGCATAGATCCTTGAGCAGTCTTGAGGTTGGTGACATGGTGACAGAATTGTGCACCGAGATTAATTTGAAAGATTCTGACTGTTTGCTTCCGCCGAAGGAGGATCCCTGTGTCATTGAAGAAAAAATGGAAGAGGCAACGAAGGTATTTGTAAGCCATTTGGTGAATGGAAAGAGCACTAAAGACGTAAAGTTGAAGCCTCCAAGAGAACTCATTGATGCACTAAAGATTCTGAATTCTAATAAAGATGTGTTCCTAAAGCTTTTACAAGATCCAAGCTCTCAGTTGGGTAATCACATACAAAAGCTGGTGGATCATCAAGACAAGAACTCCAAAGTGCAGGTGAGACATGCTGAGATTGAACAAGAACATGGAAAAAGCAAGCATCAAAGCTTCTTTTGGAGAAAGTTTAAAGGTCTAGACAGGAATTTATCAAAGAAGCATGATGAGCATTCACAAATTGCTGGTACAATAATCATTTTAAAGCCGGGGTCACAATCGTATGAGGAGGATGGCAACAAAAGTCCAAATGAGAGGGTTTCTACACATTTCTTGCTCAATGAATTCACAAGGAAATTGAGACATGCCATGAGGAAAGAACAAGCGGGCCCCATTAATCATGACAAAGCATTTGGCGGAGAAGGTTTAACAATGGCATCGCCTACCCGAGACCATTTCTTTATCGAGAAGATACCGAGAAAATCCATCAGTGCTAAGAATCAGGACAAAGCAGGTATAAAGGATGTGGAACGTAGCCCGAGAAGTTTATCTCCTAGGAAAGAATCAGAAATCCACAATCAGATTGCAGCTGAACAAGTACAAGAAGAAATTAACCTTCATCCATGTATAGATAAAAGTGAATTAGGTAAAGAATCATGCACTGTGGATGATATCGGGGTTAAAGAATCAGATATATTGGAAGAGTATAAAGAAGATTCTTTGCATTCAACTGCTGACAAGATCCATCTTGAAGGTATCTTTTTTAATGATTTTTTCATTTTGCTCTTTGTCTGAGTTTATCATAAGCTTAATGACTTCAAATGCAGATTATACAGAGATTTTAAGACCAACTGATGCTGAATTGGATAAGGGAGTATCAGTCAGTACCTCCTCTGAACCTTGCAGCCCTTCAACTGATGCTAATGAGACTTCAACAAAAACCATGGAAAAGGAAAAGCAAGCCACAGGCTTAAATATGGTAATTTATAGTTGTTGATGTTATTATTATGAATCTGAATAGGATGATGACTTTTATTTTTCTTGCAGAAATTTTATTTTACATGATTGTGCTCATTGAAAAATTATCTAAAATCTGTTGGTTATTGTATAGGATATTGTGAAAGAAAATGAGGCATCTTCTCCATTGACATCATCCATAGCCTGTTCAAGAACAAAAAGAGTTGAAAATTCAGATGTTGTAACAGATAGATCAGATTGGACTAGTCCGATATCTGTTCTTGAGCCAATTTATAATGAAGATAATGTTAGCCCGAGAATCAAGTCAATGCCAGGTATGTTTCTAATGAAACAAAACTACATAATATAATCCTACATCTCATGGTGCTGATATTATGAACATTTCTAATGCAGATGCTGAGTTAATTCAGCCAAGAAAGATTTATTTTAAAGATCACATTTCACCTTCTGCTCCTAGCTTGAAAACCTGGGAAGAGGAGAGAAAATCCATTCTTGAATGTTTGAAAGATATCTTACATTTATCTCAGTTGACTCAAACTCAGCTACTTGAGAGGTTTCTTTTGGGGGAGAGCCTTCTCGATCCGTCATTATTTGATGAGGCGGACCTTTCTCTAGGTTGTCGGTATTATGACCCAAAGCTCATTTTTGACTTAACAGAAGACGTTCTCGGTGAGATTTGTGAGCGGGATTTTAATGGAATCCCTTCATTGTTCAAGTCTTATAAGTCGGATTTGAAGAGGAAGGAGATTGTTGATGAGATATTGAAAGGGGTTAGTCAGCATCTTGAGAATGAGGCGGTGCAATCTACACTGGATCATACTGTTTCAAAAGGTTTGTCACTCTCTCCAACGTGGATGGAGTTGAGATTTGATTCTGAAAGCATTGGAATTGAGTTGGAAGAAGAGATATTTGAAGAATTGATTGAAGATACTATTTTCAGCTGCATCATGAATCAGATGAAATAGAATTCACAACTTATGTTACAATAAGCTATGTTTGAAGTAGAATCAACTTCTTGACTTTTCTGATCATGATCATGTATAGACATGTTTCCCTGGTTTCTTGTACTTAGTTTCAACTGAACGAGGTTGCAGTGTATTGTACATATTTTGCAATAGAGGAAAGGAATTTGGTGGTTGGTCTGGCTGCATTCTGTAATTAGTTCTATAACAATAATGCTTCACTTTGTTCTTTTCTGACGCCATTTGAAGTGTTTAAGTTATCAGAAAACGGTAAAGGATTGAGCATGTCCAAAACATTTCCCAGTCAATACTCATTTGTAATAATGCACAATTTACTGATCTCTTTGTTGAAAGACAGAATTATATTTCTTTTCACCTTTTGACTTCTGTCACTTTTACTTATATTTAGTCCATACATTTTGCTTGTTCATTTCTACATTCTTGAGAACCAATGTTTTCACCAGTGTCAAAAATTGGTTTTTCAGATCAGAAGCCATAAATTTTGTGAATTGGCATTTTTTGAAAGCTCTTCTTATTGATTCAAAACAGCCCTCAAAGCCCAACTTTATTCCAACTTCTCACAATAACTCAAAGTTTACTACTATCTATGCAGCATTTTTACATTAATTTTCAAAATTACACAACCCCTATTACTCTTGGTTCCTCATCAACTTGTCTGCAGCCAACACATCATTGATCCATGCGACAGTATTGAACGCGAGCCCTTCCAACACTCTCGAGTAGCTCTCCAAGATAGCCTGTCCAACATCCTGCGCCAAAAAACAATCTCAATCCTCAACCTCTAATTTCTAGTACCACAACTTCAAAATTCTCTTGGAAACAAGAACAATAAGCACTTTTTAGCTTACCCTATTGAACTGTATCTTGCATGTGTCGAGCGTCGTTTGTGAGAGCTCAGGGTACCTAAGCTTCAAGAAGAAGAGCAATGCCTCAGCCCTCTCAGCTAGGATATGGTTCTTGTCATTTCGATCCACCTCAGAAACAAGATCCTTCATCAAGTTCCATGAAGACTTGGAATGACCCATCCCGGATTTCTTTCTCCATGTGTACAACGATGCCTCCACTTTGTCTGCAAGCTCAAGCGCTTCATGTTCTGACGTTATCTTTATGCTGTCAAGAAGATGATCTGGATTGAGCACATCTGCGTTGTGCATGTATTTGTATATTGCGTCTCCAAGGCACGCCCTGCCACTCTAAACACAAACACACACACACAACATTTGTCACAAAAGAATCAACATTGAATAATTATAAGATTCTAAGCTGGTTTATAATACTAGTTTAGTTGAATGTCAATCGATATATGCTGCTAGATTTAATATGAATCAAGTTTATGACCAAATTTACCTTGGGAAGGCCTGCAATGTAGGATTCAGGAACTTCCATTTCATTAAGGACATTGCTATTGATAGCCATTGCAGCCTTGTGAATCTGAGTAGAGCAGTCTCGTTGGTGTCGCAAGTGTTTTCTAGATCTCTCTGAGAGTCCACCAGACGGAATGCAAGGCACCGGTAGCCACCATTTCTCGTCTTTGCGGGACACAACTTTTCTGAACGACATCGTGCGTGATGACATGGAAATGTTCTTTTGTTCCATGTACCAGAATTCTGTCTCCAGGAAACTGTCCAAAATTTCCTGTGGAAATTCATCCGGAATTTTAAAAATCTAGAAAACACCAAAAAGCAAATTCATGGAGTATGAAAGTTGAATAGAAAAAGCATACTATGAGCATCCCATCAAGTTTTCTCAATGCTGGAAGGTTCATTTGAATGTCTGATCTTTGCCTCATACACATCACCTGAGAGAAAACAAATAAAAGTTTGTCATATATTGGTGCAGTTGAAAGATTTGATCTTTTACTTTTTTTGTTCAGTGAATTACTTACTTCAAGGTTTGCACCATCTTGGAGCTCAGGGACAAGCTCAACAATGTAATCACACACAGAAAGAAGGCAACCCATCTCTCTTTTCCACATCAACTTCTTCTCAGGATTCAAGGGTTCCAATTTCAGATTGTTGCCAAAAATTGTAGCTGCATTTCCAAATCAACAGAATTTAAGGTCATGATATATAACCCAATTTCTTAAAGCAAATGTTACAATTGACTAGTAATCAAAAGAGATTGAGAGTTCATTCAAGAAACAGTAACAGAGGTGAATGTTTTTACCATAAAGATTAGTGATGGAATTTGAAATTGTAACCGCTGTACAAACTCCTTTCCCACCTCCAGACATGTCTTCTCCCAATAGAAGCTTCGAGAATCTCTCCTTCATCAGCTCAAGCTCTGCAACAGATCACATTTCTCAAATTCAGTACCAATTGAATCTCCATTCAAAGAAAGAAAGCATTTTTATCTAATATTTACCCATATCAAGAGGCTCAAGATCACAATCCTTGTCATCATCAACACAGCGCATGTAGTTCTTCATCCCCAGCCTCGACGGCGAAGCCCTCGTCGCCGGCGCCGGCGGGGTCCACCTCAACGGCGATGCCCCCTCCGAGCAGCTCTCCGTTACGGTCTCCGACATCGTCGACATCTCCGAATTCGTCCGACAATACCCGTACGAATCCGCCGTACTCATCGGCGTGTTGCAATGCTCGTTTCCGTCGTAGCCTTCTTCCATCTCCGGATCAGAGCTTGGCCGGAACCTTGAAACAGAAACTACCCATTTCAGAAAATGAACAAAGAAAGGAGCTTTGATCCTAGTTCAGTTTCAAGATGCAATCTTTTTATGCTACAAGCAGTATGATTCAGGCATGATTAGCAAAGAGCAATCTGTGAAAAAAGGTGTAAGCTTTGAGGAGTTTTGAAAATGGAAAGGAAATCTTTGAATTTGGTAATGTACATTATTTAATGCTATGATTACCTTTATTGCTCCAATTTTGAAATTTGAACAGTTTGAATCCTTAATACTAGAATGAGAAAGAAGTTGGTCTTCTTTTTCCCCCAAAAGTTGAAACAACAAGCACAAGTTATTTTGTAGCATGCCCCTCAAAAGGCCGGTTGTATCTGATCACGGTTGTGATCTCGGATACCCAGAAGCAGTTTCAGCCGTCCGATCAACAGGAGTTGCCTAGAACACAAAGCAACAAAATAGATATAGGTCCGAACAGGATAAAGTGAAAAATGTAGAGGTTTGAGGATGATTTGAGGGGGACTATACAACGGAAAAAGAATATGGGGACAGAAACTGAATGTTTAGGATTGGTTTGGATTGGGTTAAGTTTGTTTTTTGGTCTCTGTTTTGCTTCTTTGAATGAACTTGGGAAAGAACGTGCAAGGGTGCTATCAGTTGTGCTTGTTTTTTTGGTGCTATATTATTTGGTTTTGTGGTTATAAATAGGCATGGGGGATTTTGGAATTTTATATTAGGGCAAGTGTTTGTTAGTTTATTTGCATTTTTATAAGGGATTAGAGGATAATCATTCTCATATAATGAATAATTAGAAGATAATCTTCGCGTGGTTGTCTTAGAGAGGGTCCCATATCTAATCAATTGATATGATTATTGATTTGTTAATGCAAGATGATGGGTCAATTTGGGTGCTTATTGCTTGAGGTGTGCTAATGGACAGTTATTGGGAAGATTGGAGAGTAGTGTACGTGAGGAGTATTATGATTTTGAGCTGGAAGTGAATTTGATTAATCAAATAATTGAATCATTGGTTATTTGATTGGTGAGGTGATAGGGTTATGAAAGATCATGACGTCTCAATTAGGGTAGCAAATTGCGTTAGTTTCGATCAAATTGTGAGTTACTGTCATGAATTTGATTATTTGAAAGTGGAAAGAAGAGTTCACATATGATTGGTTGAATCATATTACTAATTTAAAGTAACGGTGCTACTACAAGGGTTGAATGATAAACAGGGTTTATAATGTCTTAAGCTAACTAATAAGGTGGTAGTGTACTAATGTGCTTACATTACATAGACAGACATCTAGTAGTGAAATTGTCTATTGTTCAAACACCAAATTCATTGAAATAAGATGACTATACACAATTTTATTATCACTTTTTGATGACAGGGAATCCGTTTGAGGTGGCTAACCCTAAATGCGTGACTCGGGTGGCAAAGATGATGGATCATGTCAAATGGTGTGGACCGAGCGATTAGCTTGAGTCAATCCATCAGGTGCACCCTAATGGTAAACTAAATGAGGAGATTTTTTTTGACCAATAAATGAGGAGATTTGATTTTTCATCTAAGGGGTGAAACAAGGACCGGGACCTCCCAATTCATTATAACTTGATAATACTAGCAATTAAATCGTCATTTCTTTCGACCAAAAAAAAATTAAATCGTCATTTCTAGATGTAAGTTATAGGCTCACATGTGAACCGTTTTAATTTGGACTAAAAATCAAGTTTTGTCATTTGTTTTCCATTGAATCCTATTGATAAACGCAATTCTATTTACCCAATTCGTGATCTTAGTTGGTTGGCTTACAAGCTTGGTTTAGTATACCAAATGCAATAATATATTCACCAACATCATGCAGAGTGCTATACAATTGATTGTTACATAGTTAACTTATGAAGCAAACTTTGTAGGATCTACGTGTGTTAGTATACGGATGTTGATCCTCCAGAGGGATCAATAAATCGGGCAGCGGAATATGAAAACAGTTCAAACAGATTATAGTTCACACAAAGCGATTAAATCAAGCCAGCCTTTTGTTATTACCAAGCATGAACTTACAAACGCGAATCCTTGATCTTAAGGTTTACACAATACCTTCTACCCAGATCTAGATCCCTCAGCGTCGGACACACTTGTAAATCGATTCAACGGACTTGACCCACACCTCTAGCTCTCGTACACAACTCGACCTAGAGTACTTCGTGTGTTCTTTCTCTCAATCGCACTCAGCAATTGACTCTCTCAGCATTCGTCACAAATGCAAGTACATAAACCCCTATATATACTAAAGGCTAGAAACCGATTCTATCCTATAATACAAATCGGGATTTACCCTAGAATAATCGTAATTAGAGAAACAGAATATCTCCCTAACAATATTATCCTAACAAGAGAATTATCTTCAAGCCAAAGATCTGATTCTCTCCTTAATCGTCATCCACCAACGCGTCTTTCCAAAGATAGAAAGATCCCTCGCAGGCGCTCGCGCGTTGGTACTCTTGCCAAATATAGCACCCTGCTTCAGCGTTGATCCCTTGCTTGCGCACTCTGGGATTTCCGCGTCTCAGCATTAACTCTGTTTCCTTGGCACCTTGTGACGATTGTTCCTGCTTGTGTTCCTTTGCTCATATCTCCTAGAATGATCCTGAAACACTAGAAAACAACATTAAATCTTTCTCAAGTGTTGTATCATCATCAAAACCTTACGGGATCTATTATTGGGATTAAGACTATCCCAACAATTTCCCCCTTTTTGATGATGACAAACACTTGGGAAAATTTAACATAAATCGAATGGACAAACAACAAGTACAAGAGTTCCCCCTGAGTAGGATCTTCACCAAACCTACTTACCAGTAGCATAGTTCTCCCTTAGCATATGGATGATCCTTCTGTACCAAGAGCTAGACGCATCTCTGCAATTTTCCTAACTTCCCCCTTTTGGCATCATCAAATAATTCAATTTGATCCTTATAGAACATTTGAACACTTAAGCACATAAGTAAACAGAAACCAAGCAAGTTCATTCATTACTTATGATTTTTGGATTACATCACCAGGGAGCAAGCAAAATGTGGGAACAGAGACAGTCATAATAGAAAGCATAAAAACATCAAAATAAAACACTCAAAAGTAGGGATCATAATAGGCTAGGGTGGGTGGTGGGGATCACTCAAGATTTGGACGGGGAATCAACTTGATCCGCAATCTGTCCAGAAGCTCCTTCTTTCTGCTGGTCCCTCTGAATGAGGAAATCAACCTGGAACTCCAGAAGTTCCCTTACCCTGGTAAGCTCAGCAAGAATCAATCCAAGTTCCTTTCCCTTGACAGATCCCGACACTTTTACAGCTGATTTCAGATTCTTGGGGTCGGGGTTGTCAACATGAGCCATTCGCACAATGTTGTGCCTGGCTAGGGGAAATCCAAGGGTCACCTCTTCCTTAGGCTGGTATAGCCCTCTCTGCGTAAGGATCAACTTGACGATCCCTGGGTATGGAAGAGAGTGAGTCTTGCCAGAGCACTTGTGCATGTGGAGCAGAATGAGCTTGGGAAGGTCAATCTTTTCTTTGCGCAGAAACTGATCCAATAGAACGACATCAGCAATAGTGGGGTTGTTCCTTTTCTCCTGGCGAGGGACCAACACCTTAGTCAGGTACTGGTGAGCAATGCGGACCATGAGCGTCATCTCTGCAGTAGCAAGCTTGGCCTCGGAGTTCCCAAAGACTCTTTCCAGAATCTCCTCCTTGCCGTCGGGCCAGGACCCAGAAGTAGGCAACACCAATCCCTCCGGATTCAAGGTGAAGCCAGTCAGCCAACTCGTCGCTGGTGAGGCTGAGGGGCTTGGTCTAAAATTTGGCAGAGGCCATGACACAGTACCCAGAAGTAGGCAACACCCCAATCCCTCCGGATTCAAGGTGAAGCCAGTCAGCCAACTCGTCGCTGGTGAGGCTGAGGGGCTTGGTCCCAAATTTGGCAGAGGCCATGACACAGTATTGGCCCGGAGCAGCGTTGAAGGTAGAGAAGAAGGAACTACCAAGCTCGGGATCAACGGTTACCTTGTCGAGGCTGAGCTCCTCCCAGCCTTGGAACTTGATTAGTTCCCACAACTCCTCAAGTTTGTTGGCCCTGAGTAGGTCCTCAGAGACAATGAGAGGAGCAACAATCTTTCGGTCCTCAACGCCGGTGTCTTTGGGGTCATCGGAGATGGGATCGACAGGCTCGGTGGAGGCCGGAGTTGGAGCAGGGGTTTCATCAATCTCCGCCAAGGTTTTGCCTTTTTCCTCGGCCGTGAGCTTTGCTTTGCTTCTTGTATGGCGACCACTGGAGGCCGGAGTGGAGGGAAGAGGTTTAGAAGTTTTGATCCTTTTGGGGGTGGATTCCCTTGTTTGGGATTCAAGCGGAGATACTATCTCCACATCAGGATCGACGTCTTTTCGACTCCTTTTGGGAGTCTTGCGCTTGAGAGGAACCTCCTCTTCCTCCTCCTCTTCTTCTGGATCAGTCGGGACCTTGGCCTGGTCTTTTTCTGGGCTGTGAGCTTCTTGTTCTTTCTCCACCGCCTTAGCTATATCGGCGACGGAATCAAGCGAGGCCATGGGCATTGGAGCAGAGGCCATGGCTAAAGCTTTTTCTTTTTGAGCAGAGAGGGAGGCTATTTGGGCTTCAATCTCGGCTACTTTGGCACTGACTTCGGGAGTGGATTGGTGAGAGGTAGACATGGTGAGTTCGTAGGTTATGGAAGAGATTGGATTGCAGAATTGGGGTTTTGGTGAGAGGTTTGGTAATTTCGGAGGCTTGGGTTTTTTATAGAGAGCAAGAGAGTCGGTTATGGCAAGATATGGCAAGAATCGGGTGAAGGGATTTTTGGAAGGATATGGGTAAGTATTTATGGGAGAGGTTTGGATATGGAAGATATGGATAGATATTTACCTCAAACGGCTCCAAAATTCTCGGCTTCTCACAGATTGATCCCAACGGCCACAAAAAATCTCCAACGGCTCCCTGTCGCGTCACAGATTCAAAATCCGAGACGCATTAAATGGTCCCAAACGGCTCTTTTCTAGCCGTTTCTTCCAATTTCCAACGGTACCAAGCAATCTCTCCAATTTTTGACCGTTGTCACTGATCCTCCCAAGTTCTCACTGATCCTCATATCTGCCACCTTACTGATCCTTCCTGACTGATCCCAATCCTTGTCTTGAGAGATAAAAAGGTGGGTTTTGGATAATAACAAGGTAGAAACAAATAAACTCACACGCATATCCAAAACAACTGTGCAACACACAAGCAAGGTCAGTAAATTGATCTAGATAAGTAAATCCCGTAAAGAAGAGGTATCAAGAAAATTAAGCTCATAGGAAACGTTTACCTGGATCAAGGCTTAGGACGGTCTCATGACTAACTATCATTTCGGCTTATAACATGGGATAACAAGATCAAGTTAGTCATTTTGGGATCAAAGAAAGAGGTTTTCATACTTCAAATTATTATGTCTCATAAGTGAAAACGGAAGCACCAAGGATCAATAACCAAAGAAGCAAATCATCATGAATACTCAGAATCAAGAAAACTTATCCCTTATATGTGTTGTTCCCCCTGGATCAAAGAATTATTCTAGTCAAGCATTGGGGGAATAGAGGACCGGGACTTGTCTAGTTCATGGTGGTCATGCCTAAGAGTATCCTCAGATGCTCAAAGGGTTTTCTGTCCAATGCCTTGGTGAAAATGTCTGCCACTTGGTTTTCGGTCCTGCAATGATCCAACTTAACCAAACCGTTATCAACATTATCTCGTAGAAAGTGATGGCGAATTTCAATATGTTTGGTACGAGAATGATGAACCGGGTTTTTGGAGATGTCTATAGCACTAGTGTTATCACAACGAATGCTAGTAGTTCCAAGAGACATACCATAATCCACCAATTGTTGTCTAAGCCATAGTACCTGGGAACAACACACTGCAGCCGCGACATACTCTGCCTCGGCCGTGGACAAAGCAACCGTGTTCTATTTCTTAGATCCCCAAGAAACAAGACAAGGTCCTATGAATTGTGCCATCCCCGATGTACTCTTTCGATCCACAATGTGCCCAGCATAATCAGCATCAGTGTATGCAAGAAGATCAAACTCGAACATCCTAGGGTACCAAAGGCAGAGGTTGGTAGATCCCTTCAAATATCGAAAGATCCTTTTCACCTCTTTGAGATGAGATTCCTTGGGGTTTGCTTGAAACCTGGCACATAGACAAACACTAAACACAATATCTGGCCGACTGGCCGTTAGATATAACAAGGAACCAATCATTCCTCGATACGTCTTCTGATCAACATTGATCCCACCTTCATCTTCATCCAAACGAGTGTTAGTAGAAATCGGTGTATCAATAGGTTTTGTGTTCTCCATGTCATATTTCTTAAGCATCTCCTTGATATATTTCTGTTGATGGATCCTTGTTCCCTCCTTTTCCTGCGAGAATTGAAGACCAAGAAAAAATGATAGTTCCCCTATCATACTCATGTCGAACTCGCTACTCATAAGAGTTTTGAACTTTTCTACAAGAGCTGGGTTAGTGGAACCAAACACAATATCATCAACATACACTTGTACTATCAGAATCTCACCGCGTTGTTCTAAGAGGAACAACGTTTTGTCGATTGCACCACGTTTATACCCATTAGACAATAGGAACTGAGTGAGCCTATCATACCAAGCCCTGGGAGCTTGCTTGAGCCCATACAACGCCTTGTCTAACCTGTACACATAGTCAGGACAATCAACATCTTCAAATCCAGGAGGTTGCTCCACATACACTTCTTCTTGAAGAATCCCATTTAAGAATGCCGTATTCACATCCATTTGGAACAGTTTGAAGCCTTTGTGAGCTGCAAAAGAAATTAGCAAACGGATTGCCTCGATCCTGGCAACAGGAGCATAGGTCTCGTCGTAGTCGATCCCTTCCTGTTGGTTATAACCTTTGGCAACCAGTCGCGCCTTGTTCCTCACTACAACTCCACCATCATCAAGTTTGTTCCGGAAGACCCATCTGGTTCCAATTGCCTTCTTGTGCTTAGGTCTCGGTACTAGTTCCCACACCTTGTTCCTCACAAATTGGTTTAATTCATCTTGCATAGCCACAACCTAATCCGGATCACGAAGAGCCTCATCGATCGTCTTGGGTTCTACAAAAGAGATAAACGCATGGTATGCAAAGAAACTACGAAGTTGGGAGCGAGTACTTACACCTTCCTTCTCTAATGGAGTTAGAAGATTATCAAGTGGGTGAGCAGCTCGCTGTTGATAATTCCGGACTTGAATTGATCCTTCTGTAGATGTACCTCCTCCTTGTTCCCCCTCAGCTTGTGGATCACTTTCAACATTGGTTGAAGAGGGATCAGGAAAGAGATCCGAGGCACTACCATCTTCAGGACCTTCATCGTACACAGGGTCCCCCTCAAGTGATGGCATAGATGCGTTGGATGCACCATCATCATCATTTGGTGGACCATCATTGGGTTCCTCGGAATTATTGACATTTGAGCTTCCTCCACTTCCACCTGTCCGCCTTGGTCCTTCATCTTCTTCTTCTGAATCATCCTGCTGAAGATGCATTGCGGGATCAAGAGATGAGGTGTGATGGTTTCCAGCCATAGTCTTTTCATCAAAGACCACGTGTATGCTTTCCTCCATCTTCCTTGTTCTCTTGTTGAAAACCCTGTACGCCTTGCTATCCAGTGCATATCCCATAAAAATGGCCTCATCACTCCTGGGATCAAACTTCCCGAGAGCATCCTTGCCATTGTTATGTACAAAACACCTGCAACCAAAGACTCGCAAGTGTGCAATATTGGGTTTTCTTCCCCTGAGCAATTCATAAGAAGTTTTCAAAAGAATTGGACGAATCATAGCCCTATTAAGGATATAGCAAGCCGTGTTGACGTCTTCGGCTCAATAGACTTGTGGAAGTCCACTATCAATCAGCATGCTCCTGGACATGTCTTCCAGGGTCCTATTCTTGCGCTCTACCACTCCATTTTGTTGAGGTGTGTGAGGGGCGGAGAAGTTATGAGAAACTCCATTGGTCCTACAAAAACGTAGGAATGAAGCGTTCTCAAACTCCGTCCCATGATCCGACCGGATAGCACCAAGCTTCTGTCCCACGCGAACCTCCAGCTGTTTGACAAGCACCTCAAACTCTTGGAACGCCTCGCTCTTGTTCTTGAGGAAGATGGTCCAAGTGTACCTAGAAAAGTCATCAATAATAACAAAGATATATCGACTCCCGAAATGACTAGCCACCCTCATTGGTCCACATAAGTCCATATGGAGCAATTCCAGGGGACGTGATGTGCTCACAACATTCTTCGACTTGAAGGAACTACGGGATTGTTTCCCTGTAACGCAAGCATTACAGATTGATCCCTGATCTTGTTGAACACATGGTAATCCGGTTACTAGGTCCTGTTTGAAAAGCTTGAACAAAAGGTGAGAGCTCGCGTGTCCAACACGCTTGTGCCAGAGGGCACTAGTATCAGCAATTGTTACCAAAAAAATTCCCTGAAGTGGTTTGAAAGAAGGATCAAGAATGTAAACATTGTTGAACCTGTTACCTTTAAGTACCACTTCTCCATTCTTCCTGTCTTTGACCAGACACTCCTTGGATGAGAAAATTACTTCATTGTCTCCTTGATCACAGATTTGAGCAATGCTAAGTAGGTTGAATCCAAGATCATTCACAAGCTTTACATCCTGCACTTGTACACTGTCATTGATCCTTACTGCGCCAGTCCCTAAGATTTTGCCTTCATTCTTGTTGCCAAAGGACACAGCTCCTTTAGCACTTGTGTTCAGTGAGTTGAGGTTGTTTCGATTACCGGTCATGTGGCACGAACATCCGCTATCAAAGTACCACCTGTTCTCCTCACTCACAGCACCCTGCATTTAAAAGATTAGTCCTTAACGACCCAGACAAGCTTCGCTTGACTAGGTCGAGCAAGATACTGATACTTTCTTTGTTCCTCAGGACTAGCTTCATAAAAATCAAGCAAATTCACAACATTGCATGCATTTTGAGAAGCAAGTTTCTTGATCCTAGTTGGACCTTGGTTAGCACGCTGAAAGTTCCTAGGAGCTCTACGAGGATTGTTCCTAGGTCCATTGTTCCTAGGAGCTCTGTTCCTAGCAGGTCTGTTCCTAGGGGCTTCCTGAGAGGTACTAGCTTCATTGGTCCTATTCTCACTCTTCTTAGCTTGGGACTTTCTCTTTTCACAGTCAGCTTTCCTATGTCCCCCATCACCACAGTACCAACAAGTCATAAAGTAAGCTCCCATGTGATACTTAGGGTGAGGTTTCTAGATCCTTCTCTCATTGATCCTATCCTTGTTAAGGTCTTTAGGCTCACTACCCTTTGATTGTTTTATGAACATTTTATGGGCTGGTTTACCTACATACCATTCAGAGTCCTCACTCGGGTTTTTCTCCTCACCTTGCTCTAAGACCTGAATTCTTTTAGTCAAGTGCAAGTTCCTACCCTTAAGACTCTACAGTTCCCTACCCCTCTGTTCATACAACTCAGCAGCATCAAAGTTCTTATGAGCCCCATCCTTCTCTTTGTCTCCCGTGTAACCTATCCCGAATCTCTGGGGAACAAAGGTAGGACCTACATCAACAACTTCCTGTTTACCCTTAGCAATATCAAGTTTAGTCAACAAAACACCTTTTTCAGTATTCAAAGCAACAATTTCATCATTTAGCTCATCAATGGTGGAGGTCATGTTGAGAATCTTAATTTCAAGTTCAGGACAGTGTTTGCAAGTATCAACAGATTTTTCAGAAGCACTTTTAAGAGATTCTTTCAGTTCATTGCACAAATCATTAGCTTTAGTGAATTCTATCTGAGCATCAATGGTATCATTATGCAATTCAGTGATCATTCTAATCAAACTTTCCTTAGAGAGATTTTTCAAAGAATCAAGGAACTCAGATTCAGGTACCTCAGATGAAGAAGATTCTGGTGTAGCAATGGCCATTTTGCACGTGTGGTGCTCTTCTTCTTCTTCCTCTTCTGCATCTGATCCCCAGCATGCAGCAAAAGCTCTTTCCTTGTTCTTCATCTTGTTGGGCCGTTCTCCTTCTGATCCTTTGGGGCAGGACTTAGCATAATGGCCCTTGTCACGACACCGATAGCAGGTGACGTCCTTGATGTCTCTAGCTTCATCATTGTTCCCACGGCGCCCACCAGAGTTGTTGGGGCGACTACCTGGAAACTTCCCCTTGTTCCACAGCCTTCTCATTGCTCTAGTGAAAAGAGCAAACGATCATCAGGATCAACAGTGTCCTCCTCTCCTTCCTCGACTATGTACCCAATAGCCTTCTCAAGTTTGAGAGCTAGGGACTTAGGCGTCTCCTTTCCTTCCCTGATACAATTTTTTTCAGTTTCATATTTGGTTAGCTTAGCAAAGAACTCATGCAGTTTAAGAGACTTGTTCTTATCATTTTCATGGAAGGTTAGACGACTATGTTCCCAATCACCAGTAAGTCCATTGATTAACACTCTAACTTTAGTGTTGGTCGAAATTTTTTCTTCATTAAGACCTAGACTAAGCATCTTAGTATCAAGAGTAGTAAATCTAGACTGATAGGAGGATACAGTTTCCCCATCCCTCATTTTGAAGGTGAGGAATTCCTTCTGGGTAGCAAGGATCATATCGTCCTTCATCTTAGTAGTACCATTGTGGATGTCACTCAAGGCTTCCCACATCGCCTTGGCATTCTTCAGATTGCCAATCTTGTTCTTGTCCTCCTTGGTGACCCCACAAGAGATGAAGGTCTTAGCAAGGAAGTTGGCTTCCATTGCTTTGAAATCATCTGGTCCCATGAGTCTGGGATTAGCTTTCTTGTCAGCATCAACTTCAAGGTCTCCTAGTTCGATAGCCAACCAGGATTGGAAGTTCTTTCCCTTGATCCAATCAGACATAGCAGTTTGCCATTGATTGCATTGCCCCGGGAGCAGCAACGGGGGCTTGGAGTTAGAGACACCGAGTTCCTGAAGTTGTTTTTCCATCTCGAAACCTGTTTGACACAAACACACAAACTAGAGCACGCAGGCTCTGATACCAATTGTAGGATCTACGTGTGTTAGTATACGGATGTTGATCCTCCAGAGGGATCAACAAACCGGGCAGCGGAATATGAAAACAGTTCAAACAGATTATAGTTCACACAAAGCGATTAAATCAAGCCAGCCTTTTGTTATTACCAAGCATGAACTTACAAACGCGAATCCTTGATCTTAAAGTTTACACAATACCTTCTACCCAGATCTAGAACCCTCAGCGTCGGACACACTTGTAAATCGACTCAACGGACTTGACCCACACCTCTAGCTCTCGTACACAACTCGACCTAGAGTACTTCGTGTGTTCTTTCTCTCAATCGCACTCAGCAATTGACTCTCTCAGCATTCGTCACAAATGCAAGTACATAAACCCCTATATATACTAAAGGCTAGAAACCGATTCTATCCTATAATACAAATCGGGATTTACCCTAGAATAATCGTAATTAGAGAAACAGAATATCTCCCTAACAATATTATCCTAACAAGAGAATTATCTTCAAGCCAAAGATCTGATTCTCTCCTTAATCGTCATCCACCAACGCGTCTTTCCAAAGATAGAAAGATCCCTCGCAGGCGCTCGCGCGTTGGTACTCTTGCCAAATATAGTATCCTGCTTTAGCGTTGATCCCTTGCTTGCGCACTCTGGGATTTCCGCGTCTCAGCATTAACTCTGTTTCCTTGGCACCTTGTGACGATTGTTCCTACTTGTGTTCCTTTGCTCATATCTCCTAGAATGATCCTAAAACACTAGCAAACAACATTAAATCTTTCTCAAATGTTGTATCATCATCAAAACCTTACGGGATCTATTATTGGGATCAAGACTATCCCAACAAACTTGATCCCCACGCATACAAAAAAATGAGTCAAATGATACTCTAGTTTTAACTCATCATATTTTGTTCTTTTGTTTTGGGGCAAAATTTTCACTCTACATTTGTTTTGATTGCCTGCCTCATACAGAGACTTAGGATACAAGGAAGGTGCAAGTACAAGCCTAACTGCGATGCACGTCTTCCTCACAAGTCACAACCATTTCAATTAATTCCATGTAACAAACAAATTTAAAAATATTATCAAAAGCAGCATCAACACCCACGTACGATTTAATTATTGTTTGAAATGTCAAGAGGCAAATTACTATATTCATATTTTATGCAAATGCTGGTATTTAACCACTTTAAAAGGATTAAAGAACTAGGTTATTAATTGTTAAATAGCCAGGTGGGTGCATACCATATTGATTATAAAAAAGCCAAGCAATATGGTCTGTACTATGACTATGAGCCATGCATGAGTTAATCAAGTATCGAATGAGAGATATGCATATGCTAGGTTGTAGTCGGTTGTCGGTTGAAGATAATATTCGTAAGTTAGAATAATCTTGTAATTATGGAAACATAAAGCTTATAAAACCCTACTCTTTAATATACTGTTTTAATATTATTCTTGAGACTTCAGTGTTTAGTTAGACGTCCAAAGAAACAATATACTGTACTGTTTTTTTTATGAGTTAGATACAACTCTAAAAGACGGTCAACACATTCTTATTTTTTAGAGATATATTTTTTTATTGTAAGCTTGTAGGGTGGCATACTACAAGTCTACAACTCATACATCATCATCATCATAAAAACATGGCACCATTCGACCAAAAAAAAACATGGCACTGTATGAGTTTTTGAGCCGTTGTATATTCTGTTAGCTGGTTTCGCAGCAGATGTTAGGGGTGAGTTTAGGGAGCCTATTGGGCTAAGTTCAGCCCAAGTATAAGCCCTATTGGGCTGAGTTTTTAGGATCGGCCCATTTAATTTCTTACCCACCCACTACGTGCTTTATTCTCTAGTATCAAGATTCAAGAGTTGAGAAGTCAAGACAATGCATTAGCCAGTCATTAGTCACATTCATCACGTGTGTTTAGGCCTTGATTAAACCCACTTGATTAATTTAAGCAATGATGCTTCCTTGCTTACCCTCAAAACGCATTCCACTTTCTAGCCGCCTAGCCTCTTTTTCCTTCCAAAGTCGTAACATGGGATGGGAACAACAAATCATTCTTTACACTAGCCAATATAGTACTTGTCATAGGAGGAGGAACTACTTTGATTTGTATATTATTATATCACCAATTGTCCCAACGTTTCTTTCCAAGACTTTGGGTTTGTACTGAGTTTTGTGATTAAGGGTAGAGATTATCTGGTTAAAGATTTTAAACATCAAGAAGACAAGAACCAACAACTCTCCTAAACTATGCATGTCCACATCAATGAGCGTAGCTCAAAATTAGTGTGAGATGTGAGGTATGCACAAAGTTAGCTAAGCAATCAGACTAAATGGAGTATTTAGGCCTTAATGGCACCCAATAAAATTGGTAGAGGAATGAAACAGATAGTTTTGTCATTTGGTCAGTTCTACTAAAATGCTCAGCTACAGCAAACACATACACATCCATCACTACAAAGTACATGAACAGGTGGGGAGGTGAGGGTTAAGACCATGGGATCGATTATAGGTTTACGCGCGTGCTCAGCGAATGCCAACCATTTTCCTAAGTGCTTGTTTGATCATTCCCGCCGATGCAAATGCTGCTCCTCTGAACTGAAAATCACCAGGAACAGAGTCTTTACTTCAATCATTTTCAAATGCAGTCTTAAAAAATGACTATGAAACTCTTGCGATTTCATTGGCCTTTGGGAAGAATCTGCTAAGGGTGGGTTTGGTGAACATGCTTAGAATGTTAAGAGATAGTCACATAGTAGATGATATGTTGATAGCATGTAAAATTGGACCTTAGAAACACACCCTAAGGAGGAGACATAGAAACAGAGTGACACCCTTAATGTAGTACAACTATCAATCTATAAACCAGATTACAAACCCAAGAAAATCTATTCCTATTCAATGCAATAAAGTGTTATTTAAAATATTGCAACAATCTGACTGAATTGGCCAAGTAGGTCCTTTAATTATTCATGAAAGTAAGAGCCCCTGTTGATGGCAAGCAGCCCTATCCATGACTTTATAAAACCATTATCAATGGTCTCTATTCCTTGGGACAAAGGAGCACTATCAGTAGATGAATGATTGAAGGCACCTTAGCGCCCAAGCTATAGACAGCCAAGTAGGCCAGTTTATTAAAGTGATGTAAGCCTTTTCTAGACTTTATGAGCCACTGTCATAACTTTGGGGCGTCAAGTATTAGAGTTCATAACTCTATTCTTGTTTTTGGAAAATTAGGCCAATATGCTAAAATGGGAAAGGGAAAACGAAGAGAGCAAGATGAATTTGGGCGTGTTTACATAGCATCAGATCTTAAGGCTTAATGCAAGATAATGCATTATGTGTGGTGTTACCAGAAAGCATTCTGAAAAATTGTAATGATGCAATATTTAGAACTAACCTTAGATTTGAGAGTTACGACCAATATCCCATCAACAGTCGAAGACTGAACCGTATGAGCATCCAAGCAAAGACTGTTTACAGCATCCATAATATCGAGTAACAAGTACTCCCTCCAAGGACACCTCATTTCAATCAGAACCTCTTGATTTCTAATCATAACCTTCATGTCCATTGGTGCATTATTATCAAACGGAACGGCATTTCCAAAATCTAGCTCAGCTTCATTTTCATCCATGTCACAAGCCTTCCTCTTGTTCACCCACACCTTTTTTGGATCACTTCTGCTCTTATTGTGAGAATTATCCGACGTTTGTTCTGCCACATCCACATATTGTTTTCTGGCTTTTGCTTCACTATCTGACTGATTAATGCATGACTCTAGCTCTTCCACTCTGGCTTCAAGCTCTTTCAAGTAGTCAATCGTGTCATTCAAGATCGCTGTCTTCTCAACCTGAATTTTGGTGAAGAATGAGATTAGTCAAAACATGTAAGAAACTTTAAAAGGCCTTATATACTAAAACTGTGATTATAGTTAGTGCTGAACAAGCCCCGAGTGCTTACCTTGTTGATTGAGGGAACCAACGAACTAAGAACAAGATAATTATTATTCTCTTCTCTATCTGTTGCTTCCTTCCTATCTTTTCTTGCAATCATCATAGGCACAGTGAACAAAATCTTCTTCAAAGTTTTCTGAGGTGGCTGTGGAGAAGGGTGTCTCGCTCCAAATGTTTTCTTCCATGGCGCAAAGCCTGACAATCTATTACCATAAAAAACAGATTGTCCATTTACTAAGAAAGGTGAGCATTGAAGGATAGCAGCGACGGTTTTCTTATAGTGCAAATCCTCATCCTCGTTGTTGTTTCCAAGATCCAAGGAGCTAAACTTCGTGTCATTGCAGTCTTGGATTTCTTTCACCTGAAGGCGGTTATTTGGACAGATGTAGGCTTGAGATATGCAGCCACTGGAGTTAAAAGATTCTTGAATGCAATGGCTAAGATCGTCGTCATAGTCATCTTCACCATCCACGAGATGCCAGCTTTGGACTGGGGAATTAGCCATGATCTCATTTCCGCTGACGTCTAGCATGAAGGAATCTTCTATTTGTTGATTGTTCTGACAACATTCATTTGAGCAGTCATCAGGAGAACCTATGTTGTTGAGCTCATCTGCCATGCTCCTGTGCAATTCATTCACTACTTGGTCAGGTAATCTGATTCCTTCAGCTGATGGGTACAGATTTACAAAGGTCTCTTGTTCCAGCATCACGTGGCTCACTTCAGGGATCTTTGTACTTGTCTGATCCTTGTCATAGTCTTCATTTCCTTGATCCAAGGAGGGTTTTTCCGCGCAAACAGGCTTTGCAAACTCTAGTAAGGAGGTTTTAATGTGTTGGATAAGTTTTGGGTCCTCTGATATCTTGATACCCAACAAAAAGAAATATGCAACAAGTTATTGAGGGGAAAAAGAACACTAGAAGATTGTATCTATCTCTATCAATAGTAGTTACCAGATCTGTGACACCCAGCTCAATCACTCCTCCCATATGCGGGAAGCAAATTACCGTCTGCAAAACAAATAATGAGAAAATTAGTGTCAAATTGTCGACATGGGCTAAAGTCATTATGATGATACGAATCAGCCTCTGATATAAAATATGTTTAATACCTTAACAGATGCACTCTTTAAGCAATCAGAGTGGCAGCATTGAACCATGATGGACAGAGAAGGCAAAATTAAGTCAGCTTGTTTCACAAATCAGAGAAACGATATATCTTCACGAAGATGAATTTAAAAAATGAGGGCAAGCTGTCATCTAAGCGAAAGAATGTACCTTTGCCAGTAAAGAGCGAGTGAACAGTTTGCTATCAGCGTCTTGGGCATTGCAAAGCCAGACAGATTGACCATTTGCATATGCTTTTCCAGGCAAACTGAGAAGAATGTAAAATAGCACAACAAAAGCATAATTCACAAATGAGAATAAAATTTGCAATATCATATGGCATATGAATGATCATGTTCCATAATTCTTCTGTTAGTTACAACAACAATCCCATTTAATCAACCTATTACTTACTCAAGAACAAATGTGATGTATGTGTTTCTATGATAAAAAGAAGTGAAATGAAGTGCGAATTCGGAAAGACTTAGTACCTTTGGCCAATTTTGAAATTGAAGGACATGCAAACTAAGTAAAACCACTCAAGATCCGAGAGATCCTCTGGAGACAACACGGCAGCAGGCCTCGCGTTTGTATTTTCTAGCTCAGATTCCCCTTCTAAAAGTGACTCATAAAGCTCTCTCAGCTGTTCACTTCTCCTTAACCCCAACTTATCAGCATAAACTTCTGCTGTTGGGACTGTCTTTCTAGTCTTGACGTCTCCGTTGTAGTATCCATCACCCCATTCCAAAACCCTATAGACAACCAAACACTTATTGAGGCAGTAGACTTGGAGCAAAAAAAAAGCAATCCACATATCAAAACGTAAGAACCCTGAGTATAATTTGGCTTTCTAGAATAACGTCATCACCAAAAGCTAAAGTTAAGCGAAATAGGCATTGCTGTTAAGGTTTTTCCCAAGAGAAGGTAGTTTGGAAGCTGGACCAGAAATTATTTCAGAAACCAAATCAACTGCTATTAAACTAATGACATTAGTATCTTGAGGCATTTTTAGATGAAGGGTAATCTGGAGGAGGGAAATGGGCAAGGAGAAGGCTCTGATAAACATCAGCCTCAGCATATTGATAAAAGTTATGAATTCAAAAAGGATTTCCAGCTGATTAAGTAACAATAAATGCTGGTTTCTACCATTTCAGCTGAAAGAGCTGTACATATATAGCACTACTACTTATCTGCAACAACATTTGACCAGGTAAGAAAGAGCTCATTATTGGATTGTGACATTTCTTTGCCTCCCTAGTAGATCCTTGTAACGTACATGTGGCTAACTCTAAAAGATTCCTAAAAGCCAGTTCCAAATAAAGAAAGAAGTATGGATATGTAACTTATAATCAAAGCTAGTAAAGTAAACACTTTCTTTCCTCCATCAATTCTTTTTACCTACCCATGTCACATAAGTTTATTTTGTTCATGAATCTCCAATCCCCATCACAACATCTAAAGAAGAAAAGAATCATTAAAAAATACCCATATAAGTTGAAAGAATGGAAAGCTCAAATGTTCAAAAATTACAAACCCACAAAGATCATTGGCAAGAAAATGAAAAGGGGAAGAGATTCTACCCTTGCTTTGTAGTTGAGAGTGACCAGAAAATAGCATAACTCCACTGAACACTCCTAACAGCAACACTCAACTGTTTCCTTAGATTCTCCGATTCCCTTTCTGGGCTTTCAATGGCCATCCTCCCTAAATTCCCCTTCAAGACCAATACAAAACCCAAATTCCAGGCAAACTAAATAGTCTACTCAAATCAGCAAAGGGGAAAAGGAAGTGGAAAAGTCAACAGCTCAATTAGGCAATAGTTAAAAGATACCCAACTACTGATTTTGCTACAAAATCGAGCTTCTGGGTTCAAACCCCTCAATTGGGCACAAATCTGCAAGACACACAATTGGGCAGAATGGAGCAATGAACTGAAGGTTTTTTTGATAACAAAACTGTGAAGAAATCTGCCAAATTGACAGTGAATGGCCAGAAACCCAGCTCAGAAGGCTCTGATTATGGAGGTACCCTTGCACAAGGAAAGATAAAGGGCAAGCAAAAGAGAACAAAATCTCTGAAGAAAAAAATGTGTAGAAATGAGAGAAGTAGGCAAGAGGGCACCAATTAAAATAGAAGACCCATGGTTTAATAAGTTATTTTGTCAAGATGCTCTTAAAAGCATCTTTACGCACAACAGGGCAAAAACTGATTCAGAAGGGTCTTTTGGGAAATTAGCGATGGCGAGTTCCTGTTGATTTGGAATTGAATTTCCCCGCTCCCAAATCCGAACTCGTTCAAAGGTACTAAGTCCAGGAATGATCCAAAGAAACGGTGTCTTGTAGTTAATCAAACGCCCTCTGCAATCAATCCAAAACAGTCCAGGAATATTTGTATGTATTGTATTTCGTTACTCGTACTTTTATTGTATTTTTCTGTGGATTGTTTGAAATAAATAATTTGGATGGAACTTGTCAGAATGCATTAGTGTTTTTAAGGTGTCAATTAGCATAGGTTTTGTATTAAAGCTTAAGCACGATCCACCAGGCCACATGGCTTGGCGTGGTGATATTTTAATGTAGAATGTTTGTTGAGGTACATATGATTCGTCCATCGAGTCAAATAGTAGGGATGTGACTTCTGACTTGTGATTCAAGTTGTGTATCCCTTCAATAATGGAGTAATAAAAATGCTTGTAAGTTGCATTTACGGGTGGGTCACGAGACATAGGACCTATTTGGACCGAGAGTTGAAATCTAGCAAGCACTCTCTTGCATCTGTCCTAGTAGCCGCGAGCGTTGAGGCGATTGGTATGATAAGGCTTGTTAGCTCGTTTAGCAAAATATTATCGTTTTCACTTGTGTTGAAGGAGCTCACTTGAATACACATTTTTCTCTATTGTTGAAAATGAAGAGTGTTAAATGAGATTAAATTACGTCACGTCGTCACCTAAATTTTATTCAGCAGCTTGCTTAGTTTAACAAATGGAAATCATACCGTAGATTAGCGACTATATTAAAAATGTAAAATGTTACTCGTCGGAAAACATAATGACAATATTGTGAAGAAAAATGAAGTACTAGCCTCTAGTTGAATAAATCCATATATATGCATGCTGCATGCATGAACTGAACTGAACTATACATTACTCACATCGTGGCTCACATGCAAACTTTTGACGGTAGGGACCGTTTCTAATTTGATTGTCGTATAATGTAACGATAGAATAACTACTAGTACAATTTTGAGACCAATAGTTGATGACAACAAAATATATACATTTTTTGGAAATTGTTTTAGTTACACCATTGTCATGACAACCTTATTAAAATAATATTAAAGTGTAGATAGTGGGTGATAGCTTCTATAAAGTGCTTTTGAATTTATCTTTATCCCAATAATTTACAATTCTGGTGGGTAACCGAAACTAAAGGGCCGGGCGGGTCCCACTTAGGTTTGTGTACATGAGACTTAATGGGCCTTCAATTTGGGCAGAAATTTATGGATCAACTTCACATTTTTTTGTTAACTTTGGGTTTTAATTTATTTTAGCCCATAAACATACCTGATAGTTTTAAGCCCTAGACCAATTTAAGTGGTATTTTAACTTAACAAAATTTCCACCCTTAGAGCATTTGTATTGCTGATTGAAGGCAACGAATTAAGAGAGTACTTAACCTCCATTATAAGTATTGATCTCTATTGATTGAAGACAACTGTTTTAGTGCGATTTTTAACTTAATTTTTTTTTCGTAAAAGTTAATTTAAAATTGCCTGAGTTATTAACCTCCATTATAATTGTTTTAAGTACGATTTATATTTCTCTTTGATTTTAAGCGTTATAAGTGTTTAAGTCCCTCGATTTATGCATGATACGTAATCTTATGCAAAAAAAAATGCAAGTAATAATATGACATTTATTATTCCCGAAATGATATATTTTATCTAAAGTAGCATATTTTTCATATCTTAGACACTTATTCTTCATATATCATACGGTGTACATAATTAATCCTTTGGGCCGATGGGCTTGGTAGCTGGGCCTTATATTTGGGCCGATTGTTTGCCTCCCTACAATTAGAATTATAACCATGATGGTTAATTCCAAGCGGTTACAATTCTCCTTCTTGATTATAAACGTGATCTTTTGGTGTCTTTTGACATCCAACGTTTTTTACTTCAACAAAATCAAACAACCATGTCGATGGATGTATCATGGCATGATGTGAATGACTCACATATAGAAGAAGTCGAAGGTCCGTTGCTACCGTATATCTTCAACAAAACACTTGATGAATCCTATGTCGAGATGCAAAAGCATCAAGAACAAGTGGAAGGTTTGATAATCAAGTTCCCTAGCCAAGGCTTCTTACAAAAGGAAGTTTCAGGGCAGGATGTCCTCACCCTTGGCGATGACATGCTTGTTAGAAGGTTTTGTGGATTTTCGGACCAAGTCGAAGTCATGTATCCCGTCCATTATGAAGAGAGATCCGATGGTTTCCATCCGGGCTGGGTATGTTTGCCACTATATCCCTTTTCTATGGGATTTCATTTTCCTTTTCCACAATTGACTAGGGATTTCTTGAAAGTTTTTCGTCTATCTCCCGCTCAACTTACGCCTCAAACATGGCGTATACTATACTGCATAGAATATGTGACTAACCGTATGCATGAGGGTTATGAGATTGCCGATCTCATGAGTTGTTATGATATTGAGTATGCCAACCATGGTAGAATATCACTCGTATGTAAACCGGGAAAGGCTCCTCTATTTCATGGTACTAGTTATCGTATTCCACTGAATTGGTGCTCCAAATATTTTTTCGTTCGCATATCTTCTCTAGGTATGCATGAGGATTGGAGTTGGCTGCACAATAGATGGAGTATAGATGGTAATGTCTATTTCACTTTTAATGCTAAGTATTATTCACGCTTGTTATTGTGTACTTGCTAATGCATGAGATCGTATTCTAGATCGGTTCGGTAATGTAAATGTGCTAATGAATGATATCGTGTTGTATATTGCAGTTGCACTTTCAAGGTGTGTGGAAATGTTGGAGGATTGTGGCGTTGTAACGTCGAGGATCCTTGCCACGACCCAAGGCGAAAGGACGTTTCCCATGCAGCCCATGAATGAACTTGCTCTATTGAATGATTTTTAACTTTGGTTGTGTTTTTCGTATAGTTTGAACATTTGGTCGGTTTGTTGTTGTGTTTGGATATTGGGTGTTTGGATATTTAGTCTTTGTAAATTTGATGTTTTCAGTTGAAATGCGTGATATGTTGTGTGGATATATCGTATATTGATTTAGGGCAAAGTGAGTATAAATTGCTACGTTAAATCCTAAATTGTAGCATATGTTATCATAGTGCTGCATGTGGGCTTTATATTTATTGTGGGCTAGGCCCAATACTTAATCTGATGCCTTTGTGTTTACCAATGGCCTAATATTCTTATTTAGCACGGCTTCTTTTTTTAATATCATAAATTCATTGTATTTGTTTGTTTATCAAGCATTGATTGTATCTCTACCTCATTAATCAAATGCCACTAGTTTTTTAATTTGGTTGGGTTTTGTATCTTATTTCTTTTTTTTTCGATCAAGATCTTATTTCATTTTATAGATGTCTTGGCTGAATTTTATTTTAATTTATAGATTAGATCACACATTGAAATAACTATAGCCTAGAAATAAGCATAGTAAAGCTTAGGATAACATACATTAAACTTAGATAAAATGAAGCATAGGATAACACACATTAAACTTAGATAAAATGATCCATTATGGATAACATACATTAAACTTAGATAAAATGAAACTTGAAATACAAAACGATCCATTATGGATGACATGAGCTTCTTCATTTAACTTAGCATAATGATTAATAAAATAAAATACAAGACAAATGAAACTTGAACTATTCTATGCACATAGGAGGTTAGCTCCTTCAGATCACGCTTACGAGCTTGGATGTCATCTCGATAAGCACCAAAGTGTTGGGCCTCGTCTATATCGTCGGAGCCATCTAACCATTTGAAGAACCCACAATGGTCACATTTGAAGAACAAACGATTCGGATTTTTAGGTGACTCGGATATCCGAATTGAAGCTTTAGTTGGTGGATTGCACTTACAATACGCATTCTTTGGTCTAAATGGCGATCTGGTACTTGATGATGATCCTTGATGATCCATCCTCGAAATAACTTGAGCAAAATCTACACAAATTGGAAAGATTAGAACATCGATGAAGAACAAAGAAAGAGGGATTGAAGAAATTACAGATTTTTTTTTTTTGGTTGAAAGATAAAATTACAGATTTATTTGAGGAAGGATTTACACATTCAATGAAATAAAAGATACCTTATAAACAAAAGGGATTGAAGGATCGATTTTTGGCTTGAGAGGCAATTGAAAGTTTGAAATTTTGGCTTGAGAGGCAATTGAAATTTTTAAATTTTGGCTTGAGAGAGAAGTGAAATTTTGAAAATTTTGAGCTGAAGGATTGATTTGATGAATACTCAAAATCTCTTTGAGTGTTTTAGAAGGAATTGATTTTTCTTGCTTATTGTGTGTCCCGCCAATGCATGTCTCCCGCCAATGCATGGCTTCATTTTCCAACATATAGTGACATTGAATGCACCAGGATTATTTACAAACAATATTGTATTTTTGATTTCGTTTTAGGCTTTAGATAGTTTAAAACCTGCATAAATCCATTTATAAACAATATTGAACTAATGTTGTGATTGCCACATCAAAAAAACTATGGAGTTATGACCAAATAAAAAAATGTATTGTTGTTTTTACATTATATTAGTATTATGTTTACATTCTAAATGCAAAAAATTAGTATTTAAGCCTTTTTGTGGATTATTTATAAACAATATTTTATTTATGATTTCGCTTTAGGTTTTAGAGTTTACAACCAACGTGAATCCAATTTCAACATATATTAACCAACATAGATCGGATCGTACAATCGATTGTAAGGGGAAATAACCAACATAGATCGGATCGTACAATCGATTTATGACTTTAGGGTCATAGAATCGTTGGAATCGGAGGATCGAGTCGGGATTCGGATAACAATGTTTACAAGGACACGTGACATATATATATACATATTGTACGTCTTAGAGTAAGCTTTCTAGTGATTAAAGATGACAATATCAATATATAAGTATAACTTGAAACAAACTTTTACCTAAAGTATTGTATAATCGTCTTAAGCCATTTAACCAAAACTAAGCCCTAAACCCTAAACACTAGGCCCTAAACCCTACATGTATAATGTAAAACCCTATATGTTAAAGTATTTCTTATATAGTCCTAATATATGTACAATTTCCTTATGCAATATATAGAAACTTATGTACATATATATGTTAAGTAATATTTTAGATGAGGTACCCTTGTAAGCAATATTGTGATTCCATATGGTAATACTCCGTATGAATTTAATCACTAGAACATTACAAACTCGAATGAGTATTGAAGTCATTTGTGAATTAAGGAAATATGAAATGATCACTCAAACTAAGTGACATTGAGTCATTTGTGCATTAGATATATTGCATAATGAATTATTGTATACAAGGATGAATCACTAATTAATTTGGAAATGGTAATAATAAGATTACTCCTCCATTCGTATATGGTTACAACTTAGAATAAGGCTACAACATTTGTACATAGATATATTGCATATGGAATTATATGTTAGGACTATATGAGGTCGATATTTGTTTTTTTTTTATGATCAAACAAATACATTCATTAACTTAAAACAAGCTAAACTTCGAGTACATGATAAAATTGAAGCGGACACTAAAAGGCTAGAATGTACATCCATCCGTTGTTTATTTAATTATTTAAATGGTCAACTTCATTTCCCTTCATTGGAAAAAAGGTTAATCATTGCACTGATATGATGATTACACTCTTGGAAACCTGCGCTGGTTAATTAAAGATTGTCAACCGCCCAATGTAATTAACTTTATTTGTCATTGTATTTTCAAATTATTAACAAAAGCAAATAAAACATCTTTCCTTCTATACAAAGATACGAAATTACAATATTTGTGAACTAGACTTTTTCAATGTTCGAATGGATCGGGTTTTGGTTGAATCGGTTTTCGGTTGAATTGGTTTTCGGGTAACCAACTTATGATAACCAACATAGATCGAATTGTTAGAATCGTAACCAACATATGAGAACCAACATAGATCGGATCGTAGAATCGAATCAACATATGATAACCAACATAGATTGGATCGTTCAATCGAATCAACATATGATGATAACCAAGATAGATCAGATCGTAGAATCGAGTCGTTAGACTCGTAGGATCCCACATTATAACTAAAGAATATATGATAAACTTTAGGATTTAGACTTTACAACAACATAAATCAAATTACAACATATGATAGCCGAATACGAAATTACAAATATTTGTGAACTAGAGTTTTTTAATGTTCGAATGAATCGGGTTTTGGTTATATTGGTTTTCGGTTGAATCGGATTTCGGGTAACCAACTTATGATAACCAACATAGATCGAATTGTTAGAATCGTAACCAACATATGAGAACCAACATAGATCGGATCGTAGAATCTAATCAACATATGATAACCAACATAGATCGGATCGTAGAATCGAATCAACATATGATAACCAACATAGATTGGATCGTTCAATCGAATCAACATATGATGATAACGAAGATAGATCAGATCGTAGAATCGAGTCGTTAGACTCGTAGGATCCCACATTATAACTAAAGAATATATGATACACTTTAGGGTTTAGACTTTACAACAACATAAATCAAATTACAACATATGATAGCCTAATACGAAATTACAAATATTTGTGAACTAGAGTTTTTTAATGTTCGAATGAATCGGGTTTTAGTTGAATTGGTTTTCGGTTGAATCGGTTTTCGGGTAACCAACTTATGATAACCAACATAAATCGAATTGTTAGTATCGTAACCAACATATGAGAACCAACATAGATCGGATCGTATAATCGAGTCGTTAGAATCGGAGGGTCCCATATTATTACTAAACAATATATGATCAACCTTAGGGTTTAGACTTTACAACAGCATAAATCCAATTACAACATATGTTAACCAACATATGTAATATTTCGATTTTTTACTAAATATTTGGTACTATTTCCTCATAAAAAATAAAGACATTATGATTCTCCAATGATCACCCTCCCAATATTTAGGAATTTGGAAACATGCGCTAATAAATACTTGTCAGGCCAATTATTCCATTTGTCATTATCTTTCATTTTTTAGTAAAAGGAAATCAAACTTCTTCCAAGCCATCTTCAACCAAAAAAAAATCATGTGCACGACATGAATCCAAGCCCTAAACCCTATATTAACCCTAAGCACTAGACCCTAAAACCCTAAGCATTTAACCCTAAAAACCTTAACCTAGCATGTTTCCCCTTAATAAAGATACAAACATGCATTATCAAATTGTTAATCACAACTAGATCGAGGAACTCCCTAGATCGATCATACATGAAATTGTGAAAATTAAGAATATTATGCTATTGACAATATATATATTGTTAATCAAAACTATATCATACATGAAATTGTGAAAAAATCTTATAATAGTGACATTATATGTAGTGACATTATATGTAGTGACATTATAATCGATCGGTTACTTTAATTCGTGTTTCGATTGAGTCGGTTTTGGGTCGGTTCTCGCAACGGATTATTCTGTCGGTCTAGAAACATAATACTTCATAGATTGATCACTCAAAAAATCAAACTTTAGTATTTCGTTAGATTAGATTCCATAGATTGATCACTCAAAAATCCATTTTTCATTGTTAACTTGCATTTCCGGCAAGATATTTAAAAAATGTATGTTCACTTGCATTTACAATGTACCACTTAAAATGAATTGATCACTCTAACTATATTAATTATGTTTACATTTCAAATGAGATTATATTTTTTCGGTCAAAATAAAACCCATTTATACCACAAATTTGTCCGTTTAACTTCTCTAGAAATTACGGAAAAATAAAACCCATTGACCCGCAATCCGCTCACGAATATCTCCGCCGGTGAGTTTTTCTGTAAATTACTCCGATCACCCTAAAGCCTCAAGGTTTAATTTGGATTTCGAGTTGGAAATTCGTTTTTTTTTTTGTAAATCCGATCACGAACAATACCCTGTTCTTTGATGCTAGGGATTCAAGAACAATGGAGTACTATACAGAGACAGATGTGTTCAGACATTCAGCCACCGAAGATGGTAAGTGATGATGTTTTGATTACGGTTTAATGATCTGTGAGTTAGGATAATTAAACCCTAATTAAGCCCTAATATGTTAACGGCAGATTCGGGGAGCGATGGTGGTAATTCGTCAATTTGGATGGACTCGTCCGACGATGGCCCGTCGTCCGACGATTATTCCGTCGGGTATCCTCTTCAAAATTCCCCGAGAAGTTGCTCAACAGATGAGGACGACTCCGATGACAATCCCTCCGATTCAGACGACTCTGACGGAATATCATACTCTAGCGGTGATGACGAGAGTACAAGGGAATCCGAAGACTCCACATCCTTCATATACAACCCACCACACTTCAGCGTGTGAGTCGAAAGCCGACATCTTGTTCGGAACAATGGAATTGTAAGGTTTTTCAAACTCAGTGTATAGTAATCTATTGTTAGAATCTTGTTTAACTAACTTTATACACTTGTTTGCAGCGTGTACCTTCCGAGTTTGCAAGAAAATTCTTGCCTGCTAAGTCGACAAGGGCCAAGGAAATGATTCTGAAAACGGAACATGGATCGTTTGTCGTTCAGTACCGGTTCCACAAGAGGTTTAAAGGCTGGGCTGCGGAACTCGGATTGGGATGGGAAAGGTTTGCTCAAACAAACAAGCTTCATGTTAACGATATATTGGATTTCGAGTTGGACAATCTCTTCAAACAAATCTACCGAGTGAAAATCCTAAGGTTTTTTTACTATACAACATATTGATCATCTTTAGCTAATGTTGTTATGAAATGTGGAATTACTCTAATTTTTATTTCATTTGTGGTAACTTAGGTGAAATGGGAATGGTGGAATGGTGGATGGTGCCAAGGTGGTTCTCTCATATTGCTCTCCATGCATATGAGCATTTTGCATTGTTTTGTTTTAATTTGAAGTACTTTTAAAGTGGTTTTTTGTTTGTAAGCTCATGGTGGATTTGCTTGAATGAACAATGTGTTTGGATTTGGTGCGTTATGTGGCTGGTTTGTTATGACATTAATGGTTGTTTTTTGGTTTATAGTTTGTTATCATTTACCATGACTTTTGTGGATGTAAGGACATGGTTGTGAACATGTGATGACATTAATATAATGGTGGTTTTTTGGATATGGATTCTTAGGTCAAAATTAAATGCATTTGTTTCATACACTATATTAAATTATGAAATCTTAGGTAAAAATTAAATGCATTTGTTATTGTAGAACACCCGAGTACAAACTTAGGACTTATAATAGCTTATGGTCAAAATGATGCAACTTATAGTGTAAGTTTAAGTTTAAGTTGTACTACTTGTGGTACAAAAACAATTACAAAAAAACACAAAATATATTAGCACTAGTGGAGTAATGATAACACCTACAATCATAGTTGTTTTGGAAACCGGCTGTAATTAATGCATGACTTGTGAATTGGGCAAAGCTTGAGACGCATGATACTCAGATTTTGGTAATTAACAAGTTCAAATTTTGGTAAAGTAATTTGGGCAATTTAATTCAAATTTGGGCAATTCTAATTTTGGTGAAAAGTTTGGTAATTCAAATTTGGGCAATCTTAATTCAAGATTTTTGCTCAAAATAAATATTCAAGTATTGGTAAGTGCCTGTACTGAAAAATGACAAGTATGGTAATTAAAAATTAATAGAAATTCTAAATGTTTTAATGCTTATAGCCGAAATAAAAGAAACCAAATACTACAACAAATGCCTTTTATAGAGTTAATGAGTACATCTAGATTTTTCGGCAAAATGGAGGTTTTGGTTTTGACATTGGGCCGCCCGTTAATGATGACAGTTGCAGTAAGATTTCTTCTATTGTACGGAGTAAGTGCATTTGTTTTTTTCTTTTATTTTTATATTAGCTAATCACAAATTGTTGTTGAGGTCCGGCAAAAACATTAAAAATAGTCCTATGCTTTTAATAAAACAAGGCTTAAACAATTCAAAGACAAACAAGTAAAAAAGTTTTGGTATATGGTGAGGGAAAAAAAATAGACATGGTGATTCATCCTTAAAAATATGTCATTGGTGTTGGTGTATTGATTATATAGTAAAATATGACTTAGGTCCAAATGCATGTCTTATGTTTTTATTAAAACAACTTAAACAAAACAAAGACAAAGATATGCAAAATATAACTTAGGTCCAAATGCATGTCTTATTGTTTATGTTCTTAGGTCCAAATGCATTTTATATTTATATTTTTACCTTTTGGAGTATAAATTAGTTTAATTTAAAAGATATGGTCACAAATGACAAGTAAAACCAAAGATAGGCAAATAGAATTGACTTCTAATTGTATTCTTCTTTTAGGGTGAATAAAACCATCGTTAGAATCGTAACGAACATAGATCGCATTGTAGAATTGTAATCAACATATGTTAACCAACATTGATCGGATCGTACATTCGAATCAACACATGAATGTAATATTTTGATTTTTAAAAAAATATTTCGTTATTTATTTTACTTGATAAAAATATTTCGTTATTTATTTTATCAAATAGGGGCATTTGGTACTAATTCCTTTAAAAAAAAATAGAAGACATTATCATTCTCCAATGATCACCCTCCCAATAAATGCTTGTCAGGCCAATTATTCCATTTTTCATTGTCTTTCCTTTTTTAGTAAAATGAAATCAACTTCTTCCAAGCCATCTTCAACCCAAAAAAGAATCATGTGCACGACATGAATCCAAGCCCTAAACCCTAAATTAACCCTAAGCCTTAAACCCGAAATTAACCCTAAACCCTAAATGAACCCTAAGCACTTAACCCTAAGCCCCTTAACATTATGAAATGCATAGCAAATACGTAAGACAATATCACTTAGCAAAATGCATTTCATCAAATACATGGATTTAACCTAGCATGTTTCACCTTAATTATGAAATTGCTATTCAAAACTAGATCATACACGAAATTGTGAAAAGAATCTTATAATAGTGGCATTATAATCTAATTTTGAGATAGTGAATCAATCTAATTTTTAGTTAACTATATTATATTTGAAAATTTTGAGATAGTGAATCAATCTAATTTTGAGTTAACTATATTATATTTGAAATAACATAATTTTTTTCTCCATGCTTAAGTCGTACAACATAAGCATATACCAATGTAATGATGTTAATATATATGAGATCTTATACATTCTCAAAAATAGCATAGGTTTATTCATTCAAATTTATGTGTGGATTGTGCTGGCCAAATATCAAATACTAAGTTTTCAATTCATTTTCACTGTTCTATCAATCAATGCTAATAAAAAAACGTTTGTTACATACACTACATTACATTATGAATTATTAGGTCAAAATTAAGTGCATTTCTGATTGTAAAAACCCCGAGTATATACATTAGGGTTTAGAATAACTTGTGGTCAAAAAGTTGAAACTTATAGTGTAAGTTTAAGTTGAAGTTTAACAACTTGTGTTACAAAAATAATTACCAAAAAAAAACAAAAAAAAGTAGTAGTAGCTAGTAATGATAACACCTACCATGGTAAGTGTTTTGGAAACCTGGTGTAATTAATGCATGACTTTAGCATTTGGAAAAAGCTTTCACACGCGGGACTTCAGCATTTGGGTAATTAAAAAGTTAAAATTTTGGTAATGCTTGAGTGGGCAATTTAATTCAAATTTGGGTAATTCAAATTTGGCTAATTTAATTCAAAATGTTTGCTCAAAATACACAATCAAGTTTGGTAATTCAAATTTAATACAAATTCTATATGTTTTCATGCTTATAGTAGAAATTAGGAAAAAGACACCAAATACTACAACAAAGCCCTTTTAATCCTTTTACAGACTTAATGATTACATCTAGATTTTTAGGCGAAAATGGAGGTTTCGGTTTTCACATTGGGCCGCCCGTTAATCATCACACAGCTTCACTAATTTCGAAAACATGCGTTAAGCAAGATTTCTTAATATCTTCTCTTTCAAGTGCATTTGTTTTTTTTCATTTGTTTTTATACGCATCAAAATATCTTGTTTGTTTTTAATAAAACAAACAAGACTCAAAAAATCCAAAGACAAAGAATTAACAAAAAAATCTATCGTCATGTAAAATTACTTAATTCTTTGCATATATTATTTGGTATATGGTGAGGGAAAAAAATAGGACATGGTGATTTTTGACTTAAGTCCAAATGCATGGCCTATGGTTTTAATAAAACAAGACTTAATTTGGTTTTTACCCTTTTATAAATCAGCCATGCATGGTGATTTTTACCTTTTTATAATTCGGCCATGCATGGTGATAACCTTTTGTAATCTTTTATGGGGTTCACTCTATCCTTATTAGGGTTTTAGTTTCTATCTTTGGTATGCTTATTATGGGCCCTTAGGACACACAATACAAAAATAGACGATCTCGAATTCGAGCTCGAACTCGATCGAGCTCAATATTTTGTTTGGGCTCGGTTCGTTTAAGTGATCATCGAGCTCGAGCTTGGTTCACATATGAACACTCGGACGATCTTGTAAACGAACATGCATATTAATGTAGTGATTATAGTGCATCCTCGGCGTAACATATGAATAGACGGTTACAACAATGAATCGATCAATCGACCTCGTTACTATAATCCACCTCATACTATACAATTCAATTAATAGAAAGCATGAGTGAGTATCTATATATACACTAGTGTTTGAATGAATGACTCCATGATAATTAAGTCTTATGTAATATATTTCTATCTTTTTCACCTATTGTCTATCTTTTTCACCTATTTGGTAAGAAATTTCTTTGTAAATCAACATTATGTAAATATATTCATTTATAAATTTAATTCTTTTGTTAAAAATTTTTTTTTGTAAATCAACACTGCATCATTAGTGTTGATGCAGAGCTGCAGCATAGGTAGAGTAAGGTATGTGGTGTTGATGCAGTGCCCATACCATAGGTAGAGCCTCTGATTGCGTATTTTGTGTGGAATTGATTGAGTGACTAACTGGACCTATGACTGGACTAGAGATATGTATGTGATTGCGGACTTGTTTGCTGACCTTAGAAAAACTGTTTTGAAACGTCTTGTAACTGTCATGCTGACTCTGACTTGATAGGATAGGATCTGACCCTTCGGGGAACTATTTTTTTCAGTTCAGGTAATCAGGATGCCGTGATCAAGCCTCGACGGAATGGTGGTGCAGAGTAGGGACGCGCGTGTCATAGATAGTCGGGTGTTGGATGTTGTCTGTATTTTCTTTATCTGTCTTATCTCATGTTCTAAAGTGATAATGCGTTGATATAATGTTTTATTGATGAACGATTATTGAGTTGTGGGAATTGTGCTATTGTTAAGTCGTTGTATGGGCTGGGTTCATGATATTTCATTTGAATTATTGTTTTTATAAAATACGAGTTAGATGTTTTCTATGTTTTCTCGCCATGCCCGCGTTGCAAGATCCGAATGTCTGTTGTCGAACCAGCTTGGTAGTGCCTCGTGAGGTCTACTACCGAGTAACGCCTTGTCAGAAAGACGGGGTGTTACATGAGGAGTACAAAGGATCGTCTGAGGAGGAGAAGGAGGATTCAAAAGCTGAAGTCATTGAGCTTTCAACAGATGAGGAACCGGACAGGCCACATTTCACGGTGGAAGTCAAGAGTTGCAACATTGGAACCAACAATGGTGTTGTAAGGAAGCATATTCTGTAAAGCTATGTAGCACTATGTTGTATTCTAGTATGGTTTTGATGTTGCTCACATCATACTTCTTGTTGCAGCTGGTTCCTGCGGCATTTGCGAGGGAGTACATTCCTCGCGGCACCTCCAGGATTAAAACCATGACGCTCCGCACTAACCTGCCAGAAGCTGGACCACGGGAGTACACTATGGACTACAAGTTTGAGAAACACAAGAAATGTCGGGTCGAACTCGGACATGGCTGGCAGAGGTTCCAGATAGTTAACGATCTCGAAGTTGGCACTCGCCTCACTTTCATCCTTCAAGATCAGAAGCGACATCGGTATGATGTGGATATTGAAAGGTAAACCCTAGTTAAACCTTACATTCCTTAGTTAAGGATGAATGTAACTATAATGCCTCGTTCCGTTATGTATGCTAATGTAGGCCGGACAACTATGCCGTGATCTAAGGTTTCTTCATGGCTCGGGACAAGGTTTCTTCAAGGTTTTGTTGTTGTGTGAAGGTTTTGTTGTTGTGTGTGTATCCATAAGGTGTTGGTGGTGACTTTTGTCCAACTTGTTTTCGACGGAAGGAAGGTTGTTTGGTGTTGGGGCGGGTCTTTTGTGTTGGTAATTGGTAGTTGGTAGTGGCCGGACTTGAAAACTGTTGTTAGTGTGTTGTGGTTTATGTTGTTTGCATGGTGTTACGATCAAACTGTTGTTGGACCTGAAATATCGGTTTATGATCAAACTTATGCACCCTTTGGTGCCAAATGAATGGCACAATGTTTAATGTCGTTATGTTGTCATGTTAGTATATATGTTCTGCTTACACCCTTAATTTCATTAGCATATGTTTTGCTTCCATTTATTTCAATAGATTTGTCTAACTCTATCCTTAAAAAAATGTGTCAATCCTTATTGATAGTAGTACAATAACTAGCTAGTGACAAGATTTGCTCAAGGATTTTTCACAATTCAAAACTTTACAAGTATGCCAGATTAGATTAGATTTCATTTATATTGATCACTTAAACTCCATTAAATATAGTTAACTTGCATTTTTGGCCAAAAAATGATAATTTATGTTCACTTGCATTTATAATGTACCTCTTAAAATGAATTCATCACTCAAAACTATCATAAGAGCATAGATTAATATACTAATTATATTGACATTAAAATATACGGAGTTAAAAAATGTATATTTTGACATTAACATTGACTCCTCGAAAGTACGCTCCCCTTGCCGTCAAAACACTCAAAACACCTGGCCTCTGGTCAGTGAAGATGACAGCAGAAGCATGATCACTAAGTTTTCTAAAGAGGAAGTGAGACAAGCCCTCTGGAGCATAAGCAAGAATAAGGCCCCTAGCCCTGATGGCTTTAATGCCCATTTTTACAAACGAGCTTGGCATATTATTGGAGATGAATTCTCTGATGCTGTGCTAGAATTCTTCTCGAGTGGCAGACTTCTGAAAGAACTTGGAAATACTGTAATTGCTCTTATTCCAAAAACTGACAACGCTAGCTCTTTGAATGATTACAGGCCTATCTCTTGTTGCAATGTTTTGTACAAGGTTATTTCAAAAATGATTGTGGCAAGGCTTCAAGATGTTCTCCCTAAGATCGTTGACAAGAATCAAGGTGCTTTTATTAAAGGGCGCAGTATTAGACATAACATAGCTGTTTGCCAAGATTTGGTCAAGAGTTATGCAAGGAAGTATATTAGCCCTCGGTGTGCTCTAAAAATTGATCTTAGGTAGGCTTATGACACTGTTAGCTGGGATTTCCTCTTTAGTCTCCTTGGAGAGCTCAACTTTCACCCTGTCATGATCAATTGGATCAAGGAGTGCATCACTAGTTGTCAGTTCACTATCAAGGTTGGACAAGAGCACTGTGGCCATTTCAAAGCTAAGAGAGGTCTCAGGCAAGGAGATCCTATGGCCCCTTATTTGTTTGTTCTCATTATGGAATATCTCACACGTGCCTTCAGGGACTGCAATGAGCATAGCACTTTCAAGTTTCACTCTGGTTGCAAGAAGGCCAAGATCATTAATCTCTGCTTTGCTGATGATCTCTTTATTTTCTCTCATGGGAGTGAGGGTTCTGTCAGAGCTGTCAAAAAAAATCCTGGATGATTTTGGATCAAGCACTGGACTGGAGATGAAGCTTGCAAAATCTAAGGTCTTCTGTGCTGGTGTTAACAAAACTCTTGAGGAAGGTATCAGTCATAGGCTTGGTATGAACACTGGACAGCTTCCTGTCAAATACCTTGGAGTTCCTCTGTGTAGCACTCGTGCCCAATGTAAAGATTTTTCTGAGCTCACAAGGAAAATTAGGAACAAAGCTAACTCCTGGGCTGCAAGACACCTCTCATATGCAGGCAGACTTGAAATTATTAGAGCCATATTCCATGGAGTGATACAATACTGGACTAAAGTGTTTCTTCTTCCTAAGGCTGTAATCAATGAGCTAAACAAGATTATGAGGAACTTCCTATGGAGTGGTGGTAGCAATGGTTCAAGAGCACCAGTGGCTTGGAAGAAAGTTTGTCGTCCAAAGAATGAGGGAGGGCTTGGCCTCAAAGATATTGTTGCTTGGAACAAAGTCAACATATCTGAGCTGCTGTATGATATCTGTGCTAGCTCAGATACCATTTGGCATCACTGGATCTCCACAAACTACCTTCATAGCCAAAGCATTTGGGAGGTGGACTGCAAGGCTTCTTCCAGTGCTGTGTGGAAGGCTGTCCTTCTTATGAGGGATGAAATTAAGGAGTCTTTACAGGCAGATGGTAATGGACTGGTTCTCAATTCCAGGTTTGGTCGTTTTGACAACAAAGGGTTCTACAATAGTAGTCGCAACAAGGGTGATGAAGTTTGTTGGGCAGATGGTGTATGGAATAAGCTTAAAACCCCTAGGGTGGCCTTCATCATATGGAAGATTGCAAACAATGGCATGGCAACCAGAGAAAGGCTTCTGTCTTGGGGACTTGTCTCTGAAGGAAACTGCATTCTCTGTAATAGTGGAATCTTGGAAACCAGAAATCATCTTTGGTTTGAGTGTTGCTACTCCAAACAGATCCTTAGAAAAGTAATGAGATGGGCCAGACTCAACAGAAGCTGCTTGAATTTGGACAACTGGTTTACTCAAATGCAAGTGCTCAGTGGCAAGTCTTCTTTCAGCTTCAGCTTATGGAACCACTGCATTAGTGTAGTGGCTTACTTTGTGTGGAAAGCGCGGAATTTGAAGTTGTATAACCAGGAAAATATTGATGTGGATGAGTGCATCATGATGTGTCAAAGGCACATAAGGAATTGTTGTAATGCTAGATGGAGTAGGAGGTCGAAAGATCTTAGAAAATTCCTAGAGAGGATTGAGAGTGGAGAACATGTAACTTGCTAGCTTTAGTCTAGCCAATTTTGTAACTAGTCTTTTTAATACAATTAACCGTTTAACTTCAAAAAAAAAAACACTCAAAACACCCAATTCCTTCCTCCTCCTTCCCAATTTCTTCCTACTCCTTCCAAATTTCTTCCAAATTTCTTCATCTGTGACCCGAATCAAATTTAGATTACACTGCCGGTGAGTTTTATATTTGTGATGGCTTTAAGTTCGTTATCGTTTAATATTCTGTGACAAATGGCTTTAATTTCGTTACCATGTTCGTTGATATATGGTAGGTTTCAAAGACAAATGGAGAACAATAGAGAGGTGATCAATCACTCGGGAACGGACCCCGGTTAGTGATTATGTTAGTGATTACATATTGTTTAGGGCTTTAGGGTTTCTTGATTTTGGTTAGGGTTTCTTGATTTTGGAGTTATGCTAATCCTAATGTGTTGTGTGTTTATCGTTGTTGGTAACGACAGATTCAAGTGATAATAGTCATCAGTCGGCACACCCGGAGTCATCTCTTTCGTGTTATTCATTCATGCGAGGACTGGATTCCGATTTTGCCGGATATGATACAGAGGATTCAGTGGAGTGGCAAGGATATGGATCTAACAAAAGTTCCTCTGATTCCGCCACTGTTTATGAAGAAGAAGATTCGGCCACTGATGATGAAGGAGATTCCGCCACTGATGATGAAGTAGATTGGGCCACTGATGATGAAGGAGGAGAGTCCGACGGACGTGATGTAATCTCATACTGCACCTCTCAAGATTTTGGAGCCTGCGAGTCCGACAGCTCCAAATCCGACGTCGATAACAGACCAAAATTTACCGTTATAGTCCGATCCAACAATCTTGTCGGCCACTATGGAATTATAAGTGATGTGGTAGTCATTAATTCAGTACATATAATCCAAATCTATTTAATATGTAGTATTATTAATGATCGAGTTTTATTTGTGTTGGCAACTCCTTGTTGCAGAATATCCCGATGGATTTTGCAAGACGATTCGTACCTGGGAACAGATTCGGAAGCATGAGCATGGAACTGATAACATGGTCTGGATCTTTTGAAGTGTATTACCGGTTCATTACGTATAGGGGCGGGTATCAGCTGGGATACGGATGGAAAGCGTTCGTTGAAAACAACAGCCTTCGAGTGAACGATCGATTGGAGTTCATCTTGGATAATCCCGCCAGACAGAAATACCATGTGCAAATCAAAAGGGTTTAAATTGGAATGGTGCTATGGTGCTGGTGATTGTGAAGGGTTTAATTTGATTGTCTTGTTTAAGTTTGAAGTACTTTTGAATGGTTTTTGTGTTTGTAACATCATTGACAATGCCTTTCCTTGTCGCTTAGGACCTCTTGTTGTGGCTTGCCAGAATTGACAATGTGTTTAATGTTGTCCTTGTAAGGACATGCTTGTGGTTATTTGGATTTGGTTTGTTTGGATTTGGAGTACTATGTTTCTTCTACAAATGAAGGCATTAATTTTGTTTATAGTTGTTCATATTTATTCATAAGTGCTGTTCTTTAATTTGCAATATATATTATATGCGAACAATAGCAAGTTGATATTATTCTTTCTTTTTTCGACCAAAATAATTATTATTCTTTCTTTAAAAAAGTTAACAATAGATACTTAAATAGAAATTTGACCCAATACAAATGCTCAATATTGAACAAAATTTTTTAATTCTTTTATTGAGTGGCCACTAGCACGGGACTTACGGCTACAGATTATAAGGATTCAATACATAAGTTTTGTAAGGCAATTTAAATTAGATTAGAAGAATTTGAAGAAGTTGAAACTTATTGTGTAAGTTTAAGTTGAAAATAATTACCATAAAAAATAAGCAAAAAAAGTAGTACTAGCTAATAATGATAACACCTACAATGGTAAGTGCTTTGGAAACCTGCTATAATTAATGCATGAATTGTGCATTTGGAAAAGCTTTCACATGCGGGATTAGACATTTGGAATGCTTGATCAAGAGTGGGCAATTTAATTCAAATTTGGGTAATTCAAATTTGGCTAATTAAATTCAAAATGTTTGCTAAAAATACACAATCAAGTTTGGTATTTCAAATTTTGGTAATTCAATTTTGGCTAATTTAATTCAAAATATTTGCTCAAAATACACAATCAAGTTTGGTAATTCAAATGTAGTACATATACTAACTTTTTTAATGCTTATAGCAGAAATTAGGAAAAAGACACCAAATCCGACAACAAAGGCCTTTTAATCCTTTTATAGACTTAATGATTACATCAAGATGTTTAGGTCAAAAAATCCAAAGACAAAAAATTAACAAAAAAATCTATCGTCATGTAAAATTACTTAATTCTTTGCATATATTATTTGGTACTATATGGTGAGGGAAAAAAATAGGACATGGTGATTTTTGACTTAAGTCCAAATGCATGGCCTATGGTTTTAATAAAACAAGACTTAATTTGGTTTTTACCCTTTTATAAATCAGCCATGCATGGTGATTTTTACCTTTTTATAATTCGGCCATGCATGGTGATAACCTTTTGTAATCTTTTATGGGGTTCACTCTATCCTTATTAGGGTTTTAGTTTCTATTTTTGGTATGCTTATTATGGGCCCTTAGGACACACAATACAAAAATAGACGATCTCGAATTCGAGCTCGAACTCGATCGAGCTCAATATTTTGTTTGGGCTCGGTTCGTTTAAGTGATAATCGAGCTCGAGCTTGGTTCACATATGAACACTCGGACGATCTTGTAAACGAACATGCATATTAATGTAGTGATTATAGTGCATCCTCGGCGTAACATATGAATAGACGGTTACAACAATGAATCGATCAATCGACCTCGTTACTATAATCCACCTCATACTATACAATTCAATTAATAGAAAGCATGAGTGAGTATCTGTATATACACTAGTGTTTCAATGAATGACTCCATGATGATTAAGTCTTATGTAATATATTTCTATCTTTTTCACCTATTGTCTATCTTTTTCACCTATTTGCTAAGAAATTTATTCGTAAATCAACATTATGTAAATATATTCATTTATAAATTTAATTCTTTTGTTAAAAAATTTCTTTTGTAAATCAACATTATAATTATTTTGTTGAACTTATTAGTCACTTTGACTTACGTTGGATTGTATTTATGTAAATATATCCATTTATAAATTTATTTTGACGTAAGTTAAATCCTGACCATAACCCTAACCCTAATCGTAATACCACCCTTAAGCATTACTTTTCTTTTTTTTTTCAATAAAATGGTTAATTGTATTATAAAAAAGGGGTTGTTACAAAAATGCTAGCAAATATATCTACCAAAAAAAAATGCTAGCAAAGATAGCTATATACATCATCTCCAATCTCTCTTCTCTCGAAGAACTTACTAAGAGCTTTAGAGCTCTTTTTCCATCTAGCTCTACAACAATTCATAATGGGCTTGCAACACATGATGAGCCACATTAAGCATTACTTATTACTTATTAGGCCTAAACTTCATTATAAGTCCATTAAAAAAAATTCATAATGAACTACATTGTGTGATCAACTTGTCCTTCAAAACAACTTAGGCTTCAATGCCAAAGCAAACTAAATCCGCAACAATATTTATTACCAAATAGTTGAGCTGACTTACACTTTGCGGAACAATGATCGACACAATTAAAACACAAAAGAAGTGTACTTGTCCAAAACGCGTACGACTCACAATAAAAGTCGAGCAAAACATTATTACATTAATTCTGTTGATATGTGTAGTAAAGAGGTGGACGTCGATTACTTGGTCCTCCATGATGGACAACTTGAAATGGTTGTAATATGTATTGGAATGGCACTTGTTGTGGTGGTGTCATGTGGTATGGGCTTGGCACTTGTTGTGGTGGTGTCGTCATGTGGTATGGGCTTGGCACTTGTTCTGGCTGAGAACCTTTGCGATGATTCCAATAGCCAGGTTTGTCATTTCCATGTCCTTTTCGACGAGCAGGCAGTCGGCCCTTGCCCCTTCTATCGGTTGGATCATGCACGGGCTCACCACTGTTGGATGCAGGAGATGCATGGCCAGTGTCGTTCACAACATTTGTATTGGAACTTCGACGCTTCCCATAAACTCTCCCTGTGTTGGCTACCGAGAGATAAGGTAGGCCACGACGTTCAGATATGGCCTGGACCTTTTTGCTCAAATCTTTCAATGCTCCCTTGACCACAGAAAACATCTCCTCGTTTGTCATCGAGAGAGTAGCAATGGCCTCAAAGTTTGACTTCATTGACTCATACCTCTCCATCTCTTTCGGCTTAAATTTGTCGAGAGTGTAGTATGGAACCCTAATCTTCATGTGCTCTCTTGGCAAGTCCTTCCTCCAACGATCGAGGATGTACTTTTGAGGGACCAGTCTGACTGCCTTCATATTGTATACAGCCAGTGTGTGGCAACACATAATTCCAGTGAACTCGAACATTTGACAAGCGCACCTAACGTCGTGATTTTCTGGATCATAATACACCTTAAATGTCCTGCTTTTATGTACGTCACGATACCACCACATCACGACAATATCATGCACTCTAATTTTGCCAATCACTTCCACCCTGTCTGAATTAGTATGTGTCAACTTCTTCACTTCTGCTTGGAATTGTCTGAACTTCTTGGTTGTATACAGCATTTGGAAGGTAGACTCAAACGCATGCTTTGTGGCACATAGATAAGGCTTGTTTACCGAATCAAATTGGTCCTTATCCTCGGCCATTGCACGCTTGGCCATTGCAGTTCCATATTGCTTCACAAACTCTTGTAGGGATGTGTTGCCATTAACAAACCCTTTGAAGAAATAATTCATGCCCTCACTCCTTTGTGTAGTAGACATTCCAGCCCAGAAATCACTTTTGAAGTAGATTGGCACCCACTTTTTTCTGGATTCGTACATGAATTTGCACCAGGTGCTTCTTTGAAGTCCACACTCAGATATCCATTGCTCCCATTTCGTCTCAAATTCGTCCACTGAGTATGAGAAATGCAACACCTTGTGCATTCCACTTGCGATGTCATCCCATGGTGCAGCGTCCTTGAGTTTCTCCATGTGTTTCTTTGCATTCCTCATAACGTGCCATAAACACCACCTGTGTGTTGTGTTTGGAAACACCTCAATGATAGCGTTCTCTGAATACAAACATAAAGATATTTAACGTACGTGTGAGATTTTCATTATTTATATATTTAGGATATAATCCTAGGTAAGATATATATAAAATTTCGGCCATGTGGTTATCTTTAACAATAAAGGACATAATAATTTCGACCAAAGACATGCATATGGTTAGGATCGCTCCATGCATGATATATATGTTATTATCTTATTCTAGGATATGTACTAGGGTTCTCTTCCATATGTTATTAAGATTACACTAATGAATAGCAACCTAAGATATTCTAGGTCCATAGATTCTATCTAACAATAAAGGATACAATAATTATCGACAACTTACCCATTGCTTTGCATTGATCCATTATAATGCCCTTTGGTGCTTTGTTATCCATACACGCGAGCCACGTTCTGAACAACCATGTGTAGTTAACGGCATCTTCACTTCCCAACAGTGCAGCCCCTAACACTATTGATTGCCCGTGGTGGTTGACTCCGATGAACGGAGCAAACGGCATTCTATATCGGTTTTTGACATATGTGGCGTCGAAGGATAAGATGTCACCAAAGTCCTTGTAAGCAGCCCTAGCACGTCCATCGGACCAAAATACATTCTTCAATACGCCTTTTTCCATTGTATCGAAACTGTAGAAGAAGTCTGAGGACTTTGTCATCATTGTTTCAAAGTAGTCCCTCATCGCAGCAAAATCTCCCTTCCGGAGTTTCAATCTTCTGTCCAAGCTGATTGCATTGCGACAATCCATCTCGGAGAAAGGGACTTTATCGTGGCCTCCGTACCGAGCTACGAAAGAGTTGAAATTCTTCGCCACCGGAATACCAGCCCTATTGTTGTCCAACAATATGATCCGATTGCCTCCACTGATGTGTCTATATCTAGACAAAAACTTCGAGTTTCCCGGGTCGCACTCATGGTTGTGATTGAGATGTATTGAACGGATATACCACGACCTACCGTCGCCACACATGTGAGCATTCACCGAAAACGGGCAATTACATCGAGCAGTTGTTGGTGTCTTCGAAGGGTTCCTAGAATGTGATTGGAGTTGACCTTCTTTTGTACAAACAACCCGGAAGAAATTTGGAGGGGTTTCACTCTCGGTATCCTTTTCCTTTCTCCTTTTTGAGCTTCAAATCCGGATCTGGAATCCCTTCGACTGACCATAGTCATGAAGAAATTGGAACAAATCTACAGCCGATTCGAACACCATATCACCACTTGGCTCTTTCACCTCTTCCATATCAACTTCATCAATCTGCTCCGGTGCTTCAAGGGTTTCTTCGTTGACAATTTCATCATCCTCATCAATCTGTTCCGGTGCTTCCATATCAGGTCCAACGTTTTGAACTGAATCATTGTTGGTTTCACCATTCTCCAAATCATCATCCTCGTCATCTAAGGCCATCACCTCGAATACATCCTCATTATAACCACCACCTTCATCCTCATCATAATCATCCTCATTCAAATCCGAATTCAAATCAAACTTCAATGGTTTTTCGGAATCCATTCAAACTAAACCCAAAAAAATAAAATTACTAAATCATTACAATCAGGGTAAGAAAATCGGATCTTTTTATTCATACACAAAGAAAATCGAATTACTTACCTGCACTAAGCTGAGTATTGAATCCTTTTGCTCAGGGAATACAGCAGGGTTTTTGGCAGCTTAGAGACAAAGTTTAAAAGGATTTTGGGAGCTTTTTAGATACAACGTTCGAATGGAGTTAATATGGCTTAATTAAAGGAATTTCAGATTTAAATGGACCATTATTTAGTAAGTCTTGGGCTTAAGTGTTATTTAAATTGAAACATACCAGATAAAAAAATAAGCCCAATCGGAAGGCCCGAAAAAAACTTGAAAGCCCGCTCTAAAATCGGCCCGATTCGAAGGCCCAACCCAGCAGAAACACAAAGCTAAAATGTGGGACCTGCCCGAACCTATAGCTTCCGATACCCACCAAAATATTAATTATTGGGATAAAGATAAATTCAAAAACACTTTATAGAAACTAGCACCCCACTTTCTACACTTTACTATTATTTTAATGGAGTTGTCATCACAATGGTGTAACTCTATCACCCTCCATCAAAAATAAGCCAAGTCATCGTCATTTGTCAGTTTGGTTCCATCATTCATATGCAATGTCATCTTCTCCTGTTTTGTTTTTACATTGAAAGATGAGTTCAGAATTCATCATCACTTAATTCGTGCCCTCTCCACAAAATCTATATAACATGATTCCGGAGAAAAAAGATTTGTGGTTGCTAGCTTGTTCATATTTATTATTTGGTACTTGTTTTTTTTAACGGTAAGGATTAGGATATTCCCTCGATCGAGAGGAACGTCCTAGGACGAAAGCAGACGATAATTTCAAGTTTTGGGAGATTCGCAATAACATCGATCAATAGGGAGGCTATGACATATTTTAGACATTTTATCGGCCATAACATTACACACTCTACTTACATGATTAATTCGAACAACCTCGAATCATCTTAACAAGAGACTCTGTTCTTCTTTGTTAACTGTTTTAATTATTTTAAGATTATCACCTTCTATCTCAAATTTTCTTATTTTGAGATCAGTAAGAGCATCTTCAGCAAATGCTCTATAAGTTTCTCCAAAATGGAGAACAAAATCTCCTATTCTCCATAAAAGTTATACTCTAACTCCAACAAATTCCCCATTTTAATGAATTATGTTGTATTATTATTATATTTTTTTATATACAATATTATAAAATCTAACTTGATCAATAAGATGGTGACATATTTAGCTAAACACTTAATACATTCCCCAAGTAATTTTAGGGAATTTCCTATATATAGGAAAATGACAAAAACTTTTAAAAAATTTCTCCAAAATAAAGAATGTAAGCAACCCCAAGAGTTTCTTCGAAATTTTCTCCAAAATGGGGAAACAAGAGACATATTCTTCAAAAAAATTATGATCAAACTCCAACAATTTCCCTATCATGGAGAATACTATATTTATATTCTCCAATCAAAAGCCTAGATTTATAAATGCGAAAGAGAACGCGCCTGTACACGCGCCTTCCTCCCTTCTCTGCCAAAGCAAGAACCCTAAAAATCCCGTCCCCCCAAAGGCGCCACCGTCGATCTCCGGGCGACAAATCGAGCATAAAGGCGGATGAAGAAGCACGCTAGTCACTCAATTCTCAAGGCAATGGAGGTAATTATCCCGAATTTAATGCTCTATCAATAAAGAATCAAGAAAGGCCAACCAAATCGACCGGTAGATCGTCGGAAACGCACCTTTCCGCTGTCTTTGAGGGGTTGGGAACTCACAAAACAAGCACAATCATTGTTAGTGTTCTTGCTTTTATCTTCTTTGGGAGTGGGTACTGGCCTAGAGTAAATGCTGGTTCATTCTCTGAGGGTATTTTCAAAGAATTATGGGGAAGGAACTTGGGGTTTATCCCGCCGGATCTCCTACCCAACCATTATGCAGCAATTCCAGGGTTCGAGGCGCCTCTTCAATGCCAGGAGAACAAGAGACCTGGAGAAAAACCTGTTAAATACCCCCCTCTTCTCCATCAAAAATCCACCAAGCTATTAACCTTTCTCCAATCTGAACTCAGCCTTCTTTCTCTCTTGTCAAACCATTTCTTTCCAAGCCTTCCTTGCTTTCCCCTTTGTCTCTCTGAAACCGTTAGCCCTATGGATGCCAAGGAAAACCAAATCACAAAAACCCAACCGGGAATCGAAACCCAGGAGAACGCTGAGAAAGAGATGCCAACCTCTGATGAAATTTCATCTTCAAACACAAATCACACCAAAAATCAAAACGGGAGCCCAGAAAAGATGAACTTCCAAAGAGCCCTCCAGTCCAAAATGGCGAAGCTAAAAATCGATCCTCTCAGCTACATCAATAAGCTGGCCAAGGCGAAAGAGACAACTCAGAAGGAAATGAAAACGTCTCTCATGGGTTTTGTGGTGGGCAGGCCGGTCGAGTTTACAAAACTCAGAACAAGAATCAGAAACATCTGCAGGAACATGCCCGAACCAGAAATTATCAACCGGCTGAATTACTGGTTCGAGCTCCGCTTCAAGTCCCAAAAGGACAAACAAAAAATCTGGGATCTAAGGCGCCATCATGTCAACGGACAACTCATTGTCCTTAAAGAATGGCGACCCGATTTTAACACAGCAAAGGAACCAAAGCACATGGTAGACCTTTGGTTTCGTATCCCGAAAATAGCCCTGATCTTTCTCACCAAAGAGGCTCTCCCCACCATACTGGAAGGTAACGACCTCGGCAATCTGATAAGGTTCCAAACACAACACAACAGGACCTGTGTTCATGCCGATATCGCTGTTTTGCAATTCGAAAGCATCATAGCTCCCGACGAAAGTGGAGAAGTAAAAGAACTCAAGGTGTGGTTTGAAGATAATCAAATCGGTTGCGGATATTGCGGGGAACGGGATCATTTCTTCTTGCAATGCCTAGAGAGAAATGACTCCTCCTTCAAAGGACCGACGAAAGGAAATGAAAACCAAGGGAATTGCTCCACAAGCTCCGCAGCAGAACAAAACACCAAGAACAAAGAGGTAAAAATCAATCTAATATCTGATAATGCTAGCATCTCATTAGACAAAACCCCTTTGAATAATACTTTTGTGCAGAATAAAAATGAAAATGTAGAAAGCTTTGAAAAGTCCAACCAAAAGGACAATGATAACAAAATATCACATGCTTTAAATGGTTCACAGGTTCAAATGATTCAAGCAGGGGATCCTAAAACACAACTGACTCCAGAAATGGAGGAGGAAGGTGAAAACAGCAACAAAGAGATGTCCAACCCGACCAAAGCTGAAGAGCCAAAGCAATATGAGAAAGCCAGAGTTAAGATTGATGGTGATACTGAATCCTTGAAAGCTTTTCGTGCTACGCTGAACGTCACTAGTGAGGATTTGGTTGGCAAAGCCGATGATGAAATGATGGAGGTCTCAGAAACCAGCAAAAAAAGGGGTATTATTGAAGAAGATACTGCATCCTCGGCTCCTAAAGAGCCAAAGAAGAAGAAGAATCAGTGATGATTGAAACCCTCAAGGTGCACGTCTGGGGTCGCGTCACACAACCAAAGACGAGTAGCATCTCAATGGGAAGAACAAAATCCCCAAAAAAAAAAGTTGCCCTCAAAGCAAGTTCATTTCATAAAACTCAGTTGTAGTGTTTTTCTTTTCTATGTTGTCGTAGGCATGCAGTTGTGCATGTCCTTGCTTCCTGCTGGTTCATCTCACTCGCCTAAGTTAGTTGTTTATCTTATGCGGGTGGGCGAGCTTGAATCCTTTTTGATGTTTTTTGTATTCGGTGTCACTGAGAAAAATATTATGAAATGTGTCGATCGTTTAATGATCTACTCCTGGTGTTCTTTGCTGTCTATTCAAGTTGTTTACTTTGGTTTAATTATGATGTTCCTTGTTGAACATCTGAAAACTAATCTGATTTTAGGCTCTAAAGCCCTGACTGCTGGCTTCTCTGAAATCCAACACAAGTCTAGGATGCCTGTGATGAAGGAATGGTGGTATCTGAAGCATAAGATAGCGGATATGGAGAGTGTCATGAATCTGGCATGGTTTTGCTGGATCCATAATCTCAACACTAAACTGCAGGCTACTGAGTTAGCGTTCCAAATTAAAAGGTATGTTCCTAATTTATATATTATCTTGCTTGTTTGGCTGGATAGTGTGCAAGTTAGGACTAATACTTATAGAACAAACTGGATTAAAATCCCTGGAAGGCAGGTTCTTTGCTCTTGTGTTAATACATGGAATGTTTGGAATGATCCCAATTGGAGTTTACTATTTCTTTTGAGGTTTGAATATTTGTTGGCTAGTGTTAGAGCCGTTACAACGATTAAGATTTATCTCCTTAGATTAAAGAGTCCCTGTGTGTTTAATAGCAATTGGAAAAAAATTCCCCTCCATTTGGATCGTTACAATTTCATCATAAATTTCAGTTGCTGTAGCAATGGTATTAAAAATATTATTAAATGCATGTGGGTGGATTTTTACCAAGTAGTTAAAACGTATGATCTAGGCAATACTAAAAACACAGTCGGTTGGATCTGGACTAGTGCTTTAAGGCGTGAGGAAAAAATTTTGGATTGCTGGACTCCATTATATAATTTAGAAGCGTCAAAGGCTTTTATCACTGTTGTAGAAGCTTTGATTTGGTGCTACTACTTCCTAACATGGCACGATGACATGCAAATAACTATTGAACTTAAGACAAAAGGCATCCTAAAGCCTCACAAATCCTATAAAGGATCAGGGATTTTATATTCAAAACAAATACTAACAACCACGGTTGATATCAAGCGGAGGTTGAAAAACATTTTAAAAATACACCTATATATCATAGGCAGAAGCCTGAAAGAAAAATTCATCAGAAAAAGAAAAGTTAAAACGATCAAATCAGGATCTTTTCAGCATAATATAACACGAATCATAAAACGCGATAAAACAAATGGCATAACAAGCCAACATATAAGGCCAAAAACCAAATTGAAAAAAGTTTATATACGAAGATATGCCTTTGGAATTGTAGGGGACTTAAAAAACCAACCCGCTGGACTGAAATAAAAGCTCTCTGTGATTTAGAAAGAATCCAACTGATAACATTGGTCGAAACAAAGACCCAACAACTTCCTAACCCAAAGAAATGGGAAAAGTTGGGATTCGATTCATATGAATTCAATCCAACAACCGGAATGGAAGGCGGTATCCTGATCTTATGGAAGAACCACCAATTGATAAACGAAAGCATTAAAGTGTGTTTCAAAGAAGAGCGCTTCATTGCAATGAGCTACTCAAACCTAGAAAATAATAGAAATTTTATCATTATAGTAGCATATGCTCCACCTAAAACACAACACAAGAAGGAGTTCTGGGAAAAAATCACAAAATACATCAATCAATGTAACTCACCATGCCTTGTAATAGGAGATCTAAATGAAATCCAAGACCCAAGTGATAAATTGGGAGGAGCTAACCCAAACCCATCTAGATATGAGAGACTCATACAATTCAAAAATGATTGTGATCTACTGGATATCCCTACAAGTGAAAACAAATACACATGGAGAAGATCCAAATCTATGGAAAATAACACATGAAAAACTAGACAGAACACTTGTCAGTGATCAAATTATGCAATGGTACCCAAATATTTTTACAAAGAATCACCAATTCTCATCGTCGGATCACTGCCCCATTACATGTGATATTCCAACTGATAGCATCATCAAAGCAAGACCTTTCAAATTTGAAAAAATGTGGACAACCCGAAAGGACTTCGAGAATGTAGTCAAACAGGCCTGGAGACACAACCCTAGTGGCTCACACATGTTCAGACTAACCAAGAAAACACAATTACTGAAAGTAAAAGCTAAGGAATGGAACAAACATACTTTCGGAAATATTTTTGAACAAATAAAAAAAGTAGATGATGAACTCTTACAAATCCAAAAAGACATAATCGAAAACAATAACAAAACATTAATTGGAAAACAAGAAAGACTAAATAAGAAAAGAGAATGTCTAATCCAATTTCACCACTCGTATTGGAAACAAAGAGGGAAAAACACCCACATCAAATTAAATGACAAAAATACAAAATACTTCCATCGAATTGCAACGGGGAGGAGAAATAAAACAATAATAAAAGAATTGAAAACAAGAGAAGGAATCACCCTGACAGGACTAAAAAATATTAAAAGTGAAATTCAAAAAGACTTCCAAACGAGATTTCAACACTTTGAAACAAATCAAACTAAAATGGACACAATCACTGAAAACATCAAAGTAGAAATAACGAGAGAAGACAACATAATGCTCACAAAGCCGATAACTAACCAAGAAATTAAAACTGCAGTTTTTGACATTGAAGACGATAAATCTCCAAGACCTGATGGAATGTCAGCATGCTTTTATAAAAAATACTGGCACATAATTGGGCCCGATGTCATAAAGGCAGTAAAAAGCTTCTTCCACTCTGGAAAAATGCTAAAACAAATTAACCACACATTCATCACCCTGTTGCCAAAATGTGATAACCCAAATACAACAAACCATTACAGACCCATAAGTCTATGTAATACGATTTATAAAATTATCTCGAAAATCATCACAGCACGACTTAAAAAGGTTCTTGGAAAATTAATACATCCGATGCAATCTGCTTTTGTAGATAATAGAAGTATTCATGACAATACCCTAATAGCACACGAGATCTTCCATTCGTTTAGAAATAAAAAAGGAACGGGGGGATGGTTGGCCATTAAACTAGACATGGAAAAAGCTTATGACAGAATCTGCTGGGATTTTATAATTCATGTTCTTGAAAATTTTGGATTCGACAAAAAATTCATTAACTGGATTAAGAAATGTATACTTACTGTATCATTCTCGGTCCTTGTCAACAACGGACCCACAAATCAATTTAAGCCATATAAAGGGCTTCGCCAAGGTGACCCCTTGTCCCCATACTTATTCATATTGGCAGCAGAAGTGCTTGCCAGACAACTCCAGGACGCAAGCTCCAACACAAAAAATGGAATAGGAATCCAAATTTCTAGAGGAGGCACCAAAATACCATTTCTAGCATATGCGGATGATATCATTATCTTTGCGAATGCTAAAACCCAAACATGTCAGCAGATAAAACAAATAATGGACGACTTCTGTGAGATATCAAGACAAAAAGTCAACTACCACAAATCTGCGTTCCAAGTCACTAAAAACCTCAGTAATGGCACCAAAAATCAAATTAAACAGATACTACACATAAATAACACCTCAGCGTTAGATAAATACCTAGGATGTCCCATCATCAATGAAAGAGTTACCAAAAACACATTCAATGATATCACTCATAAAACCAAAAATCAACTACCAAAATGGAAAGCAAACACGCTTTCTCAAGAAGGTCGGAAAATACTTATAAAAGCGAATTTGTCAGCACAACCGAACTACCTGATGCAATCATTCTATTTACCTAAATCGATTCATAAAGACTTGGACAAAACAAACAAAAAGTTCTTCTCGAATAAGGAAAACGGACACAAGCCCCTAATAAGCTGGAATTCTATTTGTAGACCCCATAAATTCGGTGGCTTGGGCATCACCAAAGTAGAAGACATGAATCAAGCACTACAATTAAAACTCCTATGGAAAATAGTAGCTGAACCATCCAATATATGGGTCAAAATAGTGAAAGAAAAATACATTAGAAACCAAAACTTTTTCGAATATAAGAAACAAGCTAACACATCGTGGCAATGGGCTAAACTAATCAGCCTTCACAAACAATTCCTTTCTGGCCTTTACTGGCAAGTAGGAGATGGAAAAACTATTAAATTCTGGAAAAATTGTTGGATTGGAGACAAACTACTCATACCTAAAGAAAACCCAAATAATCCTCCTGACATGGATGAAACAGTGAGTAAATACATCAAAGAAGACAAAACTTGGAATATTCCGCTTTTAAAAAGAAACATCCATTTAGACAAAGTGGACTTAATTTCCCAAATAATTATTCCACAAACAAATGTACAAGATAGATTATATTGGAAACCAAGCAAAAACGGATGGTTCTCGACCCAAGCTACAGTAGACTGGATACATAAAAACAAAGGAGATCCCTCTCAAAACCTTGAGTGGATCTGGAAATTACAAATTCCACCAAAACAGAAAAGCTTCCTATGGAAAATCTGCCGTAATGGCTTACCAACTAAAGTTAGACTGGCTGCAAACCACATTGGAGTTCCACAAGGCTGCGTTTTCTGCACAAACACTCATGAAGATTTTTACCACCTCTTTATGAACTGCCAGATGGCAACCGAAATTATGAACAAATCTGGTAATAATAAAATAATCCAAATCATAAGGAGTCTAAATCCAGATAATAGAAAACCAAAAGAACTTATAGAAAAGATAAAAGCCAAGACAACCTCAAGAGAATTCGAAGAACTAGTAGGAATTTGGTGGAGCATATGGTTCTTCAGAAACAAACTAACATTCGATCCGAACAACCAGTCGAATATCACACCAATAACTGTGGATGAATTCAACAAAAAACAAAAAGCAGAATGGAGGCAAGCCAATCATCAAGAACAAGGAGAAAAGCACAAAAGTCACAAAAGGAGAAAAACATCGAAATGGAACAAACCTCCACCTAACCACATAAAACTTAATTTTGATGGGGCTGTAAATTCATTTGGTGCTGCTTCCTTTGGATTTATTTTCAGGGATGAGTATGGAGAACCCATTTTTCATGACGGAGGATTCATTGGTGATCGCTCTGTGATTTTCTCGGAGGCTTTCGCGCTCCGTCAGGGGATTTTGGAGGCCATCAACCGTGACATTCCCCGCTTGGTGATTGAAGGTGACAACTTGCAAGTCGTGAATGCGGTGATGGGAAGCAGGAGCTGCCCATGGGAGATGGAGATGATCAGGGCGGATATTCATGGACTGCTCAGGAAGTTTCAGAGTTGGTCTATTTCGCATGTTCCTAGAGAGGCGAATACTGCTGCTGACTACATCGCCAACTCTTTCCGTTGTGTCTCGACTATGCCTGTTGGTTCTGATTTAGGTCTTCTGGACCTCATCCGTAAGGATGCTCTAGGATAGTGCCTCTCTTATTGTAAAAGGCTTAGCCTAATTCCTTTCCGTATCAAAAAAAAAAAAAAAGCCTAGATTTATTTCAAAAGAAAAAATAAATAAAAATATAGCCAATGAAAAGGTTTGGAGAAACTTGGAGATATCCCCAAATTTGGAGAATGTCACTCTAACTTTGGAGATTTTCCCTATTTTGGAGAAGCATTTGGAGAATCTGTTGGGGCAGAAAAACACTCAAAAATCTCCAAATTTGTAGTTTTCAAAAAAATAGAGCATCTGTTTGTTGGAGATGCTCTAATGAAAAAACACTAGTGTAAACTGGGTCCAAACTCTCCAAACGTACGCACTCGAATATTTCAAATTCTCTCTAACTCGCTTAATCCCATCTCTCGAGAATTATTTCAAATTTTAGGTACTGAAATATTTGGTACTTGTTGTCCCCGACCACTTCACACACGTACGCTCATTTCCTTAACAACGATTTTAAGTACATTTGATTGGTCCAAATCCAGCCACTTGATTGGTTATTTCAGATTTTTAATTACAAACTGTTTTAATTTGTAGTACAGTAGTTTATACTGTACTCCCTCCGTTTCATTAATCCTGTCGTTTTAGCCCTCCTTAGATTTTTCATTAAACATGTCGTTTTAACATTTTTTTCCACTTTTTTCCACTACTACCCCTATTTCACTTTCTCCTTTTTGCAGAGACGTTTCCCATGGCTGATTGCAGTATCTATGCAATCCGTTCAACTTCCTCCTCAGTCCTCACCACACCAAAATCTAAAATACCTATGGATACCTATCTTCAAGTGAACTCTTCACTCTTCTTCTCTCCACACCGGTATTAGCTCTTTCACTCTTCCTTTTTTTTTTTCCAAATTCAATTTATTGAGTTAAAGACTCAGTAACTGTTATTGGGTTGCATAAGTTTTGATTAGTAGTTGACTAATTGATGTTGATTAGGAGTAGAAAAGAGTTATTTGTTCATGTTTTTTTACGTAGGATTGAACTTATATGGAAGAGTTTGTGATTTTTTTTAGCACAACAAATATTGTAGATAAGGTGTTCGATGAAATGCCTTGTGTGAAATTTGGTTATAATTCTTGAGAAAATGTATATTACTTTTACTTGAGTTATAATTGAGTGCAATTGGTTGCCCAACTGTTAGCCATTCGAAGCTTGTGTTCGAAAGACATAGTGCTGAATTGTATTCATGATGCTTTACCTGATAATGAAATGTTATTCTTTCTTCTTGTATTTTTCTTGTTATGGTCATGCCCCTGCTATTCCACAATTATGTGTTTTTATTCAATAGGTTTAGTGTTAATGAAATATCATGTGCCACAAATAAGTCGCTTACAACATTTAATGCATAAATCTGAATGAGAGATTTTTATAGTACAAAGAGAGATGATACTGAATTGATTTTATGGTTGTACAAAATGCTAAAGACAGTAATATGTAGATTTTAGTGTGTGTTACTGGCCGTCACATAGGAAGAAGTAGAATCCAAGGATTGCAATGTTTGTGTTAAATTTCTCCAATGAATCATTATGTGTGAACTGTATACAATCAGTGGCTATTAAGCAATATCTTAAGAGCTACTTGGATGTTGCAATGGTTGAGTACGTTGTTTGTTTTTTCCAGGAAGCTTGAGATAACATAAATATGACTCCCGACGAAGCTCAAAAAAACGGATCCAACTTTGCTTTGAACCTCCAACCGGACAAAAGAGTTCAACTCGAGGTCAAACTTGACTTTGATTTGAACCTCCAGCCAGACGAATATGTTCAAGTCAAGGTCAAACATGCGTTTGATTTGAACCTCCAGCCGTCGGACGAAGATGTTCAACCCAAGGTCAAACACGACCTTGATTTGAACCTCCAGCCGGATGAATACCCGGTGACTTATTTCAATGATATTATGTCCCGTGGAGCAAGCGAGATGCACATCGAAGATGAAGATATGGTTAGGAGCAGAGAACTAGTACGACGACTAATAATAATTACGTGCCCAATGATGGCGCATATTCTTCCATGAATGATCTCCTACATCATTTGATAGTTTGTGGGATTAACTAGCTTAATTTTGAATTTCATGACTATGTTGTTTCCTTGCGTGGGGTCAATGGATGATGATGTTTAGTTTGATGCAAAAGACAATAGTAAGAGAAGTTTTGTTATGAAAATCAATGCTGAATGTAGATTTTTTGTGTGAGATCAATGGCATTGCCTTTGCTTTAAAGAACCATTTACTCTAACCTCAATATAACTATTACTACTGCGGTGCATTCTATTGAGGACAGGAAAAGGCACGTTTTGAGCCATTTCTACTGGCTGCATTAACTCTATGAAACAAGGATTTAAATTCTCATTTGCTTAATCATCATACTTATTTTTTGCAAGTTAAAACTAGTGCAGGTCATTAAAATCATACCATCTTGAAGTCAAGACTAAAACTAGTGCATGTCATTTGCTTATATCATCATACTTATTTTTTGAGCAGTTGCTCTGTTGTCGGCAGGTGTTTGCAAGACTAAAGGCCAACAATTCATTTTTTTGAGCTGTCCACAATCCCTTACAGCCTGGGAGTTAAACCTTAAAAACAAAAGGATGAATTTTAATTTCATGATTTAAAGTAAACAGCCTGGGAGTCACCAGTTTGGGAATTATTTCCTGACTCTCTAATAACCTACAACGACATTTTTGTATTGAATACTCAAAACTTCTTTATAATTATACAATCTAGCACCAACTTACATAGCAAACTGCCAATCTGATGTATACCTGACTAGTATAACGAATAAGGAGGCACTGTGCCAAAGGTGAGCGTACTGATCCTCTTGTCAAGCTTATAACAAGTTTGCAAACATCTAAACGGTCATTTTGCCATATCTGTATGTTGTATGTATACTGTAAGTTACATATCCACAATATAGCAACTAATTATATAAATAAATCATTCATCCTTTAAAAGTCTGAATCATTCTAGATCTATTTTGAGTACCTGAATTTTGACTTGATTTGAATTCAGATTTGAAGATATTACAATAGAAATCGATAGAACATGAAGCAGAAGTGAGCATGAGACAATGAATTCTAAGAGGAATCCTAAGCGCAGGTGATAATAATCAAAGCCAGAGGTGTTGACTACTAGTTAAGTACCACGAACAGTAAGTTCTTGTTCTAAGCTTCATTGCATGATTTCTTTTTCTTATCAGATCTACATCAGTTATTAAGTCTCGAAGCAGCAGCACGTTTCATGAGGAAATTATGACCATTTCAATTGTAATGACACTATGCATTAAGTGATTGATTTTCTTCAATTGTAATGACACTATGCAAGCAAGCACTTCACTGATAGAAGACAGAAAACCTGAGAACATCTTCTCGGATCAAGCTGAGGATCGTTAAACACTCGTGCTTCCTGAAGCACAGCTCCTTTCTCGATCCCGAGATAAGGAGAGTACTCCCCTGCAACACCGAACACATGAACACACACACAAACAAACATGAACTGCTTAGATCCAATCACTCCAAAAGTCCAAATTCAATCCACACAGAAAAACCAGAAAGCAAATTCCTCCAAGCCTGTTCTTCGTTTTATGATTGTCCAGGTGAGTGTTTAACGATTTACTCTAAAAGTCCATTGCATGATTTTAATTTCATGATTTAAAGTAAACAGATTATGAATACAAATACCAACAATCATCATACTAACTAGTTTTACAGTTCCTTCGTAGGAGGAATCAAGGTATCTCTGGCGCCTATTCTTTGCACCTTTCCAAAATTCATCCTTCTTTCCTATCTTCTTCCCTCTGAATGTTCCACTTTGTTGTTCAAAGTACCCATGATAGCTAGCAACCTTCCAAACCAGTAGCTTTTCCACAGGCAAATTGCTACAGACCTGAAATGATTGACATACATAAACCTGGACTCATAAACCATGTGTTCTTTTTTTACCCAAGCAAAAGGCTTCCAACATAAACCTAGACTCATAAACATTGTGTTCTAAATCTGCTTATATAATTTCTCTTACTTTTTACAGAACAGCCCATGGTGCTAAATATTCCTGTTTCTTTTTCAGAACAGCCCATGGTGCTTATATAATTTCTCACATTGTTAATGTTGCGTTATGGTGACAGCTAAGAATGGAAACTGATCCAAATGACAGAACACAGCTGCGCATGACAGTGAACTCCAGTGAAGAGGATTCACATGAAAGAGTTTAGGACTGAATTATAGCAGGAGACAACAACTTCTTATGAATTTTAATTCAAATGGTATGAAATCTGAGGCAGGCACAAACAACTTAGAAAAAAGGAAGGACACATCATATATCTTACAAGAGCATGAAGAGCAGAGGAAAGGCTTACATCATTAGAGACGACATCCCATAGCCCGTCACTTGCAAGGATGAGAAATTCAATAGATTGATCAATCTTCTCTTCCTGAAAAGTTATATAAGCTAGTAAGCAACTTTTTATGCAGAAATTAACAGATAATAATGTAGTGATAAACAACCAGACCTGAATCTCTGGATCAACCCGTGATACAGCAAGAACACCTCCAACCCTCCAGGTTCCTACATTTCATCTGTATCATGTAACAAGTTAAGAAAAACACAAACAACTTCAAGCATGATTACAAAAGAGAAAACTCAATTACTAGCATTGCTAAATGTTTGTCAATCTTCAAGCATAATTACAGATACAAGATGTCAACATAAAAACACTCAAAGCATGTTGAAGAATGACAGCATGTTCTATACATAAATCCAGAACTCACATCTATACATAAATTGTTGTAGACCTGAAATGATTCACATACATAACCCTTCCAAACCAGTAGCTATTCATCCAGGAACGTCATAATTTACAAGGATGGGTGAAAAAACGCAAGCCCTTGGAATCAGTAGCTGAAGTCGAGTGTGCCAGTAGCTATCCCACAGACAAATTGCTACAGACAGAAACATCAATTTGTTGGTTTTGGTAGATGACAACATTCAGTTTGTTGGATTTGGCTGTTGATCCAGAGGTTTAAAAGTTTGAAGCTGAGTATGCAAATTGAAGAAGTTAACAGATTGGTTCTCAGCATTATGAACAGCTCGACATAACACACTAAAATCCTTGATAAACATTTCATTTATAATGAAAAATCAGATTACAACTCAAAACAAGGACTTCATAACAAATGAAAGTTACATAGATAGTCTTATAATTTCTCCTACTCAGATGAGCCCAACATATTCAAGGCGTTTTCAATAAAGACATAAGGACAATCAATATTTTCAGGAAGACAACCTCTTCTTTCTAAGCTAGACTTATCTATATGGGGAATTTTATAGTTATTCTCCCCTCCATGTTTTAAAGTTTCCTTCATGCATTCCTGCAACGTCAAGAAGACGCGATTGATCTGCTTTGCTGGATATGCTTCAAATGCCCTCTGAACAGCCCCAATGAGGTCATCAACTGTCCTTACACACTCCTTCTCTTTCAGCGATTGGATTGCATTAAAAAAGCCAAGATCCAACACATTCATATCAGGGGAATTAGCGGGTTGACAAAGTAGTCTAATATCGAATCCGCTTTGTGTAGATGCAATCATAAACCCTTCATCGTCCGTTCGAACGTGTGTCCTTGCGTTGTCTTGTTGAATAAAAATTGTTTTTCCTAACTCCTCGGCTGGCCACGTAGCTTGAATAGCAGGGATGATCTTTTCAATTAGGAAGGCTCGTATTGTTTCTTTCTTAACAGACGTGATTGGCTTTGTTACCAATGTCCCAGCTTCTCGGTTTCGACTTCGTCTAACGGCGGGTTCTGTAGTCACAAAGGGAAACACGCCTATTTTTCCGGAAAATACCTCATTCCCTTCCTCATCAAATCTCGGTCGTGCAATAGCAGCGATGAACATTACTTTTACAATAAAATTCTTGCTCTGGCATGAACGCACAGGATCCTCCTCCTCTGGAAGCAAGTAATACGATGTTGACTTCTTCGTCAAATAAAACCACTTCTCATCGATGTGCACCGTATTGTACATACCTGAAAATATTGGTGCTTGTGGAATGCTACTTTGCTCCAACATGGATAAGCAGAATTTGAGTCGTGCTATCTTGTGCTCTTGCCTTAAAAATGGTTTGATGGCGTTTGAGTGTCGTCGAAGATGTCCTTCCTTCCTGCGCCTGCATAATGTAGAAGAGCTGACCTTTGAAACCTCATCAAGTGACCCAGCAAGTGACCGTAGTGTTGTTCTTTGAGGCAAAGGTATCTGCGCAATTCGATCGAAATTAACCGTAACTCTCTTTCTTCCCCTGTTTTTAACTCTTTGATCGGACACATCAATGAACGAGCCACTTGGGGTATGTTTCGCACGGTTCCAGATTCGTTGCACGGTTCTTATTGACACCGAGAAGACAGTCGAAACCTCACTCGTTGTATTGCGTTTCAGTTTCCCGTTTTGACTCCTTTCAAGCAAGGCATTATAAATTGCCCATCTCTCTTCATTTGACAACCTTCTAACTTGTCTCTGTTGAACTTCACCTTGAGACGTTGTCTCTGCAGCTTAGGGTAAAAATGCAAAAGTTACACCATTATGAGAAGATCAGGATATTATCGAGAGGCCACTTGACAGTGAAAATAATGTGCCTTTGACAAGAACAAAGAAAAAAGGCTGGTCATTCTAGTTCACATGTCATATAGTGTAGTTAAAATAACTACAACTATCAGACCCCTTGAATTACCAAATAGGGGCATTCAAACAAAAACCTCACATGAAAAGACATTAGTCTGTAAATTGGAGTATGTGACATGAACCAAATTTCACTAATATAAACAAGCCAAATATATCCGGTTTGCATTTTTAGTTCCTATCTTCCCAAATAACTCCAAATGATAGCCAATTTTTGTTTTTGCTCTTTCGTATGAGTTTTCTCTTCATGTAGGTGGATATCATTAATTATATCATTACTATAATAGCATAAGCAAAAGTTCACATTTTGCACTAACTAAAGCATGACAATGACACCACAGGATTGATAAATTACATCTGGTTTTCATCTTTTTCCAGAGGAGGAAAAAGTTTGCAAACAAAGGTCTAGTACTAAGATTGCAAACAAAGGTTTGGTACTGGTACGAAGGGATAAGATGGTTTCATGTACATGAGAATAAGATGGGTGTAGTACATACCTATATTAACTTCTTCGATATCGTCATGGAGTACGGGGACAGAGCCTTCGATCGATGCACCTTCACTTTGATCAAGCACCTCAACGTTTTCGAAAGATGATCGACCTGAAAATAGGTTGTTTGCTTCACCATTTCGATCGAGTCTTACAACATCATTCGGCACTTCATTCAAGTTAAATGAATTCTCATCATCATCATCATCATCATCATCATTTGGAAGACAATTTAAATCAAATTTTTTGAATGAAGCCATGAGTAACAAAGGTAGAATGCTTGTACTTCATGTTGAACGTATACATGGGGATTAATTAGCATGAAATATTTTGGTAAATTTTCAAATTTGGCTCCAATTAAGAAGGCTAATTTTTGTAATGAAAGTTGAAATATTTTTTTGGCTCTCTTTTTGCTTGAATATGTCTGAATTGAGGGGTATGTGAAGAGCCACTGGTACATCTTCAAAGGTGAATTGCTGGGATGAAATATCATTAGGCGAAAATGCAGAAAAAGAGGTAGGAAGAGAAGCTCAGCCGGTGCTACTTTATGATGGCTAATTAGGGGTAAATCAGGAAAAACAAAATTTCCTTAATAACTGTGCAGTAGCCTAAAACGACAGGATTAATGAAATGGAGGGAGTATATTATAGCTCAAATGAAAAGCTGGTTCACGTCTTAACTTTATTTGGTGGTCTATGAATTTTCTTGGCTAAAAAACGTAATTATGGAAAGTTTTGATGTCGGGAAGTGGGGACGGTCTTATATTTTTTTGGCTTTCATGTATGAATAACTTAAATTTGATGACTAACTTTTTTTTTTGAAGGAATTTGATGACTAACTAGTACTCCCTCCCTCCGTTTCACAATAAGTGTCGTTTTAGTACTTAAAATTTGTTTCATAATATGTGTCGTTTTAGGTTTTCAAAGTGATTTATTAGAGGTAATAATGATAATTTTTATTGGAATGTGTATTTGTTGACTAAAGTTGTTCATTCATTGGCCAAAAAAATGTAATGAGTGGTAAGATTAAGAAAAAGTTGTAAGTTTTAAAGTGAATGATTGCTTTTCTTAAAAACTGTGTTGAGAGCTAAAACGACACTTATTATGAAACGGAGGGAGTAACTACTTTGCTCAAACAAAAAAAAAACCTAGTAACTACTACTGCATTTTTTAGATCGATTTTGACAGATTATATATAATATATACCTCCAAATCCAGCCATTGTCATTTGTCAGATTATAAAATTAAATTACACCAAGTGGTCCAGTTGCTCATATGCAAATTTTGTTTTCACATTATAATGAAAATTAAATATGTTTTTTTCTACCAAAAAAAAAGTATGTTTTCTCTAATTCATACTCTACATGCATGAAACTATGTTTGTTAAAATAGGGGTTTAATTATGATTTATCTAACTAATCATAATCTATCTTATATTTTAAACACTACTCCATCCGTTTCAAAATACATGACCATTTGGACATTTCACATATATTAAGCAGCAAATGGTATTCCTATATTACCCTTATCAAATATAGAGTTAATTATTTGTTTAAAGAAATATGAAAAAGTGTAATGATTATGATAAAGATAATTAATAGAGATATAAATGAAAAGAGATAAGAAAAAATGTGAAATATACAAGTATTATAAAACTAGAAAAAGTGAGTATTTGATAGGAAAAACCGAGAATTCCTATGAATAGTATTTCTTTCGCATTCAATAGAGAATATGGTGAAATAAGGCATTAGGTGGTCTTTTGTAAACCGAACATTTTTATGGATGATTTCATATAACTTTGAATTTTATGATCGAGTTTGTTTGTGTATAAACAATCCCTCGGATCGGGTTGAATTTATGCCACCCAAATATTATGTAAGGGTGGAACTAGGAAGGGAATTTGGAGTAAGAATTTGTGGTGGAGGGAGTTGGAAGTTAAAAGGGAGCGTGAAACACGTAGCACGTGAAGAACATTGACGACAAACAATCCAAATTTGGCTATTGGGATTTGGGATGCATACACATTTGTCAATTTTATTCATAACTTGGAGTACTACAATCAAAGAAAATAATATATTGAAACAAAGGTGAAGCTAAAACTCTTTTTTTTTAAGTATTTTAGAAAAATAGACTTGTATCGGTAATAATAATTTTGAAATAAAATGAATAGTTTAATAGATCTTATAAATTAATAATAAATTTTATAATAGTAGAGTTATAGATCAATATAATTTATAAATAAGCATTATACCACAAACTTAGTTTATATATTTTAAAGATATTTTCAAAGATATTTTAAGATATCTATAGCTTAAATTATAATTTTATGGGACAAAAAAAGATTGATAGAGAAATATGGTGAATGTATATGATTATAAAAATACAATAAAAAAAATCAAAGTGACTGATAAGTTTATTGAATTAATTATGATTTTGATTTACAAAAAAAATGTCTAAGCAAATAGTTGAAAAAGATAGAAATTAGGTGAAAAAAGATAGAAATTAGAAAAAGAAAGAGATAGATGATAGATAATTAATAAGAATAAGAAAGACTTTAAAGTTATTTTTCTAAATTTTATTTTCTTAAATGGAGTGGGGTCAGAATTAACGTGGAGACTCAAAATTTCTCGGCTTTAAATATATAGTATAGATTATAGAAAATTCATTGCGAGTACCCATATATATATAGTTTGGTTCTGGTGCATTTTACCCTTATAATGTAAAATGAGAAACAATCTCTACCGTTAGATCTGAAGAATCTTACGGTAAAGATTAAAGAAGGAAATAAGGAAAATGGCAGACACAGTGACAAACTTGTAAATAAACTGATTTTGACCCAAAAAGACAAATAAGTCCCCATTCACAAGGTTCATTGTGTTCCACTTGTAAGGTTCATTGTGCAATACAAAGGATTAAATTCATTGATTGTAGGTTCATGAAGTTTAATTGTTTGGTTCATTGTCTTCAACATGATGGTTCAAAAATTTAAATCACTCGGTTTATATATGACAAGATGCGTAAATTGTATAAAAGAAAAATATTGAATTCATTGTTTTTAAGTTCATGAAGTTTAATTATTTGGTTCATTGGATTCGACGTAATGGTTCATTAATTTGAATCACTCGGTTCGTATATGATAAAATGTGTAAATTGTGTAAAATAAAATAATTTAGTTCATCGTGTTCCACTTGTATGTCCATGTCGTGTAATTATACATTTCATTTAATGTTAAAGTGCATAGAAGATAACTTAATCCTCAAACACACATAACAAAACATTGTTTGAGATTTATACTCATCCGTATAAGTAGTAATGAAATAAGAACAATCTTGTGATAAGTGAAGAATGTAGGCATCGTTATCGTTCTCATCATCATCCAATGGCGCTCCACCAATGGTACTGGTATTATTATGAAAATCCTTCAATCAAACTCCATCGGTACTAGCATCACTATTTAAATGAGACATCCTAAAATGACTCGAACTTGATGAGCAATCAACAAAAAAATATAAAGCAACATGAAACACATAATGAGTACTACAAATGTGCAAATACGTTTCTTCTTTTCGTTCACAAAGAATGTTATTATGGTTCATAAATTTTCAAGAAAAGGTTCATTAAAAACCATAAAACAGTTCATGTAAACTAAGACACCTGTGTTGAGGCATTTTGTCGAATACATGGTGGGCCATCAGACAAGCATACGCTTTCAACCTCTCTATTCAATTGAAATTGTCAATTTGCAATGTAAAAGACATAAACAATTTAGAAAAGAAACGTAAAAGCAATATGTAAAGCAGCATGAAACACATAATGAGTACTACAAATGGGTAAATACGATTATTCTTTTTGTTCACAAAGAATATCATTATGGTTTATAAAGGTTCATTGAAAGACATGTAACGGTTCATGTAAAATAATGCACGTATTTTGAGGCATTTTGTCGAACACATGGTGGGCAACAAGACAATAATGAACTTTCACCATAGCTACTCAATCGAAACCATCAAAATTGAGTTGTTCATGTTGCCATAACCTTTTAACAGTGCAAATTTAACGAATTCACACAAAAGAGCGTGGATTAAAGCGAAAACATCTATAGATTAACGAGTTTCACAATTACAAGCACAATTGATAGAAGTTCACAAAAAACAAGTTTCAAAATTTGAAATCATCTACCTAAATCCATAAGAAGGGAATTGAAGGTCAAACGAATCAGATTGGAGAAGGGAATTGAAGGGAATCGTGTTGAAGAAGAACAATATATGGATGAACTTGGGGAAAGAACAATGGATGAATGACGATTTTCAAAGGAGAACGATTGAGAAAATTGGGAACGCACAAAGCAGCAGGTCGACCAGGAAGATTGAGAGTAGAAAAAGACAAAAATGCCCTTTTATATATATGGGGCTTAAAAAAGTGGAGGCAATCCGGGCCATTGAATTCTGAATATCTAACGAATGAGATTTGATCTCATTTTATATTTTAAGGGTTGATCTCACCTGATTCCCTTTTTGTGTATATATATATATTATATGAGGTTGATTCTGGTGATTTTTTTTATTATCCTATAAACTGAAAAATGTGAACAATATACATAAATATATGAACAAAAACATGAAATACGTGAACAAAATCAAATTTCTTATCATGGATCGTATTAATACACATAATAATATCATGCCTTATGGACAACACAATTACACATAATAACACAAAATCACAGACATTTTTTAGAGTTCACATTTATTTTAGTTTTATGTTCACGTATATTTATTAAATGTTCACGCATCTCTAACTTTCTTTTTTCTCATTGGTAAAGGGAGAAATTTGAGTGGTGCTTTTTCACCGGATTGTTGCGCCGATCCAGCGACATTTTTGGGCGGCCCAATATGAAAATATGGATTTATTTTTTCTCGTTCTTGTTCAGACACCGAAAATCAACCGTCCACGTGTCACCCGGAAACAGCCGAGAGAGGACTCGTCATTCAGAAAGCAGCACTTGCCTTGAAACCCCCAACTCACAAGTATTCTCCCGCCAAACCCTCTCTCTTTCTCCTCGCCCGACGATTCAGCGACAACGCCATTTTCCGGCGACCTCTCTGATAGAGCCTCATGGCCACGGTACCAGCTTCTCTGACCCTCCCCTTTCAGACCGTCGTCACTTCTTCGGCTTCCGGTAATGGTAGAATCAGCTCTTTCTTCAATCGGGCGTTGAATTTCCGATCCTTTTCCGTTCGCAATCCGATTCTGGTTCAGCCTCGTGTTAGGTCAAGATCCGGCGGAGAGGAAATTGAAAACGTTCCCGTTGTCGATGAAGAGCCGACGGATCTTCAAGGTGACGTTACTGACGATCGCAAGGTACTTACAATTGCTTTATTCCAGTTCGTTCGGGACATGGATCTCTAGAATTTTTTATAAAATTTGAAATGATTAGTGTAATTGCGTGTGAATATGTGATGTAGCCACATTTTAAGTTTCCAATTCGGCATCAGTGAGTCAATCAATGGTGGTATTGTGTTTGAGTGATTGGATATTGGCTGTGATATGATTCAACCTAATGCTAATGGCAAGCTCCGGATCGGTAAACCTTGTCACTAATTGATCACAATACATGTCTCTATTGATGTAGGTTAGGCAAAAACGCGTCAAGTTACCGGAGCGTGATTTTGCTGGCACTGCCTATGTTCCTGTGTTTGTGATGCTGCCGGTAAGCTTCCATTCTTGACCTTGCTGAGCCAATCTCTCTAATCTTACTTCATTTATCTGTATAGACACATTTCATGGCTCACTTTCCACACTTACTTACATGTTTGTGGTGTTATGAGACTTGAGTTTTATCCACATTCCCTTTCTGCAAATAGTATGTCATTGCTGTTGCTGTCCTATGTTCCCAGTGCTATTGTATTCCATTCTCGTCTTGAATTTATATGCTTCAAAATTGTCATGTCTAATGCTAGGTTATGTGATTTACTGTGTTTTCCAGTTGGGTGTCATCGACATGAACTGTGAGCTGGTAGACCCAGATGGCCTGTTGGAGCAGTTAAAAATCTTGAAAGCTTTGAATGTTGATGGTATTATGGTAGATTGCTGGTGGGGTATAGTAGAGGCGCATGCTCCACAACAATACAACTGGAGCGGCTACAAGAGGTTGTTTCGCCTTGTGAGTAGTCTTGGTCTGAAGATACAGGTATTTGCTTATCCTGAGATGTATCTTCTACTTTCCTCACTATCTGCTCTGGTTTCTAGATTCTATAGGCAAAGGTAATGGCTTCAAGCTTGCAATGATTTTTTAATGTCCAAAAACCAAATGCAAACATATACAGATCGTTATGTCTTTCCATGAATGTGGAGGCAATATTGGGGATGATGTGCACATTCCACTCCCAAATTGGGTGACAGAAATTGGATGTAGTAATCCAGACATATATTTCACTGATAGCGATGGTAGGCGAAATACTGAATGCCTGTCATGGGGTATAGACAAGGAGCGTGTTTTAAGAGGCCGGACAGCTGTTGAGGTACTTATCTTTTGTTTATCACTGCTTATTGAATAAACTGCATTACTTTTATTGGCATTCGAATTAGTTTGCTCATTTTTTATTAATGAAAATATTGCAGGTATACTTTGATTATATGAGAAGTTTTCGTGTAGAAGTTGACGAATTCTTTGCAAGCGGAGCAATCACAGAGATTGAAGTTGGTCTAGGTCCATGTGGGGAACTACGCTACCCGTCATACCCCGAAAAGCACAAATGGAGGTATCCCGGCATTGGTGAATTTCAGGTAACTGTGCTTTCAAAATTTTGCTGGTTTGACGTTTTGCATTTCCGGTTCATGTTTTTTTTTTATCTGCTTCTTTTTTCATTTGTCAATATAACTTCTATATCGTATCATGCTTGCCATATTGTCCGAAATATATTTTGCATGTGCATTTATATGATTGAGCTTTCAATGTCATATTACTTTTGTCAAATGCAGTGCTACGATCGGTACTTACTAAAAAGCCTACACAAAGCAGCAGGGGTGAGAGGACATTTGTCTTGGGCCAAGGGTCCAGACAATGCAGGTTCATACAATTCTATGCCGCAAGATACAGTGTTCTTTCGGGATGGAGGCGATTATGATAGCTATTATGGAAGATTCTTTTTGAATTGGTACTCTCGGGTTTTAATAGATCACGGTGACCGGGTACTTGCTCTGGCCAATTTAGCTTTTGAAGGAACTAGCTTAGCTGTCAAGGTGATCAGCTCAAGTGGTTTTTCAATACTTCTATACATATTTTTTCAATTCTAAAGCATCTCAAATTTCGTTAAATAGCCTTTGCTGTAAATTGTAAGCAGTTGTCAGGTATCCACTGGTGGTACAAGACAGCTAGCCATGCAGCAGAGTTGACTGCAGGATTTTACAACCCGAGTAATCGCGATGGCTATTCTGCAATTGCATCAATGTTAAAGAAACACGAGGTTGCTTTGAACTTCACATGTGTTGAATTGAGAACATTGGACCAGAATAAAGACTATCCAGAGGCGCTAGCCGATCCTGAGGGGCTGGTTTGGCAGGTATGCAATTATAGTGGCTCGTGCCGTGAAAGGGAATATTCATATGTTAGGCTGTACTTGTAGCCGTAACTCATAATTGGATAACTAGTTTAAGATTGAGATTCCATCTTCACATCAGGTCCTGAATGCTGCATGGGATGCTTGCATACCAGTGGCGAGTGAGAATGCCCTGCCTTGCTATGACAGAGAAGGCTATAACAAGATATTAGAAAATGCCAAGCCCCAAAATGATCCGGATGGGAAGCATTTGTCTGCATTTACCTATCTCAGACTAAACCCAAAACTCATGGAACGAAAACAGCTCAAGGAGTTTGAAAGGTTTGTGAAGAGAATGCATGGTAAGAGACTTCTTCCATAGTGCCTAATTTCCTTACAAGAGAATGCATGGAGCGTTGCGAAAAATTTCACAAACGTCTGCTATTTTTCCATTTTGCAGGTGAAGCAGTTCCAGATCTTGAAACTTGATCTATATAGCTTTTCTGAATGCTGTGCATAGGATTTGTCTGGCTGTGTTCTCAAAATTTGAACATAGCGTATTGAATACCCAGTTTGTCCTCCAAGTAATGTGGTCAAGCTAGATCTATAATCAACTTTGCCAGCTTTAAGCGGGGAATGCAATAAAACAAAGTGACAAAGAATGGCAGGAAAACAAAGTGACAAAGAATAGCATGCTAATTCCTTAGCCAATTATAAATTTCTAGTAATGTCTGGTAATAGAAAATGATGTGATCTTGTTTGCAAAGAAATGTCTCATCTTTGTTTTACTTTCCTGAGAGAGCCACTCAAGACAAGGGGACTGTTTTGCTAGATATAGTCTAGGATCTATATTCAGTTATTCACTTAAGTCGTTGGAGGACCATACCACAAGCTCGCTCCTTGCCTCGTTCAAGGGAAGAGGGCAGTTTCATCACACGGATGATCATCGAAAGATGAGTCCTTTCTAGGGATAATGTGAACCATGGTATTGCTCTTAGCTTCTCCTTCCTTTGTTTTGGAGGAATGATGCCATTTTGCCAATATTCTAACAATAACACAAGCTGGGTGGTGGATAAGTTGAGTTAAGACATTCAAAAATTTGGCAAATTCTACCAATGCTCATCTACTACAAGTGTCAATTGTAAGCACAAATGGCTGAAAATCTCTCCAAGCAAAGGAGATGTTAAACAGGGGCCAAAACCAAAAACGTCTTCTACACATCACACAAGAGCAAATAAAGGGCTCTATCTACTGTATTTCACACGTGAAATTTACATTTGACCAAAAAGAATAGAGTGAACATTTTACAATTTTGTTCTAAAATTTGTCTGGCTTTGTGCCTGCAACCTATCCGTTCCAAACTTCCAATCGATCACCACCGCCGTCAACGGACGACGTCCCACCAAATCCACCCGCCACCATCAAATACCCTCGCTCCTGTTTCTGCCTAATTCAGTCAGTCTTGCCTTGCCCACTTGATTTTGCTTATCTCCATCAATCTATGGCTTCCACCGGATTCGTTTTTACATGATTCGCAATTGGGTGGGTCTGAAATACGTGAATCCTAGCTTATTTTTGTTGTATTTGGATGAAACTATTGCAATCTTTTAGGGTTTAGTAATACCTTCTTCATGCCTATTTTTTAATCTGCAATCGAGTTCTTTGCTCTCTCGATGATGCCCTTCGGCCTGTTGCTTGATTTCAGGCTTGAGGCATTTAACAGTGAAATGCAAGCTCGAAAAAACAAAAGGGAGAGCAGAAGAAAATAGGAAAGAAAGGCTGTGTACAAAGCACTCATGATTAAATTGGGCGCTTCAGAATGTCTAGATTTCGTTCCTTGTTGAAAGCTTCTCTAAATGCTACAAAGAAAGGTGATCTTCTATATCATATTGGAATCTTTTGTTTTCATTTCGTTGAAATAGGCCTTGTCAGTTCTCACCTTTTGATTGATTGGAAAGAATTGTAAGGCATCTTTTCCTATAGGGCCTTGCTTAATCTCTTCAAGGTGTTGAGAACTTGAGATTAGGATTGGTTTTTCTGAGACTGAAATTACCTCGTGTTCTAGTTCTTCAATGCATAGTATGATGTTCTAAACATGTTTGCAGCTAGTGGCTGAAGACACTGATATGCAAATTTTGAACTTTATCCAGCATTAAGTTTGAGGAAAGGAAGAAAAATTTGCTGCAGATGTAGCGTGGGCAAGAATTTGTTGTACAATAACAAGTGAAAAAGGCAATGATCTAGTACAGTAGGAACTTCCATTATCTGCAATAAGGAGGCACTGGAGCAGACAACTACTCTGCATAGGATTATGCCTAATTAACAATACTTGCTTGAGTAACAGTGATATGAACCCTTTTTTTTTCGACTTCTCAGTGAAGACAAATGCAACAACAGTACCTACTGCTCCAATTGTTTGTTTCATCCGGATTGGATCTCATACCCTCTGTCATTGACCACTCATTGTCATTCTATTTTGCCTAACAAATGCTTGTTTTCTGAACTTGTTTTATTTATTGACAAAATATGCAGTCCGTCTCTTAGGTTATCTTCTGTATTCTGCTGATGTACATTTTTTTATGTTATGCTTTTCTTGCTTGAAAAACTGCAGCTTTAACATGGAATATAGAGGACTTAATGCCTCCAACAGAAAAACATATTTTCAGTTTCAAATCAAAAGAAGAGGCTAAGAGATGGCATCTGTATTCAGATTCTGACCTTGGAGGTTTGTCACTATTCAGTGTGCTTTTGTTTAGCTATAAATTAAAGCAGAAATGTGCCTATTTGTGCTTATCGCAGGCTAAGGCTAACACACAAACATGATCCCACTTTATAAAGAAAGTGTAGTTTACACACAGTTGGTGTGAGAAAAGAGCGTTATGTGTGAATTTGCAATATTTGGTTATAGTAGCTTCTTGTCTTCTGTTGACATTGTTTTTCCACTGCTGTGTAGTTCTGGTGTAATGCTATTAATTTTTGAAACTTTCTTCTACCTGTGCCTTTATAGCATTATAGGACATATATATGAATGTGCATTAACATAACAAAGGAAAAATTGGTCTTTCAAAGATTCAGAGTAGCAACTTAGAGATTAAAAAACCTTCTATTAGTTTGTTTGCCTCTTGATGTGTCTTTTTGTCTAAGATGAGTAATATAAAAGCACACAGATGCATGAACACAAACGTTTATTGCTCTTTTATATATTGTCCACTTTAATCCAGAAAATTGGTGTTTCTTCTTACCCCTGATGAATGGTATACCAATTATGTTTGAGGCTCTCCCTTTGAATCCTATACAGAGTGTTATTTAATTTGCTTATGATTTTCTTATTCTAGCAGGCATGTCTACAGCTTCTTTGGAGATAGTAGATGTTGGGGATGGACTGAGTGGTACATCTCTCTGCATATTGAATATTGCTTATTAAGCTGGTGGAATGAAAGAGTTTTATCTTCTTGCTTTAGCTGTAGCCATGCCATCTGCAGAGTAACCTGTATAAGATCTCTTCTGATGTAGAGTGGAATTACTCTTATTCATCAAGTTGCTCCATATAGTCCACATGCAAAAATGACCTATGAGATTTGTATATGATTGATAGGTTCTTGTTTAGAACAATATTAGCATGGATCTGGAGGGGGTATATCTTTTAGGGTTCTGCATCTTAGTGTGTTAAAATATAGAATATCTTAGGAATGTCCAATATTTATGTGTTTGGTTTGCATCAGGAATCCATTTTTTCTAAAGCGTGACTATTGGGGTCCTTCTATCTCATTTCATCCATCATATCCGAGCTATCTGCGTATTTGGTAGAAAAGGGAGGATATCTGAGGGAAGTATGCTTCAAATTTATTTTGGAAGCTTCTGATTCCATGACTTATGTTTTTACTTTCATAGGAGTATTCTCTGGAAACCTCTCCTTGGATTTGAATGAAGATTCAAAGTGGGACATGAAAAGGAGTGGTTTTTGCGGAATGCGTGCTAAGAAGGTGCTAACTACTTCTTTTTCTATAAGTATGTTGTTTATATTGTCAAGATTTATGCCAAATTATAATGTTTTGACATAAATATGCAAATTGAATGTCTCTTTTTAAAGTATTTTTCTGACTTCTGAGCTATTTTATTCTACTGTTTCTAATACTATCTCTTTTGATGTTGAATAAATTTTGTTTCTTTTGTCTTTGTTATGCTATTACCATGTGGCCGCATGGAAAAATGATTTTAACCAGGTTTTTGAGATTCATCAAATGCTTGTGCTTTTCCTAACTGATTTGTTAGTCATTTACCTCTTGCTTACATGAACAGTTTAAAGCTTGGAAATGAAATATCCGAAACAGATGTGACGACTTCTTACATTTACATGATTCTTTAGCATAAACTCTATTCACTTCACCGGCATTTTTGTTCCTGTCGCAGTTTAATGGCTTCATTGATTTGGATTCATACGACACGATAGTAATGAAGCTTAAAGGAGACGGAAGATGCTACATATCTACGGTAATTGTTCTGTCACCCTCCTCACCAAAACATATCATTCATTGGCATAGATTCTTTGCATGAGTACCCATCTTGCAGATATATACAGAAAACTGGGTAAACTCATCTGGGCACGAGGAGGATAATTCTTGGCAAGCATTTGTGTATGTACCCGAAGGAAATTGGTATATTGCTAAGGCAAGTTTCTAATCTCTGTCATCCTATCTGTACATTTTTTTACTATAATGATTTGGGTAGATTCAGTGATACTGGAAACAGTTGCATGCTATTTAAGAATCTTTCAAGCCGATAGAAACGCAGGTGCTACGCTTCCATATTTTTTCGCTGACCTTGGGTGCTAATCTGAGTACACAATATCATGACTTATCTAGCCTAGGATTTGAAATATGAAGTGTTCTTATATAGTTATGTCGGAATGCTAAAATTGTTGAATGTTGGCCATCTAGATCCCGCTTGCTCGATATTTACCAACCTGGCGGGGAAATGTGATCAATGCAAGACTAGAGATGAACCCTTCTCGTGTGGTCGGGATGTCGTTATCACTAAACGCCGAGGGCGGCACACCCGGCGCTAGATCTGGCCCAGGCGATTTCAGATTGGAAATTGATTGGATTAAAGCATTGAGGACGGAATGAGATTCATAGGTTTGTAAAGAGGTTTGGTGGCGGGAATAAATTTGGTCTGTTGGACAACTTTGTACCCAATTGAAAGGCATAGCTACTTTCCTCGTTTAGGCCACATTTTTACAGATCCAGAGCTGAACGTGTCATTTGGATTTTTGCTGAGGATGGTTTTTTTGAACCAGTATCACAAGAGATTTGTATACGGATTGATACTGGAAGTGACTAATAATTGGAATCTTTGCTGTCTAATGTGTCATATCGTCATGTGTGTGAACGGATAATATAAACAACACGACTTATGCATGTGCACTCGTGCGACTCGTGCCCATCAATCAAGGCCAATTTTACATGTAAAGTAAATTTTTGTGACTTACGGAACTACAGTAGTTTTTAAGCATAATTAAAGACTAAAAAACCAATAATGGTTTCGTTACGAAAAAGAAAAGAAAAAGAAAAGAAAAGAAAAAGGAAAAGTTGTGGCTGTATTTTTCCGACTGCTGCGCTCGAATCCCACCATCGACCACTCCCCACCAAAACCAACAGAGAGAGAGTTTGGGGTGAGGATTGAATGATTGATTGGGAGAGCGTGAAGATGGACGCAGATTCGGGTACTTAATCGTCTCTATAGAGTAAGATTTTGCAATCTTTCTGCGTAGATCGGATGTCGACGTCGTCGTTTTGATGTGATTTGCAGTGTTCGAGTTCCTCGGCGGCGTTCCGTTGCTCCAAAGGCTACCGAGCTCGTCTCTCAAGAAGATCGCTCAACTCGTCAAAGTCAAGCGCTTTGGTTCTCTCTCTCTCTCTCAAGCCTCTTTTGTAATGTGTATTGATGTTGATCTGTTTCCGTTGCACTCTGATTTTTGAACCAGAGATCGGGTGTTTAAGTAAGCCCCTTTCAAATTAGTAGAATGAAACTAAGCCAATCTATGATTTTTTCTTTTGAGTTTGAAGAGGGTGACTCTATTAAAAAAATAAATAAACAAAATTACATCAGGGTTCTAGGCGCACCTAGGAATTACATTGCATTCAAAGCCCCAACTTAGCTAGCACTTTCCTCGAGGCTCTATCTTGCTTACGCCATTTAGCGATCACGCAATTTCTAACATGGAGCCCAGATGCGACAGTTAGAAGGTGCGAGCGTTTGGATCTAGAGGCTTACCGGAGGGATAGAGGCCGCCCGAAGAAGCGCTGGATGGACAACATAAGGCAGGATATCGACATGTTAGGGATTTCCGTGGATTTGGCTCAATGTAGGGAGAGATGGAGGGAGAAGATCAGCGTGTCAGACAGTTAGGCACTTTGTTGGTGGAGCCTAATGGAGCCTTTTAATCTTGTGTTGGCCGTGGTTTTTTTTTCGGGTTTTGGACTTGTTTCTGTTTTAGCTTAGTTTTATATTTTCTTTCTTCTTTTCTTCTTTTCTTCTTTCTTTTAGTCTTACTGGTAGTTTTTGTTTGTCTGTCGGGTGTATAGGTTTTAGTTTTTAGGTTTTCCGGTGAAGTTGTTGAACGGTCTGGTCCGAGTCTCCTGGGTCGTATTGGGCGCATTCCATCTAGGTCTGGAATGCCCCCACCCTGACCCCCCAGATCCTGCTTGTGCGGGATTTCCCTGGGTATATGTTGTTGTTGTTGTTGCAATTTCTAACATGGTTAACTATGACTCTAGCACACTCTCATGTTGAAACACCTTTTTGTTCCTGGCCATCCACACATAGTAGGTTGTGGTGCAGACACACGTCGTCCAGAGCTTGAATCTTAGACTTCCTGCATTTCTCATGAATGAAACCAGAGATGCTCCCTACTTTCATGTGCATTTGTATCACAAAGCTCACAATAATCATCCTGCAATGTCCCCTTCATCATGAGCTTGTCCTTGGTTTGAGCTCCATGCTTAGCTATCATCCATGTGGTGAAGGAGATTCTAGGAGTGTTCAAACCTCCCCAAATTCTTTTGTTCCACTCAACGACTTCTCCTCTCTCTCTAAAGCTGTCATACACACACTGCCAGTCATACTTTCCTCTTCTAGTCATAACTACAGCTTGCCTGGAATCTCCTTCAATTGTTTCTTTTATCTCATCTCTAACTCTAAGAACAGCCTTCCAAATAGCACTAGAGGTGTGTTTGCATCTCATTTCCCAAAACTCTTCATTCCTAATCAGCACTGAGTTTGCCCAGTCATGCCAAATTGAATTAGAGTCAATCAAAAGCTCATAAATAAGCTCAGCAAAGTTGGCTCGATTCCAAGAGAGGACTTCCTTCAAGCCTATTCCACCTTCTTCTCTCGGTTTACAAACATGCTTCCATGCTATGGGGCTTTTCCTTCCCTCAGCTGTACCAGACCAAAGGAAATTGCGAGTTGGATTTTAGACAGGAATTGCGAGTTGGATTTTTGCGGTTGGTTAAACACTGAAACCGATGGTTACAAGTAAACTGTAACAGTGGAACATCGTTGACTTTTTTGTAGAGCTTGTAATGGGAAAGTTGAAAAGTTTCAAGACAGTAAAAATTGAAATGTAAATGCTGTCAGTTTCATGATGTATGGTGTTTATATTCGCATTGAAATTTTAAATCAGCTGTATGGTTTTTGACATTTTGTTGTTGTGGTTGTTTTAGACAGTGGAGATATTGTTCTTCATCATGGAGTAGATGGGGAAGGTGTCTATTTTGTTTGGGAAGGAGAGGTATGATGGCATTTGATGGGAAGCTATGACAATTGTTCTGTGTCTGAAATTTCTCTGTTGTGGTGTTTGTACAGTAATAATGCCATAAGTTTGCAGGCTGAAGTGTATGGGCAAACTCAGGATGAGATCCACCCAGAGTTTCAATTGAAACGTTATGACTATTTTGGAAATTGTGAGTGATACGAACCCTTATATTGCTTCTGTTTATGGAATTTGATGTAGGGTTTGAATTGGGAAAAGCACAATACAAATCACTCTTGTGTTAAGAAGTTAACTGTATCCTTCGTTTGTAAAATAGTAGAGAGACAAATGATGTTTCCAGAGCTTCTTTAGTAGATTAAGAACACGAGGTCTTTATAAGGGTTTTATCATAACTTACAAGGTAGTAGTCTTTGGCCTTTCTAACTACTAAATATCAGAAGGGGTGATAGAAATCTTCTTGGACTTGGTCAATTTTTGGACCATGTCTACTGTTTGATCTGTTGGCCTTTTTTTTAATTTGACGTAGTGCATAAACATGGTCACTGATGCTGATTATCAAATGCTTAATTAGGGTCCGGTATTCCTGGTCAACAAGTAGATGTGATATCAGCCTCAAAGGTACATGATTTATTGATTTTATTCTTAGGAAAGTTCTTATGCATTCTTGCTGTTGTATACTTGTATAATATATGCCCATCTGAGCACTTCTGTTTCATGATCACAGTTGACCTGCTTAGTGTTGCCTCACGAGCATTTGGATTTGCTACGTCCAAAATCGATGTGGAATGCAGATGAGGGGCAAGATACATGCTCACCCCTTGAAAGCATATTGCACCTAAATTCCATAGAAGTATGTTTTCTTGACTGTTTGACAGTTTTATATTTCATCGTGCTTTAAGTTAGTAATCTCTTAAATTTATTTGAATGTTATGTACAAGAGTTAGATGTTTATAATTGATGAAGTTTTATCTGCACACAAGTTTGCTCATATTTGCAGTTCATTTTTTATGACAGGTAGACCTGTTTCAAGGTTTTACCTTGCCAGATGCTCCAAGGTTTGGCAAAGTTTTTGGAGGACAGTTTATTGGACAGGTATTTGTCGTCTCCTCATTCTTACAGAAATACTTAGGATCATTTTTTGTCCTGAACTCTAACCTATAGATTCTTCTCACTCAGGCATTGGCTGCAGCATCAAAAACAGTTGATTGTCTCAAAATGCTTCACCATTTCCAGGCTTATTTCCTTCTTGTTGGGGATCTTGACAGTAAGTAAAATTTGTCTTCACTCTCTTTTTACTCCTGCTCTGTATTCTAACAGTATGTCTTCACCTAGTACTATTTATTATTTGTGACCTCACTATGTAAGCATGAACTCTTGCAGTTCCAATAATATATGAGGTGCATCGTATTCGCGATGGAAGAAGCTTTGCCACCCGCAGTGTAGATGCTAAACAAAAAGGACATGTTGTATTTACACTACTTGCTTCATTTCAGGTAATTTATCCTTCCTTGTATGCGTGAATCTATGATTCGGGGGGGGGGGGGGGGGGGTGTTGGAAGAATCAGAATGATAATTTATCCTTCCCTGTTTATGTTGCCACTTAATAAGAAGTACTAAGTGCATTGTAGTTTCCATGTCCTAAGCTCAGTGATGTGGTTAATATTTCAGAAAGAAGGGAAGGGTTTTGAACATCAAATTCCAGTTATTCCTTCAGTTCCAGCCCCAGAAAAGGTACTGAATATTGCCTTTTCGGTCCCTTCAATTCTGATTTTGTCTTTCTGAGCTGGTTCAATACATTACAGCTATTGTCTATGGATGAATTGCGTGAAAGGCGTATAGTTGATCCTCGTCTTCCCAGGTAATGTAACAGGCCTCGGAATTCCCTCTAGCATAAAATCTTCATATGTTATTCCATCTTTCCATAAAAAATGTTTCAGAGTTGTCATTGTGTTTGTGCTGCGATGAGCTTTATTACCCAATCCCTTATCTGTTGAATAGCCATTTTGCTGCTGAATTCTAATGAGGTTTCTCATCTGTAATGCATTATTGGGTTTCTCTGTGACAGAACCTACCGCAACAAGATAGCAACAACAGAATCCATTTCATGGCCAATAGAGATAAAGTTCTGTGACCCAAATACTTCCACTAATCAAACGAAATCACCTCCAAGGTTTGTTTTCGTTTGTTCTTAATATATCTGAAGCTTGTTCTAGCAGGGTCCTTGTTTATCTAACAGACAACTCTTTTTGGTTTTAGTTTAAGGTTCTGGTTCAGAGCAAAAGGAAAGCTTGCAGATGACCAGGCACTGCATAGGTAAGTGATGAGCCAATGTTTTAAAATCTTCCCTTTGATATCATTTTTCAAAATAATAATGAGCCAATGCTTTAAATCACCCCGTGGATTGGGAGAAACCTGGATCAGCCAAATACTCTATACCAAATGTTAAGGAAAATTAGTTGTGTATTGCAAGTTTGTACTGCCCAGGAAATGCATAAGCTAACAGTCTGACATGTCTTTTTTCTTTTTTTAATTTGAATTTCTTTGACCATGGAAAAGGACTAGTCTGATGGTCTAAAAATGTTGTGGGTATGCTGCAGATGCGCAATAGCATATCTTTCAGATCTTATGTTCATTGAAGTAAGCTCAAATCCCCACCGAAGACTGGGCACGAAGATCCGTTGCCTTAGTTTAAATCATACGTAAGCTCTGTGATTTCGCTATATTGAACTCTATTTCAAGTAGATATTAGATTGATCGCTTGATGGAAAACATAAAGATGTTGCTTGTTACTAATTTCTGCTTCTCGTTCTCAGAATGTGGTTTCACCGAAATGTAAAAGCTGATGACTGGATACTATTTCTGGTAAGTGCTAGAAAGTTCAATTTAGGACTTCAGAGTAGATATTAGATTTTTCCATATCTTAACAGCATCTTTTTAACCTTGTTCAAACTTCTTGCTGATTAACTGATTAAGTTAAGTTTTACTCAGGTTGATAGCCCAACAGCAGGCGACAGCCGTGGAGTATGTTGGGGTAAAATGTTTAATCGGAGTGGCGAGGTAAATAGACTTGTTTCCTCCAAATGAAAGTTCCTTTGCTTCAATTTTTCTCAGCAGATTGATTGCACGTACAATTCAGCATCTCCGGTTTTGATATAAAGTGTTTGTCTTGTGCAGCTTGTTGTGACTCTAGTTCAGGAGGGACTTCTCAGTGAGGTCAAATTGCCAAATACTGCCATTAGAGCCAAGTACTAGTTTTTTGCTTGTAGAATTTTGTACTGCCAAATATAAGGTGATCCGGATATGGATTTACAATTCCTTGTTTCTACACTCGATTTAAACGATCTTATAATCGATTCTTATGATCCTACGGGTGTGTATTACATGACATTATATTTATATACATGAATGTTTATACTTCAAAATAAAGAAATGCTTCAATGGTGTCGTTTGAATTGGAATCAAACAAGATTGAGATCTATCCTGCCTGGCCAAAATTGGAATAAGACTAATGTTATGGGATTATGATTGGTCATGTCAACTTGTCCGTTTTAGGGGTTGAAAATCATTGCAAATGCAAAAACACGAGCTAAACAAGGCAGAAAAAGAAAGGAAACAATAACACTAGTTGTAAGGGAAAAGTTGTGGTACTGAATTCTCTCTTTCTAGCCAAGTTTTGTAATGTTTCCTAACGGATCGTGTTACCCTGATAACGTACTATTCATTTGGTTGTGACCTCTTGGTTTTATGAGGTCGTGGATCAATTAATTCACCATCCCTAATCTATCACCCAATTGAGAGTTCCTCAATATCATCACCCATAACCATAACATTTATTTATTTATTTATTTGGATGTGTATCAAAGCACAAAATAAAATTAAAAAACCTATATGGAAAAACATGAAAATATTGGCATAGTTTGATGTTTTTTTTTCTCTCTCATCTAAAATTTATACATACAATTTATATTAATATAAATATATTTTGCTGTGTATATTAATGCAATAATGCCTATATTACATTTTTAACATTTTAGAGAAATTGCTCCATAAAAATTAAAGATTTGAGAAAGAAGGCTTCTTAGTTCTTAGACCGGAAAACTAATGATTTTTACATAATACCGGTACAATGGTAGTTTCTGTCTCAATTTGATTAATTTTGTTCCCAATCCATCGCCTAAAAACTGCAGTGACGGCACCGCTTCCTCTCCTCCCTCCGGATCTTGTTCTTCAAACCTGAAGAGCTCTTGCAGGTCCGTCTCTGTAATTTCTTCTGTAGTGATGTTCCGTCTTCATTCATGACTCGATCAAATTTGGTATTTGGGATTTGTTTTCATATATTTGTTTCTGTAGATCTGAAAACGTTTTGGTTATCTTTTCTTCTGGATCTGCTACGTTATAGGTTACAATTCGTCGATTTTTGCTGTGTTGTGGATGATTAATGTAATTGCCGGATGTGACTTGCTGTTTCTTTGTCAATTTTGGTTTGGATTTGCAATGTTCATATAAATCGAACAGAATTGATATGGAATCTGATTATCGAAACATGATACATTCCTGCGGGTGAAATTGAAGAAATTTGTTTGACTGACGAAGAGAAGGTTAACTTTCATATTTTGATGAAAAGATGGTTCTTTATTAGATGCCAATTTTAAACGTTTACAGGAATTAGATTTTTTCAAACTCTCTCTTAGTACAATTGCTATAGAAACGTGAAATATTAAGTTCCTCTTAGCACATCGAATTTCTGTATTCTTAGTAATAGGGTGCAACCAAAAACAGGTTAATAAATATGACAGTATCTCTCTTTCTTATGAAAACATAAAAAGAAAGATCCTTTAGCAATGTAAGAGATCATGAAGTGACCTCAGATTAGCTTTAGATAATTAAACTTGTTTCTCCTTAGAAAGATTAAAGACTTATGTTTCTTTTGCCTTAGAGGAACATAGGTGTCAATCTCCTCCTCTATGGAGTCTTATTCAAGTGAGTTAACTGCATTCGATGAGCTGGAGTTATCGCCACAACCACTGATATGTGGCCTTCCAGACGATATCGCTCTTTTCTGCATGGCAAGAGTTCCTTTGAAGTATCATGCTGCTCTCAAATGCGTTTCAAAAAGATGGAGAAACTTGGTATGTAGTGAGGAATGGCATTTTCATCGCAGGATGCATAATTTGGAGGAAACTTTGATTTACGCTTTGTGCAGAGACAAAACCCTTGATCATGTTTGCTGCTTCGTATTAGACCCAAGCTCATCTAGAAGGTCATGGAAACTCATTCAAAGTGTTCCTGCCCAATGTTTTAAGAGAAAGGGCATGGCCTTTCAAACACTTGGGAAAAATATCTATCTATTGGGTGGCTGTAGTTGGTCGGAAGATGCTACAGATGAAGTGTATTGTTATGATCCTTCCTCGAATTCTTGGAGTACTGCCTCTCCTCTTCCAGCTGCCAGGTGCTGAATTAGTGAATTATGCATTAAATGTTTTTCTTATCTATGATTATGAAACTTTGCAGTGAGGTTATATTGTTAGCTGTCCTATGCTTTGTAGGCTTATAGCTTTCATTTTTGGGTAGTTAGAAACTACATGCCAACATGATTTAGTGATACTTTGCTTTCTTTCTGAGCTAGGTTTAGATTTGTTAGTTGTAATATCATTGCTAAAAAGAGGATGCTATGACTTATGAGACATTGGATTTCAGGTCCAAATGCATTTTTGGACAAAAAGGACATTGTCATCTGAATCATAGTTTGAATTATAATATACAGCGCCAAACAGACCCTAGTTTGAATTATCATCTGAATGTATGCATACTTCCGTTAGAACCTTGGTGACCCAGTTCTCATGCCTGGAAGTATACTCTTTCAGGTGTTATTTTGCTTGTGAAGTTGTGCATGGGAAAATCTTTGCAATTGGCGGGTTAGGCTCAAAATCAAGTGACCCACGATCTTGGGATGTTTACGACCCTCAAACAAGAAACTGGACATCTTATGCAGACCCAAATGTTGTTCTTGACATTGAGGATTCAGTTGTGATGGATGGAAAGATTTACATCAGATGCGGGGAATCAGGCATATCTTCTCATGTATACGTGGTTGTTTATGATCCGTCGAGTGGAACATGGCAGCATGCTGATGCTGACATGGCATCTGGATGGCGCGGACCAGCAATTGTTGTAGATAATATTCTTTATGTATTGGACCAGAGCTCTGGAACCAAACTTACTATGTGGAAAAAGGAGACAAGAGAATGGGTTTCAATTGGAAGGCTTTCACCTCACCTTACTAGGCCGCCTTGTCGCCTAGTGGCTGCTGAAAAGAACATATTTGTCGTAGGCAAGGGACTTAGCACAGTGGTTTTTGATGTTGGTAGTGCCAATAACACTGAGAGAGTGATTGTAAGTTCTTCAATACCTAATTTGAATTCTGACCATGATGTGGTTAGCTGCAAGTCCTTGTCAATGTAGATCTTTACTGTATAATCCCTCTTTGTGATTGCTTCAAACAAGTTGTCTTTATGAACATGTTTACTGGAATGATTTCATATATAAGAAGAATCAATTGCACAATTTCTCATTTGTTATCCACAATTGCACATTGCTCTCTTTGCCTTCATTTTGTTCCTCTTTGTTGCTTTGCATTTGGTGCCATATGACGAGCTCAGCAACAGAAATGGATGATTCACAATTCAAATTCCTCATTTAAAGAGTGGAGCAAATCCTTGTTCCAGGATTTGCTCAGGCACAATCCACTGGAAATGTGACTGCGAAAATGAAATGCATTGCAGATATGATTGGATTGTCTTCACATTTACACAGGACAGTAATGTAGTTTGCCTATACATACTAACTCGCAATCATATCAACATTGGATCGCCAATAATATCCAAGACCCAATTCACATCACTCCTTTTATCATCATCATTATCACACCATTCGTAGTGTATCGAACATGGTTATGGTATTTGGGCATTTGCCACCAAATGTATAATCAAAAGGCTTCACCTTTGAACTTCTGGTGGTTGTGTAGGAGATACAGCTTCCACGACTCGTATCCGTGTTAGAAACCGGTGAAAATTGTGTACATATAATTCTGTATTGGTGATCATCAGTCACAATTTCCCATTGACTTCATTCCTTTTGGCTTCAAGAGTGGTACTTTCCTTGAGCGCAACAAGGGCTTCATTTTCCATTCCAAGATCAAAGAGTGCAAGAGCTTGTAAATAAGAGGCCATGTGCCAAACAGGGGAAATCACCTGAGCTTGCATTGCATCCTTCAGAGCTTCTTGAGGCATTTTGTTCATCAAGTAACAGAAGCTGAGGCGTGCATGAACAGTGGGCGAAACCATTGTTCCTCCATTTGTGAACTGCAAAGTTAAATAGTGGAATTCTAACACTTCAGATGAATTGGTGAGAATGTTAATTTTAATCTCTATAATTTCAAGATACATAAGGCAAAAATATCCATCACTGTCTTCAATTCAACAGAATGAAAGGAAAAGGCTTACATGTTTGTAGAACTCAATTGCTGATTTGTAATCTTTGTTCCTGAAAGAAGCATCGCCCTTTTTCTTTGATTCTAGAGACTGTTGCATTTGGTCAGTCCACATTTGGAAGGATAGCTGCATTAGGGAACAAACTAATCATCAGGGCTCAAGCTGACAAAATTTGTTGAAGCATAATTCAAACTACAATTGTGCAACGTGTGAGGTTGAAAAGTCAACATTTGTTTACTGTTTTTAGCTACAAGTTAGGACTATTTTCAATTCTGTTTAAGTCAAATTAAGTGCCACGATATTAGGTCTTGTTAGACGTGTGCTTAGTGGAATTAGTTAGCTAAGGTTCAAGTATTATTTAAAGCATGTACTGCATTCTTTTTCAATTAAGAAGTTCAGCTCAAACTCTCGTGTTTTCCTCTTGCAAAGTGAACCTTCTTCCTCTGTATAAACCAACATTTGGTATCAGAGCCTACGGTTATTTCCAGTTTTAATGGCCTCAAACACATTTTCTATTCAAATTCCAAATTTCAAAGGTGAAAATTACCATTCATGGGCCATCAAAATGAAGTCTTACTTAAAGGCTTTGAGTTTATGGGAGGTTGTTGAGAGTGATGTTAATCCTACCCCTCTTTCACAAAATCCGACCTTACAACAAATGAAGAAGTACGAGGAGGATGTAGCAAAGAGACCCAAAGCTCTCTCTTGCCTACACTCGGCGGTGTCGGAGGAAATATTTACAAGCATAATGGCTTGTGAATCCGCAAAAGGGGCATGGGATACACTCAAGGAGGAGTTTGAAGGCAATAGTCAAACAAAGAAGATGCAAATTTTGAATCTCAAAAGGGAGTTTGAGATGCAAAGGATGAAGAAATCTGAAAACGTCAAGGAGTATGCAAGTAAGCTAATGTCTATCGTTCATCAAATAAGACTACTTGGTGAAGAATTTCCTAACCAAAGGGTGATAGATAAGCTTCTTGTAACCCTTCCCGAAAGGTATGAATCAAAACTCTCATCACTTGAAGATTCAAAAGATCTTTCGAAGATAACCTTTGCAGAATTAGTCAATGCTCTTCAAGCTTTGGATCAAAGGAGAAACATGCAAGAGGAAGAAAATGGAGGTAAAAATGAAGAAGTTTATCTAGCAAAGAGTTCTTCAAATGAAAAAGGAAAAGTACCTCAATGTGACCTTTGCAAAAGGGTTGGCCATAATGAAGACGATTGTTGGTACAAGGGAAAACCTCAATGTTACCATTGCAAGAAATTCGGGCATGTGAAAAAGAATTGTCGCTTCAAAAATGAAGATCAATCGCAGCAACAAATGCTACAAGTAGTGCAAGAAGAAAGCCTATTTTAGTTGGAGAAATTTCTCCAAAAGGAAGTAGATGAGAATTAGTGCATCTACAAGAGGTGTGTGGATGAGAAATGGTGCATCTACAAAGAAGAAAAAAAAAATGAGTGGATGAGAAGTGGTGCATCTACAAGAAATGAGTAGATGAGAAATGTGCATCTACAAGATTGAAGAAGAAAATTCATGGCATCAACGTACGCAGAGGACATGAGTTTGAATTAAGGGGAAGTGTTGAAGCATAATTCAAACTACAATTGTGCAACGTGTGAGGTTGAAAAGTCAACATTTGTTTACTGTTTTTAGCTACAAGTTAGGACTATTTTCAATTCTGTTTAAGTCAAATTAAGTGCCACGATATTAGGTCTTGTTAGACGTGTGCTTAGTGGAATTAGTTAGCTAAGGTTCAAGTATTATTTAAAGCATGTACTGCATTCTTTTTCAATTAAGAAGTTCAGCTCAAACTCTCGTGTTTTCCTCTTGCAAAGTGAACCTTCTTCCTCTGTATAAACCAACAAAATTCACCCTCTTTTAAAAAAACTACTACTATCATGTGTGAGAGGAAGATAAAAGTTTTAACCATAAGCGCAACCAACCTCATTTGCCGTTCCTTCATCATTTTTGTATCCAAGCTTTTCCAGCGTTTCATGAACGGTAGTCAAGTCCCGTTTCAAGCAAGCTTCACCAAGCATCGATAGTGGTAATAATGAAGAACAGGGTAAGATACCCATCAAGTCATGGGAAGGTACCTGTGAAGGATAGGAACAATTCTTCTATTTTTATCATAACACAAATAGCAGAGGACTGATGTTCAAGGTATAAAGATTCTCAGACTGATATGCACCAACTAAAGGAGTGCTCAGTCAGAATCATGGATGTATATTAGAGCCCAGACACTACAACTAGCAACACAAAAACATGGCAATTGCATGTCAAGATCAGCCAAAGAATGCAATAGGTGCATAACATGAATTTAAACTTGTGACTGACCTCAGTTTCCTTCTGAAGTGGGGTCAAAGCTGCAACCAATGATCTAGGATTAGGCCTCTCTTGTGGCTCATAATGTAAACATCGGGAAGCTAGGCGTACGACCTCAGTGCCATCATCATTAGAGAACTGCCCTTCCAAACAGGAATCTGACAGCATCTGCAGATTCCTATCCCGAATCAGTTCTAGTGCCTGCAAAAGGAGTCTGACAGCATTGAGGGATGCATCTCCGACCAGGCAGTTTGTATAACATAAGGGTATAATATGAAAAGTGTTTGATGACATGAATGAAGCTATATAGATATATGAGTTGGTTACTTACACGACTCGGTGGGATATGCTTTCCGCTGATAAGATCAAGCAAAAGAGTTCCAAAGCTGTATGTTACACTTTCTGGTGTTATCCTCCCTACCTCAGTTAAAATGTAGCTTATTAGGAAAACAGTGAGATGAAGCAAGAACTAAAACATTCAGCAGGCATCCAAATAGGTTGGCAGGTCCACTTTATTGGAATATCAACAAAGTTGGATTGGAGGAAAAGAGAAGATAGATGATGCAAGACGTACCGGTTCTCATATATTCGGGAGGAGTAAATGCAAGATTTGTGCTGTAGCTTTTCCCATCACTACTATTTTTCATCAAGCCGAAGCAGGAAAGTCTAGGATTACCATTCTGCAAAAATTCTAGCCCATTAATACAGCAATATCAAGAACTTCAGTTTTAGCAACAAGATAAGTTTTATTCACCTCATCAAACATAATTCTGTAAGCATTTAAGTCATGATAAAGAGCGCGGCCTTTGCTTGTGCAGCATTCTAGCGCTTGGGCGATATGAAGTGCTACTCTCAATCTCATTGCCCATTTCATGGGTTGGGAATCCCCTGTGACATGTCAATTAAGCTCATTCACAAATGAGATAAATTTATACAAAATTGAGTTGCAACCTATAAGAACTAAATACTCACAATGGAAAAGATGTTTTGCAAGCGTGTTGTTAGGCATAAACTCCGCAACAAGCAGCCTTTCGTCATTCTCACAGCAGCATCCAAGCAAGTTCGCTATCTTGTCATTCCGTATGCGACCAACAGAGCGTGCTTCCTCCTAAAGAAACCCAAATAAGATTCTCGTCTTATGATAGCAAAAGAAGGTGAAAAGAGTGATCATCTACTGTAAGAAAATTTTCACGCTCTCCTCAGTGAAATACCACAGAATATGAGATTCCAGAACCAACTTCTACAAACTATAGAACTATCAATAGACTTAAAAAAAAGAGCATTTAGCAACCAAAAGCACTCTTAAAAGCCATTACAAAGAATGCACATACCATGAACTGTTGAGCATCAGGCCAAGCTGATCTATTAAAGCGTTTAACAACAATTCTTTGTTGATTCTCTAACTTCCCTTTAAACACCACATTTGGGGCCTTCTCATTTTGCTCAGACACTACATTCTCAGGTGCAAACCCAGATGTTGCTTTTTTAAGCTGCTCCAATGTGTATTCACGGAATGGAGGCAAATCAAGGCCACTCTCATCCTCATTTTCTGCCATATAACAAAACCATCCAAAATCATAAGACCCACAAAACAATTTATCTTCATCCTTACAGAATTCGTAGTCCCGAAAACAAATCAAATCATACCGATATCCGGAGCTTCAAGAACGGCAGCATGGTTTGGTGAGCCTCCACAACATGGGATGAGTTTTGATCCCTGGAGACCCATCTTTGGAGCCAAAATTTGAAGGTGACCACAGAAATTTGGTGGATACTGTATCAAATGAAGGATTTGTTGTTCAAGTGTAAGGAAACATGATCCATAAATCTTGCAAGGACAATGGATAAAGGGCAGTTTCCATTCAATAAGGTGAGCAGGAGTGAATGTAAACATATTCCAACTAGTTTGCCTACTTTGAATATTCCAAATTGTAAGACAGTCAAAACTATTCAACAAAGAAACAGAAATCATGCCCCCACCATGTTTAAGCCATCAAACACTGTTTTGGCTGTCAATTCCCAATTAAGTAGCAATCAATAGGATCAAGAATGGGGAATTTCACCCATAAACCCCAAGAAAAAACATAGAAACTCAGAAGATTAAGACATAACTGACCGCCCATGAAGAGAAAACAAAAAAAAAGAAGTGATCTTGCTACTTGAATCAAATTGAATTGATTTTAGATACAATGAAAATGAGTTCTAACCAACTAAGCTGCCAAAAAGGGGAAGGGAATCAGCTGAAAGAATCCAGCTTGACAGACCCACCTTCAGAATCTTCAGATTGATAGATGAAAAATAGTCTTTTCCTCGAGATTGTGAAATTCTCCTGAAAATAAAATCCAAAATTCAGCAACCAAGATCCACATTTCCGCTTACAGATAAGGGGGAGAAATTAGAAACAAAATCTAGCTTCAAAGTTCAACCAGAGTTGTAGTTATGAGCACCCAAATAAGAAACTTGATCAAATGAAATTGCTCACAAAGGATTTAACTTTGACTTCTCGGGATCCCAGAAACAAATCAGCTCAAAAAAATACAACAAAAAATTCAACGGGCGAGGACGAGTGCATAGCAGAGGAGACCTGTTCAAACCCGAGAACCCACACAAGGATTCACAAATAATTCTCCCGATGATATAATATGAATATTTTTTTTGTTTTACATAGATAGTGAGGGTGAGAGGAAGAGGCAAAAACAAAAATGGGAGGATCAAGGAATGAAATATCACTTGAATTTCCGAGCACACTGTTTAATCGTCAGGCCATTCGTGTTCTACACTCATTTAGAAAGTTGAAAAAGAAATTGTTTAACGGAAGCTAATATTCAAAGTTCTTGACTTGATTCATACGAGTCAGCCGGTCTACTAATCAATATTCATTAGGCCCACTTGAGCTCGCATAATTCAAGCTGGTCAAACCCACTCCACTTGCCCCCATTGACAATAACGATATCAATTTAGGGCGCTAAAGATCGCTAGTATTTGTAACTAAAATATTTAGTATTGTAACTAATGAGGAATTGGGTAGTTCGTCAGAAAGTTTGAGGTCAAAGAGCATCAAACTATGATCATTACAATATATAGTATTTTAACTTACAACCATGATTGTGTTTGTACATGAGCACATTTTTGTTTGTACGTTGTGGAAGTTACAATGAGTATTTTACAAGAAATTATATCCATGCTTAAATGATTTTTGTTCACCCGTATTATGGGTCAAGCACATTTTTTTTTTGGTAGAAATTATGGGTCAAGCACATTGATACTTCGGGAATCGATTACATTGATCAATTATCACAACAAAGTTTTTTTTTGATCAAGTTTGACCGGTTTTTATCAAAGACCGATAACATTACATGATACAAGAAAAATGTCACCTATCGACCAAAAAAAAAAAAGAAAAATGTCACCTATAGTTTAATCCAACTCAACTCGTTATTCATGGACAACAATACCCTTTTGGCCTTTTCCTAATTTACAACATACAATCCGTTTTGGCGGGCAATCGACGGAAGAAATTGAGAGGCGGAGGAGGCAACTTTTTCCTGAACTTAGGGTGCCTCATCATGTAGAACCCTGCAATGACGGCCAACAGCTGAAACGGCACCGTATAGAGCAGCAGCGCCGAGCAAAGGCACATCCCCAAGAACAGGCTCGTGGCCCTCGTGTCCCTCCAGCTCATCAGCGCCTGTATCCTCTCCCCCTGAGCCGCCACGTCGCCCATGACAGCCTGGATCCGGGCCCCTACGCTCCTCAGCCGGTCGTACCTCTTCCTCACCGCGTCCGACCCCTTTGATGTTGGAAACGTGTCGAACTCCTCGTCGAGGTCGTCCCCTGTCACTGCCTCCACCCCCGACAGCCTCACGTCCACGTGCAACCGCTGCTTCACCCTGTACCTGTACAAAACATAATGTGTCCACGCATTAGTAATAGTACGTACGTATCTACGAAGTTGCATACATAAATTTTGGTTTGACCTGACCCGACCCGAAACCGATGCTATTTGGTTCAGAACTTTTCCAAAATATAGACATCTAATGATCCTTACGGGAGAGAATAGAAACCTAACCAAACCAATTCATTTTGGTTTTCGATCCACCTTATATCAAATTTCGATTTTGGTTCGGTTCGGTTTTATCTATAGGGAGATCTGCCCTAATTAATGCGAAAGTAGTAGTGGAGAAATATTCCCTTGTTTTGTAGCTTTGACTATTGTACCAAAATAATTCTAAGCAAGTCCAAATATAAGCAAGTTGAGACTTCGATCGTATGTATATAGTACCGGTAATTCCATACGCCGATGAGGAACACGTAGAGGAAAGCGGTAGGAAGAATGAGCCCCGGGAAGAAGACAAGCATCACATAAAGAAGATGAACAAGAACAGTCGTGACCGGGTTCTTCCATGCACAAATCTCCCCGAACCACTTGGTGAGCCCAATGAGTCCTTGGAACACCGAAACGACTCGGTAGAAGTTAGCTTTGCTCCTCCTCATGCTCCATAGATGAGCCTCGGTGTCACACATGTACTCAACCACCTCCTTCTTAAGAGGCGGCTCGGCTCGTGCAAGCCGAGTGGCGAGTATGTTGATCGCGTGTTGTCTAAGAGCATTCGTTTGGATCACGCTCAGGGGTTTTGAGTAGTGCATTTTGGGGAAGAGGGGCTTGGAGTACAAGTGCATTAGGTTCACGAATGACGTGCAAGTGAACCTTATTGCCAAGTGGAGTTGGCCCATTTTCTTGACCCCGGAAGGATTGAGGACTAAAAGTGGGTAGTTTAGAGTGTAAACCCGACCCGATTCGAGAGTTGAGATCCGGATCCTGACCTTCCCGATCTTCGTGTCCTTCCCGGACCCACCAATGTGACCGTTGTCGAAAACTGAGATTGAGAATACGGTGCATGGGTCGAAAACCTCCCATGTGTATTGCTCATTGAACTTGGGGCTTAAGTTGTCTAGGACGGTTCGGGTTCTAACCCATTTTTGCGCGTACTTGGCAACGCAAAAGGTGTCCGCGGTGCCTCTTTCGTCTCGTTTCTTTGTGGCGGTGAGCCCCGGAGCTTCGAGGATCCCGACCTCCAAGATCCCCACTCCGGATTTCCAGAGTTGCTTCATACTAGGCCTAAGATCACTACAAAAGTAAGTGGATTCATCAATCACATGGTACCCTCCATCAAGGCTAACTCTAAGTTGCAGTCTACTAGAAAATCTTTCCTTCTTCACCTTAGTGAACTCATCAGCCGAGGGCCTTTGCAACATGTACCAAGTACCAGACACACTCTTATCATCCGGGCGCCTCTTAACTGACGACAATTGGATCACCAACTTCGCAAGCGTCTCTTCTTTTCCGGGTCCAACTTTGTCCTGAATGGACAACACCAAATGCTCCTCAAATGGCTCAGCAACAACAAACATAATATCCTCATTCCATAGAGAGCTCCCCGTCTTAGTTTGAACCGTCTTTGTCTTATGCTCTTGGACTCCAACATGTACCTTCACATAAACCTCTGGCACATGCTCCTTGTCTGATGGGACAAGATCCTGTGCCTCAACCACATTGACCCGAAGATACCACAACCTTGGCGAATGGTAGATTTTCGGTCGGGTGTGAACCGCAGAAAACGAAACGACATCCGAAGTTAATGTGTCGGCATGTGTAGCTTCGGAGAATGCTTCATCAGCTTGTGTTCCTAGCCAAACCGCGAGCATAAGCTCAGCCTTTCTAAGCTTATCGCCTTTCTTATCTTGAAGACTATACCATTGTGGAGCCAAAGGACTATCCGGTGCAACTCGTGTAGGAATCTCACTAAGTCCAAACTTTACAAGCCCAACAAAGTCATCCTTAACCATATCCTTGCTCTTGACATAAACCTCTATGAAGCTAGCTTGAATCCTGTCCCTTGAGAAGGCAAACAAATCTCTCCACTCCGGGTTCGAATTCTTCTCGAAATGCCTCGTCCTTCCCCTGTAATTCCCGACTCTCACCTCCACATATGGATCTAGGCTGCCGCCTATATCCATTATAGGAAGCTCACGCGCCTTCACGACTCGTACATACAAGAATTGCATCTTTTCAACTAGATCAAAGTTCCCTATAGGCGGAGCGCCAGAGTACATGATCCGGCCACCAACAACTTTCCCTGCTCCAAGAACAGGGCTTGTCTCCTTGATCGAGTAGTCGGCTCCACCACCACCACCACCACCACCTCCACCGCCTTTCGGGGCCTCAGGCTTGGCTCCTCCAGCAAAGAACTGTCGAACCGTCCCATGTTTTTGGCTTGGAAGGTGATGAAATGTACCCCTTGTGACGACCTGTGAATTCTCCTCCTTTTCATGATCTACAGCATTTTGATAGGTGGGAATGATAGAAGGGTCATTAGTGAGGAAAACCTTGAGGGTAAGGTCACCTTTGACACGGGAGAAGATGCTGCGTTTCTCTAGAGGATAAGGCCACTCAATGGAGTCGGATTGAGGCACGAACGATGTGGCCATGACGCGCACTTTGCCTAAGAAGGATTTGGCTTGGGATTCTTTGTTGTGGGAGTAGATAAAGGCGTCTAAGGTGAGGTTGGTGAGGCTGTTTGGGTTTGCTACGTCGAAGTAAAACGTCTCGTGCCAAGTCGGATTGAGTTCTTTCTCCTTTGTGGTGGTTTTGAAGTTTTGGCCGTTGAAATGGAGTTCGACGAAAGGGTTGGCCGAGCCATGGCTTTCTTTTGGTATGAGGTTATGTGCACTTATGACCTCCACTCCAAGCTTGAGGTTGTTCATGTTGAGTGGTTTCCTTATGTCAATCTGTTAAGCAGAAGTTAATTAGTACTATAGCATATAGTGATGTAAAAAAGGAGCTTACTTGTATCTATGAATGAGGAAATTGCATGATTAATTAAGTGATTAAAGAGTCTTAATAAAATGAAAGCTAGGAAACTAGTGAAGATAGCAAAGAAGCATATAACAAACTGAGTTCTTGGATGAATATACAAAAATGTAGCAGGTGGGCAAGAAGAGCAATCAATTTACCTGTCAACACAACCAGAAAACAAGAACTTTGGAATGTTTTTGTCAGTATAAATTTCCTCTACTACTTGAATGGATGGAAGTACAGCTTTCTGTGATTGGGTAAAGCTGATTCCAAACTTTTTGTGTAGGACCTATGTAAATACTTCTGCTAATTTTATCTTTATAGGATAAAATCTTGTTAAAAAAGTGAAAAATCCAACCTATATTGGCAAGCTAAAGAGATTACCTGTTGAATGTTATTGCTAGCTTTTTACTTGAAGTTCTAAAATACATTCATATATACAACTCCATGAGAAAGAAGCTGATTCTTAATAGCTGTGGTTCGTTCATGTAAAAGCATAGAAAAGCTAATATCCAGAATCTTGATTTCATGTACATTTTTTTTTTGGTTTCAGATGAACGGCCAAACGGGGAATAATGGACCATAAACACTTGGATAGAAAGCAAGATCACTCAATAAAAGAGGATTCTGAAGATATCCCAATGTGAAGAAGAATATGCAGAAAAAGTAAGGACTCTTCCAATCCATCAAATTGAACCCATTAAGAAAAGAATGATGAAGAGAAGAGAAGTTCCTATGTATGTTGGATTTAATTATAAGGGTTCTGTTAGTACACGAAATATGTCGGTGTACAAGTCTCAATTCCTTCTTCAATGACCTTCTTCTCCAAGCCTACTTCAATGACCTAGACCTGCAAAACAATGGACAAAGGGGGCGGGGACCCCCCAATCCACCTCCGATGCCTAAGTCAGTAGAGTATTCGCGAGGGTAACGGTAGAGAGAGGCGCATGGTAGGGCGATCACAAGCGATGATCAGCCCCTCTAGGATAGTTTTCGTATATCCTTTCTATATGGCCAAGCCATGTATTTATAGTGGAGAGAGAGGGCTAGGGTTAGTTCCTTGGAGCCCAATTAATAATTCTATCTTCTTAAATAGGATAGAATCTTCCAACTACTTGGATAACTACCAGGATTTAATAGGTTAATAAAGATATTTATTAGATATGCTTACCTGGCTGACGAAGATATTATCCTTAACTAATAGGGTAAATTTACCCACCTACAAATGCCCCACCTACGTCTTAGTTGCGCAACTAAGACGTAGGTACTCTAGGATTGACTTGGAGTGACTTATGTGGATTAGGAGACGGGCACGTTTGCAGATTCATGAGCGAGTGTCATGAGAACCCCCGTGAGCGAATATCACGGTCCCACCCCCCATGAGCGGATATCATGGGGGCTCCGCGAGCGAATATCGCGGTCCGTGAGCGAATATCACGAGAACATCCGTGAGCGAGTACCACGGGAACTCTATGGTGGCCAGCCATAGTCCGTGAGCAAATACGCGGGAACCACCGCGCGAGCGACGCGGGAACAACCGCCGTGAGCGAATACACGGGAACCACCATGATGGAACATCACGGGTACCACCGCGAGCGAATACGCGGGAACCACCGCACGAGCGACGCGGGAACAACCGCCGTGAGCGAATACACGGGAACCACCGTGATGGAACATCACGGGTACCACCGCGAGCGAATATGCGGGAACCACCGCGCGAGCGACGCGGGAATAACCGCCGTGAGCGAATACACGGGAACCACCGTGATGGAACATCACGGGTACCACCGCGAGCGAATACGCGGAAACCACCGCGAGCGACACGGGAACAACCGCCGTGAGCGAATACACGGGAACCACCGTGATGGAACATCACGGGTACCACCGCGAGCGAATACGCGGGAACCACCGCGCGAGCGACGCGGGAATCCTCCTACGTAGCTAGCATACGAGGAGTCCGTTAGTGTGATGAACTAACGTTGCGTTTACCCTTGAGTGCGTCACTTGTTGAGATTTCAAGAAAACAAAGCAATGAATAAAACGAAAAAGTTTCCTGGCCAGGATTTTGTTTAAGTAGCGAAAAAGCACAAAAAAGCGAAGGTTTTCAAACAACTCAACATCCACGCGAGAGCTTCACGAAGAGTGCGCAATAGTGATACCGTGGTCATGCCCGCATGGGCCGCGGTAACGATTTATCATTTTTGTCTCGCATTGCCCCTGCTGCAATTCCGTGCTCACGGATTAAGGGGTGCGGTCGCAGCTTTGCCCCAGCAAAGGGGCCTTGCTCCTGACCACTCTAACGTCCGCGCAGACGTTCGTGGTCTACCAATATGAATTCAAGATTGGAAGTGCAGGTCGATGATCTTACCAAATCTCGAAGCGGTGTCTTGATAATTTGCACAATGGTCAAGGACATTGATTGATCCTCCAACCCTTTGGCTCGATTTCTGGACTGCACTATTCGTGCCCAGTTTCGACTGACTTCGAGTAGGATTCTTGCTTCGACTTCTGAAGATAATTTGTAGCTTATCTCCTCCTCTTTCCGGCGATATGTGGATCGTCCGAATCTGATAAGCGTAGCTCCCGAAAGGTGAGTCGGAAGTACAATCGGTAATCTTGTCAGTCACCGATCCGCGGTCGCGGGTGATGGACCCACGGTCGCGGTTTGCCCTAGAACAGAGGTTACGTTCTCTAGAGCGAAACCGCGCCCGCGGCCGGGGCTACCGCGCCCGCGGTTCTGCCCCAGACTGCGCTCGCGGGACCCTGGACCGCGCCCGCAGGTCCAATCATCCAATTGTTTAGGGTTTCGTCGACGGCTGCCCCCGGCGGCCAATCCGCGACCGCGGATTCCCGGCCCGCGCCTACGGATGGTGCGGATAGCCCAGGTGGAGTGTCTGGGGGAAAACCGCGCCCGCAGCCCCCAGACCCGCGTCCACGGCTCACGTGCAGGGAACAGGCGGAGGGTCTTGAGGGGAAACCGCGCCCGCGGCCCTCGGACCCGCGCCCGCGGCTCGCCCTGTCTCCGTACGAACACATGATCTTCGGCGACTGCGGGCGGTCTTTGCGCGAGGACCCATACGGCGCGCCAGCAGCGGTTCGACGGCGTGACCCGGCTCGGTCGGGGTAACGGATCGGACCGACCGCTCGCCCGCCCCGGGCTCCAGCGATTGATTCCGTATGCTCATACGTATGCCCATACGTATATCCCTGCGTTACGTACACGCGATTGTGATTAGGGTTGCCCCAACCTAGGGTTTTCATTGGATCGATAATCAACAATGATTTTTGATTAGGGCAATCTCTTGGATCGTCAATCCAAGGTTCGATTTAGCGAGGCGCACCGTCAAATCCCGTACTTGATTAGTTGATTCAGACCTTGCAATGCTATGACTCGTGATTCCGTTGCCTGACTTGAGTCCCCATAGGTCTGTGCAATGAACAGATGCGCTTGCGAGGGGGATTACATCACGGATTGAGTCGGATCCAAGCAAGGCGCCTTGCCCGGATTGCGATGTGGTCTATCATCCCGAGCGAGTATCGGGTTCAACGCGCGTTGGGATTCGTTCTCCGAGCGAATTTCGGAGATCGCACGCTCTGGCCTCGACCCACGGTCGTGGGCGACGGACCCGCGGTCGCGGGTGGCGATCCACGGTCGCGGGTTGTGAACCCGCGGTCGCGGCTCTGGGGCTACCGAATACGAATCGCGCGATTCGCCTGGCGCGATTGCCCCAGGGTTGTCTCGATCCGGGCTCGTGGATTGACAATCCATAACCTTCTCGGATCGGTTCTCGTAGGAGGATAAGGATGAAGGTCGAAAACCTAGTTCGTCACTCTTCCCCCACGGACGGCGCCAAATGTTAGTACACGAAATATGTCGGTGTACAAGTCTAAATTCCTTCTTTAATGACCTTCTTCTCCAAGCCTCCTTCAATAACCCAGACCTGCAAAACAATGGACAAAGGGGGCGGGGACCCCCTAATCCACCTCCGATGCCTAAGTCAGTAGAGTATTCGCGAGGGTAACGGTAGAGAGAGGCGCAAGGTAGGGCGATCACAAGCGATGATCAGCCCCTTTAGGATAGTTTTCGTATATCCTTTCTACATGGCCAAGCCATGTATTTATAGTGGAGAGAGAGGGCTAGGGTTAGTTCCTTGGAGCTCTAATAATTCTATCTTCTTAAATAGGATAGAATCTTCCAACTACTTGGATAACTACCAGGATTTAATAGACTAATAAAGATATTTATTAGATATGCTTACCTGACTGGCGAAGATATTATCCTTAATTAATAGGGTAAATTTACCCACCTACAGGTCCCACTATACATAACCAAATCTATAGGACCATAACTTTATCTAAGTTATGCAGTGAATAATTTTCCCTCCATACTTGACCGCCTAAGTGATTATTTTTGTAAATTGGTCCACATGTGTAGCACTGTAGCCTAAGTGATTTTTAAAAATTGGATAGAATATATACACTAAAATTCTCAATTAAAGCATATCTTATATATACTACTCTAGCATGCCAAAGTGTAGAACGACCTTTTTTTATCCTAACAAAATTTCAATTCTGAAACTCTTTCCCATAGAATTAACTAATCACCCAAATATAAAAACCCTACCCTAGTATTCCGATTGAGTACATTAACTATGAGAGTCGAATTGATGAACTCAAAATACTATTTTTTCGGTTGCCCACTGGTTCACCAGAGCTTCGTCTTGGCTATATCCAGCTCGACCCGGATCGCGCACCTGGCTTTGGTGGGTGAGTCTCCCTTTAATTTTTTGACATCCACTGGAGTTGAACCCCAGACCTCGTGGATGTGGAGCAGGCCGCTTACCACCTGAGCCAAATCCCTTTGGTATGAACTCAAAATACTATCTTTAGAGGCTTGTTCGAGTTGACTAGATGCCCTAAAACCCTAATCTAGTGTTTCTTACTTGTATTAAATTTGAATTAATCTCCTAGTCAACGTTCAAGTACCTTCGATTAAAATTTTATAAATCCATACACCATAAAATCCAAAATTATTATTCCAAATTCAATACATATATTTTTAGGTGGTCAAGAATACACATAGTGTACATATCTAATTGCTGAATAATGCTGATACATTACGTACTTTTATTCAATCATATCATGTCCCTCCTAAAATAAAGATAGTAAAACCCGGTATAGCACAACACCCTTAATTTTTATTCTCATGGTTTATGTTATCAATTATACTAAAAAGGAAACTAATAATCATAATCAAGTTGAAGAGGCTTGCACATACTCATCCTCCCAAGTCTCCACCTTCCTAAGCAAGGAAGCCTTCTTGTCAAGGAACTCCTTAAGCTCGGTCGGTTCAAATGGCGACGGGAGACTACATGGAGGTGAGGGAGAAGGCGATCGGATGTGAGATTCCTCCATGTTTTTCCTCCACATTCCATCATATTGGCACGCCAAGGACTCGGAGCACACCTCGGTAGCGCCTTCGGGTATGGTGGGCTTGTACTTGAACAGCTTGCCGTACTCATTTAGGAGGTGGAACATGTAGTCGTATACATACTCCATCTTAACCTCCTCGTCCATGAACTTGCTTGATGATCTCCCTATATTTTTCGCCTACAAAGTCTTTCTCATCAAAATTCTAAAGTTGTGTACTTAAGCACGGAAACCCTATGAATAAAGATTATATGTAGGACCTCAGAGGTGTGATTGTTGCCCCATTCAACGGCAAATTTGATGGAACGGCACTTGTCAGAGTCGTGGATGGGCCAGTAGTGCTCGAGCGGAAGCAGCTGCCTCGTGAAGAAGTCATGGTAGCGCGGTGTGATGATCAAGGGCACCGAGTCACATGCCAATATGTACTTCTCGCTCACTGACCACGCCAATCCTTCCACATATATCTTGTATCTTGCATATACATAACTTGCATGTAAGATTAATATGTAGCCACCCATGCATCAAGGTGCAAGTTAAGAAAAGGTAGAAAGGTTAATTACCTATGAGTGTGACACTGGTTAGCTAAGTTGGAGTCTCTGTACCCTCGTGATCTTTCCCTGCCCCAATTCTACAATGGAAGAAGACATATGGTATATATGCACAAGTGTCATGTGATTAATTAGTTACTTGTATGAATTAGGCTTGTTGTTAGAAACAAAAAAAGGGACCTGAATGTAGATGAGGGCGTTCCAGTCGGCTTGATCAGTGCGGTAGCAAGTGAGAAGCTCTCGACGAGGCTTGCAATACTTGCCGACGAAGGGGTTGCCTTTCCAGTAGGCCAAGGGCACTCTTTCTTCCCACTTTGCTTTCTTCCTCCCTTGCTTTATCTCTTCATTCAACCCTTTCCATTGTCTTGCATTGATCTCAGACCTAGAACATGCACAATCATATGCCTATAATTAATTGAGAGTTGAAATGGTGATCTCTAGATACTATCTTTGGAGTAATCACATGATGGATACACACCCAAGGCAGAATATATACAAGCTAAGCTTATATAAACACTTACAAGCTTCTCTCACACATATATACAATTAAGTGACATAACTTTCTCTTATATTGAAGATAATTAGAAAGGAAAAAATACCCATTAATTAAATTAAATAACTATTTTGATACTTACGTTAGCATTCTCACCTAAGCTCAAACTATACGTCTTATAAAACACACTTAAGTCATTCTCACCTAAGCATGATGAAAAACTCACTCACCAGCCCCAATATGCCCAATCCGGGAAGACGAGATCCGCGTGCTTGCCGTCGTTACAATACCCGAAAAGCGCGGCCGGGATATCCTGACCCGCCATGACGGCAGGCGTGTCCTCACAGTCAAACATGAGCTCTAGATCAGGCAGTCTGCCAGGGTACTTTCTCACCAGCTGAACGATGCTCCGTATGGTGAACACATCCCTCGTCTGATACGACCTAAAATTAATACTGCTTCACGTACACCCGCCCATCCACGATCGCCAGCCTGAAGTTCGCGGTCCGGTTGGCTCTCTCCACCGTTTCTTTCGTTATCCCGCGCTGCTTCCAGGGCCGTAGATCTTCGTGGATCCAACGGAAGTAGGACGGGCACATCGACGGACCGTCCCGATTCGTCCTCGGGTTGTGCTTCGTCGGGTAGTCATTAGAGCATGTTTGGGTCACGTTTTTTGGAGCGCAAATGATTGGGTAGTCTTTGTATGGCTCGGGCTCGGGCTCATGCTCAGGCTCAGGGTCTTGTTGTGGATTTGACTTTGTGAATGTGAATAGGGAGTCTCTTGAAAGACTTTGAAAATACGTCAGCTACAAGTAATTAATGAGAAGTTAATTGATTTATTAGATAATATTGATACTTAAATTATACAAACAAATTAATATAGCTGCTGCCTATCTCGAATTTCTCAAGTCAAAGACATTTTTGTAAACCTTAACTTGTTAATTTCTCTTCTACTTGGTACATATACGTATTTCTTGTACGTGTTTGAAAAATATACGGAGTCCAACAATGTCAGGACATTTTTGTAATGATTAGTGATTGATAAATTTAAATAATTAAGTTTTCCGAGCTGCATAAATCTGGAAAAAAAAAATGACAACATATAAGCAAGGCTAGCAACTCATATATGTTTCAACCAAAAAAAAAAGCAACTCATATATGTATATTGATCGAAGTATATATATAAATATATATATGTGTGTGAGATCGAAACTAGATGGATGGATAGATAGATGATATGGACTTACGCCGTCAACGGAGCCGATATGGGCGACGAAGACAAAGAGAAGGAGGAGAGATAGGAGAAGCATAAGGAAGGAGAGCTTGGCTGCCGACGTCGACGGTGTGAGCTTTCTCCACTCTCCGCCTTGTTGCCCGGCCATGGTGTTCATCTACATCAAACTTCAACGCCCGGAGTTACAGACTGAACAAAACCTATCTTCTATATATATAAAAGCCAGCAAGCTAGCTAAGGTTTATCACTTGTTTTGTTTATGCTAATTATGTGTTTTTTTTTCTTGTAAGGTTTATAATTATGTGTTTATGCTAATTATGTGTTTTTTTTTTATTTCTTGTGAAGAAATAAGATTGCGTGGTAGAATTGTAAATAATAGTATTGAAAAAAAATTACGTAATTAATTATAAACCTTACATGGTGATAACCAGAGTGGTCAAAACATGACCCGACCTGAAAAATCGACCTGAATCGACTGAAAATTTTTGGGTTGAAACCCGACTTGAATAGTAGCGAGTAAAGAAAAAACTCGAACCCGATTGGGTTGAAACCCGAGACCGACCCGACCGACCCGATATATTATACAGTATATATTTATAATAAATATATTACATTGTAAATACTATAATATGTTTTATCATAGAACATATTATAAATAAAATATTATTATAAAAATATATTAAAAATAACATTTTATTATTATATATTATTATTTAATCATAATATTATTTTAATATTTATTAAATATTCAAATTCTTGACCTGTTAGGTCGACCGGAACCATCACAATAACCTATCAAGACCCGACCCGGCTTGACCTGTAACTTGATTGACCTGAACCCGCACTCAACCCGAACCCGAATCCACCCGACCCGACCTGTTTGACACCTCTAGTGACAACGTATGAGAACAAAATACTATACTGTAGTTCTTAGAAGACCTATCGTAGTTCCCGCGTCCCGCCCGCGCCTTTTTTATTTGTTTGAGTATTATATCAAAGATACACTATTAAAAAATACATTATTTTTAGATTTTGATTTAATGGGTACTTATGTTAATAGATTGAACACATGCCTAATAAATTAGAATATACATTGTCATATATCAATTGATATATAATGTAGTAAAAATATACTAATATGATAGATACTGTGCAATATTTATATTATAGCTACTGTCTAATTTAAACTAATATATCAAAATTTATGTGCCCAAAAACTATTGAAATCTTTGGTTTTAAACTACGGAAATCTTTGGTTTTAAATTAATATATCCAAACATAAATAAAGCAAAGCTATTGATTTAAAAAAAAATGGAAATAATTTATGGCAAGATTTTGAAAAAAAATCTTGTATGATAATTATCGTAATGTTATGAAAGAATGTTGAGGATTTAGCAATAATTAGGTTATGACAAAATTTATAACTGATTTTTTTCCCATGTTAAAGAAATGAACTTATTCATGATATAGTAAATAATAAATAATTACTTTACAATATTGTAAATAGAATGAAAAAATATCAAATCTAATCTTAATAAATAATGTAGATAAATGACAAAGATTACAATATTTTGGGAAAATATTTAAAATATCTCCCAAATATTCGCTATTCTAGAATTTCGATTTTAATCTTAGAAAGTAGAAGAAAATTTGTTTAAAAAAATTAATTTCGGATATATACTATCTAAAAATCTATTTTGTTAAAAAATATAGATTTGATTTTATCTAAATCTTTAAATTTGATCTTATTCCTATTTTTTCCTAAACTTAAGCTCTAAAGTTTCTATTCTTAATAATATAAAATTTTAAAATTATTTATATGTATCAGTAATGTAATACTCTATATTATTCTTAATAATATACTTATGTGTATAAATTATTTAAATTTATATATATTTTTAAAATGTAACGTGTAAGTGACATGGCAACAACTAATATGATGTGTGAATGACATGTCAATATTTTAATGGTATAAAATTATTTAAAATTAAAACATAAATATTCGGGTTAATATGTTGATGACACGTGACAAAATCTAACGTGACGTATTCTCAGAGCGACATATGTAAAATATAAGGTGACGCAATGAGAAGACCATAATTATTACTCCCTCCGTCCCATAATGTTTGTCCCTTTTCCTTTGTAATTTTGTGAAGGAAAAGGGACAAACATTATGGGACGGAAGGGGTAATAGTTTTATATATCTATAATAGATTTGATCAGACATAATCAATAGAACAAGAGAGAATACGCACACCAAGAGGAGAAGATGACTATCATTTTATAGGAAAAATTGGTTAGAAATGACCAAATTTGGATAATATCATATCTTATGATTATATCGTGATCTTTTTTAGTAGGATTTGATAATCAAATGATTTCGATCACTGGATTAGATTATGATGGATGAAAGCAGATCAGGTGAGATCAACCCTTAAAATGTATAATGAGATCAAATCTCATCCATTAGATATCCAAAATTCAATGGTTCGGATTGCCTCCACTTTTTTAAGCCCCTTTTATATGTAAAGGGTATTTTTGTCTTTTTCTACTCCCAATCTTCCTGATCAACCTGCTGCTTCGTGCGTTTCCAATTTTCTCAATCGTTCTCCTTTGAAAATTGTCATTCATGTTCTTCCCCCAAGTTCATCCATTGTTTTTCTCCAACACGATTCCATTTAATTCCCTTCTCCAATCTAATTTCTTTGACATCCAATTCCATTCTTATGGATTTAGGTAGATGATTTCAAATTTTGAAACTTGTTTTTCTGTGAACTTCTATCAATTGTGCTTGTAATTGTGAAACTCGTTAATCTATGGATGTTTTCACTTTAATCCGCTCTCTTTTGTGTGAACTCGTTAAATTTGCACTGTCAAAAGGTTATGCCAACATGAACAACTCAATTTTGATGGTTTCGATTGAATAGCTATGGTGAAAGTTCATTCTTGTCTTGTTGCTCACCATGTGTTCGACAAAATGCCTCAACAAACGTGCCTTAATTTACATGAACCGTTATATGGCTTTCAATGAACCCGTGCTTGAACATTTATGAACCATAATGATATTCTTTGTGAACCAAAAGAATAATCGTATTTGCCCTTTTGTAGTACTCATTATGTGTTTCATGTTGTTTCACTCATAGCTTTTATGTTTCTTTTGTAGGTTGTTCATCAAGTTCCGGCCATCCTATCATTTTCTCATTTATATGGTGATGCTAGTACCGATGGAGTTTCATTGAATGACAATGACACAAGTACTATTAGTGGAGCCTCATTGGGTGATGATGAGAACGATAGTGATGCCTATATTCTCTTCACTTATCTCAAGATTGTTCATATTTCATTGCTACTTGTCCGGATGAGTATAAACCACATGGAGGTCAATATTTTATCACTTTGGATGAGGGCATATCCTTATACACACGGTATCACTTTGGATGCGGGAAAATAGATGGTCATAATATCCACACATGTGTTGGGAATTGAATTGTCTTCTATGTTCCAAGATTGATCACTGATCGAACTTTTTATTTTTCCCAAGTGTTTACACAATTTTTGCGTTTTGTCATACATGAACCGAGTGATTCAAATTCATGAACCGTCGCGTAGAAGATAATTAACCCTATACTTCTCTTTTTTAAGAAGTTATGTGTTTTTGAGGATTAAGTTGTCTTATATGCAGTTTCACATTAAATGAACCAATTGATTAAAGTTCATGAACCGACAAGTTGAACCCAATGAACCAAACACTTGTCATTTATGAACCGATTGATTTAAACTTCATGAAAAGTTGAACACACCTTTCGTTTATGAACCAATTCATTAAGCTTCATGAACCAACAAGACAAACACAATGAACCAAACACATTTCGTTTACAAAAGTTATGCATTTTGTCATACAATCGCATTTTGTCATATATGAACCGAGTGAGTCAAATTCATGAACCGAAAAATCAAACTTCATGAAACTACAAACAATTGAACCATATTCTTTTCTTTTACAAGATTTACGCGTTTTCTAAAGTTCAAGGGGTTTTATGGAGAATTGAACTTGACAGTTTGATCATACAAGTGGAGCACAATGAACCTACAAGTGAAATATATACAATGAACTTTCGGACCAACCAAAATGAACCATATTCAACAAAATGAACCATTTAATCAAGGATCCATTCCTTACATAAGTTTTTTCAAAATAGACCCTTTCATTTTGTTTATTACCTCTTTGTTAGTTTAACTGCTTCCTAGTTAGGTATTGATTACAAAAGATCTACCACAGTTTTTAGTCAATCTGTCCAACATTGCAAAAAAAAAGCCTTGTTTTCTTCTACTGCTTTTTAGCCACAGTCTTCATATGTTTCTTCACTTCTATCATCACAAGTTTCTTCATTTCATTGATTGGTGAGGTGAGGAGAGCATACATGTACGTAGTTCGCCAAGTTGTCATATATGAACCGAGTTATTCAAAATCATGAACCATCATGTCGAAGATAGTGAACCAAAAGATTAGAGTTTGTCCCTTGTGAGTGGGGGCTTATTTGTCTTTTTGGGTCAAAATCAGTTTATTTACAAGTTTGCCACCGTGTCTGCCATTTTCCTTATTTCCTTCTTTAATCTCTACTGTTAGTAGAGATTGTTTCTCATTTCCAATTAAATCTTGACATATTTGTAAAGGATAAAATTATATATTAGTAATTTTTATTTTTTTAAAATATGCCTAATTCAAGATCATATATCGTAATCTTTATTTTGCGAGATTTGTTTTTATCAAGGATAAATTGTGGTACCTTCTTTAAAGGGTAAAAGATATAGGTGATATTAAGATGACTAGTGCATATGAGTTTTGCGAGATTTGATTTATATATATAATAGATTAGTGCATATGAATTTTAGATGACTATGTAGGAGCTAGCATTGACATGTAATGTACACATATAGGTGATATTAAGATTTGAAATATAAGGTACTTGCTATACTATAATACTCCGTATTAGATTGAAGTGCAAGTACGTGATTTGAATATATATGCATATTAATTATGTTTTGTTGACAAGAAGGGACGAGCCCAAAGTGTACGTTTAAATTAGTGATTTTGTGCCAACCTGCCACCTGTAGTTTCACAATGACATACCGAGCATATCATCATTTTCTACATTGGCCAGTAATCAAAACAGTTTTTTGTTAATTGAAATTATTAATTGTATGAAATTTATGAGTCAACTATCAGAGATAGATTTACGAGTACGCATCCTAGAATCCTAGATGGTGCGAATTAAATTAGTCATGGGGTCGATAATCCCTTATAGCCTACTTACCCATTTACTTCATAATTTAATGATAGTAGTAATATTTGACCTTGTACACACAAAACGTTACGGTTATAATAAAACATAACGGAGCATCAATTATTGATCTCAAGATCAATTGAGTGCAGGTGACATGATCTTTTTGAATTTTGGGCAATAAACAACTGTCTTATTGTTGGTGGCAGTGGTAATAAAGCCTAAGGTGATGCCTGTTATTTCGGTAGGATTTTATAAGACTTCGAAATTAGTATAGGTCATGAATTTCTCTCATTAAAAATGTAGATTTTTTATGAAGGAAATAGGAGCTATAAGGTATGGTAATCTTATCCCTTATATTGTAAGGCAATGGTAGTTGTAAGGTAGGGTAATTTCTCTACTGTGTTTAGTTTTTTTTTTTTTTTTTGTTTGCCATTTTTGGGTTGTTAGTTACATTGTCTACTTCTGTTCAAATGCTGACCTACTCCTTGTTGTTCCCATTTAACAGAACTTCAATATGTTAAACTCAATGCGACTATAGAGAGAAGAATACATGCTTGGTTCATTAAAAACACAAGAAAACATTCAAAATAGTATAAACTGACATGCTATACTAAGGAAATTTAGGACGCATTGGTAAGTTACTTCCTCGCTACATGAAGAACAGACAACAATAAACCTACGTACAGAATTCAATTCATGACCCACATTTGTCTTTTAGGTTAATTCAGATTCAGAGTATCACAGATAAAGGCAACACAATCTCCTGGGAAAAATGGACCTACTCAGTCCAACTGATCCATTAGACATACCATCTAAATAATAGTGTCTTCAGTCTGAATTTCACTGGGTTATCATTTTGAAATCGAATCTGGAGAGTTGCTGCGGGATTGTAGAGATTACTGGTCCATACCTCTGCAAGCAATCAATCAAGCCAATAATAAAGATCTGGTTCTAGTACAACCAAAATGATGAAGCCTGAAATGAAATGTGGCACCAAGTGATGCTCTAAAGTCGCCATGCTAGCAGCTAACACTGCAGAAACGTTTTTTTTCCCGTACCTGAACATTGTCGTAAAGCTCAAAAAGAGGGACAGCCAAAAGCTTAAGATTCTTTGGTACAGCAAAGTACTCTCGTTCTGGCAGATGAACGACGAAGAGCTTCTTACACTCCTGCATCGGCATATAACCATTTTGTTCAAGAAGGGTTCAAATATTGGCAGGGAAAGAAGATGATATAGGTCAAGTTGAGATGTGCCACCTTTGGTTTTGTTATGTGAGGAGGGCAGTAAGGGTACAGCATAGTTTCGAAATTCGGCCTCCACCAGCAAGCCACACACTCACCAACCTACAAATAATGTAAGTAAGCGAGCAGTTTTGATGAGAACTCCAGCAAAACCAATATAGTAAATATTCACCATGGACAACTTATGTTATAGTCAGCAAGAAATAAGTATGATACCAATCAAGAAGGAGCACTGATCAAAATGAAACAAGAAACCCAAAATACAAGCATATATAGGTTTCATGTGAGTTGAGCACCATACTGAATTGGCTCAGAAAATGGATGTCAGAACAAAGAAGTCAACCCTTTGCCCCTGGTTCAAGGTTACTAAAATACCTATCGTCAAATGGACCTTATAAGTTTTTGTGCAAGGTTCAGTACAATTCTGGCCCAAGCTATAATGATATAAACCAGACTTGGATATTTTCACAAGAGAGGAGGATCCAGATATACACGTATGATTCACAACAGTAGGGAATGTGCACACAACTGTTAAAAATGGAAATCAGTATGGGTAAACATCAGTTGCAAATATCAGACAACGTAAAAATGCTGTTAAACAATGTATATGTCCTATACGGGAAAATGCTCTTCATCATTCATCTGCCAGAACGAGAGTATTCTTGGGTTTTAGGCATATTGTTGTAGAATGTGGGGAGCAAGTGGGTTGAGATAGATGGTTAAACTTTATTGCCATTTATACTAACCATCAAGCAGTGAAGCAATTGTTGCTCACGTCCTTGGGGGCATTTGGGGATAATAATAACGAGAAGTGACAAGCATTGTAAAAGGGTAAAGCACGGGGCAAGGAGAGAGGATCATCATGGTTGTTGTGACAGAAAAACAGAGCATCAGCCTTTAATCCTCCAAGAATATAAAAGCTAGTCCTTCTTAGAAGACTCAAAACTTGACTTATAAGAATATATCAATTTCAAAAGAATAAATACCCCATGATTCAAGGAGCTTATCACAGATGATTTTCAAGCAGCCAAGCAATGACAAAATTAATAGTACAATTATCATAGTGTTCCATATTTCAGAAACAGTAGGACCAAACAAGACACCCGTTCAGACACAATAGAAACATAATAATAACGATATATGTTGTTAGAATCTCTCCGTATGCTCACATAGTCACAATTAAGATGCAGACAAAATACATAAATAAATAAATGAACTGTGCTATTTGATCAGCATGTACCTGCCAGTTAGGTTGAAGATTTAGTGAATTAGCACCAAGTTTGCTTGATAATTTCCTCTTTAGCCCTTCAACTTCTGCACAATGAAAGACAAGAGATATACAATATTAGTAATTTAGAAATGCACACAAACACAACAAGAGCTGTTAACTTGAAAATCACAGTGTCTGACCATTTTCTCCAGGCTTCAACCGACCACCAGGTAGCTTGCAAAAAGTGTTTCCAATTTGTAGGAGAAGAATGTGAGGATGATTATGCTCTTGTACCTGGTCAAATAATTGTTAAATCTTCCAACTGTGTATATACTCTGTAGCTTTATACAGCTTGAGAAAGCTCATGTAAGAGCCCCATGCTAACATCTCAGACAATCAACTACTTCGAGACTCATTAACATCAAAATTACAGTGACAATCAACTAATTGAATCAGCAAGCATGTCTACTTGTGCCAATATCACAGAGTAAAACACTCTTTTTCCTTTTAAGATCTATTGAAACCAGTTGTAGGATTATCAAAATACCCCTCAACTTTCAAACATTTTTGAATGCTCCAACACTATTGATTTAGCTGATACCATAATCTGATGGTATTCTGATAAATACCACTCAAAGGAGTATCTCTCTTTGAGGAAACCACTCTTAAGCAATTGAATTGCAAGAGGAAATTTGTAGGAAAACACTCCTACGACACTTTTCAATTCATTAATTCAAAGCTGATTACAAATGAACAGGAAAAAGACTTAAATAGAGCAAACTATTGACCAGCTGTAGCACTAGGCCACTACCTCTTTAACCACCCACTAATCTGCCTAATGCTCTAGGAAAAAGGACACTAACTAGTAAACTAAAATCATTTAATCTTAATATCTAGCAAATCTGTTGAATAAACAGCCAGGTACGTATCATATTCAGATAATTCTACAACTTCAAGCAGCCTATATTAGAAAAGTGAGTACATGTGATCAAATAACAAAGAGAATATGATGACCTCATACAACATGGTCATTGTGCGGACAAATTCAAAAGTTGAGAGGACACATTGGATTCTTAACAAAAATAAACAAATAAAATTGATCACCAAATGAGTCAAAACACTAGTACACCACACAAAAATTTTATGCAAGAGTTTTAAAAGATCAGCAGGACCATCTTATGTTTTCCCTCTCATCTCTCCTCACCCAAGGGAACAGGGGTACTCATCTCTTTCAAAGATCCCCTTGCTCAGATCCAATCTTAAGCAAAAGCTGCAGTGTTAGACTGAAATCACCTTAGAAAGGCAAATAGGCAGCTACGTAAAGAAGATAAATAAAAAGGGTTCATTTAACATAATGTTATATTTTATCTAGTAGCAGCTTGCAGTAAGAAATTCATATGATCTGATACTATAATAACAGAAAAATATTCCACGATCCTAACAACAGTGAAATAACCCTAAATTTGCAAACGAAACTATTTATGCACAAATGCTGATGCATTCTAAGGACAAACATATAGGTGAATAAGAAGAGCAGAGATTTAAGAATTATGGATGCAAACCAGCAGAACATATTTCATATATAAATAAAGAGCAATGTAGGAATAATCAATACTTACCAGTAAAATTCCTTCAACGCTTGTCCTCATGCCTTCTTTCATATAACTAGCAAAAAAATGGGGACAAATAAACTGCTCAGTGAAACAGAAAGGAATGCAATTAAACTGATATGCAGCAGGAATGAAAGTATAATGAAGACAACTGCCCGAGGTTCTACCATGTCCCAACCAGCTCTAATAAAGAAATAAAATTATACAAATCAACAGTTTGAGAGCTGATGTTCTTATAACTGCTCCCCATATGAACTCGGTTAAATAATTAAAGCTATTAGGGAATTTAGTCAAATGGTGGATGATTAACTGCTTTCGAGTATGGATGGATCAACCAAACCTGCTCTTCCTTTCAACCTGGTTTGTCTACAGTAGAAACTAATAAAATACCAATTACTAATTTACTACTCACAGCCTACCATGTACACTGTAATGCTAGTCAGTAGTTACAGGATATAGAACACTGTAATTATCTTCAGCTGATTGTCTCCAATATTCATCTCGAGGTATGGCCACAAGACAACATAGTGCAGGTGAAGTGCTTACTAATATTGATAAATGACAACTCTATACAAGTACAGAAGGATTCAGGTAATGAGAAAGATACACAGACTAAAATTAGTTTTCTATAAAACTTCAGAACAAAAAGTAAAGAAAGTACATGGCACTAGCACCAAAATTCTAGTCAGCTAAATCCATCAGGGATTAATGGGAACACTGATCTCAGCTAAATCCCCAGGGCCAAAAGTATGAAATCAAAGTTCGACATTGGTAGGTCACTACTTTAAAAGCAGTACATGACCTCTAAGCTATCCACCTCAACCTCTGTTGTTAAACGAACTCATTTTTCAAATCCAAAACAATGCCCCTCATTGAGCACTGATTCCTCTACCACCTGAGTCACAAACTATTCATTTACACACTCACAAATGCAAGCTACAAAATCCCCTGAGCTATCCAAATCCGAAGACACTACCACTTCAACATCATTAAGCTGTAAATTCTCCTCTACTACACAAACCGTCTCCCCCCACCCCACTCGTTCGCTCTCCAGAACTCCTGGATCAAATCCTCTACCTTAAAAACTGTACCTATCCAAAAACTCCACCATCGTCCTCTATCTCTACCAAAGCATTCCTTCATTAAGCACCATAATTTCCAAGCAACCGCAAATGATTGCTCACAATCCCTGAGGCCCTGCAATCCCTGAATCCCTCAGGCGAAACCAGGGCATGACATGCCCAGATCGTCTAGCCAGTATACACAGCCTGAAGCAAGATGAGCTAACGGACAAAAGCCCTAATTCTATTTCGAAATAGCCCGGTGAATTCCCAACAACCGTCCAAATAGGCTACAATTCTCACATCGAACGAAGAGATTCTAGAAAATATCCGGAGGTCGCATGAATCCACAAACCCTAGAAAGGAACATTTTCTTTAGAAAAAACCTAAAATGGAGTAGGATAATGCAAGAGCAGTCCATCATTGGCAGAATTATCAGCTTAACTTCTCGAATACGAGTACAAGTATTCGGGGCAAAGATATCAACAATGAGACAGAGATCAGAGATTCAATAAAGCTTCAAATCAATCGTTAGCAAGAGTTAATTTCAGAGAGAGAGAGAGAAGGGAGGGGGACGAACTTGACTTTCATGCGAGCAAGACGGTCGGCGACGGACGTATCCTTCTCCATCTTGGGCTCCTTGGTGCCGAAGGAGTAGCTTGAAAGCGGGTGGATGTTCACGACCGACGACGAAGGCGCCACCATCTCTGCGCTCTCTCTTTCTCTCTCTCGAACACTCACTGTTGGGATATAAGCGGAAGGGGTGGTGAGGAGAATAGGGTGCCCAATACACCAAGATCAGTCACGGTGAAGATCCGGCGAGAGGGGCGGCTGGGAGTTTAACGAGACCTGGAAAAATCGAGCTCCGTCCGACGCCAATTAAAATTGCAGTAACTACACAAAACAATTAAAATTGCAGAACAAAAAAAACAATTAAAATTGCAGAAAACAACTCAAAATTTTGGGTTCACCTGTTGAAAATAACCTGAATTTTTACTTTTTATCGGTATTTCCCGTTTTATTAATCCTAATAAAAGGATTACATATTATCGCTCATTCATGAGTCAATCTCCATAAAAGAGTTAAGACCAATCCGTAGTCTAATTAGCCTTTTTTGAGATATATGCAACCTTCACTTCCCAATCCTTTTAATGAAGCAGATTTCTGCAATTGGAAGCAATATCCCAAAGGTCTGTTGGCCTAACAATTTCCGCTAGCACAACCTTCACCACTTCTAGAGCATCCAATTCAACCTATGGTCTTCGAAATCCGAACTATTTCGCAATTTTGAGCCCATGCCACAACCCAACGAGTTCCGCTTTCAATGGAAAATTGTCAAGCATCTATACATCATACACCTTTATAAACTCTGCAACAACATTCTTGATCGAGAAGACCGCAGCATTGATATGCTCAATGCCTTCGGTGTAAGCCCATCGGACTTGCGTTTCACTCATCCATTTGCAGGCTGCTTCCACTAACTTAGGGTAATGTCACCATTCGAGATCTTTCTTGTTTTCAACAATTCAATATACTGGATAACCAATTGGTGCTTCTCTCTTTGGAAACCCGACAACTAGACCTGAGCAAACAAGGGCCGGTCAGCCCGTTTGCCCGACATGTTGGGCGGGTTTGGACAATATTTATAGCCCAATAGGTCGGGCCGGCCTAGCCCAACCCAGATAATCTAAAGGGCCGGATATGGTTATGATGTCAAAGCTTAATGGACTTTAAATCCCGGACCATAACCCGACCCAACCCTTATCGTTTTAAATATATAAGTAAAAAGACTATGTAATAAATAAATTATAAGTCTAATTGCTTAATTTAATTTGATAACTTTTGCCTTTGGCCATTTTTTACCACAATTTCTTCTCTCAATATATCATAGGTGCAATTTTTTATTTAATTAGCTTTGAATGTTCAACAAGTTCGGAATAATAGATTTTAAGAATTTAAAATAATAATATTTTAAGAAAAAACAGGCGGCCCCGTGGGCGGTCCGACCCGGCCCTGAGGGTGGATATGGACATGAATATTAGGCCTTAAGGAGCGGACATAGGCCCGACCTGCCCGCATCTATGGGCGGAAAAAAGTATCAGACCTAGCCTAGGCTCGACCCAAGCCCTTGTTTGATCAAGTCTATTGACAACACCTCGAACTCCCTTTCATTCCTCCATTTCCATATCCACCACGCTCCGTATGCAAAAGTTGTCGGCCACATTCCATCTCCTGTCAGGTTCAGCTCCAACCATTGCTTAAGATTTCTTGCATAAAAAAGTCTCTTTCTTGTTGTCAATTAAGAGATTATCCCATATGACTCGAGCTTTAGGACAATCCCTCAAGACATGGAGAGTCGATTTTGGCTCCTCGTTACACCCTGTGCAATTGTCATCCTCACGTAGAGGTGGAATTCGGGTTGTTCGGGTCGATTTCGGTTCGGATTATTCGGGTTCGGGTCATTTCGGTTTGGGCCATGTTCGGTTCAATTCAATTTCGGTTGGGTCGGTGCGGGCCGATTGAGTTTGTGTCGGTTTCGGTTTGGGTTATTGTGGGTCGGATTGTGTTCGGGTTTTAGTTAGTATAAATTAAGTTATGTTCGGGTTTAAATGACTACCATGTGTTCGACATGTTAATACGTTATGTTGGAGTTTGAATTAGAGTAAGTAGCTAAAATTATGTTCAAGTTTTAAGTGGGTTAGAGTGGATCGAATTGCATCGTTTTAGTTAGTGTGTTTAATTTGTTTTGCGGATTTAGTTAATATGAATGGAGATTTTGATAGTTTATAATTGTTTTATTGTATTCATTAGTTGGTTTTACTTGATTAGTAAGACTTTATGTTTAATAAATCATGTAATATATAAAATCATATCATATTATAAAATCATATAATTGTTTTTGTGTTTAATTAAGTTGTGTACTTTCGAAAAGTCATATTATATTTTATTGTCATTAATTAGTTGATCGGGCTTTTTCGGGTTTGGATCATTTCAGCTTCGGGCCATTTCGGGTTCGGTCCCAATTTCGGTTCGGCCTTAAATGGACCAGTTCAATTTTCGAGTTCTGTATTTCATTAACTTTTTGGTTTCGATTTGGGTTTCGGTTCAAGCGGGTCGGATCGGTTAATTCCACCTCTATCCTCACGCAACCTCCTCATCAAGCAATTCAGATTGTAGGAGGAGGTTATAGTGGTTCAATATGCATCTATATTTCTACATTTTTTAAATTATGAGATCCCTTTACTCAATCATATTTGTTCTATTGAACCCCTAGTTATTACTCTTTTGTTACGTGAAACAAATGCATGCTAACTTAGCTCCAATAATTGATAATTAATCGTTACATTGTCTATTTATAGGCTATGTAAGCATCGATTACTCACAATTATGGCAATGATATATGCTTAATACATAAATGTATATCCCTGTACTTGGTATATTATATTATGTGGCATGTTAATAGTCTTATGCGACGTAAATTGGATAACATGTCAACCAATCATTTTACGGGAGCCAAGTCAACAACCTTTTTTGACCTAATAAAGGATTAGTGATGAAGTAGTAGAAAAAAAAACTGAATAGAGGGATCTAATAGAATATTTGTAAATAGAGGAGTTTATTTACAAAACAAATAAAAATAAAAAGAACGGTTTATATATTAAGCCTTGTTATAATACAATCACAACTCACAAGTCATAGCACATTGCATTATGTGATCAACTTGGAGGTTGAGTTATTATTTTCTATAATAATTTCAAGAAAACTAATACCAAAATTTAATAAAGCTATTTTGTTTGTATAAGTTATATTGAAATAGAGCCTAAAATATCTTATAAACTAAGTAAATGATTAATAGTTAAGTGACTTTTCAAAAAACAATTAGGAGAGTTTCTATATGTTTATTTTAAGCACTAATATATGTTGGTAGGTCGTCTTTGATATTAGACGGATTTGTTGTTTTATACAAATAGTATAGAGATGTTTGTGGGTTTAGTGTTCTTTTTAGCATTATTTTATAAATCAAAGTATTTGGGTAAGGTACAACAACAATTTGATGTAGACCTGTCAATTTGAGAGAGGTTGTGGAAGCAAATCTCCAAGATAACGAAAATAAATAGGGCGAATAAAAGTTAGTTTGTGATAAAAAAAAAAAACGAAGAGATAAATCAAAGAGAAATAACAAAAAAATATATAAAAAAATAACGTATGGGCAAGGGGCACAATGACTAGCCCATTATTGCTCATCTAAGATAACCCTCTTCTTCAATAGATCCTTGCAATGTTAAAAGGGAAAACGCTCTGACGAGATAACTATTATGGTGCTTCCTATTAGTCATTGGATCAAAAGGGATTACTAGTAGGAGATTATGGTCCATAATAGGAACGATTTTGGTGGTTATAGGGGATAATTATATTATAACGGTTACCATAATTAAAAAAGCTCGCTCCTAAATTGTAGGGATGTAGCAACCTAAATTGTAGGGACTTTTTCAAATTGCTTGAGATATTCATTAGATATGATAGAACACAAAAGCTAATTTTTTTGTCCGTTACAATGACTTTTTCATCACTACATATAAAACACGAATCATTTAACTATAAAACACTAATTACCATAATAAAACACGATTCATTCAACTATAAAACACTCTTCAACATTACCATAATTAAAAAAGCTCGTTCCTAAATTGTAGGGATGTAGCAACCTAAATTATGAAAAAAAATATGAGATTTGATCCAAAAAATGGTTATTCAAATCAAGAAAAAAATATAATTTCCATATTGAAAAATCAAAAATTCGAGTGAAATCTTCTGCAGAAATTACTCGCAGGCCACATTATACTAAACCCTAGTTTTTGAGTTGAAAAAGTAGTTGATTATACTAAAGTACAAACGAGTTGAAAAAGTAATGTTGCATAGTTGAAAAAGTAGTGTTATATAATTGAATAATAACATGCATGTTACTTTACGAGAAAATGAAATGTTGAATAGTTGAAAAAGTAGTGTTTTATAGTTGAAAAATAACAATCATGTTGCTTGACAAGGAAAATTAATATTTAATAATTAAAAAAGTAATGATGTACAATTGAATAATAACAATCATGTTGAATAATAACAATCATGTTTCTTTGACTTTGATTGACTAAAAAACAATTTCAATATATTGCAATGAATTTTTCATTATTGTGTCTAAAACAGAGTACATTAACAACGGAATTGCGTTCTATAAAAATATTTGAATTTTTCAAATTGCTGTATTAACATATTCATTAGATATGATAGAACACAAAAGCTAACTTTTTGTCCGTTACAATGACTTTCTCATCACTACATATAAAACACGATTCATTTACAACAACCTAGCGTTCTCCATTATCGCTAAGCTTAATCTTTGAATTTTTCAAAACGTTGCATATACTTATTCATTAGCTTGATATACTAAAAGCAAATTTTTCAGTACATCTAGTGCTACGTATTTGTCATACGTATTTTCCAGTTCTCCATCATCTTCCTCAGTTGAGCTTGAGCTATCGTTATCTGCACTCTGCTCAGGGCCAAGATCAAAAAGATCGACATCATCATCCGACTCGTCATGGTCCCTCATTCTTAGTCTATTTGAAAAACTCAATATAACGTTTTGAAAAATTACATGAATACGAAAAAGAAAGAAATAAACTTGGTCTTGCAAAAGCATACTCGTCCCATTTGCTGGTTCCAACTGCACAATCAAAAACAATTTAAACACCTGTTAAACCTACGTTAAAAACACAACAATGCATATTTCAAATCGACAACATTACATTTTCAACAATGAGCCAATGTCAACCTAAGTTTATTGAAATACTCACATATCGTTTTTCACAACGAATTCATTTGTTTTCAAACTCCACATCAGTTTCTTCCATAGAAACAACAAACTATTACTATAATCGAATGGTATCTACATGGATTAAACACGTGAAACTTATTTTTTCAACTATTCAAAATGAATTTTTTTATGTCAAGTAACATGATTGTTATTATTCAACTATACAACATTACTTTTTCAACTATTTAATATTAATTTTCTTGTCAAGTAACATACTGTTATTATTCAACTTTACAACACTACTTTTTCAACTCTTCAACGTTACTTTTTCTTGTAAGTAACATAATTGTTATTATTCAATTATACAACACTATTTTTTCAACTCTTCGACATTACTTTTTCAACTCAAATATATTTGTGAACGTTTTCAATATGTTGCGAGTAATTATTCAAACAATTTCATGTAATTATTATCATACGAAAACATGTATTTCACGTACTGTAAAACATTATTTAATGCATCTCGTTTACCTAAATTATTCAAAAACTAGGGTTTAGTATAATTCAAAGAGTTCTACCATTGGGCTCAAAAAACGAGTTCTACCATGATATAATACGATTAAACAAGCAAAAACTACAAATATTATTTGAACTCAATGATCAATCAAATCAACAAAGTAAACAAATGTGACGACAACTTATTGCGATTGAACTCATTTTCGGATCGAATCAACCAAACGAATCTGTAAAATAGTAAAACGAATTATTCAATCTAACCTCTCACGAAAGTTGTTCGCGATTGAACGTTGGACATGTTATTGCGTTCTTAAACTACTGTGTTGTGTGTGCGATGAGAGGATTGGATGCTACGAAGAAGAAAGCTCAATGGTATTCTATCGTAATGTGGCCTGCAAATAATCTCTGAAAAAGAAAGCTCGATTTTTTATTTTTCAATATAGAAATTATGATTTTTTCTTAATTTGTATAACCATTTTTTGGATCAAAACCCCCCAGATTTTAGCGTAATTTAGGCGTGCTACATCCCTACAATTAAGGAGTTTTTTTAATTATGGTAATCGCCATAATAATCCCCTATATCCCCAAAATCGTGTCTATTGTGGAGCATAATCTCCTACCATTAATCGCCCTTAATCCAATGGTTAATAGGATGCCTAAGGAAGTCCCTAATTGCAAGCCTATCTAGAGCGTAATTGATGTTTAAATATCTAAAATTACCGGATCAAAGTTTGTCTACCTCTGCACTTCTTGAAATCATTGAGGGCCATGTACTCACATCTTCATACATGTTGGAGCCTTGGGCGACTTCCTTTGTAAGTGCTCAAACCAACCTAATTTAATTTTGGCAACTTCTCTTCTATAGTAGCCACTTTGACCGTGTTCCTGCTGACTTCTTTTCTGTAACTACCCAGTTTCATGTGCTCGTGTATCCACCCTATTGTATGAATAGAGAGAGAGAGAGAGAGAGAGAGAGAGAGAGAGAGAGAGAGAGAGAGAGAGAGAGAGAGAGAGAGAGAGAGAGAGAGAGAATTGTACTACCACACACACAGAGAGAGAGAGAGAGAGAGAGAGAGAGAGAGAGAGAGAGAGAGAGAGAGAGAGAGAGAGAGAGAGAGAGCTAAACAACTGGAAATTGAATTAAGTAGCTGCAAGATTAGGCACAAGAGAGGAGGAAGAAGCAACAAGATTAGGGACTAAGAGCTATGTAGGATAGAGCATGGAGCAAGAGGAAGAAGAAGAAGCACCATTAGAAAAGGTATAAAATTAAGCATTTTAGAAAGCATGAGTGATTCCAAAGAATGATCCATTCCTAACCCATTTATCAAACCAAGCACATAGAATCGGTTTGAGCGATTTCTAACAGGCCCTAAATTCTCCCAAATGATCTTCCATTTCTTCATGGATTTTAGAATCAATGACACATTCATCTCTTCCTCCATTCAACCGGGTCTCAAACCGAAGTTTCACGAGAGACTAACTTAAGACGAGCATTCATAAATCATAACCAAATGTTCAATTTAAATCGAGGCATTCATAGCCTTGGTGGGTTGACCAAGTGTGTTGCGGAGCCCAACAGAGGAAGACATAGCGGCCCATAATAAAAAGGCACAAGTCCAAACCAATAATTATTCTTTTTTTTTGTTACTAGCCGGTAAGATAGTGAAATAACCTAATTACATGTTTTTTTTTGCCTAACTTACATAGATATGATATTTACAAGCGGAAATGTATAAGAAATCAATGTTCCGACCGCCTGAATTGATTAACGAACATGTCACAATATTGCCACTTAAACGAATTGTAAGTAAATATATATTTTTCTTTGGTCGGGATTGTAAGTAAATATTTTATGGAAGACGAATGATTTATTGAAGACAAACACGACTAAATTATCAATTACATCAAAAAGTGACCAAAAATGAAATCTAGGTATATAATTCAACTCTAACTTCACAATTTAGTCTAAAAGGTTTAATAGAAAATCTCACATAAGGCTGAGCACGGTTCGGTTGGAATCGAAAAAGTTGACCGAATCGAACCGAAACTGACGAAGTTCGGTTAAGTTCTTGGTTCAATAAATTTCAGGATTTCGATTTCAGGTCGGTTCAGTTTCAGTTCAATAAATTTCAGGATTTCAATTTCAGGTCGGTTCGGTTTCTGTTATTTCTGTGGGGTTCAATTTTTTCAACAAAACCTTTAATTTATTAAAACCCAAAAAAAGGAATTTGGCTTGGTTTTTGACTCACCAAATTTCCGGATTTCGGTTTCGATTTTTTTCGATTCGGTTTTTTATGGTTCATTCGGTTTTGAACCGATGCTCGACCCTTAAACTTACATTATCGACCCTGACATTTATACTTCATTTTGTCAAACTTGTTCACGAACGTTTTTGTGAAGGTTTACCGTATACGGAGGGCCCTTTTCTCTTCTCCACTGTCCATTGGAAGTTTCGAACCGTTTTTGGTAAAATATCAGTGCAAAGCCAAAATAAAAGGGGCAAAAAGGTGAAACAAAAATGCATGGAGCAATTGCAAACTGATGAAAGCCCGGCCACACAGTTCTTCAACTTCTCAGCCTAAATTTCAATCTCTAAAATCCGCCATTGTCATCGCAATAATCAGCTCCGACGTCTCCAGATTCCGCTTTCGCCTTTCTCGTTTCATCGGGTGCGTATTTATTCCTTGATCTATCCGCTACATTCAGCAGTCATTTGACTTGTATTTCCTCTACAACACGGGTTGCTAGCTCTTTCCAATCTCATTTCTGTTGATTGTGTCGTCTTCGACCTCAATTTGAACTTAATCTAGGTTATTTCAGAGTGAGGTAGTTTCCTGGGGCTATTATTGCTAGGTCTGATTATGCTAAGCGGGGGTGTCTAGAGCTATGGATTTTGCATATAATGGTGTTAATTCGAAAGCTAGGTTTAGAACGAATGCCTTGCGACACAATTACATTGGGAATACGAGCGTGCTTGTTAAATGCCATGTTGTGAAGGACGTGAGGAGAAATGTGGAACCGATTGGACAGTTGAATTCGAGTTTGTGTTTTGCAAGAGAGGTGAACAAGTTGAGGAATTTGCAGCATAGGAAGTCTGCAATTAGCGTGAAACGGCTGAGGCCAGTGTTTCATGTACAATGCCACACCAGTGATTCAATGCCACACATTGAGGAGAAAGATAGAAAGATAGAGATAGAAGAAGATACTACTCAAAAAAAGAAGCAAGAGATTCAGAAGGACAACACTCGGGAATCTCTCAAAAGGGCTTGATCATTTGGCGAATGGTGTGGACGGGTTCTTCCAAATCGTTCTAAGTGGTCACGATGCTCTGCTTTGCAATGTGAGGGCGTACGACGTTTCCGAGAGTGGAGGAGACCACAAAAAAGAGCTGATGATGAGGTGAATAGTTGAGGCACCGCCGTGTAAAGATGGGCTTAGGCATGAACATTGTCTCCTAATCGTGAGAATTACTATATGTGCTTCTTGTAATATGTCCTCAATCTATGTGTGTAATATGGATGCTTGTGCTGTGTAATGAATTATTGATATATGAAAATGGTATTGTCGTGCATGTAGTTTCAGTGTAATTTGTTTTTGTATTTTTTTTCTCGAATCTGTTTTCTATTAAGCATTAAAACAGAGAGACGAGAATTTACAAGAGACAAAAAGGGCATCACAAAACTGCAATGTAGACTGTAGAGCCACCGAAAAATCAGCACTAATTACTAGGAACTAAAATATAACTGAAAACAGGATTTGCAAAGTGCAATACAATCTGTCTTTACCAATGTGCAGCTTCATACCAAACAGTCCATTTTCATATATCTGCTTAGTTGATCACAGGACCATAGTTGGCAAGTATTAGCTATGCTGAGGACTTCGCCCAGCTTAGGCATGTACAGATTGGTTACCCAATTTCAAAAATTCCAATATATAACACATCTTACAAATACTTGGAGGAGGTATTCGGAACCTGCAGCCTGAAAAATCCTTCCAATAAACCACAACACACAACATAAGCATATGCACGACGAATCGGGTTTATTTCGAACCGGAGAGGCACAACTCCGGGGCATAGTATGCACAACTTAGTAAGAATAATAACAAAGGACAAACCTCTTTAAAGTTGCAAACGCAAATATAATCTATCCTCTAACAATATCATGTTTAAGTGTGCTTCTACAACAAAGACCAGATATAGTCAATCTAAATATAAAAAAAATGGTATTGTCGTGCGTGTAGTATCAGTGTAATTTGTTTTTTGTATTTTTCTCTCGAATCTTTTTCCGATTAAACGCTAAAACAAAGAGAAGAGTATTTACAAGAGACAGGAAGGGCATCCCAAAACTGCAAAGCACAACTACCCAAAAATCAGCAATAAATACTAGGAACTAAAATAACTGAACACAGGATTTGCAAATTGCACTAAAATCTGGCTTTACCAATGTGCTCAAGCTTCATACCAAACAGGCCATCTTCATATATCTGATTTAGTTGATCACAAGGTCACAGTTGCGCTACTAAGGCAATTCAACAATATCATGTTTGATATACAAAAAAAAATGAATTATATGTAATTTCATACAATAGCTAAAATTCCATTACATTTCAGGGCAACAGAGCGGTATTAGTACAACGGACATCATCTATTCTGGAGACTACTTGTCATCACTTTCAACCCACACCTCAGGCGGAAAGAAGGTGAGATTGTCACAATCATACTGCTCAAAATATGTCATGTGTGGGAACATTCCCCTCAACCTTGGCCAATGAGTGTACAACCTGTGCAAATACTTCAACCGTAAACTTTTGTCATGTGTGGGAACATTCCCCTCCTTAGCAAGTCAGATCCCTAAAAATCAGTGCAAAGCCAAAGTAAAAGGGGCAAAAAGGTGAAACAGAAATGCATGAAGCAATTGCAAACTGATGAAAGCCCGGCCACACAGTTCTTCAACTTCTCAGCCTAGATTTCTGTCAGATCCTTGTCAGATTCCTGCTTTCTTAGCCCATCCTCTAGCAACCTTCAATATGTTGATTATGAGATTGAATTTCTGGGTGATTTCCTCATATTTGCCCCCAAGGAAACGTTTTGTTTTCCAGGAGGCAAAACCCAGTAGATCCAATATTCCTAAAGTGATAAGCATCATCATCTCTATCCTGAGCTCCCTTTTCCCTAACTCCTCCACTTTTGCCTCAAGGATCTGTTCTGCAGCCAGAATTTATTCAGCCTTTGAGGAGGATTCCTTAGCAATCTTCTCAAGTTCTTCGGCCATATTTTCAACCCTCTCAAAAATCCGTTGAAGGTAATCCTTAGAAAGCTCATGTTCAACCTGAATTTCCCTCAGTATTTTTGCAACTTCTTCTTTAGTCATCCTTTCAGTCCTCTCAAAAATCTAAATCTCCACCACTCTCTTTTCAATTTCTGCAATTCTCAAAGTGCAGCTCTTGTACAGAACTGATAAGCATTGATCACATTCTTCTTGAGATGCTGTCATGGGGGCAGTAGCTTGTTGGGGCCTTATCAAGCCCCTGGCAGCAAAGGGAAGGAGAGGAGAACCTCCTCCATGGCCTAGAGGTCTCAAAACAACTCAGATTGTTTCATGATATTGATATTCCTACATGAATGATGTTTCACATTAGTCCAGCCATGATGTCTAGGTCTAGGGTAATGTTAAAGACTTATCAAGTACAGTATAATCAAATGTCAATACTGTACATGCATGTATTCAGCATTCCACCAAAATCTTCAAATATGATTAAACTTAAAATAAAAAAGCTTAGCAGCTCACAAAGCAAAAGTATGTGGACTTCAAATTATCTCATAGCTTCATCACTAGCTAGCTAAAAATTGTTCTGCTCTAATAAGGGGTTGATGCTCTAAAATGGGGATAAGGGACTAGGTATTATCATATATTATCACAGTACCACCACTTAATATACTTCCAACACTATATATATATATATTCATAACAATATAAAAATAGAGGAACGCTTAGGTGAGATACATGTTGTGGTACAACATGTAACATGATGTGGACCGTTAGATTAGGCTAAATGGAGGGTGAGATTTGAGGGTACACAATAGCTATATTTTAATAAGGGGATGTGATCAATTTACGTGGCTGCAAACATGGTAACAAGTGTGATTTGTGGATTTTCAAGAGGGAAAATCGGATTTTAATTAGGGGGATTTTGAAAGCCACGTTTTTTTAAATGGGAAGTTCCTTGATTTTAGGGATTAACAAGAATGGGAATATTTTAAAAATAAATAATTAATTGAGCATAAGATTCAAAAATCGTTCGTGAATCCTAGAAAATTTATTAGTCAGTGTTTGAATAACTCTGTTCGATGGTTTGAAAAATAGAGTTGAACATTCAAATTAACTTTGTACGATGGTTTGAACATTCAAAATAGAGCTGAACATGTGTTATTGCTTTATGAATCTTTTTCTAATTTGGTGTGCTCATGTATTACTATAGTTGAATAAGTACTTGTCTTCACATGAAAATCAATTCATTATAAGCCGAAATGAAAATAAGGATCTTACGTGACCATTGAAAAAGTAAATGTATTGCATTGAATAAAATGAAAATCAGGATTGTTACAACTCGAATACATACTACAATAAGTTTGAAAAAGTGCATCTCTTTTTTAATATACATTGGTATGATAAAAAATGTCATCGTCTTTGTCTTCAAACTTCATCCATTATTCACGGCTTAAAACATATCTAGGCCCCTGAACTTACGCAAATTTGTCACTTAGACACTCCACCTTTGATTTGGACCTATTGAACACCTAAACTTATATTTTTTGACCTATTGAACACCTGGTTGATGACGTGTACAAAAAGTTTTGTCACCATGACGCCACGTGTACGCCACCTCATTCTTTCATTACTTTGAATAAAAAATAAAAAGAAAACAATAAGTAAAAAGAGATTCTTTAATAACAAAAAGAAATAAATGGAAATATTTACTTTGGATAGGAACAAGAAAGAAAGAAAACAATAAATCGTGCGTCCAAAAAAAAAAAAACTTTAAACTTGCCAATGACTATTGAACGCCCAAACACCGATCCTTTCCCCTGACTTGGGCTTTCCCCTCCGCCGCCGTCTCCGTTCCGCCTCCCCTCCACGGTACTTCCTCAACCGGCCAAACTCGATCGTCGTCCCACCTCGTCTCATCTGCCAACTACGTCGTCGTCCCGTCCTCCACCTCTTTCGCTGCACCGCCGTCCAAGCCCCAGATCCGACCTCGTTCGAGCCGTCGCCACCCGTCTCTCTCCAGATCCGACCACCCAAAGGCGAGACCGACCTCGCTCGAGCCGGAGCCGCCGCCGCCCATCTCTCTCCAGATCCGTCTCTCTTTTGTCGTTTTGGCGCGTCGCTGGCCTCGTCGATGTCGGGCGCCGCCGTATAGAGTAAAAAAATATATAAGTTAGATAAAAAAAGTTAAAAAACTATGGATAAAACATGAGCTAACTTAATATAGAGTAAAAATTACAAAAAATTGATACTCCCTCCGTCCCCGAAAGTTTGTCCGCCTTTCCTTTTCGGGCGTCCCGGAAAGTTTGTCCATCTCTACTTTATTTCCATTTATATCACTATGCTTTTACAATGTTACCCTCAAACAATCTCATATATTACCCACATTATCCAACTTTCCTCTCAACTTTATCACTTTTTCCTATAAAATTACAAAATTATCCCTAACCAATCTTATAAATTACTCCTTTTTATACCCTTTCTATCAACTTTAACATATTTTCCCATCACTTATCAAACTTTTCCATTTTTTATTAATCCGCGTGCAAATGTGCTTTACGGACAAACTTTCTGGGACGGAGGGAGTAGAATAATGTTGGATAATATTATAAGAAATTTATTATAAAAAATAGTGAGAAATCTTCGGAAAATACCTTACTCTTTACTGTTTTAGAACGGTAAATATTTAGTTTGAAAGAAAGTAAGAGAAGAACAAAACTACAAAAGGATATATAAATATTCTACATGTACCACAAGTACAACTAATCACTAGCTTTTTAATTTATGAAACAAACTAGACGTAAAAAGTTACTTATGATTCTCTAACCACCTTCCTTCCTCTCTCTATTAATTTTTTTTTTGAAATCTCAGAGGGGGCAGTTGCCTCCACTGGACCTTCATTGAGTCCGCCACTGGTTGTAGGAAGTTTGTAGGTACTTAGATGAAATTACTACTATAACCTTATAAATAGAATTAAACGATTTCATAGAAGGGTAAATAAGTGATTGCTAACTTTGTTTAAAAAAAATAAGTGATTTTATAATAAAAAAGATAAGGGAAGAAAATTTCCAAAATAATCAAAAATAAATAGGGAGAATAAAAGTCAGTTTGTGAAAAAAAAAACCAAAGAGATAAATCAAAGAGAAATAACAAGAAATATAAAAAAAATTATGGGCAAGGGGCACAATGACTAGCCCATTATTGGTCATCTACGATAGGTAGCCCTCTTCCTCGATAAATTCTTGCAATATGCCAAGTTTGTTAATATATCTAAAAAGACTAGACCAAGTTTTATAACTTTCTTCTAACTTCTTTTCAATCTACCTCTGCCCTTCTCGAAATCATTGACGATCATATACTCACATCTTCATACATGTTGGGGAACCTTGGTCGACTTCCTTTGTAAGTGCTCAAACCAACACAATTTGATTTTTGCAACTTCTCTCTTATAGTAGCCACTTCAACGTTGCTCCTACTCACTTCTTTTCTATAAGTATCCAGTCTCGTGTGGTCGTGTGCTCGTCTATCCAGAGAGAGAGAGAGAGAGAGAGAGAGAGAGAGAGAGAGAGAGAGAGAGAGAGAGAGAGAGAGAGAGAGAGAGAGAGAGAGAGAGAGAGAGAGAGAGAGAGAGAGAGAGAGAGAGAGAGAGAGAGAGAGAGAGAGAGAGCATGATTGGTCTAGTCAATGCAATCTATGTATATATATAAGCCGTAAGGATTGAAGTCACCACTTTGTGCCACCTCAGATTTTTCCACATGTCGCCCCGAGCATGTGCCACATAGAATTTTGCCACGTGTCAACCTATCGTTGCACCATGTCACAATTTTTTTATTTTTTTATTATTTTGTATTAATCTACCTCGTATTCATTATCCATATCATATATAAAAATTTTCCACATAAGATTTTTGTTAAGACACATCATATCTCAAAATGACATGTTCTTAATCATAAACTAGCATGTACCCCGTGCCTAAGGCACATGTTTCGATTAAATGATTTTATTTTATTTCATATCTTCATTATTATTACTATGTAAATCATTTTCACTTTAAAATTATGTCGGTAATTTTGTATTAAAAAAATAAGCTTATTGAAAAAAGCTTATAAAAATTGTGATTTTTATCAGCATCCCATGGTTCAATATTTTTTTACCCCGATAAGAGCCAAGAAAGATTGAAAATGCTAAATTAATTAATTGTTCTTCCCATTAAAAGTAAATGGGTAATGGTTGTACCCTTCTTAATTTTCTAAGATAGGTGGATAAATTGAATTTGGAATTCGTATTATGACAATTCTTATTGCAAAACAAAAAAATGTAACAAAATAGTTATATGTATTATGGAACATACAGAAGCAAATACACATATTTTTACATCAAGATTTGGAGAACCCACATGATAGAAAAAACATGCATCACAATTATAACAATTACTAATTTATTCAGTTATGGTTCTGTTAAAAATATTCAAAGATATTATACTTATTCAAAGCCAAAAAAATTGAAAAAAAAAAAGAATTTTTTTTTTTGGTTTGGTTTTTGGTTCATTAACTTTAAGAATTTTGGATTTGATGCGATTTTCGCTTCACTAAATTTAAGAATTTCGGCTCGGCCCTACTAGTTATACATAGGAGAGCATCATATCATTAGTACATTTCTATAATAAAATCACACTGATACTTAAAACTAAAAAGCCTCCTTACATATTTGTTTAAGAAAAAGAAAGTCATTGTACTATTTGTCATAAACGTCATTCATTTGTAGATTTATTAAGTGATGTATATCTCATTTGCATACTCAACAGGATTAATTTTAGCATAACACTGATGGATTCACTATTATTCGTTCATCAACAGAGGCCTACTAGACTATTTGTGGAAATTTTCAAGTCTTCTGAATATATACCACTACAAAAGCTGCTTGACCATCAAATAACCCGATCTGAATGTAATAATTTGTTAAGCACTAAGCCCCTTTGTGTTGCAATAGCAAGAGGGTAGATATAATAGCTGACATGGCAAGGGACCCATTCTTAACTTTGCTTGATAAAGTCAAAAAGTAATAGAATAGAAGTGACTACATAAATTGCCCCTGGCCATGTCGTTAAGTAGTATAATAACCCAATGACAATTATCATGTGTACAACAGTCATAGATACTGATGTGGGGTATGAGTAGTTTATGAAAACTACAAGTGTGAGATATTGGGATTTAAGTTGTCAAATTTTTATTTCATAAAACACCTCGTGTTTAGTGTGCTGTCATTTCACTTTAATCAAGTTATGTTTTCTTGCAAAGTAGAGTTCTGAGAAGGTTGATTCTTAGTCTCTAGCTAGTGTCATAAAACTGAAAAATTATCGATTCTTAAAATACAAAAAATTAAGTCTGGGTACTTTTTAGTCTCAATAAAGAGAGAAAAACGAAAAAGATCGGGGGTTTTAAAGTCACTTTGTAACAAAATTGACTTAATGACAAAAACAAAAATACATCTTCTCAATAGTTGGAATTTGTCTATCGGTGGCTGAAATTGAATCAATCTCCACATTGCAAAATGGAAGGTGTCTCTAACCTTTAGGAGCAATGTAAAAAGCTTTAATTTGCTGCATATGGCAAAAACAGTCAAGTCAAAAAAGTGGAAAATATATTAAGTTGTTAAACTTTGTAAGCAAATTAAGGACAATTTAGTAGGACATTACATCCCTTTCATAAGGCCAGGGCTTTTTGCACACTGCTTTTTTACTTTTTACATCACGTCATTCAAAAGCGTCGCAATTTAAAGGCATACAATTGTTATATTAATTAAATTTAGGAAACCAAAAGTGCGAAAAAAAAATCTCGGCATCACCGGACGTTGGCAGGAGGCGTCGCCAGATGAATTTCTCTTCCCTGCAAATGATCAAGATAATATATAAGCTAGCAGAATATAAAAGAGGAACTAGATAATCAGCAAGTACAATTACAAAGTCACCTAACTGGCTCAAAGACGTGTATCTTTCCCCAGCCTCTTTAAAGTCACTGTGCTTTGCAATTCAATCTCTTGTTACCCACACAGGAAAATAATTTGTTAGGTTCAGTATCAAGAAACATATGCTGCCGCTCCATATTTAACAAAAAAAAGGCAAAAGAAGCTACAGACTGTAACACCCCGATAATTTATAAGGGATTGAGGTGCCCCATGCCAACAAGAGCTCTTCCTTTTCATGGTTCGAGAGGTCAAAAGAACTATGAAGCTAAGCGTGCTAGGACAAGAGTAGTCCCGGGATGGGTGACCTCCTGGGAAGTCTCTCGGGTTGGCATGGGATAGCTCTTCTATGGCCTCGGGCCTTACACAGACTATTTACAAAAACATCCTTGAAATAACAAAAATCCTGATCTAACACAAAAGTTAATATATATATATATATATATATCTCTCTCTCCGACGTCTTTGACGCTGAATTTGAATTGTGAGCGATAGATAATTTGGACGCTGAATTGGAAGAAATTGGTCGCTGAATTGTCACGTACACAACAATTCAAAGGAGAGCGTACCTGAATGATTTTGTATAAGAAAATCAAAAGCCTTTTATATGATTTGTAAATCCCCAAACCTAAATTCAGTGTGCATACCTCGTCAACGTCGACCGCAGACGTGGAGACCGAATTGAAGATGATCGGAACGTCGACACTCAATCAACCATCCTAATTAGGGCTGATCATCGGTTCGAAACCGAACGGAACCGCCCAAAACCGAACCGAACCGAAACCGATATTTCAAAAATATATTGACCGAAAACCGAACCGAATTTTTTCGGTTCGGATCGGTTCGGTTTCGGCTTATGGCGGTTCGGTTTATATGCAAACCGAAGAAAACCGACTAGGGCTTCAGCCGATGGTGGTTTCGCTGAGCGTCTTCCCGTCAAAGCCAAGAGCTGGGAAGTTCCGAAGTTGTGAACGGGACGTCGGGACCAAGTGAAGCTTGACAGAGATTGGGGAGATTGGGCGTGAACGGAGTAGGGCTTCGCCGATGGTGCTATCGAAGGCTTCGCTGAGCGTCTTCGCCGTCAAAGCAAGAGCTGGGAAGTTGTGAACGGGACTAGTCGACCGCTGAGACCAGTCGACTCGAGGGACTAGGCGACATCCTCGAGACCCTTGATGACGGCCGGCGTGAACGACGACGCTACCCGACGTCGAGGATGGAGGCGATTCAACGTGCTGGTTTTGCGGCCGTGTGAATGTGAGGTTTTCAATCAATCAGCTTTGGTTTAGGGTAAAGAACAGAGGGCCCACTAATCCCATGTGAAGCCCACTAATCCAATTTCAGATGAGCCCACTAAAGAACGAGAAAGCCACAAAAAAAATTTAAACATGATTTTTTAATTAATTCGGTTTAAACCGAACCGAACCGATATAAAACCGAACTGAACCGAAACCGAAAAACTTAAAATCAGTGAACCGATAACCGAACCGAATATTTTCGGTTTCGGTTTCGGTTCGAGTCGGTTCGGTCGGTTCGGCTAAAAACATCGGTTTTGGTCGGTTCATAAACAGCCCTAATCCTAATGGATTTACACAGCCCTATTACTCATGCCTTTTCTCGCTCGAATAACGTGTTTTATGAAAATCAAATTCTCTTATGCAACTGTAAAGAATATATAGAGGGAGAAGTAGATCAGTTTTCAACTTGATAATTATGAACGTGGGTAAGGCGGTTTAGCAGTTGTCAAAGTTCAATGTGTAGAAAATTGATAATCAACCGAATAAAAAACTACTAATATCACGTATATGCATCTTGATTGGAGAGATTTTAAATTAGTAGAGAGATTTTTAAACGTGGGTTGAACAACGTGTAGAAGCAGTTATTTTAATTAGTGAGAGGTTTTAGGCTGAAAAAAAATTGGGCTGGATTTTTTTACAAGTGGCGGACGGAGATGTTTGGAAGAGGTTCTGCTTTAAAGATATAGTAGGATAGACATAATTAAACTTTCTTTGGGTAAATCTATTTATTTTGGGTAATCATATCTCACGTAATCATAATTAGGCAGCTCTTGCAATGAAAACAAATAAAGTTTTTCTCACTTAGGAGTTAGGATTGATGTTTCCATTATTAAAACCAAAGATCACGTATTATCAAGCTCAATATCAAAGAGTATGGAACTATAATGGGACATATATGTATTGTATGTGACTACCCAAGATTACGAATTACATTGCCAAAGATCATCTTGTGCATATATGTATCTTGTGCATATTTATATCCTTAAGATATAATTAATCCATTTTATTAAGTCACATATTAGTTAAGATAAGAATGATTTTCATAATTATATATCTCAAAAGATATTCATATCAAATAGTCAAAATCTTTCATTTCTAATTAAGATTTTAATTAGTCTTTTTTCTTAATTAAAGATTTATTCTTGAATTGTATATTTCTTTAAATTTATTTATATTCATGAAAATTTAAAATTAAAATTTTCACCGTTTATATATTTATAAAGATTAGAATACTATGCTAATAAAATAGAGTATTAAACATATAACCAAACTTAAAATATATATTGAACTTCTTACAATATAATGTATTAATAAATCATGTAAAATTATATAAAAAAATTGTAATAAAGTCCGCACCTTTACGCTAATTTGATACAATACATATGTTGTAGAGGATGAGAGAGAGAGAGAGGAGTACGATGATTAAATTGTAGTTGTGATTCAAAATCAATCAATTTTTGGGGCATGCTATTCGTAACACAGTAAACATGCTAATCTAACACAGAATTTTACTAATTTATCAATAAATCCCTAAAAACACTATTACCTTTTGCCCCCTGTTTTTCTAAAATTTAGATTTTGCCCATTCTCCCTCCTAACCCTAGGTTGTCCCGTGGCTGCCATGGATGGCTTCTCTCTCGACAACTTCCGCAGGAGGGGGAGATGGATGGTTCCGGCGGCGGAGATGAAGAGGATGAGAGCGGAGACGGAGAAGACGAGGACGAAGGCTAGGGTTTCGAGGGGGATTCCGATGTGGAGGAAGTGGTTGTAGCGGTGGCATGGCGGCGGCGGCGGGAGGAGGTGGTGGTGATAAGGCGCTGCCCGCTGGTTTACTGATTTTGCAGTAGGAGGACGGCATGGGGGATTTCGATGTGGTGGTGGTTCCGCTGGATTTTATTTTAAATTGATAATCAATGGTCTTAGGATTTTGAGTATTACACCTTCGGTTAAACCATTCGTTGAAAGCAGGAGGCGGAAGTACTTGTTGACGGTGAGATGGTTGAACGCAGGAGGGGGGAGATGGTTGAAGTTGAACGCAGGAGGGAAGAGACAGAGAAGATGGGTTTTGGATTAAAGGACCGATTTGTAAATTACATAAAATTGGTGTTTTATTAGGCGTTTTAGTGTGTTACACATAGTAGTTATGTTTAACTATAATCGATTGGTGTGTTATAGTGACCTCCCAATAAAGAGAAGTTTTATTATTATTTTGTTTATATGAATTCAAACCTTAGAGAGATGAAATGTTTAATAAAAAATCTCACATAAGGCTGAGCACAGTTTGGTTGGAACCAAAAAAATTGACCGAACTGACCAAACCGAACCGAAACCGACAGAGTTTGGCTCAATTTTCGGTTCAAAAAATTTCAGGATTTCGATTTTTGGTCGGTTCGGTTTCGGTTATTTTTCGATTGAGTTCAATTTGAAAAAAACCCTTTAATTTATCGAAAACCCAAAAAAATGAACCGGTTTTTTTCGGGTTGATTTTTAGTTCACTAATTTTACGGATTTCGGTTTCGATTCGGTTTGGTTTTTACGGTTCATTCGGTTTTGAACCGATGCTCGATATTGTACTTCATGTCAATACCACACAAAAGTTATGTGGAGGCTCATTTTGTCCGATTAGAAAAATATCTCTAGTGAAACTTGTCTACGAACGCAATTTTTGTGAAAGTTTACCGTATACGGAGGGTCCTTTTCTCTTCCCCAGTGACCATTGGAAGTTTCGAACCGTTCCTGGTCAAAAAAATCAGTGCAAAGCCAACATAAAAAGGGCAAAAAGGTGAAACAGAAATGCATGAAGCAATTGCAAACTGATGAAAGTCCGGCCACACAGTTCTTCAACTTGTCAGCCTATATATTTCAATCTCTAAAATCCGCCACTGTCATCGCAATGCTCAACTCCGACGTCTCCAGATTCCGCTTTCGCCTTTCTCGTTTCATCGGGTGCGTATTTATTCCTCGATCTATCCGCCACATTTAGCAGTCATTTGACTTGTATTTCCTCTACAGCGCGTGTTGCTAGCTCTTTCCAATCTCATTTCTGTTGATTGTGTCGTCTTCGACCTCAATTTGAACTTAATCTAGGTTATTTCTTCGTAATTTCAGAGTGAGGTAGTTTCGTGGAGATATTATTGCTAGGTCTGATTCTGCTAAGCGGGAGTGTCTAGAGCTATGGATTTTGCATATAATGGTGTTAATTCGAAAGCTACGTTTAGAACGAATGCCTTGCGACACAATTACATTGGGAATACGAGCGTGCTTGTTAAATGCCATGTTCTGAAGGACGTGAGGAGAAATGCGGAACCGATTGGACAGTTGAATTCAAGTTTGTGTTTCGCAAGAGAGGTGGACATTTTGAGGAATTTGCAGCATAGGAAGTCTGCAATTAGCGTGAAACTGCTGAGGCCAGTGTTTCATGTACAATGCCACACCAGTGATTCAATGCCACACATTGAGGAGAATGATAAAAACATAGAGATAGAAGAAGATACTGTTCAAAAAAAGAAGCAAGAGATTCAGAAGGACGACACTCGGGATAATTCGCCTTCAAGTTCAACAAAGCCATTGTTGAATAAGTCGTCTCGTTTCATTCCTGCTTCGTTCTTCTCATTTCAGGTTGATGAAGCCGAATTCTCTCCAGCTTCTGTGTTCAACGGCCTTATTCAATCTGGAAGGAAACAATTGCCTAAGCTTATTCTTGGGTTGCTGCTTCTTGGAGCTGGGTATGATGTGATGTTACTAACAAATGTCTCAGTTATATATGTGATCTTTGTGTGATAATTAGGAGTTGAATCATTTCTACAGGTTCACTTATCTTACCATTCGAGCAGACAAGGGTTTTCTTCATCCATCAGAAGTAATAACCACAAGTTTGGATGAGTTTTCCTCTACTGCAAAGCCTGTAATTAGACAGTTACAGAAGTTTCCAAAAAAAGTGATGGAGCTGGTTCAGTTGCTTCCTCATGAAGAGGCAAGTGATATTTATTCATTGTTTGCATAATCTTTGAGGAACATGTAACAGATGTTCACCTTTCTGTATGCAGATAAATGAAGAAGAGGCATCTTTATTTGACATGTTATGGTTACTACTGGCCAGTGTAATATTTGTGCCCCTATTCCAGAAAATTCCTGGGGGTAATTAGCCTAGTCTGATATGGTCTATTATGTTTAATGAAACTAGTACATGTTTAGTGACCTAAATGAAGTTTTTCTACTAAATGTCTTTCTTATAGTTCTGTTATACTATAGATTTAGAAGTTGTACATCAAATGTTTTGAACAATCCTCTAAACGTTCAGGGAGTCCTGTTCTTGGTTATTTGGCTGCGGGAATATTGATCGGGCCTTATGGTCTTTCAATCATCCGACACGTACATGGGACAAAGGCAATTGCAGAATTTGGAGTTGTGTTCTTGCTGTTCAATATCGGCCTTGAGGTGGAGCTTCAATCATACCTTTATTCATGCCGTGTTCTGTTAGTACATCAGCAATACATTGAGAAAAAATATTAAAATGTGGCTTACCTCTTGACAGCTTTCTGTTGAAAGACTGAGTTCCATGAAGAAATATGTTTTTGGATTGGGCACTGCGCAGGTGATGAGGATTCCTCTGTGCTCATCTATTTTTTAGGATCCCTATGACCACCACTCCTTGATTTTGATCTTTTTATGCAGGTCTTGGTGACAGCAGTGGTAATTGGGGTGGTCGCTCATTTCTTATCAGGTCACCTCGGACCTGCAGCCATAGTAATTGGCAATGGCCTGGCTTTGTCCTCTACAGCTGTCGTCCTTCAGGTGCCATTTGTGACTACTTCTGCTATGATGTAACAGACTATTTTTCCTGATTTCCACTTGGAAGTTGGAAGCTATAATCTAGGCTTGTTGTCCATGACCTTCCTTTATTGGCAGGTTTTACAAGAGCGAGGTGAGAGCACATCTAGACATGGACGAGCCACATTTTCAGTTTTGCTATTCCAGGTGCCTTTTCTGATTCAAATACTTAATTAGTTAACTGTTCTTAGCAAGTGTTTTCTACATCTAGTTTCACCCAAGTGAATTTGTGTACTCTCCAGCATATGGCTAAAAGCTAGTCCAGGTTTTGCTGCAAACTTGAAACTGTTTTTGATTTTCTTGCTAGTTTTATGTCAGGATTTGGCTGTTGTGGTGCTGCTGATACTCATACCTCTACTTTCACCAAATTCTTCCCAAGGCGAGGTAATGTTCTTGCACTTATCGTATTTTCTTTCGAACACTGTGCCACCTGGTTCATTTTACTATAGTTGTCAGATTGCTTCACATGAAAGCCTATGATAAGTGCTACTATGGCTAAGAAGTTGAATGATTCAAGTAGATTTGAGAACTACAGCTTTCTTCTGCAGTGATTTCTCTTTCTCAAAATATTGTATGCAGCTTTTACATCCTATCCCCTCCCCTAGCATACTCAACACCACAATTTATGACAGGCATTATATTTGTTTTTTCATGGCAAGTTTTATCAATATTATTGTCAAGAATCTCTTTGCTTTACAAACAACAAGTTTGTTAGGAATCAAATTAATGTGACTATTAGTATTCACAGTTGTCCACTAAAAGACCCTATGATTTTTGTCTTACCAGCTATGAAGTGCTGCAAATTGTTATATAGAGAGATGTTAAGTCAGTAATAGCTCTATATACATGACCTTTATTGTGTCTTCATAATTGGATTTTGGAATTTTTCAGGTTGGTTTTCAAGCGATCATTAAGGCACTTGGAATAGCGGCTCTTAAAGCAATCGTTGCCATTTCTGCTATTATTGCTGGTGGGCGTTTGGTATGTCTAGTGCCAACTTTCGAATGTGCAGGAATAGTGTCTTTCTGTTATACTAGTTAGCTCTTTGACTTGTCTGTGAGATTTATCATGAGTTTATTCACCCTTGTTTCCCTGCAGCTACTGCGGCCAATTTATAGGCAAATTGCTGAAAATAAAAACGCAGAGATATTTTCAGCCAATACACTTCTTGTCATATTGGGGACTAGTCTCTTGACTGCCCGGGTATGTAATACCCGCAACATGATCAATAAATCCAAGTTGAAAAGTCTTTCCACGTTTGAATTGTATAGTCCTATTGCTAATCTGAGCTTGTCACTTGTTATTTTGGATCAGGCTGGTCTGTCTATGGCACTTGGAGCATTCCTGGCTGGTTTACTTCTAGCAGAAACTGAGTATTCTCTGCAGATTGAGTCAGATATTGCACCATATCGTGGCCTTCTCTTAGGTCTTTTCTTCATGACGGTATGTACTCATGTTCACTCTTGGATTTAAAGTAAAGTAATTTAATATATCTACTAGCTATAAGGTTGTGTTTGGTATCATTTTTGGTTACTACTTCATCATGGCTTTTGGTGGTGAATACTTTTGGGGGATGTGGGCTGAGAGATGAAGGAGAGAGAATGGTTGGGTTCTGAAGAAATATGTAAATAAGGCACAAAAACCAAAGTGTTATATAGCAACCAGCTATAGTTTGTGAAACAGTAGATATCCCAATTCAACATTATGTCTTGTAATGCTTACAATTCTGGCATCCAAACAGGGCATTATATTGCAGTATCTCAACTTCTATATAGGGGTGTTCCATGGGGGCCTTGAATCCCTGTTAGGTGAAAGCAAGCATGTTTTTGCATGTTCTGAATGATTTCTGACGGCCAGTATTTATGGATGGATAAATTTTTACCAGACTATGCGAAAGAAGAATTTAAGATTTTTTTGTTCATTTTCAGGTTGGGATGTCTATTGATCCAAAGCTTCTGGGAGTAAACCTGCCAGTTGTTGCTGGGGCATTAGGGCTCTTAATTGTTGGCAAGACTCTGCTAGTTGCTTTACTTGGAAAAATGTTTGGCCTTTCAGTCGTATCTGGCATCAGAACCGGTCTTCTTCTTGCACCCGGGGGAGAATTTGCATTTGTGGCTTTTGGAGAAGCTGTGAACCAGGTTTGACAAACCGGAGCTCCAACTTTTGACTGAAATTATACCAAATTGGGTGCTCTTGTTTATCCTATGCTATCAACTAATGTCATCCTTTTCCTTGATAAGCCATCTTTAATAGCTCATTTCCACTTATTTATAGGGTATAATGTCTCCCCAACTGTCATCCTTGCTTTTCCTTGTGGTGGGGATCTCCATGGCACTCACTCCATATTTAGCAGCTGCCGGTCAGCTAATTGCTTCTCATTATGAACTGCATGATGTCCGAAGTTTATTACCAGTTGAGAGTGAGGTATGATTTATAAATAGTTTCCACATTTAAGCATTCTATGAGTTAGTTGCAGTACATGAAGATCTAGTATTGGGAATTTGGGACAAGAACTAGCTCATTTAATTGCTACTAATATGATTCACTTGAAATTGTATAGGGCACTCCTAAACAATAATTAAGGTTGTTATAAAATTAGACGAATAATGCAATTACAGTAACAGGGTGTAAATTGTCAGACAGAGAAATGTAATTGGGCGTCTCTCTCTCTTTTTGTAAGATCAATATACCTAATCATTCCGTGCTTCATTACCCCCTGTTTAGACTGACGATTTGCAAGACCACATCATAATCTGTGGATTTGGACGTGTTGGTCAGGTATTTTTCTTATTTTTTTATATTAGAAGTTAGGTTCGGACACAATCTGTCAATTTTGTCAGATTGTTTTTGACCACATATATGGATCATTCCCTTTTCTTATCCTGGCAGATCATATCTCAACTTCTTTCAGAACGGCTGATTCCTTTTGTTGCCCTTGATATTAGAAGGTTTGATTAGTGTATTGCTAATTCCTTCATTTCAATATACAACAGAAATACCCCACTTATATTGGAGATGTTTCTTGATCACTTTTGATATTTATAAATTCAGTGACCGAGTTACAATTGGACGTGCACTTGACCTTCCAGTTTATTTTGGAGATGCTGGAAGTGCCGAGGTAATGCAAGCTTGCAGAGAAATTATATCCATGTTTTTGTATGCTCTCATGCTCAGATGCATCAATTAAATTTCGTAGGTCCTACATAAAGTCGGTGCCTCCAGAGCATGTGCTGCAGCAATTACTCTAGATAGCCCGGGGGCAAATTATAGAACTGTCTGGGCTCTAAAGAAACATTTTCCCAATGTGAAGACTTTTGCCCGTGCTCATGATATCATCCACGGTCTTAATTTGGAAAAGGCCGGGGCTACTGCGGTATATGTCTAATTTTTCTTACTACCCTCAGTTATCTATATCTTACTAGTATTTAATATTGGGGCATGAATCTATAGTCAGTTTTCTCCTTATAATGAGCAACTCGCAACAGATTCTAATTACTCTAGCCCATTTTGTCTCAACTTCTATAGGTTGTGCCTGAGACCTTAGAACCAAGTCTTCAGCTAGCCGCTGCTGTTCTTGCACAGGTAAGAATGCCATGGAATAAAATGGCTTGTCTACTGATATATGGAAACCTTAGAGGCCTATATGGCCACCAATACTAGCATCAACTTGAGATCTACTTCTAAATCTAGCTTAGATAGTTTCTAAGCTTTATTATGGATTGACTTTGGTGGTGACTTATTGGGTTCCAGGCGAAGCTACCCGTGACTGAGATAGCTGCAGCCATCAACGAGTTCAGATCCCGCCACCTCTCTGAGCTTACCGAGGTACTACTACTCTGCTTTAACCTACTAGTTTGGTTCAAATATTTAAGTTTATGCGCCATTGCCTGTTACCAATTGAGTGAGCTCTCCAATGTACTGAATATACAGTTATGTGAGGCGAGTGGAAGTTCACTTGGGTACGGATACTCCCAGGTGATTGGCAAGCCCAAGGCTCGCCCCACCGACTCCGTGGATGATGATGAACTTAGCCAAGGTATGCTGGCAATGTAGACAAAATTTCACTGTTTTTCATCTATTAAGTAACAAAGAACAAATGAAGGGAAGAGGAAGCATCGTGGAAAGTGTATACTGTATAGCCGAGCACAAACTTTTCCTATGTAGAAACTAACGTATTATCCCAATGCAATGCGCGAATTTTGTTGAAATTGTACTTTTATATCGAAAATGCATCAGGTGACTGAATGTAAGAAATAAATTGCTTTGTACACTCACTACTTTATCACCTACACAATAAATATGATCACCGACTAATTTTTAACAAAATCAAATGAAACATTTGAAAGTATTTTTTGTAAATCTTAAATGCGAAAAATTCAGTTGTATATCTCCGTATTGTGAATTTGAATAGTATATGCTAGAATTATTCCGTTTAGTTTCACAAATAATATTGTTGATATCAAAAAAAGAGATATCATTATTGATATATTCCACCAAAAAAAAGTGTTATTGATATAAAGAGAGGCAGGATTGTACAAAGTGGAACAGGATCCGGTCTAGCGGAGTTAGGAAACCAACCAAAATTGTATTGGACCGTCAGACACGCTTAGTACTAGGGTTGTGAATATGATATCCGATCCGACGATCCGATCCGAGATATCCGTCGATCCGACCCGTTTTTATCCGTATCCAAATTAGTCCGATTAAAATCGATCTGTATCCGATCCGACCCGCTATTTTTTTCCGGATATTTACGGATCGGAGTTTCAGATTAATGGATATCCGAAAATATCCGTATATATTAAATATATATTAATACATATATTTAAAAAATATATATGTAAATAAATATATGTTTTTACCAAAAATTATATATGTATATATTTAAGAAAAACATATATATATATTTAATATATATGTATATATTTAAAAATTATATATGTGTAATTTATTAATTTAAGCAAGTTTAATTAAAATGGATCTTTTCGGATATCCGGGATATCCGCCATCGGATATCCGATCCGAACGGATATATTTTCTCGGATATCCGACTAAAAATGGATCGGATACGGATCATGATTTGAGACAAAATAATTTTCGGATATCCGCGGATTCGGATCGGATCGATCCGAATTCACAGCCCTACTTAGTACATACAATAGAAGATTGCGGTAAGAGTATTAATTAGAGTAATATATAGACAGAGATCTCGTGGTAAGAACAAGTCCTTATGGGGCAATTTTTTTTAGTTTTAAAATTATTTTTGATTTATTTTTATTTTTAAAAAATTGAATAGTAACAAAAAATGAAATAACAATATGAAAAAATTGAACTTATTGTACAAAACATTTAACCCCTACAAATTACATAATTGAACTTCTAGTACACGTAATTGAATTTTTAACATAATAAATTGATTTTTGGTTGTAAAAATTGAACTATCACATTTAAGGGTTAAAATCATTTTTTTTTGAAGAAAGATATTTTTTTATCTTTTTAAATTTATTATTTTTAGTTTTTATTTATGCATTACAGTTGTTATTTTGTAGCAAAAAATATTTTTGAATTAATAAAATATAAAACAAAAATACTTTTTATTTTTGTGAAAATGGAATTATATAGAAAATGAACTCGAAAGATATAAAAGTTGAACTCATAGAACAAAAAAGTGAACTAATAGATAATATTGAAAATTGAACTCATAGTATTTATACTACGAACTTTTAGTATATTAATTTTAACTTTTAATGTATAAAATTGAACTGTCGTACTTAAATGTTTTAACAGTATTTTTCAAAAAATAAACTAATATCGTTTTCGTGAAAAAATAAATAAATCATCTATTACATAGTATGAGTTGTCCATCCGTTTTTAATGGACGAAGGGTATGCTTTATAACCAGATCCGGGTATGCGTTAAAACAAGCCCATGTTTAAAAAACCGAGGATAAGCAAAAGTGATGCTATTATTAGGACTTGAAGTCTTGAACCTTAGACTTTTGCACACAAGGGCGGTGCCTCACCACTTGTGCTAGAGTATTACTAGTGAAGTTTCCCGCGCCTTGTGCGGATCTTGTTAAACTTTTAAACAATTTTTTTTTACCTATATTAGTTTCGAAGTAAGTGGGTTTTTGTATTATTTTTCTTCAAAAATTATATAATATAATGAATTTTTGACGTATGACACATTAATGGCTTGAATATTAAAATGGAATAGATCGTATACATGTAAAAGAGATGTTTGAATTAACTTAGGATTGTTCTTCCTTCTTGCGACAGGGTGTTGGCTTTCCATTTAGTCAGTTGCGTTCTCGTTTTCCCTAACGTTTCCTCAAATGTTTCTTTGTTCACCCGTCCATTGATGATGGGGCATCCTCAGTATTTTTCCAAGTTAGTCATTGTTGAGATATTGAGGGTATGTTGAATAGTTCTCTATGTTGATTGGACACCAATTTAGAAGTTTGAAAAGCAGATTTTTGATAATTAACTTTTTGTGCTGATATCGCACAATATTCGTCAATTATTGTTTTGACTGTAACACAAGAATTTTGGGTTGCTTTAGCATAAATCATGCTGTCATCTGCAAACGAGAGGAAAGGGATCTTTGTACCATTTCGTGAAAGGGCAAATCCTATTGTTTTGTTCGATGTAAGACTAGTTTGTTTTAACTTCCTAGCTAGAATTTCAACCCCTATATATTATGAATAGGTAAGGAGACAAAGGGTCCCCTTGGCGTAGACCTCGTTCAGGGACTAACGGATCAGTTGGGTTGTTGTTAACTAGGATTTCAACTAATGAATTTCCCATCAAATAAAAAGTCCCAATCAAGTTTGTCGTAAGCTTTTTCCATATCAAGTTTGATCGCTATCCATCCATCCTTGTCTTTTTTGCTCCTAAAAGAAAGATTTCATGTGCTATCAGGACAATATCCTGAATAGCTCTTTTCGCGACAAAGGCTCCTTGGAGAGGATGTATAATCTTGTCCATAACTCTCTTTAGTCTCTCCGTAATAATCTTAGCAATAATGTTGTATATTGTGAAGCACAAGCTGATTGGTCTATAATGGTTAGTTGAGACTGAGTTATCGCGTTTTGCTAGAAGCGATATAAATGTGTGGTTAACTTGTTTCAACATCCTACCGGAGTGGAAAAAACTTTTAACTACTTTAATTACCGACGGTTCTACGATATCCCAGTATTTCTTATAAAAATCAGCTGATATGCCATCTGGACCTGGGGACTTATCGGAACCAATCTGCATTAGTGCATTTTTATTTCTTCGTTGGAAACCACTTTGGTGAGGTCCTTATTTTCTACGGGAGATATCTCATTTGTTATTTAGGTATTCGTTTAGTGTTTGATTGTTAATTTGTTCTTTAGTATAACGTTTTTTGACGTCTGCCATAATTTCATTCCTTATATTATTTTCACCATATATTTGTGTACCCTCATTGGTTCTTATCTCCCTTATGATTTTTCTGTTTCTGCGTCCACTCGCAATTTTATGGAAGTATCCAGCGTTTGTGTCAAAGAGTTTGATGTGTTTTGTTTTGGCTCGTTGTTTCCAATATGTTTTGTGGCAATTTAGTATGCATTCTTTGTTCTTTATCAGTCTTAATTGTTTTTGGACTGCCGCTGGTTGAGGCGAATTCTGAATTTGCTTTTGGATTTTTAGAAGTTCATTTTCTAGGTTTTGTAGTTGTTCATAGGTGTTTCCGAGGGTGCGTCTATTCCATTGTTTGGCATGATTCTTGAAAAGTTGTGTTTTTTTGACCAGTTGAAACATATAGGATCCCGTATAGTTCACTCGCCAAGCATGTTTCACTATGTTTTTGAAATCTTTTCTCTACATCCTCATTTTTTCATATTTAAAGGGTTGTGCTTTACGAATTTCTTCATTGTTCAATTCAGTTGCTATCTTGTAATGGTCGGATGACGAGAAAGCACAATTTTTTGTTGAGATGTTTGGGAACCATTGTATTATTTGATTATCTACTAGAGTTCTGTCTAGTTTTTCGTATATATTGTCGATTTCTATTTTACTTTTCCTCCAAGTGTATTTGTTTCCGGTTGTGGGTATATCTAGTAGGTTGCACTCATCTTTGAATTTGGTTAATCGCTCGAATCTAATGGCAATAAGGTAAACCCCATCTTTTTTATCGTTTGGTTCTTGTATTTCGTTTAGGTCTCCCATTACTATTGTTGGGATGTTCAGGTTTTGTGTTTCAAGAGTTAGGGTTGCCTAGAAAGCATCCTTTTCGTTTTCTTTTGGTGTTGCATAAACTAGACAAATTGCAATTATATATCGAGTTGAGAGATGTCAGTATTTTAGAATTCTGTATCGGGGATTTTGGATCAAAATCTCTATTGTCTCATTTATGAGTTGCTGTTCCTTCCATAAAACACAGATTCCCCCGGCCCTTCCCACGGCAGGGGACCATACAAGGTTATCAAATCCCGATCGTCTCCAAACTTGATCGGATGGTTCCTTTTCTACTTTTGTTTCGACAATCGCCATTACTTGTATTCTTTCTAACATACAAAATAAGTAATTACGACCTATCCCGCGACTATTCCAGATGCTAATCTTCATGATAACTAATTTTATATAGATCACGACGTGTCGGTATCTCGCATTTGTGTGTTTGGGTGACTGGATAATGTTATCCATGACATTTTCTGGAATTCTCCTGTTCCTATGTTTGTTATTCAATTTTGCTTTTCTACTGATGTCATGCTTTTTAGTTATATTTCGTAGGTCATTTTTTAGGATGTTTTGCATATTTTCCTATGTGTTTGTGTGTTTTGCATGAGATTTCAACTCTCTTTGGAGGGTTGGAGTCGCTTGTGTGTTGCTTTTGTGTTTTGTAGGTATTTGGAGTGTTTAGGAGAAGTTTTTAAGCTATTTGGAGCATTCTAGGAGGTGGTATTTTGTAGCGGTTTTCAAGTGTCACGTTATGAGGAGTTTTTCAAGGATTTCAAGGGACAAATTTGCAAATAAGAGGCGCCTCAAAAGGAGTACAAGAAGACTAAGGGAATCAAGGAACGAAAAGGAAGAAACACCGAGAAAAGATCAATTGTTGGGAACAAGTTCAAGCAAAGGCATGAAGAAAACACAAGAGTGGTTGTGGGTCGGGCACGACCTACACTGGGTCGGGCACGACCTACAATAGGTCGGCCTCGACCTGCCCTGAGCCATAGATGGACGAGGTTGACCACGATCTACCTAGGTGGGCCGCGACCTTCCCGAGAGCCTAACGCGGACGAAACTTACCGCCCAAGTAATTGTCCTTTTGGGTGTTTTAATTATGGATAGATAGTTGTTTCTTAGGGGTCTCTTTACCTCTATATAAGAAGCCTTAGGGGTCTCTTTTCTAGAGAAGCTTCATTCTTCTTAGGAGAAACTTGGAAGACAAGGGTTGTTAGGAAGAATTTGTGGATTGCAAGATTTGTAAGTTGGATCTCTTTTCTAATTCAAGTTGTTTTCTTTTAATCATGTCTTCTCCCTCTTCTTCTATGAATATTTGCATGATGATGAGTGAGTAGTAACTTTTTCTAGGGTTGGGGTGAAACCCAACATAAGCATGCATGATAAAACTTGAATCTTTGATCTATGCTTGACCTTATAATCTCTATCTTTTAAATCCAACTTGTATGCTTAATTACTTAATGAAAATTGAGGCATATTCTTGTTTGCAATTGAATTGAAAGATTAACTTGTGAATTGGAATAATTATTCGGGTTTAAGACGACAGTTAAAACCTTTAGATAACAAGTAGGATTGCATGTAAATTTCTTTATGAAAGTTGAGATTTTTTGATGTGTAAATTTGTGGCAAAAGTCATCCATGGGATTATAGGTTAAGTTGATCATTGATTATTGTTTGAATGCATGATTATGTTGTGGTGAATCCTTAGTCTTAGATATTTTTCCCATATTTTTGCAAAGTTAAATTCGTGCCCACATCAAGGTCGGCCCCTACCCTCTTAAGCCGGCCACAACCTCTTTCTGTGTTCTTTGTTGCGTTGTGTTCGTAGGTTCCGTCGTGGTCGCGGACGACCTCCCTAAGGTCGGGTGCGACCTATTCCTGAAAGTGTTTGTTTGCTTTGTTTTGTTTTCGTAGTTTAGATTGCTAGACTATAGTTTCTTCTAACTCCCGTCGGCGATCTTGACTTCGCTATACTCGGCGGGGTCTTGACAAATTTATTTTTTCAAGAATAAACCCTTCAACACCTACTTTCCTCACTCATCACGTATATAATGATGTCATGATCTCCAAACCATTGCCAATTTCTAGTGTTATAATAGAAATAGGTATAACTAGTTGTACCCGTCGTGCTATGCACGACTTGTATTTTTAAATCTATTTTTTGATATATAATATATAGAATATTAATGTGAAATGTATTAATAAAAGTTTTAACATAACTAATGTAATTCACGTGCCCTACACGGGATTAGTATTAAAATTTTGCTTAAATATTTTGTCATATACCTTAAATATCTTGTGATAATCAAGTTTAATTCAACATTAAAATGAGATAATAAATAGAAAAAATATTATTTAGTTGGTCTTTTGTATTAATTTATTGGATTCAGTTAATGTGTGTCCATGGATACATATTAGTAAATAATTACTTTAAATATATTTCAATTTTTCACCCATTTTAATAATCATTTAATATAATAAACTAAAATTATAGAAAAATGAAAGGGCACATTATAAAAACATTTAATTTGGAAAGTAAATAATAAAAAAAAGTAGTAAATCCTGTAAAACAATCCTAAATATTTCTAGAAAATTAAAACTAATCAAATATACTTATGATAAAAAAAATGGATATATGGTGTAATATAGTGATTGAACAACAAAATATACATATGGTTTAATTCTAGAATTTTTTTTGTAATTAGCTATTTAAATGTGATTCCAAATAGACTTTAAGATTTTGATTACTTTTTTTTGGTCGAAAAAGATTTTAATTACTAAAGATTGTGATTGCTAACTACAAATATACTTATCATAAAAAAAAATCAAGATAAAAAAATGGATTCAGTAAAATCTTCTTGCTAAATATATGCCTTTGTACAATTTTGGTTCGGTGAACTGTTTTATTTTCAAGATGTAGGATTTCTTTTTCATTTTGTTGTAATATATAAAATATAAGTGGAAACAAATTAAAGGGAAAAGATTAATTTGGGTATTGAATTCAACAACATAGTTATATATATATATATATATTGAATTTGGGTAATGACATGGCTTAAGGAAATGATGACACGTGGCTAAATCTGATGTGGCGCATTCTCGGATCGACATGTGGAAAAAGCTGATGTGGCGCAACGTGGTGGCTACAATCCTTACGGCTTATATATATATATACATATATATATATAGTTACTCATGAAAACAAACAATTACAGTTCATGCTACATATGACATCTCTCTTACAACAATAGTGCCCTATAGTTTCTTTATTATCTAGGTGGCTTGTTCCAATAGGGTCCTAAGTCCAAGTTTTCTTATTTAATGCCACGGTGAGTTTCCAATTGCCTTTGTCTTGGTTGTGCTTGTAGGACGTTTTTCCATTTCTGCAAACCACAACAAAGAATTACTAGTTCGGTATATAATTTGGGTATTGAATTCAACAACATAGTTAATAAAACCAAAGCATAATTTACTCCAAAGGTTAGTACATAAGAAGTGGTCAATTTGTTTTTAGGATACTTACTGGGATAAACCCATATTCAATTTTAGAATCCATTTTCAATGCTAAGTCAGCCCAAATTATTACTTGATTTTGGGGTTTTTTGGGTTTTTTTTTTTTTTGGGGGGGGGGGGGTGGGGGGAAGGGAAGTCACCAGGAAGAAAATGGGAGCGGAGGGTTCGGGTCTCTTGCCTCCAAGATGGAAAAGAAATGCAACGCTCCCATGGTCTTAAACCTGGCCTAACATCATTCGTAATTCTGCCTCTTCATCTGAAGAACTATAGTCTAAGATTGCATGCATGTATTAAGGCTTTTAGCTAAGATTTCATATTTAGCATGTATTGTACATTATTAGAGTTAAAGTGAAAGAATGATTAGTCTATGGCATTTGGTTATACTTGATAAGTCTTTAACATTACCCTAGACATAATGGTTGGACTAATGTGAAACATTCCTTATTTGGCAGCTAAGTTAGCAATAAATAGTAATGTGATTGATGGTCAATTTGATTCATGCAAGAATGACGAAACCATCTGATTTTTTGAGACCTTTAGGCTATGGAGGAGGTTCTCTTCTCTTTCCCTTTGCTACCAGGGGCTTGATGAGGCCCCAATAAGTTACTGCCATGACAGCATCTCAGGAATGTGATCAGTGTTTATCAGCTTTGTACAAGACTTACACTGAATTGAGAATTGGAGAAGCTGAAATGAAATTGGGGGAGATTCAGGTTGGAAATCAGGGGTACTTTCTACAGATTGGTGAGAGGCTCATTCAGCTTGAAAGGATAACCAAGGATTCTTCTAAAGAAGTTGCAAAGAAATTGAGGGAAATTCAGGTGCTAAATGAGCTTTCTAAGGAGTACATTCTACTGATTTTTGAGAGGGTTGAAAAGATGGATGGAGAACTTGACAAGATCGCTAAGGAATCCTCCTTAAAGGGTGAAGAAATTTTGGCTGCACAAACGCTCCTTGAGAGACATGTTATGGAAAAAATGGAGGAGTTAGGGAGGAGGAAGCTTAGGATAGAGATCATGATGGTTATGATTTTAGGAATATTGGGCCTCCTTAGTTTTGCCACTTGGAAAGCTAAACGTTTCCTCGGTGGAAAATATGAGGAGATTACCCAAGAGTTCAATTTCATAGTCAAGATATTGAAGATTGCTAGAGGATGGGTGAAGAAAGTAGGAATCTGACTTAATAGTTGTGATGTGCTGTCTCTAGTGATGTGTTGTCTCTGAGTGCACATGGTGCCTTTGGATGGTAAGCAAGTTTTCGATCAGAAAAAGTTGTGATGTGATTGATGTAAAGTGGTAGGATCTGACTTAGTAGGTGTAGAAAATTTGGGATTTAAATGTAGATTTTGGTATATGCTGTGTTGATATACGGTTGAGATATTATTGTGGATTGTGTTGAGATTTGAATGATTTTAGAGATATTGATTGTGGATTGTTTTGAGATATGGAATTGAGATACACTGTAGTTGGGATTTTTGAGATATGGAATTGAGATATTTGATTGGTATATGCTTATTATAGTTCCTGGTTTTTTGCACACAAAATTTTGCCTTTTTGCAACACATCATTCAAAGGCGTCGCCATTTAACGAGGTGTGATTATTATAATAATAAAATAGAATAGTAACAAAATGTAGCAAAAAAATATCCGTCGGGTGACGCCTCCAAAAGGCGCCAGAGGACCAATGGCTATATCAACAGTGGCAATGTTAAATTCAAAAATTCGACCGTTGGACCAACACCTATATTATTTGTCCTATAAAATACTTGAGTTGATTTTGGACCCACCGTATATTTGATAAAAGAAATATGGAGTAGTTTTTATTTGTGGTATTTCGATTAATTTGATTAAATTATACATTATCTATTTATGTAAAACATATATTCAAATTTTCGAATTTTGGTAAGAGCTTTTATCTTTTTTAATATATATCACAAATATAATTACTATGAACTAACTATATTTGGTTTACTTAATTAAATCTAGAATATTTAATTTAAACTATTTTTTAATAGAAAAACTAATTTTGTCACTTTATAATTTTATTTACTTGAATCAATTTAACTTTTTTAAGGTACTAATCTTTTTGATTTTTTTGCTCAAAGAGATACTGAATAAAAAATATGGAAGTCGTATTACTAACATTTATTTAATTAATTTTGGAATTCATAAATTTTTTAAAACTAATATAAACAAATTTATTCTCACCCCACCTCATATTTTTTATAAATTGTTTTAAATAATTTATATCAATTTCATAATATTTTCTATGCCAATAGTTTTTCAAATTCAGAATATCATGATCTTTTAAAAATATTGTAAATTAATAATATTTGTTTTGGTCTATTCATTCATATGGAGGCTAAACATTATTTATTAAAAATTATGATTAAAATAACAACATGTTTAACTTGGATATATCAAGTTGGTGCTGTGCATACTAAAATATAAGTTAAACATAAATTGCATACTAACGTATTTTATCGATTATAAAATATAAGTATGTGATTTGCATAATAACATGTTCTCGATCAATCATTTAAATAGATAAAACCAAATCAATATATGCACATCAGTTGAAGTACATGCAAGAACAAGCTAGAAAACAAATTAAAAATGTTCCAATTTATCTGTGAAAAGATTCAATATAAGTAGAAAAGTATAGACCAACCGACACTATTAATTTCACCAGCCAAGGTTGATCCAAAGAACTTGTGAATCAAGCTATTCCGCATATACTTTTGTTCTACCAGGTAAAAGCAAAAGACAATTAAAGTGGGAAGAATGAAGCAATCAACATCCAATCTAATCCAGACTGCAGTCAGTTTGAATTGATTTCCTTGCTGCAGAAAATGAGTAGCGAAATTGCGCCCGCACCAGACGGCAGTCAGAGTTCATCATCATCATCTGTAAACGAGACTACTACTGACTATGAAGACCAAGATCCACCACGGATGATATCAGACCCCGTTCGCCGTACCAGACGACCTCCGCCGAAACTCGACAGGCTGGATTTGCGCGCAATCGGAAACCCCAACTTCAAATCCCATCTAATCGGTGGCGATTACCACATCGCCCAATTCCTCTCCTCTGCAAAGGGCCACCGACACGTGACCCAGCTGAATCCCACTCCAAACTCAGTCAACTCTCTGCTCCACAACATCAAGGAGCCCTCTGTCCTCCTCCTTCAAGGCTGCAATCGCCTGCTCGCTGATCCTCCTGCTGTTGAATTCCCTTTCCACCAATTCAAAACCCTCACTACTCTCGAAATCTCTCGCTGTCCCCATCTCACCACTCTTCCTCAACAGGCCATCTCTCCAATGACTCACCTCCAAACCCTCACTTTATCTCATCTCCCACTTCAGCATCTGCCACCTGATTTCTTCTCAAACCTCACAAATCTCCGCTCTCTGGTTATGAGGGCATGCCCAAACTTGCATTCCCTTCCGAAGCTTCCTCATCTCCCTGCTCTCCAATGCCTCGAGCTATCTCATCTCCTTATTCAAAGTCTACCCAGATATATCTTCGACAATTTCCCCTCACTTCGTTGGGTCATTCTCAGAGGCTGTTCTAGCTTACATTCCTTCCCTTTAACAGCACCTTTGCAGAGTCTTGAGGTTCTTGACGTGTCTCACTGCACTTCTTTGAAAGAGTTCGATCATCTTCTTTGGCATCCCAAGCTCCAAATGCTTGATCTTTCTCACACTGCATTGCACAGAGTTCCTATTATCAGGGAGCCCTCATGCCTCACCCATCTCTTTCTAAGGGATACACACGTAACCGGCTCTTACTATCTTAAATTTGTCACCACCCTTCAGGTCCTTGATCTTTCTGGGTCTCGAAACGTGAGGCGGATCCATCGCGTGCAAGCTAACAAAGATCTCGTGTCTCTTGATCTATCGGATACCGGAGTTGAGTCCATAGATTTAGTCTCGGGCCTAATTCACCTTCGTCACCTGATACTCAGGGACTGCATTGGCCTAGTGAGGCTTCCTGCATTGAAAAGCCTGACAAGCCTCGAGGTTCTTGATGTATCGGGTTGCGGAGCTCTTGATGATTTGCCTGATGATCTGAGTTGCATCGCAAAGTTGAAGGAGCTGAATCTGTGTGGATGTAGTCGTCTAAAAGAGCTGAGAGAGGGCCTTTTTGATCACATGACAGGCCTTGAGAAGCTTGATCTCGCTGACACGAATGTCAACCATCTGCCTTCGGTTGCCAGCCTTGCTAATCTTGGTACACTTTCTCTGAGAGGTTTGGAGTTGGACTCCCTTGAAGCCTTAGCATCTCTCTCGAGCCTTGTAAGACTTGACCTCAAAGGCGTGAGCATTAGACCTCCACAGGAGCTCGGTTTCGGTTTCTTGAGAACCTTCAAATGCTAAACCTCTCACAAACCTCCCTGGCAAAGCTACCAGAGATGTCTAAGCTTGTAAACCTCAAGGAACTTTTATTGGCAAACTGTCCGGAATTAAAAGATCTATCTCAGCTGCAAACTCTCAAGAACTTGGAGGTATTGGATCTTTCTCTACCTGATTATTATACTGAAACTGAAGTTCAATCAGTTGCATTCCTTTCGGCTCCCAGTAGTCTTCGAAAGTTGTTATTGGCTAACCGTCCTGGTGTGCTGAAGTTGTTTCCCTCGGAATTGCTTGCCAAATTGGAGTATCTTGATCTTCATGGAACCGATGAGACTTGCCCCATTGGAGTGAAGTTCAGTGGGATGGAAAACCTTCAGGAAGTTGTAAGTTGGGATGGTAATCATATTCACCCAGAGCATCTCCTTCAAGGTAAAATCTCCAGCCACGACGAACTCCATCTTGTTTCCACCTTTATGAGCAATTCAGGGTTTGAACGATTCAAATATGAATTCTCAAAGGTCGAGGATCTCATTTTGAACATACTAAAGAATTTCAAATCAGCCGATACAACCGTTGCAGACACCTCCCGTAATGTTGCAGTTTCCAAGGAGGAGGGAAATAGTGTGGCTAACAGTGTTTTTGCCCAGAAGAATCAAGCTTTGAAGATGCATACTGATTTGAGGTACATACTAGAGAACATCGACCTTCTTGAGAGCTCCCGCAACGTCAAGAGTAGTGAGGGGCTCCTGAATGAGCTCATGGATGCTGCAACTCATCTCTGGTCCGACGACTTCCCGCTTGATTCCAGTAACCTGACTGAAATCCGCCGAGTAATCGTCAAACTAAAGCTCTTGGTCCCTCCTAAGAAGGTGGAAGGCTTGGAAATTACCGAGGAAGTGAAGAAGAAGAACAAGCCACGGTTCACCAGTTTAAAGAATAAGGAAAAGGTGGTTATTGATGACGGAAAAGACTTCCAGGAAAACACGGACCTCCTCAGCTCATATGAGTCCCTGAACAACACAGAAAAGAATTGCTTGTTGTGCTTTTCGGTTTTTCCTTGTGGTCAAGGCTTGGACGAGGGCACAGGAACCTCGAAGAGCTTATCCATGAAGAAGAGGATCTTAATACATTGGTGGTTTGGTGAGGGATTCATTGACTCTCAACATGAGAAAAATCCCAAGCTGAAAACAATTGAGGAGGTTGGAAAACAGATTTTGAAGGTGCTAGAAGAGAAGGGATTCATTGAGCTGGAGATTACTAAACGTCGGGAGTCGGGAAGTTGTAGAATGCAACCTGCTGTGCATTCGTTCGTGACTGCTCGTGCAAAGGAAGAGGGTTTCTTTGATTTCCACAACAAGAACGGGAAGCTCAGTCGACATTGCACTCGTTTCCAGAGGGCTCGTTTGTTAAAGTCACAAGATAATGCCCTGTCTTCTTGCAATCTCTGGGCAAACTATACCAGTTCTAAACAACTCCGAAATTTCAAAAATATTCGTACATTGATCAATGTCAATGAGCGCATGTTATATATTAAATCAGAATGGTTCGCCAAGATGAAGGATTTGCATGTGCTCCATCTCGGGGGATGGGACTTTGAAAACGAGGAACAAATTGAGGTTGTAGACTGGACGTTCTTGGAGGAGTTCAGAAACATGAATCAACTGAGGCTTCTGAGCTTACAAGGGTTTTTAACAATCATCAAGTTTCCAGACTCTATTTGTAAGCTCGCCAATCTCAAGATGCTCAATCTTAGAGATTGTACTTACCTTGAGGAACTTCCTCCAGGGATTGGATCACTCAAGAATCTTACTTACTTTGATCTAAGACACTGTCCCATCCTTTCCAAGTTTCCCAAGGGAATGAGACTCCTGTCCAAACTCGAGGTGCTCAAAGGATTCGTGATCACCTACCAAGTTGGTGGCCAACAACATACGGATGCATGCACTCTCAGAGAATTGTCCAAGTTAGACAACCTAAGAAAACTGACCCTTGCTGTGAACAAGGACGAGTTTCCCGACGCTAAAGATCTTCAGGATTTTGGGGAAATGAAGAGTCTTTGTAGCCTGGAGATTTCATGGGAACATGACTACAATACTAACCATGAACCACAAGATACCACGGGAATGGAAACACTGAGACACTCTAGATGGAGGAATCTGAAATGTTGGGAGCAACAGACGCGCCAAAATGATGCAGAGGAGCTACTAAAGAACAGTTATTTCGACAATCTGCAGAAGCTGGTTTTGTATTGTTTCCCTTCGGAAATGGCACCAGATTGGCTACATCCGACTAAACTGCCTAAGCTTGAGAAGCTCTATATCGTGGGAGGAGCTCTTGTCACGTTGCCTGGAGATGCTGATCAAATTGCATGGGATGTCAAAGTTCAAATTGCATGGGATGTCAAAGTTTTGCGGTTGAAGTATTTGCGCAGGTTGTACACTCATTGGCCAAGGTTGAGGGGGATGTTCCCACATATGATGTATTTTGAGCACTATGGTTGTGACAATCTCACCCTCTTTCCTCCTGAGGTGTGGGTTGAAAGTGATGAGAAGTAGTCTCCAGAATAGATGATGTCTGTTGTACTAATACTGATCTGTTGCCCTGCAATGTAATGGAGTTTTAGTTATTGTATGAAATTATATATAATTCAATTAAGTCATTTTTCTTATATTTAGATTGATTATATCTGGTTTTTGCCGCAGTAGCACAAGTAAACATGATATTGTTGAATTTTGCTGTTGAAAGGTTGTGGATACAATGCCCCAGAACTGTGCCTCTCCTGTTCGGAATAGACCTGATTCGTCTTGCATATGCTTATGTTGAGTGCTGTGGTTTATTGGAAGGATTTTTCAGGCTGCAGGTTCCAAATACGTCCTACAAGTATTTGTAAGATCTGATATATGTTGAAATTTTTTTTTTTTGATCAAGATATATGTTGGAATTTTAAAATTGGGTAACCAATCTATAAATGCTTAAGCTGGGTGAAGTCCTCAGCGTAGCTACGACTGTGGTCCTGTGATCAACTAAGCAGATATATGAAAATGGACGGTTTGGTATGAAGCTTAAACACATTGGTAAAGCCAGATTGTATTGCAATCCCGTTTTCGGTGGTAGCTACGCATTTTGGAATGCCCTTTTTGTCTCTTGTAGATTCTCTTCTCTGTTTTAACGCTTACTCCGTAATCGAAAAAAGATTCGAGAAAAAAATACAAAAACAAATTACACTGAAACTACATGCACGACAATACCATTTTCATGTATCATTAATTCATTACATAGCACAAGCATCCATATTACACGCATAGATTGAGGACATATTACAAGACACTTGAAAGCACATATGGTAATACTCACGATTAGGAGACAATGTTCATGCCTAAGCCCATCTTTACACGGCGGTGCCTCAACTATTCACCTCATCATCAGCTCTTTTTTGTTGTGGTCTCCTCCACTCTCGGAAACGTCGTACGCCCTCAGATTGCAAAGCAGAGCATCGCGACCACTTAGAACGATCTGGAAGAACCCGTCCACACCATTCGCCAAATGATCAAGCCCTTCTGAGAGATTCCCTGTTCTCTTTTTGAGCTCAGAGATCGAATCCTTCATCGCTTCGTCAGATTCCACGGGGTTTTTCTCAGCTTCCTGCATTAAGGAAACCAACGCCTTTGAACTCTCGTCAACTGCTTCTAGTTCTTTGATAAGAATGCTACCTGGCTTCAAACTCCTAGTGTTCTCATTTACAAAAGACTGAAGATTAGTATATGCCTCTGCCCATACGTAAGTCTCCTCAACATTCAAGTCTAGCAACTTTTCAGTAGACCCCATGAAGGCATTGAGAAAGACACTGCATACAAAGACGGTCTGCACTCTTACTCCATACATAGCTCGCATCAGAACTTTCCCTTTGGCTGAGTCCTTGATCTTGGGCAGATCAAGAGAATGCACAAGCTGGTCAACTATGGCACAGCAGTTTTCAACTCTAGGATTCTTTGAAGCAATGTGCTGCCACCAGTTATTGAGAGAAGAGTTAACTTTACTCTTCTCCTCTGGTTTGTTCTGCTCCAAATTATGCAGAAGGCATTGCAGAAGCAGCTGTCCCTGGCTCAATCGTGAGATCTCAGAGCTAAACGCAATGCAAACGTCTAGCAAGTTTACACTGTTCCCCAGATAAACATCTATCCATTTCTCATCCCAGTCACATACTGGAAGTTCCAAGTCGGTGATGAGAGATTTGACATCATCATGGGTCTCAGAAAGAAGCTTTACAGCCAATAGCATCCATGACAGGGTACAAATGGAGTCCTTGTTCTTTGGCTTAAGTTGTGTAAGCCTAGCAGCCAAAGCTTGCTCAAAGTTGTTCATCAAAGCAAGAAGTTGAGGAGTCATATAAGAACCCTTAGGACGACGCATCATACGGAAAGGGTTGCCAAATGGGAAGGATGGCTTGTGAGGTTCTTGTGCGCGACTCATATTTCCTTTATTAACTACAACACAGACCATAATCATTTAGACGAATGGAAAACAGTAAGGCTGGCTACGTCACAAACCATTGTGATAATATAAGACCAAACACTTGAAAAGCTCAATAAACACAGGTCTCAACAGCACACTAAGAGATTTAAAGAGGCATGATAAACAATTAAACACAATTGACAAATAAGTCAAAAACTATGCTTTTCATAAGGATTAAGGAGGCACATAAAGCAATAAGAAATTAGTTTAAACTGAACAAACATAGAGACTACTAGCAACCGGAACATTTCTATGTTCTGATATTGGTTGTATCTTTTTGAGAAGGATAATCATCAGTAACAAGATCTCGTCTTTTAAGCCCATGTTATTCAAAGACGTTGAACGTTGACTTCATATTTTCATCTCTTTCTGAGGTAGTTCATCATATTCCCATAATTATGCAAGGCAATTTCATAGGGAGGCCGATAATCTCATCGATTTGGGTAGATCTAAAGACCATCTCTATTTAATTAACCATAAACACTCAGATCCACTTGATAGAAGCGAGCAATTTTAGGTGAGCCACCAGCTAATCAGCCAAAGAAATTAATCAAAAATACACTTCTGTTTATGAAATTCTACAGCTGGACTACAGATCTGACCTTTTAAGCTATCCAACAGCTGTAGACGTACAATAAACAATTAGATCTACGCAGATCAATACCAAACTCGAAAAAACAACCAAAAGAACAACAAAGTGAGCAAGGAAATTCATCAAATCAAACATAAATCACCAAAAACAAAACAATCAATCAAACCTTCTAGCCAGATGAACCATAAGTCAACCAAACCTCGAAGGACCGAAACCACAAAGATCAAACACAACCAGAGGTGAAACCCTAGCGCTAGACATCTGATCTACACAAAACGAAAGAGAAAAAGCCATACCTCAAAAGAGTTTTCACGGTCGGCGAAAGGATGAGAGATAGGATTTAGAAATTCGAGCGTGAGATTTGTTGAGATGAGAAAGTTGAAAATGTCAGGGTAGGCATTTGTTTAAAGCTGTCTGGAGGAAGGTGAGTGATAAGCATGACAACCACGGAGGAGCTAGGATTATGACACGTTTCAAAGACTAGAGAAATGGAGGGTGTAGATATTTTCGCGTGGGGCCGGGCGTAATATTTTATTCTGCGCCCTGGCCCATTGTATTGCACCTCTCTCTATCTCTCGTGAAACGTCCACACAAATTAGGGTGAAATTTTTCCAATGTGACAAGTCAAGTTTGGCGAGTTGTTGGCCACTTGCTTGGCCGCTTGGCCAATTCTATTTTATTTATTCCCTCTGACGAAAATTGGGCCATTCTGATATTTAATTTAATAAATACTCCGTATCACTTTTAGTTGGGCCAACGGCCTAATTTCCCATTAACGGGTCTTATTTAATAAAATCTATAGCGTTGCGTAAGTAAGGTAAACTATGCAAGTACTTTTGCAATTTTGCATTCAAATAGCGTAATTGGTCTTCATACATTCGTTAACAGATATTTTCAAAAAAGGGAAAAAAATAGCTAGCAGAAGCAATAACTAAGAAGCGTTCATAATGCATAACTATTTCGTACAGGGCAAGTGTAAGAAACACAACAAAGACTCTATAAACATTGAGACTTCACAAATATAATAGCCTTCTGATCAAACTTTGCAGGACACTGTACAACACATAACAGAAATGCCTTATAAGAAGAGCCAAAGAGGTAGTTTGGACACATTACCCTGCAACTGATACTCGTGTAGTACATTTGGATAGCCCTTAAATCAGACCGCTTGAGCCCGAGATTCATTCGTCCGAGATTCAGCCCGGTTGCATCCAATTCCTCACGGCGGCTGCACCTCACATAAGGTGAGAAAGTTAAGGGATAACACGCCTGCTGGGCTTTAGAATTTGTTTCAGCAGCGTCATTTTGGGAACGTTCCAGTGTTCGACATGCCTGCTGGGCACATTCATAAGTAAATTGACAGGTGAAGATGAATAAACATAAGTGTGTAACTTTGCAAGCAGTAGAGTACCTGCATACTCTGCCAGTCTGAGCATCAAAGAAATATTCTGTGTACCCTGTAGCTGCAATATGGTTGGAAAATGTTGCTTCAATTTAGTGAATGTAGCTGTCTTTGTGAAGCTAAGAGTGTATTTGGTAAAACACTTGTTTGCATCATGAGATTTCTATATCAAGACACTATCACCTTACTAGTTACCTTATGAAGGTTGCACTCATAGGATAGGGTATATATGACCATGTTCATACGAAAAAAGTCATTAAAAACACAATTCAAGTATCTGCATTATGAATTAAATGTATGTCACAGAAGTCCATTGCTTTTGTGATTACAATTGCCAATAAAACAAGGTAGCAGCTTGTCTTATATATTACAATTTCTAATAGCCTGGGAACAGAAACAAAGTTTGATGGGCATTAAGCAATGATGGTTTATTCCCAAACACTTCAGGCTGTGAAAAAAACATCCTATTCAAAATGTTGTTATGAATTTGACATGTAGGGAAATAGGATTTACCAGAAAGTATTGGCCTCCAAGGAAAAGACAAGATACAACTGAAACGCCAGTGTCCAACTCCCTTGTCCTGCCATCGAGATATTCCAGCAAGAAACATCACAGAAATGGAGGTGAACAGGTTAGATCATGCAAGAACCAAATCTCTGATTGATTCAGTTGAGAGAGAGAAGCAAACTTATAAGAACTGACCTCAAAATCTTCCCACTTCATAAGCTTCATGTTAGACTTCTGAATGAGGGAGCCAAAGTTTGTGCAGTTCCTTTTAAACCTCTGAAGCCCCTTGAATGACCCTGCCGGATCAGCAAACTCACAGTTTTCCTCATAGGCCCCAAGTGTCAAGTTTCCTACAATCAATTGATAAGCTGGCAACAAGATAATTGGATGCTATTTGCAAAATCCCACCTAACAGATGCTACTAAACAGTGTTTACTGCAGAAATTTTGATGCATTCCATATGTTCAGTTCTAGATAACAACAATAGCAATTAGCATCAGCTGGTGCGTAACACTATGACTACCACTTGCACTACTAGGACTTCTAAGATTTTTCTGTGATATGTTATAAAAGACCTGACTACTTAAACTCTGGATTGCAGTTTCTTGATGCTATTGCATGATCAGAATTCAGAAAGAAAGGGACAACATGCCAGAACCTAATTCCTACAAAAATTCAACCATGACAGACTTGAACAAAATCCAAACCATATCTTATGCAGAACCAAACCAGTATGATATAGCGTAAGCGAATTAGTAATCGAGTGACAATCAAGCGAGTGATCTGTGACAGAAGAGGAATAGGGGCACAAGATGTGAGTCGTGACAGGCAGGCAAGTAATATAACAATCGGCCAAACCTGTGACAAAATAAGATCTCTGGAAATCGTCTTTGATGGTGGAAACCACGGCCGCCCGATCGACGGCACCGGATTCGTCAACAGCAAGGGAGGAATCCACATCGGAGTCTGCCGACGGCTGCTGCGGCGAACGGAAAAAGGAGGCGGCGATTCCGAGCATCTCAGAGCTGTACCAGGCCAGCTTCAGCAACGCGTTCTCCGGCTCGGAAGTCGGTTTGGCCGGAGATGAGCTGTTGCCGTTTGAAGGAGTGGGATTCTGCGCGTAGCATCTGAGCCTGTTGTTTCTGAACTCGTTTTTGATCATCGGTTGCCGTCGATCGGATATACGAGGAATCATGGAAGCTTTTGAGAGAAGCGTCGCCATTTTCGAGGGCTGATAGATGGATTGAGAATTTTGGAGCGTAGACTGACAACGTGAGTGAGGTTAAGTTGAGACGATCTCTGCCGCGCAAAAGTGGATGGGTGGCTATGAAAAATTGTGAGGGAGCGATGAAAAATCAAGTGATAAATCGCTCAAACTTGAGTGTGTTTATTCTAAAATTCCTCAATTTTGTTCTAGTACAAAATTAGTCGTCAAAGCCAACATTTTGTATTGTGAAAACTATACGGTTTGTGCCCTATATTGTGACTGGCTCGCAAATTAAATTATGAATTTATGATTCAAGTATGAAGGAGCCAGGGAAAGAAATTAACATAAAATGTGATTACAATGCAGGCTTCCGTCATACTGCAGTCAAATTGCATTCAGTCTTGCATTATGATGTGCAACACAAACTGCAATTTTAGCATGGTTACAGCTACAGCTGCTCTTTAACAATTAAATCTACAAAAGATGTACTGCTGCAATCCATCTGCAGTATCATATCGCATCATGAGAAGAGCATTACTTAAGGGAAACACAGAGCATTACACACAAAACATACACCAGTTGCTCAGTAAAATATAAACCCTGAGAGTTTTAACATTGAAAACATAACGACTCACATACGCCTCCTATCTTCTTCCCTTCTTCTCGAAATGGTGAGACTTGAGCTTCTTCTTGCGCACCACCTGCGTGGGACCAGCACCCTCTCTAAACGGCATTCCCATAAGGGCCAGCAGCTTATATGCTTCCTTATCAGTTTGAGCTGTTGTGGTGATGCACACATCCATTCCCCTGGGCTTACCGAGTGCATCGAACCTGATCTCCGGGAACACAGTCTGCTCACGGAACCCGATGCTGTAGTTTCCGTGTCCATCAAAGCTGTTCGGGTTGACTCCTTGGAAATCACGCACTCGAGGGAGTGCCAAGTTGATCAGCCGATCCAGAAACGAGTACATCAGCTATCATCACAGGAGACCAACCACAATCATGAATCAAATCTCCACAGCAGCAACAAGAATTTACATTATCATGATAAGATAAGAAGCTATTGCAAACAACACTTGTATGAATCCAACTTGACAATTTCATCTATTGAGGAATTTACAAAGAGACAAAGGCTTACGTTTCCCCGGAGAGTGACAGCAATTCCAATTGGCTGACCTTCCCTGAGCTTGAAAGTAGCAATGGACTTCTTAGCCCGTGTTTTCACCGGCCTCTGCCCTGTGATCAATGCCAATTCGCTGATTGCAGCTTCCAGACCTTTCTCGTTCTGTGAAGCCTCTCCAATCCCACAGTTCACAACAACCTTCTCAACCTTCGGAATCTGCCCAAAATACACATCCAAACTCAAAACTCCAACAAAAATCAGGAACCGAGTCATAATTCCGCAAAATGTACACAGAATTGGCACTCGCCGTTTTCTAACTAGCTAGAAGTTCTACGAGCAACAGAATTTGAAGGCTAATTGAACAAATCCGGACACAATGGGGGACTGAAATTGAGAGATGGATATAGAGAAAGAGAGACCTGGTGAATGTTGGTGTAGGCGAACTCCTCTTTGAGCAAAGGAGCGATTTTCTCAAGATACGTCGATTTGAGGCGGTAAGTCTTCTCGGCGTCGACGGACTCCACAGCCACGCCGGACGCCGCCCTCACCACAACCGGCCCGACGCTGACTCGCGCCGGTGAGAAAAAGGTCATCTTTGTTGAGGATTGGAGGCATTGGCCGTGAAACGAGGAGGCTGCAGACTGAAGTAAGGAAACGGAAGCCATGGATGAAGGCCTCGTTATCTCTCTCTTTCTCTACAGTGACGGTTGATTCTCAGCAGGATAGGGCTCTCTACCCCTTTTGTTATCGAGAACGACAACGTACTGGAAATCTGCAATTTACATAAGCGTCCCAAATTTCCGTTATTTACGAAAAACTGCCATTTGACGTTTTACAAGTTACGTCGTACCTTCCTTTATAATCCCCTTAATCTCCCTATTCTTTATTTGCTTAGCAATGTCTGTTGAAAAATTTGCACCACGTATCCCCCTTAGCTGCATTACACGTGTTCCAAAATTTTCAATGAAAAACGCCGGTTATCTTCTGTTTCCCCTTCTTTACCCTGACTCCCCCACCCACGATAACACGTTCTCATCTTGTAACCGCGCTCAAGCTCACCTACGCTTAACGATGAAAATCTCGCCTTGGATTCCCATTTTCCTCTCTCAGCTTCTCGATTTTCTTCATGTGGTAAAGAAGGGGAAGCAGAAGATAACCGGCTGTAGGTTGCTAACTTCCTTTCCCTGTCGTCCACTTCCTTTCTCTATTCCAACAACTCCTCAGAGCTTCGCTACATTCTGCTTTCATAAGAGAATTCGCATATCATTCAAAGGTAATTTTGTGAAATCGTGTTTTTTCGGTTCCCTTTTCAGCAATTTAGGTATTGTTTCACATGTAGTGCTTTCCCAAATTGAATTAGGTCATTGCTCACTGCGAATGTTCGGTGTAGAAATTAAAGTGCTATCTGTTCTGAATTTTTTTGGTATTATGCAAACACGTTCCAAAGATATGGATGCATGGTGAGTGTTGATCTTATTACTTGGCTGTTGGTTGCTAGCTTAAGAAGCAGATTTCAGCACTCTATAGCGCCTGGGGGACTTGCTGGAGACCGCCAAGGTGTTGTTCCTGCTTCAGGGTTTTCTTTTAGTGCCCAGCAAATTTGGAAAATTATCAAGGAGAACAAGGATCTTGACCTTCCTGCACACAAGGTAATTACCTATAATGCATATGTATATACTGAAAATGGTGTATGAGGAATATTAAATTTTTTGAGTGCTGTTCATGTGACGTGTTTATTGATCTGACATGATTTTGTCAAGCACAAACATTCTACTAACTATTTCGTGAGAGCATACATCTACTTGAATTAAGGCTCTTGAAAAACTGTTGATGTCCAGTAGCCATGATATTGGCCAATTAGGAGCCTAGGCATCAAAATTAGGCCACCAAATCACTAGGACCAGTGAATTAGAAGAACACCAATCAAAATTTGATTTCAGGGAGATGAAGCTGGAAACTTGACATCTCAGAAATCTGAGAGTGATGGGTTTTTGAAGCTTAGTAGGATGAAACTACCAGATGGTTATCAGTTTCTGGCTGATAAGGATGATGAGGGATGTCAAGATTGGTGCCATAGAAATTGTTCGTGTACCGCCTTTGTGTATTTAGATGGAATTGGTTGTTTGGTTTGGACAGGGGACCTAATTGATCTGCAGAAGTTTTCCTCTTCAGGACAGGATCTCTTTTTACGTCTTGCCCATTCCGAACTAGGTGACCGCCGTTGTTCGTCACTGATTTTCTCCTATTAGTTGCAAACCTATCAATATTGAGATTTGTTTGTTGGTTTCTCTGGTTTTGCAGATGAAAGCAAGAGAAGGACACTCATGATTGCCTTGATAAGTACCTTGGCTGTTGTTATTGTTTCTTTGTCAACATATTTGTTGTGGAGATGCAATATCAAGAAACAAGGTAAGCATCTGTTGCAAATGGCATAGCTCAGGACTAACTTAGCTTTGCATATCCCTACTACTTATGTAATTAGGCTAAGATTAACAAAATCTGTCTTTCTAGACAGTATTTGTTTTGCTTTTTCCTATTCCATTGACCAACATCATATGATAGTATTTGTTTTTTGTTTGTTGGGTTTGTAGCAGAAAACTCCCAAAGTGATTCAGAAGAGTTAGCATTGGAAAAAAGCTTAGAGGAAGTAGGTACACACGAACTACCAACTTTGAATATGAGAAGAAAATTAGTAACTTCTCATATGGTACCTTGACAACTTAGCAAATAGAGGTATAATTGACCCTTTTCTGCTCACTACTATCCTATAATAATTAGGTGCTTTCTTCTCTATACACCTTAGCAGTCTGGTTTAACCCAGTTTTTCACATAAGAGATCTAATTTATTTAGCATCTTGTGGCATAACATCAACAAAATAAACTTAAAGTAGAGCCCCTTTCTTGTGTCACTTTATTTTGCCTGGACCATGAAAGGTCTCTTAAGGCTTTTTGTTTATGTGAAAACTAAAACTATATTTTTCCTGAATTTGCTGTCAGATGTAAAGAGAATCAGAAATGATGGAGAGAGGCTATATAGCACCAAGGCGGTAACATGTTTAACCAACGTTGAAGCCTTTATACATTATACTCAAAGCCGAGGATCTGGGAGACGTCACTAGGCGTTTTAGCAGATTCTTGAAAATCCCACGAGTTCAAAGAGCTATCAGGTGAAAATGAGTCCATACATATGCATAAGAGGGGGCTATGGTCACCAAGAGCTGCTATTGTTTCATTACTTTTCAGTTGAGATATATGATAAGATTCTATTTGGTATGCACCATTGGGCAAACAACTGCCTCAGTTTGCTTATATGATGTGTCTGTCTGTGTTTTTTGTAATCCCTTCCAGTAGATTTTTTGTCAGAAAGAGACTAAATAGAGAAGCTTAATGCAGGTATGAAACACCCTACTGGAGATGCTTTGTTGCCACTTGCATTCAAGATGCGTGGCGATACAGAAAGAAGCGGCTCAGTCGTGCAAAGACGGATTTACAGTGTAGTGTAGAAACTTGTAGGAATTCCTATGGTTATATTGCATGGATTTGGAGCTTATGTTTTCTCTTGGCATACAGTTATCAAGCCCCTCTCACATTGTATTGGTTCAAAGGTTCTTACATTTGATATGTGCTCGTGTTGATGAAAATTCTCTTAACCCATACAGATCCGGTTTACATTGCACATGTCATACAAATATAGTTTCTGTTGCCTAAAAGGATAGTGCAAACATTCGTATATTTATGGCAGAGAGTTATTATCCTTTGTGTGTACATTCATATATCATACAGTAATATATGAATAACTTAATAAACTAATATATTTAGAGAAAAATCCCACAATAATCCTCTTTTCAATTATCAATTCCAAAAATATACCCCTATTTAATACTATTTCCAAAACTATATCTTTTTATTGGATATACCAAAACACCCCTATTAAAGAAACAATAATACCTATTAATTTCTCCCCTCATTCAAAATACGTATTCAGCCTCCGCCGTTTGTCCATGGTGTGCAAGTTGATCCAAGTCACACCGATCGTCACCGGTAAGCTGAAGCCCCTTCTTCTTCCTTTCCTATCTTTTTATTGCGATTGGGCATCCGTTGGTCGGGGTAGTGGGGGGTGTAGAGTCGAAGTCGGGATCGGGGTCGGTTTGGGCGTCGCCGGGTTCGGGTTCGGGGCGGGCCTGCGGCTGCGCAAACCCGAACTGGAGACGAAGGGGCGGTGCCGGAGCAAGGGTCGGGCTGGGCTAGAGGGAAGGGTCTCGTAAAATTATTCTACATAAAATGTAACAAGATTCTAGCAAATATTATGTAACAGAATCTTAACAACTTTAATTTACATAAAATCTAATCTACATAAAATTAATGTAACACATACACAAAATTAATCTACATAAATTAATGTAATACTTAAATAAACTAGACTAAATCTACATAAATTTTATCTACATACATTTAATGTAACAATTTAACCTACATAAATTATTCTACATAAAATTTAATGTAACAAGATCTTAGCAAATATTATGCAACAGAATCTTAACAACTTTCATTTACATAAAATCTAATCTACATAAAATTAATGTAACACATACACAAAATTACTCTACATAAATTAGTGTAATACTTAAATAAACTAGACTAAATCTACATAAATCTTATCTACATACATTTAATGTAACAATTTAACATACATAAATTATTCTACATAAAACTTAATGTAACAAGATCCTAGCAAATATTATGTAACAGAATCTTAACAACTTTAATTTACATAAAATCTAATCTACATAAAATTAATGTAACACATACACAAGATTAATCCACATAAATTAATGTAATACTTAAATAAAGTAGATTAAATCTACATAAATCTTATGTACATACATTTAATGTAACAATTTAACCTACATAAATTATTCTATATAAAACTTAATGTAACAAGATCCTTGCAAATATTATGCAACAGAATCCTAACAACTTTCATTTACATAAAATCTAATCTACATAATTTTTAATGTAACAAACCCTAGAAAAATTAATGTAACATACCAAAGTTGCGAATTGCAGGTCTACGCAATTCGACCTAGGAGGTGGAGGGGTGGCCGGCGGGGGGCTGGTGCGGCCGCCGGGAGGGTGGTGGCCGGCGGGAGGGTGGTGGCCGGAGGGAGGAAGGTGGCTGGCGGGAGGATGGTGGCCGGCGACGGCGTAGATGCGTAGATCTGGGCAAGGCTATGGCGGTGGTAAGGATGCAACGGTAGGGCGGCGGGCTGCGGTAGGGCGGCAGCCGACGGGAGGGCGGCGGCCGGTGGGAGGATGGTGGCCGACAGATCGAAGGTGGCTGACGGGAGGAAGATTGCAGGACTGAAAATTACGTAAAAACTGTAGAAGGGAGGTTTCTAAATTTACGTAAATTGGTTTTAGAGGGAAATTTTGTCCAATTTTATGTAATAGGTTATTATTGTCCAATCTATTGTCTAGGGGTATATTATTGGAATTCATTAATGAAAATAGGCTATTGTCGTCTTTAACCCATATATTTATATCTTTTTTTTTTTTGGTGAAAAACAAGGGCGAAGGGCCCAAGCAAACTAAGCTCTAACAGCTCGCATTACCGGCCTCCCACAACGATCAAGTTCAAGCATAGTGCAAGCACTTGGAGGGGGCTCGGTAAGGAAATGAAAACCAAACGAAAGGGCATGGGCATGCCTAGCAAAGGAGTCCGCGACGGCGTTCGCTTCCCTAAAGACGTGATCGAGACGAGTAGACCATTCTCGTCTAAATGAAGCACCAAGTTCGACTGAGGGTGAGTCGGCTCCACCCCATTCAGCACCAAAGAAATTGCATGAGTCGAGTCGGACTCGATCCAAACATGACGAGACCCCGAGTCCCAAGCCAGTTTTAAGGCATTAAGAATACCCCACAACTCAGCATCAATCACCGAGCATAGTCCAATCTTGTGGGCAAACCCCATGATCCAATCACTATTAGCATCTCTCGCCGCTCCTCTAGCCGTAGCAACTCCATCAAGGCGCACCGAACCATCAACGTTGAACTTGGTCCAAGGGCTGGAGGGTTTCGTCCAACTTACACTAACATTCTGCAACACTCCTTGCCTTGCTCCCATGTCACGAGCCCGCCAAGCTTGTTCATAGTCCCGCGCCTGCGTGTACACAAACTCAGCCCCCGCAGCAACTCTCCTAGTGTTTCCGAACGCCACCTCGTTTCTCCACTTCCAGGTCCACCATAAGGCCGTAGCGAAAATGGCCGACCAAGCGACCCCATCCTCCGATCTCCAGCTCGCCATGATATTTCCCCTGAACCAAGCTGCAAAAGGCAAAGAGTAGAGATGAGACACAATTTCAGGGACACCAATCTCAATCCAAAAAGGAGCAATTTTCGAGCAATCACGAAAAAGATGCTCAAGAGTTTCAGGACTTCCCTTGCACAAAGGGCAGAGATCAGAAACAGTCATGTGACGTCTTCTCCTTTCATGGTTCGTAAGAATGGAGTCTTTCATGGTTAGCCAAGCAAAGGTCCGCACTAGCTCTTGAGCACGAAGCTTCCATATCGCATTGTAGACAACCCCATCAGACCAACGAGTACTCCCAGCCCCGCTAATCATGTTGTACGCCATCTTAATGGAGTAGTTCCCATCCATCGACTCCTTCCAGGATAGGGCATCCGACATCTCCCCAACATCCACAAGCCGGATAGCGGCAATAGTCCTCAAAGCTGATTCCGGGAGAACATTGTTGAGTTGTTCCCAATCCCAATCGATCGCACCCCTCCAGTAGCTTCGCACCGTCCTATTGAGATGATCAGCCAGAATCGGGGTAAGAGCCACATCGACAAGACGCCCAGCAGCGGACCACTCATCCAGCCAAAATCTGATCTGCGTGCCATCACCAGCCAGCCAAGCACACCCCTTAAGGACGACATCCTGAAGGCCATCTTGAATACCCCTCCAAATAGCCGAGGTTGCGTGCACCTCAGTGCCCGACTCACGAGTGTACTTCTTAGCCAAGATCTCGCCCCACAGCCCTTTAGTGCAATGGAGAAAACGCCAACTTAATTTACCAATCACTGTCAAATTGAGCTCACGCATAGGCCGGATGCCCAGCCCTCCATCTTTCTTGGTCTTGCAAACCTCCTTCCAGTTGACAAGATGAACCTTCCTCTTGTCGTCATATTGACTCCAGATGAAATTACATATAACTTGATCAATTTTCCGGCAAGTGTCAGACGGCAACACAATAGTAGACATCGAGTAAACCGGAATGGTGGCCAGCACTGTTTTAGCCAAGGTAATGCGTCCCGCCAAGCTCAGCGTGCGACACTTCCAGGCGCCCAACCGAGCCTTGATCTTATCCAAAAGCGGGGCGAAGGTGTCTTTGTTAACCGCCTTATGAAGGATGGGCATACCGAGGTAGCTCCCGAGATCATCCGTAGTCTCAAACCCGCTTTCCACCCTAAGAGCGTCTTTCAAGTCAGCCTTGACATTCTTTGAGACAAAAAGTTTCGATTTGGCTTTGCTGATTTTCTGCCCTGAAGCGTTATAGAAATAATCCAGAATTCTCATAATCACCCGCATCTGAGGGACCGAGGCTTCCGCCATGAGCACAACATCATCAGCAAACATAACATGCGAAATCTTAGGGCCCCTACGAGTAACCTGGACAGGCTTCCACTCCCCATACTCGATCGCCTCATTGATGAGATGACTAAGTCTTTCCATACAAATGACGAAAAGGTACGGGGAAATAGGGTCTCCCTGCCTAATCCCGTGAGTTGGAAGGAATTTCTCCGTCATTTCACCATTCCAAACCAAAAGCATCGAGGACGAGCCAATGCAAGCCTTAATCCAGTCAATCCAAATAGCCGGAAAGCCCGCCTCCCGGAGAGAATCCTCCACAAAATCCCATCGGAGTGTATCATAGGCTTTCTCGAGGTCGATTTTTAAGATCATCCACCCCTTCTTGCCCTGTTTCCTCCTCATAGAGTGAACAACCTCTTGGACGACAATGATGTTATCCGAGATCAACCGCCCCGGCACAAAACTACCTTGCATTGGTCCAATCAAATCCTCTAGTAACGGACGAAGCCTATTCACCAGAATCTTAGTAATAAGCTTATATAGGACGTTGCACAAGCTTATAGGACGGAATTGGGAAATACGCTCCGGTTTAGCCACTTTAGCAATGAGCACGATAAGGGTTTCGTTCACTCCGTCAGAAAAGCTGCCCAGTCTAAAGAAATCTCGAACAAAGCTCCGAATCGACTCCCCAACTCGATCCCAGCACCTTTTGAAGAAGAGGGGCTGAAAGCCATCGACGCCAGGGGCCTTAAAATTGCCCATACCCCCAAGAGCTTCCCCAATCTCGGCATCAGAAACCGGCTTAATCAGAGAGTGCCAAGAATCAGAAGAAACCTGCGGAAACTGACCTTTAGGCAAAGAATCGACACTACACGAGTCACCCTGTTGGCGGTAAAGATCCTGGAAGAACTGGAAAGCATGATTCTCCACTGATTTCACATATATTTATATCTTAAATCCCCGACCTTTTCGCTAAAAAAGACATCCCCTAGCTTGACACGCAATAACCCGCAATATATACATATCTTAAAAATCCCCTACAAGGTAGGGGTCTTACACTAGTTAAAGTGATTCTCACAAAATCGCACTCAAAAGTTGGAGGTCATGCAAAATCGCACCTGAAAGCGCAAATCATACAAGAGAGTAGCGTTCCGACTTCCGATCTCTCTTCCGTCTCCTCCATATCCAATTCCGTCACAAATTTGGTGAGTTTTTTCTCTAAAATTTAAAGATTTGGTCTTCAATTTTGGGTCTCATGTGCTGGTTAAAGGTTTAGCTTTCATTCTCAATGTTAGGGCTTCATGTTTCTATTGTTTGTTTCATCTTCTCTTCTTCTTTATGCTGGGGATGGTGAGGTCTGCGTTGTTTCCTTTAACTGTTCTTTTCTTGTTATTATCTTCTGCCATGTCTCCATTGAGGTCCTTCGAAAGCTTGTATTTTGATAGTTTGATTGAATGATAGTCCAGTGATAGCAATCACCTGTTTTCCATACAGAGACAATGTAAGCTGAAATTGCAAGTTAGTATGTTTAATTATGACAATGTAGTATAAATATTGGCTGCCTGAGGTTAACCAAGCTCAATTCTATTTGCTCTGCAGTGGGACAACCATGAGCAGACAGACATTGGCCTATGGGGATGTCCAGTCCCATTGCAATTTCATTAGGAGAACGGTCACACCAAATCCATCTCATTCGGAACGACGTACGGATTCATCTCCTTGTTATCATATAAATAATTGTTGTATCTGTGGTGCATCGTCTGATAGTGAGAAAACTATGCCTTCTAGTGTTAAATTGGATAAGCTCCATAAGGATGTGTGTGAACTTGTTGTTTCTTGCGATCTTCAACTTGATATATTTGAGAAACCTGGGTCCAAGCCTCTCAAGGACATAGCGTGTGCAGTGTACCCTGGTTTTAACACTATCACTAAGCAAACACTTATAAACAAGGCATTGGCATATCAACAGGAAGAAAGAAGGGTAGTTCAAACCGACTTGCTCAATGCTCCTGGTCGAATCTGTTTTGCAATAGATATTTGGGGAAACCCATGCACAGTAGAGGAATACTTGTGCATCACAGCCTGTTGGGTTGATTATAATTGGAGACTACAGAAGAGGATCATCAGATTTTTAGGTTTAGCATCTAATGATGGTGATTTTCTTGCTAATGAAATCTTATTGACCTTGGGTCAATGGCAAGTTGCTGAAAAAGTGTCTGGCTTCATAGTTAATGATGCCTCTTGTAGTGATTCGTTAATCGCATCTCTTAGAAGTCATCTTCAAAGGAAAAATGTTTTGGTGCTTTCTGGAGAAACTTGCCATGTGCGTTCTTATTCGCGTATCATTAATCTTGTGGGACAAGCTAGTGTAAAGCTTATGGATGATGTACTTCCGAAGATCAGAAATACTGTAATGCATCTAAAACATTCTACTGCTAAGAAGAAAAGGTTCTATGAAGCTGCCCAAATGAATTTCGGTTTGAACACTACGAAAAGGTTGTTTTTAGACACATTCCAGTCATGGGATTCTATGTTCTCCATGCTTGATTGTTTTCTCTATTATCGAGATGTGTTTGCTGATTTTGCTAGAGATGATATGATTATACAAGAGTATTGTCTTACACAGAAGGAGTGGGAAATGGTGGTTGAGCTTCACAAGCTCTTGGAGGAGATTCATGAATTGGTTAATGATCTGTCAGTCTCTAGGACACCAACTGCCAATCTTTATTTCTATTTGGTATGGAGGATTCATAAGAAGTTGCAAGACATTTCCAATGGCCCTCCTAGTATTTTATCTACCACGGTGAAGGAAATTCAAGCAGAGTCTGAAAAGTATTTGTCTGATTTTAGTCATATTTTTGCCTGTGCTGCTGCCTTAGATCCTAGATTCAAGCTGACAGGAGTTAAACTTTGCAATGCAAAGTTATATGGAGAAGTCCGTGCTAAGGAGATGATTCCGGCTCTTAAGAAGACTTTGTTTGACTTGTTTGAAGAGTACAAGCAAGCTGATGCAGCTACATCTCCTAGAGTTGGAACTTCAAGTGTTAGCAAAGCTAGTTCCTCTGCTGATGATCATTTTCTTGCAATGCTTGATGAAGCTATTCAGAGTGAATATAGCGAGATCGATCAAATGTCAGAACTGGAATTGTTTTGGGAGGAGAGGCGTGTTGATTTCAAGAAGGATTTTGACGTTTTGGAATTTTGGAAGAAGAGCTCGTGTCCTTATTATGGACCGTACCCTACTCTTTCATCTATGGCACGCGATATCTTGACTGTTCTTATCTCAATAGCCCCTCTGGAGTCGGGTTATAGCACGGAAAAGAAATCGGTAGCCCCAGTTATAAGCTATCTTTCACCAGAAACAATTGAAGCACTGACTTTATACAAGGATTGGCTGCGGGCAAGAGGCGTTCATGGTGTTTGAAATATAGAATTGTTTGCATGTTTTGAAGGTTCATTTAAGTTCTTTAGCTACGGTCTTGAAGAAGAAAATGAAGGCGGAGGTGAAGTTTAGCTGATGAAGCTACTGTCTTTGACGTTTAGTGGACCTTGCTCCAGTTTTAGTTGTATGTTTTATGCATAATGGTTTATGTTATGTGACTTATGTCCCTTCCTAGTGTTGGATTTGATTAATGAGGGAATGTGCACATTTTTTCCCTTGTAAACCAATGACAATGATGGTGTCTGTCTAGGATTACTATCTAATCCTTCTGACAGTTTTTGTATATTTATTTTTGGTATAGTATCTCTCTTAAGAAATCATTTTATTTGATTTGAGTGTGTTCTTTGAAAAAGTGTGGGACTAAAAATGCCATGTTGAAGATTGGAAATTTGGAACCCAAAAGGCCAAAAAAACCAATGTCAGCAGCACAGAGCTGTAAATTGGTAAGAATGCTCCATTATGTCATGAACAACCAACATCAAAATTCCATGGCAAAATTCATTTGAGGCCGACAGTTTATGCACAATTGTCATAAATGAATACATATCTACACTACTATAAATCTACACTACAGTTTTAGAACAGTGCTCAAATCGATCTGGCCCGTCCGTCCTTCTTTCCTTCCACCTTTTTCTACCTTACCGGAATCAAATGCCATAATGAAACTTGTGGAAATGGTGGCTTAAATCAGCAAGGGCTTGGGTTAGTTTTCTTCTACCACGGGGCCATTTAAGGTTTAAACTTTAAACCCTAGGAACCAGATAGATAGAGACCCAAGACTCGGGTGAGAGAATTCTTTACCGACATATCCTCTGCCAGTCTGCCTCGTTAAATTCTACAACTTCGTGTATGTATCTCTATTCTCTAGGCTTCCTTTCTCATTCGTCTGGTTTGCAATTCTTAAAGACTCGAATTTGATAGGCTTGAACTGCTCGTTCTCAATCTGACTTCTTTCTCTAAACCAACCAAGGAATTCGTGGTTCTTATCATCAAAAGCTTTCATTTTTCCTTTTGTTCAGTTTCGGAGCTAGCTCTGAGTTAATGCTCCACCCTTACTGAATTTGCATTCCATTGTGTTGAGCAGTTATAGTCTTTCTGCACTGAACAATCTATTAACTCAGCCAATTCAGCGAATTCAGGACGGGCAATACCTCAGTCTAGATGGCAATCTGTGCTTCTACATATTCTATTCCTTTAAGGCAATTCCCTCTGATATCAGCTAGAGCTAGTGTTAGAGTTCAGAGAAGGCTGTTTGCTAATCTGCCCAAGAGGAATATATGTAACATGTCTGTTTGTAAAGAACGAGTTCTACCACTGTCTATATGCTTGTCTGGATTGGAGGATTCTGTTCTGCGGTCTCATGAGGCGTTCTGGGAAGACCCTGATGATGGAAATGGCAGTGAATATGAGGAAGAGGATGCGGGATCGGAGGAAAATGATTTGGACTTTGAGAGTGATTGGGAGGAAGAGAGGGATGCTGGCTCACTCGCTGTGGTTGATGAGATAGACAATAGTATTGTCCAGGATGATTTCCTTCAAGGTTCCTTACCATTCCCTATTTATTCTTGCTCCTCATGTTTCGGTTTCTCTTACCTTTATATGTTTCAGTTAGGTTTGGTACTGAATTTTGAAAGACATATAGTGGAATTCGTATAACAAGAAATTGAAAGTGAAGGGAAAACGAAAACAGCCTCCGAGTCCCTGGATTAAAAAATTCCGTCATGTTCGAGATTGATCATGTCTTTTTCACTGGGATGGGGCTGCTAAGTTTTATAAATGCTTTGATCAACTAGGTATTGTATAGGGTTTTCTACTAGTGTATCTGGTTTAGTTTATCACTGAGATTTATTTGAGAGGTGGATACTTGAAAACTTGTACCACTTGCTAAAGGAGTACACATATAGCAAGTTGTTTTGAGTTAAACTGTAGACGAGCTTGAGCTAAGACTACCATGTGTTTGATTAATTTTCTACTCAGCTGTTGTATCATTCATTGGACAATTGTGGCGGTGTAAATTGTAAGGTGCTTAAATTTTAGGTTTGTTTTCTTTGCTGTATGTCATTTTCTATCATTATACATCCAGTGAGAGTTTGAAATGAACTATGTTTCTGCACAGATAATGACAAAGTGAATTGAACATAGCTACTCTTTTCCTCAGAACTCTTGTGTGTACTTTTGCATATCTTTCTTAACTTTTGTATTCAATGTCCTTACTCTTATTTTTGCCCCAGTATAGTTCAAGGAATGTTTGTTTCCTTCCTCTGCTATCACCTTTGGTTACATTCTCATTTGTGTGGTGAAGAAAATTAATTCTAGGGTACGGTGATTTCTTGCAGAGATTGAAGCACTCTTAAGTCCGGATGAAAGGGCAATCTTGCTAGGAAACACAGATCCTAACCTTGAAAAAATAACAACCGTAAGCACCTAATAATATAACTTCTAAGAGATGTTTTTCATTCATGATATATTTTAGCCTAACTTTTCTTTCTAACCTACATGATATGCAAACAGGGTGCCTTACTTCATTCTTCTATATATATGATTGTGTTATGCACTTGTTATGTGTTTCATCTTATCTTTCCACTTCATATTTTTGCCATAGGCAAAGTGGAATCCACTTCATACTCTTGCACTCTCAGGCCAGATTCAATCGCTAGACAACTTGCTTGAAAATGGACTCAACATCGACTTTGCTGATAAGGTAATTTTATTGATTGCCAAATTACTTTGATTCCGTCTCTAATAATTTAGATTGATCTACTTAGATTTCACTCTTTTAAACTGTTAATAGGATGGTCTTACATCTCTTCACATTGCTGTAATTGGCAAAAAAGAGGCTGTCATCAGTCATCTGCTGAGAAAAGGAGCAAATCCTCATGTCAAAGATAAGGTATAGTCATTGGAGCTACAACTTATTTGGGTTTCAACCATAACAACCTTCCCTTCACTTGGAAAAGCTAGGCTCACTTTCTACTTCTGTATCTGAAAGCAGCATGGGGCCTCGCCTCTTCATTATGCAGTACAAGTAGGGGCAATGCAGACTGTTAAGCTGTTACTCAGATATAAAGTTGATGCCAATGTTGCTGATAATGTGAGTGTCTTATATTTTTCTCTTGCTTTTTTACTGTACTGGTGTTATTAGGCCTGTTAAGTTGTGTGTGTTATAACTGTCAGGAAGGTTGGACTCCATTGCATGTTGCCATGCAAAGTAGAAGCAGAGATATTGCAAAAGTCTTGTTACTGAATGGTGCAGATGCTACTAGGAGGAATAAGGTAGGGTGATGGACTTGGTCTCTTGATAATGCGGTGGAAAAAATAGTCTTTAGTACTGTTATCATCTAAGTTTAATTGTTAAAGTGAAGTTATAAAACCAAGAGTAACTTTTGACAGTAGCTTCTGCTTCGAGTTGCAGGATGGAAAGTCACCTCTGGATTTGAGCCTAGCATATGGGAAAGACTTCAAGTCGTATGAGATTGCCAAGTTGCTGAAGCTTGTTCCTGCTAGCAGAGGCCTTTGATTCGAATTCCTGTAATGAACCTACTTGACTTGCATACATATACTATGTGCTGACGTCATTTATCTATATCTTGAGTAGATTAGTAATAGGCTAGCCTGATCAGAATCCTAAATTTCTGGCATGCTGCTGTATGAAAGTGAATGATAAAAGGTTTGCGCTGTGCAGGTACAAAGGTTTCCATGAGTATGCTAAATCGAAAGGTGTAGAATAATGTACCTATGGGTATGGACGTATTGGTTGACGAAAATTGTTCCGACAGGTTCTCATTTCTTCCTTACAACTATTTTCTACAAAAGTTCTGTTAGCTGAATGTGAGGAGAAAGAAGAGTTTACACATTTTTTTCTGATCAGGATCTGGATTGTCAAGCTCAGTGGCTCATCTATCATGCCTATAAGGACTGCTTTTGGTGTTATCTTAACGAAGGTAGGCAGGAACTTTTAAAAAAAAAAAACAGCAGTAAATGTATAGTCAGTGGCCATGATTTTAAGGCGGTTTTGTTTATTTATTGTCAATCAGCTTCTCCTTGATGATAAAGATGCTCTGTATGATCCAGCTTGTGACTTAATTGTGTGCATGAATAAAACTATTCCAACTGTGGAAGCTAGCTATCACTTAGGAGTTTGACCGGAAGCTGATCAGCTAGCACATCCTCATTTGAATCCCTGCAACATCCTCATTTAAAAACAATCAAGTTGCAAACTGCAGTTTCCCAAACTCTGCAATTTTAATAATACTACAGGTTTAAGTGTTCAACCACTCTTCAGGTTTCATTAACTAATACACCATCCTCCATTCAAACCCGCATACAATAAATAAAGGAAATCGCCAAACAATAACATTTCATCCATGCAAACATCAAAACCTCAAAACTATTGCTAGCCTAGTCTCCATGGACACTGAAGCTGATCACAGGCAACATTCCGGGCACATAGCCATCCTCCCAAACCCGGGCGCCGGCCACCTCATCCCTCTCGTCGAATTCACTCGTCGTCTCCTCCTCCACAACCCTTCCCTCTCATTCACCTTTCTCTTCATCCCCTCCACCGCCGCCGCCACCACACCCTCCGTCCTCTCCTCCCTCCCAACCACCTCCTATGACGTCATCACTCTCCCGCCTCCTTCCTTCCACCCTTTCTCCGACCTCGTGGAGGAGAGCCTTAGTCGCGTCCTCCGTTCCGTCAACCACTCCCTCCCCTCCCTCCGCCAAGCTCTCTTGGGCCTAATGAGCCGCCATGTGACGGCTCTAGTCGTCGACATCTTCGCCACAGATGCTGCTGAAGTGGCGGCTGAGCTTGGGATCAAGCCATACATATTCTTCACCCCCTCCGCCATCGCCCTATCGTTGTTCCTTGCACTTCCTGAGATTGACGAAACAACACCGTCCAACAAGTGGAGCCCGGACTTGTCCTTCAAACTCCCCGGGTGCCCGGCGCTTCGGGTGAGGGACATGCCCGAACCGCTCCAAGACCGCCAATCTGTATACTATGAGTGGTTTTTAGATCATGCCAAGAGGTATAAAACAGTGGAAGGGATAATATTGAACAGCTTTGGTCCTTTGGAGCGTGGGCCCATTAGGGCATTGGTGTCCCACAAGCCTCCCATCTACGCCGTTGGCCCCCTCGTAAGGACCGGTTCCGAGAGAAACGATGACTTGGACGACACGTCCGGGTGCTTGAGGTGGTTAGACGAGCAACCGACCGGGTCCGTACTGTACGTCAGCTTCGGGAGCGGTGGGACCCTGTCGACCAAGCAAGTGACGGAGCTCGCATGGGGGCTTGAGCTAAGCGAGCAAAGGTTTATTTGGGTGGTGAGGAGCCCGAACGATACATGTCCATTCGCCACGTACTTGAGCTTGGATGAGAAGGAGGACCCATTCGGGTTTCTACCCAAAGGGTTCGTGGAGAGGACCCGTGGGCGTGGCCTAGTGGTTAAGTCATGGGCCCCACAGGCCGAAGTCCTCAGCCATGGCTCGACATGCGGTTTTCCGACGCACTGCGGATGGAACTCGATCTTGGAAGGGGCGGTCAACGGGGTCGGGTTTATAGCGTGGCCTTTGTATGCGGAGCAAAAGATGAACGCGGTGGAGCTGGTCGAGGATGCTAGCTAGGTGGCGCTCAGAGTCGAGAGTGGAGAAGATGGGATCGCGGAACGCGATGAGATAGCGAGAGTTGTGAAGGTGTTGATGGAAGGAGAAGAAGGGAGGGAGATTAAGGCGAGGATGAAGATACTAAAAGAAGAAGCAAAGAGGGCAGTTAATGAAGGTGGGTCCTCTGAGAGTACACTATCGGAATTGGCTCTCATGTGGAAGTCGACGCCGTAGTAGGATCCTCTAAATTAAGATGGTTTGGAAGATCTCGATCTAGTTGATCTTTATTAGTTCCTAATTTCCGACGGACTCTTTTGGTGTTTGTTTTACTACAAGGTGCATGGTGATATGAGAACTTTCTGTTTGATTAACATCGATCGGTCGGTTATAAGAGACGAACTTTATTTCAATAAATCTTATTTTTATGTAACTCTTCAATCTTAAGTACGACTGCTTACGCTGTGTAAAAAACGTTGATAGTTATCTCAGTTTGGTATCATATGTTGTGGAGAACGGGGAGAAAGGGGTCGGCTTCGTTAAAACTTAAAACTATACGTCGACAGCTTAGAATTAAGCATCGCACCAAGAAAACGGATCACTATCCTCAGCCCACGTAATATATAATTTGCCCATAATAATTTCTTATTGGGCTGTGTGCAAACTATTGGATTGTTTTTGGAGTGCAGTTTAACTTTCACGTACAGTACTTAGCGTCATTTTTCAGTCTTCCTCAAAAAAAAGGCGTCATTTTTTAGTGCACTGGCATTTGAATCAGGATCCTCTACACCTCTCGGTGTAACCTTCGGTGCTCCACTTTATTATTTACACTATGAAATAACAATAAAAAAAATTCAAAAAATTATATTCATATAGTAAACGTTTATTCTGAATTTTTGTGATATAACTTTCTAGTGAATATTTTTAATAGCCAAAAAGATGATTAATTCATCATTTTTAATGTAAAAAATTGTAATAATAACTTTTTTTATCATCAAAATGTACAAATGTATGATACTTATCATTTATAATATAATTAAAATTATTTTTCAAAAAATTAATGCTAACTTATAGTATAAATAATAAAGTGGAGCACCGAAGGTCACACCGAAAGTTGTAGAAGATCCTTACTACTGGCATTTATGTATGTAGTTATAAGTTATATTATTAAAATGATAAGGCAAACGTTTTTCTCGTATTTTGGTAGAAATATAACATTTGATTGTCAAAGGTCATGTTTGTCAATAATTTTCGTTCCCTTCTTGAACATTTTGAACATTTTAACACTTGCTAGGTAGTCTACGTTCTTGTCTTCGTATATCCTATTACACTATCGAGGCTTTCATCAAAAACCACCCATATGATAGATCATATCGTCCTAAACAACATGTTTGATCGACCTCTTCTTCCTCGTCGCCGATTGCCGACAGCCTATTCAATGTTCATGTCTATCAAAGGCCTCGGATCGTCGACGACGACGGCGGCCACTCCTCCGGATTTACACACCTTTGAGGTCTGATTTACACGTACCTCTCAAGAAGAAGAATTAGTAGAAGTGGAAATGGAAGAAAAAGAAGCAGAGGAATTACAAACATATACAAATTAAACAAAAAAGTCTACGTGTCAATGCACTTGAGACTTGAGAGAATGTTAAGAACATATGTCTTTGGGTGGTTCTTATTTAAGGGAAACCATTATAGAGGTGATTTATGGTAAACAGTGATTGAACTGGTGGTTTTCCACCAAACGTTACACCTAAAACTACTAGGTAGTACAAATTTTATTAAGCGGAAGCATATGTAGGGGGGGCCACGTAGGCCCAACAATCCCTCGTAAATTCCATCGAGAAGAGCCCAACATATTCATGACAAAACACCCAACACACACAATCTTCTTCTGGCTTTTTAGTTCTGAGCAATTTCAGACAGTTGCTCCATCTCCTTTTTCGTCCTTTGTTTGCTTGATAGGAAGGAACCCAAAACAATGGCCAAGGCGGAGCCAAATTCAAGCTTCTCATTCCCTCTGTCCAAACAGAGCCCAGTTTTGTTAAAGTTCATGGCCACATTCCTCTGTCTTGGCCTTGTCTTTCGTCTCTTCTCTTCTCATTCCTTTGACTATGCCACACCTTCCGCCGCCGTGGAAACCACCTCTCTTCCGCCGCCGGCGCCGGTTGATCTCCCTCCACCACCTCAAGAATCCAACATATGTGGGTACTTTCCCAAATTTTTATGTATTTTTTTATTCTGTCTCATTGGCTTGCATGCATGCTAGAAATGGTGTCCACAATTCTAAGTGGAATCCAAGATCCGATCTTGATTACTTTTGTTTCATCAAGTTTTAGCTAGTGTTTCTTCTCAGATTATGTGGTATGTAAGAGAAATATTTTAGTATTTTTTTTTTCGGGTATTGGGGTTTTGGCTGATTTGGATACTAAAGGTTTCATTTTACCCTGGGCTTCAAATTGAGGAGCTTGCATGATCAAATTCTTATCACTATAGGTTAGTTAAGCGCTAATAACTTATGGGTTTAGCTTCACCAAACAAACAGTTTCTGGGTTTAGTCTGTTTAGATTGCAAACCCAGAAATGAAACAGGTCGCTTTCTTCCTTGACAACTATGCAATGCTCAATAAATTTCCTTGTTAAATCTAGTGGCTGTATTCCAACGTGAATACGTGATATTAAAGTCATTGTTCTATTTCAACTGCCCACTTATCTTTGCAAATACCCCTTTTTCCCCACTAACCGTTGGCTAAAAATTAATGCTTGGACGTACTTCTGGTTCAATGTAATTCAGTGAGATCCAAGGAGGCAAAATGTGACTTATTTGATGGAGCTTGGGTGCCGAATCCAACCGGTCCGGTTTACACGAACCGGAGTTGCCAAATTATAGAAAGCCACCAGAATTGCATGCTGAATGGACGGCCGGATTCCGAGTACCTCAAGTGGAGATGGAGTCCTAGAGGTTGTGAGCTGCCTCGGTTTGACGCTAACAAGTTTCTTCACATGATGAGGAACAAATCATGGGCGTTCATCGGGGATTCCATTTCGCGCAATCATGTTCAGTCCTTTGTCTGCATCCTCTCCCGGGCAAGTTTATACTTTATACAGCTTGTAATCACCTACTTTCTTGTATACATGAGGAAATGAGGATGAATTTCATGAACACAGATGGTAGAACAGGGAATGTTTATTTCACTTTCTAGATTTTGAAAGGCTACCAATATACAAAAGATTGATCATATAGGAAATAGTACTTCTCAAGTTACAACCTTCTTTAGAAAATTGTCTCTAATCTCACATGACAATACTGCCATTTGCCTTTATCATGAGCCAAGAATGAGCTGTATAAGCTAAAACTAATGCAGTACTTATAGTCATGCTTGTAGTCAAACCCTTGCTTTTGCCTTATTTTCTGAGTATGTCTGTATGTGTATGCCTACGTATATGCCTTCATATGTTTGGTCCTTTCCTATTATACAAATCATTGGGTTGCTTTGTTCCTTTTCCACTTCCTTCTTTTGCACTCTGCATCTGAGTTTGTACACAACAAAGTAGATGGGTCATTGTGTGGGGCTACGTCTTGATCAAAAAAAATTGTGTGGGGCTACGTGTGCACATTAAACAGCCTGTAAAGTTAGAAGCCTCTATCACTAGCCAAAGTTGAATAAAGAAGGATTAATAATTAACACAGGAGATTACGTTTGGTTCACCAACATAATAATAATGACACTAGTCCTCTTCGACAAGTAATCACCGCTTCCATCTTATCGCCTTGGACGTGCATAAATCCAAGGCGTGATCAAACTTGTGGTGCAAGATTCATGATTGCTGTCACTAAACAAAACTACTGGTTCTATGTCTAAATCTTTTGGTTCTCTTGCTATAGGGTTTTTCTCATCAGGGTACAGTTCTGAAGATGGCCCGTTACTTTCAGCTGCGACTTCGATCATATACATTGAATTTTAGTGCAAAATCTGGTGGGAATCTTCCCCCTCTTGCCATTATTCTTTGGGGTTTTTTGATGTCGATTCAGGCTAGGATAATGCATGTGGCTGTAGATGAGTATTGTGCATTGAACTTATTGTAAGCTCGTGTAGATAGTGCCAACTGTGTACAAAAAGAAAAAGTTGGTCCCATGCACTATATATAGGTCACCTTTGAGCTCAATGATACTTAAATTTGAAGCAATCTTACATTCCAAAGGTTCATACCAAGTGATATGATTTCAAACTTTATGGCGATATGACTTTTTCAGGTCGAACCAGCAATTGAAATCTACCATGATGAAGCATACAAATCAAAGAGGTGGCGTTTCCCCTCCTACAACCTCACCGTCTCAGTAATTTGGGCACCGTACCTTATAAAAGCCGAAATCTTTGAAGATGACAATGGCATTTCCACCTCAGAAACCCTTCTCCATCTTGATAAGCTTGACTCAAAATGGACAAGCCAATACGAGGGCTTTGACTATGTCATCATAGCGGGTGGGAAGTGGTTCCTCAAGGCAGCAATTTACTATGAGAACAACACCATAGAAGGCTGCCACTACTGCAATGGAGCTAAGAACTCGACAGAGATAGGGTTTGATCATGCATACCGTAAAACCCTGCAGCTCGTCTTTGCTTTCATAACAAACTCAAAACACAAACCGTTTGTTTTCTTCAGAACCATCACACCAGATCACTTTGAAAACGGAGAGTGGAACACTGGGGGAAGTTGCATAAGAAAGAAGCCTTTTAAGGAGGCCGAGGCTGAATTACGGGATATAGACTTATTGATGAGAGATGTTGAATTGGAAGAGTATGAGAAAGCAGTTGTTGTGGGATTGGAAAGAGGCATTTCAATGCAGCTGTTGGACACGACACATTTGTCGGTGCTCAGGCCCGACGGGCATCCGGGCCCGTATAGGCAGTTCCACCCCTTTGCAGAGAACAAGGATGCTAAAGTGCAGAATGATTGCTTGCATTGGTGTTTGCCAGGACCGATAGACTCGTGGAACGACTTGGTGATGGAAATGGTTATGTGAATGAATAAAAGGGGCTGATGGCAAAAATTTGTATCTATATGAATGCCCTCTCCCATTTTCTTCCTCTGTTGATAGTGGACTTGAAGATAGCAAAATCATACACCAATCTGTGATGATGAGGGTGATTCTTTTGTAATCGCCTTTGTATGTATGGAAAGAAACATTGAGAAAGGTATCAGAAAGTGTAACTGCACCTCTGCCTTTGCTTTAGCTCATTCCCTGGACTTAAGAGACTTTCTGCAAGTAAGTATTGAATTCAAGTGTTTCCTTTGGCAAAACCTAAATAGAGTTTTGAATGTAAAAAGACAAGCTAAGCATACCAAGAGTTGTGTTCCGGTAACCGCTTCTTTCCAGCAGGTTATAAGCCTATAGTGTCATGTATTTCATAATGTGTCAAGGACAAAATCGTGCAAACTGGTACATGTACATCTACCAAAGGATCCAAAAAATACTACTAAGAAAAGCTGTCATTTTCCCAGAAGAAGAGATGTGACGACAAGTTATTGTGAAGACGAACAAAAAAAGGAAGTAGACAACATAAGAGGCTGCATATTGCGGAAGCAAATACACATTGTTTGACACTACTGTGATAGAAGGAATGCAAAGCTGAATATAATCTTATTGCTCAAAAATCACATGTTTGGTTTACAAAACATAACCACTGAAACAGAGAAGTGAACAAAATCCTTGAAATGATATGACAGGTCAATAACTTCACATCCCCATCACTCTACTTATTTAGATGAAGTAGCATCCTGCTTCTTTGGTTGTGGCTTGAGGTATGGATCCTGCAAGCAAAATTTGTCTCATGAAATGAAATTAGCATCAAGATGTAGACTATTACACACAAAGATACTATAACAACATCTCAATCGCACAGATCGTTCAAAGCATCGACTTCTCTACATGGTCATTTATTTTAGTCAAGTTTACACATCAGGATCCAAATGGTATAATAAATTTATAAGGGAGCTTCAATTTCGGTTCTGATGGTGGGAATAGTCACAGCCCCATTACCTCAATACTAATTTTGACAATCCATCTAGTTCTATACGGTTCAGAACAAAGAACAGAATTCAATGATTGATACTTGTGTATTCCAATAATCAGCAACATTTTGCACTGAATATGAATACTTGAAAATGTTCCCAAGCAAAACCAATGCATCCTAATTTGATGACTACCTCCTAACGCATTAGCCCTAGGCCACAGAGATTAGATTATAACAAAAAGGTAAACGAGCTACTTCCTAATTTATACAACAAACATTTCTGTTTCAAATTGTCCAAATTTTTGAATATTCGCAACACCAATCAACCGGGAAAAGGATCCGATCGAGATATTTACATCAGCTCGAGTGAGATTCCAAACCAAAACATACCGAGTACAAATTACAGTTCAAAACCTCTCTAATAATAAACTCAGATCATGATTTTGATTTCTTCTTCTTCAATTGTGTTCTATTATCAGCTCAACGAAGGAAAAACCAGTCGCCAGAGTCACAAAGATTGATGAAAACAATGGAAATCTAGGGCTACAGAGAGAGGGAGAGACGTACGTTGACGAAGAGCACGTCGGCGGCGACGACAGAAGCGATGACGGCTCCGGTTAAAGCCATGGTGGCTGTAAGCAAGCTCCACTTTCTGTAAATCATCTTCTCTCTCTTTCTCGATCGATGACGGAGTCCTGATGGGAGTTCTTCTGGGCGTATGTATTGCTTCGCTCTATTCTCTTTTCTTTTCTGGAATTTTCTACCCCCTTCAGAATTCAGAATTGGAGATCTAGCAGACCTGATTACAAGTTTGGACCAGCTTCATCTGTTAAATGGGCCGCAAAACTCAATATGGGCCGACGATCAGCCACCCGCCCATCCATTTTAATTGTTACTCATAAGTCACAAGTGCTTGTACATTCGTAAAGTGAATATGGGTTCTCAAGAGATCTAACCTAAACAATAACTAGTTTAATTAGATATGTAATATCAATGATCACGTTAAAAATATAGAATCATATATATGTATCTTCGTATTATGATTTGTATTTTTTTACCAATAGTAAATCAACTCATAATATAAATAAGTTGGATTTGTTCAAAAATTACTTTACGATAAAATCATGTTTTATTAAATAATAATATTTATTTGAAGATTACAACTAATTCTTGATAAGGGATAATTCATAATTTTCGGGATAATTCATAATTTTCGGCAATTTTTACGGGATAAGATTATATGAGATTCTAACTACCTAATTTATATAGAGGAGGGCCCAACTGATTATTTTTATCAATTCATATATATTTATCTTTCTATTGTGATTAGTGTTTTTTTTTATATACGCAAGGGCCCGGTTGATTATATTATTAAAGATATGACACGTGGCGTAATTTTTTGTGAAGACTTTGTCTCCGCTTTATACTATAGACAGTATAGATAATATATGTGCAATGTGAATGTGAATCATAGTGGGCAAAAACAAGCTAAATTCATTTCCATAAATGGTTTTGGGTTTGTTTGCTCAAGATAATATTTTTTTTCCCAAATTCGTACCATGTCGGTTCAGATGAATCAGATCGGGCTCAAAAAAAAAAAAAGATGAATCAGATCGATCCAATCTCTCCAAAGTTATGATTTTTTTTGTCAGAATTTCAAAATTTATGATGCTGGCCCGATGTTGTCATAAAAATCATATCCATTGTTGAACGGTAGACAACAAATGTGTAGCACGTTTTGTTTTTTTGGTCTGAACAAATGTGTAGCACGTGATGCGTGGCCGAACGATCAACTACAACGTGTGGACTTGTCTTGTTTTCACGGTCTTATTACGATGGACTCATTCTAACTTGACCGAGTTATTAAGTGTTTACTAATAGCAAGTAGTATTAAATTCGTTCTAACAATTAATTATATAAAAAAACATTCAAATCTCAATAGTTTAGTTGTATATTAATAAACGGACAAGATTTTCTTAACTATATTGTAACTAAATCCTTGTTTTCGTGTGAGCCTACAACAAATGTATATGGACATACACTAAATGTATAATATATTGGGAGTTTAAATTTTATAACTAAAAGAACATAGTGTCAATCATATATAATTGCTTTCCATATTAATAGAGTTTATCTGCTTAAATTTACAATATTTCCTTACCTTTTTTTTGGTAGAAACTAGAAACGATACATCATTAGTACAAAAGAACATGGTTACAACTTATGATTATTCTTGTTAAAAAATAGTTAACCCACACAGGCACATTCAAGGGTGTCATGACGTGCATTTGGTTGCCTTAATGTTTGGATTTAGGCTCGATCGATCATATAATTCATAAATTTCTGCTTCCGTACATGTATGTCATATATCACATTCATGGAATACGTTTGTTATCATGCAGGTTCACATCTACATCATGTTTTGAAAGGCGCCATCAAACGATGGTAGTAGGGCTATCAAACTTCATTTTTAGGAAGTCGATCTCCTGAAGAAATGTTTTCTACAGCGCTCGAAGATGTTGTCATAAACCGCGTCGAACTGGACTCTTGCCCTCTCCCTATTCAAAATGAAGAGTAAATGATCGCCGTCTATGATCTTATAATGCCTGCATCCATGCCAATTCATTCCGTAAGTAGCGGTAATATTGAAACTTTGATACCAGTGGTTGTGGTTGTTTTTTTGTCAAGGACACCACGCATGAGAGTCGAACCCAGAGGCGGACCTAGGGATGGGCTAGGGTTTGCTCTAACCCACCCCAAATTTACAATATATCAGATTTAGTAGTAAGAAAATTCATCTAGTCCAGTGGTATTTTTTTTTTTTTGTTGAAAGTCCAGTGGTATTTTTAAACTTTCTTGAGAGTGACAAAGAATCAAATCCCACTTCAAGCAAGATTTTTTCGGGTTGTTTTTCTATCTTCTTCCCTAAATTTATATTAATTCTACTTTTGATCCCACATTTTCTATATTTATAATTTTTACCTAAAATTTAGCCCACCCAAGAAATTTTTCCTGGGTCTGCCCCTGGTTGATCCGGCGACTTTTGCACCTTAGAGGCTTACCCACTTAACTAAATGACTGAAGTCTCATACTAGCTAGTGGTCGTTAAAACTAGAAAATTGCATGTTGACCTACCATTCTTCAAATTTTTAGTTTGAAGAACCCGGCCAAATGACTCACCAAACACCAGGCTGCATTGGATAACAATCTGAATCGTTGACAACAAGGCGGTGCGGATGTTTGACCGGAAAACACGGATATAGCATGGAAATTGTGTTCATTGCTCCATCGTTATCCCACCAGTCCTCGTCTCTAAAAATGCATTTTTTGTCATTAGGCGTAAATACAATGCATTGATTTCCAACAAATTAATCATGTTTTGCTAAGGGTTCGTTTCAAATGCACGTAGCTTTCTTGCATGGCCATGCAAGAATAGTACTACATCACCAAGTAGTTTGACATCCTAAAATGGAAGGAGAGAAAGAAAGAATTAATGAACCTGTAGCCCTTGTATGGTGGAGGAACATTTGGAGGAAGACGCCATTGACTCATTTGCAAGACACTAAGGAACAACACAGGGTGGATCCCAATAATGCCTGATGGTATAGTGATGCCAAAGATCTTCATGGTACGCTTGGTGGCGTAGCTAAAGTAGTACGTGTCGGGGAACGTGTGGAGTTTTGAGTTGAGTCGTATGGATCCTTGGAGAGTTAGATCGGGCAAGATCCAATCCTCGGATGCGAACGGCCCCGACTTTCCCATGAGATATTCGACAAGTTTCTTGACGCCCGTTTTCTTGCGAGAGATGTTGAAGTGATCAAATCCGAAATCGTAGTAGGATTTTAGCCATGGGATGTCAAGCCATTCGTACATGAGTAGGGGCAGCTTGCCCTTTCGAATTAGAGAAAATGCCTTTATCCTTCTTATGTTTCCCGGCCTACAACCAATTTAGCAAAGAAAAGTAGAACTTTATGTTTCAAAAATGCCAAGTTATGACAAAAGTGTAGAATATAGAAGAATAAATATTTGCAAGCTTTGCAATTACTTCATCAAACGCATAAGTTACATAGAACTAGCTGATTACAAACAACCTAATTAAGCCCTTGTTTGGTTTAGACTTATGGAATAGGGCACATAAAGAAATAAGTATTACTATCCTAGGTGAAAAGTATGACTTAATGTGTGGTGACAACAAACATGAGCTAATTTTGTATATTTCATTTTTGTTTGTATGGGTTTGAGATCAGATCGATGAGACTTAAGTGGAGCCTTCGGACATTTAGTCAATCGGTTAAGCTTCTATAATAGTACCTGAGGTCTCCGGTTCGTCTCTCGTGGGTAGTACCCTCGGAAAAAAAAAAAGGCTTAAGTGAAGTAACTTACTGTATCCCATCAATGTAAGTCCTTGTAGACCCATTCAAGGCTCCTGATAAGGATGTAAGGCTCAGAACCCAGTTGGGAGAAGTGTTTTCATGCCCTTTGAATGCCTTTACGTGCAATCACATGCATCATATGATAAATCAACGTCAAACAATATGAAATAATTGAATTAAGAAGTTTAACTCAGTTGATTATATAACCAAACTGCACCTTGTCGGCAAGCATTTGTTGCAAAAGGCGGACAACTTGTGCCCCAGTCGAATGACCCACAAAATGAATTGGATGGTCCTCGTCCCACTCAGGATAGTGTCCTACAAACCACAATTCTCAATTATCTCATCCCTAATACCAACACGAGGACTTTCCAAGGCTCGTACTACTCTTGTCCTAATGCAAGTTTATCTTTATGGTTTTTTTGAACTCTCGAAACGGAAAAAATAAAGAGGCTTTTGTTGGCATGAGGAGCACCACAGTGCTCATAAATTATCCGGGGAATGTTACAAGTTTCACTATGGATCAAAATACTAGAAAATGAGAGAAAACCTTGTTCATAAAATTTTCCAAATTGAGAGTGTCCGCAAGTCCTACTGTGATCTTCACCGTAGTCCACCTGACCCCCTTTCAAATAATAGAACAATTCACGAGCCCTGAAATCACGAATTCAACAAGGAGTTGCAGTTTGGAGATCAAGAAAAATCAATCAATTTTCCAAATTGATAATAACAACACGAACTCACACACCTATCATAAATGCTCGTAAGAGAACCCAAATCAGGCACCAGCACTCTCTTGTCCTTGTTCTCTGCACCCCCAAAATATTGCAAACCCCCCATTTTCTAAAACAAACATTTTAAAGAATCAATTTCAATTTAGGGGTTGATAGTTAAAAAAATGGAAAATAAATTTGCAATGCTCAGAAAAAACTAATATACCCCATGGCCGAACCCGCAAATACCGTGAACAAGAACAATGGGCGACAAATCCTTAACAGAATTTGTTGTTTGGTGGGTGAAGTCAAGATTTTCTTTCTCCACCAAATTCAATTGGGGCTTTTTAAGAGCATGTGTTAACTCATGTGCACACATTGTGGCGAGAAAGTAAAGACCATATAGAAGATGGATCCAAGAGCTTAGTGTAAGCTCTGTCAATCGGAGAATTACTATATGCAATCTGATCATTTTCCCCCTTTGCTGAATGTTGAAACATAAGTAATCAGCCAAAAATCAAACACAACGAACTCATAATTAAATGAAAACAATGGTGAAGAAGAAGGTAGAAATTTAAACATTTGAGTTCCTTAGACGAAAACAATAAACCCATCATGATTTTCACGTTCACATGGCCCAGAGGCCCAAACCAATCACGTACGTACTCTTCAATTTTAGTAGTAGTACTTATGCACATGTGTATTCACATTCATGGAATATGTGTGAAGAGAATCAACCCTCTTTCTATTGAATGATGATTACTTTAGGTAACATATTTCTTTCAACTTTTAATAGTATGATACAAAGATCAGCCTTGCAAAGAGCTAATATATGACTACATCTATTGTGGGTATGAAGTGCTTATATTTAGTTCGTCGAATCAATAACGGATCCCGAATTATCCGAAAAGGAAGGCGGATTCTCTCGATGGAGTAGACCTCCAAAACCCACTATAAAATTTTTCTCATCGATCTGACTGTTAGTTGAGGAGGCATTCTCACTTGCCCCCGCCTAGATCCGTCTATGCTTGTAACTGTACAACAACATTGAACCATAATCAATAAAACACACAAAAGTGGGCAATGCAGATCTTCTGGTCCCTTTTATGGGTAAAGCGGGTGGGGAGTGGTTCTAGAAGTTCATAGATGGATGGATTGAGTGGATTTGTGTGGAATTGGGAATTTCGGGGTAAGGATTCTTTTTCAATGGCGGGGACGTGATATCGAATTAATTCTGTGTTTCTATAACTTTCAAAGGTGCCAATAATTAGCCTATCTTTATTGTGTATGTGTACATTCTATAATAGTGGCGATTAATTCCACACCCATCAATTAAATAGAGTTGGCTGATTGGCACAACCAACCCCAATTGAAAAGAATCCACTTACGCACTGACAGGTTTGTTTGCATCATGCACCAACATATTTACCACTCCAATTGTTTATTAGAGTACTTACGACGAAAAAGAAACTAAGATAGGATGACCAATACTTAGAGCGTCATCAAAGAAAGAAATGATTGGATCATTGATTATATTGCATACATGATGACAAATTTGTTATAATTAATGTGGGAACACTGGTGATAATATTAGTAGATAATGATGTGTTTACGATATCATCAATTGTAACTAGAAAGACCTAACCAACCATGATCAAATGTACCTAGTGTACAATTTTCGCTTTACATTCGATATATAACGTTTAATTAAAGAGTGCCAATTCTTTCTTACCTTTAATCTGGTTAGCCTTCTTAGTTGGAAGGCTCTAAAGAGAGTACTCTACAAAGAATTAGGTTCTTTTACCAAAAAAAACAAAGAATTAGGTTCGAAGTTCGAACACTCTAAAGAGAATAGGCTAAATTGATGTGGAATCTCGAACTCAAGACCTCGTGGTACTACCATAAGTACTCAACCAGTGAGATGATACACCAAGCGCCTATGAGACCCATACGTCATTGAATTAACCTATATATCTATACAAATGAAAAAGGAAAAAAGGGCTCAATAAAACGTCCATACAGCAACACTTCAAAACTTCAAAGTCAATGATTCAATCGTAATAACTTGAGCCATAGAAAGTTCCAAATCACACCCACAAACAAACGAAAATTATTTTAAGTAATTGTTCAACGATTTCATATCCATTATAATCATATATACAATTCATCAACCCGGCCATTTATTTGTCATAATACGTACACACAATAAATTTTATTGTTTCCCTTTCTATATATATAGATACATGAACCAATTAAAACCCAACAACTTTACTGGGCATATACATTCTATTGTTCTTTGACCAAACACATTCTATTGTTCGATCAACACCACGTTTCATCGATCTAATATCATGGCAATGGCCGACACCGCCAACAGCACCACACAACCACGGCCGCCGCCTCCGCCACCGCATGTCGTACTCTTCCCGACACCCGGGATGGGCCATCTGATCCCACTAGCCGAGTTCGCCAAGCGGCTCGTCCCGGAATTCTCCTTCACGTTCGCCGTCCCAACCGACGGGCCACCGAACTCCGCCCAACGCTCCTTCCTCTCATCCCTCCCGTCCGGCATCAACTCCGTCTTTCTCCCACCATCCGACCTCTCCGCCGCCCCCACCGACGCCAAGATCGAGACCCTAATCAGCCTCACCGCGGCCGGCTCCCTCCCTTCCCTCCGCGGCCTCATCACCGACCTCACCGCCTCCGGAGCCAGCGTCGTGGCCCTAGTCGTTGACCTCTTCGGAACCGACGCCTTTGACCTCGCTTCTGAGCTCGGCCTCCACCACTACATCTTCTTCCCGTCCACCGCCACGTGCCTCTCCCTCATCCTCCACATGGAAAAGCTCGACGAGACCGTGTCGTGCGAGTACGCTGAGCTGGACGAGCCGGTCCGGCTCCCCGGGTGCGTTCCGCTCCCCGGACGGGACTTGCTCGACCCGCTTCAGGACCGGAAGAACGACGCCTGCAAATGGGTCCTTCACCACGCCAAGAGGTACAGATTGGCCGAGGGTATAATGGTCAATTCCTTCAGGGCGCTCGAATCGGGCCCTATTACCGAGCTCTTACGGCCCGGACAGGGCAGCCCCCCGGTCTACGCTGTCGGACCGCTGATCCAGGCGGGGGGCTCGGCTGAGGAGGATCCCTCGGGTTGCTTGAAGTGGCTGGATGAGCAGCCAGGTGGCTCGGTCCTATTCGTGAATTTCGGTAGCGGTGGAAGCCTCAGCAGCGAGCAGCAGAACGAGCTGGCCTCGGGGCTCGAGAAGAGCGGGCATCGGTTCCTTTGGGTGGTTAGAACCCCTAACGACTCGATCGCCAATGCCACTTACTTTAGCGTTGACGGTCAACCCGACCCGTTGAAATCACTACCCGACGGGTTCTTGGAGAGGACGAAGGAGAGGGGGTTCTTGGTCCCAAAGTGGGCCCCGCAGGTCGGGGTCCTAAGCCACGGCGCAACAGGCGGGTTCTTGTCGCACTGCGGGTGGAACTCGACTCTAGAGAGCGTGGTCCACGGGGTGCCCTTGATCACGTGGCCCCTCTACGCTGAGCAGAAGATGAACACGGTGATGTTGGTAAATGAGCTGAAGGTGGGCCTCAGGCCCGCGGCCGGGCCCGATGGGGTCATTAGGAGCGACGAGATTGCGAGGGTGGTCAAGGAGTTGATGGAAGGGGACCAAGGGAAGAAGATCGCGGCTCGGATGAAGGAGTTGAAGGAGGCGGCGTCGGTTGCGGTGAGCAAGGATGGATCTTCAACAAGGACGCTCAAGGAAATAGCTCAAAAATGGAAAACCAAATAAATTCTAGTGTGTACCATTTCGTTCTATGTTAGTTATACGGTAACTTTGCGATATTGACTCATCTGTTTTTGGTTTCATTTCATTCATACGGAGTATAATAATGATTAATTGGGTTGCCCGATTTGATCTACTTCCTTCCATCTACCCTCTTTTGTTGATTGTATGTTTCATTCTTGATTTCTTGGTGTACGTGTTTCCGTATAATTGAAGAACATGGGGTGATATTGTTTTACTTTAGTACTTTTTTTAAGCGTAGTTAAATTCTTTGTTTCAATAGAGTAAGAATTCCATGTACCACACCCATATAGGAGTATTTGATACTGCTTAAGTAGCCACTAGCTAGCCACTCATGTTCTAATCAAATAATACTTGGGTAGTCATAAGACTCACAACTCACAACTTGTCACAAGTGTCCTAGTTCAAATGAAGAAGTGTACGCTATTTCATTTGGGCATTAATTTGGTGTGTGAATGTCATATCTAATCTCGTCTCGATCACGTGATCCTAAATTACTACTATCGCTCTACTCTTCCCTTCACAAAGATGAAGTTCGTGTATTATTAGCCTGTCACAGTTGTTAAGTACTTAAGTTAATCAAATCTAATTCTAATGTAGGCAGCCTAGCCTTTTTAGTCAATCACCTAACATGATAACATCAACCTAATATCGACACCACACACCTATATATTCATGTAATGACAAAAAAACTAAGCTAATCTTGTACTGATCAGTACTAAACCAAAAACAAAAGTAATCTGACACCGCAACAAAAATTAAAATTAGTCGGACATTCCTGGAAAAGTGTAAAGAGGCTAGGGGGTCCACTTTTGTCTGGTAATGTGACAATCATTGTGATGAACGAAATAACGTTTACAATTCCCCCGTAGTCATCTTTTTAATAATCATGAGATTTTATATTAGGATCATGCATATATGAAAAATGTCAATCATAGAGTTGTAAATACTTTTCATTACACCAAAATGTCAAACATCCAAAATATTTATTAAAAATGTGACTACTGATTAATAGACTACCCTAACAACTTTTGTACACTAAACAAATACTTTTGACACTCATGAGGATAGAGTTGGACGATTAGGTCGCCTGTCATTTAATTGGCTCTAAAATCTCCCTTATCTTCGTGCTCATCATTTTTGAAAGTGGAGAGGAAGTAACATAATGTATCTCCATAAAACACTTGAAAACGAACTAATTTGTTAGAAAATGTTGGTCAAATACCTTCAATTGTCATTTTGAGAAAAAGATCATATGCACGCTCTTATGTCCAAGCGTCCAACATCTACACGTTTTGTGGAACAATGAACCCTGAGCTTCTCATCAAGCATGAGTAAGTCGATAACTTCTTATACGTATCTGAAAAGTATGAAAATATGAAAACCTAGTATATAAGGTTGGTGATCTACTCCTTCCAGTGTTGTCACTTGAATTTATGTCGCTTTTGGGTTTATTTACCGGGATTCAAAGGAGTTGCGAAGGGCAAGCATGATCTAAACACGACTCTTCAAGATAGCACCAAGACAGCCAAGAAATTTGAAGATAATCGAGCCGGCAATCCACCAATTCTATTTTTAAGTTACGCACATCTCAGTAGAACTACAATAACTCAATAAGGCTTTTGATTTGCAATCGAATAGGCCACAAAACATGTTGCCATTTACAATGGGCTCAATGATCAATCATTGGGCCTTATAAGCTGCAATAAGGACATTTAAAATGTCCTTGTCAAGAAATAAGTCACTTTACGTATGGTGACCAAATACCGAATCAATAAACCTATAAAGAAAGGTTTTGAGCATAATGAATGCTAAGCATTTTATACAAATTCCTATAGTTTTTTACCATATTGTATTCCTTAGTTTATACATTGAATGAGAAGGATATGGATAAATTGATTTTTCCTAACCGGGGTTATTAAGGTGCCGGCATTCATTGCTTTGGATAAGCATGGTTTAGTAACGTCTTATTTGCCCTCAATTGGTTGAATCTGGCCCGGGTTCTCTCATTGCGTACGTTTGCACTATAGCCTTTTGGTCTCCTATAATTCTGCCCATTACATTAAAACCTTAATTATCAATTACTCCGTACACGTTACAGACATTTAGTATCTTCCAAAAGATTAACCATCTTCTTCACCAGCCTTAAAAACCCTATTCCATGGAGGGAGTAATGCGTCCAAATCCATCACTGAACTCAGAGCTTCCCGCCCTCTCCGACGGCATCCACGTCATCTCCGCCTCCCTCGGCGGCAACCCCTCCCCCTCCTCAGCGACAGCCTCTCCATTGGCGCCTTCCACGTCGCCTTGAAGGGGATCGTCACCGTCTGCTCCGCCGGGAACTCCGGCCCCTCCGATTCCCCCTGGCAGATCACCGTCGGCGCCAGCACCATCGATCGCGATTTCGGGAGTTGGCTGGCTCTCGGGAATCGCAAGCGTTTTAGGGTTTGTTCGTTTGTTTGTGTTGTCTGATTTCTCCATACCAATTGAGCCCAAAGCCATCGATCGCGATTTCCATACCAGCACCATCAAATGGATGCACCATCGATCGCGATTTCGGTGCCGGGTTTGTTTGTTTGTTTTAGGGAGTTGAGTTGGCCCGGGCTCTGGCCCATACCTTCCCCTACGTCACCCAGCTCGGCGACCGCTACGACACAATTGTCGGCTCCACCTTCGCTAACCTCACCACCCAGGACGACCTCGCCCGGGTCAACGCCTACGACCCCAATCGGATCCCCGACGCTGTCCCCATCAACGTCACCGTGAATTGCTCCTGCGGCGCCCCCGTGTTTCCAGGGATTACGGGCTCTTCGCCACCTACCCGCTCCGTCCGAGCGACTCTTTGTCTTCTTTGGCCGCCGCCGCCGGTGTTCCCGCCAACCTGCTTTCCGATTACAGCCCCAGAGTTGAAAGTTGCATATACAATGTCCATCTTGGACCAGGTTCATGTCTTTTGCTTTTTCTGGCATCCTCACATTTCCGCACTTTATGTATTATGGAGTCGTATTGTAACCTTTGGTGATGATGGTGTTAAGAGAGTTGATTGCTGATTTTACAAAGGCTTTCATATAAACAATAAAACATGACTTTGCTAATTATTTTTCTGTAACGATGTTCATATCTATAAATTACTGTTACAGGCCTTACAGGAATCCCACCGACGAGAAGGACGTTACCGCAGACAGCGCAACCGCCGTCGCCGGGAATCCCAGGCCGACACCAGAGGAGGATTCGTGAGAGGAAGAGGAAGGGGAATAAGGAGGGGAAGAGCCAATTGAATCGGAATTGTCGTCGCCAACGAAATAATCGGGCGTCGTGTTCTTGAACACCGCCACGTTCTTCAGCGTCCACGTCACCTCTTCTTTGACGAGCTCTGCTACTCTCGGATCGCGCTCGCCACCGGAAGCGTAAGCAAATCTGAAAACCCTAATTGAAATTAATTACATCTGAGATTGGTTGCTGTTGTGGTGTGAGAAATTGAACCAGTGTTAGGATTGTTCATTATTCGTTGCTAATTTTGGCCACAAAAGAAATTTTGCTATGTTGATTTGATTTCTTCTGGTGAGTGATACAACAACTTTCTTTTTGTATCAGTGTTTTCACACCATACTATAGTGAAACTGTTTTGTATAGTTCTTTTCAACTGTGGAAGGAAAATGAGGATGGGTTTTCTACTCTTTTCTATCTACAGAATATATTTCCAAGTTGTCATCTGTAACCTTAAATTTTGTTTAGTAGCTACTCTACATTTGTAGTTGATTTTGTAATGTATATGCATTGTTTAAACTCAATAGTTGCTTTATTTTATTGCTAATTTTCTCAAGGCTTATAATGCTGTGCGTGGGATGATGTACTAAAGCATAGCTCTTATGCTTCAGAGCTACTGTGAAAGAAGAGGCTTAATGGGTAGCTTCCACTAAATATTATTATATTAATCGTCAGAATCATGTAGCATTGTATTTTGAATGGTTTTTAGTAATATGGTCTTATGCTTTTTTGTGGGCAGATGATAATTCATCTGATGCAACACAAGGTTTTGATTTGTCTCCTGAGTCAAGGGAACAAGCAGATTTGAAGTTCACCTATGCTGTATGATGCCAAATCTATGGGCAATAATAGTAGAAAAAACTCAAAGAAGCTGTGTGATATTTGCTCTTTTGCTACATAGGTAAGTTCTTCTACAATTTTTATTGTGGTAGTTTCTCTTAATTGATGTTATTTTTAGAAGTGAGGCTATCATATTAACTTTGTATAACAAATGACAAAAGTATAAGCTTATAGTCTTAACATCTTTTACAAGTCGGTAAATTAACAAGCTTGCAAAGTCCATAATTCTGCATTACTTGAACAATCCTTCAGAAGAAAATAGAGAATGAACATAGTGCAAATGAGCAATCATAAAATTAGTTACACACTTCCACTGAAAGTGGCACTGGTTAGTATTAATTATGAATCTACTAACAGGTGACTAACTTGCAGCAAATAAATAAAACCTATCGCATCGAAGACTACCAACAAGAGGCTTTCCACAGCTCAAGTAATAATGGCGTTGCCACAATGGAGCCATGATCTATGCCATGCCGGAGCAATGTCATCACCCAATATGATGCTTTATTAACAATAAGTAAACTAGCTAGAATTCTCAATACATGCAGTATACCTTGCTTTAAATTATTGCGGCTATAATTATTTGGAGGAGAGTATTGGAGATGATAGTAAAGCATCAACAGGATATTTTACTTTCTTGCAGCATTCATGGATGCTAGGTTGGTGTCCCATAGCCTAAGTCGGTGTTCCTCAGGTTCGAAAAGCCTCGATATAAGGTGTCCCTCGGGTTGGAAAAGTCTCGATACAAGGCGTTGTCCCTCGGGTTCGAAAAGTCTCGATACAAGGCGTTGTCCCTCGGGTTCAAAAAGCTTCGATACAAGGCGGCGTCCCGCGTGTTCGAAAAGTCTCGATACAAGGCAACAACAATGCAGTAGTCAATTTTATTGTGCTGTAACATACATGTTCTAATGCCTATATCAACATTACTATATGGTCCCCGACCAAAAAAAACATTACTATATGGTAAACTAAGTACGTGGTGTAGGGCACTTTTCACAATCCATTAGCTTCTATTTTTAATATAAGTTCACATTTATATTGCACCGACACATACGTTATTAATTATATATGCCAAAAAACTTTCGGTAATTCTATCAAATGTATTTCTACATATACACCAAACTACGTTACGGCCGTACACCAAGAGCGCAGCCCCGTGCCTACAATACTAGTGTAAATATATATACAGGCGGGTATTTGCATTATGGATTGGTAAAATGAAAAGAATGGAGGAAGTGGAAAGCAGCAAGTGCAAGGTTTGTGTCACCGGAGGCTCCGGCTACGTGGCTTCTTGGCTCATCAGAAAGCTTCTTTCCAAGGGCTACTTCGTTCACGCCACCCTCCGGAACTTAGGTTCGATCTTCTCTATCTTTTCCCTACGAACTAATACTAATCCTTTCATCATTAGTTACTATAAGTACTTAGGGCCCGTTTGTTTGTCTTAAAAGTGTCTCTTGGAAACGGAATGAAATAGTTGTTTCCGTTTGTGGATGTTTGGTTGCCATTTTTGAGTGTTTTTCATTGAATTAAAAAAGGTAATCAATCAGACATTTCATTCCACTTGAAATAGTAGAGGAAACAGAATCCATTCCCTTCCCTGCTCCAAGGCTCACTTTCCCACCTTATCCCTCTCCTTCCATCTCCCGGCGGCTTGGTCATCCTCACTAGCGTCGGCCACCAAAGGCTTTGTCGGCCTCCCGGAGTCCCCGCTTCCCTTCTCTCTCCCCTCTCGTCTGCTGTCATCATCTCGCCCCGCCATAGCCATCCTTTGTCAACCTCGCCACCATCGACGACCTTCGCTGGCCTCCATCAACCTCCTCCGTTCTCGCCATCGCCTCCTACGTCCTCTCCGTCACCGACCTCCTCCGTCCTCGCCATCGCCTCAGATGTCCTCTCCGTCACCGACCTCCTCTGTCCTCGCCATCGGCCGCCTTCGCCTCCGACGTCCTCACCTTCGTCCTTGGCTTCAAAGTAGGAGATATGGTTCCTAGATCTGAATTTGGGAGAAATTTCTGAGATTGGAAACCCTAATTTCTAGATCTGAAATTGGGTTAACAAATTTCAAAAATCTGAGCTTTTATTAATTTTATATCCGAAATTAGAGAGAAATCAGTGTAAAAACTTTAATTTTTATCTTGAAATTCAAGGAAATCATTTTGGGGGAATTTTTTCAATACGTTTCCTTTGCTCCATCCAAACAGTACGGGACTGGAAAGGAATTTGATTCCATTCCTCCAATTTTTTCATTACGTTTCCGTTTCCGATTCCGTTCTTGTAATCAAACGGGACCTTAATCTTAATCAAAAAGCAGGGGATAAGGAGAAGGTTGGGCTTCTGAGGAGCTTAGCGGGGGCAGAGACGAGGCTGAAGTTGTTCGAAGCCGATTTGTACGAGCCCCACACGTTCGAGCCCGCCATCCGAGGCTGCGATTTCGTTTTCCATGTTGCTACTTCTTTTCAACACCTCCCCGATTCTAAGGTATGCGTTCTTGGCGACCGTTCTCAATACATCGATCGTACTTAGAAGAGTAAGGGATTGCAGACGAGCAGACAAAAATTAATGATGGATAATTTGCATAGAATTTCATAGAGCTAAGATAAAAAAAACTAGAGATTATGTGGACCAGAAAAGAGTTGGTGGTTAGCTGCGCTGGATAGAGCTGTTATTCAAAGAAAGAACACAAAAAATCTAGGTACAAACTCTTCCAATACTAGCTAGTGTTAGCGTTGGTCCAAAAATCTCTTGAGACTGAAAAAAACAAGTATCCAATAATGTCTTTGGTAGGTAGTAAGACCTTTCATTATAGCAAATGGAAAAACAATGATAGATGAATGCAAATCCTCCTAATTGAATGCAAAAACAAGTGTAGACTAGTAGTACCAAAAAGGGTAGGTGAATTCAAATTCTCCTAATGCAAATCCTCCTAATGGCAAGACAAGTAGAACTAAAGAGTTGATGATTACATATATATACGGCCACTTTCAGTATAAAGACACGGTGGAGGCCGTTGTGGAGAGTATAAAGAGCATATTGAGGAGTTGCATTAGGGCAGGGAGCGTGAAGAGGCTTATCTACACGGCGTCGGTGTTTGCTGCGTCGCCGTTAAAGGAGGATGGAAGTGGGTTCAAAAACTCCATGGATGAATCTTGCTGGTCTCCCCTCAACCTCTCTATACCTTACTCCAACCCCTTTCTCAAGGCAAGCATCCATATATTAATGATACATTCTGATCAAAATATATATATATATATATGTTACAAGCTACCTTGGTTTGTTGATGTACGTGCTAGGCTTATCTAGATTCAAAGACCCTGTCAGAGAAGGAGCTATTGAAACATGAAGAGTTGATGCGCCAAGAGGACGACAAGTCGAGGATGGAGGTGGTAAGCCTTGCATGTGGGTTGGTAGGAGGAGACACTCTTCTCCCATACTTGCCAGGTATTATCTTCGCGCGCGTGTATCACAACTTGAATGTACGTACCCGAACTCGATCTAGAATGTATTATAAAGAGATTTGATCTTATTCTTAATCTTATCGTGTCGATCTACGGGCAATATCAGCCAGCATATGCGTCCTCTTAGGCGCCACGAGCCTTCCAAACAACCACGACGAAATGTTCCAATGGCTGAGGCATCTAGAGGAGCTCCTTGGAAAAGTGCCGATTCTTCACATAGACGACATGTGCGAAGCGCTTGTGTTTTGTATGGACCATCCTTCCATGCGTGGCAGGTACCTTTGCGCAAGCTCTTATGTCCAAGTGGCCGAGATCCATGAGTGTTGTACAACATTGTACCCTGAGCTTGGCATCAAGCACGAGTAAGACGAATCCTTAACTTAATTATACACATCTATTGTATATGGTTGGTGAACTATAACAGTACTCGTTAATTATCACATGACTTTATGTTGAGTTTGGAACTATTTGTAGGAACTTGGAGGATTTGAGGAGGGATATAAGATGGGGTGGGACGAAGCTAATCGAGAAGGGGTTCACGTACAAGTATGATCTGAAGATGACCCTTGAAGATAGCATCAAGACAGCCAAGAGACTAGCTTGAAGACCAACCGAGGTAGCAATCCCTGAATTCTTTTACCATGGCTGTAACGTACGTGCAAACTTCTTTGCATTATCAAGTTACATCTGAATTGGATCTTGAATAACTATCGTGATTTATAAATACGATGGGCTCACTAATCGGGCCTCACAAACGCTTGTCAATATGTAATACTCCATCCGTCCCTGCATGTTTGTCCTCTTTCCTTTTATATCAATAATTTCTTACAATACTACCCTCATTTAATCTCACTTTTTTACCCTTCATCATCCAACTATTCCTTCCACTTTATCTCATTTTAGCTTTTTACCCATATAAAATTACAAAATTAACCCATTTAATTTTAAATTTTACCCACCTCATTTATCTTTCTCTTTTTCCAATACAAACTTTGTATTTTCCTTAATAACTGTAAAAATAGTATTTTAGGACAAACAAATAGGGACGGAGGGAGAATGTAACATGTAATATCTAATATGTAGTATACAAAACAGCCCGCCTTATACAACACAAACACTAAACAACACACTTCGACCAAAAAAGTAAACGCTAAACACCACACACTTCTTGTTTTCGATACTCAAAGGAAAGAAGACAAAATCCAACCAACATTCTAAACTCTTCTACCAAATACTACTAATCCTAATCGATAACCCAGTGCTGGCCGTCGGCCCGGACTCTCAGCCCGTGAACCCGGGCAAACAAGTTCACGGCCCGCCTAACCCCCCTACTATCAAACGCCGAGAAATAATCATGCCCGAACAAAACCCCGCCGGGTCTCAATACCTTATAAGCCCGGTTTATATCGGACCAGGCCGAGTGAAAATCATGACCCGCATCCACCTCGATCAGGTCTGCGTAAACCCCGAGCTCGCACAGCCTCTGGAGGCCCGACCCGGTCGAGAACGGGAGGGGCAGGATCGACCCGGTCGAGTTGGATGTCACAACGTTCTGCATAAACTGGTACAAGAGCAAAACGTCGCCGTTTAATAAGGGTATGTCCTTGAACCGGGCCCTGAACCCGGGCCAGCCGCGGAAATCGTCGAGGCAGAGGATTTGGGTCCGGTTCAGGCCAAGCCGACGCGCCAGGCCGGCCATGTGGATGGCCGACGCGCCTAGAAACGTCCCCACCTCGATTATCGTTTGGGGGCGGACTTTCTTGATGAGGTTCTCGAAAACGGGACCGTATGAGCCCCAGCCTTTGATCCTCCGCGGGCGGAGGAGCCCGGCCGCGTGGGCCGGCGGGAAGAGCTCGAAGGGGCTGCTCCCGTTGAAGATGGAGTCGATGATTGTTTGCCGGACCCGGTTCGGGTGGACCGGGTCCGCGCAGGGTGGGCCGAACCGGTCGTGGTGGTATTCAACGGCGGTGTCGGGGCGGTGGATGGCGGGGTTTGACCTGGATGAGGTGGCGGAGAGTGATGACGTGGCGGAGAAGTATCCGAAGGCGTAGGAGAGGAGTAGGAGGGTCACGTAAGCAGCCGGTTTGGCGAAGGAGGAGGCCGGTTTAAGGGGCTTGACGAGGTGTTTGTGGTTGTGGTCGTGGGTGTGGAGTTGCCCGTCTTTCATGGCGGTTGAATACGATTTATGGTTTTGGGGCTCTTTTTTCTTTGACGCAAGATAAGGTGAGTGTAATACGTAGCATAAGAGAGTGGACACGTGTACACGACTAGTAGTAGTGACGGGTTCATTGGTTTGATTATGAAAATTAAAGTCGTACGATATAAAAACTAATATAAAAACTTTGAAAGTAAGCCCAAACCTATAGTGACCATTTTTAATGTATATAATATATCATTTTGCACATGAAAATAGTTTGAAAGTAAGCCCAAACCTCCTATATTAGTTGGAGCTAAATTTTTTGTTCTTTCTTCATGTTCCATTTTCATATTTCTTTAATTTTATTGGTTAATATATACAATTTTACAAAATTAAAATTAATTAAAATTAATTTTATTGCATATGAACCATATATATAAATATGAAACTATCATGTTTATCACTTTATCTTCCATCACAACAATATATATGTTTAAGGGATTTACTTTTTGTCGTCATAATATCTTTATCTTATTTAACTTTGGTCCCATACTTTTAGGGGCCGTTTGGTATGCGGGTTTGGGAATCAAGGCATGGGTTTCAGGAATCAAATATCCAAGCTCTTTTTTTATTTTGAAACCGATACCCGAAACCTGATTGGTATGGGTTTTCCAAACCCTACCCCTCCCTTGGGTATGAAGTTTGATTCCCAAAATTAAAGTCTCTCCTCTTTCACGATGATGCTCTGCTCTTTTTTTGTTTACTTTTCTCCCCTTTTGACATCCTCTTCCACCGCTTCTTCTTTGAATTATCCCCCGTGAACTACTACTTTGTATCTCATTCATTTTTCGTTTGCTCAAAATTTGTTTGTTAATTGTTACATTTGTACAACTGATTTATTCCTCCATTTTGAGTTTATGTAGTTAGTTTCAAATCTCACATTGCTCAGTTCAATAATTAGTGCTCAAATCAGTTGCTCAATATATAGATTACTTAACTAGCGTCTGTGCTCGTGCCTTAAAAGGCAGGGTTTGGATTTTAAAAATTATTTTAGTATTTGTGTGAATTGGTAGAAAAAAAAATAACTTTTAAGTAAAAAACTTTTAAAAGGGTGAAAAACAATTTAAAATTGATGAAATAATGATATTTAAAATTAATTTATTCAAATGATATATTTTTTATTTTTTGTTTATAATTTTTTTATTTACATGGTCAATTTTGAAATTATGTATTTATAGTAATAAAAAATTATATTCTTAGATACATGAATATAACTCATTGATTATTTTTAGCCTCCATTTTAGTATATAGTAAGATTTTGATATATGATATATGTACATAAAAAAAAGAAATATAATTTGCATAATACATTTATTTTACAAAAATAACTATACAACAGAATACCTATATCATAAAATTTTCAAACTATATTAAATTTTGACATGTAATATTAGACATATAGATATAGGTAGATATATATATATATAAATTTATTTTAATATTTTATAATCTTGTATTGTTGTACATGAATCGTAATAATAATTTCTCTAAGATAGGTGTATAAAGATAGAGCGCGTATAGATAGATTAAGATTTATATATAATATCATGTAATTTTAATTTTTTATTAATAAATTATATACAATTTTTTTGGAATTTGAATATAGTGGGAAATTTTTTTAAAATATATTATTTTAATATAGATGGTGATATGAAGCATTGTGATGGCAGAAAAAATAAATAGATGATATATATTTAGCAATAGATATACTTTTTCTTGCGTATAGATATATCATTTTATTTTTAAGTAATATATTTTAATGACTAGCGTAAATAGCATTATAATGCATATGCATCATAAATTATATTAAGCATTACGTGTAATATATTGTATATGTAATGTAGTGATAACTTATTAAGTCATATAATATTTTATAGATATATTTAGGATTGATATATCAATATCATGTACTTTTTTTTAATAATGATATACATCAATCTTATAAGGGACATATATAATATTTTTACTAATATTCATCTTTGGATTTTAATATGGTAACTACATTAGATAGATTTCTTTATAAATTTGGCTAGATATGCTATACGTAGGTTTTGTTTTGTTTTTGGATAAATTATTCATACATTGGATAGATTTCTTTATAAATTTGGCTAGATTCATCCATATGTAGTAGCTTTTTTTTTAATTAATTAAAATGAGAATTGGTAGATAAGAAGATATCTAATGTGGAGTCTACAATGAAATTTCAACCAATCAAACAAATTGAATTGTTTTATTAAAGATGGGTGATGCGGTCCAATGAGAATGTGACATGTGTCCGGCTAAATATTAAACCAACCTCCGCTTTAGTATAAAGTTATGATTATTGGCCAATTCATTTGCACAATAGAATAGTTGTATTAAAATATTGTTCGATTTGAACATAGGAAAAGAAGAACCGGAAAAAGAGGGAAAAATTGAAAATAATGGAGTTTATGAGTGTTTGGCTTATAAAAAACCTAATTTCCTAAAATCATACCAAACGCCAAGAAAAATGTAAGGGTTTCAAAACCCATACCCTTCTAACCCCATACCTTATCTTATTCCCATTCCCAAATTTATACCAAACGCCCCCTTATATGTAACTGAAAAGTCGACTCCCCGGATCAGTTGTAACACAATCTCCATGTATTATATACTTATATGAGAAGTTTCTTGGCTGTTTGATTTACCAGATCGATGGTGAGATCAAATCTCATTTTCTTTTAAATTCAGATATAAATGTTACACAATGACAATTTTGTAATTTCAACGAAATGTAGAAGGCATTCTTGAAGGCGAAAAAGTGCATTCTTAGGTAGAAATCATACCTCCGTAGTATTTCATACAGAAACCGAAAGAGTGCATTAATCATATCAAAAAGTGCAGTCATAGCATTAAAAAGTCTATCTTTCGTAAGATATCGTGTATCTATAGTATTTAATCTAGAAACTGGAAAAAGTGCATCAATAACATCAAAAAGTATATTCGTAACTTAAAAAATAATGCATCCTTAGCTAGAAATCATGCATAGTATTTGAAACAGAAACCAAAAACTACATCTGTAGCATCAAAAGGTGCAGTCATAACATTAAAAAGTGCATCCTTAGAAAGAAATCATACATCCATATTATTTAATCTAGAATTGAAAAAGTGCATACATAATGTCAAAAAGTGCATCCATAATATTTAATTGGGCCTCATTATTTAAGATCATCGTGAATCCTGACTCGGTTGACGTAAAACCCCAAACCCTACTTACAATAACTTCGTAGCTTTCTTCACCACCATCTCCTTTTTCCACCATTAACACTCTATGTGCAATCCATACCAATTTTGTTCTATTTTGTCAATTCATCAAATTATTCATCAATTCAACATCAATTTCCTTAATTAATAAATTTAGATTTTCAGATTCAGGATGTTTTACTGATTTTGAGCATAGTATATAGATTTAAAGTCAAAACAAGCGAATTTAAGATCGAAGAGACATGTCCAGAGAATGGAGATGGCAGAGACAAAAGAATGAAGAGAGGGAAAGGGGGTATGCAAATCGTCGTGCGATCGCCCGAAGCAAGTTGTTGGATTAAACGAAAAATAGAAAAAGTAAGTATCAACAATATTATAAAAAAATGGCAAAATTATCCCTATGTATAAAAATTATGTTAAAACATTAGCACTTGGATTTAGTTTATCGAATAGGTCACAACTCTCCTCGTCTAACATGGAAATTCGGAGTCTTGATTCTTGAAAAGTCTCCCCCTTTTATCGAAGATCATAAATAAAAGATAAAAGATCTTACATTATGTTTAGCTGTAGAGCATCCCCAACAGCTTCTCTATTATAGAGAAAATGAGGGATTCGGGGGATTATAGCTCATTTTTTTACCCCAACAGCTTCTCCATCTCATCCTCCATAATGGAAATGGGAAAAAAAATTGCACTTCTTCATTATTCTCTAAATGTAGGGGATTCTCTAAAATTACACTTCATTCTCTAAAATACATTTATGGTAATTATTCCTTTCTTCAAAATGCATTTATGCTAATAGTAGAAGGTTTATATAAATTGAGTATAAAACTTAAGTTTTCCCTTTAGTGTTAGATATATATAATGCAAATTAATCATATATATTATAAAATATATATTTTTAATTATTATAGCTTCTCGCGCGTGAATGCATGAACTTTTTGCTCACATAAGTCCTAATTTTATTGAGTTTATGTGTATATAAGTCATAAATATTTTAGTCGATCGGTACCGACCCAAAAACCATTAAACAATAATATATAATCTTTCCAACACCTAACTGTGAATGCATGTATTTTCTTATTTACATTATGATTCTTTAGTATAATTACTTCTTTATTATTTAAATAAAAAATTAAGTATCTTTAAAGTAAGATTGTATTATTTTTTTTATTTCTGCCAGTTAAATAAAAATAATAGTTAATAAACATTAAATTCTTCAAAATAGATAAGTGTTTGGACTTAAATAAGAAAGGTTATATTCTGCAAAATGGAGAAGCTATTGGAGTTGAAGTAGAAAAAATTTGGAGAATATTGTTTTGCTTCTCCATTTTAGAAAAACTTTTAGCACATCTATTGCTCTAAGCGTACTAAACGTAGAAACTAAAATCTTGAAATGGAAATAGTGAACCCATCACAAAAAAAGTTAACGAACCCAAATTTTAAGATTTATCAAATCTTTTTATTAGTAGTTGCTTATATTGTGCGCTAATGACACATAATAGAAAAATCCTCGTACTAAACACCGCTAAAAGTTTTTCACTATTTAATTTTTTTTGGTCGAAAGTTTTTCACTAATTAATTAAAATGCCACTACATATCTATAAACGACTAATTAGTCACGTCCAAAAAATAAAATAAATCCTCTATTATGATCGACGATATAATCTATACTATATAATAAAGTCGACTCTTTTTGAGCATCCACGTTAATTCTGGCCTCACCAAGTGTTAAAAAGTTTAATTTAGAAAAATAATTTTTAAACTCTTTCTTATTCTTATTAATTGTCTTTTATCTATCTTCTTTTTTTTTTTCTATCTTTTTCCACCTAATATCTATCTTTTTCAACTATTTGCCTAGACATTCCTTTTTATAATCATATATATTTACCATCTTTTTTTATCGATCTTCTTTTTTGTCCCATAAATTTATAATTTAAGTACCAAATATCAAAAATTATATTTTTGAAAAATATCTAAAATATATATACTAAATGTCTGTTACAATATTCATTTATAAATTGTATTGAATTACAACTCTACTATTATTAAATTAATTTTAATTTTTATAAGATCTATTAAAATATTCATTTTATTTCAAAAACTATTATTGTTGATACAATTCAATTTTTCTAAAGGATTTATGTAAAAAAGTCATAATTAATTTAATTTTTGATTTCTATCGTCATATAAAAATCTTATTAGTTATGAAAAAATATACTTTAATAATATATTTCACTTGAAATTTCGTATCATATCACATATAAATTTTTTAAATAATCAAATATATTTTAAAATAAAATGATAGTATTTTATCTATGCTTTTTATTTAAGTCATATCATATAAAATTTAAATTTATTTTTATTTTTAACATCAAATCACGTTTTGAATCAACAAAATTTTGTGATAGTTTCGGATAAAAATGATGATATCAATATTTAATTTCTAATAATATTATTATGCATATTTATCAATTGAATAATACTTTAAAAAATGGTTATTGATCGTGTCCCGTATAGGATACTGACAATAATCTAGTAATTATGTATGGACGAATAGAAAGACCGTAAATAAATAAAAAAAAAACCTGAATTTAAAAATCTGAAGTTAAAAAGTTTTAAATTGAAATATCTTGTCTAATGTTACAAGATGTCACAAATATCTTAATCTGATGAAAGTTGTTAAGATAGACCGCGGAGTAGGATTATAGCTCTATCTTTTTATTGGTTGGAAGACTGAAACTTGATCTATAAATAATCCCTACTACTTTAGCCACGGAATCATCAAACCAAAACTTGTTCGATCGATCGATCATGAATAGTGGCGACGTGGTCTTAGTGCTATCGGGCTCTTGCTGGGGAGCTTGCTTTCTCCTCTTCCTTGCTCAACTCGTGGGCACTCAAATCCACCAACTCTCCCCATGGTTCTTCGTCGGGGCTTGTGTCTTCCACGTCGTCCTCCTCTTCGCCCTACCCCGTCTCGCCCGCCTCCTGTGTCGCGACTCCGAGAACCGCAACCGCCCGTGGTACGACAACACCCTCGCCTTCCACGAGCGAAAGGCGCCTCTTTACGTGCTCATGGGCGGCGGCCTTAGCGTGGCCGAGTTCTTGGTGCTCCTTTCGCCCTTCGTCTTCATCATCCACCGAGTCTTGGCCCATCAAGATGAGGACGCCCATCGGTTGTCCAAGGACATGATGTTGGTCCTGGCCTTGTTGGACGTGGGAGGGCACGTGGTGTTGTTCTTGATGGAGTATTTTAGGAGCTTCCATGGCTTGTTCGTTAGCATACTGGCTGGAGTTGTGTGCACTTCTTACAAGGGATTTGGGCATGACGATAGGCATGTGTTTAAGGCCATGATTATAGTGTTGTCCGTAGTCATGGTTCTTTTGTGCGGTACGTTTGTGTCCATTCAAGACGACAACGCACGAGACCACCTTGCATCTCAAGATCAGGCTGCTGCTATCCCCATTCCATAACTTTTCTTTTTTTTTTTTCAAAAATTTTTTGGGTAGATATCGATAGCGTGTTTTAATTTCTATGTTTATGTTTGAATATTGTATATATTAATCTCTAGCGAATATATAGTGTAATTATTAATTATGTCTAGTTTCTAGATATGAATTCTTATCCGATAAAATCACAATACGAATATGTTTGATTTGATCTCAATCTTGTTGTATAAATTCAGCTTAACCTGAAGAGATATTTGGGTGCGTTCGATACATCACAAATTATATAGAATAATGCCTTAATTTTGATAAGCTATTATTTGAACCAAACACTCGAGTCCCATCAGCTTAAAAGTAGATAAGTAGATCTCACTTTCTTCTACTCCGTATTTTTTTTTTTACAAGGAAAACAATTCGATATACCAGACATGCCTGATAAATCGAGAGGCCGAGACAATCGGCAAGCGAAAACTAACACGGTTAATTACAAACAAGCAAGCCACAAATTTAACAAACGATCAAAAGTCGGACAACGATGCTTGAGCCAAACACTAAAGTGGCTAGTATACCGCCAGTACGCAGGATGAAACGGGCCTTCTCCATCAACGAAGCGCACAGAGGAGCATCATGACGTTGCCCTTATCTAGACGAGGGATCTTCGGAAACAAGCACGCATAAACTTTTGAAATAACGGTTTAATCTTCGAAATTTTTTCGAAACTGGGCACTTTTAAAAATTTTTTTCCGAAAATGGGCTCAGTAAATTTTGTATTCCAGATATAGGCACTCCCAGGCTCGGAGTCTTTCGCCTTTTTCTGGCACCGGACAAAGACGCTGGCCAAGCCAGCGTCTTTGCCAGAAACACGCTGGATGGGCCAGCGTGTTTACATAAAAGACGCTGGCTCAGCCAGCGTCTCTCTTATTTTATTTTTTTTTTGAATTTTGTATTATTTTTTTTTCAAAGTTTTAATATCAGTCCTTATTAAAATTAAAATAATTAATTTAAATTATATGCCTAAATGATTTAAAAGAATTTTGTATAAATTTTTTGTTGCGGTTTTAAGGGAAAGACCGATATACTTACATATCTAATCAAAAGACGTTATCTCGTTCGAATTTTTTGTTGCGGTTTTAAGGGAATCCACCCGACCCGACCCGTTTAATACCTCGTATATATATAATAGATATAACCAAGTTAAGTTTTTATAACGAGGAAGATAATCGAACGAGATAACGTCTTTTGATCAGACATGTAAGTATATCGGTATTTCCCTTAAACCGTAACAAAAAAAAATATTAAATTAGATAGACATATAATTTGAATTAATTCATTTGAATTAAATTTGATATTAAAATTTTGAAAAAAAATAATAATACTGAATTTTTTTTTAAAAAATAAAATATAGGAGAGACGCTGGCCCAGTCAGCGTCTTTGTCCCTGGGCTCAACCAAGCCTCCGAGTGCCTATCACCGTAATAAAAAAATTTTCGAGCCTATTTTCGGTATTAAAACTTCTAAAGGGCCTAGTTTGGAAAAAATTTCTTAATCTTCAACAAAAAAAAAAATACAATGGATTAATCTCCAAAAATAGCAGCAGGGTACATTCGTAATTGTCAAGCTAACTAAACCGCCTCTTCTGCGTGCTATAAAAGCATATACAGCGAAAGACGAGAGCTCAACGGGAAACAAGGAGAAAGTTTTATACTTCACATTCTTTCCCCTAAACCCTAATGCTCAATTTACAGAGGGTAATTTCAGTACTTGCTTCTACGATCTTGCAATTGAAATTGCGAAATTGGATTTCGATGGTGGGCGGTGGAAGCGTGAAGAGGAATACTTCAACCACGACCATGTAAGGCTACAACGGCTTCGGCGATCCTGATCGCCAACAAATTCAGACAAACAAAGGTTCAATTCCTATCAATTCATTATCTTCTCCCGGATTCCTTGAAAGACCCTAGTTTTTCTTGCAATTTGCGATCGATGTATTCGAGTATAGGGTTTTCGATCGCCCATGTTGGTTGCGTAGTCGGGTCTTTAATTTTTATCGACCGGGGGAGATTCATGGATATTTCTCTGATTCCAAAACTCAAGGTGCTCTCTATTATGTGATTGTTGTTGGAATTTAATTCATATTCCAAATATGAAGGCTTAATGGATTGGATTTGAAGGCCCAAACAATTTGGGTAAGTGCTATAGTGATGATGGATCAAAAGGCCCAAGAATCGAAAATGTGGAGATTGTTATAGAATTTACTAGAATAAGTGGGAGAATTTGGAAATTAGTAGAGGATTAAGGAAAATTCTAGAGAATAGGAGAGAGTTAAGGACTAGAATTTTCCAAGCAAATATCTACCTTGAAATGGTTGTTAACTTCTAGAGCATTCTTACAACAACTATAAATAAGGGTTGTTGTAGCTATTTAGAGCATGTTAGAGTGATCAAGTGTGGGTAGGATAGATCGAGCAGTGTGTTGGGTAGGCTCGATCGAGTGCCGGAGTGTGTAGAGTCACGCGTGTAAGTTAGAGTGTGTAGGTGTCCCACATTATAAAGAGTCCTGAGTCATCCGTATAAACTAGTCTTGTACATTTCCACTATATAATACAAAGTCACTTTTGTAATATCGTGTCTTTGTCTCTGTCGGGTTCGTGGGTGTACAAGAGTCCTATGAGGGGTCGATTTCCCAACAATTGTTTGGCTTTTACAGGATTCGTTGGAAATTTCTATGCTTTGGGGGATCTTAGTCTGCATCGTTTTCTTCGTGTTTATTTTGCCTTGATTAATTAGTCCCGCGGTTTAGTTCCATCCCTCGGATTTGATTGCTCGGTTTGATTCTGCCCCTCGGTTTAATTCTTTGTCCCACATATTCGATGCCTCACTTGGTTTAGTTCTATGTCCCATGGATTTGATGCTTCAGTTTACAACTGTCCCACAGATTTCATGCCTTGGTTTAAATCGGATCCCTTTGGCTTGATCCATGGTTTAAAACAGTCCATCGGATTAATTCGGTTCCGTTGATTCGATGCCTCGGTTGAGCTCTCTGTCCCACGGATTTGATGCCTCGGTTCACAATTGTTCCACGGATTTCATGCCTCGATTTAAATCTGGTCCCTCGGGTTTGATGCATTGGTTAAAAGTCAGTCCCTCAGTATATGTCGGTCCCTTTGGTATAATTCAGTCCCTCGGATGTTGATGGTTCGGTTTAATTCGTCCCTCGGGTTTGATGACACGGTTTTTCTAAGTTCAGTTTAGCTTGGTCCCTCGGTCTTCAGATTTAGTCTTGTCAAATTATGATATCAAGTGTCAATAATGCAATGAGGACACGGTTTTTCTCGGTTTAGTTCAAGAATGATTTTGTTCAGACATAACAACATCCTCTGTTATTGACTTTCCAAACTATGATGTCCAAATTCAGTGCCAAAAATTTGCAATGGTTTACATTTTCCTGACATAAGGTCCTATGAACGTGTGCATGAACTTGATCAGCCATGAGTCAATTGTATACATGCTCCAGCTGAACCTAACATGACTTGATTGTTTCAGATTACATAGATAAAATAAGAGAATAACAATGGGTTGGAATCTGCTTGTTGCTTGTGATGCCCAAACTTCCATCTCTAACGAGCAATGTTGTACTTACCTAAATTTCATGAGCCTTTGAATTGGAAAGAAAGTTGTTCAAGTCCCCAAGGTAATAGTATACATGCTACTTACCCACTGACAGTTAAAAGCAGAAGCTTGTGATGCCCATTCTCAATGACACATCAACAATATAGCACTGGTGACAAAGCCTCTCTTGTTATTGTTCGAGATGATTGATCACAAACCAAAGCTCAAAATGGATGACAATGGAGAAGCCTCGTCTATTCCTTCAAATGTTGGTAAAACTGAACGGATCTTAATTCTGCGGCATATGCTTCTTGCACAATAGCTCCGACTGAAGTGAATTCTATCTGTCCCATAAACATGATGCCAGAATTGAAACCATCATTGAGAATATTTGAACGTTGACAATGGGTTGAACTATCTTTATAATGGTAATAGCTTGGACAAGAGGATCATTACGGTTCCAACCGAGTTCCTTTGGCATGATGTTTCAAGTTCTAAAGTATATAGTGTTGAAGCATAAGTTGAGGACCTTCCTTTTATTGCGGATGATACCGAAGATTCATGAGCTGTTAATGAACAATGGTATTGATGCTGAAAAGAGAATTGACGGAACTTGGCAGTTGAATAGGCAAAAGAGCTGTTTGATCCTGATTATGTAGTTCGAATTGAATGATTTGTTGCTGATGGTGCTTGAACTGCAGTATGAATCTGAAGTTGATGGTGGAACTACCTGTAGCATAAGTTGCTGAACAAGAATTGAATCTCTGAGGATACCCCAACTGATTTATTAGGAAAAAAAGCTGAGAGTTGTCTTCTGAGCTTGAGCCTAATGTTTTCTGATATAGAAAGAAATCAAAACATGGGATTCCTTGCCTCTGGCTGTGCCTGTAGAATATTAAATGATAAAGTCTTCTGATCGAGCTTGTGCTGAATGTTTTCTCAATTGTCAAATTCTGAACTGCATTCAGGAATTCATGTGAGCTTGAGCTTAATTCTGTAGACTATTCATGGCACTATGAGATTTTCATTTCTTTCTGTATCTGGCTATTGTTCTCCTTTCCCTTCATTGGCATGCATCTGTTCAATTCATTATAGGGTGTGGTGCATTAGTGAGTTAAATCCTGAAGTGAAAATTAACAAGGCATGAACTACTAGTCCGTCTATTAACCTTCTTATAAATGATATAAACCAAGATGAACAATTTGGTTGATGTTTCAGTCGGTGAGCGAATGAGGAAAAATTCTCAAGAATACGAGAATATACGGTACAGGTGCTTCATATGGTATCAATGTCTATTTTCTTAGAAACTAAGCACCCAATGTTGGTGGCATAAGTGAAAATTTTCACCGTTGGCCTCCATGTTGATGCCAAAGCCAAATCGTATATTTGGCAATTGACAACCGTCCACTTAAATTGGTCCCTTGATTTTCACGTCTCGATTTATCTTGGTTCGTAAGTATATAATGTCTCAGCCTGAGCTGGTGGCTCGATGGTTTAAGACTTTGATCCATCGGTTTTGATCAATACAACTCGTGCAACATAAAGCATGCATTGCTAGCGGAAAATTCGGTAAGATACTGCCCATGGCTCGGAATACCAGACAACCAATATCGAAATCGAATGAGTATCATCAAGATCAATAGTCTGTATTAGAAATGCTGCAAGAAAAACTGACACATTCTGTCATACATGCATGGTTAACCATCACGTGGATGGAGCAAAGCAGACAATTCATAATAGTTTCACAAGCCATAAATATTGATTTGTAGTTTGCAGTTTACCTACACACAAAGAGAGATGAACTTTCTAAGCTAGAAACGGTACATTAAACAGACTCAAGAGTTCACTAATGGCGCTCAAAAGCACCAACATGGGTCCTTCAAATCAAATCAGAACTACTACAGATTTGGCCCAGCCTCATCCAAACTCCCTCACAGTTTTGGAGTGAATTAGGATGCACAGCAACATTTATAAATATTTTTCCCCCCTTCCCCTCAATTCTCACCACAAATCCTTCTTGTTCCTTTTTCCTTTAGAAGGGTGACTGGGTACTAATACGGCCGATACCTTCGATTCCGGCCTCCATCATCACTGCTTCCTCCCCTCCCTTGAGGCCCACCAGACCCGTTTGACCTGTCATTTCTTCGGGGACGAGCAGGTGGCATTTGCATACCAGGCTGTTGTCTGAAAAATCCAAACGAAACCCACGGCACATGAGCTGACAATTTTATGTAATTGTGAAATTTTCTAAAGCGAAGAAACAAAAACTTACAAAACATAGCCTATTCGACCATCTGGTAGGACCATGGGAACCATCTGCATGCCAGCTGGCATCGGGCCACGGCCGTAAATTACAGGCTGCTTTCAATCAAAATCAGATTAGCAAAAACCCGGGGCAATACAGGAAGGGTACCTATACAAGCTTAATACAAAGTACCTGTTGCGGCTGGTACCCAGCAGAAACGCCATATCCAGCCCCCAATGTACCATATGGACTTCCGCCAAAGCCATATGGAGCAGGTGGAAGGTAGTTTGCACCACCGCTAAAAGCAGCTGCCTCAGATTTTTTATCGGCCTGAGGCTTAGCCATTGTCACCTCCAACATTTGACCTACGACACACAAGTGCCAATGGATTATTTCCAAACTAAACTGCTAAATTGGAATATAACGAACCCTTGGAAGTCAGTATAAATGTGCCCATTGAACCCACATTAGGAAAATATTTGTAGAGAAAACAAAGCATCATGCATACTGTCAGATATGATGAAACAACCTATTCATTATAAGGTTTTGCAACTAAGCTTCTGATAAGTCATGTCAAGCACAACATCTGGGACAGAATCCCTTGCAAAAATGCAAGTTAGCATGAAAGAACATTAGTCAATGAACGAATTATGGTCAGAGGATACAAGCAACAGAAGAAAGCATGAGCTTATGACATTAGAATTGAAAATAATATATTAGAATTATATGCATAAACAAGAGTGGCTCATCATGACTGAACAAGAGTGGTTCGTATGGTGAAAAAAGAGCAACAATTATTCTGAACTATGTTATCACATATAACTTGTGCCTAGGTAACATGATGAGAAAGGTGTAGAGAAGTATTACCATCGATCTCGTACTTCTCTGAATCTTTGATAGCCTTGAGAGCACTAGACCTTTCAGAGAAATGAATAAATCCAAAATTTCCTTTGCCTTGCCCACCTTTAGCAGGTGGAAGGACAACTTTTGTGACCTCTCCATGGCGCTGGAAAAGCTCCTTCAGCTGTTCAGGGGTAGCATTATCTGGTATGTTCTTCACATAAAGAGCCTTAACCTGGGAGCAACAATGAGATATTTGACATCCACAATTTATAATTTTATATCATGAAATGTGCTTCAAAAGAGCAAATCACAAACTACTAACTACCAAAAATGCTTCATGAAACAATAAAAGAGTTTTGTGAAGCCATAATCCAGTGCAGCTTAGTCAAAACTACATGAAACAGTACACAAATGCACTCACAAAACATACATATTCAGACCGCAATTGCAAGATGCATAAAACAAATTCCAGAAGTCAAACGAAGCATTTAAAAGTTGCAAGAAATTGCTTTCCAGACATTGAAACTATATATCTAGAAAAATGCAACAAAATTCATTAAAAGGATCAACCCAAGACTCCTAGCAAACATTACCTGCGAGGCAGCAGCAGAGTTCTCAGGGGCAGTCTTAGGATCAGCCCAGGTTACAGTCGGTGTATTGCCCTCGAGTTTAAACGTTCCGTTAGACATTTTCTGCCTCGCGTAATCAGCACATGCATTATTGTAGTATTCAATGAAAGCAAAACCACGATTACGGCCAGGGTTTAAAGCATCCTGTAACAAGCAGAAGAAAACTGATAAAAACACAGATTCTGCAACAGTAGCTCCATTAGAATATTTGTTTAGTGAAGGGCTAAACCTGTTTAAGGTCTATAATCTCTGCTCCTGGACCAACATCGTGTATAACTTGTTTAAACTGTTCCTCGGACCATGCCTTCGGTATATTACCAACAAATAATCTATGTTTTGATTCAGAGAGTGAACACCTCAAAGACTTGCCCTGCATTAAAATACACTCAAGTAGTGATGTATTTTCCATTTAAAATACCATCAAAGAACAGGGGGTAACACAACAGAAACATGTGCACGGAAGATCAAATACCTTAAATTCTTTGCTTTTCAACTCTTCTATAGCTTTTTGAGCAACATCATTTGACTGAAATGCCACAAAGGCATAGCCTTTGTTTTCACCGGTGCTTTTATCTTTTATTAATTTAACCTGCAAAAGATTTTGAAGGATGAAATAGAGAAACACAGGGAAATGAATTGATGATAGAAAAGGGAGAATTTATAGATCTAACCTCACAAATTTCACCGATTGGTTCACAAAGATCTCTAAGGTCCTCTTCTGACACATCTCTTGGGAGCCCACCAATGAACACTTCAGAGCCATGGGGAGGAAGGGATAGAAGTTCTTCATGCTTCTCCCTATCACTTTCATCAGCCGAAGTTGCATTCTTCTCTTCATCCTCCAAATGCTTCTCCTCATCACCGTTGGGACTTTGATCCGCTTCAGATGATTGTTCTTTTTCACTACTTTCTCTCAAATCATCATCTTTCTCATCACCTGATCCATCCTCATCCTCAATGGGATCAGCATCAACATCGTCTTCATCTTCCATGTAGTTGTCATCTTCGAGATCAACACGGTCATCAACCTCTGGGCCCTCTGTCATGACTGCTACATGCAGCAAGTCTTGTCATTGAATGTCCAAAGTAAACAAATCCAAATCATGGAAAGGTTGCATAACAGCCATGCAGGCTGCAGTTAAGGCAAAATTTTCTTTTGTGGGAGCATAATGGGAAGTAGGAAGATTTGTAGAAGTGTAAGTGATATCAAACCATATGCAGAGATGAGGTTCTGGATACTGCACAAGTTGGCTACATGATAATGGGGAAATATATTTAGCTACAAAAGGCTTGTATAACTTTAAAGAGTAGGGTTGAGTACTGATGATACATGTAAAATCAGAATTTTTTTGGTGAGGATTGAATGGTCTGGATATAATGTGAAATCAACAAAATCACGACGTAATTCTCAAGTGTTTGGCCTGTTTTACATACAAAGGATCACCAAGATATTTGGATTCCAAGCATATCATTTTATTTAGAGTACTGAAACATCAATTATCAATGTCAACAAAACTTGTAGTCACCATGAGGGTTCTGGAACAGTGTAGGATGGCACCCCTTTACCGACCTTGGGAGTTTATGGCTGCAGTTGAAGAAGGAATTATGTTTTTCTGAGAAAAACACCATTAAACCTACAATACCCCTTTCCCTTTCCCTTTCCCTTTCCCTTTCTCTTTCCCTTTATAGCTGAATGAAATTGGCATCCCCAATTGGAAAAAAAAAAAGACCCCCCGAACAATCCTAAGACAAATGATCCCAACCCAGGTATCATATTGCACTGACAATCCTAAGACAAATGATCCCAACCCAGGTATCATATTGCACTGACAATCCTAAGACAAATGATCCCAACCCAGGTATCATATTGCCGTAAAGTGCAAATCTTTCAACGTATTGAGCCTTTTAAAGGGAAATTCAACCTATCTAGACCCTGAAAACCATACTTCTGAGAAAAATGATAGAATCTCGAAACCCTAGAAATGAAACCAAAAGAACTCACCCATCGCAATCAACCGACCTTAAATCAGCGGCGAGCGTCGAATTCTTCGGAATAGGATCCGAAATAGCTAATCGCACACACAGATTTGCCATGATTATTGTACAAGTGAACATACAAAATTGTGTTTATATATTTGTTTGTTTGGGGAGAAATCTCAAAGCAATTGAAACAGGAGAATTGTGAAAAAAAAACGAATCAAATTGAGAGGAGGAGGAGGAGAGAGTTCAGATCTGAGAGAGCATTACCAGCTTTGGAGGTGTGTTTTTTTGGGGAGAGAGGCGATTGAAGAATTTGGGAAGAGACAGCTTTTTCGGTTCTCCTGACTTTACTTTTACACTCGGTTTTCTTCTCTTATATATTGGGGGAGAAAGATGGGCCGAATTCTCGGCCTACCTAACGCTCCTTGTAACAATTAGGCCCAATGTTACTCTCTATCTTTGTTTTTATCACATCTGTTGATTTATGAGTTTTTACTTGAGGGTTGCTCAATTGTAGCTAGCTCCACACTGTTAATATGCCTTGAATCTGAATCACACACTGCGACACGGTACACTATATTTTCTGTTATTGGGCCTGTTACATTCTGTTTTGGGCCTACGGCCCATAATTGTACCTAGGGTTTCTTGAGTCACTATATAAGCTCTCGAAATACCTAGATCTCTGTATTCCGAATTCTGTCTTCCATAATAATATACGGTTTCTCTGCCCGTGGACGTAGGTAACACACTGTTACCGAACCACGTAAATCTATGTGTCGTTCTTGCTTTATTGTTCTCGTTCGATCTCTCGTTACAACACACACAGTTGTGCAATACAATTGACAGTAAGATCAATGTCCATGGAAACTCAGGTGCAAGAATTAAGCTTTGAGATGCTAAATTGACTGTTTGTTGGACTTTGGTTGAGGGAAGAGTTGGTGTTCTCTGTGATAAAGATAAGCAAGAATTGAACTTGGTTGGTGGAAATCATAAATTTCATTATTGGATGAACATAATTAGCTACACCGCTCTACAACTCAGTATGCTGGTCAGAGGTGATTAGAGTACAAACCCTTGCTTCCTTGTACACTTTCCCTGGCCTACAATAGTATCCCTTATCAGGAGCACAATGGCTGTCCTCAGAGCAAACACAAAGCCCTTCGAGCGCGCATCCTTCTCGGTTTATCGTCACTTTTCCTTGCAGCCCCAAAACCTGATCAGTCCACTCATTTGAAAACAGGCTGATGGGATCATACTTGTCCTTCACTTTCAAGAACTCTCCAATCTTCTTGTACTTCTTCGCAACTCCTTCAAAACCGACATTCCGATTCTTACCCCAATGTGGCAAGCCTCCATATTTGAAGACAGCCATTTGTTCTACTTCCTCCATTACATCCTCATAAAGCCTAGGAATCATAGGATCTTTACTCCTGTAATAAATCATGTCGAACTCAATCGAGTCTTCATGCTTCCCTAGGTAAGCGCTTGACGCCTTCACATATCTAATTGGTATCCCACCGTACATTTCTAGTCCACATGTGGATTCAGGGCTCAAATTGAATAGACTTTTCACCTCATTCAAGAAACTAGTTGCATTTGACAAGGTAATGCTCACACTAGTGCAATAGGATAGTGGTTGATCCTCAATCCTTGGATCCCATGGGCAAACTTTGTCAAACTCAACTTCAGAGCTGTCTACGCAAGCTTCAAATGCCTGTAACTTATTATGTTATCCGATTACAGGGTAACCCGTAAAGTTTACTCCTGTTATTATACACCAACTCACCACGTATTAGTTACCACAACTAGGTTCTCAATCTTAAAGAGTCAAAATTTAATAGGCTGATATTAAGATTTACCATTGTTTGTGAAACCATTTCCATTCATTTGAAGTGATGATACCATCATCTTGGAAAATTGGCACTTTCCATGAGCGTCGCGTGCTAATTCTTGCTTCTTTTCTGGTATCACAACAAAAATGTATCAGCTCTTTCTGGAATGTACATATACAAACAAGTCTTTTCATGCTTGAAGTTTGAATATGTGCACTTGCACAATAACTCGAAAAAAGAATTGACCTGTAGTGACAAGATCCTTCACCATGGATGGTGATATGGGAAGAAGTGCAGGGTGGCCAAAACGACCTTCACCTTCGACATCCAAAGACACACGGTCATCGATTCTATACAAGACTTTTCGCTGACTTGGGTACCAGGTCAAGTCAGCAAATTCGTGTAGGTTTCCAAAACTCACAACTTGATTTGCCAAGTCATGATCATCCCTCATTTCATGAGTGATTGATCTCTTAAAGATTGGTTCCAGCTGCAAAGTCACCTGCATTGAAGAGTTCTTGTCAATATGAAACCTCTTTTTTCACTAAATGACTTTTGGTTACATAGTGCTACTTAAATCTAGTAAGCAATAATATACCTGAGAGATATCACCAAGAACTCCAAGGGAGACTTTTACTGCATCAAGATCTTCATGACTAGTATTCAAATTCCTTATAGTAACAAAGCCGTCTTCGGGCGGCCCAGGGCTAACGAGTCGTATCCCATTAAGATATTCATGAACAGCACTGCCTTTGCCCCACAATGAGCTACCATGAGCACCTGTGCTTAGCAAGCCACCAATAGTCAAACCTGACCAATAAGGCGAGTTTATTAACACAAGACCAACCTTTGCAGCCTCTTCAATTAACTGTTTGAGTGTAACTCCACTCTCAACAGTTACTGTCATGGATGATTTGTCAAAGCTTACAACCTTGTTGAGGTTGTTTATGCTTATAAGCAAGCCTTCATCTCCAGCAGGACAAACTAACTTAGGCATGCTATGACAGTAACGCGTTGCGACTCTCATTTTTGTCTTGCTCTTGGTGGCTTCCGCGGTGATCTTGATGAGCTCTTGTTCGGTTCTTGGGTATGTCGCCTCTGCCGCCTTGCAAACACTTCGGTCCGCGAATACGCCGAGGAAGTTTGTGATGGTGCATTTGTGGGTCTTTGTTGAGCATTTGATGGGCTCTTGTGGTGGCAAAGAAAGGCCAATAGACAGCCATAACATGAGGCTAGTTAGCAAGAGTGTTGCCTTTGAGATTGCCATTTTGATTGGCGTTGTCAAGCACAAAGTCTTGCTACTTGCTAGCAAGGATGGTGTTTTAAGAGGTTCAAGGGATGGTATGGGTATATAGTTAATTAGGTGAATGGGTGACATATATGGGGGTGGAAAAGAAGGGCTCTTATGCAATGATTTATATGAAGAAAGTCATATAGTATGGTACAAGTCAATTATTAAAGCTCAGACTCCCTACGTACGAGACATACACCATTACATGTGGTGTGGACGGCTAGAGATCAGTTTGTGCCCACCAGGCACCAGGCACCAGCCAATAACTTCTTTTTTTTTTACTGTATGTCTGTATGACTAAAAACTTATACTATTCTCTGTTTTTTGGTCGAACTTATACTATTCTCTTCTACCCAAAAAAAAAAAACTTATGTTTGTCAAAAATAAATAAATAAACTTATACTATTCTTCACCCAAAAAAAAACTTACACGACTATCATTGTACGGTCAGTTACCTATTTAACTAATAAATGGATTTATTCTAAATATTTTTTATAAAAAAATTCATGTTTACTCATTTACTTAAATACTATTAATAGTAACTATTATTTTTCGTAATTTTGTTCAAAAATTTTCAAAAAACCATCGGTAGTAGCAAATTCTACCACTATATTTACACCACATCTTTTTTTATTAAAATAATTTATTAAATGTTTTTTTTATCTTATCATTTTAAAATCCAATAAAAGTATTGGATGGTATAGTTACCCTAAATATATCCGTAACATTACATATTGATTATACTTTAGATAAAAAAATTATTATCAAGATAATGATTCGTTAATATTTTTATTTGATATTTATATACTTCTTATATAATAAATTCTTTACAACATAAAGACATATATACAAGATAATTTGTTTATTTTAGATTATATTATCATTCTTTGTATTTTAAAATATAATACTATATTAATCCAAAACTATTTAACTTATTGATTTATTTATATAAGTTAGTTGTGCAATTTCATTTAAATTTTCAAGAGATGTTTATCAATTTTTATAAAATTTAATATAGCATCTCATCTTTTTGCATTCTTCCTCGATTATATATATATATATATAAATGCTTATGTATGTGTAAAATTTTAATATATAAATACAATATAAATATTTGATGATATAGGAGAATTATGTTCTTTTATAATATAAAAGATATGAGCCATTTTAAAAGAAACTAGACGTATGATAATATTTGTAATTATTATAGTGAATTCATATACAAGATAGTAAAAACAAAAAACACCCTCATACAAGGTGCGGGTCATTTGCTAGTATACTTCAAGATCTGAAATAATCAAGGGCAGTTTTGGTATTAAATTTTTATATCCCATTCATCTTACTATTATTTATGAATATTTCATATAAACTTTCTATCCATAAATAATTTATCATCTTATCTAATTAATACAAATCTTTTTATCTAATCTAATATCAAATCTTCTTAAAAAAAATATGATTTGTAACAATACTTATATAGTTATTGATTGATATTTGACCTATCCAACAATAGATCTACAATAATTAATATTTTAGTCATCTAAGTTTGAATACGGGTTTAGGTAAATTTTATATATATTTCTAAATCTAAAATAGTAAAGGGAAATTTCATAAATAAGTTATTTGTGGCCTACATGCCTACCCTACTTTTATGTATGAATTTATAACTTTTCTATTCATAAATAATTATCACTTTTTCTAATTACATACAATTTTCTTATGTAATCTAGTATCAGTTCTTAATAAAATATGATTCGTAACAACAATATTAATGAACATAATCTTAAAATAATATGGTAGTTAAAATAATACTAAAAGTGAATAATATCATGTAATAAATTAATAATAATTTATTAAATTATACTATATTAAAATTAGATTATAATATTCAAAAAAATATTTATTTTTGCAAATATAACAACTCTAGTCAAGTCAACTAATTTCGTGTTTTCATCCAATCGAGCACGAATCAATCAAATTTACTTTTTCCGTTGACCTACTAGTTTATGGATCAATTTTCAACTATAAAATTTTTGGTTGATTCGAATTGGTTTATCGAGCTGAGTTGAATTTTGACTCCTCTAACTTAAAACACATATGTATATACGATTGTTGAGTTAATTATTACTCAATTAACTTTTTACTATTTAAGTTATAATACATATATCGTATATAAACCAATATTACCATTTTGATTTAAAAAGTTCCCGAACAAGGCCCGGGGTATAACTAGTTAGATTGAAAACATTGACTAATTAGTTTGAAAACAATAGAGTACAAACTATAAACCATCTCAGTTAAGGTTAGTTTATAGGAATTGTGTAATTCTAGATAATTTGGAACCCTTGCTTACCATCGTAGTTCATGAGTGCTATCGTCGTAACTATATACTAAAGCATAAGTTAAAAATATAAATTATCACGGCATGTGTCAATTTCATATTGAACCACATCACTCATCTTTCTTAAAATAATTTAATTGGTTAAAAGTTGATTGTGACCTCACATGTATGTAAAATATGAAAGAATATATATCATTGAAATTATATCTTTAAGATTTCCTTAAAGATATAATTAATTAATCTTACTATAAGCTAAATTGAAGGTAATATAATATTATATAACACTATATGTCAACTCCAAATAAATATATAGTTAAGTTAATAGTAGTATATAAAAGATATAATAAACCACATAGCCATTTCATTAAATCAATTTGATTTTTGACATTTAATTGATTTATTTTTTTATTGGCTAAAATTATATTGTCAATTCTACATAAATAAAATTATATGTATCGTATGATTTATATTTGATTTTTTTCCAAAATGACTTTAAAATAAAAATAAAAATTATAGCATAAAACTTATTGATAAAAACAAATATTCGATCCTTATACAAAACATATAATCCTTCAAATATTTTATCGATTAAAAGAATATATTATAACAAAAATAATGTATCATTAAAGTAAGTCTGCTATGAAGTAAATAAAATAAAATAATACATGATTTTATATCAAACTATTCTTTTAAATAACTTTATATAACTTGAAAGTAAGTTTTTAGATAAGTCAGACTAATGTCTTGAAGACACGTAAAGTAATACTAGTGATACAACTACACAAGTAGAAACCTAATCAAAAGAGGATTTGGGCTGGGTCTGTGCTAGACTTGACACTTTTTTTCAGCCAATTGATGCGGACGAGCCAAGCCGAGGCCCACTTCCCAAAGTCTAATATTTTTGTCCATATCCACCCTCGGATTGGGTTAGGCCGCCCGTTTTTTTTATATTCGGCATGATTATTGTACAAGTGAACATACAAAATTGTGTTTATACATCGAGGAATTTGCACAAAGCCACCTGTTAAATAGACAATTTTACAAATAGCCACCCGTTATACAAGAATTTTTTTAAACCACCCAAAACTCCGATTTCATTAACCAATACCATTGCCCTATTCCGTCAAGTTTTCCGTTATATCGTGTAAATTTACTTATTTGTCTTCTACTGTTTCAATTTATTACATGGTAACCGGCCGGTTTATGGTATTTTTAACAAAAAAACCCACACTAAGCGGTTTGTTGCGATATGTTAAAAAAAGAATATAAAACGAAATCAATTCCCAATTCCAATTTCCCCCAAATTAAATTTGTGAATTCTAGAGTTCGAGGTGGGAGATTTCGCGTAAGAATTTTTGGGGGATTTAGGGGTTCTTGATATGGAGCAAATGATGAAAAGGAGGATAATTAGGAAGAGGGAGGTTGGGGTCTTAAGGATTTGGATATGCTAGTTGAAGAAACTACACCAAAGGCTTCAACCAATCGTTTTGCAGCTTTTGTGGTTCCAATTCCTGGGATGCCTATGAGCCAAATCTGAGCCCATAAATCATCTCTTTCTACAGAACATGTAGTTGTTGGAGTTTTTGACACTACAATGAGATTACTACATACGCAACTGGGAATTCGAAATTTCACTCCTTTGAGGAATATGTTTCTAGATCTCAATTCAGGTAGTCACAGCTACGTAAAGCCACAACTACTGGGGAATTCGTAGAAGCACTTTGTCTCTTTCTATCTATTCTTCACACCATTCCTCTAATAGTTGAAGAATCCAGCAGAGAAGTTGATGAGGTGAAGGAATTAACAATAATTGTAAAAGAGCATGTGTTAGGTCTAAAAATGGACCTGAGGTGAGAGAGACTAATGATAACCTAGTTCGTCAAGAGGAGCTTGCAAGTTATTTCACTCATTGCGATCTTCAAACACCGCACCTAGCTGAGGCTTGCTTTACTAAACGCTATGATTGTATCCTATGAAAAGAGAATCTTAGCACTGCTGCAAATATTGCAAGAAGGTTTATTGAGACGAACCCTACAATTGTGAATCAACCAAGGACAACTAGGCAAGTTCTGCAGAATGCAGAGAAGAATTTGGTTCATACAGCTCAACTGAACTATGATTTCAGAAACCCGTATGTGGTTTACATTTTAGTGAAAAAAAAACAAGAACCGGTTAGTGTGGATTGTTTTTGTTAAAAATGCCCCAAATCGGTTGGTTAACATGTAATAAATTGAAACAATGGAGGGAAAATGAGTAAATTACAAGATATAACGAAAAATCTGACGGAATAGGCCAATGAGTGGCTATTGGCTAACGAAATCGGAGTTTTTGGTGGTTTAAAAGAATTTCTTGCATAACGGGTGGTTATTTGCAAAATCGCCTATTTAATGGGTGGTTTTGTGCAGATTCCTCTTATATATTTGTTTGTTTGGGGAGAAATCGCAAAGCAATTTAAAAAGGAGATTTGTGAAAAAAAATGAATCAAATTGAGGGGAGGAGAGAAAGTTCATATCTGAGAGAGCATTACCAGCTTTGGAGGTGTTTTAGGTGATCCCCTCAAGGTAGGGCGACGTCCTAGAGTGTCCGATTGGACGAGAACTTTAAGGTTTGGAAGACTCATAAGAGCGTTATTATAGAGGCTATAACCCAATTTAGCAATTTAATCGGCCACAACATTACACTTTCTACTAACATGGGTAATTCGTACAGTCTCGAACCATCTTTATAAGACTAGGATATCCGCAATTATTATTTCGATGTCTCATGGGCTTCGTCGTTTTTTGTTAATTGCATTAATGATTACTAGGTTATCGCCCTCTATCTCTAACTTTCTTATCTGCAATTCTTTAGCCATCCTAATTTCAACCCTCAAAGCTAGTGTTTCAGTTTTTGGTACTAATATATTTTCATGTTGTTTCGACATTATTTTTCTCACTTCCACATTTGGATTTCGGATTACCACGCCAGCAGCTATGGATCCATTTTTTTTGCTTAGATCCATAAAAGTTAAGTTTGGTAAAGCATGGGAATGGTTTTTGCCAGGTGGTTGTTTTTCCTTCTTGACGTTGTCTTCTTTGTCGCATCCGTGGTTGATCATCTTCTTGTTTCGTCCATTTTTTAGCTTGGGTCCAGTTATGGATATGAGATTTTATAAACTGGCCTATGTTTGTTATGAAGTCATTATTTGATTGTTGGAATATAACTCTATTTCGTTGGTACCATATTCCCCACCGTGCATGCAGCAGCCAAATCTGCAAATTTCTTCGTTCCCACTATTTGACCAATTGTAGCAATAATCTTTCTTGGCGATTTATTTAAGGAGATGTAACTTTACAAGGCTTGGGAAGTCTTTAGGTTTGGGTTGATCTTTGCTCCCACTATTGGAGGTGTTTTTTTTTGGGGGGGGGGGGGGGAGAGGCGTTTAAAGAATTTGGGAAGAGACAACTTTTTCGTCTCTCCTGACTTTACTTTTACACTCTCTTTTCTTCTCTTATAGTACATTGGGGCAGAAACTTGGGCTCAATTCTAGGCCCACCTAATGCTCCTTACAAACAACCAGGCCCAATATCACTCTCTATCTTTGTTTAATCAAAGCTACCAGATTTCAACAGATCTGTTGATTTGTGAGTTTTCACTTCAGAGTTACCCAATTGTATCTAGCTGCACACAATTGTGCAATTCAGTTGGCAGTAAGATCAATATAGATGGAAACTCAATTGGGTTTGAATTTGTAAGAGAAACAAAATCACTACCAGGAATTCCATCAATAATGATACAACCCTGTGTTGATATCATATATGCAGACAAATAGATTAGCTATAAACTTTCACTATTGACTGTTTGTTGGACTTTGGTTGAGCGAAGAGTTGGTGTTCTCTATGATAAAGACAAGCAAGAATTTGACCTGGGGTGTTGAAATCATAAACTTCATTATTGGATGAACATAATTAGCTACAATTTTCTACAGTTCAGTATGTTGGTCATAGCTTACTAGAGTACAAACCCTTGCTTCATTGTACACTTTCCCTGGCCTACAATAATATCCCTTATCAGGAGCACAATGGCTGTCCTCAGAGCAAACACAAAGCCCTTCGAGCGCGCATCCTTGTCGGTTTATCGTCACTTTTCCTCGCAGCCCCAAAACCTGATCAGTCCACTCATTTGAAAAGAGGCTCATGGGATCATACTTGTCCTTAACTGTTAAGAAATCTCCAATCTTCTTGTACTTCTTCGCAACTCCTTCAAAACCGACATTCCGATTCTTACCCCAATGTGGCAAGCCTCCATACTTGAAGACAGCCATCTGTTCCGCCTCTTCGATTACATCCTCGTAAAGCCTAGGAGTCATAGGATCTTTACTCCTGTAATAAATCATGTCGAACTCAATCGAGTCTTCTTGCTTCCCTAGGTAAGCCCTAGTTGCATTTGACAAGGCAATGCTCACATTGGTGTAATGGAATAGTTGTTGATCCTCAATCCTTGGATCCCATGAGCAAACCTTGTCAAACTAAACTTCTGAGCTGTCTACGCAAGCTCCAAATGCCTGTAATTCATTATGGTATCCGATTACAGGGTAATCCGTAAAGTTTACTCCTTTTATTATACACCAACTCACCAAGTATTAGTTACCACACTTTATCAATCCTAAAGAGTCAAAAATTCATAGGTTGATAGTAAGAGTTACCATTGTTTGTGAACCCATATCCATTCATTTGAAGTGATGATACCATCATCTTGGAGAATTGGCACTTTCCATGAGCGTCGCGTGTTAATTCTTGCTTCTTTTCTGGTATCACAACAACAATTAATCAGCCCTTGTGTTAAGTCTTTTCATGCCAAAAGTTTGAGTATGCACTAACACAATAACTCAAAAAAAGAATTGACCTGTAGTGACAAAATCCTTCACCATGGATGCTGACATGGGCTGAAATCCAGGGTGGTCATAACGGCCTTCACCTTCGACATCCAAAGGCACACGATCATCGATTCTATACAAGACTTTTCGCTGACTTGGGTACCAGGTAAAGTCTGCGAATTCGTGTAGGTTTCCAAAACTCACAACTTGATCTGCCAGGTCATGATCATCCCTCATTTCATTAGTGATTGATCTCTTAAAGATTGGCTCCAGCTGCAAAGTCACCTGTATGACAGAGTGCTAGTCAATATTAAACTTCTTTTTTCACTACATAGTGGTGCTACTCAAATGTAGGAACCAATATATACCTGAGAGATAGCACCAAGAACTCCAAGGGAGACTTTAACTGCATCAAGATCTTCATGACTGATATTCAAATTCCTTACAGTAACAAAGCCATCTTCGGGCGGTCCAGGGCTAACGAGCCGAATCGCGTTAACGTATTCATGAACAGCACTACCTTTGCCCCACAATGAGCTACCATGAGCGCCTGTGCTTAGCAATCCACCAATAGTCAACCCTGACCAATAAGGCGAGTGTGTTAGCACAAGACCGACTTTTGCAGCCTCTTCAATCAACTGTTTGAGTGTAACTCCACTCTCAACAGTTACTGTCATGGATGATTTGTCAAAGCTTACAACCTTGTTGAGGTTGTTTGTGCTTATAAGCAAGCCTTCATCTCCAGCAGGACAAACTAACTTAGGCATGCTAAGGCAGTAACGCGTTGCGACTCTTGTTTTCGTCTTGCTCTTGGTGGCTTCCGCGATGATCTTGATGAGCTCTTGTTCGGTTCTTGGGTATGTCGCCTCTGCCGCCTTGCAAACATTTCGGTCCGGGAATATGCCGAGGAAGTTTGTGATGGTGCATTTGTGGGTCTTTGTTGAGCATTTGATGGACTCTTGTGGTGGCAAAGAAAGGCCAATAGACAGCCATAACATGAGGGTAGTTAGCAAGAGTGTTGCCTTTGAGAGTGCCATTTTGGTTGGCGTTGTGAAGCACAAAGTCTTGCTACTTGCTAGCAAGGATGGGGTTTAAGAGGATCAAGGGTATACTTAATTGGTGAATGGGTGACATATATGGGCCGGGGGTGGGAAAGAAGGGGCTCTTATGCAATGATTTATATGAAGAAAGTCATATTCTCCAGTATGTTACAAGTCAATTATTAAAGCTCAGACTCCCTACGAGACATACACGTGGTGTGGACGGCTAGAGATCAGTTTGTGCCCACCAGGCACCAGGCACCAGGCACCAGGCAATAACTTCTTTTTTTTTTTACTGTATGACTAAAAGAACTTATAGTATTCGACTCCCTACGAGACATACACGTGGTGTGGACGGCTAGAGATCAGTTTGTGCCCACCAGGCACCATCCAATAACTTTTTTTTTTTACTGTATGACTAAAAGAACTTATAGTATTCTTTTTTTTTCGTTCAAAATACTATATTGGTATTAAAAAGTACTCCGTAGTACATTTAGACACTTGAGTATTAAAAAATATTTTTTGGATATTTGAGTATTGTAAAAGCAAAAATTAGACATTTTAGTATTAAAATACGAAAATGGGTCAATCAAGTATTTCTCGATTAAAAAAATTGAATTTTATTCAATGTTTTCATTTATGTTGAGATTAATATTTTTTCTTTCCAAGTAGGGCTAAAATACCAAATTGGTATTAAAAAGAGTGGCTTTTGGATATTTGGGTATTAAAAAAAGTCTTTTGGACATTTAGGTGTTAAAAAAGTAAAAATTGGACATTTGGATATTAAAAAAACAAAAATAGGTCATTTTAGTATTTTTAGATTAAAAAATTGAATTCATTCAAAGTTTTCTTTTTATTTTGAAATTAATTTTTTTGGTTATCCTTTCCAAGTAATTATTACTCAAATTTTGTTAAAATTCCAACTTAAAATTTTTCAAATGAAGTTAGCTAGATATGATTAATTTAATTTTAAAACTATTAAAAAAATATTGATTTAAATTTACTTGTAATTCTAAAACATTATGATGAAATAATCAAATTATTCTTTAAAGCAAATAAAACTCTTTTTTGCTTGGAAAAATTTATTTCTAAATATTTTATTATATGTTTAAGCATTTTCAACTTTGATTTTAGATTGTTTCAAATACAATTTGATTATAGCTTTATTAATTATATATGAAAACCTAGTTTTAACCTATAATAACATTTTAAATTAATAAAATGTTCATTTTGCATGTAAACTTGATTATTTTCATAAAATTGCACTAAAATGACAAACATTTTCTTTTTTAATACTCAAATGTCCAAATATTTGTTTTTCAATACCTATTTATTCAAATATGCTTTTTAAATACCCAAGTATCCAAAAGTGGTGTTTTTTAATACCCATTTGGCAGTTTGGCCTTCCAAGTAGTTAATATTAAATTTTCATTAAAATTGTAACTTAAAATTTTCAAATGGAGGTAGCCACATATTATTAATTGAAATTTTAAAAATTATCAAATAAATATCTTTTCAAATTTGCTTGTAACTAAACATATTTAATGAAATGTCGTTTTAATTGTTTCCATAATAGTGCAATCCGATAAACTCGTTATTCTTATAGACCTTATAAATTGTATGTCTTTTCAAATGAATAACATCAAAGATTTTATTTCCATTGTAAAAAACTAATATATGTTATGATGGAATAATCAAATTATGCTTTAAAGCAAATAAAACCCTTATTTGTATGAAAGAGTTATTTCTACATTATTTATTAAATGTTTAAGCATTTACAATTTTGATTTTTTTCAAAGAACTAGTTTTAACTTATACTAACAGATTTTAATTAATATGCTAGTATCTTTTGCATTTAAATTTGACTATTTTCATAGAATTGTACTAAAATGACAATTTTTTCTTTTATGATACTCAAACGTACAAATTTTTATTTTTAAATACCCATTTGTCCAAAGAATTTTTTTAAAACATTCAAGTGTCCAAAAATCATATTTTTAATACCAATATGGCATTTTGTCCCTTTTTTTACACATAACCCCTTTATTTGCTATTATTAGACCTAACAATTCTCATTCTTGGCCTAAGTTTAGGGATAAGAGCTAACAATTGATTGGTTAATTAGATAACTATCGAATTATCAACTCTATTTCCTTACAGATTTATTTTCACTTGTTTGTTGGCCAAAATACCATATTGATATTAAAAAGTAATATCTTTGAAGACTTGAGTATTAAAAAAATATCTTTTGGACATTTGAATATTAGAAAAAGAAAAAATTGAACATTTAGGTATTAAAAAAATGAAAGTTGGGTTAGTCAAGTATTTTTTGATTAAAATTTTTGAGATTTATCCAATGTTTCCATTTATGATGAAATTATTATTTTTCTTTCGAAGTAGTTAATATTCAATTTTCATTATAATTTTAACTTAAAAATTTTCAAATGGAGTCAGCCACATACTATTAATTGAAATTAACAAATTATTAAATAATATCTTTTCAAATTTGCTTGTAACTAAAAATATTTAATGAAATGTGTTTTTAATTGTTTCCGTAATAGTGCAATCCAATGAACTCGTTATTCTTACAGTCCATATAAATTGTATGTCTTTTCAAATGAATACCATCAAAGATTTTATTTCCATTGTAAAAAACTAATGTTACGATGATAAGGCTCACGACATGTCCCTCGGGTAATATAACGATGTCGTCTTCTGTTAGAAACCCCAGAGATTACGGATGGGACGAATTGGGCAACTTCGGAGCAAGGTGGACCGCCAAAGCGGAGTCGGACTCGACCCACACATCTCTAAATCCCTTCTCCCAAGCCAAAGCGAGGCCATTACTAATGCCCCAGAGCTCCGCCATCGGGACCGAGCATATCCCTATGTTGTGCACAAAGCCACCCATCCAATCCCCGTCAGCGTTCCTCGGCCGGTACACCATAGGTTGGCCCAACCCAAAGAATAACGAAATTATGCTTTAAAGCAAATAATCTTCACTTGATTCTCCGCCGGCTTGGGTTGCTCTTTGTTCCCACTATTGGAGGTGTTTTGTTTTTTGGGAGAGAGGCGCGTTTGAAGAATTTGGGAAGAGAGAGCTTTTTCGGTTCTCCTGGATTTACTTTTACACTCTATTTTCTTCTCTTATACAGTGGGGCAGAAACTTGGGCTGAATTCTAGGCCCACCTAATGCTCCTTACAAACAACCAGGCCCAATATCACTCTCTATCTTTGTTTAATCAAAGCTATCAGATTTCAACAGATCCGTTGATTTGTGAGTTTTTACTTCAGAGTTGCCCAATTGTATCTAGCTGCACACAATTATGCAACTCAGTTGGCAGTAAGATCAATATCGATGAAAACTCAACTGGGTTTGAATTTGTAAGAGAAACAAAATCACTGCCAAGAATTCCATCAATAATGATACAACCCTCTATTGATATCATATATGCAGATAGATAGATTAGCTATAAACTTTCATTATTGACTGTTTGTTGGACTTTCGTTGAGGGAAGAGTTGGTGTTCTCTATGACAAGCAAGAATTGCACTTGGTTGGTTGAAAACATAAACTTCATTATTGGATGAGCATAATTAGCTACATTTTTCTACAATTCAGTATGTAGGTCATAGGTTATTAGAGTACAAACCCTTGCTTCCTTATACACTTTCCCTGGCCTACAATAATATCCCTTATCAGGAGCACAATGGCTGTCCTCAGAGCAAACACAAAGCCCTTCGAGCGCGCATCCTTCTCGGTTTATCGTCACTTTTCCTTGCAGTCCCAAAACCTGATCAGTCCACTCATTTGAAAACAGGCTCATGGGATCATACTTGTCCTTAACTTTCAAGAACTCTCCAATCTTCTTGTACTTTTTCGAAACTCCATCAAAACCGACATTCCGATTCTTACCCCAATGTGGCAAGCCTCCGTACTTGAAGACAACCATTTGTTCCGCCTCTTCGATTACATCCTCGTAAAGCCTAGGATTCATAGGATCTTTACTCTTGTAATAAATCATGTCGAACTCAATCGAGTCTTCTTGCTTCCCTAGGTAAGCGCTTGACGCCTTCACATATCTCATTAGGACCCCAATGTACATTTCAATTCCACATGTGGATTCAGGGCTCAAATTGAATAGACTTTTCACCTCATTCAAGAAACTAGTTGCATTTGACAAGGCAATGCTCACATTGGTGTAATGGAATAGTTGTTGATCCTCAATCCTTGGATCCCATGAGCAAACCTTGTCAAACTAAACTTCTGAGCTGTCTACGCAAGCTCCAAATGCCTGTAATTCATTATGGTATCCGATCACAGGGTAACCCGTAAAGTTTACTCCTGTTATTGTACACCAACTCACCAACTATTAGTTACCACACTTTATCAATCTTAAAGAGTCAAAATTTCATAGGTTGATAGTAAGATTTACCATTGTTTGTGAACCCATATGCATTCATTTGAAGTGATGATACCATCATCTTGGAGAATTGGCACTTTCCATGAGCGTCGCGTGTTAATTCTTGCTTCTTTTCTGGTATCACAACAACAACTAATCAGCCCTTGTGTTAAGTCTTTTCATGGTAAAACCTTGAGTATGCACTTGCACAATAACTCAAAAAAAGAATTGACCTGTAGTGACAAGATCCTTCACCATGGATGGTGATATGGGCTGAAATCCAGGGGGGTCATAACGGCCTTCACCTTCGACATCCAAAGACACACGATCATCGATTCTATACACGACTTTTTGTTGACTTGGGTACCAGGTAAGGTCTGCGAATTCGTGTAGGTCTCCAAAACTCACAACTTGATCTGCCAAGTCATGATCATCCCTCATTTCATTAGTGATTGATCTCTTAAAGATTGGCTCAAGCTGCAAAGTCACCTGTATGACAGAGTGCTAATCAATATTAAACCTCTTTTTTCACTACATAGTGGTGCTACTCAAATGTAGGAACCAATATATACCTGAGAGATAACACCAAGAACTCCAAGGGAGACTTTCACTGCATCAAGATCTTCATGACTAGTATTCAAATTCCTTATAGTAACAAACCCATCTTCGGGCGGTCCAGGGCTAACGAGTCGAATCTCATTAACATATTCATGAACAGCACTGCCTTTGCCCCACAATGAGCTACCATGAGCGCCTGTGCTTAGCAATCCACCAATAGTCAACCCTGACCAATAAGGCGAGTGTGTTAGAACAAGATCGACTTTTGCAGCCTCTTCAATCAAATGTTGAGTGTAACTCCAGTCTCAACAGTTACTGTCATGGATGATTTGTCAAAGCTCACAATCTTGTTGAGGTTGTTTGTGCTTATAAGCAAGCCTTCATCTCCAGCAGGACAAATTAGCTTAGGGATGCTATGACAGTAACGCGTTGCGACTCTCATCTTCGTCTTGCTCTTGGTGGCTTCCGCGATGATCTTGATGAGCTCTTGTTCGGTTCTTGGGTATGTCGCCTCTGCCGCCTTGCAAACGCTTCGGTCCGGGAATACACCGAGGAAGTTAGTGATGGTGCATTTGTGGGTCTTTGTTGAGCATTTGATGGATTCTTGGGGTGGCAAAGAAAGGCCAATAGATAGCCATAATATAAGGTTGGATAGCAGAAGTGTTGCTTTTGAGATTGCCATTTTGATTGGCTTTCTCAAGCACAAAGTCTTTCTACTGGCTAGCAACGATGGTGTTTTTCTAGGGAGAGAGGTTCAAGGGATGGTATGGATACTTATTTAGGTGAACAAGTGATATATATGGCGTGAAAAAGAAGGGCTCTTATGCAATCATTTATATGAAGAAAGTCATTATAATATAAGTACTATGTTACAAGTCAATTATGGAGGCTGATGTATGAACGATTAGCAATTGTCCTCCCTGTTTCCCTACGAGACATACACGTGGACGGCTAGAGATCAGTTTTGTGCCCACCAGGCACCAGCCAATAACTCTGTTTTTGTTCTTATACTTATATGACTAGAAGAACTTATTCTATTGACTAATTAGACTCAAAAACATTGACTAATTAGATTGAAAAACAGAGTACAAACTATAAACCATCTTAGTTAAGGTTAGTTGTTGGGAGTTGTGTAAATCAAACACTATTATTTTTAACCCACCACGTTGATTTTGACTCCGCGTCATATTTAATATAAAAATAATTTTATCACTTTGTTATTTGATTTACTTTAATAAAATTATCATTTTTCATATATACATCATCAACTATATTTTATACATCCATTATATTTGATATTTTATACATCAAATATCATTTTTCATATATTTGATAATTTCCACTTATAACTCATGACGTAGCTCTTTTTCAATTGGTTGTTTTCTAACCACCACATAAATTTTGACCCTACCTCATATATAATTTTTCACTTACCACTCACAAATATATAAGTGGTTGTTTTCTAACCACCACATTAATTTTGACCCTACCTCATATATAATTTTTTTATTATTCACATTATATAGAGTATTTTCTATTGAATTTCTTCTTATCTATTTACATAAAACAATTGTCAATTATTAATTCTTAAAGCATTATAGGAAAAAAAATCTTTCACATACAAATCAAGCAAGATCTTTGAATATTGAATTTAACTTATTTCTTTAGTACAGATAAATTTGTGGTTTCCTACATTTTCTATTAAAATAAACATTTACCAATTTATCAATTGATGAAGCATTGTAATTGTTTACTTTTATATGATAGTCGTTATTACTATATGATAAAAATTGTAAATAAAATATCAATTTATATTCTTATGATCAAGTTCTATAAAAATACATAAAAGGAGTAAAAATATTATGTCATATATAATATATATATTATTCGGGTAATATGAAACTCAAAAATTATATCACTCTTTTTAGAAGATAAAAAAATGCTCATATGATAAACTTGTATTATATTTTCCATATAAATATTTAATTAAAAATATTTAAGTGAAATTGCCATGTATGACATAATAAGTTAAGCTAGTTCTAGATAATTTTGGAGTCCCTATTTATAGAGATCTGACCCGACCCGAGAAAGTCGACCCAACCCGGCCGAGAATTTTTAAGTTGAAACCCGACTTAAAAAGTAGCGGGTAAAGAAAAAAACTAAACAGGGTTGACCCGAATCTGATTGGGTTTTTTTTTCCGAATTGGCAAACTTGATTATGAAAAAAGAATCGTTACAAAATTGATGCTGGTGGGAAACAGAGCCACCAACACATGAGAAACACAAAAGGGAGAAATTCATCGGATCAAAATAATCAAGTGGAAGCGCAAACTCAAATGCACCAGGCTGGACAATGCCAAGAAAGGCTACGCAATTGCAAATTGTGAGCAACCACACAATTCTTGAGATGGACGATGATGGCACGCGAGCACCCTCTCAGGGTAGCCGAGGCATTGTTGAAGATGCAGTCGTTCCTACTCTTCCAAACAAAGTAGATAAGGGCGGTATAGACACTAGACGTCAGCTTGTGATCAAAGTTTCGTCTGCGATGTTGATGGTAAGCCCACTCGAACCAGCCATGGATGGAGGCTGTCCTATGGGTGATCTAAAGCTAGTCAAGAAGATAAGACATCACCTCGATGGTGAAGCTACAACAATTCCAGAGATGGTGGGACGTTTCCTCAGCCAAGTTGCAAAGCACACAAGTAGTGCTTGACATGGGAATCCAACAACTGAGTCGGTCCTTACTTGGAAGACGATTATGAAGAGCAAGCCAGGATATGAATGAGCATTTAGGAGTGTGAGGCGACTTCCAAATGAACCGACCCCATACCTAGGGATTGCTTGTAGGGCGTTGCAAGTCATAGGCGTTCTTTGATGAGTACCGACTGTGGACATCAGTAATACTTTCCACAACCAAGGTGGGAGAAGAGTCTCGGAGGAAGCGATCCCGAAGAAGAAGAACACACTTCCATCCGCAAATATGTCATTGTAATTGGGCTAGATATTCCAGATGTTCAGTTGGTTCGAGTTACAAAAAAGGTTTGCCCGACCCATCTCGACCAAATGTTAGGAGGGTTGGTAGTGAAGCTCAAGAATCAGTTTGGAAAAGCATGCTTGTTTCCACAATAGAATCTCCTTAATTCCCAAACCGCCTTCCTCATGTGGTAAACAAACCTTATTCCACGTCATCGGGCTCTTAAGAGAGAAGGAGGTGCCATTCCAAAGGTAAGAGTGAAGGATGAGACTTTATTGAGAACATTTTGAGGAAACAAGAGGACATTGCACTAGAAAGTACTAACACCATAAAGGACTGAGTGAGTGAGCTCCAATCTGTCGGCGTAAGAAAGATGCCTAGAAGTCCAAGACTGAATCATAGCGGTCATCTTGTGCACCAACTCATCATAGTCTCTACAAAGAAGCCTACGGGACGCAAGAGGCACACCCAGGTATTTCATGGGAAGGGTACCAAGCGAGAAGCCAAACACAGAGAGAATAGCCTGCTTAGTTTCCTCATCGACACCTCCGAAGAAGATATTGGTTTTATCAATGTTGGCGCCACAAGCCTAGAAATGGAGCCAAAAATATTAAGAGTATTAATTACCTCGTTGACAGAGGCGAGGTCACCCTTATAGAAGACAAAAAGATTGTCAGCTAAGGCGAGATGGTTGATCTCGGTGGCACTGCAGTTAGGAGAACAAGAGAAAGAGGGGAGGTGGCCAAGCCGCCTAAGCATACGACCAAGATACTCCATCTCGAGAACGAAGATGCATAGGGAAAGTGGATCGCTTTGCCTAATTACCCTTTTCCCAAGAAAAAACCCTTGATGCTCACCATTAATCGAAACTGAATAGGAGGCATTGGAGATGCATTGCATAACCCATCTAATCAAGGTGCTAAGGAGCCCGAAGTAGCACAAAATATGCTCAATAAAGCGCCAATTGATCAATTTAAAAGCCTTCCAGAAGTCAATCTTAAGAGCGTAGCTAGGAGACCAATTACATCAACCATAATTTTTGAAAAGCTCTTGACACATCAGAATGTTATGGCAAATGGAACAACCAGGGTCAAAATCACCTTGGCCATCGGAGATAACTTCAGGGAGAACAAGCCGGATTCGATCCGTGATCGATCAGCTTTGTGATGTTTTTATACACTATAGAACAACAGGAAATGGGTCTAAAGTGGGAAATAAGGAAGGGTTGGAAATCTTTGGGAGGAGGTGGATGATGGTGTGATTGGTTTGGCGAAGTAACTGGCCATTTCGAAAGAAACCGCAAACAGCCTTACAAAATTCGCTCCCCACAATATGCCAACATTTTTGGAAGAAGAAGGAGTTGTAACATCGGGCCCACGAGTTTTATTGGGGTCGATCTTGAAAAGAGCGGCTTTAACATCGTTATCGTGGAAGAGAAGGACGAGGAGGAGGGAAGGGATAGGTAGGCTAGCAGGACCCCAACAGATTAGAGAAAAATTGGAGGATATGGGCGACCGAATCGGGAGGATTGGAGATAAGGGTGCCATGTTGATCAAGAAGGGAGTGGATGTGATTTTGGCGCGATGCTCTTTGATTTAATTATGGAAGACGATGGTGCATTGGTCACCCCCTTTGAGCTAACTCGATTAAGATTGTTGCCTAAGCATGGAGGAGAGGGAGTTGGACTCCTAAAAATGGCTTTGATAAGGGAAGCCTCGTGCTGGTGGAAAGTGGTATTGGTGGGCTGATTTTGGGCGCGGGTTTGGAGGGAAGAAAGGGCAATTTTATTGGATTTCAGGCGCTAAGGAATAACTTCCACATTACTGTTGCAAAATCTTTGAAGCTTGGATTTAAGGGTTTTAAGTTTGGAGTAAAGTTGAAACATGACGAAGCCCTCAACCCTAGTACCCCAAACGTTAGCCACCGACTCCAAGAAAAGCTCATGAGCTACCCATGAATTGTTGAACCGAAAAGGGAGAAGTTTTCTACGAGGATGGTCAGAGAAGAAACTATGATTGGGCTATGGTCAGAGATTCCCGGGGGAGCAAAGAGAGTGGTGACCAAAGGAAAAGCCGAGAGCCACTAAAAGTTGATGAGAGCTTTAGAGAGACGATTGTTCCACGTGAGTTTCGCTCTCTAGAACCTCATATCAAAGAGACCGGTTTGATCAAGCATTTGATTGGGTTGAAAGACAAATTCGTTATAATATAATCATTAAAAATGAAGATCTTGACCCATTAGGTCGACCAGTTTCTACACAATAACATGTCAAGACCCGACCCAAGTTGACTTGTAACCAGATTGATCTGAACCCGTACTCAACCTGAATCCAAACCCGCCCGAACCAACCAGTTTTACAACTCTACTTGCTTGTCATTGTAGTCCACGGCTGCTATAATAAAGCTATACAAATAGAAATATTGGAAAGTCATTATAGCTCCTTGACAATCTTATTTACCGTAAACATTCTGCCCATAGTAAGATGAAAAGTTAGTCATGTGGATCTTAATATCTTTAATTAGGATTCCAATTCCCTGGGACATTATGTTTCCCTTTAGCAATTTCAATGACTATGATATTTTTTTTCAAAGATTGTCTACAACACTCGGTATAATATTCGGAACCGACTTGAAATCAAGAAAATCGGAACCGAACCGCCAGAACCGGTTACTTTTCAGTTCTGGTTCTGAAATTGGACCCATGACTACCTTGCTTGCCATTGTAGTCCACGAGTGCTATAATATAGCTATACAAGTAGAATATTAGAAAGCCATTGCAGCTCCTTGACAATGTTATCCACCGTAGACATTATGTCAATATGTCTAGCACCTTCAACAAATTTCTTATAATTTTCTTTAAAATCTATGTTTATATATAAAAGTTATAAGGTTTAGAACCACCACATTGTGCCACATAAGATTTTTTCATATGTCGTCCTCACATTTCACTACTTAGGATTTTGACACGTGTCAGTCTGTAATTGTTCAATATCATATAATATATAATTTATTTATTAAGCCACACCATATCTATTTAATCCATTTCATATACATTTTTTTATAAATTTATTTTTAGTTGTACAAATTTTATCTATAATATATTAATTAAGACACTAATTAAGAAAAGAAAGATTTTGATAATGATATATATGTCAATAGCTAGATAGTCTTATCAAATAGTCAAAATATTTTATTTCTTAACTTATATATTAATTAGTCTTTTCTTTCTCAATTAAAAGTTTGATTATATGGCTTATCATATCCCTTTAATTCTTATCAAATAGTCAAAAAATCATTTCTTAAACAATATATTAATGTGTATTTTATTTCATAATGACATATTTGATTGTATATACTTTATCCTTCTAATTGTTTAAATGATCATAATCTTTATTTTAAAAAATTACTATATAAATGAATATATGATCGATCATAATTTCTCAAAAGATCCTAATGATGTATCTTATTATAACATTATTAGTTGTATATAAATGATATTTATACATGAGATTCATATACTATTTATCGTTAAAAAATATTAAATTTAAAATTTATATTTAAGTCTCGTACAAGGTACAAGGATTACACTAGTGGAGCACTAAAAGTCACAGTCTCCTAAAACAACCAGTTCAACTCAAACAAGTTTCTTATTTTAGAGAATGATGTATTTTTTATTTTTATTATATTTATAAAACATTTTCTAAAAAATTAGTTTGACCAATTTCTCATTAGTATATTTTCTAAATTAAAATTGAGAATTTCCTAAATATAGGGAAACTACACCCTTTCTCTATCTCCATTTTAGAGAATTGGATAGAGAATTAGGTGGTCTAAAAACAACACAAAATTCCCCCAAAATATATATGCTAATAATGTATATGGGGAATTTGTTTTTTTTTTTTGATAGAAGAGCTACTAGCTCATACAAGCAAACATTAGACAACCAGATTATTATAAGGCCAGCCTAAATCATCACAACGGATGATCTTAAAAAAATGAAACAGCCCGGGCTGTTGACTCAACAACCCTTTAAGCTGGATTACAGATAAAGAAGGAAAAAGGTGAATGGAGGTAGAAAGAGTAGACAAAGCGTAATTAAGACTAGAAAGATTAACTTGACGCTTGGCAAGAAAATCGGCTGCTTGGTTGCACTCCCTGAAACAATGTAAAAAAACAACATGAGGAAAATGCGAAAGAAGGTTTCTGATGTCGTTTATGATAGATAGGATTTCCCAAGGGATTTTCCAAAGACGCTTCAATGAATTGATAACTGTTAAGTTATCGCGTTCGATAATTAGCTTAGAGCAAGAGGCAATATTAATATTTTGAAGCGCAACAAGAAGGGCAGAAGCTTCTGATTGAACAACAGAGAGGTTAGAAAGTTCAGTCCTACCACATTTCAAAATCTGGCCATGTTCATTTCTAAGGATATATCCGCCATAGGAATTTGCATTTCCATGTTTAGAAGCATCAAAGTTTAATTTGATAAATTGTGTAGGAGGTTTCTTCCAAACCCCCTGGATTTTTCTGAGCGGTTTTTTATGAAATTTTTTTTTGAGACTTTCTGTTGAGCACTGTCCCATTCAAAGGACTGTGAAAAAGCAAGATCTGATGGAAGTTTAGCCGGGTTAATTCTAGAAGGGTCAAAAAGTTTAGCGTTTCTATGTGCCCATAAAAACCACCAAAGGAAGCAAAGAGGGGTAGTATATAAATTTTGCTTTAGATTGTTTTGAATATTATCTGCAAAGGATTGAGAAGTAGTAAGTTGAAAATTGTAATTTAAAAGGATTCCCAACCTAGCAATCATAGACTGGGTGAATGTGCATTCGAAGAAGAGATGATTTAAATTTTCATCAGATAAATCACAGAGTGAGCATCGGTTCGGGACGCAGTTGACAAATCTGTTAAGCCTGTCAGTAGTTGGGAGACAATCAGCGCATGCTTTCTAAAGGAAGTTATGAATTTTAGGTGGAAGTTTAGTTTTCCAGATCCAAGAGATGTCATCTCTAGTCGCTGAGTTTGGTGTTGCTATTAGAGTAGAGGCCGTCCGGACCGAAAAATTACCATCAGAAGCCGGAAGCCAAATTAGGCGATCCTCAAAAGCAGTAACTGGAATTCTTATTTGGGAAATGGCTTGTACAATTTGTGGAGGCAGGATATGATTTAATGCAGTAATATCCCAGGAGTAGTTGGGAAGAATAAAGGCTGAGATTCTTAGGTTCATATCAATATTGTCAAAAAATGAGATAAGTTCAGTGTTGGGGACCCAAGGATCAGACCAAAATTTAATAGAGGTTCCATTCCCGACCAACCAACGAATGGCGGGAAAAAATTGATCACGTAGGTTCAAAAGACGGCCAAACTGCCAAGAACAAACCTTTTTTTGATATTGAGAGAGAGATTGGTTATTGAGATATTTTTCAGACACAATTTTAACCCAGACGTTATCAGGCTGAGCAACAAGTTTCCATAAAAGTTTCATCTGTAAAGCAAGGTTTATATTAAGAGCAGATTTTAAACCCAATCCACCCTTTTCTTTTGGAGTACAAATTTTCTCCCAACTTAGAAGAGGGTGATGATTAGTATCGAATTTATTCCAAAAAAATGATCTTGCAACTTTGTCAATCTGGTTTAATGTTCCTTGCAGAAGAAGGAAACTTTGCATGAGATAGTTGACCTTGCTTAATAAGCATGATTGGATAAGAACCACCCTTCCAGCTTGAGAAATGGAGTTGGCTTTCCACTGGGAGAGTTGTTTTTTGAGGTTAGTTATTATGTTGTTAAACATACTGTTTTGAACTCTACCTTTGAAGATAGGAATTCCAAGATATTTTTCCATCGAAGAAGTAACCTGGATATTAAGGATACTTGCAAGGGAGGCAGAAGAATCCCTTGAGATATTCGCAGATGTTTGGAATGAGCTTTTGTGGTAATTAATCAATAGGCCCGAAAGACGGGTAAAATGATCAAGAAATTGTTTAATATACTGAACATTTTCATTATTCGCTTGTGCAAAAATAATAGTATCATCAGCAAAGCTGAGGAATGGTATTACGGTTCCATTCCTAACAAGTTGAATGCCAACATGTTTAGTAGAGGATGAAGCCTCATCCTGAAGGGTTCTAGAAAGGAATTCCATAGCCAGAACGAAAATAAAAGGTGCCATTGGGTCTCCTTGTCTGATTCCGCATTGGGGAGAAAATTCAGAACCTGGTTCATTATTAACAAGTACCGAAGAAGAGGAAGTCGTGATACATGTCATGACTAGGTCGATCCATTTTGGATGAAAGCCGAATTTAGTCAAAATTAGTCGGATAAAATTCCAGTTTAATTTATCATAAGCTTTTTCTAGGTCTAGCTTAATAGCTATCCAACCAACCCGGCCGTGTTTTTTTTTGAAAAGAATGGAAAATTTCATGTGCTATAAGAATATTATCTTAAATAAGTCTACCTTTAACAAAAGCGCTCTGAAGAGGGTGAACTATTTGTGGAAGTATGTCAGTGATACGGTTAGAGAGTATTTTAGTGATGACTTTATAAATAGTGTTGCATAAACTTATCGGACGATAATGGTTAATAGTTTGAGGCGTGTCTATTTTAGGTATTAGCGCAATAAATGTTTTATCCATAGAACGCAACATAAGTCCTGAATGAAAAAAAGCGTTCACGGCAAGGATAAGTGATGAGCCAACAATTGGCCAGTAATGTTGATAAAATTCAGCAGTAAATCCATCGGGACCCGGCGTTTTATCAAGTGCAAGGTCAAAAACCGAACTTTTGATTTCTGCAGGCGTCGGTGATTTTGCGAGTTGAACATTATCTAGTGTATTTACCATTGTCGGGATGATATCTAAATCACCCGGATTTTGAGTACAAGCTGGATTAATTTGGAATCTCGTAGTTAGTTCTTCGGTAATTTTCTGAGAGATATTATCATGATCCGTAATGTTTATTCCTTGAGATGTTTGAAAGGAAAATATGTTCTGTTTGAATCGTTTAATTTTAGATATGGTTTGGAAGTATTTTGTATTTTTATCTACGTTTTGAAGGTGCGTAGTTTTAGCCCTTTGTTGCCAAAATTTATGGTGAAATTCAATGAGAGCGTTATATTTATTTAGGTGTTGTTGTAATTTTACTAAAATTTGGGAATTTGATGGGTCTCGAAGTAGGCTTGATTGGAGATCTTGCAACTGTTGTTCCGATATTTTCAACTGTTGAAAGTTATAATGAATGTGTTTTTTGGCCCAAGTTTTGGAGTATTTTTTAAGTAGTTGCATTTTCTGGGCAATTTTAAACATAAATGATCCATTCATTTTGTAACGCCATACTTTTTTGACCAGGTCCGAAAATTCAGGCATTGTGATCCAGGCGTTCTCAAAGCGGAACGGGTATTTAAAGTATTTTTTATTTTTATCAAGATTGAAACTAATCAGACAATGATCTGATGTGGTAAAGGGGTGATGATGTGTTTGTATATGTGGGAAGGTTGTTAATAGAGATTGGTGAATTAGGACCCGATCCAAACGTTCAAAGGTGTTATGAACGGAGGTACCACTTTTACGCCAAGTAAAAGGGAAACCAGTAGTTGTAGTATTCAGAATGCCTAAGGTGTTTTGAATGTTCAGAAGACGGTTAAATCTGTTAGGAGTAGGGGAAATCCCACCCATTTTGTTATTAGAACAGTCAATTTCATTAAGATCTCCAATAAGAATAAACGGGCAATTTAGGGAGTTAAGTATTTGTGAGAATGAATCCCAAAAGATAGTTTTATCCTCCTCGCGGGAATGAGCATAAATAAATTAAAGCTAAAATTAGCGGGTTAAGTGCGTCATTGTTTTTGATGATAATGTAATTGGTTGATTGAATGAGCAATTGGAATTTTCGAGTGAATATATGGGGAATTTGTTGAAGATGGCTCTAATCGAATAAGATGAAAAGTTAGTCATGTGGATCTTACTATCCTTTATTAGAATTCCAATTTCCAAAGACATTATGTTTCTCTTTGACAATTTTAATGAACATGGTATATATCACAATCAATGTCTTCTAGAACACTCAGTATCACATTAGGTACTCTATTTTATTATTTATATTATACATTAATGATATTTGGGAAATTCCGCGTGGTGACCACGAGATTTAGCGTTTTCTGCGTGGTACCCAAACTTTTCAATTATTCCGCACGGTAACCACGAACTTTCAAAAAAGTAATTTCCGTAACCATTTGAGGCTTCCGTTACCGTATCCCGTTAACTCAAACAAAAAGATCAAGAAAAAAAAACGGAGGATGCAGACCAAAATAAAAAACGGAGGATTAGTGGGCCACTTAATAAATCTAGTTCTTTTTTACGTTTGTTTTTTTTATGGGTAATTGATAATTTGGGGAGGAGATTTTCAAAACAAGGGTTAGGTTTAATATGCAGAGAAGATTGAAACCTCCATTGATACAGAAATCGGAGGCTTGACAGGGTGGCTTGTTGTATTCAAGTGGGTCTGGAGTTATCAAAGTTGGTTCTCCGTCACTTCTTCCATGTGGGAATTGTAGTCATTTACTCCTACTATTTATTGCTTTCTGAAGCTTTTTGTTTGAAACTTTGTATTCTTGTTGTGTGGTAAAGTACCTTTCAATTGATTTATTCTTTTCATGGACTTTGCTTCTTAACTCTCTTTGTACCCTTGATTAACTTATTGTGTCCAATTTTTCCATTTGTCAAGAACAAATTGTGTGTTGTGTGCTTAGTGGAGACTGTTCCAATTTGATTAACTTAGTGTACGGGTTCAATTTGGAGGAATGCTGCTAGTTAATTTAATCAATTTAGTCTATTAGTGTAGGGATGGGTGAATACAATAGAAGATGATGATAGGGTGGATTTGGAAGTATGCTTATTTTCTACAGTATTTGTTTATACAGGTTAATGCAAGTTGATTGTTTAGTGGTATAATATATTAAAGTAACTGACATAGTGTGGGGCAAATTGAAACATGTATATTCGTGTTTGTATCTTACTATATTGCAGTGATGAGTTTTTAAATACTTAAAGTAGCTTGTAAAATCAATTCTATTGTTATTAATTAGTGCAATACAATAATTTATTGTTATGTTTTCTCTTGATTTCACATGTAGCATGGTTGATAGACGAATGCTTAGAATGAGTTGGAGATTCAATGAATATTTGGATGTGGAGGTTGTGGATACCGATAGATGTTTGTTGCTAGATCTATATGTGGACTTGTTAGAGGGTGCTGAAAAGAAGAAAATGAGGCTTCCTAAGGATCCTAGTTTACATTATAGCTATGATGGAAGAAGCCATCAATTATTGAGTGATGCAGATATAATGAAAATGTTTGCTTCTTTGGAGGATAAACAACTCATTCACCTTGCCCATTGGTTCAAGCGAGGCTCCTTGCTTGCCTCTTCAGCTGGCAAGAGGGTTGATTGAAACCAAAAGAGTCTCTCTTCCTCCAAGTATATCTCAGCCAATGCCAAACATAGACGCCCTTCCACCCCATCTTCCTTGTGAGACCGAAACCATTGTACAAGCGCTTATACCATTTCCGAATCTTGTTCGATCTCAACCTCATGTGCAAGCGATCCCAAGGCAAAGGAAAATACCCGCCACTACTGCTAAGAGGAAAGGGTTATATCTTCCAAGAAAAACTACATCTCTTTCCATCTCTAGTGAGCCTACGTATGGTATCTCTTGTAGGATAAGGGATAGAAACCAGAGCTTGGATGCAACTTTTAACGCCAACTTTGATAGTGATAGTTCGACCGAGGATGATGGTATACATGAGAAAACAGATGAGGATAACTTCATGTTGTTGAATGTTCATGATGACTATGAGCCTTCTACAGGTGATGCATGGCATGTGGATGAGGATGAATATATACTTTGACCGCATGTATTAAAATGGTGAATTATATTCTGAAAGGGCGTTTGGAAACATTAAGCTTCGAGAGTGGATGATATTCATTGATAAGCATCACTTCAAAGATGTGTTGTATGACTACTGCATTCAAGAAGTTTTTTCTATTATGGTCATTCATTCAGAAAGGAAAAGATTTACAGCTGATTGTTCAGCTGCAGATTATGAGTGGCATATTCATGCTTCTTGTTTGCCAGATGGTATAACTTGGGCTATCAAGTCCTTAAAAGATGATCATTCTTGTAGTAGATTCGAAGATCATAATCCAATGGCTACTTCTAAATGGGCTGCAAAGAAAGTGATAGAAGATGTCAGAGGAAAACTGAACATCACCGGAAAGGAATTAAATGACATTTTGCTCAGAAATTTTGGAGTTACACTAAAGAAGTCCACCTTATACAAGACAAAGGAATATGCTTTAGCTCATATTCAAGGTGGCCATGATGCTTCATATGGAAAGTTACCAGCCTATTGTGAAGTGGTGAAAATGACAAACCTTGGCTCCAAAGCTCATTGTTCATGGAAAGTAGCTCAAGATCTTCCAGAGAAGCCTATCCAATTCAACAATATTTTCATTTCTTTTAGGCCACAAATTGTTGGCTTCGTACATGGATGTAGGGGCCTTATAGGGGTTGATGGAACACATTTGAAAGGTAACCATGGTGGTGTGCTTTTGTCTGCTATTGGTCTAGATGGCAATAATGAATTGTGTCCCCTTGCATATGGTGTGTATGATAATGAGAGCAAGAGGACTTGGTCTAGCTTTTTTTATCACTTGAAGGATTGTTTGAATGATAGTCAAAGAGATGATTGGACTATTATATCCGACCGACAAAAGGTAAATATCTATTAAGATTTTCTGTACATGTAAGTCATGACATAATCATATTTAACCATTTATGTCAAAGGCTAATATATGCTTTCATTGTAGGGAGTTGAGCCAGCCCTTCACGACATATGGCCAAGTGTTTCAAGACGTTATTGTTGTAGACATTTGTGGAGCAATTTTAAGAAGTCTTATCCAGGGCCACTAATGCATAGGTTGTTCTGGCAAATTTGCAATGCTTATTCAGTGTACACATTTAGCAAAGCCATCGAAAAATTAAAGAAGGAAGCAGGTCACAATTTATATACTTAGAATTCACACAAAATACTCATGTATATGATGAATGTGTTTTAAATGTTGATTATTCTGTAATTGTGTAGGGCTAGGTGCAGTCCAATGGTTTAATGATTTGGGTGATCAAGAATGTTGGACAAGACACAAATTCAACCCAGCACTATGCTCTGATGAAAACAAAAGTAATTTTGTGGAGAGTTTTAATTCGACTCTAGGAGCCGATAGGTGTTGTCCAGTCCTAACACTTCTTGAAGGTAATACTAATATTTCAGATGATGCATACATTGTTTAATTTATTTTTATTAGTGATGCAATGTTTGAAAACATATTTAATTATTTTAGGTATTAGACGAGTATGCATGGTTAGACATGTAACTAGACAATAAATAGCTGAGAGTTGGGATGCTCATGGAATCACTCCAAATGTAGCAAAATTGTTGAAGGTTATAATACAAGATTCTAGAACATGCAAGGTATTTTGTTGTCAAATATTTGTATTAATAAGATTGTTATAATATATATGTATATATATTAATTTGTGTTTTATGTATTATAAGGCACATTTGGCATCTCTTAGAGAATTTGAGCTCCAAGATGGAGCTCAAATTATTTGTGTTATATTTCAGATGATGCATACTTACCAGTGAGTTTGAACACTAGAACATGTGCTTGTGGGAGGTGGCAAATTAGTGGGATTCCTTGTAAACATGCAGTTAGAGCTATACTTAGCTCGGGAGGGCAGCCAGAATCTTATGTCTCACCATGTTATTCTGTCCAAACTTACAAGCAAGCATATGCCTTGAACTTCAGTCTTGTTCCTGATTCTGAGCAATGGCCACATTTTGAATTACCCCAAATTCAACCTCCAAGCATGAAAAGGGGTATAGGAAGGTCATGTAGGAATAGAAGGAGGGAAGATGGGGAGAAAAGGAAGGGAAAGAGATCCAATACCGTCCAATGCTCAAAGTGCAAGGTATGAACCTTTAGCATACAAACTACTGTAATTAATTTTGCGCTTGTTAATAAGGGTTTGTTTTGTATTATGTTCCAGGCATTTGGTCATAATGCTAGGAGTTGCAAAGGAGGGCCTACTGCACGTGAGGTTGGAGAGCAACAAGGGATGAATGTTCAACAACATCGAAGAGCGAAAAAAACAAAAACGCTCCAACCATGATGTCTTGCTAGATTTTATATAGTCTAACATGTTAGGAAAATCTAATAGTGTATATATATGCTTTTGTACTGTTTCACTTATTTTCATGTTTTGGTGAAGTGATTATTAAGATATATGGATTTATCTAATTTGTAAGGTTAGACTTTTATTTTGATATGTAGCCACGTAATATGCTTATCTAAGGTATTTGGGAGGTAGGCTATATGCTATATATGCATGTTATGACTATGATGGATATTGTATTTTTTGAACGCATAATATAGTCTTTTTATGCTTATATAGTTTGATTTGGCATTTACTTTCAATTAAGTACCAACAGGAAATTTCTCACTATTATATAAAATAATTCATGTTTTCGTACATTTATAATTTTTCTCAATTTAGGTCATTATAATTAAGTGTTGAGCATTCAAAAAAATTTTTTTACGATTTAATAGGATAAATTATGTTACTTCACCTTGTAGCTTAATGAAAATAGGCTAAATAGCTCCTTGGCTCAAAAAAAAAAGAAGAAAAAGCTCCTAATTTAGATTGCTTTTCTTAGTTTAATTTATAATTAAATTAGATATTTAGCAAGTGTTAACGGGAGAAAGTAACAGAGTCATCACTTTCACAATGAAAATTACTTTTTTGAAAATTTGTGGTTACCATGCGGAATAATTGAAAAGTTTGGGTACCACGCGGAAAACGCGAAACCGAGGTTACCACGCGGAATTTCCCATGATATTTTTTCAAAAATTATATTCATATTTCAAATGGTAAGTTTCATACATTTATATATTTTTATTATAAAAAATCACTATTAATATATTTTTTACATTAAAAGATGAACTAATCATCTTTTTCAGCTATTAAAATATTGACTAATAATTAATATCATAAAATTATTAAATTATATATGAATAATCAACTAAAATATATAATATATATATTTTTTAACAAAAAAGTTATGTAATATTATAAGTAATAAATTAAAGTATCACCCTACAAGCGAGTTGGAAACGTTTTTTTGCTTTCTCTTGTCTTTACTTTTTCTTCCATACTAATCATAATTTTGAAAATTAGGTTGGCCTACAAGCGAGTTGGCAAGTGATGAAGAGGGGACCTAAATTTTTATTGCCCCATATTCATCCATTAAAATTGTGAAAAGTTTTAATCAATCTTTATATATTTTCCTTCCCCTAGATATCGAGTCTACTTTCACAGCGAAAAGGAATAATTGAAGCAAGAAAAATATGACATATAAGGAACAACTTTCATCCAGGTCATGATATCGACCATACCAACAATCGCACCTAACTTAATTGATATAAAATATAACGCCATATGTAACGTATATAATTTCGTACTTTACACGCATGCATGTCATAAAGCCTTTCAAAATGCTACTTGTAGTCTAGTACCAGTTGTGCGTATACGTATCCATGCAGTTTCTTCACCCTAATATATCCAAATTTCTTAACCTTACGATTCTCACAATTAAGGAGACCATTATTCCACATATTGAAAAGGAAAAAGTATGAACTTTATGTGTACAAAGAACGTCGATTAATCTATCATATCAGACGCTCGTCAGATGTGGTCGATGACAATGATGATCGGTTTATGAGGCTCCATAGATCAACCTCCTCGCTACCATAGTAATCCTGTGTGAGCGGCTGCACCTGATTACCCGATGAGGATGAGGACGAGAAAGATGATGATCTCATCATCGACAATCCACGGCGATGGTGATCGTTGTCATCATCTTGGTGATGAACCGAGCACAAGTCAGCCAAGCTATGATCTTCAACGCCGGTTGTTTGTTGGTGTTGCTCATTAAGGTGCGCGGCGAGCAAGTGATCAATCACCGCCCAATCACTCAATCCACCTACGCCCCCAGGCGGTGGTGGTTGCTCTTCGTAGCTCAACTCCGAGTTGATGTCAGGAATGTAATTTCCCTCACAAAGATGGGCGTTGACAAATGTTTTGGGGCTCTCTAGGCTTGGTAGCTTCATAGAGTACTTGCCATATTCGGGTGTGGTTTGGTTGTTATTGGTGTTGAAGGTAATGGCCTTTTTAGTGAAACTGGACTTTTCTGCGCCTGAATTTCCTCCTATGTTTTGAAAGATTTGCTCTAGGGCTCCCTCGCTATTAATCCGCGGGTATGACAATTCTGTAAGCTCGGAGATTGAGCTATTAAATTCACCTCCGGGACACTTTTGGAAGTACTTCTTCTTGAAGATCCTGCAAACCACCCACCCTTCCTCTTGTCCCGTCTCCCCAACAACACTGTTTGATAGCTGCTATTTGAAGTGATATAGAGCTGAATCTCAGTATGTACAATAAGTGACATGTAGGTCTATAAAGCTATGCATAATATGTACACATGTGTAGACTTACCATAGTCGTCGAGGTGTTTGCACCATTCTCATCGAGCCTATACTCGTGCATGATCCAATCGGATTTCTGGCCATGAGGAGCTCGACCAGTATAAAACACGAGAGTCTTCCTCATCCCGATTCGGATGCCATTACCATAGATGATCTTGTCGCGCCCCGTAGCCTTCCAGAAGCCGGCCGTGGTGGCTCTATTAGTCCTTGTCCCAGTTGGGTACTTTTTGTCTTTGTGGCTGAAGAAGTACCAATCATTTTGTGGCGTAGATCCTATCTTGCACCTCTCTAATATTATATCAATCCAAATAAACAAGAAACAACTATCTAATTAGTCAATGTACAATACCTAGAGCTCAATATAGCTAATTACTGCCACGTTGATTACCTTGAATGTCCCATGGCTCGAGCTTATTGAGATCAACTTCAACGATGACATCCAAGTCGATCTGCTCAAAGGCGACCTTCTTTCGAAGGTAGTATTGGAGGAGCTCCTCCTCGGTCGGGTGGAACCGAAATCCGGGAGGAACCCGCGATTCTCCATTCACCGAGAAGCTCACCTTCTCTGCCATGGGTTTGGATTAATAGACTCCAAAAGTTCGCCAAAAGACCGGATTCCAAACGCGCGCTTGATGATGTACAAGTTCTCCACTTAATCGATCATCATATAGATCAACCTGATGATCGATGTGGCTTACTCTTGGACCAAATAGGATAGAAGCTGATTTATGGTGGAGAGCAAACGACAGAAAGTTGAGAGACAAAAAGGAAAAGAAGTCTTTGAGAGATGGAGAAATGTAATTGCATGTGATACAGCTCTTGTAATGTATACCTAATACCTCCATGTATATATATATATGAAGATCGAGGACGTGTATGTAGGTAAAATCATCTATGTATCGTATCTTTAGCCATACAATAAGGCTAGAATATGTATATACGTACGTACGTAGTGAGAAATGAGATGTATAGATTGCGACTGGGCAATTAACGAGAGAGAAAGGGCATGGGTTTTTCTAAGCCACATTTACTAACCTACAGCTACAGGCAATTTTGAAATGACTTAGAGATCGGGAGTTAGTTTTCACTTTGCCTTCTTTCACCTAATCCTTATATCAATAAAGGAAAGTTAGATGAGTAAGCCAATGAGAATGAACTCAGCCTGTTAAGGAGTCGCTTCAATGCCTCATATAAGTCATAATATATAACACATCCATAATCAATGTTAAGCTCGACTCTAGTTAACCGTGGTTTGGAGTCTTTCATCAACGAGTGTTAGTACACAAAATATGCCGTGTACAAATTTCAACTCCTTTTTCAATAACCTTCTTCTCCAAGCTTCTTCTCCCAGCCTCTTCACCTTCAATGACCTGCAAAACAATGGACCAAGGGACGAGCGACCCCTAATCCACCTCCGATGCTTAAGTCAGAATAGGTACAATGTCGACTAAAAGGCGTCAGGCAGAGCGATGGCTTAGAACTTACCTTCCACATGGTATACATGTGTATTTATAGAGGAGAGGGACAAGAGGGGGGCGAGCGCCTCTAGGGGATCGGCCCACTAGGGTTAGGGCGATGCCTTGCTCCCTAAGTTAACCAAATATCCTATCTCAGGCGAAGATAAGATTCTCCTCCATAAATAATATCCTAACTAGAGTAACTACCCTATTAAAGGATAAAGCATAATAAATATGGATAGCAAAATAAATAAGATAGGGAAATAAATGATAACTAATTGATATGGAATCATGCCCGCCTACAATTGCCCCCTCCGGAACCCTATACTCGTGTATCTTATACTATCCCGTGTATAGGGGCCGGAGCTTAAGCGGTGAGTGGCCATGCGGATTAGGTGTTCTCATTCGTATATTCATACATTCGTACATTCGTACAATAGTATATTCGTATATTCGTATATTCGTATATTCGTACATCCGTATTTCATAAATACGGGATCCGTGCAACTCCTACGCATGCGTATCGTAGGGCCTTCGTCTACCAATGGCTCGGGCTTAACCCCTTCAAGTACTTGATTCTAGTATTGCAAAACAAGAAAACATGAGGATAAAAACGAGAAAACGTTTCCGCGCGGATTTAAAAACAAAACATGTTTGAAATGTCGATGAGTTAGAAAACAAAAGGCGGGCGCCCTTGGCAATATGTCGAATAGTACTTGAATCATTGGTAGAACTTCTTTTTTATAGCGATGTTTTAAGTGCAAAGCACTAGCCCATATGCCCCCTGTCCTAACACCGCAGCCACAACACATGGGCCCTTCCGAGCCTTGCCATTATCGGGATGCGCTCCCCATGGTCAATCGAGGCATCGCGTTGCCAACTCGGAAGGTTCGTGGCCCTCGTGGGTGTGCGCACCGCAACATAGCCCACTTAGTGGTGCTCCGTAGGATGCTCGGCATATCCTGGCGGTTTCCCGCTGCACCTGCCGCGCTTGCGGTGTGCCGTCCGCGCTCGCGGTTCGTCTCATAGGACTTAATCAAGGCTCCTCGAGGGTTCCCCGCGCCCGCGGCTCCTGGTCCCGCGCTCGCGGCTCTCATCGCCGAATTTGAACCAAGTAGCGTGTTTTGCGTTGAAGTCGGTCAAGGCCGGTCTTCGATGCCGTCTCGCTGATCTTGCTGTCAAACTTGAGTTGGTAGGGAATCGTACAACAGAGTCGGTTGGTACCAGTCTTTTGATGTCGGCTCTGGGCATGTAAGTTGACGTCATACTGCCCCCGCTCGAAAGACCATCCCGCGACTCTTTACGAGAGACCTGATTTTGACTGCAGAGATCGAAGCGGGTGGTATCGTAATGTTGGTTCCGGGCGCGTAAATTGACGTCTTACGCCCCCGCTTGATGGACCGCCTGACGACTCTTTCGAAGAGGCTCGACTTTATCAGCAGAGATTGGAGCGGGTAAGCGGCTACCACAGGAGTCGGGCGCTCGACCACGTAAGCATTGGAGTCCTTACTTCGTTGTGGGCACACCGTTGTTCCTGGGAGGGTGCTCGGAACCCGCAATTTCTCTATGAAAGCAATCTCTTTCATAGGAGGGTCGGTTGTCGTTTTGCATGGGACGTACCCCTTTCGTACTCAGGTTCGTACCTGATTTCGAGCCAATTTGAGCGATTTTCCAGCATTGGCTCCTGAAGACGAAAGGTAGTACGCTTTCTAAGCTTTCCAAGACATCTTGAATCGTCCTGATCGGACAACCGTAGCTCACGAACGAGCCTGCACAATAAAGCAGTGCGTTGCTGTCACTAGAGCGAGACTGCTCTGTTTTAGACTGCGAATTCGGGCCGGTTGAGGTGCGATTTGGGTCTGGACGTTAAGAGGAGATTTGTAAGTGACTTCTTCATCTTTCTTTAGATGCCAAGCCCGCGATTTTTCGACGTCTCTAGCTCCCAAACGAGGGGCTAGAAGCAGGCTTCCCAGTTCTGCGCGTTCTGCAGGACAGCAGCCTTCGGACGTCCTTTTGACCCTCTTCGAGAGAGTTTCTGGGGATGTCATCTAAAGATGGATTTAAGTTCGCTCTTTCCTCTTTCCATTGATATATGGATCGTCCGATTCCGATGTGCGTAGTTCCTGGACGACTGGTCGGAAGTTTGCCTCGCCATCTTGTCCGTGAAACAGGTTGCGGTCTCTTGCGGCGCGATTTCGACCCGGATGCAGCGCGTTTCCGGTTCTGATGTGTGAACGAGAAACGTACCATTCGGAGTCTACTCTCCAGCGCTTCTTGAATCATCTCGTTCCGACCACCGTGGAGCTCACACGGACTATTACAGCGTCGTAGGTTCCGCGTTGACCGTTGAGCGGCGATCAAGCCCTTCGACCTCATGAGCCCGATCTCTTGCCCGTCATATCGCTCGTTGGTCCCGCGACATCCCTCAGCCCGACCACCTCTCTCGTTCCGCGCGCACCGTTTTGGTGGGCTAGCGAGCTATCGTGGTCATGCGAAGGCTCTTGGATGCGAAGGGACGAACGATCATGCTCACAATCTCTTGCTCCGGTGGGCCCCGAGCCTTTACAAGATCCAATACTTGCTTCGTCGTGCCCCTGCGTCGGACACCCCAATGGATCGGACCAACCGCTCGCCTGCACCGGGCTCTAGCGATCGATCGTGTCGTGCAGACCGATGGGTGCCGCCGCAAAGGATCGGACCGACGGGTACCGCCGCAAAGGATTGGACCGATGGGTACCGCCGCCCCTATGTGATCCGGCTTCATGCATTGCGGCTCGATCGGTGGCGTGGAACGGATTAGGAGCCGGGTGAAGGGCTCGACCGGGCCGGAGGCGTACCGCGCGCTCGTCCGCAACGTGGGGCCAAAGAACTCGGTCCTGTCCGATCGTGGCGGCCCGTAGCGGCGCTCTCTTCCGGCCTCCATCCCGGGCTCGCACCGAGCCGCCTTTTCGTCCTGCTCTCGCTCGTCGGCATCACGAACCGGAGCGACGCCATCTTCCGCGCGAACTCGTTCGGCGGAGACGATGAAGTTGATCACTTTCTTCAATCTCGTTGGTTCGATTTCTGGACCGCGCTGTTCGTGCCCAGTTTCGACTGACTTTGAGTAGGATTCTCGCTTCGACCTCTGAAGATAATTTGTAGCTTATCTCCTCCTCTTTTCGGCGATATGTGGATCGTCCAAATCCGATAAGCGTAGCTCCCGGAAAGTGAGTCGGAAGCATAATCGGTAATCCTGTCAGTCTCCGACCCGCGGTCGCGGGTGATGGACCCGCGGTCGCGGTTTGCCCCAGAACAAAGGTTACGTTTTCTGGAGCGAAACCGCGCCCGCGGTTCTGCCCCAGACTGCGATTCTTCGCGAGCTCCTCCTTCCTCGCTGCCTTGCCTGCGTCTGCCACCGCGCTCGCGGTTATAGTGCAGCTCACTCCTGGCGACGAGCGAAGACTTGTGCGGTGGATCGGCTCCGATCCCGAGACCCTCTTCCGAACTTGCGCCAAGTCTGTTACGCCGTGGGCCCGCGCTTGCGGGACCCTGGACCGCGGACCGCAGGTCCAGGTGTCCGATCCCGAAACCCTCTTCCGAACTCGCGCCGAGTTCGTTACGACGTGGGCCCGCGCTCTCAAGGCCTTGGACCGCGCACCGCAGGTCCAATCGTTCAATCGTTTAGGGTTTCGTCGACGGCGTGACCCGGCTTGGTTGGGGTAACGGATCGGACCGACCGCTTGCCCGCCCCGGGCTCTAGCGATCGGTTCCGTATGCTCATACGCAGTGCGTTACGCACACGCGATGGTCATTAGAGTTGCCCCCAACCTAGGGTTTTCATTGGATCGATAATCAACAATGATTTTTGATTAGGGCAACCTCTTGGATCGACAATCCAAGGTCCGACTGCGATGTGGTCTATCATCCCGAGCGAGTATCGGGTTCAACGCGCGTTGGGATTCGTTCTCCGAACGATTTCCGGAGTCCGTATGCTTTGGCCTCGACCCGCGGTCGTGGGCGACGGACCCGCGGTCGCGGGTGGCGATCTACGGTCGCGGGCGACGGACCCGCGGTCGCGGCTCTAGGGCTGCGCCAAGCGAATCGCGCGATTGGCCCAGGGTTGTCTCGTCGTTTCGTCCGGCGGCTTTCTCGATCCGGGCTCGTGGACAAACGATCCATAGCCTTCTCAGATCGGTTCTCGTAGGGTTTATGAAGGTCGAAAACCTGTTCGTTCCCCACGGACGGCGCCAGATGTTAGTACACAAAATATGCCGTGTACAAGTTTCAACTCCTTCTTCAATGACCGTCTTCTCCAAGCTTCTTCTCCCAGCCTCTTCACCTTCAATGACCTGCAAAACAATGGACCAAGGGACGAGCGACCCCTAATCCACCTCCGATGCTTAAGTCAGAATAGGTACAATGTCGACTAAAAGGCGTCAGGCAGAGCGATGGCTTAGAACTTACCTTCCACATGGTATACATGTGTATTTATAGAGGAGAGGGACAAGAGGGGGGCGCGCGCCTCTAGGGGATCGGCCCACTAGGGTTAGGGCGATGCCTTGCTCCCTAAGTCAACCAAATATCCTATCTCTGGCGAAGATAAGATTCTCCTCCATAAATAATATCCTAACTAGAGTAACTACCCTATTAAAGGATAAAGAATAATAAATATGAATAGCAAAAATAAATAAGATAGGGAAATAAATGCTAACTAATTGATATGGAATCATGCCCGCCTACAACGAGCAACGCACATTTTAGTACTTTTGTAAAAGTGAAGAAAATCTATCTCCAACATACATATGCATGGTCTCTCTTGAATTTCGGTTGGCCATATTTGACGTGGGGGTTTCACACGTCAGTTTGTGTTCATATGCGCGGTAGACCCGACATATAAGTACATGTGGTTACACCCTAAAACCAATTGGCAATAGGAGGAGTAGCCCATGTACTTAAATATATGGTGGATGGTTTATGTTCTAACTCCCGATGTGGGATAAGTTTAGTTTCAACACGCCCCCTCAAGTGCAACTGCAGCCCAATAGACCAGGAAGTCGGGAACCGGACCGAACAGGCTCTGATACCATATTAAATTTCGGTGGGCCATATCGGACGTGGGGGGTTTTAAGGCCGGTTCGTATTCATATGTGCGTAGGTCCGACACATAAGCATATGTGGTTCCACCCTAAAACCAATTGACAATAGGGGGAGTAGCAGGGCCGTCCCAACTATTTTAGGGGTCCTGTGCCAAGTTCAAAATTGTCCCATAAAAATAGCTAATTTCATTTACACTTACTTTTTTTTGGTCGAAATTATCTATACTTAATTTAGTGATACAAACAAATGAACAAATAAAAACTATCCGTTTCGATTTATATTTATTATAATAAAATTTTAAAGTTATTATATTATGGTTCCCATTTAAATGGCTGTTCAAAAAAATGAAAAATGTATTTTTTTCAAATATGTATAAAAGTATAAGTTTTTTGTTAAATGATAGATAATTTACTAAAAATATAAAATAAAAGACAAAGCTATTAATATGGAGAAATAAAGAGATTCTAGTAAAAAGATATCACAATGACTTTTTTTCAAATATAGATAACATGAATAGAGAATGTCTGTGCAATATTACTCCAAGTGAGAGGGAAAAAAGCTTTAAAAAAAATTAAAATTGTTTCTGAAGGGATTCGAACACAGAGTGTTGGGAAACCAAAAAAGGGGGAAAGTAAGAGCAAATGAGCCATCTGCACTGATTTGCTTATATGCATTTATTCAACCCACACTATATATATTTAATAAAGGAAAGTTGGGGCCCCATAATTTTTGGGGACCCTGTGCTGTTTAACCACATGAACCGCCTACCAGCCGGCCCTGGGGAGTAGCCCATGTACTTATATGGTGGGTGGTTTAGATTCTAATTCTCGATGTAGGATAAGTTTATTCTCAATAGTTTCATTATACACTAGTACGTACTCCCTCCGTCCCATTTTGTTTGTCCTCTTTCTTTTTTCGTCGTCCCAAAATGTTTGTCCTCTTTCCATTTATATCATTAATTTCTTACAATATTACCCTTATTCAATCTCACTTTTTATACCTAAAATCCAACTTTTACTTCTACTTTATCACTTTTCCACTTTTTACATCTATAAAATTACAAAACTACCCTCATTTAATTTTAATCTTTACCCACTTTCCCATCTCCCAATACCACTTTATCACTTCCTTAATAACCACAAAATGTGTCCTTTAGGACAAACAAAAAAACCGAGGGAGTATAACTAATAAGCTAATGGTAGCTAACACGAGGTTGTGTGTAAAATATAAGGGTTACGTGTACAGGTGTCAAAAAACTCGATCTCAGCAATCGAAAATTTTCAAATTTGGAAATTGATTTGAAAGTAGTGGGTTAAAAAAAACTAGGATGGTAATCAAAGTATCAAACCTAGCCGAACTGAAATTTATATTGTTCACACTCAGTTTGCTTAAAAAAAAGCAAAGCGAACTCCATCGAGCTTTCTTGGCCTAAATACTTAATAATTTTTATTTGGTTATTCCTTAAATCATGAGAATTAAAAATCTTAAAAAATAACTTCAAAGCCAACTCGGCTCGCTTTTGTTTGTTATATTTATTTTCGGAAATTCTACGTGGTAACCCTAGGGTTTAACATTATTTACAAGGCGTACCAATCTTTTATATATTACACGCGGTAACCCTGAGGTTAGTAAGAAATTCCCCTAATATTTAAAATATTAAAATTAACCTTTTCCCTTAAAATTGATTTATATGAAAAAAAAAAATCTTAACAAATAGTACAAAATACGGTTAAAAGCTATAAGTTATAACAACATATTGAAAACCCAATATAGGCCGAGTAGATCCGTGTGAATGTTGCGTTTTAACTTTTTGATTTTTATTTTCTTGCGAAAAAACTTCCAAACATTATAATATTTCCAATTCAGCTTATTTTTGCAAATGAGACCTTAGAATAGCTTTTGGGATTTGAATCAATACATGTCAAAGGGCTCGTGTAAGTTATGATACAGGTGTTTAGTCCTATAGTTATCTATTGTTAGCACTCTGCAAATTAGAACCAATGAGACCACATTCAACACCCAACAGGCACCAACTTTCATGCCTCTTATTCTTTGTAGTGAGATTTGGTGAGTGGAGTATGCGCCTCACGCGCGCTGCTCCAATTTGTGGGTTTTGAAGACGCCGCCCACACGTCGCCATCATGAGCAAAAAGCAACGCTCAAAAAAGATCTCCACAATCCCCCCCGATAAGTCCCCCCGCCGCCCTGTTGAAACCCTCGCTGCCGGAAAGCCGCCGGACTTGTCCGGAGAAGACACCAGCCCTTTCGAGCCCGTCCCCGACGACCTCATTCGCAGCAACAACTCCCGAGTTGCCAAACATCTCATTCCTTCCTCCTCGACCTCTCTTTCCGTCCAAAGCGAAACTTTGGCCTCTTCCCCTTTATTGTCTCCACCTACCTCCACTAAATGCTCTACCCTACCTGATTCCATTATCCCTGACCCAGATCGGAATGTTCCTAGCATTAAAGACTCCGCCTTGTTGCTCTCCTCTTCCCCCCAATCTTTGTCTATCCCTCCCTTGACTACCTCCTCTACTCCTTCCCCCCTAGAGGGTCCTGCTGGCTCCTCCCATTTAGCAGCTACGGACGCCCCTGCCGCAATTCCTCCCTCTCGCTCATACGCTGAGGTCGCAGGCGGCTTCAAGCTGCATAGATCCAATCTTGCTTTGCACTTCGTTGAGGGCTTCGAGAATGGTGAAATAACCTTCGACGACAATGACGTGGCTGAGCAAGTGGAAAAATGGAGTCTTTCTCTTGTTGGCGCCCCCTTGGGCGACAAGGTCGCTTTCCGCGCTATGGAACGCTTTATTGCTTCGAACTGGACAGGGATGGTCCTCCCGAAGATCATCCTCAATGATAAAGGCTTGTTCATCTTTCGGTTTTCCAAGGAGCAAGATCTCCTCGCCACCCTTGAGCATGGGCCCTGGTTTCTTCCTGGCAATCAGCCCTTAATCCTCAAACGCTGGTCTGCTGGAATGCCACTTGACTTGTCCTGCCTCAACTCCATTCCTATCTGGGTCACCTTGCCAGACCTTGACGTCCGCTTTTGGTCCGACCACATGCTCAGCCGCATCGGATCGTCCATAGGCACCCCGTTACAGATGGACAAGCCCACAGCTTATGAGGATAGAGCGTCCTTCGCACGTATTCTGGTGGAGGTCTCTGCCAACTCCGAGCTGCGACGCGAAGTCACCATCAAGTCGAAGGGGGAGGTCATCCAGCAGGACCTCGTCTACGACTGGCTCCCGGTTCATTGCCCGACTTACAAGGTCTTCGGTCACAAATACAAGGAGTGCCCGACCCCCTCTGCTCCAGCGGCTCCTCGTCGACAGCAGCGTCTCCCTCCTAGGCCAGCCCGAGCGGCGCCACCGCCCTCTTCTCTTCCCCCTCTCCTCCCTAACCCTCCGACGCCTCTTCCCCCAGTTGAATCTGCAGCCAGCCCCCCAGAGCCCATCCAGGGCCCTCCTTCAACTTCTCTTCCTGGGCATCTCGCCCCTCCTACAACCCCTCAAATGGCACCCACTCCTAACCCGGTCTCGGGACCCATCATTGTTACGAGAAGGCTACGCTCGTCCTCCTCTCCCCCTTCAAACCCAAACTAACCCCCTACAAATCGAATCCGCTCAAGGAGCGCCTCACCCACCCCAAATGTTTCCCATGATTAGTTTCAAATTCGGATGTTGGAACTCCAGGGGTCTTAACCATGACTCCAAGAGTGCTGCTGTCTCCGACCTTGTTCGATCCCACTCCCTCTCCCTCATCTCCCTGCTTGAAACTCATGTCTCCTCTACAAACCTCCCCTTCATAGCCAGTCGCACCCTCGTTGGCTGGAACTCGATCTCTAACGCCCATCTCGGAAACTACGCTCGCATAATCGTCTTCTGGGACCCAACCAAAATCGATCTCACTGTCCTCTACAACTCCCCTCAGCTCATCCATTGCAATCTCCGAGATCGAAGCAACAATGTCGACTTCCTCGCCTCCTTCATCTACGCTTTCAACACACCCAGCCAGAGGTCTGATCTTTGGGATTGTATTTCCTCGCTTAGCAGCTCCATTGATGTCCCTTGGGTCCTTGCCGGTGATTTCAACGTCACCCTTCATCATGACGAAAGAATCTCTGAGCGAGGCGTTCATGGACACTCCAACGAGCTATCTTCCTGCATTACCAGAAGCGGCCTGTTTGACATGAAATTCAACGGGGCTCAGCTGACTTGGAACAATAGGCAGACCGGTGGTAATCGCATTTGGAGCAAGCTTGATCGAACCCTCATAAATCTCCCCTGGCTCTCCGCCTTCCCTTTCGCAAACACCTTCTTTGCCCCTCCGGGTATATCGGACCATAGCCCGGCAATCATCTCCTTCCCTCCCATCACCCACCACAAAAATCCTACCTTCAAATTCTGCAACCTTTGGGCCAGCCACGAGCTTTTCCTCCCCACTGTTGCTGAAGCATGGAATGCCCATGTCCCAGGCTTCTCCATGTTCCAAGTCGTCACCAAGCTGAAGAGCCTCAAGTCTTCGCTGAAACGGTTTCGCAGTGGAAAGGCGGAAGCCATTGCCTTGAGACTCAAAGCCAATAAAGACAATCTTCATGCCCTCCAAGCTGCAGGCCACTCCCTTCCCTTCAATGCCCAAATTCATGCCCAAGAATCCTCCCTCATCAGCTCAATTCTTGCTGACTCCAAGGCCCTCTCCTCTCTTCTCAGACAGCAGGCTAAGCTAAGTTGGCTTAAAGGGGGAGACCAATGTACCTCTGTGTTCTTCAATTCGATAAAAAACCGTCGCTCCCAAAACCACATTGCTCATCTCATTGACCCTCAAGGAAACACCATCTCCAACCTTGATGCCCTCTCTGACCATATTATCTCCTTCTTCAGCAATCTCCTGGGCTCCTCCAACTCGCTTGCTAGCTTCCCGGCACATCGCCTCTCCCCTGGTCCCACCTTATCTGGCTCGCATGTCAGCCTTCTCCTCACCCGGTTCTCTGACCTTGACATCAAAAAAGCCATGTTGAGCATCGACCCAAACAAAAGCCCAGGGCCGGACGGTTACAACTCCTTCTTCTTCCGAAAAGCCTGGCCTGTCGTTGGATCGGACGTCATCAAAGCGATCCGCGACTTCTTTTCTAATGGTCGGCTTCTCCGTCAAATTAACCACACCACCATTCATCTCATCTCAAAAGTTCCTAATCCCAATCTCATCTCCGACTTTCGCCCAATCTCCTGTTGCACAACCCTTTACAAGGCCATCACCAAACTCATTTCGGACCGCATTTGTAGCATCCTCCCTGACCTCATTCATGACAGCCAAGGTGCATTTGTACCGGGGCGTTCAATCCGCCATAACATTCTCCTCTGCCAAGAACTCTTCAAGCACTATGGTAGGAGGAACATCTCTCCTAGATGCGCCATCAAAATCGACTTTAAAAAAGCTTTCGACTCAGTGGAATGGGACTTTGTGGAACATGTGCTCTGCTTTTATGGGTTCCCGAGTACTCTAATTTCCTGGATCATCACTTGCATCTCAACTCCTACCTACTCAATTAACATCAATGGTGAGCTGAAGGGCTTTTTTGCGGGTAAGCGGGGTTTGCGACAGGGGGATCCGCTCTCCCCGTACATCTTTGTTCTCCTCATGGATTATCTTAGTCGAATGCTCCACAGTTTGGGTGACGACCCAGGCTTCAGCTGGCATCCTCAGTGTCGTTCCTCTGGGCTCAATCACCTCGCCTTTGCAGACGACCTTATCGTCTTTCGTAGAGGCGATGTCTCCTCTCTATCCTCCATAACCCGTATCCTCTCTACCTTTGGTGACATGTCTGGTCTCAAGCCCAACCCAGCAAAAACCTGTATTTTCTTTGGAGGCGTTGAAGACGATGTTGCTCAGCAAATGCTCTTGCTCACTAATTTCTCTAGGGGTGACCTGCCCATGAATTATCTAGGAGTGCCTCTGGGCTCTCGGAAGCTCCTGTGTAGGGACTACGACGCGCTGATTAGCAAAATGACGGCAAGAATTCAGTCATGGACCGCCCGTAATCTTTCCTATGCCGGTCGCTATGAGTTGATCAGGTCTGTTCTGTATGGGATCAATTCCTTTTGGTGCAATGTTCTTCTCTTTCCTAAGGAAATTTTGGCCAAACTTGAATCCATCTTCCGGTCCTTTCTCTGGAGTGGGACTGCCTCCTCGCGTAAATGTCCTATCGCTTGGGCGAATGTCTGCAAGCCTCGTAGCGAAGGCGGTCTGGGCTTCAAGGAGCTGCTCGCTTGGAACAGGGCATGCTTCGCTCGCACTCTTCTTGAATTGACAGGGCCTCCGACGAATGTTTGGTCTCGATGGGTCGCTAGTAACTTGCTTGATCACTTCAACATATGGACCGTTCCAGCCAAACAAAACGACAGTTGGGGCTGGAGATCCATTCTCTCCCTCCGCAATCTCCTTCTTGTTGAACACACGCAAGCCGAAGTTGTCGCTAACATCACCAACCCTCAAGGCTCTTTCTCCTCCATCAACGCTTACAATCTCCTGCGCAACAGGGGAGCCAACTGGATCTGGGGGAAGGTCCTTTGGAAGGGCCTCCACACCCCTAAGTGCTCCTTCATCACATGGATGGCACTCCACCAGCGGCTTCCCACAAAAGACCGGATCGACCACTGGATGCCGCTGTCGTCCCTCTCTTGTGTGCTTTGTAATTCTGCCGATGAAACCTCTACTCATCTTTGGAGCTGTTGTCCCTTCTCCATTTCAGTTCTGGAAGACATCCTTGACTGGCTTCACATCACTTACCGCGCCCCCTCTCTTCACAGCTGGATCGAATGGGTCGCCCACCGCCAACAGCACCGCAACACCTCCTCCAAATTAATCGCTGCCAGCCTTTCTGCCTGGGTCTACTTTGTTTGGAGGTGCCGAAATGATGTCGTCTTCAATGGAGCCGCTCCATGCTCTCGCACCTGCTCTAGAAACATTATTGCCCACCTCCAAAATTGTATTACAGCTCATAAGCTAAAACCTCCATCTTATGCTGAAGGTTTTCCCTTATAAGCCTCTCTTTTTTGTATTACAGCTCAATTTTGTTCTCCCCTTTTTTGTGGCCTCTCTGAGTTGTATTTTTGGGATTTGTCTCTCCTAAACTCTCTTCTGTAATTTCTTCCCAGTAATATTATTTACCTTTTATTCAAAAAAAAAAACACCCAACATGCTAATGAGATGGTCACACAGGTACACACTACAGGCTTTTGCTTCTTTCTCAGGATGTTTATAGTGGTTTTTAGGGTCCATTTGACACCATATAGGACATGATGGATACTATGCTTCAGGCACCTACGAGCTCCCAGATATCACGCATGACAGCATGTTTTGAGAACACAAGGAAACATGAATACAATAAACAGAATGCTTAGCAAAATACAAACTACGGAGTATTAGATTTGAACCAAAAAACTACACACTAGAAAGTACTATTAAGTCAAATACATGAAACAATAGAAACAAAATTATGCAATTCCATAAGGATCAACATTAAAAAGTAACATTGCAAGAGACCAATGATAAAAACTAAGAACAAAACAACAAATAGTTAAAAGGGTTTTTAAAGATGCATCCTTGGTTGAACAACAGCGATCATGCCAAAGGGCTCGTGTAAGATTTTAATTTTTTTTCTTATAAATCAATTTTAAGGGAAAAGGTTAATTTTAATATTTTGGATATTAGGGGAATTTCTTACTAACCTCAGGGTTACCACATGTAATATGTAAGAGATTGGTACACCTTGTAAATAATGTTAAACCCTAGGGTTATCACGTAGAATTTCCGATTTATTTTCAATAATTACACTTCCTCCCACATAAGGGAATTGCAATTATCATGGTAGGATGGATAAAGTTCACTTACAAATTTCTTTTCTTTTTTTTTCGTCTTTGACTCACATTATTTTTTGAAATTGATCGTAAATTTAGAATCATCTATACTATATATTAAAGCCGGAGAATTTCGAGCCTCCACGTTAATTCTGACCCCACTTGATTAACAATTTTAAATGTTTTATTTTTTCTAATTATCTAATCTTTAACTTTATCTTTTTTTCTTACGCATCAAATATCTATCTTTAAAGGCATATTATTTATCTTTAAAATTTCTTTAATTATCTAATCTTTAATTTTATCTTTTTTCTTACTCATCTAATATCTATCTTTGAAACAATATTATCTATCTTTAAAATTTCCTTCTATAAAAAATACATATCAATTAACTTAACTTTTCAATTCCCATTTTAATCTATTTATATATAAGAGTTAATATATAGTATAGACTATAGTAGATACATGAACTAACGAAAAGAATGATCATTACCCGTACATGGTACGGGTCTTCAACTAGTTTTTATAATTTTTGAATTCCTCCTAAAAAAATTGTAGAAATTTAATTACTAGATAATTAATTATAACCAAACACATTTCCTCGAATAATATGAAATTTAATATCTGAGAATTAACTTCATATAAGTTAACAATGGTAATTCTCATGTCTAACCAAACAAGCACTTAAGTGAACTATCAATTTCATCTTATAAAACCAGCTTCAATTTTAACTCCTATTAACTTTAAACTACCAGAAAAGTGATTTTTTTTATGGTAATAGGAAAATTGATTATTTCAAAACTAGCTCTTTGATGTTAATGATAGGGTATGTTAATTGATACTATAATCGAGAATTAAAACGAAATAGCTAAATTTGTGACCAACCATTTGTATATGCTCTAACTAATCACTTGCTAATATAATGCACAAAAGCAACGGCATGTGTCAAATCAACTACAAGGACATGCGAAGGGTATGAGATTTCTTTCACAAGTACAATGATGTCATGTTTCTTTCGATGTTGTTGTACCGCATGAACGTGTGATGTAGCTAGGGTTGCCTTGAGCGGCTTTCTTTTGTCTACATTATTGTTCCGGCCTCTTTGGAATTATGGGTTACTTGATTATCAAACGCCCAATGCGCCAAAATGGCCAAATGCACCTTTAGTTTGACTTGTTGTCTATTTAACGTAAATATTAAGTTAGTTGTGAGCTATGTAGTTAGTTGAAAACTAGGGCAACTCTCGTGTATATTTTTTATAAACTATATTATGAGTCTGGTTACCGTCAAAACAGGGCTAAGGGAGAAATGATAATGTATCACTCTATAACCTTTTACACTACTTGTAAAAGTTTGGTAGTTACCTGTGAAATCTCGGTGGACCATATATAATGTGGGGGTTCACGTCGGTTCGTACGCATATAACCCGACACAAAAACACATGAGGTTTTACCCTAAAATCAATTGGCAATAGCGGGAGTAACCCATGTACTTATATGGTGGGTGGTTTAGTTAATTTCAATATACCGATGTGGGATAGGTATTAGTCTCAACACGCCCCCTCAAGTGCAACTGCCTGACCCCGCAATATGTCAGTTGCACCTGACGTCTCGTGCCTTAAGGCCGGCCAGCCTAATAGACCAGGAAGTCGGGACCCGGACCGAACAGACTTTGATACCATGTGAAATCTCGGTTGGCCATATATAATGTGCGGGGTTTACACGTCGGTTCATGCGCATATGCGTGGTAAGCCCGACACATAAGCACACCCTAAAATCAATTGGCAATAGGGGGAGTAGCTCATGTACTTATATGGTGCGTGGTTTAGTTTCAATTTCCCGATCTGGGACAGGTTTTAGTCTCAACATTACTAGACTTGTCAATCGAATCGGATTTAAATCAATAATGTAGAAATGTAGAATGGGTCAGGCTATTGTGGGTTTCTGAGTGGCCTGAATCAACTTAGCGGTTCGATCATGAGTATCTTTTTTTACAAATAATTCAAAATCATAACTAATTATTTTTATATAACTTAATAATAAAATATAATATAGTTTTCAAAATAAATTTTAAATATAAGAAAACCAAGATCAACCCAATGAGTTTCAAGTTTTAACCTAACGGATTTCAAGTCCAACAGGTCGGGTTAAACTGATTTTCGTGTTTAAATTTCCATGTTGGAACTTGGAAATTTCCGGATGGGTTTGTTCAGATTAGTAAATCAAATCAGTTTTTGACGACTTTACTTTTTGTGCATCATTTGTTTTTACAACATATCTAACCTACTATAATATAAAGCGAAGTCAGTATCTTTACAAAAAAATTCCACATTGCATGTATATATTAAAATAATCTATAGGGTCATCCTTTATATAATAAGTTGTGAACTTCTAACAAATATTAGTATTATTTAATAATATATGATCTTAAAACTCAAACAGAAGTATAACATTTTCCATGTGGCATGAAATTATTACTTAAAAAGTATAATATATTTTTGAAATATAATTCGAATTTTCTTATAATTTGAAATATAATTCAATTTTTTTAAAAACAAAAATCTAGACTACATCTATATATATAGGATTTTCCATCTAACTTAGTAAAGCATGATCTTGACATTTGAACAAAAAATCAAAATAACACTTGAAAGTAATTTCTGAAATACAACCCGAAAATTATATTTTAACAAATATAATATATTTTGAAATATAATTCCGATTTTCTAAAATAAATAATTTAGACTATATCTATATGTATAGGACTTTCTATCTAAGAATTTCTATCTGCTACGTTAATTAAATATGACCTTTTAAATTAAAGTAGGTGGCCAGATTTCGATTGATTTAAAAGATTTTACCTTATCTAATAAAATTTAATTGTTATATTTATTTTGAGAGTTTAGACTTTCGATGATATACATAAATATCTTTATAGTATTTATAAATTATTTTATTTAATTTTTTGTCGATAAGTGAGCTTTATAGATATAATATTTTTCTTACTAATGTGTCTAGCGAATGTATTGTAGTTGTCCATACATTGTACGGGGATTAAACTAGTTGTTTATAATATTAGTACTTATGTATAATGATATTTTTTTACCTAAGTATACGTGGTGACATGGTATTATAATTGACAATGTATAATTTTACATAGTTATTGTGCATGATATAATAAAACTAGTACAAATCTCGTACCATGTACGGTAATATGATTATATAAACACACCTTAATGTGATTGTATAATTTTACTCTTGCTACACATGGGTTCTGATTGGTCCATGTACTCAAATCTTTTGTCCCCCTTTTATATCCCAATTCCATGTCCCATGGGTTCTAATTGTTCCATATACTTAAATTTATCTAGAATTGAGAATTTTGTATTCATTTTGTATATATATTGACCAATTAGAATGAAGGGACATGAGTTGGGACATGGAAGGGGACATAAAATTTGAGTCGATGAGTTTTTGCCTTAGACACGAAAAGGAAAATGCAAAAACTAGGAAGACACGTTAAGATGGATGGATAGTGTTTTAGCTTAGTGCAGATGATCAATTACCCCTAGCCAAGATTGGGTCGAATTGAAGGTTTTGAGTGTTTATTTTTCGGAATTCCTTACCCCTTTTTCCATGATCTTTACAATTTGGGAGCTCCAACTTCCATTACAACTCCCTACATTAACAATATTTATCTATTCTTATATACTAAAGTGGAAGCAGATTCCGCCATCATATTGCACCACATCACCTCTTTTATTAAAATAATATATTTTATGTAAATTATTTTGTCATCAATTGAATTGGAAATGTTATCCTTTTTACTACTTGGAAAATTTATCTTCTATCCTCCATATAGGATATAGTTTCTACAAAATTTTGTCTTTCTTATCTATTTTTTTGGTAGAATTTCTTATCTTATCTTTTTTTATGTGAATAAAATTATGAACACCAAAATTAATGTCATTGTCTATCTATATTAGTTAAATTATCGTATCTCATCAAAAATTAATTACATCTTATACTCTGATCATTGTCACTGATAACATAACTTTGAACAAACTTAATTACGGTAAAAAATTAATTACGTATCTTCCCTTTTTTTACGGTTTGTCTACTATATTATTCTTATTGAACAACCACAAACTTGATGGATGAAATTAATTTCTTTGTTTTTTATAGGGTAATAAAACCTATTATGAATAAAATATTATAATATATTTTATCATAAAACCTATTATGAATAAAATTATATTTTATTATAAAACCTATTATTCTTATTGAATAACCACAAATTATACATTGTCATATTATAATATATTTTATCATAAAACCTATTATGAATGAAATATTATTATTAACATCTATTAAAAAAATATTTTATTATTAAATGTTATTACTTAATCATAATATTATTTTATCAATCATTGAAAATTCAAATTCTTGATCTGTTAGGTCGACCCGAGCTCGCACGGTAACTTGTCAAAACCCGACCTGGCTTGACCTGTAACTCGAATGACCCGAACTTGCACTCAACCTGAACCCGAAAAGACCGAACCCAAATCCACCCGACCCGACCTGTTTGACACCTCTACTACTATATGATTGTTATTTGTTTTGATTTGCTATATATAAGAGTTATCATATAAAATGTTAATGGTCATATTCTAACGGAAGGTGATACAAACTTTTTCATTAAAGTATAAATTATGGGGAAGGATAAAAATAAAGGATCAAATTTTGAGTATTTACAAGGAAAAAAATTGATACCAGTATGTAGTTATATATCAATGTGTAAATGTTTCAAGGCATGCATAATAATGGATATAATCATCTCATCTTTATTAGAGTTATAGCATAATTTTTTTAATTTGTTTGTACACACTAGTATTTTTATTTGCAGTTTTTTTTATTAATTTACAACTTTGATATACATTTGGTTTTGTTATTTTTCTAATTTTCCTTGCTAAATAATTATCACGTACACTTACTAATTTTTTAAATCACAAAATAAAAAAACCATGCATAAGTAATAATGGTTAAGAGAGACTTAATATCTATATTGAACAGTAGTTTTAGCTAAATATCCATTTAGTGGAAAAGTTTATGAGAGTGGTATATTTAGCTCTTCAAAAAATTAAAAGAAAATTTAAAGGACTATATCTCCAATTTGGCCAATTAAGTGAATTAGTTATAATTAATACAATGGATATTTTAAATAAAGTTGATTAATAAAGCTTAAAAATAGTTTTTAAAAACCTGTGCTACCATGACTTCTAGTTTATCCTAATTTTTCTCCAGCTTCCGTTACAACTCCCTACATTTATCATTAGGGGTTTTAATTAGCTGATCTAATACGCTAGCTAGTCGTTCTAAGGCCCTTTGGGATTTAAACTGTGATATCCCTAATTTCTATAAGACTAATTTAGCAAATACCTTAGAGGGAAGGGGGTGGGGAGGGCGGTTTCAACATTTAAGTGTAGTAATTAGTCTATGCAAAAATTAAATGTAGCAACTAGTCGGTTTATATACTTCCAAAAACCAGTCTGCCCACTTTTTTCTCTCTCCTCTCCTCATTCTCGTTCTCGTTCTCTCTCCCTCTCATTCTTTTCTCCATTCCTCCCTTCCACCAGATCTAGATCAGATCTGAAACTTTTTCCTCTCTTTTCCCTCAACTCCGACAATTTCCCGCCTTTGACATTTCTCCATTCCTCCCTCAACTCCGGCAAACTTTTTCCTCTCTATAACCCCCCTCCCGATCCCGATTCGTCCTCCAAGCCACCGTCGACATTATCACCTTACAGGAGGACCCTACGAGAGGACCTGAATTCCGATCCGAATTTGGCCAAGAGGAAGCTCTATGTGGTCAATTTGCCATGGACGTATCCTTCCACCAGTATTAGGGATTTGTTCGCCGAATGCGGACCTGTTACTCAGATTGAGGTCCGTCTCTGTGTCCAATTGGACTCGTTTCCGGTTTTTTTAGGTTAATTCTGGCTCTGATTAGGTTTTGATTTGTTGTTTGTAGATGATTAAGGATAACAGAGGGAGATTCAAAGGCTATGCTTTCGTGACTATGGAGACTCTAGAGGTTGTCTTGGCTGCCATTGACAAGCTCAATCTTACTGTGAGTCTTTTGTGTTTGTGTTCTATTTGAGAGGCTCTTGGATTTGTGCTAGGGTTTGATATTGTTTATCTTTTTCTCGTGTTAAAATGTCCACTGTTTCAATTCATTCTAAATGTGATATGTTCTTCAATCTGAAATTGTTGAACTCCAAAAGAAATCCTGAACTAGCTGGTGCAGGGGCTGTGCTTCGTGCTGATGATGGAACGGTCTGTATCAACCTTACTAATGGGTCAAACTTATTAGCGCACCCCGAATTGCTTTATAGCGCACCCCCTCCTCCGTCCATTAAAAAGGGATGGACGGTTCATACATGTCCATAGAAAACAGGTGGACAAGTTAATATTGTCCATACATTTTTAATAGCCGAGTGTTTGTCATGAAAATTGTATGGACAATATTAACTTGTCCACCGATTTTCTATGGACATGTATAAACCGTCCATCCATTTTTAATGGACGAAGGAGGGGGTGCGCTATAAAGCAATTTAAGGGTGCGCTATAAAGCAATTTAGGGGTGCGCTGTACAGAATAGCCGTTACTAATATATCATGTTTTACATTTGGTATTAGCTATCTCTTGGCCTTTGAACTTAATTCTGTCTTTATCCTGTCAGGTTTACCAACTATGAGAAGGCGTTGGAATTGCAACCAATAACGTTGCTGAATATTGTGCAGTAATCTTGGGCTTAAAAATATGTGCCTAGAATTTGCATTAGTAATTTAGTAGAATTGGCATTGTAGCACTTTGTAGTGGAAACTTGTGAGACATGTCTGAGCTATGTGGCTTTCTGAAACTTGATCATTAGAATTAAGACTTAAGAAGTCCTGTCAATTTATTGAAGAGTCTAGTTTTGGAGTAGTAGTTTCATAAATGGTCATGCATATCAATTATGAAGAACTGATACTGATAGTAATATACAATCCTACACGTTTTCCTTTTCTGTTATATGTAGGCTTTTGCTTCTCTTTTGAATTGCCTTGGCTGATTTCTCATGTGATGGTTTAGATTATGGAAGGTAATTAGCTATTGGTCTCTTGTGGTAAAGGGTGTGTGAATTTTTTTATGGATTGGAGTGCGTTATTATGATGTTTTGTTGGTGACAAGTTTTTTTTGTTTATGGGTTTTATCGGTGACAAGGTTTTTTTGTTTATAGATTTTATCGATGACACATTTTTTGTTTATTGGCTGTGGTTAATTTGTTTATATATAAATTTTAATTATGGCCTATTAGCTCAAATGGTAGAGCAACATGCTTAATGCACGGTAATGTGGGTCCAAATCCCCCATAGCTCAAATGGTAGAGCAACATGCTTAATGCACTGGAGTATTACTTTTGATCAAAATAATGGAGTATTTCCATTAATTTTAAAAACATTTACCAGATGAGATATCAATAGGTTAAATTACGGCCGCCGGTCCTTCACCTTTCATAGTTTTCTAAATTAGTCCTTAATCTTTAATTTCTACTTTAATCCCTAACCTATCAAATTTTAATGCAATTAGTCCTTTGTTAACACTTTCGTTAAAAGTATTGTCACTTGTATTACATGGACTTAACATGTCATCTATTTGATGACTCGAAATCACATTTGAGATGAAATCTTGATTGTCTTTTGGTTTTAATTTTTGAATGATAAATGTGAGGAATTTTCTTTTTAATTTATAGTTAATATTAAATTATTAATTTATTTGAAGATAATGAGTTTTTAACTAACTCCTTTTTAAAAAACAAATTAAATACAACTGTAGCTTTTTAATAGGATTTTTTCAAAATTAATAAAATAATACATTGCCAAGTCATCAGCTAGATGACATGTACAAACCATGTTATGCAACTGACGATATTTTTAACGAAAATGATAATAAAGGACTAAAAGGATCAAAATTTAATAGATTAGGGGCAGATTTAGAAAAAAATGTGAACGTTGAGGACTGGCGAGAGGTAATCTAATTCTAATAGCTTTGATAACCGTTCTATGCAAACCGCGGTAATATATTATGGTATGGGCCTTTGTAGGCTTAGTAATATTATAATACCATAACCCACTTTCAGAATAAGGCCCATTCATGAAAGTGTTGGGTCTTCATTTCCGGTCTATGCCTCCTTGGTAATGTTACATTGTTACTCTATTGAATTGGCATGTTTTGGGTCATCTATGACATCACATCTTTTTTTGTTTAAGGATATTATCCACAAGAGTCGAACCGTAACATTCGAGTATTGTTCTTGAGGGTTTCACCATGTGACTAGATGCTAGAAGGCTCACAAAGCCGAATCGGACAAAGATCGGCTCAAAGTTTAGGCAGACGAAAATTCAATAGGATTTAGGTCGAGCCCCTGCATCGTGTGAATGGACACCAGACTGATTGATGATGATTCATTGTGATTAACCGCGGAGTTTTTCCGTATGAAAAAACGAACCCGAGTTGTTCTTTAAACCATAGAAGTCGAGTGGTCAAAGTTGGAGCTCTTATAGTGCAATTATCCTAGTGGAGTCGATCCTGTCCTCCTATATTCAATTCGGCCTTCTAAGCTGGACATGAGAATTCTTACTTGAGCTTGTCAATGCCAGACCATTGTTATTTGTGGGTTAAAACTCATTTCAATTATGTTAAATATAATCATTAATAATTTCGAGAATTTATATCCAACTACAAAACTGAAGAAAAAAAAACTAAAAAATTTGAAGATAAGAAAATATTGGAAATTTAAGATATTTTTAAAATTATTAAAGATATTATCAAAAAATATCGCCAAATGTTTTTTCCAAGAAAATTGTAATATTATAGAAAGTTAAAATATGGAAGTTTGTCATAGATTTTTTCATATAAGATATCGATTAGCGTTAATCATAAAATCCTCACTCTAAGTTCGTTGTTGAAGATTGTTGAAGTTTTTCATCATGGATAAGTTTTATCATGTCCCCCGCAACTAAAATTTTGTCATTGTTCTTTGGTAAAATATTGAATTTTTTATTTTTGCGATCAATTAAGCATGTACTTGCTCACGTTGATTAGTGAATATTACGAGAAGATGTTGGGCGATAAATAGTCTTATGAAGGGGATAAAATGAACAATAAACCGGGTCTGATTCCATATCACCACCGGGTCCGATTGACCCTTGTCTAGCCACCGAATCTCTTTTGCCCTCATTCTTGTCAGTTTGTCTGTCAAGGAGCTTGCCTGCCTAGGCCCCCGAAGTGGGGCGAGGTCTGTGTCTACAAGAAACAGACTAGAGACGTCCCTTGATCATTTGAAGAAATATAAGAAGAAGAAATTAAAAAACCCTTCTCTCTGACCCTCATCATCTGAAGAATCGGCCCTTCCCTGTGAACTTGGGGCCTAGAGACGTCCCCTCGTCATTTGAAGAATCTACACTTCCCTTTGTGCTAGAGGCTTGGTGACGTCGCTTCAAGATCTGAAGAATCAACCCTTCTCTCTGAGCCCGGAGGCTTGAAGATGTCACCTTATCATTTGAATAATTCGAGTTTTCCTCTTAGCCCGGGCTTGGAGACGTCACATTTTCGATCAAAGAATCCGCACTTCCCTTCAGGCTCGGAGACATCGTCTCATTATCCGAAAATTGACTAAGTTCCACCAAGTCAAAGAGTTTGAAGAGGTTACCAATATTACTTGCAAAGTCAAGCTATCCGATATGGAGCTCGATTTCGAGCGGCTTACAAGATACTACCGCGTTGCTGTCTTTTCAAAGTGCTCGCTAAGTTCGTTCTTTTCTTTCAAGTCCTCGTCGATCAAAAGTTCACCCAGGACTTGTGGGGCTATGACGAGTCCCGAATTAGCTTGCCTCCAACATACTCAACACATGAACAATCGTAAAATTGACCTGACAAGTTTTAACACATCATTTATTTGCCCACCCCGAACACTTGACTCGACGATATCTCTCTGCACTCATCGTATACCTCTACGGTACAAATAAGTGATGAGTCCATTGCTTTGAGTTATGTATGGTTGCTATGTCACTTGATTTACACTTGTATATTTTTATTTTGAGGCCTATATATATATGAGGAGGGAGGAGTAAGAGGATTGGGGGGGGGGGGCATTTTAGGCCGACTCTTCCCGTGTGATTCTCAGGTTTTTTGTTCATTCGATTTCCGAATCAAAGTGACAACAATTTTCGTTAATATTTGTGGCCGGGTATTTTTACAAAAACAAATAGGTCGATTGACCGAAAATCACCCGTATAGTAGGCCATATTGCCCTAAACTACCCCCCTTTATACATATTTACCGAAAATCACCCATGTACACCCTTCCGTCAAAAAACAACCACCCCAACTCAAGGGTCCGTTAAGTGAATGTTTACACGCGCGTAGGATGAGTCCTTATCCAACCATTTCTACTCATTTTTCCTTTTTCTTTTCCTTTTCCTTTGAAATTATAAATTCTAAAAATAAAAAAACTCTAATTTCTCTATACTCACATATTCTACCACCATCTTTCTCCTCCTCTTCACCGCCGACACATTCACACAATTGAAACTTCATCAAGTTGTATTTTTTTTTGGCCATGATCATCAAGTTGTATTTGAATGTTCATCTTATAAGCCATTTGCATAAGTTGTAGTCCATGTATCAGTATTCACCAAACTGTGTAGCTATTATAACCTCCATGGATCAAATCAATACAACACATACAATCCACGCATAAAATCCCCTAATTTTACTAATCAAGATATAGGTCAATTACTCTCACATAATTGAAAGAAAGCTCAAGAACGAGCCACCCCGATCCCAATCCCATGGCCAAGGAGCAGATAAATCCTGTCAAACTCATCCAAGAAGGCGGTGTAGCTGGCAATGGCTTTCCGGTGAAAGGCGATCGGAGAAGGCAGTGGAGACAACTTCAGATGCGATTTGGCGAAGAATAACGATGGCGGATGGCGTGATAGCGGAGGTCGTGAAGCTCCGGCGTCTGGTGGAGGCGGAGGAGAGGTGGTGGTGGTGGGGCGGGGGTGGGGCTGGTGGTGGCGTGGTTTAGGAGTTCATCAGTTTCAATCGAAGGGGATGAGTGTAATTTGATTTTGGGGGAAAAATTTGAGTATAAGAGTGATGAGTCGTAGTGTTTAGATATAATAAAAAAAAGATACAAAAAAACCAATATCGAAGCTTAACAACGCGTCGCACGCGCGCGTTACGGATTGTTAACGGGGAAATCAGGTGGGGTGGTTGTTTTTTTGACGGAAGGGTGTATAGAGGTGGTTTTCGGTAAATATGCATAGAGGGGGTGGTTTAAGTTAATATGGCCTATTATACGGGTGGTTTTCGGTCAATCGGCCAAAAAAGTATGCATCAATGTAACATTAAAAATAAGGATTTGAAGCAAATTAAAAATTTTCTTAACCTATAAACTAAAAACCATGAACATGAAATAGAAATACGTGAATATGGAATAGAGATACGTGAACACAAAACAGGAAATACTTGAACTCCAAAAATGTTTGTGATTCTGTGTTATTATGCTGTTGTGTGTAGTAATCTGATCCATAAAACATGGTTTTAAGAAATTTTATTATTATTATTAATACGATCCGTAATAAAAACATGATTCTGTTTACATATTTCTTTCTATTGTTCACATAATTATGTATTTTGTTCTCGTTATTAGTTTATAGGATAAAAAAAGTTTTCACCGGAATCAACCTCAAACATCAAATTATCGTATTGGGATACTATTTCCTCCTCTTTTCAACAATTTCATTTGCACATGACAACATAGAATTGATGCCATGCTTTTTAGTTGATTTTCATAGGGTATTTTCTAGGTTGATTTGAAATATTTTCCTATATATTTCTGTGTTTTGCATGAGATTTCAACTCTCTTTCGAGGATTGGAGTCGTTTGTGTGTTGCTTTTGTGTTTTGTAGGTATTTGGAGTGTTTAGGAGAAGTTTTCAAGCTATTTGGAGCGTTCTAGGAGGTGGTGTTTTGTAGCGGTTTTCAAGTGTCAAGTTAGGAGGAGTTCGTCAAAGATTTCAAGAGACGGATTTGCAATAAGAGGCGTCTTAGAAGGAGTTACAAGAAGACTAAGGGATTCAAGGAACATCAAGGAAGAAACACCGAGAAAAGAGCAATCGTTGGGAACAAGTTCAAGCAAAGGCATGAAGAAACACAAGAAATGGTTGTGGGTCGCAGGCAACCTCCATAGGGTCGGCCGTGACCTGCCCTGATTCAAAGATGGAGGAGGTCGGCCCCTACCCCTTTTGGTCGGCCACGACCTTACCAAGAAGCCTAGCGGGAAATTACTTGCTGCCCAAGTAATTGACCTTTTAGGTGTTTTATTTATGGATAGAGCTTGTTTCCTTTTTAGATATCTTGTACCTCTGTATAAGGAGCCTTAGGGGTCTCTTTTTATTATTATGCTTCATTCTTTTTAGGAGAAACTTGAAACTTGGAAGACAAGGATTTTTAGGGAGAATTTGTGGATTTGCAAGATTTGTAAGTTGGATTTCTTTTCTAATTCAAGTTGTTTGCTTTTGATCATGTCTTCTTCTTCTTTTATGATGAATGTTTGCATGATGATGAGTGAGTAGTTACCTTTCTAGGGTTGGGGTGAAACCCAACATAAGCATGCATAATAAAACTTGAAACTTTGATCTATCCTTGACCTTATAATCTCTATCTTTTAATCCAACTTGTATGCTTAATTCCTTGATGAAAGTTAAGGCATGTTCTTGTTTTCAATTGAATTGAAAGAGGAAATTGTGAATTTGAATAACAATTCGGGTTTAAGACGAAAGTTAAAACCTTTAGATAACAAGTAGGATTGCATGTCAATATCCTTATGAAAGTTGAGATTTTGATGTGTTTATTTGTGACGAAAGTCATCCATGAGATTATAGGTTAAGTTGATCATTGGCTATTGTTTGAATGCATGATTATATTGTGGTGAAACCTTGTCCCTATATATTTTTCCATATTTTTGCAAAATCTATTTTTGTACCCATATAGGTCGGCCCTACCCCTTTAAGGTCGGCTGCGACCCCTTCCTGAGTGTGTTTAGTTGTGTTTGTGGTAGTTCTGTGTAGGTCACAGACGACCTCCCTAAGGTCGGGTGCGATCTTCTCCTTAAACGTGTGATTTGTGTTTGTTTGCTTTTTTTTTGTTTTGTTTGTATAGTTTTAATTGCTAGGCTATAGTTTCTTCTAACTCTCTTGGAACGGTCTTGACTTCGCTATACTCAGCGGGGTCTTGACAAATGTATTTGTTCAAAAATTAACCCTTCAACAAGGATTGAACCAACTTTGACCGTTTATAAACTTATGCTTCAAGTCACTTACTCTTATAAGATGACATCCTAAATGACCTTTCATGTTCTCATCCAGATATTGTCCTATATATGCCGACCTAGAAATTGTCTTTTGGATCGATCCAATCTATACTATATATTATAGTCGAGGAATTTCGAGCCTCCACGTTAATTCTGGCCCCACTCCATTTTCAATTAATTATCTATCCTTATTAATTTCACAATTAAAAAAATTCTCATATATATATATATATCTAATTACCATTTGTTGGTATATCAAAATAATATCTATATCCATAATCTATCAAAATAATATCCTATATTTATAAACTATCCCAACTTCATATATCTATACAATCTAGATTCATCCATTTCTAATTTACTTTTTGATATTCTCATATGGAATGTTTTGCAATTAATCTATGTGTTTGATGAATTGATTTTACGTTATAATTTTTATTCAGTACGTTTGATGAATTTGATGTGTTTCAAGCCTCCACTTTAATTCTGCCCCTACCCCCATGTTAAATTAATTATAAATCAATTATCTGTCGTTATTAATTTTACAATGAGAGAAGGGGTGGTGGAGCCTGTTTTTGTACATTTAGGGAGTAATTAGACTCCTTTAAAAAATAAGTCACTAACTAATCAGTATATAAGCCCTCCTTCCCTTACATTTTCTCTCTCCTCCAATTTTTTTCCCCTCTCCCTACTCCCTCTCAATCGTCAAAACCCTAACTGTCTCCTCCTCCATGGAAGCCGATCCCGAAATTCCTCCATGGAACCCCCAAATCCAGATCCATAACCCTAACTGCCTCTTCCTCCTCCCAATTTCCGCCTTCCTCCGACCGAATCTCAGATCTGGAGATCCCGGCGCCGATCGATCTGCATTCATAACCCTAACTCCTCAACCGTGATGTCCCTGTTGATCTCGGCGAGCATCGCGTCCAAGTCCTCATCGCCGGCGCCGATCCGGCTGAGGACGGTGTGGAGATCCCGCTTCGAGATCTTGCTGTCGCCGTCGATGAGCTTGAAGGCCTAGATTAGGTCGAGACAGGCGGGGGCGGAGCGGTGAGACTGAGAGGCCTTGGGAGCGGAGGAGATGGCATCGGATCCGGAGGAGGAGGACGACGAGGCGGAGAAGGCGGTGTTGAGGGAGGCCGGCGCAGATTTGGAGAGCGCGACGAAGAAGAGAGTGCGACGGGATGCTCCCGAGAGCGTTCTCAAGGACATGTGCTCAAAGAACAACAATCTCACGGAGGCGCTTCGTCTCTACGACGACACTAGGGTTCATGGTACCCCTCTCTCCTTGCACCATTACAACGTTCTTCTCTATTTATGCGCATCGTCGCCTGCATCTTCGTCTTCCGAGCCGTCCGCTGTCGAGAGCGATGGGAATGGGACGAATTTGGGTCTTGAGAGGGGTTTTGAGATCTTTAGGCAGATGGATAGTGATAGGATTTCTCCCAATGAGGCTACTTTTACTAACTTAGCGAGGTTAGCCTTGGCAAAGGAAGATCCTGACATGGCGTTTGAGTTGGTGAAGAAGATGAATAGTTGATGAATGCTCTGTTTTTTTTGCCAATTCGATTGAAATTGGATTTCAATCTGTACAAGCTCAAGCTAGGTGAGATCGTCACCACTATCCCTACAATTGGTAAGTCGGTCTTGATCTGTAGTATTGATATTCTAATATTCATCAAAACTCTGGAATGTTAGCACTTAGCAGTGTTTGTTTGAAGCTGGTAAATATATTGTTTGGCTATGCTATATTCAGTGTATTAGCATGTTATTGAACTGGATTTTGTAATTTGCTATTCTAATCTATATGGAGGTCTACTACATCTGTACTGTTGAGTTGATTATCCTTTCTCATTTCTTGTTTGATGCGTGGCTCTCTTGTTGAATAAGCCTTGATTTTCTTATTATAAAATCTTGTTGAATGGCAACGCACACTTTTTTTATGAATAGGTATACTTGCCATCTTTTTTCTCACTGCCACCTCTCTTTATTCTCATGATTGTCAATATTGTAGAATTTGAATTTTGGTATGTTTGTTGGGCTTCTCAGTTATATGAGTATAACTGATTTGGTTAATTGATTTTGACTCGAATATATTCTTCTAGGATTCAACGTGGAGACTGTTGAGTACAAGAACATCAGCTTCACTATGTGGGATGTTGGAGGTCAAGACAAGGTTAGCATTGTTGTTTTGTTAATTTGTTGATTTGTCATCCACGCTTTGACTTTATAAGTTAGGTCTACGGGTTTTGTGATGACAAGTTGAGTTTATGGGTTTTAGTGATAACAATTTGAGCTTACGGGTTTAGAGACGATCAGTTAATTTTTGAGGGTTTTGGTGATGACAAGTTGGTTTTACGGGTTTTGATAATGACAAGTTGATTTTATTTTGCATTGTTAGATTTGTCTATATATTACTTTTAATTATGGCCTATTAGCTCAAATGGTAGAGCAACGTGCTTAATGCACAAGAATGTGGGTTCAAATCCCACATAGGCATACTAATAATTTCTGATGACATGTTGCATACGTGATGACAAGTTAGGGTAATGACAAGTTAGGATAATGACAAGTTTTGTACGTGATGATAAGTTTTTTTTGTACGTGACGATAGGTTGAGTGATGACAAGTTTTTGTACGCGACGATAAGTTTTTTCTATGCGACGACACGTTTTTGTACGTTATGACAAGTTTTTCTATGCGACGACACGTTTTTGTACGTTATGACAAGTTTTTTGTACGTCATGACAAGTTTTTTATACGCTATGACAAGTTTTTGTACGCTATGACAAGTTTTTTTATAATCAATGACAAGTATTCTACGCGATGACAAGTTTTTCTACGCAATGACAAGTTTTTCTACGCAATGACAGGTTTTTCGTAAAGGATGACAAGTTTTCTACGCAATGACATGTTTTTCTAAGCGATAGACAAGTTTTTATGCATGGTGACAAGTTGTTTTCAATCTTCCGATGATAGGATTTTTGGATGACAGGATTTCCGATGACAGGTTTCAGGTGGGACGCGGTGGCACGCGTGTAATTTTTTTTGACTAGGGGTATTTTCGGAAAACCGACTAGATAGCTCTTTTATTTTTGTTCCCGCCTATCCGCTCCACAAATTTCCCCAAATAGGCTACATACCAAATTTTCTCTTTTACAATTAAAAAATTCTCACATGTATCTATCTAATTACCATATATTGATATATCAGAATAATATTTATATCCATAATCTATCAAAATAATATCACTTATTTATAAAATATCCAAAATTTATCTATCTACACAATCTTGAGTCATCCTAAGAGTCTATAAATATTAACCCATGAATGGATTGTAAATTGAAAATCACATAAATTTTATGTTTATAAGGGGACCAATTGATCCATGTTATTTCTAAATATTCACATTCATGAATTGATCCATGAGCAAGTACGTTATAAATTTTACGTTTGATGAATTGATCTTTATCTCTAAATATCCATGCTATTATAATTTTACGTTTGATTAATTGATCTAAGCAAGTATGTTATTTCTACATACTATAATTTACGTTTTGATATTCTCATATGTCATATGGCACGTTTTGCAATTGATCTTTGTGTTTGATGAATTGATCAATAAGAAAAGGTATCCGATTAAATTTTACTTTAAATATAATAGCACTATCATAGTGTATGTTATTAGCAAGTTAAATTAAATGTGCATAAATTCACTAATATAGTGTATTGAAAATAATTTTAATATTTAAAATATAGTCGTACATGGTATGACGGGTAAAGCTAGTTGTTACTAATGAATTAAGAACAAACTACGCCTATAATGATGATTTTTTGCTTGATGAACGTTCCTAATAAATTAAATCATTCTAAGAAAAGAAAAAAAAAAGAATGTCCAGAATATATGTACGCCATATATAGACCGTTAACCGCCCTCAGCTTTGAGATTTTATTCAAGCTCTAATTTGTTTTAAGAATGTTGACAAAGGAATGCACCTTAGATTTGTTCCATCGAATTGGGCATTGTTTCTCTCATATAGTAATTTTCATTCAACTAATAAGATCCATGCATACAACAGCTAATAGTTGAACATACGTAAGTGTATCACAGCGTGCGCCAACTAATATTCCTGTAACAACTTGAAATGGATTGAAGGTGTGTGCACCTTAATTTACAGTACATCCTTGAATCAAATCGTATAAATAAAATGTACTTCATAGTGAGACTTACCCGGTTCATAAATCGGAATATAAACAAAGACAGCGTATAAATAAGTTTGGGTCTGCCCACATGCACAACACCAAGTAGTAACACCAATAAGATACCACTAAAATTTTGCAAGTGGTCCCTATCAATTGTTTGTGTTAATGCATTCATGGTCACTTATTCACAATTAAGCACCATTAATCATCCACACTAATAAAGTGAAAGCTAGAAGAAAAAAACTACCAATTAAGTGAATTAACAACTCATGCTCGGGAATCACACAATCATTCACCTCCTCCCGAAAATCCCCAACCCCTCCCTCATCTCTGACTTCCGCCCCATCTCTTGCTGCTCTACCCTTTACAAGATCATCACTAACCTCATCTCCGACCGCATTCGCGGAATTCTCCCTGACCTCATCTCCGACGTCCAGGGCGCTTTCGTCCCGGGTCGTTCAATTCGACACAACATCCTTCTCTGCCAGGAGCTCTTCAAACACTATGGCCGCCGTAATACTCCCCCGAGTTGTGCGATCAAAATTGATTTCAAGAAGGCATTTGACTCGATCGAGTGGCACTTCATCGACCATGTTCTTTGCTTCTTCGGGTTCCCTAGACGCCTCACTGAGCTCATCCTTCACTGCATTACCACGCCTACCTTTTCCATAGACATAAACGGGGAACACAAAGGCTTTTTCGCCGGGAAGCGGGGTATCCGTCAAGGCGATCCCATATCGCCCTACATCTTTGTGCTCGTTATGGAATATCTCTCACGTATGCTTAAGGGGCTTGGTCAAGATACTTCCTTCAAGTGGCACCCAAGGTGTAGCTCCACCGAGATCAACCATCTTGCCTTTGCGAATGATCTTTTCGTCTTTTGTAGAGGTGATGTGCCCTCTGTCTCTACCATCTTCAATACCCTCACCTTGTTCGGCCACATCTCAGGTCTTCAAGCCAACCCTACCAAAACCAATGTCTACTTTGGGGGAGTTGATGAAGTCACACAAAACCAAATCATCTCTCTCTCGGGCTTCTCCAAGGGCCACCTCCCCACCAAGTACCTAGGCATTCCCCTCGGGTGTCGCAAGCTGCTATGCAAGGATTATGACGACCTCATTGCCAAAATGACCTCTAAGATCCAATCTTGGACGGCCAAAAACCTCTCGTATGCAGGCCGTTTAGAGCTCGCTCGATCAGTCCTCTACGGTATTAACTCCTTTTGGTGCAATGTTCTCCTCTTCCCCAAAGATGTTCTTGATCGGGTGTCGGCTGTCATTCGTTCCTTCCTCTGGAGTGGCCTGGCCTTTTCCACCAAAAGTCCCATTGCTTGGAGCCATGTCTGCTCCCCTCGCCCCGAAGGAGGCCTTGGTTTCAAGGAGCTCCTCTCCTGGAACCGAGCTTGTTTCTCTCGCACCATCTTCGAGCTAGTCGGTCCTCCCTCCAATATTTGGGCTCGATGGGCTCATGAAAATCTGATACATCTCCAGGATATTTGGAGCGTTGCCCCCAAGAGCACTGATTGTTGGAGTTGGAAAGCTGTCCTCTCGCTTCGTGACCATCTTCTTACTCGCAGCTCTCCCTCGGTCCTCCTTGAAAATCTCTCCAATCGGCAGGGCTCCTTCTCCGCCACTAATGCTTACGACCTTCTCCGTCCGAGACGATCTCCTTGGCTCTGGGGTAGCATCATCTGGAAGTACCCTCACACTCCAAAATGCTCATTTATCTCCTGGCTCGCGTTGCATAATCGCCTCCCCACCAAGGACCGGATCGGCCGCTGGACTGCCCTTTCAAGCGACGCTTGTGTTCTTTGCACCGCCGGGACCGAATCTTCTGACCATCTCTGGAACCATTGCAGCTTCACCAAGGCCGTCCTTTCCGACCTCCTTGATTGGATGCACATCACCCATCGCTCTCCCTCCATTCATGGCTGGCTCGAATGGGCTCACCACAGGCGTAGCATTCGAGGCTCCAATCACAAGCTTGTCGCCAGTTGCTTCATAGCCCTTATCTACTTCGTTTGGAAAAGTCGCAACGATCGTATCTTCAACAACATCTTCACGTCTCCTCGCGACTGTGCTCGGACCATCATCAGCCACCTCAAGAATTGCGCGGCTGCTCGCAATAGGACTTGGCCCTCCCGGCTTGGATCTGTTTGAGCATCCCTGTAATTGTTTTGTTACCTGGTGTGGTTCCTTTCTTTTGTTGCTGTTGCAACTCTGCTGTTGTAATTGACCTTCTCCTTTCAATAAATTTTTTTTGCCATTTCGAAAAAAAACTCATGCTCGGGAAATTATCGATCTTGTTTCAATTCCGGTTGGAAAGTAGTTTTTAGATAGAAAATTGTTTTATATATTTTGAAAAATATAAAAAATAGAGAGGTTATTATATACTCAGGAAAATTGAGAAATCGAGAAACTTCGAGTAAATATATATATATACAACCCGAATAACATTTCGAGTAAGAAGATACGAAGACGATAAAAGAAAAATGAGTAAGCTGGTGTAATAACCAAAACCTTTTGTAATATTGTGTGGACTTTTACAATTACACCCTATAACGGTAATTATAATCTCTACCACCAAAAAAACAAACCTTATGACAGTAAATTAATTGGCCTCTAATCTACCCAAGATGGATGATGATTTACACAACTCAAATAATCACCCTATTCTACCGGTTCGGACATCTAATCAAACGGTTAAATTTCCAAATATAGTTAATACCCAGAGATCACCGGTAATCATCTATTATACCAAACTCTTGCGGCTGCTGGCGGGGCTACCCCGGTCGGATCCAGCACCGGCGCCACACTTGGCCACCGTCCGAACACTCTCGATAAGCTCCTCGGTACGAGAATCGTGAGCCAAGATGTCGGAGAGCTGCTCTGGGTTAATGACCAGCCTCACCTTCCAAACCCCGCTTCTGTTGTACCGCGGGTACACGTCCGGGCCCGGGTCGGATCTTTTCTGATGCCCCGCCGGCCTCCGCAGCTTGTCGAACGACATCCTGTACGGCATCACGGCCGAGGAGGCAGCGGCGGCGGAACTTGCCGACGTGGAGGGCAGTAGGTGGTAGAGGCTGCCCACGTGGAGGGGGTCGCCGGGGAGGAGCGCCCGCCCGCCCAGGAAGAGCCGGTGCCCCGGAAACTCGTTGGTGATGCACCCGGCGGTGATCGGAGCGTAGAGCTCCATCACGCCTCCGGTTGCCGTCGCCACCTTTATCATCTGCGCCACCTGGCTGTCGCCGCCGTTGTTGGAGAGTCTGAGTAGGCAATTTCCCATTTTTCTACGTCCAAGAATTAAAATTGGTGAGTTTATTGTTGTGAGGTTTTATATATCTGCGTGTGGGGAAGTTTTGAGTATTAGGGATTTTAATCAGCCGACAGATAAATGGGCTTTTGGCTTGGAAGTTGTAATATAATATGGTGTACGTTGCTTTGTTCTTTCCTAGCTACTAGTATGTGTAACATTTTAATTTATTCGTTTCAAGATTTAGTGGAGCCCTTTTGATTTTTAGTGTATTATATATATATATATGTACATGTAAGTAAGTTATACTCCCTCCGTCCCATTGAGTTTGTCTCATAGGACAAATTTTGCGATTATTAAGGAAGTGATAAAGTAGGTATTGGGATATGAGAGAGTGGGTAAAAGTTGAAATTGAATGGGGGTAGTTTTGTAATTTTATATTTTTAAAAAGTTGAAAAGTGATAAAGTAGAAGGAAAAGTTGGATTTTGAGTGTAAAAAATGAGTTTGAATAAGGGTATTATTGTAAGAAATTGTTGATATAAAAAGAAAGAAGACAAACTTAAGGGGACGCCTAAAATGAAAACGAGACAAACTCAATGGGACGGAGGGAGTAATAATCTTATCTTTCCTTGCAGGATTTGTTTTAAGGGACTGTTGATGTAAGATGGTGTGTGTGGGTGTGGATTCATCTGTGGCAATAATTGACCACTCGATAAGTGAATAGTAGTTTGACAAGGAAAGCAAAATGAAACCAAATCGAGATTGACGACAGAGTTGGGATATTATACTACTATATGGGGTCGACAGTAGTTTCTTTCATTTACTTCCTTTTCTCCAAAGTGATTTTATTGCGGTGTGGTCATTAATTACGAGGGTTAAATAACTAATGGGTCGATCACCTAGCTCCGAGGTTAAGTAGAGTGGGTCCGGTTTCGGAACGGTCAGTTCCAATTCCAAATTTCGTGGAACCGGAATCGATCAATGACCGGTTTTTCGGTTCCGGTATAGATTCTGGGCCGGTTCCGACTCCAAGTGATTCCAAGGCCGGTTCCACCTGGTTCCAGTTCCGGTTTTAGAACCGGTTAAAAACTAAAAATTTGAGAAATTATTTTTTATTTTGTATTAAAAAGTAAATGTTGTCAAATTTGGATATATTTAACCTCTTTTGACTTGTAAATTTGGTTTTGATTATTATATATAAATATTTACTGCTTGATTTGTTTTCTTTTTAATATGTGTGGTATAATTTATGTATATTTTATTGTTAAAAAGAGGAAAACCGGTGGGTTGGAACAGTTTGGAACTGGCGGTTCAGAATCAATAGTTTGAATCGGATGGAACCGCCGGTTCCCCGGTTCCGGGGGAAGAGGAAGCTGAACCGCCAATCCGGTTCCGGTTTCAGCCGGTTTTAACCCAGTTCCCCGGTTCCATTGACCCAGGTCCAAGGTTAAGTAATTAATCGATCAATTTTGCTACTAATTTAACTCACTCTAAGGTTATGCACTTCAAATGCCTCTTCTACCAAACATACTACTCCGTATAAATCTTGCACGTACCACTCTAAGATTTTGAATAAATTTCTGATTTTGATAGCTTAACCATCCACGTACAAAGAATATTAATGCAACTATAACTCCCTCCAAAAAGACGTGACCATAAGATACCATGGCACGCCACGTTTTTAAAGAAGTGATTCATTCAGATTTTTTTGGTGACAAATCATTTCAACAATTATCAATTAAATACCAAAAAAGCTACTGTTAAACATTTTTAAACTGTACGTTCATCCGTCACATCATATCTTATTGAATTGGAAGTACATCACTTGTTCCTTTATCTAACTTCTTCTATTAACCTTGAGCGGTGACGGTGATCCATCACCATTTTAAACATTTTAAGTAAGGTCTTTAATTATTCACTTTCAACTGAAAATTTACCTTTTAAATTTCATAAAATACATGTATTATATTTCGACTTTTTACATAATCTTTTCATTCTCATCGACAAACTTACTTTTATCCAAAACTAAAATAAGTCCTAAGAAATCAATTGAATGCCTTACTAGAGCATGCATGTATTGTACGTCCGTATGGCTGTTTGACTTGGAGAAACAATGGAGGAAGGTCAAGGAAGACGGGCGTATTCGTGCGCACAGGCTCGTTTGTTTCCCTCGGTGTTCCTAAAATCGTGTGGGTCCCAACTTTCTTCGAAAAGGGAACCTGGTCCCACCAAAATCAGCCGACGCCTGTGTGTTTCGATCTGTAATCCATAACAAAAGTACAGTTTCCATGCAATTTTTGTTTGTGCAAGTTAATTGGCATGAAACTAGAACCACAGATTGTCATTAAAGTGGTATTCATAATTTCATATAGCCGGTCTTAGGTTTATTTCATTTTTAAATCTAGAATTGGCTCCTTCGAGTGAGCGCAACCGTCGGTCATTAGTGGCCGAAAGCGCTAAGCTTTTTTGTTCCCAATGTTTTACACTTTTAATCACCAATCATGGCTACAAGAATATTTTACCATGCACCTTTCAATGCTTGGTAATGGTAGGCGAACGGGAAAAACGGAACAGAATTGATGTTAAGTAATCCATCTTCCATGGTAATTAAAACAGTCTTGGGCCTCTTGGCTTAGTTTATACTAGTTGTGTCGACAGATTCCATCTATTTGAAAGAAGAATGATGAAACTTAATTTTGTTTACCTTTCAAAGGATATTGTTTCAATGAAGTAGGATTCAAAACATACTCTATAAATACATTCCTAAACCCTTCCTAAACCCTCTAGAAGAATACAAAATGAAAAAAAAAATGTTTAAGAGAGATTGGGTAAATATTAAACCTTCATTGCTCGTGAGTAATTTAGCAAGCCACATAGAATAACCAACTCCACACTAGGTAAATTGTAAAAGTCCTCGTTTGAAAATACTTATCATTCTAATCTCATTTGTTTGTTCAATCAAATTTGTCATTTTACATATTTTAACAAGGCTTGATCCTTTAAAATACACTCAAAGAGATAAATTTTGTTCCCTTTTTCAAAAACAAAAATTATGAAGGTACATATATTTAAAATTAAACAATTCCTTAATTTTTGTGTTGATATCTACAATGACATGTATTTTTGAACGGATGCACGTAGTAGTATTTTTATAACTCAGTTAGGCATTTAACCTTTAAAGTAATGTTTGCCATATATCTAGGTAATATTCTTAATTTAATCTAATTTGTAAAAAATTGAGCATAGATTAACTTATTTGTTTTTGATAAAGCAATAATTCGAAATACCACACAGGTCTAGTAGATCGAGGGATCGTGACGAATCTCAATAGCCGGACAAACCGATATGAAAAGGTTATGAAAAAAAGGAAAAACGAACAAAAAAAAGCAACATACATCGAGAAGAAGTAATGAGAAGGACCTGGTGCGCTTAGCGCATCAGATCACTGGTTGAGTACTCATGGGTGTACCATGAGGCCTCAGGGTCGAGACTCTAGGACGGCGGTTTGTCATATTATATTTAGAGCTGGCCAGTAAGCTCTCATCTTTTGTGGATGCTCTAGGTAAGCCCAAGTAGTATTTGTAACTGTTAGTACACGAAATATGCCGGTGTACAGGTCTCAATTCCTTCTTCAATGACCTTCTTCTCCAAGCCTCTTCACCTTCAATGACCTGCAAAACAATGAACAAAGGGGGCGGGGACCCCCTAATCCACCTCCGATGCCTAAGTCAAGTAGAGTATTCGCGAGGGTAAACAGTAGAGAGAAAGGCGCAGGGTAGGGCGATCACAAGCGATGATCAACCCCTCTAGAGTCAGGGCGAGCGATTATCAGCCCCTCTAGGGTAGTTTTTTGTATATCCTTTCTACATGGCCAAGCCATGTATTTATAGTGGAGAGAGAGGGCTAGGGTTTCTTCCTTGGAGCCCAATTAATAATTCTATCTTCTTAAATAGGATAGAATCTTCCAACTACTGGATAACTACCAAGATTTAATAGGCTAATAAAGATATTTATTAGATATGCTTACCTGGCTGGCGGAAATATTACCCTTATTTATGGCGGTAAATTACTCACCTACAGTAACGACACTAATTCTTTTCTTTATCAAAAAAATGAGAAGGACCTCGTGGAAAAAAGACAATTATGCAGGACTATGAGAGACCCTTAAATCATCGATTTTCATATTCGGGACCATCAAATGAGAAACTAGGAGGGATTATGAGAGACCCTTCTCATTAGGGTTGTGAATTAATATCAGATCTGGCGATCCGATCCAAGATATCCATCGATCCGATCCCTTTTTATCAGTATCCAAATTAATCCGTCTAAAATTAATTCGTAGCCGATCCAATATTTTTCCCTAATTTTTGGATCGGATATGGATCGAAGTTTCAGATAAAGGGATATCCGTATATATATTAATATATATATATATATTATTTAAAATGCGGCTACAATTGCATACCTCCAGGTTCCTAATTGTCACCCTAACTAGAATTTTCCCAAATTGATCAAAATCTTTCTCCCTCCTGGATTTTGGAATAGCAATAAAGATTTGTGGGCTTTTGTGATCCAACAAAACGTGCCTTAAACAACCGGCCCGATAAAGGTTTATGGGCTATTGGACATGATTTGTAATTTATTGCTTTAAACAGGTTTAATCAAAATGGATAATTCGAAAATCCGATCCGAACAGATATATTTTCTCAGATATCCAAGTAAAAATGAATCAGCTACAAATCATCATTTTAGGCAAAAAAAAATCGAATATCCGAAAATTCGGATTTGATCGGATATATCCGAATTCACAACCTACTTCTCATAGATAAAATATTTTTATATTTTTTTAAAATTTGATAGAAGACTTTGTGAGAGACCCACAATGAAGATGTTTAAAGTCAACAATGAAATAGCTAGCGCATAAGGTATCAACTCAACCGTTGAGCCTCATGGTATACATGAGGTCTCGGGTTCGAGTCTCTAGGGTGGCGGTTTATCGATCATCTCTTAATAGCTAATTCTCATATCTTATATATGCTCTACACAAGTTAAAAGTAGTACTTGTATAGATCCTAATTCTTACCTTATGAAAAAACAATAAAAATATATATATATATATATATAGCTTTTCTCAACTAAAAACAAGAAAGTCTTGGCTAGCCTTTATGTTTTTAAATTTGATTTAATGGCCAAGAGGCCAGATTTTTAAAATTTGATTTAATGGCCAAGAGGCCAGATTAGATCAAAGTTCAAACATTTGTTTTGGTCAACTATCCTAAAATAAGACACTAGCTACCTAGGTCAACCTGTATTTAGATCGAAAAAAGATAAATAGATACACCAATCCACGGGTGCAAACGTTAATTAAGATAATTTAGAATTAGACGTGTAATTGATTTTCAAAGTTTTTCTTACAGTCTAAAATGACTGTATCTTTATTTATTTCTTTGGACATCGTATTGTGTATTTTATATGATTCGAGATGGAAGGTTGATTTCTCCTTACATGTTACTATTAAACTTCTTTAGAAAGAACACAATAAGCCAATTCATCATGACGTTTTGTCAGCTAAGTTTAATTAAGAATATTTCCGCTAATGACTTAACCAAATCAACTGCGGTATTATTTGAATTGCTTGGTATACAGTAGCATAAAAGGTCGACAAGTAGTATTTATAGAAAATTCATATAAAGAGAAGTAAATGGTAAACCAAAAAGATGTTTGTGATGTCTTTGACCATCGATCTGGGTTCAACAATTAAGTTCTTAGGTGGTACCTCGAAGTCACCGTTTCGAACCTGTCAAAAAGATGTTTGTGTTGTAGGCCGGATTATATAAATATCTAAGCTTCGTATATGAATATTAAACAGACCCGTAAATATAACTCATCCATGCCAATAGTTTTTTGTAACGTTCATGATCAAAACAACTGTAATACATAAAGAGAAGTCAAAAACAAATAGTTTCAACAAAACTAAAAGTATATACATACCATTCTAAGAAGTGAAACAGCCATAGAATACGTGGATATCCTATACTCTTCGTTATAAAAGGAAGTCGATCTATATAGACAACAATGCGCGGGACACCGTACGTAGAGGGAATATATACCATACATGGCGCGGTTCAATTTGGCTTGTTATGAGTTGTTCCATGGCAACGCTGCTCATAACAATATTGGTGCTCCGGCAGCGATCTCCTCCGGTGGCCTGTTTCTGCTTTTCGCGATTCTTGCTTCGCTCTCAATCCTAACCGTCGCAATATTTTCTTGCAGTGAAGGCGCCAATGATCATGATCCTAAAACATCCGGTGGTGGTGGTGGTTGTGGTGGCGGTGGATGTGGTGGTTGTGGTGGGTGTGGAGGTGGCTAGCTAGCATATATAAATATGTATATGTATGTGTACAGTACTATTGATATGAATATATACATGGTCTTGATCGCTTGAATATATGCTCCGAAATTTGTTGTAAACTTTGCACACTCGTATTGCCGATATGTATTTACATCCAAAAAGATTAATGCATATATCTTTTTCTTTTCTTTGCACAATCAATGACATCACTGACATGTTGTCGTTATGCAATTATGTGAAGAATACTTCCAAGTCAATTGGGAAGCCATTACATTTCTTTTTTTGGTAGAAAGGAAACCATTATATGTATCTCCTTAAGGTATCGGTCCGATATGTTGTAAGTTCGATCCTCCACTTATCTCCTTAAGGTGAGGCATATGTAAATTCCGTCCTTAATTAAGTCTTCCATGCAGTTGGAACGGAGCATCATCCCCTCACCCTAAATTTTATATATATAAATATATTTGACAGAATAACATCAAAGTCAACAAACAACATTGATTAAACAAATCCCTAAAAATATAATGAGAGATGATGTATGGGAGATTTTCGTATTAGTTGAATGATGTATGTTAGTGGAAAGTTTCAACTCTAAACTTACATTTTAAATCGATGCGATCATTGTACGTGCACGCAAGATTGTGCAGGGAAAAAATAAACAAGTGAAAGTATTTATGTATTGGAGCTACAGCAAAAAGTCTAAAACGGAACACCACTTAATTATATAGAGATCGAGAGAGGGAGTTATGGGTCGGTTTAGATTAGCTTATGGCACCGGTCGTGGTAATAACGTGGGTGCTCCTCCGGCAGCGATCTCTGGTGGCCTCGTTCTCCTTTGCCTGCTTCTCGGTTCACTCTCTATCATAATCATCGCAATATTTTCTTGCGGTGATGGTGCGAATCGGAAGAAAAAGAAGGAAAAGGAGAAGAAGAAAGCGAAGAAGAAGAAGGACGGCGCCGGAAACAGCGGTGGTTGTGGCGGTGGATGCGGTGGGTGTGGTGGTTGTGGAGGATAAGATGGGTATATATGTGTAGTGTGAATTACCTTGTGATGCATGAGATATAATTGGTAGGAATATGTTCTTGGTTAAACTTCAAAAAGAAAACTTCAAAAAAAAAAGGAATATGTTCTTGATTGATTGAATACATGTATTTTTAATATTGGTTTTCGGTTTTCCTATTTACTAGCAAATGTCCCGCATCTTATACGGGGTGTTTTTTGTTTTTATTATATTGTATATTAAGTCATTATAATAATTACAAATATTATCATATCACTAATTTCTTTTAAAATGGTACATATATTTTTAGATTTATAAAATAACATAACTATCATATATCATCAAATATTTATATAAAGTTATTATATTTATGTATTAATTTTTTATACATACATAAACATACATATACCGAGGAACAATGCAATACGATGGGATGAATTATTAAATAGTTTTAAAAATTGATAAAAATCCTTTGAAATTTAAATTAAATTGCATAAAATGATTTGTATAAAATAATCAATAATTTAAAATAAAAATTTGGATTAATATATATTATATTTTAAAATATAGAGACCAAATATTGAACTAATTGAAAAACTAAAACCAAATTATCTTGTATATTTTTATTACGCTGTAAAAAAAAATTAAATAACAAGTATATAAATATCAAATAGAAATATTAACGGGTGATTATCTTAATAAGAAATCTATCTTTTATCTAAAAATAATCAATGTGTAATGTTATCGATATATACATATGGTTGATATATCATCTAATATTTTTATTGATATTATTATTGGATTTCAATATGAGACGATAAAAAAACATCTAATACATTATTTTAGTACAAAAATATGTTGCGTAAATATAGTGGTAAAATTTGCTACAGATGATGATTTTTAGAAAACTATAGAACAAAATTACGAAAATAAACTTAATATCAATAAAATATCTAAGTAAATGGGGGAAAATGAATTTTTAAAATAAAATATTTAGGATAAAAAAATATTATTTAAATAAGTAACCATATAATAATAAGATTGAGATTTATATATTAGGATAGGAAACAACTCAAAATTTAAAATAGAACTAATATTTTAATTAAATTGGTATAAGATTAAGCTTAAAACTAAGATTGATAAGATAATTTTTCTAATAAGGGGGGTGATGTGGCGCAATATGGTGGCGGAATATGCTTCCGCTTTAGTATATAGTAATAGATATATACTCTCTTAACAAACCAAATGTTCTTTTGTATACAGTATGTAACTAAGTTTCTCCGTAAATACACTAAGAACAATTTGGATAAAGCGTCACACATGACTACAACATTTACCCATGTCTCCGTCATGTATGTTTATTTGCAAATATAACACAAATAAAAACCTGTGAGGGAAGTGGGTGGCTAGGGTACTTTGCCCAATTTAGTGAGCTCCCTAGTCTCCATCTAAAAATAATGTAGTATAGCCACTTGAAATAATATAAAAGCCTTCTTTTCCATATTTTCTCTATCTCTCTCCCTTTCTCTTTTCTCTCTCTTGAACTCTCTCTCTCCCCCTCTTTTTTTTCTTTCACCAGATCCGGTAGCGGCGTCAGAGACTTCCAACGACGACAAGCGGCGTCGTCGAGCAAGCCTCTTCAGCCATGGCCGTCGTCCTCCTGCGGTCAACGAGCGCTACCTCCAGAAGTTCAGCGATCGCGTGTCCGACTTGGCGGCGAGCGAAGTGGCTGACCGAGACTTCCGACGACGACAAGCGGTGGCGACAAGTGAGGTAAGCGGTATCGGTAGAGATAGATCTAGATCTAGGGTTTCTAGATCTAGATCTAGAAATTGTAGATTTAGATCTATAAATGTAGATCTAGATCTAGAAACCCTAGATCTAGAAAAGTGAGCATCGACACCGTCGTTCCACCGTCCACCACCGCGGTAAGCAAGCAAATCGCTTCGTTATAGTTTGTGTGTGTGACATGTTTTTTGTGTGATAGGGTTTTTGGTCTGTTTTTTGTGTGTGACAGGGGTTTTGTTATGGGTTGTGTGTGTGTGACAAGTTTTTTGGTATCGGTTTTATGTGTGACAGGATTTTTAGTATTTTTTTGTGTGTGACAAGTTCTTTGTTATGGGTTTTGTGTGACATGGTTTTTGGTATGATTTTTGTGTGTGACGGGGTTTTTGGTATGGTTTTTGTGGGGCAGGTTTTGTGTGTGACAGGGTTTTTGGTATGATGTTTGTGTGTGACAGGGTTTTTGTTATGGGTTTTGTGTGACAGGTATGTGTGACAGGTTTTGTGTGTGACAAGGTTTTGTTATGGATTTTGTGTGTGACAGGTTTTTGTTATGGATTTGTGTGTGACAAATTGTTTTGTTCGTGTGACAGGTTTTGAGTTTATGAGTTTTAGTGGTGACAAGCTTTTTGTTATGGTTTTTGTGTGTGAAAGCTGGTTTTTTGTTTGTATGACAGGGGTTTGTGTTAATAGGTTTGTGTGTGTGACAGGTTTTTTGTTATAGGTTGTGTGTGTGACAGGTTTTTTGTTATGGTTTTTGTGTGTGACAGATTGTTTTGCTCATGTAACAGGTTTTGTGTTTTTGGGTTTTAGTGGCGACAGGTTTTTTGTTATGGGTTTTGTGTGTGACAGGTTTTTTGTTATGGATTTTGTGTGTGACAGATTTGATTTTGTTTATTTACTAATTATAATCACAGCCTATTAGCTTAAATGGTACAGCAATGTGCTAAATGCACGGTAATATGGGTTCAAATCTCACACAGGCTTTGTGTGACATGTTTTGTGGTAACAAGTATATTGTATGTGGATAATGGACGAAAATTGGGGGTTTTGTATGACAGGTCGTTTTTTGTTCGTATGGCAGGTTTTGTGTGACAGGGAGTGTGAAGTAGGATGTGGTGGAATGGGTGTGATTTTTTTTTTGTATGACAGGTCCTTTTTTGTGTGACAAGTTTTGTGTGACAAGAGGTGTGAGTTGGGATGCGGTGGCATGGTTGTAAATTTTTTCTCAGGGGCATTTTCGGAAAAAACCTAGTTACCACATTTTTTTGTGGGAGGCCTCCCGCCCCATAATGTAGCCCGCAAAGGCTACATACCCTTTTCGTCCCTTAATTGTTCTCTACTTCTTTGTCTCTCCCGACTTTCTTTCCTTCTTTGTTTCTTCACCCTATCAGGTTCGATGACTCGATGCTACACAATCGTTCGCCCCAAATCTCGCCACCGCCGACAACGTTCCCTAGGTCAACCAATCTTGCCCCGATCGCCGAGGATTTCAGGTTCTCGGACAACCGCGATGCTTGGCGAAACCCTATCTTGCTGAATCGAGCAGATCGAGTGCAGGCTCATGGTCCCCTCGCTGGTTGCACGTGCGAGGGACGCTCAGGTTGGGCTCATCGACAAGGTCGTCTTCGGCTGGTGGTCCGCTCAGCAGCAACGCCATGGTAGGTGGAAGGATGATGAAGTAGAGGTGGGACCCCTTCATCATCAGATCTGGCGGAGACATTACGGTACAGACGTCTTCCTCTGACCGCTTGAGCTTATCGACGCCGTTGGCCCGGGAGGTGGTGGTGGCAAAGCGGCGGGCGCCGAATTGGACACGGGATTTGACGGTGGCGTAGGCTGCGCACTTGGAAGCGTAGTTTCTGCTCGCCCCCTGAGCCGCCCTCATTCTAATCCGGTACACTAGCCTTACGATGTACCTGAAGCTCATTTAATTGATTGATCGATATGGTAGCTAGGATTTGGTGTTTATGTGTTTGATTTTTGAGGATTGAAAATTGGATTTGAGTTTCTGTAGATGCAATTGTGAATTGCAATCAACAAGTGAATATTCTTGGATTTTGCTTGCTTGAGTTGTTGCATGATTACAGTTAATCAAGTGGAATTGTTTGATTTGCTCTGAATTTGTCATCTCTTCCAATTCCTTTCAATTTGATTTGTATATTGCTTTCGTGAATTTGGACTTTTGCCAAGCTATAATTATCTCTTCCAATTCCTTTCGTGATTTGTATTTGAGCTGGTATATTGTCCTTTGGAGTTTTGTGCATACGTATTGGTTTTAGCTATAATTATATGTACAAGAGTTTGATTAATTTTGTGATGACACAATAATTAATTTTGGATCACATTGTTTTCGTTGATGAAAATGGCTTTTCTTGTTTATACATTTGACATATATATATAGTCTCTAATTATAGGAGTATCATCACTGTCATTGATACGAAAACTAGTTTCATCAAATTTCATGAGTGTCACTAAATCTTCTAGTTATTTCCTGAATATTGTCACTTGTGATGACAATTAGTTGTGAATATTGTCACTTGTGATGACAATTAAGTGTTATCAAGAAGATCCTTTGATAACATTGGTGATGATATATATTGTCACTTGTGATGATAATTTGGAGTGTTGTGAATAAGTCTTGATTTAGCTATGCTTATTCGGTGTGATTACTATAATCTTCTAGTTAATTGTTGAATATTGTTACTTATGATGACAATTAGGTGTGAATATTGTCACTTGTGATGAGAATTAGGTGTCACTTGTGATGACAATTAAGTGTGAATATTGTCACTTATGATCACAATTAGGTGTGAATATTGTCACTTGTGATGACGATTAGGTGTCACTTGTGATGACAATTAGGTGTCACTTGTGATGATAATTAAGTGTGAATATTGTCACTTGTTATAACAATTAGGTATGAATATTGTCACTTGTCATCACAAGTGATGACAGTCAACAACTGGTCAACTCCGGTCAACGATCGGTCAACATTGGTCAACGATCGGTCAACAATTGGTCAAATAGTGAAGAGAGAAAGTTGTTGGTAGGTTATGTCATTTGTGAAAACATGACAACTTGTGTTTTTTCTTGCTATATGGCATTGAAATTCTTTTTTTTAATTTATTTATAGAAGAAATTTTTTCCCTCTTTTTCTTAGGTAAAATACAAGTGGATTTTGGGTAGACCGAAATGAATAGTTTTTAAGTTTAACCATGTTTCTTTTGGTCGGAATAATCTTAACCAACTTAAAGCTGGGCCATGTACATAAAACAGAGAAAGGCCTGTGGAAACAAGCCCATTTTCGAGCCCACGCCTAGATATGGGCTGAAACCTCCTACTTCATTGTACTTTTTTTGGGTCGAATCCTACTTCATTGTAGTGCCAGTGTGGCATGTAACACTTAATCCTAGTGTGTTATCTACAAGGATTACGTCAAACTTCACGAGAGACCAAAGACTTTATGAACAAGGCAAGTATACCATGGGTGAGAAATGCAATTTCAATCGCGCAACTCAGATGGGAAACTTAATCGAAAAACACAAAAATTGAACCGAAGTGATTCAATTCGATGTGACCTGGGCAACTTGATCGACTCAAAGACCAAAATGGCCAAAATGTGAGCAACCTACATCGAATAAGAAATGATCCGACTTGATCTAGTACTAATAAGAACTAGGATTAACCCAATCAAATAAATGTAAACCCAAAATAGTTGAGCTTGTACATATATGACCCGGATCTAGAACGGGTTGATCCGAATCGAATCGGGCTTGACCCGTTTGGAACCAATATAGGAGTAATAGTAGACATATATGCCAGGTTGATTGGGGCCTTAATTCTTATAATGCATTTCGTTTTAAAAAGAGTAAAGTGGGAAAGCGGAGTGACGTAGGAGAAGATCGAGGTCTAGTCTCAACAATATGCACTAAAAAAAAAAGGAAGTAATAATAATAATGCATTTTAGTGAGGGATGGCAACTGGCAAACAAAGCATGTGCAAAAGTTCTGACGTTCCACTCTGTAAGTTGTTCATCCATCTGCCTGGTTAATGAACTTTACTTTATTTTTTTACTGGTAAACGAAACGTATATTTTAACTCACGCACTCACTCGCTAGTCTGTCACGTACTGATCAGTATAATGTGGTCTGCCTGTGCCTGTGCCTGTGCCTGTGTACGTACATACGTGATGAATACATGTGTGCGTGCCAACACCTACAGCTATTAGACCGTGACGTCTCTTATTTCTTTTGCAGCCTTTTTTCCCATATAATGTCTACATATCCACCCTCATTTCCCCTTTTCTACGTTTATGACTTTATGTTATACGCCTCTTGTATTTAAGAAATGCTTGTGCATATGCATATTATTATTAGTACTCAACGATCGCGTGAAAATCGGTCTAATTTGACAATGGAATTCTAACTTCTTTTTTGGTCAAAGCATAGACGGAACCTTCGGTTTGTAGAGGGTTAAATGCTCAGTATATCGTAAATGTTGGATGGTTCAATCCGTAACGCCAATAAAAAGAAGAGAAAAAACACCTTAAATTGGTCAACTGCAATATCAAAGCCAAGAGGCAAAACAAACATGAAACTACGGTGGAAGTCAACGGTCATATTCGTTTTCCTTAATATACGATTGAACATTGTATTCCAATTGCGATTAGTGAACTCTTGTCACTGCATGACAATGCTACAAAGTGGTTGGTGATCGACATACGCGATTAAAATTAATAAGCTAGCTCAACAACAAGTTTGGAATCAGTTTCGAGCCATGCATCTCTAATTAAACTCCTTCTCCCACACAACTTAGCTTTAATTTATGCATATGCACAGCCCTGTGGATCGAAGTGTTTTTTCTTATACACATTAATTTGACAAGTTTTAATGTACATATGGTCATTTTCAAACACATACCATCTTGTATGCTTCTTTTGTGTTCGTTTCTTTTTCCTTTTAAAAATACGTTTTTTAGATGAAAAATGGTCATTTTCCCCCTTTTAGCAAAACGCTATAGCTAGATTTATGCATCCCAATGTCTCAAACTTATTTTTTTGGTGGAATGAGAGGCTGCCTCAGACTTTTTTCCATGCTACGCATATACAGTACATTTTATTGTATACTGTTATTAGTGTATATGAGCGCGCACTTTTGATACCCAGCTTAGCTTATTCGTTTTGTTCATGTTTCGATCCATTTGCAACAAATTAAATCTATATCCCAACGCATATGCAAATGCTATTGTCTTTTGATATACGGAGCACATTGTTTAGTTGAGTATAACGCATGCGCATAGAAAGTTAAGGATCTTTAAAGCTAGCTTAATCCTCCATTATAAATTAATCTATTATACTAAAAGGGTTTGCATGTAAAGATGTGATAAGTGATAACAAATCAGATAAAGACACATGCATAGAGATACTGATACTGTACAAAGGAAGAAAAAATCACCATTGTAGCTGTATGTATCAAACCACTTAATTAATTAATAATTAATAACGTACCTAGCTAAGAGCCTTAGACCTATTCACCCGCAGGTAGTTAGAACTGGTATGTGGGAGTCAAACCTCTTCATTTATCACAGCTAATTAGATTAACCCACATGCACTTCTGCAGCTTTGTTGATTGGAAATTTTGGACCTCACGTACTTTTCACTCCACTCCTCACATCTAAATCTTCTCTCGTTCTGCAAATTGGGTTTGTTTAATGGGAAATGTTGTTATATAAATATGCCCTGTTTAAAAAGTAAGGTTTTTTCCTCTCGAAGGAAGGCGTATATATAAGAGTAGTTTATATATAGGAAAATTGGATGAAAATAATCCCAAGTATCAACTTTCGAACAAAAATAATCTCAAGTTTAGAAATTACCAACAACGGTCCGAACTATTACAATATTAACCGAAAACGATTTTCCGTTAACTTTTCCGTTAAAATTGATGAGGTGGCAAACGGAAATATGAGATGGCAAATTAACACATTACACTTTTATTTATTTTATGACATGTCACTCATTATATTTAAAAAAAATTCAAAGGGCATATCATTATATTTAAAAAAAATTCAAAGGCCATGTCATTATATTGATCAATTAGCTATCAATCCTATCATCTTTGATTAAAAACAAAATTGAATTTTTTGTTTTTGTTTTGATGAACTTCAAAATTGAAATTGAACACCGAGCAAATAGAACAATGGTCTTTGAAGCAAGGCCGGCAGAAGAAATAGAACAATAACAATGGCCTCGATCAATATATCTCCGCCTCCACCATCCACAGCTACACCGCCCACCGCATCGCCGCCACCCGCAACCACACCCGCTCCCGTAGCAGCCACCCCTCCCCCGCATCGTCGCCTCCTCCCCAACACCCTCTTCTTCCCCTGCCTCTTCTCCCGCGGCCCCACCACCGTTCCGCAACCCGACTCCTAGCGCCGCCTTCTCTCTCCTGAACGTCGCCCTTAATTGTAGCCGTCGGGGGCGGATCGAGGCCGTTAGAGGATGGAGTGAGGCCGGCAGAAGGAGGAGCGAAGGTGGAGCGAGGCCGGCGTGAAGGCGGAGGGTGGAGCGAGGACGGAGAAGTCGGAGGCGAGATTCGGCGGCCGGATCTGGACAAGCTTATAGTGGGTCGAAGGACTTGTGTAACCTCCAGATCTGTGATTCGCAACTTTCTTTCGTGTTCAATTTAGATTTTGAAGGGATTTTTTTTAATTTTTGTTTTTAATTAAAGATGATAACTAATTCATCAATATAATGATATGGCATTTGAAACTTTTTTGTTTAACTGACATGTCATAAAATAAATAAAAGTGTAATGTGTTAATTTGCCATCTCATATTTCCGTTTGCCACCTCATCAACTTTAACGGAGAAGTTAACGGAAAATCGTTTTCGGTTAATATTGTAATAGTTCGGATCGTTGTTTGTGATTTCTAAACTTGGGATTATTTTTGTTCAAAAGTTGATACTTGGGATTATTTTCATCCAATTTTCCTTATATTTAACATCAGGTAAGAATATGTCCAAGGATAGGTCAAATTTTGATCAGGAGACTAGAGATAATAATCAAACAATAACTAGAAAAAGAGGGGATAGAAATGGGGTATGACTGGTCTTTCCCACGATCGAGGGCGGATATATCCAGAAAAAAAAAACACTAAATTTACTATAAATCTTACTATATATACTAAATTTATCTTGATTTTTACTATTTCAATATTAAATTTACACTATAGTATTTTTTTTAGTTTTTTTAAGATGGGTTGTCCGTTCCCGTGATCAAAATGACATTTGTTCATCAATTGACATGTTATAAGGTCACATTAAAGAGACATGAGAGAAAACATAATAATTTTTTTATACCAATAAATATTGGCCAATTTTTCAATTCACCCTTTTGACTTTTATGACACGTGTATTTATGTGGATGAAAGACCAAATCCACAATTGACCTTCTCATGACCAAAATACCCCCATCATTGTACTTTCTCTCATCTTTTAATATCTTTAATTAGTTTTTTCAACTGATGACCAAAGTTTGGTCAACCGCTAAACATGCCCTCAATGTTTATTCAAAACTCACATACACCATGTTACCGGAATACATTTTGAATAAATATGACATCTTTTATGCAGTTTATGTTAATTTTAAACATAGAATCTCTCGCTCAATTGGGCATAAGAGCCTTGTTCATTTACACACACTTTTTTTTAAATAGTATTATATTATAAGCTCTTATTTTCCATATTCTAGATAGCTCCCCTTCTCATGTGCACAAAGTTCAATAAAATAAATGAGCTCTTATATTTCATTGTCTATATGCAGCCGAACACATGTAATATCACTTGCCCTTATTGTTAGAACTTACTTCACTAGTACAAGCCAATGATCGATCACCATTAAACTAATTGTTGATATCATTCTACAATTCTTCCACATTTATGCCTTTTTAATTGTTACACTTGCACGAATTTTTCTATTTCAAAAATTGAAAAAATTAAAGACTACTCGTAGTACAGTAATTTTTAAACAATACGGTATTTTTTTAGTTGTTATACTATTAGTGTGTCTGTGGGCTGCGGCATTACCGGTGATAGGCCTACATTAGCACGCAGTTTGTTTCTTGGTTTTCACGCAGTTTGTCATATTGGTCAAACCCATCATAGATTCATAGGTCACAATACTCAAAATTCAAACCTATATCCTATATATATACTCCGTATAATCCTAAGTACAATTTTTTTTTGGGTTGAATAATCATAAGCTACATTAATTGATTATGGGTGCTTAAGAAATTATCAGTATTATAGTCCATTGAAGTTTGAAAGGTGTTTGTAGTGGCTTGGCTCACCTCAATTTAGTGACGGACGTAGAAAAAGGTTAAAAATACTTAAAAATAGTTTTAAAAAACAATAAAATTATAATAATTTACTCCCTCCGTTCCATAATGTTTGTCAAAAAGGACGTTTTTTTGCGGTTTTTAATGCAAGGTATAAAGTAGTATTGGGAAATGAAAAAGTAGGTTAAAGTGGGTAGAAGATATGATTGAATAGGGGTATTTTTGTAAGTTTGTAGGGGAAAAAAGTTGAAAAGAGATAAAGTAAGTGGAAAAAGTGGATAATGTGTGTAAATTTAAAGATTGGATAGGGGTAAGATTGGAAGAAAGTTATTGATATAAAAGGAAAGTGGACAAACATTTTGGGACGATGGATTAGGAAAGTGGACAAACATTATGGGACGGAGGGAGTACTAGGTAAAAGGAAAGACTCAGATCCTATCAATTGGCTAGAATCCCTCTTTTTTACGATCCAATTCCTCCATCAAACCATATTAGACTTTTTTCTCGAATAAACCATTCATTTTTCTAGGACAATATCGTACTTTCTTATTATTTTCTGGTGCAATTGCCAAATCCACCCAATTTCTTCTTCATGTATGGTTACCGGATGCTATGGAGGGACGATATATTTGAGAAAGTTAGACCTCATGGTATTAAAATGAGGTCCAAGTCCAACCCGTTAAAACAAGAGAAGTACGACTTGGGTCCAGTTCCAAAACTGGGTCAAAACCGGTGGAAATTGGAACTGGACCGGCGGTTCCGGTTCCGAGGACAATTACCGTTCCGATTCACCTTCCCTCATAATCGAGAAACCATCGGTTCCAAGCTGTCCAAAATCGCTGGTTTCTCCTCGTTTCAACAAAAATAAAAGACATAAATTATACCAAACATACAAAAAAAAATACTACAAATCAAGCACTACATGTTTATCAATAATCAAAACCAAATTTATAAGTCAAAAGAGATTAAATATACACAAATTTATTAACATTATTTTAAAATTAAAATAAAAATAATTTCCTTTTTTTTCAATTTTTAACCGGTTCCGAGGTCGGTTTCACCAAGGATGGTTCCCATTCTGGTTCCACAAATTTTGGACCATCGGATCCACTTCAAGTACTTACAACTCAAACTTGTTACGTAGAAAAATTAGAAACGGATTTAAAGGGCAAAAACGCACATAGAGTGAGAGAGAGAGATGTATGTGGAGCCCACGTAGAAGTAGAAAACCTCATAAATCTGTAATCTCATCTGTACTTTTATTCCGTTAAATAGAAAGAGAGAGCATCCATCATCTGCAATCTGCAGCCCCAAACAACATGACGTTCAACGGAGGATGCCGGTCAAGGGATCTTCTTCTGCACCAATTCCCATATACCCTAAATTATTGTAGTCTAGCGTAATGTAATTTAATTTAAAAAACAAGAAAAAAAAAAAAAGAAGAAAGAGGCCCACAAATTAAAATGGGGGTGACACTGACAGATGATGACAGCCTCACAAAACTTGCATCGGCCTCATCCCTGCTTGTTGAATACAGCGAAGCACAGCCCACACCCCACTCCCCCCTTAATCAAATAACACTTCTCTTCTCCTAATCCATTTCACTTTTCAATTTTTAATCCTGTTCTTCAACTTCCCTTCGATCTCAAATTCTCAATTACTGCTCCTTACGTTAATCATGAACTATTTTTCACTCCATTGATTTCAAAATACTTGTTGTTAGTACACAAAATATGTCGTGTACAAGTTTCAATTGCTTCTTCAATGTTCTTCTTCTTCTCCAAGCCTTTTCACCTTCAATGACCTACAAAACAATGGACCTAGGGGCGAGCGACCCCTAATCCACCTCCGATGCTTAAGTCAGTAAGGGCAATGTCGATTAAAGGCGTCAGACAGAGCGATAGCTTATAACAGACCCGGTCCTGATGCACAGGGCCTCCAAATTATGTAGGGCCTCAAGCCCAATAGAATTGATATAAAATAAAAGTAACTTACAAGTACACTAGATTGATTAAATGGTTCAGCGGTTTATAGTGGGCTGATTTTTGCCTCGAACAAGGTTCGAATCTCAGTATCCACGCTCTTCTTTAATTTAATAGAGCTCCTTCATAATTAATAGAGTAATTTTTTAAAACAAGTCTATATTAGGCCTTAAACTCTGTATTAATGATACAAGAGTCTTATAAACTTAATATTGCAGATTTCCAAGGGCTTAGAATTTTTTTTTTTTTTTTTTTTTTTTTTTTTTTTGCTCTCGCGTCCGGTTCGGCTAGTAAACCCCGCCTACGTCCGGACCGGGTACTGTAGTGGCCCTGTGAAGGGGGCGACCCTCCCAATTCCGTTGCTCCATCCACGCTGCCAAGGAGATTCGAACTTCGAACCTCTTGGACAAACGCTTAAGGGGTCAAGTGCCACATCCCACTAGACCAACGGGTGATTGATCAAGCGCTTAGAAACTTAATGTTACGGCGGTTGTTTACTACTGTATAATTCTAAAGTCTAATACAGTAATCTTTTTTGATTGAATGATCCAATATATCATGGGCAGTTCCTATACGTAGACGGCTATATTTGTTTAATAAACTGTTTTTTTTTTGACAGCAGTTTAATAAACTGTTTTGATCATTCAATAAAGCTAAGCTATTTTATTATCCCTATTTTTCAATTTTATAGGGCTATGTTATAAAAAAAGATAGTGCTCACAGAAGTTATAACATGTGATCAACCAACGTTCAAATCTTATAATAGGCTCTAATTATATACGTAATCGTGCTATATATATATATTGTTTCTTAAATGTTTCCATTTTATTTATTTGTGCCAGGTTTTTTTTTCACTTGTTTTTCATTTTCACATATCAAAAAAGTTTATTATTTTATCTTTTCCTTTCTATAACTATATCATTATCAAAAAAAGCTCATTTACATAATTGAATGATGACATTATAAGGTATAATAATGACTCTAAAATCGGTAATATTTTAATCGGATCTAAAGGATTATAAATTTTTGGTACGGGGCCTCTTAAAACCATTGGCCGGCCCTGGCTTAGAACTTACCAGGCACATGGCGAATGCATGTGTATTTATAGAGGAAGGGCAGGGGGCGCGCCTCCCTATGGGCCGATCGGGCCTATCTAGGGTTAGGGCGAGTAGCTTGCTCCCCAAGTCAACCAATATCTTATCTCAAACGAAGATAAGATCCTCCTCCATAAATATTATCCTATCTAGAGTAACTACCCTATTAAAGGATAAAACTATTTTAAATATGGATAAGCATAATAAATAAGATAGAGAGATAAATAAGATATGCTAACTAATTGATGTCGGAATCATTCCCGCCTACAATGCCCTCTCTGGGACCCATATACTCGTGCACCAAGTACTATCCCGTGTATAGGGACCGGAACTCAAAGCGGTGAGTGGCCATGCAGATTAGGGAGCTCTCATTCGTATATTCGTATATTCGTATATTCATAGATTCGTACATCCGTATGCCATGAATACGGGATCCGTGCAACTCCTACGCAAACGTCGCGTAGGGCCTTCGTAGGGTGTTTTCCTTGGCCAAGTTATTCCGTTAGCGCGCTGAGCATAACGTTGGTATTTTTTCATGCAAGACACGATCTAATGCAAAAAATGCAAACTTTAATGAAGAATTTAAACATGAATGTCATGAACCTTAGGACGAGCTAAAAAAATGAAAAACTAGGGGGGGTGGGGCTCATCAAAAGCGCATGGGAAAAAGAGTACTGCCCCCACTACATGAAGTCCTAATACTCGGTCAACTCAATCAGGGCCGCGCAGGGCCGGGAGTTGCCGGAATCGCACCCGCGCCCGCGGGCGATAGGCCGCGCTTGCGGCGATCGGAACCGCGCTCGCGGTAATTGGGGCCGCGCTCGCGGTGATCCGGGTCGCTCTCTCTTTCGGTGTCGGTGACGATGTCCACTCGCTCTAGCCCGTTGTCGCCATCCGCGATCCTCTTATCGGGCCGAATTCCTTTCGCGCACAACCTTGCCTGAAGTTGGTTGGCCCATACCCGCACAATTGCACCCTTATCCGCGAATTGAACCATTTGATGCAAGGACGAAGGTACCGCTCCCATGCCATGGATCCAAGGGCGCCCTAGTATCAAGTTGTACGGCCCCGGGACGTTGACGACTACGAACTCGGTGGGATGCTCCTTTCCGGCGAGACTCACACGAGTCTTTAGGACTCCAAGTGGAAAAGTGGGATATCCACCGAGTCCGGAAAGTTGCATCTTGATCTCTTCAAGGTCTTTTTTGGATTTTCTGAGCGATTTGAGCGTGTCGTAGTACATCACGTCGACCGAGCTACCGGAATCCACTAAGGCACGGTGGATCTTGACGTCTCCGAGCTCTACCGTCAGGACAAGCGGGTCGTTGTGTGGGTGCTGGACGGTTGCCAAGTCTTCGTCGCGAAAGACGAGCCCTGGCGGGAACTTGAACCACTCAAAGTTCCGAATCCGGCTCAAGATACGGTAGATCGGGATGTTGAACGTGGTAAACACGGCTTGCACTTGGTCTACCCTCTTTCGCTTTCCGGCGCTTGGCCTCGGCGACCTGCGCGAACGGCGGGGAGGCGTGGTGTACCGATCGCCGTCGTCCTCGTCCTCCAATTTAGCGTATTGATGGACTCGATCCTGTAACTCATTGAGCGTGGAGGGTAGGCGCAAAGTCAGATTCTCTCGGAGTTTAGACTTCTTCGGTACAGCCCGGCGGAAGGCGGCTATAGCGGTCTTCTCATCGCACCCGTCGATTTGAGCGTAGCACTCCATAAAGCGGTTTGTGAACCGACGGAGGCTCTCATCCTTGTGTTGCTTCAGGCTGAGCAAAGTATCCAAGGAGACCGCTTCGCAGCTGTTGGCAATGTATTGCTTGGCGAAAGCCGAAGCCAATTGCCCCCATGACCGAATCGACCCAGGCTCCAGGCCTTGGAACCACCTAATCGTGGCCTTCCCGAGGCTTCCGGGGAACATCTTACACATGATGGCGTCGTGGGATACCCATAACGCCATCCTGTGAGTATAGTCGGCGATGTGGTTCACTGGGTCCGACGCACCGTCGTAGACCGTGAAGCTTGGTGGTGAGAATTTCTTGGGCGGCTCCGCCTGCTGAATAGTCCTATGGAATGGTGTCGAAGTCACCAAAGCCAGCTTTTGCTCCACTCGATCCTGAGCCGACTACCGTAGCCCTCCTTTGCTCTTAAGCAAGTCGAGCAGCCTCTTCTCGGTCCGCTGCTCGGCTCGAGCCTCAATCTCGCGACGCTCGTCGCGGTCAAACCTGTCCTCATCCTCATCATACCGACCTCTAGGATGGTAATGATCACGGTATCGGATTTTTCGTTGTTCGTCTTCCGACCCGCGGTCGCGGGTCGAGCCGTTCGCGGAACCGCTCGATTCTGCGTGATTTCCGCGCCCGCGGGGCTCGTTTCCGCGCCCGCGGGTTGGGTTGTTTCCGAAGCCGTGCGCTTCTGCACGATTTCCGTGCCCGTAGGGCTCGTTTCCGCGCCCGCGGGTGGTGCGTCTCCTGCGACCCTTTTGCTTGTTGCGGCCGTTTTTTCGGGATTCGTACCCGCATTGGTTGTGGGCCCGCAAACTCTCCTCCTCGATGGAACGGGAGTCCTTCCGCGGATCCCGGCTCCGGGTCCGCCTGCCGCGCTCGCGGTCTCCACCTCTTTTTCGCCCTCTTGGGGCCCTCCGGTCGCTATCCGAACCGTCGCTCCCGGCTCCGGTAGGTTCCGGGGTTTGGCGGTCATCGGGAACATTGATGACACTAGCCAAACGCTGAGGTTGGCGGTTCTCGTCGACCGGGCGTTTTCCTTGCACTTTCTCTAAGGAAAATTTCAACACCGCGATCTCCTTTCTGGCTTCCTCGAGTTGAAACCGAAGGTAAGGCCTTTCCTCCTCATCTCCTCCTTCATGATCTCTTCCCGGCATATCGGTCGTTGGTCCCGCGACATCTCCTAGCCCGACCACCTCTCTCGATCCGCGCACACCGCTCCGGTGGGCTCGCGAGCTATCGTGGCTGTGCGAGGGCTCTTGGATGCGAAGGGACGAACGATCATGCCTCCTTCCGAGAACGGAGTTGCGCGAACTCCTGATCGCCATCAACTCGGGCTGAAATAAGTAGTCAAGGTCAGCCTGAGTCTCAACCGGCGGACCCGAACTACTTGCTACGTTCGAACCAACGCGCGCGGTGCGTTGTTCGCGTCTTGCTGATTACGAGGCTCCTCGTAACCCTCACCCGCGCCCGCGGAGGGTGGGTGGCGCTCGCGGCGGCCGAGGCGATCGCGAAGATCCCCGGTCTGTGCGTTTACCGCGACCGCGGGGCTCGGATCCGCGCCCGCGGCTCGTGTGGTACCCGCGCCCGCGGGTCCGTCCTGGCGACGGTCGCGCGAAGCCTCGCGGCTTTCCACAGGGTAACCGGCGTTGTTCTCGGCGGCGGTCGTCCCCAGGCTGGTGCCGCCGATGGCGGGGACGACGTGGCGGCCGGCGTCGCTGTCCTGGTCGTTGGTGGTGGCGTTGCCCCCAGCGTTTAGGGTTTCTCCGTCATCAACGAACACTGTGACCTCCTCTTTTGGGATAGATCTCAAAGTCATCTCGTTCAGCGGAAAACGTTTCTCGGATCGATAATCAACAAGAAAAACGTTCAATTTTCCCCACGGACGGCGCCAAAATGTTAGTACACAAAATATGCCGTGTACAAGTTTCAACTCCTTCTTCAATGTTCTTCTTCTTCTCCAAGCCTTTTCACCTTCAATGACCTACAAAACAATGGACCTAGGGGCGAGCGACCCCTAATCCACCTCCGATGCTTAAGTCAGTAAGGGCAATGTCGATTAAAGGCGTCAGGCAGAGCGATAGCTTAGAACTTACCAGGCACATGGCGAATGCATGTGTATTTATAGAGGAAGGGGAGGGGGCGCGCCTCCCTATGGGCCGATCGGGCCTATCTAGGGTTAGGGCGAGTAGCTTGCTCTCCAAGTCAACCAATATCTTATCCCAAACGAAGATAAGATCCTCCTCCATAAATATTATCCTATCTAGAATAACTACCCTATTAAAGGATAAAACAGAATAAATATGGATAAACATAATAAATAAGATAGAGAAATAAATAAGATATGCTAACTAATTGATGTCGGAATCATGCCCGCCTACAATTGTTTATTTGGATATTATACATATATTAAGGACAAAATTTTATTTATATATTACTCATATCAAATGTAGAGTTAATAATTTTTTAAATAAATATATAAAAAAATTGTAACGATTATGATAAAATTAAGGATTTGAATCAAATGAAAACTTTTCTTAACATATAAACTAAAAACCATGAATATGAAATAGAAATACATGAACATGAAATAGATATACGTGAACACATAATAGAAAATACTTGAACTCCAAAATGTTTTTGATTTTATGTTATTATGTTATATGGGTAGTAATCCGATCCATAACACATGATATTGAGAAATTTTGTTATTACGTATATTAATACGATCCATAATAAAAACATGATTTTGTTCACATACTTCTTAATTCCTATTGTTCACATATTTATGTATTTTATTTACATTTTTAGTTTATAAAATAAGAAAAATTGTCACCAAAATCAACCTCTAAAGATAATTATTAGGGGTATAAATGAAAAAATATGAAATAGAGAAGTATTGTACGATTATTTTGAAAGAGAGAGATTAATTAGTAATTAATCACCCTCCTCGTTAATCATGTCTCTCTTACATTAACATCCTACTACGTCCTATACACTCTATATACTACTCCTATACTAACTGTATTCATTGGAATTATTGTGATTGGCCAAACACGCCCTTTGTAGTTTGTACCCTCTCTCGAGGAGGCCACCAGCTATGAATATGATTGTTGTTGTCGTGGGCTCCCACTAGCAGCTTTATTGTCCTCCCATTGTTTTTCTTTCAATACTCAATACTCTCTCTATTTTTTTCCCCAGCTAGACATTTTATCAAACATCTAACCTACAGTACTGCTTGTTCATGGTCATGGTACTCTAGTGGGTAGTATAAAATTCCCTCTTCGGGAGCTGTGCTTTCTTTCTTCAATTCATCCCTCCTCATCTTTCTCTTTTCTTCTCCCTTTCAACTCTCTCGATCCCTAATTGTAATCATTTTGTGCATCCCTCCAACCAGGTCGTCGTCCTGTGCCATTGACGAATCTGAGGTGCTTAATTAAAGTCACTGTTTTTAGGGTTTTTCTTTCCCTCCTCCTACCACCCACAAAATTAATAAATAAATAAACACAGTAGGACTACTACTACTCCAACAGAGCAAGCAAACTGTGTTGGGAGAGAAGAGTTTTTGAAGACCCACGTTCCCATCTTATAAGCCCCTTTGGGTGGTTGGTTAGTTTTTTTTTTTATTTTAAATTCAAAAAAATCAATTAGGTTTCTTTTTTCAAACCTTCTAAAAAGGCCTTTCCTTTAGTTCTTTAGGGGGTCATGGTGGTTCAACCTAGGGCTCTCTTTTCTGGGTTTTTCGATTTCTGATCTGGGTTTTCCTTCTTTCCTCAAAATCTCCTCTCTTTTGGACACCAGGCCGGGCTTTGATCGGTTATACTAGTTTCTATCTCTTTGGGGTTTGTGTGAGTGCCTTTGGCTTTTGTGGGGATTAGTATACTATATTGAATTCCTCTGAAGCTACATAGATACAAATCTACATATGCTGGTGATGTCTCAACCCAGGCAGTTTCACCCCCACCACCAGCACCACCACCTGATGGGCGGCGCCGGCGCCCAGTTCAACGACACAACGCTCACCAAGATCTTCGTCGGAGGCCTGGCTTGGGAGACTCAAAGGGAGACCATGAGGAAGTATTTTGAGCAGTTTGGTGAGATCTTGGAAGCTGTTGTCATCACTGATAAAGCCACCGGAAGATCCAAAGGCTATGGCTTTGTATGTTTCAAACCACCACTTTCTTTCAACTTATTATATATGCTTTGATTTCATGTGATACCAAACTACTTTGTTTGCTTTTGAAGCTTTTAGCTTCCTTATTACGGAGTATGTTACATGCTAATTTGTTTGGTGTTTGTGTGATTAATTAGGTCACGTTTAAGGACCCGGAATCTGCATTTAGGGCATGCCAAAATCCGGCTCCTGTCATCGATGGAAGAAAGGCCAATTGCAATCTGGCCTCCCTTGGTGCTCAAAAGAACCGCCCACCAGCTGCTCAGCCCGGTTTGTTATCTTTCTCTTTACTTAATTGCATGTTTGGTACATTAAAAATGAAACTATCATATCATTGCTTTGGTTAATGAGCTTAATATTGTTAAGCAACCCAACTTTGAGAACATTGGGCAAAGAAAAACAATCAGAAAACTTTTATGTATTTATGTTGGTTGGTCCATCTTCATATTATTAGTGTCGTATATATCAAATCTTATAATATCTAGCTATTTACTGAATAAAATCCCATGGAGTTTTAATTATTTCCCTTCTCCCACACCATTTATGATCACCATAATTTTGGCATGGTAACTTAATGGTCCAGCTACTTTGCTCTTTACATGGATAGCATAGCATGCCATCCAATTTCACTTTTTCAGGATGACATGACACCTAATTAAGAAAATGCCCTCCTTTCATCATCTTCATCTTTAACATACATTGAGGAAAAAGACATCTGTATTTCCCAGCTGAGATTTGGATTGTAGCTTAATTATGTGGACTATTGAGCTAACATTTTGAGGTCAAATACAAAACAGTAGGATCAGGCCAAGGTTGGTTCAGAGCAGGCACAGGAGGAACAGGATTAGTGGCTCCACCAGCCTTTCCTCCTTCAACTTACTTCCAACTTCAACAATCTGCTCAGCTTAACTTTCCTTATTCAGCTTATGGGTAAACCCTTTAATTACATGCTCAATTAGTCTCTCTTCTCCAGCTCATTCACATCTTCTCTTACTAGCATGGTAACAAAACATTTTGCACCTTTATTGGTTGACAGGTACACTGGGTTCTCACATGATACAATGTACCCTATGGTAAGTAAAGTAGTACACAGTAAAAAACATTGCAATCCATTTTGACCACCTAGCTAATTCAATGCATGTCATTGTACTGAACTTGTATGGTCAATAATTCAACAGAGCTACTATGGAGCTTATGGGGGTCAAAGTTTGTCGCCATACTACACAGCTGGAGGCGGAGGCGGAGCAGGAGGAGCAACAGGAGGAGGGTATTTCCAGAGCTACACCCCATACTATGGAGCCTACACCGCGTCGCAGGGAAGCCAAGCCCACCACCAACAGCAGTATGGGGTCCACCAGTATCACCACCCTCAGATGCTTCAATACTCTTACTTGCCAGGTCAGCATCACCAGCCATTCAACTCCTCCTCTGGAATCTTGTCCCTTCCAACATCCCTTGCTTTGGCTCCTCCTACTCCTACTATCTCCACTGGTTAGCTCCTCTTTTCCTCTCGCTCTCTCCCTCTCATTTTACTATTGAAACTTAGGTACATTAATTGAGCGTCTGCAACGACACGAACGCTGAAAAATCATATCTTTGACCGTGGTGTTGCACTAGGCAATCAATGCGCTTTCAGCGCAAAACATAATGGTAACATGTATTGTGACTTGGTAGTAACATGTGACCAACAGTGGCTAAGTTGGTGTTACTCATAAGAAAACAAAAATGCATAATGTGTCTTATTTGGATCGACTCTAACGAAATTGTTGTAACAGGATTGGTAGTAGCAACAACAGGGGTGCAAAGTGGTGTAAGCGCGCCGGTCTCTGAGCACAACTCGTCATCCACCTAATTATATAGTTGATCTCTCCTTTCATGGGCAAGGGAGAAAGATTTCTAATGTGGAAATCTTGTTATTCACATTCCTACTAATCAACAAGCGAAAAGAAGAGAATGGGATGAGAGATCAAGAGCAGGCACATGAGAGAGACATTAATATCAGCATCTGCCCTGCATCACTCACATAGCAAATAACAACAACGTTCGTCTGGGATTGATAGCTCGACCGAGAAGATTCGTACTATCAATGCCTCTTTATTCCCATTTGCATCATCATCATACATCTTATGGTAGAGATATAGGAGTCATTAGGGACATTTAGGATCATAGTCATGGGGGTACAACAACCAACCATTTAATTCATTTCGATTGTAATTTTTCATGAGGTGGGAAAAAATCTCAAATATTTGGGTTTTGAGAGTTTTTTTTGGCCATCCTCACAAGGCAAACATGTCATGTATATATGACCCAAGGATGCACAAAGCATCTAATGGCATATATTACACTACTTCTCTTGTTCATATAGCATCACTGTCGTCGTCAGCGTCGGTCTTTTCGGTTCAACGGATATGGTTTTACGTCTCTTGAACCGCACATTCCTTTTTGTTAATCTTTCTAGGTGCAAGGTAAAGACACAAGTGATTAACATTGGCTAAGGTACACAAGTGAAATTATTAAGATTCGGACTTGTTACCTTTAGTTAGGATAGATTTTCAAGAAGAAAAGAGATTGCTTGGCAATGGGGCTTTGAGCAATTTCCCTATTGATGGCCAATTCAACCGCCATCACATTTGTTATCAATTTGTAGCCATTTAAATAGAAGAAAAAGAGCAAGGCTTTTGGATAGCTTTGTCCTGTTTTTCTTTTAATTAGTTCATTTTAATAAAGCAAAACAATGTAGTCTTTATAATTTTGTTTCTACTGTTAAAGTCATCATAAATGTAAGAAAGTTTAAGTAGCAATCTCCGGCCATTTGATTCCTCCTTTCGTTTTCACCTTAAACTTCTATCACCATCTTCCTATATATATCACCATGATTACTTTTGTTATGATTATTGTATTCAACTGTATAGAATGTGGTGTTTTGCTTTCAAGGGAACACTCAACGGTCATTTTGTGATCACTTTTTTTTTTTTCTGTTTAGGATAGGACGAAATGAATGGTCTTTTTCAGAAGAAGAAGATGGTGTAGAATTGAATCAATGTGTTTGGTAATGGTATCCAAAGGGGTGGTGACCTTTTTCTTTTTTGATGATCCATTGGAACAAAATTCAACTTTAGAGACACCAATGACTAATGAGAAGGTTCTGGTCGGAAAAGGAAAAGTTTTACAGTAAAAAGAAGAGAATCCAAAGGAGAAGCCATAGCCCCATTGCTAGCTAGCTAGCTTAGGACAGTAGGGACCATAGGCTGAACATGGAAATGTGGTCAAAACTAGCAAATTGTAAATTTGTAAGTTTTGAACTTGTTGATTTTGTCAAGTTTTTTAAATCACTTAAAAGAAATAAATCAAATTATTGTCATTAAAAAAACAAAGATTAGAGTTATTCTTTACCATAGAGTTTCTTTTATAAGAGCATCTATAACGTGAACTTTCACCAAAGATTTTTATTTTATTTTTTGGATGTTTTTTATGTTTCACATCAGCATAAGAAACTTTGATCTATAATGAGATTCGGACTAAGGGCATCCATAATGTACAGATACAAACAAATTTCTTAAAATTCTTCTCTCTTTTCCATTAGGTAAAAGTTTTTTTTTTGCAGAGAAATTTGTGAGAACATTTTTTCTGCAAGAAATTACTCTCACACGTAAGAAATATATCTCTTACATTTTTCTAACTTTTTATTTAATTTTAAACTACTTTTTAAATAAAACTCACTCATATTTTTAAAATAAATGGTCCCCACTTAAAATTAGTCCCAATCAAATAAATTTGATAGTAAAATATTTTGCTGGATGCAATCTCATCTTTCTTGTTTTTCTGATTTTTACTTACATTTAATTACTTTCTTTTTTCTTTTGAGGTTGTAAGAAACTTGGAGTATTACCGTATTTGATGGAGGTGGGAAGCAATTATTTTTACCTATATGTGTAAAAGAGAGATAAGTTTTTTAAAAACAAATTAAGATAAAGTTCATGGACGAAGATACTCCTAAGTACTAACACTAGTACTGTAATTCAGCCATTACTTCAATCTAAGGCATGCCAAATGGAATAGATTGTCCTTCGCCCATAGCCCATAAGGCCATAGCCTGTAGGTAGGGACGAAAATGGGTTAAATCACTTTTTTTTTCATCCACGAGATTCATCACCAACATGTAACTTAATCATCACCAACATGTAACTTAATCACCCCTCACCTAGTCACCTGTCTGCATGTTTATGTGGATCGGGTGAAATAAATAGGCGGAGCATTTCCTACATTTTTTTTGGTCCAAATAATTGTGCCGATTGATTAATGAGAATGTTTTGATTATAAAAAAAGAAGAAGTGACTTATACTTGCAAATAGAGGTATCAAACGGGCCAGTTTGGGTGAGTTCGGATTCGGTCTTTTTGGGTTCGGGTTGAGTCCGGGTTCGGATCAATCGGATTACAAGTCAAGTCGTGTCGGGTCTTCACAGATTATTGTGCGGGTTTGTGTCAACCTAACATGTTAGATAATTTGAATTTTTAATGATTATTGAAATAATATTATGATTAAATAATAATATTTAATAATGACATATGATTTTTAATGTTTTTTTATAATAAAATATATTTATTCTACATATATAAAAAAAAAAGTCGGGACGGTTGGGTTCGGGCTCGGGTTCAACCCAATCGGTTTTCGAGTTAATCGGGTTCAGTTTAATTATTTTTGAAAAAATTAAATTGAAAATTAGTAGATAAGAAGATTTCTAGAAAATTATGTATAAACTTTAAAGTTTTTTCTATTTCAAAAAAAACTAAAATGGAATTCAACAGATAAGAATTTTTTTAATGTGGGGTCACCAATCAAATTTCAACCAGTTAAATTGTTTTATTAAAGATGGGTGATGATCATCCAATGAGGAATTGACACATGGCATAATAATCGTTATTTTTAATATCCGCTTTAGTATATAGTTACGATGATTACGAAAAAAAAAACTTTCAACCAAAAAAAATTATGAAAGTAAACTTATCAAGGTACATCTTAACCCCAAGTTCTTTTTTTCATCATTCACTTATTCACTTATTCTAATTAATCCTCAATCTACACCCGAACTCCACTCGACAGGGGATAAATGTCTATTGTCATACATAAACAATAGGGACCAATAGAAAAGACCTACATAAACTCTCTCGGACCCTTATTACATAGGTTAGAAATACCGGATTAAAAAACCAAGGCATTCTTCAGCTCAACTGACACGGGCCACCAACTAACTAACCACCTTAATCTAAGCTGACATCATGGAATCCGGTAACAACAAAACTTGTAAAAAGGGCAAAACAAGCCCGAAATACTAGAGCAAAAACAAAAACAATTAGAATGTGGGAATGGTGATCAGAGCTTGAAGGAGATTCCATACCACACCAACAATGGTGAAACTAGGCGCTGAAGACCGCGATCTGTTGCAAGCATGCAACGCCGCCGTCGACGGATCCAAGCACAAGATCGTCATGGCCATCAGAGTCTTCAAAAGCCGTGGCGTTTGGGGCAAATCACGTAATCTCAAATTGGGCGGTCGCCAAATGGCCGAGCCTAGGGTTCTTGCTATTTGCCGTCAGTTTATCTTTTCTTCCCCCCTTTCATCTTTCACATTTCTAATCCAATCTTGTTTTCTTGTTTTCATTTTCTTTGACAATGTTTTGGATCTTTCGCAGTGAAACAGAAGGAAAAGAAGACCAAAGCTTTTCTTCGTGTCTTGAAGAATTCTTCTGGTGGTGGTCTTGAGGTATATGTTTTCTTAACTTCTTTCATGAAGAAATGTAACGGTAAAACTGATGTGGTCTTGTGCTTAATATATAACAGCCAGCAAAACTTTACAAGCTCAAGCATTTATCAAAGGTGGAGATTGCTACAAATGATCAGAGTGGCCGTACTTTTACTCTGGTACATGCATATTTGTTATTGTTTTTTCCTTGGAGTGATCTGTTTGTTATGCTTACAACATTGATAAAGACGATGCCCTTGATATTGTTTTCTTAAAGGGGTTTGATAACCTTCGAAACCACAATGCCGCGGTTGCGCCAGCTCAGTGGACAATGCGTAACATCGACGACAGGTAGAACCAGCGTGTGGGTTTACTGAGAGCTTTGAGCCTGAAATCGCTTCGCAAAACTCACGTTTGTGTTGCAGGAACCGTTTCGTTATTTGCATCTTAAATATCTGCAAGAATGCGATTGGTCAAGTACCAAAAGTTGTTGGGATAGATGTTGTGGAAATGGCTCTTTGGGCCAAGGTATATGATTTGTATGAGTTTCTTGTTACCTCTACAACTTGTATTACAACTGCTTCCATTGTACTTCCCACATGACTTCTATTATGCCTTGCTCGATTTCAGGAGAATACAGCAGCCGTAGCAGATCAGTCAGCTCCTCAAGATGGACCAGCTGATTCTTTGGTTACTGAGACGGACATGAAAGTGTCGGTTGGGAAAGAGCTTGTATCACAAGCCGAAGAAGAAGATATGGAGGCTCTTCTGGACACGTATGTATCTTCAATGCACTTTCTTAGGATACTATATGGAGATATTTTCTCAAATACCATTTTCTTTAAATTTTATGTAATGTCTGATTGTTGACCTGGCTTGCAGGTATGTGCTTGGCATTGGTGAGGCAGAGGCGTTTTCCGAGAGGCTGAAGCGCGAACTTCTTGCTCTAGAAGCAGCGAATGTGCATGCTATTTTAGAAACAGAACCACTGGTTCAAGAGGTAATCTGTTAGTAGTAATTACGGCCATTTTTGTACAATTTGAATCCTACTTGGTCTTCTTAGCTGATCCTGTTGATGCATTATTAATGAACCTTTAGAGTTTGGTGAAGTATCAACTTAATCCAAGCCTAGGCTTCTACAAATCTTGGCAGTTATGTACTATACATGACATTTTCTTTGTTTTGTGCAGATATTACACGGGCTTGGCACTGCCGAATGTCTGGTGGAAGATATGGATGAGTGGTTGGGGATTTTTAACGTGAAACTAAGACATATGAGAGAAGACATTGAATCAGTAGGTGTACTTTCCTTAGGATGCTTGTGTTATACTCCCTCCGTCCCGATATGTTGTTCCCATTGCACTGTACACACGTTTTTTAAGGGGGGAAAATTGATGGTGATAGGAGGTAAGAGAAATGAAAATGATGAAAAAGTAAGTTGATGGTGATAGGAGGAAAGAGAAATGAAGATGTATTGGGTATAAAGTTGATGATGATAGGAGGAAAGAGAAATGAATATGATAAAAAGTAAGTTGATTAGGTAAAAAAGTGATAAAGTGTAGTGGATAAAAATGGAAAGTAGGGGAGATGGGAAGAACATTTTGGAACGGTAAAAACGAGATGGGAAGAACATTATGGGACAGAGGGAGTAGTTTATAGTTTTTAATCTGTTTTCACTTTAAAATGTTTGAATCAATAGCTTACATTAGCTAGTTTTTGGTGTTCTTAATCTTGTTTATGACCAATCCAGGTAGAAGTTCGAAATAACAAGTTGGAGATGCAGTCCATGAACAATACAGCATTGATTGAAGAGCTTGATAAGCTTGTTGGCAGACTATCCATCTCTACAGAAGTATTAACTAATCCCTTTTTATATTAGCTCTGCATTACTCATCTGATCTGAGCAATAGCTGATTAAAATTGCATCGCCTTTAGTATGAGGCATGCCTAACAAGAGGCTCCTTTGACGAGGCGAACATGATAAAAAATGTAGAAGCAGGCGAATGGCTAGCCAACGCTTACCTAGGCCTTGAAGCTCCGAACTTGGATCCTGCCTATCTAAAAATGAAAGCTGTATGTTGCCTTCTTACTTTTGCTTACGTTTTGCTTCTTGAAAGCCTAGCTGAATACACTTTACACAAGGCGCAAAATGTCACAGGTTAGAGAAAAGAAGATGGAAATGGACAAGTTAAGGAACACATATGTTCGTAGAGCATCTGATTTCTTAAAGAGCTACTTCACTAGCCTGGTTGACTCGATGCTAAATGACAAGAGCTATTTCTCTCAGGTATTGCACAAAATGCACTCTTATATGGGTAATAGAATGTGATGATAACACTTGAAAGTTATGCTCTTTATGCGACAGCGTGGACAGCTGAAGCGGCCTGATCATACTGATCTGAGGTCTAAACTTAAGGGATATGCTCGCCTCTTGCAACATTTAAAGGTAAAACCTCTCAAAAACTGATCTGTTATCATTTGAAACTCCAACTTTTTTCAACCATTTATCTGGTTTTGCCTCATGTTTTGCACCAGAGTCTTGATAGAGGTAGCATGATTTCACTAAGGAAAGCATACTGTACCTCACTCAACCTGCTCCTTCGCCGAGAGGTCAGTGTATAGCTATAAACAAGTTGATGGCAGATTATTGGTTATAAGTCTGATGTTTTTATAAATTAAATAAATTTAGGCTCGTGAGTTTTCAAATGAGCTCCGTTCGAGCACTAAAGTAGCAAAGAATCCGACAGTGTGGCTTGAGGCTTCTTCCAGTTCATCACATAACAATATAGACACTTCAGCTGTCTCTGATGCTTTTGCCAAATTGCTAACAACTTTTCTACCGCTTCTTGTGAACGAGGTTATATCTATATGTCTTTCATATTAAAAATACCTGGATAGTACTTTAGCTGTTTTGCAAGCCATAATCAGTTATACTCCTGAACATGCAGAGTTCTTTCTTTGCAAAGTTCATGTGCTTTGAGGTTTACAATGATAAGACTCCAAATAATGAGAATAAAGAAGGTGATGATTTGGGAACTATGGGTACTAATGGCAATGACAACAAAGAGGGTATGTGTTGGTTGGTCTTGGCTCTTCATGTATCATTCTCTTTCTAGTGACAAAAGTTGTGATTATTTTGGTCTATGGTCTCGCTAATTTAGCTGTAGAGCGACGTGTTTCTCACTATACTCCTATATATTCCATGCATTGTTTTTTACAGCTGAATTAGCAACACTAAATGAATGCCTACGCGACCTTCTTGATGGAATTCAGGTAATTTCATGTCTAGAAAATGTGGTCTTCCATGCATAACAAAGAAGTGGATAAAGTGCATTCTCAATGAGAATTTGAACGTTCTACTATATTTATTTTGCAGGCCTTTGATCCTTATTGATCTCAAATCTGTTATTAGCAAGCTGAAGTATTTGTTAAACTATTTACATTTCTCTACTATCAAGATTAGTTGCAAAATAAGCTTCTCTTTATCGGTTTCCTTTGCGTGCAGGAAGACTTCGTTGCTGTTGTGGATTGGGGATACAAGATCGATCCGTTAAGGTGCATAACAATGCATGGGATTACAGTACAATATATATCTGGTCAGAAAGCAGATGCTGCAGGATTTGTGCGTGTCTTACTAAGTGATGTGGAAGCAAGAATTTCGTTGCAATTTGGTAAAGTAAGTCATAGCTGTTGGAATTTAGTATTGTGATGGCTTCCATTTTCATTTTTCAGCTCACAAGAATCGCGTAATGTTTCAGTTTGTTGATGAGGCGTGTCATCAGATAGAAAAATCTGAGAAGAATGCCAAGTCAGTTGGTGTATTGGCCTACATCCCAAGGTATGAATGGGAGTATAGTGTCTTAGAGCTTGCCATTTGCTTATGTTTTTCCTTTATATTTTAGAGAGAATTGTTCTATTAATGATATTTTATATCGGCTGCGCTTGGTTAAACATGCTCATTATGTAAAATGTGCTCATGACTGCACTCTATTACAACTAATTTACTGCCACTGTTGTATGCACTCTCACTTTGTCTACAGATTTGCAGGGCTTGCGACTCGTATGGAGCAGTACATCTCAGGACAATCCAGGGATTTAGTTGACCTGGGATATACAAAAGTTGTATGTATTCTCTGTTTAAACTGATCCCTAAACAAGTTTCTCTATGTATCATACGGCAAATTAATTTGATTGTTGTAATAGTTTGTGCAATACATGTCAACTTGTTGTAAGTTTATCTGTTTCTAGAGATCATCAACTTATTGCAAGTGATATTACAAATCATTCACCATGAAATTCAATGTATGACAATATAAGAGTGGCAATTATGTGGCTCTTGTTTGCAGGTGAGTGTAATGTTTACAAGCATGGAGAAGATTGGACAGACTGCTGAGCATAAAGTTGGTGATGCTTTCCTTCTTGAGAACTATGCAGCATTTCAGAACAGGTACAAGATTCATCTCTTTTACTACCAATCCAAATTTGTATTAGCTGGCTAGCTCATATGCCCATGCTCTTGCAGCTTGTATGATCTGGCTAATGCCGTGCCCACCTTAGCCAAATTCTATCACCAAGCAAGTGAAGCGTACGACCAATCTTGTACTCGCCATGTAAACATGATTATATATTATGTAAGCCAACCGACTCATCACTTGAATCTTTGGCAAGTGATGATATATCTTAATAAATTTAAAGCTACAATTGGTTCATTTGCAGCAATTTGAGAAGCTTTTCCAGTTTGCAAGGAAAGTAGAGGATTTGATGTACACTATGACACCAGAAGAGGTGGGTAATTGGTTAAGTGCACACTTTTCTGTTACGAAACAAGATTATAAATAGCAACGACTCGCTGACATGTGATGTAGGCCTGATTGGGCTCTTCCTTGTGAGTTTCAGATTCCATTTCAAGTAGGAGTTTCAAAGATGGACCTGAGGAAAGTCCTAAAAGCTAGCTTGTCTGGGGTAAGCAACTAGTTTGTAGTTAGAATGAATAGAGAGATGAAGCCAGAGGTCTTAACAGTCTCTATGTTGGCGTGTGCTGATGAGCCAGGTTGACAAGTCTGTTGCTGCAATGTACAAGAAATTGCAGAAGACCATGACTTCAGAAGAGTTGTTGCCTTCTTTATGGGAGAAGTGCAAGGTATGTTTTGATAAAAAAACATAAGAAGAAGAAATGTCTTATGTCTTGAATTGTGACCTTTTAAGTGGAGGCCGTTTTCTCCTTTTGTATGGTGGTATATGACAGAAAGAGTTTCTGGACAAGTATGAGAGCTTTGTTCAGCTAGTAGGCAAGGTCTACGCAAGCGAGAACGTTCCGTCCGTGACGGAGATGAGGGAGCTATTGGCGTCCATGTAAAAAAGGATGCAGTTTTGTTAAAGAGGAAAGTCATTCTATCTAACCAAATGAACTGATGCAGATCCAGAGACTGGGTTAACTGCAAAATAAGAGATAACCAACAAACAAACAGACAGACTCACATACGCAGTGTATTCCTTGATACTTCAATTTTCCCTCCATAAAATGAAGTCATAATAAGCCTGATCAATGTTTGTTCCTATATCAATAAATTTGTTTGGATTTCTACAGGTCATGTAATGTCCAAGGCAATGTTACATTTTTTTTTCAAGGCAATGTTACATTTTGATATACATAATCTTTTTATTTTTGTATTTGCGACTGATTATGGAGAGTTGTGGCATGGTTATTTAGCCGATAGCTATAATAAGTTCACCAAAAACAACCAAGTAACTTAGAAGCATAATTCATAATTCAGTCTATTATGCTATATGAGATGGTGTTCAATAACAAATTGGGCAATCGGGAAATTTCGTGTACTAATCTTAGACTCTTGTGGTACATAAATTGCGTGTATAATATTTTTTTTTTGATTTCGCACCCAGTCACTTTTTTTCCCAATACAAATGATAAACTATAGCCTGATTTTAATACAAAATAATCAAAAGAATTCTAATATAAGCGTTTGAATCAATAGAAATGAATGGCCTGATTTTTTTTTTTTTTGTGTGCGGGCTTTAGAATAAGGCCCATTAGTCACATACTCACATAGCATTTGAAAAGAAAGGGTAGAGTTCTATCGGGGTCTGTTCAAGCCTTCCCCTGTCTTCCCCTGTCTTCCCCTTTTCTTCCCAACGTCGACCTCCGCAGCACCGCCCCAGGGCGGCTGGCCTAGAGCCAGCTTCCCCCCACCCCCCCACCGGCTCCAATGGACACTACCATGTCTGAAACACCAACGCCGCCCTCGGAGGAGTTCCCGGAGCTGCAGCGTGCTGTTAGCTCTTCTTCAAAGTCCTCTTTCAAGGACACTCTCACAAAGGGTCTCCAAGCTGTTCAACAGGCGAATCTGAGTGACGAAGCGTTCATCAACAACATCCACATCGACTACCCATACGGACCTAATGGCCTCCCATCCATTACAGTTACGCCGGCCCTCATCGGTGCTCTGTCGAAAGCCTGGGATTGTGCGGTCATCATCAAGCTCCTTGGGAAACCCATCCCCTTCCAAGTACTCGACAAGCGCCTCAAAGAAATGTGGAAGCCATCGGGCCGTATGGTTATTATGGATCTCCATAATCACTACTCGGCAGTCCGCTTCGAGCTGGAGCAAGACTATTGGGGAGCTTTAACAGGGGGCCCATGGAACATCTTTGGCCAATGCCTAATGGTTCGGAAGTGGTCACCGGATTTTAACCCAAAGAAAGATCGGATTAACACCATATGCACTTGGCTCCGTCTCTCCAACCTGCCCCTGGTCCTCTACGTGGAACGGGCGATCCTTCGGGTCGCCTCCAGTCTGGGTCGCCCGATCAAGATTGACCGACACACCACGTTCGCTACGCGCGGGAAATTTGCTAGGGTTTGTGTCGAGCTTGATCTTAGCCAGCCCCTAAGAGGAGCTCTCATCCTCAACAATGAGATCCTCAACAATGAGACTATCCTCGTGGAATATGAGGGTCTACATGCAATATGTATTGGCTGTGGTAAATACGGGCATACGATCGATGAATGCTCGCTCGCCACGCCGAGGCCTGCCCTCACTGTCACCGGTAATACTGCGGCCCTCCCTGCCGACACCGCCTCTGGCGACTCCACCGACTCCATCGGCACAGCTCCTGCCAACTCCACCGACCACAACGGCGCCTCCGCTACCGACCCCGCGACCCACACCGGCTCTGCCCCCGCCGACTCCGCTCCTTGTCCCTGCCGACAAAACCACAGCCCAGAACCCACCCAAAAATCCCGCTCAAAACCCCCCAGCCCCCTCCCCAGAGACGATGCAGATTCCGGCGACTGGAAACCTAACCGGCGCGTGGATGATCGTTCAACCCACTGCCCGAAGACCAAGGAAAGCCAAAAAAGCCGGCCAGGTGTCAGAAAATCAGGCCACCAACGGTACTTTGAACAGGTTTGCAGCATTGGGTATTGAAGATTCAGAGAAAACTAGAGAAGAGGACAAGTTGATGGACAGCCGGATGCAGGCGTGTTTAGCCGAGAATAAGGATAGCAAAGACGGGTCAGCGCCGAAGAAACCTGCCATCGGACCTCAACAGGGGAAGAAGCCAAATCAGCCTTTTCACCCTGGGTCAACTCCTAAAAAGCCTAGCAATTTTAAAAAATTTGCTAGACAAAACGCTGTGTTCATCCCTCAGACTAGCAAGGAGGCCCCAACCAAACTTAACGGGCCATCGAAAAGACCTAGGCCCAGTCTTGATGGACCCAATCAAGACGAGCCCATCATGGAAGAACCAGCTCAGCCCAACCCTAACGCCCAACATCATCCGGCCAATCCACCTCCTATCTCCAATGAACTCCAACTAGACCCCCAAAACCCAGATCTCGCCAAGGACCCCAACAGCACATCCCCGCTCCAACTCCAAAGTGACCGATTGAGCCAACACCCACCCCATACCCAGCCGCCGCCGCCGCCGCCGGAAGACATGATGTGCGAAGAAAGTCCGTCGCCGCCGGCCGCCCAAAGCCAAGAGCCCTTTGTGATTGACCCCGGAGACGCAAATTGTGTGGACAGCCGTTTGTTATGTGGCCCAAACTCTAACCCATTGGGAGGGGATGACCAGAACTCCCAAAGCTCAAACCCAATTGCCCCATGAATTGGTTGATTTGGAATGTCCAAGGCGCCGGGAAGAAAGGTTTCCGGCGGGCTATTAGGTACTTCCTCAAGCACAACAAAATCGACATTCTTGCTATTGTCGAGCCGCAAATCTCAGGTAGTCGGGCGGATGAAATCTGTAGCAAGTTGAAGTTCTCTGAGAACGTTAGAGTTGAAGCGGTGGGCCGGAGCGGAGGCATTTGGTTGTGCTGGAATGCTAATGCCACCGAACTCAGGATCCACAAGCTTCACAAAAGCTTTATTCACGCCACTGTCAAATGCAACAACCGCATCAACCACCTCATCACAGTGTACGCCCCTCCCGACCACAGCGACAGGAAGCCTCTTTGGGATGACTTGGAGACTGAGATCTCTCCGATTAAGGATCCGCTCTTTGTCGGGGGGGACTTCAATTGCATCATGTCTTTATCCGAAAGAGAAGGGGGCACAAACCGTCTCTCCGAAGACTCCGATCGCTTCTCGGAGTGGGCTTCCACCCTGAACTTGATTGATATGGGTCACACTGGGCCTCGGTTCACCTGGAGGCGTGGCATCTCTGCTACTACATGGGTGGCCAAACGCCTGGATAGATGCTTTACCAACCTGGCCGGTCGCCTGGCTTGGAGTGAGGCTACTGTCAAGCATCTCCCTGCTCTCGCTTCAGACCACAACCCCATCTTTGTGTGTCTCAATGGGCTGACTCAAGGCGATAAATCTCGTCGGCCTTTCCGCTTTGAAGCAGCTTGGATCGGCCACCCCGATTTTAAGACCCTGATCAGCACCTCTTGGTGCTCGCATCTGGACACTTGTGTAGCTCTCAGCAATCTCAAGCCGATCCTCCTCCACTGGAATAGGACGGTCTTCGGGAATATTCACAAGCGCAAGCGGAAACTTGTCGATGAAATTGAAAGGGTGCAAGCCCAACTTTCCAACCAAGCCGACGATCCGCTTATTCAGCACGAAGCCGCTCTCCAGCATAGCCTCTCCCTCGTTCTCGACCAAGAGGAGATGCTATGGTTTCAGAAAGCCAGACAGGACTGGATTGGTCTCGGAGATCGGAACACTCGTTACTTCCACATGAGCACCATCATCCGGCGAGCCCGGAAGAAAATCTCTACTCTCAAAAATAATGATGATATTTGGATTTCTAACCCTCTAGATCTTGAAAACCTCGCCGTCACTCACTTTGTCAATTTGTATACTTTGCAGGTGGACGAGGAAGGCCAAGGGGATATCCAAAGAGGGGCTTTTCCAACTCTTCAACATTCTGAAATTGCTCACATGGCAGCTCCAGCTACTTTGGAAGAGATCAAAAACGCTATCAACCAAATGGGCTCGTACAAGGCTCCAGGCATCGACGGTTTCCAACCTATTTTCTACAAAACTTGCTGGGATGTCGTCAAGCATTCCATTCTCAAGACAGTCAATGACTTCTTCGACAGTAATGTCCTTCCCCCAGGCCTCAACGACACCCTTATTTCGCTAATGGAGAAAGTTGCCACCCCAGAGAAAATCACCCACTTCAGGCCCATAAGCCTCTGTAATGTCACTTACAAGCTTATCACCAAAATTTTAGCCGACAGACTTAAACCTCTCATGCCTAAGTTGGTTAGCCCCACCCAAAGCAGCTTCATTAGAGGGCGCTCAATCACCGACAATGTGGCCGTCTTCCATGAAATCATTCACTCTATGCAAGCAAAGAGATCAGGGAAGCGCTGGATGCTTCTGAAATTGGACCTCGAGAAGGCTTTCGACAAGTTGAAGTGGGATTTCATCTTAGGAACTTTGGAAGACGCCCAGCTTCCGGCGCCTTGGATCCGTTGGGTCAAAGAGTGTATTACGACCCCTAGGATGCGGTTGCTCTGGAACGGAGAGATCACCAGGGAATTCACCCCAACTCGCGGCGTCAGACAAGGGGATCCCATCTCCCCATACTTGTTCGTCCTTGCTCTTGAGAGGCTTAGTCAACTGATCGACGGTGAAGTTAGGGCAGGTCGATGGAAGCCAGTAGTTCTCTGTCGTGGTGCGCCCCCCCTCTCTCACTTGTTCTTTGCCGACGATATTATCATCTTGGCGGAGGCCTCGGTTACCCAGATGCAGTCAGTTATGTCCACCCTCAACCGCTTCTGTGCAGCCTCGGGTCAGCGCATAAGCACAGAGAAGTCCAGGATTTTTATCTCCTCAAACACCAGCAGGGATATGGCCAATGATTTGGAGATTGTAAGTGGCATGCGAGTTACCAGGAACCTTGGGAAGTATCTCGGGTCCCCGGCGATCCACGAACCTCTCTCAAAGGACTCCTTTGCTGATCTCTTCTGTAGACTCCGTGCAAAATTGTCAGGTTGGAAGAGTCGGTCCCTCAGTCTCGCAGGAAGGATAACGCTAACTAAATCGGTTCTCTCCTCCCTTCCTTATTACTCGATGAACACTGTTAAACTTCCCACTAAAGTCTGGGAGGAGTGCGACAAGCTTAATAGGTCCTTCCTTTGGGGCGAGAAGAAGATCCACCTCGTTGCTTGGGACGACGTTTGTCTCCCAAAAGGCGAGGGTGGTCTTGGCATCCGATCAGCCATGGAGATGAACGCGGCGGTGCTTGGCAAGTTGGCGTGGAGACTTTTGAATGGAACGGCCGGCCTTTGGGGCGCTCTTTTGACAGCCAAGTATGGGCTCCAAATTTCGGCTGGGCGCGTTAGGCGGACGACGAGCTGCAACCCCTCAGCCCTCTGGAGGGGCATCGATTGGAGTCTTCGGGCGGTGGTTTACAAAGGAGCCCGATGGATCGTAGGCAATGGCCGAACCACTCGATTCTTTGAAGACCCATGGCTCGGAAGGGGTCCTTTGGAGAGCGTCCCTGGCGTCGTGGTTCCCCCCGATCTTCAGAACAAAACAGTTCGCGAGTTCTGGCGGCCAGCAGAGGGATGGAACTGGAATGCTTTAAACTCTTTTCTTCCCCAGGATTATATCTTGAAGCTTGTTAATGTTCCCCTCTTTGATGATGCAGGAGACCCGGATAGGCTCAGCTGGGAGCCCTCCGCCGACGGCGACTACACGGTGTCGAGTGCCTACTGGCTGCAGAGGCGTACGGGTGGCCAAACCGACCAACAACGACTTCTCTACAAGCTGATTTGGCGCGCACCAGTCCCCGAGCGCATCCGTTTGTTCCTCTGGCTGGTAGCCAGGGGTCGCATCCTCACCAATGCCGAGCGCACGCGGAGACACATGGCTAGGTCAAGCAGCTGCAGCCACTGCGGACGCCACGAAGAGTCTCTCACCCAAATCCTTAGGGACTGCCCACTGGCCAGAGATGTTTGGGTCCACCTCATCAATCCCGCTTCAGCGAGCACCTTCTTCAGCCTTGACCCATTGTCGTGGGCGATCCACGGCCTGCAAAATGGCTTCGACATCTCCAATGGCCTCCCCTACAACATCACCTTCGCCACAACCACTTGGTGGCTCGGGAAGTGGCGTAACGGCCGCGTCTTCAGTTCTGCCGCTCCTCCTCCAGACAAGCCCAGCTTCATCCGACACTACGTCGAGGAGATTCGATCGGTTAGCCTTCACCAGGCTATGCAGAAGCCGCATTCAAGAGCCACAGTTGAGATTAAGGTCGCTTGGTCGAAGCCCGAGATTGGTTGGCTCAAGTTAAACACTGACGGCTCCGTTCAAAACAATCAAGCCACCGTAGGTGGGGTCCTCCGGGACGACACGGGCCAATGGGTTGCGGGGTTCGGCTGCAACCTGGGCAGCACGTCTGTCCCTGCTGCAGAGCTATGGGGGGTCCTCGACGGGCTGCAGCTGGCCTGGGACAGGGGCTGGCGCCGGGTCATCGTTGAATCCGACTCTCTCCTCGCTATCCAGCTCCTCCACTCTAACATCCCGCTTCACCACCCCCTCTCCAGCCTGACGCGCCAGTGTCAAGGCTTCGTCCGAAGGGATTGGGTCATCCGATTCCAGCACACCTATCGTGAAGCCAACCGGATAGCCGACAAGATCGCTTCCCTGGCTCACACTTTTGCTCTAGGATTACATGTTTTAGACTCTCCTCCTGATGAGGTTCTTCCTTTGATGTTAGATGATGTTATGGGTTCGGGCCACCCTCGTCGCATTCTCGCCCAATTCAATACTCCCTCCGTTTCAAAAAACTTGACTCTTTGGACACTTTATGTTGTTTCAAAAAACTTGTCCATTTCATATATTTTCCCACTTTTTTCCAAGTTTGCCCCTCATGATAACCTATGATGTAATGATATCACCTATTTCCATGCTAGCTATGCTTTTTAGTTAAGAGTGATGTTGTTATTATTGTATAGGGGTAGTTTAGGCATACATAAATAATCCTTAATATGTGTGAAATGTCTAAAGAGTCAAGTATTTTGAAACGGAGGGAGTAATAATTAATTTCGGGAGTCTTCTCCCTTCGACCGAAAAAAAAAGATAAAGTATTTTTTTATTTGACCGGATTGTTGTGGTAGCATTATTTAAAGGGCAATTTGCGAAAATGCCCCACCCAGAAAAACGGTTTGCAAAAACGCCCCTTAAAACAAAAAAATAGTGAAGCATGCTGTTTTGGGCGTTTTTGCAATAAAATTTACATTATTTTGTATTTTCTTTTAAATAGAAATTTATTAAAAAATCATTATAATTACAATAAAAATATTTAGCCATAAATTCTGGAAATTCATTTTAAATAAGAAAATAGTTTTGAAACATTAAGATTTTTTGGAAACAATGAGATATTGTAGAAGATATGGTAGAAGATATTGTTGAAGATATTTTTTGATAATATAAAACGTAAATAAACGTGGATCATTATTTTTTGAAGATATTATTATCTTCGTTTCAACATTCTTCGTGATTATCTTCGTTATTATCTTCGTTTCATCACAAAGTAGGGTAACAATCATCTTGTCACCCTCATTAAACATCTTGTCATACACAACGAAATATCCTGTCACCCTTTTGTAAAATACTATCATTTTTTCCGTGTTAAAAACATGTGTTTCTTCTAAAAACATTGTTTTTCTCATCTTTCACTAAAACTTATTTCTAAATGCAGAATTGTAAAATACAAAAGAAAAAGAAAATATAAAACAAGAAAATAGTTTTGAAACATTAAGAATTTTTGGAAACAATGACATATTGTAGAAGATATGGTGGAAGATATTTTTTGAAAATATAAACCATAAATAAATGTGGATCATTATTATTTTCGTTTCAACATTGAACGTTATTATCTTCGTTATTGTATTCGTTTCATCACAAAGTAGGGTGAGACTCATCCTGTCACCCTCAATGAAAATCTTGTCATATACAACGAAATATCCTGTCACCCATTTTCCTTTAATTTTTTTTTAGGTAAGATTTTCTTGTTTTAGGTAAGATTTTTTGTTCGGCCCACCGAGAGGAGTTCGGTAAAATTTTCAATTTTCCTTTAATTTTTACAAAAGGATAGATCAAAAAACGAAAATTTTTTTAACATTAAAATATTTATAAAATATTTTTATTTATATATATTTTCAAATTTGGATAAAAAATAAAGTTTGTTAAAATATTTTATTTCTCAAATAAAATATTAATAAAATAAATAATTTTCGATTTTTTAAAAAATATTTCATTTTTTATTTTATTTGATAAAAATTAGTCATTTTGGGCATGAATGTATTAATTTTAGGCATAATCGCAATATTTTTAGGCATTTTTGCAAATCGAAAAAAAAAGATCATATTTGCAAACGGATTATCAAATAGGGACATTTGGTACTAAAACCTCTTATTTAAATTTGACCCATTATATTCCTTCGGAAAAAAGATAATGAAAATACATAAGGACGCTGAGTCTAAACGGGCCGAACGCCCTTTTGAACTAGCTTTACAGCCCAAGATTATTTTGGGCAGCGTATAAAACCCTGACGAAGCCAGAAACCCTAACTCTCTACACTCCATTTTCTCCAACGCCGAGCGCAGAGCAGGTACACATCTCTCCCTCTCTTCAATCCGCTTCTTTTGTTAATGTTCGATCCAGTGTTCATCCATTGATTCTATCTCCTTTGCTTTTCTGGAAACGATTCTTTTGTAATTCCAGGTGAATTTGCTCCTTTTGTATCTCATTTCAAGGCGTGAAAATTTGGTGTGAGCGACGATGTCTGCCGGAGAGCTTGCCTGTACCTACGCCTGCTTGATCCTCCACGACGATGGAATTCCCATCACGGTGCCATTTCTGCCTCTTTTGAGTTCGATTCCAATTGTTTTTCTTTGTTTTATGCTTGCTTTCGTTAAGGCCTTTTGTGTTCATGTGTGATCAATGAAGCTAAAATGGTTATAAGACTTGACAATAGTTTATTATCAAGATTTCACTTCTAGTGTTACAAGTTCTTTTTGTGCGCAAATTGTAGCTCTGTTGTGTTTATCGATGATTGATGAGGCTAAACTCTATGGAAGGCTAGTAGTATTTGTGTTCATCTCTAGCCATGGTCTTACTTCTCAGTTATTGCCTAGTTATTGCCTATGCCAAAGTAGAGTTTTTTTTGAAGACTTTACTTGGTAATGTTATGTCTTCTTTGATTGTAGGTATAGGTCAGTTGTTGTGTTTGTATTTGATTGATGAAGCTAGGGTCCATACAAAACAACTCAGTTCATTGTGGCAATGGTTTTACTTTGCACTTTCCAGGATTTTTGTATGCCAAGATAGGTTTTTTAATTATATGATGACTCTATAGAGGTTTTGATGTGATTTGTCTGTTCATAACTTTCGTTTAACTCATTTTCAACAGTCATCTTATTTGCTGTCATAAATTCCTAATAATGGCTAGAAGTTGTTAGCTGTGATTGACTAGCAAATCCTTACCTTTGTTATGTATTTCTGGTAAAAATCTGGTTCATAAATTGGCTGTCACTTTATATTTTTTAACATTCATTAGGAGCTTGGGTATTTAGCAACCTATTATATCATTGTTGCTGAATGTGCCTTAGGTTGCTGTCCTGAAATAATCTACATCTCTTTTTTCAAACAAATCTAATCAGTTGAATGAACCATTAGCATTCTCCGTTCCATATGGTACTCCCTGCTGTGGCTTAGTGTTTGCCCATTTTCGTAAGGATGCTTGATTGATAATTGATATTCAACATCATTCCATTGACAAGGGTATTTCAATATTGCAAATTTATCTTGAATTTCAGTAATAGGCTAGGTGGATATATGTAGTTAGTTTCTGAGATGGCTTGTATGGCTTGATCTGCAGGCAGAGAAGATCTCAACATTGGTGAAGGCTGCCAATGTCTCAATGGAGGCCTACTGGCCAGGCTTGTTCGCAAAGCTTGTTGAGAAGAGGAACGTGGAGGACCTCGTCATGAATGTTGGTGCTGGTGGAGGAGTGGCTCCCGTTGCTGCCGCTGGTCCTGCTGCCGGTGGTGCTCCAGCTCAAGAGGATAAGAAGGAAGAGAAGAAGGTATAAATGAGCAATTGCTTTTCTAGTTTTCTTTTATCCTTCTATTGTGCATAAGTTGTATAGGGAAGCTGTGTTTATGATGAGTTGTTGCCTAAGCTTTTGCTTTTGGGTTTTGCAGGAGGAGCCTAAGGAAGAGAGTGACGATGACATGGGTTTCAGTTTGTTCGATTAGGAGCTCTTTTCAGCACTATGTTTTGGTTTTGATAGACATAATGTCAACTAGTACTAGTGATACTCTGTTTTTTCCTGGTTTTTGGTTTGAAACAGCACCGATGTGTGGGTATTCATTGAGCTTGAGAAATTCCTTCTTTTATGCGAGTTTCCCTCTTTTTAGTTGTCTTCATTAATACAGGAATACGCAGGTGTCTATAAATTACAGACTTCAATTTCATTTTGTCTGATTTCCTTCTACCATAAATTTCCAACTGTTTAGGTACATAACAACAAGATGATTGCTTTAAAGAATGCAAATCAACAAGAAATTCTAGTGTGGTCAATTTGCATCAAATAGTTTGAGTGGTTTCAGCGCGATTTGAAGCACACTAATTGTACGCACTGTTGTTGCTGAAAAAGATTGTTAAACCTCATGTAGTTGGCATGATGCCACTTCTCACAATGATTCCCTCTTCGTTGTTCTGTACTCTATCGATCCCATCTATCTCTCTATTGTTGCTGAAAAAGATTGCTAAACCTCATGTAGTTGGCATGGTGACACTTCTCACAATGATTTCGTCTTCGTTGTTATGTACTCTATCCATCCCATCTCTCTCTCCGGATCAGAGATCCTCACCCATGCTCTGAAAGCAAGCTGATTGCCCCACACCCTTTTCCGCACCTTTTTATTCCACCAAGCAACTGGCCTCCTGTGCCCAGACCCGCCTCTCGACATGCCCAACACTCCACGTGCAGCCCTGCGAATATAATCTGCCATCTTACTCCACTACTCATTTGCATCATCTCTCTTGTCATGCCCTATTTGCGTCGGCTTCCTCGAAGATCTTCTCTTTTCGACTCTGTCCATTTGCTTTGAATAGACGCCGCCATCTAATTCTCGATCGCGGCTTACTGAACACCTTTCTCTGCTTGTCCAAACACTAAAACCAACAACTTATGTTGAGTCGAAAGACCTTTATAAGGGATAACGTTACAATCCCTACACCCTCCTCTACCAGCCATCCTAACCACAGCGAATTTTTTTATTCTCTATAAACTTTTTCATTTAAAAATTAAATAAATACTATAGTGAAGATTAGTTTCCATAAATTGTGAGATCTTTAATTTGTGAATAAATACTAGATAATTTGTACAATCTTGACATAATTTTGTAATGATAAGGGCTAGTAGTGTAATGGGGAAAATGTGGGCATATTATTGTGAAAGCCAGGCTGCTCTTCATATCTCATCGAATCCAGTTTTTCACGAGCGCAGCAAACATATAGAGATTGACTGTCACTTTGTTCGGGATCTCGTCCTCAACGGTACCATTCGTACCTCTCACATCTCTACGTCTCAGCAACCAGCCGATGTGTTCATCAAGGCCCTGTCTCGTACTCAGTTTCAATTTCTATCATCCAAGTTGCGCATCGTTGATCCACATGCTCCAACTTGATGGGGAGTATTAGAAGATATTATTAATTTGTAAAGAATGTATATCTTTCCTTAAGCTGTAGATATCTTTCTATCTTGTTATCTTGTTTAATTGTATTTATTCTGCCCTAGAGAGGCCTTAATGAAACAAGCAGTTCTCTCAAATCTCTATCGCTTCATCTCCATCGTCGACTCCGGCCTGTTGGGAGAAGCGGCCGGAGGAGCTACAATTGTGAAAGAACGATCCAAATTTGGTATGTGGAGTTGACTAAAATTTGGTTTGAGGAGGTGGGGGAGATGACCCTTATAGATCTGGAATTTGGATAGTAAATTATTGAGTAAAAGCTTAATTTGGTGAAATTGGGGTTTTTTTCAATCTATTTCCGGATCCTCGAACCAAACAATTTTGGATAGGAATGATACTTGTTTCCTTTCCATCCTTTTTTCAAACCCTTTCCCTTTACCTTTCCCATTACTATCTAAACGGGCCCTAATTGAGTAACGAGATTCATGAAATTAATTTCTAGTACGTAAATAGTATTGGATAATTAGTATGATTGAATCGGTTGATCAAGAAACCAATATTGTATATTTGTATAACATATGAATGTTAACGGATGAAGATAAAATTATACAGGTTCTATAGAAAACAAGCTTCTATAGAGAACAAGAGAACAAATCTCATCCATCGGATGAGATTTGTAATGGATGGTGAGATATTAGTCAACAATATCCAAAAATAAGAAAATCACAAAAAATCTAAAATAGGAGAGATTTTCTCCATCATCTACCAATTGTAACTACCATAAATACAGTTATGTAAAATCAGAATTTACGCTCCATTGTAGATTCAGAAGAGACGCTCCCAAAAATCGCCGGTCTCCATTGCAACCTCCACCACTTCGTCGGCCATCACGTTGCCGGCCACCATAACTATAACCACTTTGCCGGCCACCACCATCCTCCATTGCGCAGGAAAACCGCCGGCCACAAGAGTCTCTCCATTGCGCAAAATCTAGGGAGAAGATCGCCCACCACCAGAGTCTCTCTTCGGCGTCCACCACTTGATTTCGCCGGTCACCTCCTTGTCACCGTCGGAACCACAAATTCGCTGGAAGGCCCCGTCGGAACCACCAATTCGCTGGAAGGCCCCGTCGGAACCACCACATTGAACCACCATGTCGCCCATGCCATCACTAACACCACGTTGCCAATTATTGTATATATGTATAGTAATATACTAATATTATATATGACAACCTGAGGAATGTATATACGAAATTTGTTGTGGCTGAATTGTTTATGTGACCTATTTCTACAGATCAAGATGTATATATGTATAGTACTATTGTATATGACAACCTAAAGAATGTATATACGAAATTTCTTGTGGCTGTATTGTTTATGTGACCTAATCTACAAATCAAGATGTATACATGTACGGTAATATTGTATATCATAACCTAAGGAATGTATATACGAAATTTGTTGTGACTGGATTGTTTATGTGACTTATTCCTACAGAATAAGATATATATATATATATATATGTATAGTATATGTATTTGACAACCTGAAGAATGTATATACAAAATTTATTGTGGTTGGATACTAATTAGATCATTGTATATGACCTATTCCTACAGATTAAGATGTATATATGGATAGTTTATAGTATATGACAACCCGAGGAATGTATATACAAAATTTGTTGGGCGTCACCAGGGCGGGGGTCAGTCCGGGCGGTAGCTTCGAGTCGGGAAGGGGTCGTCGGCTTGGGTGTGTAGGGGGATGGCGATCTGCGGAATGAGAGAATTGATGGAGGGGGTGGAGACAAACTAGGGCCGTGAAAATAAAAATGAAGAATTTGGATAAAGCGTCACACATGACTACAACATTTACCCGTGTCTCCGTCATTTATGTTTATTTGCAAATATAGAATAAATAAAAACCTCTTAATTTTTCTCTACTCCGTCTCTCCCGACTTTCCTTCGGTCTTTGTTTCTTCATCAGGTTCGATGACTCGATGCTACATAATCGTTCGTTCCAGATCTCACCGCCGCCGCTGACGTTCCCTAGGTCCACCAATCTCGCCCCGATTGCCGAGGATTTCAAGATCCTGGACAACCGCAACGCTTGGCGAAACCCTAACTTGCTGAATCGAGTAGATCGAGTGCGGGCTCAGGCTCATGGTCCCCTCGCTGGTTGCCCGTGCGAGGGACGCTCAGGTCGGGCTCGTCGACAAGGTCGCCTTCGGCTGGTGGTCCGCTCAGCGGGAGCGCCATGGTAGGAGGAAGGACGATGAAGGAGAGGTCGGACCCCTTCATCATCAGATCTGGCGGAGACATTACGGTACGGATGTCTTCCTCCGACCGCTTGAGCTTATCGACGACGTTGGCCGTCGCCTTTCCGGCGGTGTCCCATGAAGTGGTGGTGGCAAAGCGGCGGGCGCCGGATTGGACACGGGATTTGACGGCGGCGTAGGCTGCGCACTTGGAAGCCTAGTCTCTGCTCGCCCCCTGAACCGCCCTCACTCCGATCCAGTACACTAGCCTTACGTTGTACTTGAAGCTCATTTAATTGATGGATCGATCTGGTATATAACTTGGATTTGGTGTTTGTGTGTTTGATTTTTGAGGATTGGAAATTGGATTTGAGCTTCTGTAGATGCAATTGTTAATTCCAATCAACAAGTGAGTATTGTTGGTTTTTGCTTGCTTGAGTTGTTGCATGATTACAGTTAATCAATTGAAATTGTTTGATTTGCTCTGAATTTGTCATCTCTTCCAATTCCTTTCAATTTGATTTGTATATTGCTTTCGTGAATTTGGAGTTTTGCCAAGCTATAATTATCTCTTCCAATTCCTTTCGTGATTTGTATTTGAGCTGGTATATTGTCCTTCCGTGAATTTGGACTTTTGTGAATATTGTCACTTGTGTTGACAATTAGGTTTGAATATTGTCACTTGTGATGACAATTAGTGTAAATATTGTCATGTGTTGACAATTAGGTGTAAATATTGTCACTTGTGATGACAATTAAGTGTGAATATTGTTACTTGTGTTGACAATTAGGTGTGAATATTGTCATCTGTGTTGACAATTAGGTGTGAATATTGTCACTTGTGGTGACAATTAGGTGTGAATATTGTCACTTGTGTTGACAATTAGGTGTGAATATTGTCATTTTTGTTGACAATTAGGTGTGAATATTGTCACTTGTGTTGACAATTAATATGAATATTGTCACTTTGTGGTGACAATTAGGTGTGAATATTGTCACTTTGTGGTGACAATTAGGTATGAATATTGTCACTTTGTGGCGACAATTGATGACAGTCAACACCGGTCAACGGTCGGTCAACGCCGGTCAACGGTCGGCCAACGCCGGTCAATGGTCGGTCAACTAGTGGAGAGAGGGGTTATGCCATGTGTGCAAATATGCAATATTGTGGTATTTTCTTACTATATGACATTTTCCAAATGCTATATACCCTAATCGTTCAATAAAAATTTGGAATGTGGGAATACTGTTTTTGAGTATGGAAAGAAAATCACTAAATAAATGGAACGATTTTCGAAAGTGAGAGATTTTAGATTTGATTCTTAAAAAAATCAAAACAATATCTTTTCCATTCCTATTATTACGGACACACAAGATTTACTCTATAGTGACCCACTAATCAAATCTCATTTGCACCGTTAATTGTAATGTGATCTAATGGATATAAATTGTTCACCTGTTCTCTTATATTTATGTGTTCACTATAGTGGACACATAAATATAGAGAACAAGTGGACAACTTCCTATAAAGAACAAGTGAACAAATCTCATCCGTAGGATGAGATCTGTAATGGATGGCTGGATTTGTATCTGCAATATTCATTTATAAGAAAATAGAAATATAAAACAAAAATTGGAGAGATTCTCTCTCATATTTTGTAACGACCCAAATCACAATTATTCAAAACAAAAACACGTATCTGCGAATTGCCATTGCAGACGCCATTGCAGCCCGCGGCATCGACATAGCCCCCGCCCTCGAGTGTCAACCCCCGGCGTCCTCCATTGCACAGCCCCCGCTCACGACGCCATTGCAGAGACGCCATTGCAGACACGCATCTGCGATTTGTGTCTTCCGCCATTGCAGCGTCCTCCAACGCAGCAGTTCCGCAATTACAAACCACCACGTCGCCATTGCAAACGTCCTCCATAACCGATTTCAGCCATTGCAGATGTCCCTCTCGCTATAGAAATTCGCCACCGCAATTGTAGACGTCCTCCCTCTCGCCATTGCAAACGTCCTCCCTATCGCCATTGCAGACGTCCCTCTCGCTATAGAATTTCACCACCACGTCGCAATTAAATATGGCATTAGGTATTTGTGTATATAATTTTTATTTCGTGTATATGGGTGTTTTGAACTTGTATATACCATTATCTCATGTGTAAATCGTTTATTTGGCCTATTCATACAGATGAAGATGTACATATGTATAATAATAATGTATTTGACAACCTAATATATGTATATACGAAAATTTATGTTGTTTATGTGACCTATTCATAGGGATCAAGATGTATATACGTACAGATTAAATGTATATGGACACCTAAGGATTGTGTAAAAATATTTATTGGTGATTTTATTGTGACCTATCTATTCCTATAAAGATGTATATATGTACAGTATACCTGTATATAACGACATAAAGAATGGCTTAAAACATGTATAGACCCCTGAATTTGAGCGTTTTAGTCACTTAGACACCTGATTTTTAAAACGGACCTATTAAACACCTAAACTTGTAATTTCTTCCTATTAAACACCCGGTCAAGGATAACAATGTTGAGTGCATTGCACTCGCACTGACGTGTGAAAATTTGTTCCACGTGGCGCCACATGTATGCCACGTAGATACTAGCTGGTGACACGTGGCGCCCCATGTGTTCCTAGTCTTCCCCTCTTCTCCTTGCTAGCCACTGTTTCCGACCCCCCAAAGGCCTCTTGCGCCGTCGTTGCCGTCGTACTCTGCCTGGGAACTCGATCTGTGGCCTTGTCCGGAGACTCCCGACCTCGCCTCTCCCTCGTCGTCGACGAAACCGCCAAATACGGCATGGAGCCACCGGATCTAACCTCCACCGACGAGGTTCGAGTCAATTTCGTCGGGGCTAACCTAGATCGAGGCAAGCTCGGGGAGCCCAACTCAGATCCAGGTTTGATGGTGCTTCACCGGCCTAGATCCGCCGCTTGGAGAACCGATCCGACCACCAGAAGCCGTCGGCGTCGCTTTCCGTCTTGATCCGCGCCACCTAAGCCTAGATCCGGCGCCTTCCCCTTCAATCTCCACCAAATCCGTGTTGTTGGGGTGTTGTGCCGCTCGCCGCCGATCAGATCCGGCCCACCTTCGCCCAGACCGGCCTCGATCTGACCACCCCAGGCCACGTGCGACCCCGACGTCCGTCCAGATCCACATCCCCGATCTCCGAGCTCGCCTCCTCCATATCCCCGATCTCCGAGCTCGCCTCCTCCATATCCCCGATCTCCGAGCCCGCCTCCTCCACATATGTCCTCCGACCCCCATCCATGCCCGCGCCATCAGAGCCCGACACCACCCCCGCCGACCTCCGAGTTCGCCGCCCCCACCAGCCCCATCAAACCCTTTATATTTTTTGGTCGGAAAAAAAAACCTTTATTGTTTTGCATAAAATTGAGATCTAAAGAAAAAGAAATGTCGAGGCCTTTATTTTTTTTATTAATTACGGAGTAATTTCCACATCATACATGTTTTAAGTTTCTCACTCTCTCAAAAGAGAGTTAATTACACGCACATTGCCACATCTGACCACATGTGTTTAATAGATAGGATTTGGTAAGTATAGGTGTCCAATAGGTAGGGTTTGTCAAATACAAGTGTTCAATAGGTCCGTTTCAAAGGTCAGGTGTCTAAGTGACCAAAACGCGCAAGTTCAGGTGTTTGCGTATGTTTTAAGCCCATAAAGAATGTATATACCAAATTTTATGTGGATATATTGTGATTGTGATCTCTTTATTCCATGTTGTATATACGTACAGTAAGAATGGATATGACTATATCATGACTGTATATAAACAATATTTTGGGTCTGGATTGTTTATGCGACCTATTTCTACCGATCGACCTGTACATATATACTTTAATGTTGTATATACCAACTTAATGAATGTAAATACAAAATTTATTGTGGATATATTGTGTCGTTTACGTCCATATACCCCGAATGTATGTGTATATACAATTACGATCACCATATATACAGATTAAGTTGTCGTATAGACATGACTTATCTTTATTCCATGTTGTATATACGTATAGTAAGAATGTAAATGACTATATTATGACTGTATATATACAATATTTTAGTGCTGGATTGTTTATGCGACCCATTTCTACCGATCGACCTGTACATATGTACTTTAATGTTGTATATACCAACGTAATGAATGTAAATACAAAATTTGTTGTGGATATATTGTGTCATTTACGTCCATATACCCCGTATGTATGTGTATATACATCTAATATCACCATATATATAGATTATGTTTTTGTATATACATGACTTATCTTTCAATACAATTTCAGGGTCTGAGTCGGATGAATTCAAATATTTGAATGAAGAGAATTTATACACGTCAGATGTTGATGATGATGATGGCGAAGATGAAAATGAGGATGAGTTTGTAGATGAGGAGTCAGTTTATGGGTCGGACTGTATACAAACAGGTGGAGACGACGATCACAAAATGTGGGTACCTCGATGTCCAAGAAAATTCATACCATCCAAAGGTATGATATTCAAGACGGTTGGTGAAGCTGAAGAATTCTACCGTGAGTATGCCAAACGATCTGGGTTTGATGCTAAAGCGAGTAGTAGTAGAAAGCTACCCAGGTCTGATGTTATTAAGCAGAAGTATTATCGATGCACAAGGGAAGGTTGGAATCCATCGGATAATGGATCAGGTGTATGCAATACGTCCTCTAACAAAATTGGTTGTGACGCACGCTTCGTGATCAAGCTAACTGCAGATGGCTTGTATAGTCTGCATTGTTTTGAAGAAAGCCATAATCATGAGTTGATTCCTTATTATGCCCGCCATTTTTTAGAAGCAAACAGAAAGTTAAACATCGGGCACCAAAAGTTCATGTTGAGTTGTGGAAAGGCCAAGTTAGGTCCCGTGAAGTCCTACAAGATACTGAAAGAGCTGGTTGGCGGATACTGTCATGTTGGAGTGATGCAGACCGATTTCAAAAATTTCAAGCGTGATCTGATGTCGTATATAAATGTTGTTGATGCTCAGATGGTGATAGATAGGTTCGAAAAGAAAAAGGATTTGTGCAGTTCTTTTTACTTTGAATACGATGTGAATGAGTCCGGGCAGCTGAAAAGGCTATTTTGGTGTGATCCAATTGCGAGAAGGAACTATGCAGCCTTTGGAGACGTGGTCTCATTTGATTCCACTTATCGGACGAATAAGTAAGATATATACATTATTGTTAGTTGGTATATACATTAACTTGATGCCTAAATACATTTTTTTATGTCTGCAGATATTGTATGGTCTTTGCTCCCTTTATAGGGATGGATAACCATAGGAAAAGTGTCACGTTTGCATGTGGCTTGCTGATGAAGGAAGACGTTAAGTCATATACGTGGTTATTCCAACATTTTCAGAGTGCAATGCAGCAAAAGGATCCAACGATTCTGGTCACTGATCAAGATCCGGCAATGAAAATCGCAATAGAAAAGGTATGTATATCATTGTTATTATCTGTATATGTATGTACACGATCAATATATAACTCCAATGCTAACGTATATATAATATAATTTATAAACACTTCTCTGCCTATGATGTATACGTTACCCTTATTGTTGTTTGTATATATCTCATGATTGTACATATATATCGTAAATCTGTATATGTTACCATTAATGTTGTACATGTATACATCTTTGCTGATGTGTATTATTGCTTGATGTTTTTGCGAATGTATATCAGAATTTCGGAATATCTTATTATGTATAAGTGTTGAAAATCTTTGTTTAGCTCGTTGTTCGATTTATTTATTATTTTAACATGTATATATGGCATCAAAGTATGTACACCTTTTAATTACAAATGTATATATCGTAGGTCTTTACGAAGACGAGACATAGATTATGCATGTGGCATATAATGGAGAAGGTGTCAGTTAAGGTGGGATCAAAGAAGATAAATTCTGGTAGTTTCAGATCGTGTTTGGGAAGGTTGGTTTGGTCTGACAACCTCACAATAAGGGATTTTGAGGATGGATGGAAGAAGTTTATAATTGATTATAAACTTAGCAAGAACCAGTGGTTTGCGGACATGTACGCTCTCAGGTCATCTTGGATACCTGCATATTTCAGAGAAACACAACAAGGAGGATTAATTAGAACAACATCAATATCTGAATCACAGAATAGTTTCTTTGGGAGGTATTTAAGTAGCAAATTCAGTCTTGTTGAGTTGTTGATGCAATTCGACACTGCAATGGATAGTCAGCGACATGTACAACTCAAGAATGATGTCGAATCAGACACCAAACAACCAGAATTCAAAACTCCGCTTGGTATCGAAAGACATGCATCTGAGTATTACACTCTTGTAGTGATGACTGAAGTTCAAAAAGAGATATATGCCTCGACATGGGTGTGCAATGTCAAGTCTGAAACAGAAGGTATTACTTTAGCAAATCCAATACACGTGTCATATACCTGAATTACACTTTTACCTGTTTTTTATGATTACGTATGAACATTAAAATGTTGTACAGGTGTTGATGCAATTTCCTACACAATACACGAGGGTCGGGATGATCTCTTCAATGTAGAGTACGGCGTAATTGATGAACTGGCCAAATGCGATTGCTTGATGTTCAACAAAGTCGGTATTCCTTGCAAACATATATTCACTGCATTTAAATCTTTGGGGAAGGATAAAATTCCAGAACCTCTGTTGCTTCCACGTTGGAGGAAGGGTGCCGCAAGGATGGTTAGTGGCCCAGGTTTGGATGATGTGTTGACACAAAGTACTCTACAGGAAAGCAATCAGGCTCTGGTAGGGCAGGTATGGTCTGTTGTACTAAATTGCATTGGGTTGGCACAAGATGACAAGGGCAAATTGACAGATCTGTTGGTTAAATTGGTTGAAATCGAGAATTCATACAAAGCAGGAAAAAGCATTGCTGGTACAGATGTAAATACGTTGGATAACATGATTGAGAATTTCGCAGGTATATAACTGTTTATACTTCATGTATACGATGTTGTACATTATATATACAGTACATGATCTACGTGTATTTATGATGTCACATTATACCATTGTAGGTGTCTCAAGACCAAAGGAAATTGTTGTCAAGCCACCTTCAAAAGCTAAAAACAAGGGCAGCGGAACAGGTGGTAGAAGAATACTTGGTGGAAAAGAAGATGCAATCGCAACACAAGAGAAAAAGGCAAAACGAAAATGCAAGACTTGTGGGGAGTATGCGGGGCATGATAGTAGAAATTGCAAAATGAATAAGCCGTTGTCTGGATCTGACTCTGAATAGCTTTTAACGTTGAAATTGATGTATTTAGTGGACACATTTTGTTAATGCCATTTAATAATTTAATTTGGGATGATTATTGTTCAACAAAACATAGAGTATATATTGACACAAAAATGTATATAGCGTATATTTACAAAGACGTGTCAATCTCCCATAATGCAAGTATATACATATTCATGTGAATAAAGATACAATGATGTATATAGAACATTATAAAATGTATATATTGTGGACAATATGTATATATTGTAATTTCGTGTATATACTGTGGACAAATATACATGTATCATATACCCACAATATTAGTTAAGTGTTTAGAAGCATATCAAACTACTAACGGGATTCAGATTAATTAAGTGTATATAGATTACTGTATAATGTATATAGAATACTATATAATGTACATAATGTGGACAATATGTACATAATTTAATTTCATGCATACTTGGATAATATACCCACAATTTATGACATCGGCGCTTTGTTTTCAGATATACGCTTAATTAATATATATATACAACCGTACACACCATGTGTACCGGTTGCAATGACACAAAAACGAAATGAAGTGGTATATCATTACCAAGCCTGAGTAACAAGTATTTACAAACATAACAAATAACTGACAACATTCAGAATAATTAAGTGTATCAATGCTAATACCAAAAGGAAATGACATATGCTCAAAGGTCTATTAATTTGCTTTCTTCGTCCTCCTACTGCCACGGATCTCGGTAGCATTTTTACGCGCCTTTTTGATGAGTTCAGGCCAGAGCTGATTTAGGTCGCATGACAGGATTGAATGAGTGTATTTCCAACGCAATGCATGCAATGTGGTCTTAGCTGCATGATTAAATCCAGCATCCCAGCTCCTCAACTCCTGCCCCTTGTAGGTTTCCAAATGACGCATCAAGTATATTCCACAGTCTGTCTTATTATGATCGTTTCGCCACTTCATCTCTAATACAATTGCGTCTATACCCTCAAATATAGTAGCACGTTCATGTATCCCCATATCATGCATGTACTCGATAAACATGCTAGTCTGCAAAACATTAAATTCGTATATAATTAAAAAATTATGCTTTTTAAAACTCAATAACATATCCATATTCACTTAAAATAATTACATACCAGTGTAGGGACGGTGTCACCATATTTTCCATTCGGGTCAGCATCTCCCGATGACGAATTGTCTATGATCTCAATAGACTGCCTCATAAAGTTGTAGCAAACTGCATAGAAATGTCCTTTGACAAGCATTGGGAAGAATACCTAGTTTTTAATGCATGTTTAAATTGGGACATATCAGGAATATGTACTTGTGGATTGTATATACCATGTAAAAATAAAACTTTGATATGATGGAGGATGCTTACAAGATCTGCATCGAGGAGTGAAGTGCTATTGTAACCAGACTTCAACACCGAGTCCAATTCTTCTTTGAACCGCTGATATGACTCTTCGAACTCTTTGTCACCACGGTCGCAAATAGAGAAAACCTGCAATTCACAAGTTGCTTAAAAATTTAAAAACAGAAACACTGTCGATTTGTACATACACAGTAAATTGAAGTATATAATCTTACAGTTGTATATTTGTATATTGTAATAATCTTACAATTGTAATAATTACATCATCGATATTTGTATATTGTAATAATCTTACAGTTGTTGATGGGTACGCGAATAGCCTCTTAGGGACGATGAAGACCGTCTACCTTCACCTCTATTCAATAGGCTACACCACAGGTCGACTATTGAAATCATCACAAGCTGGCCGTTGCAAAGCAGGGATCTAAATTCTTCGCCAGTATATGGTATGTCATTGTTTGAATATACAATCTCACTGTTATTACAAATGGAAACAATTATAATATGCAACAAATAGTATAACATATATTCGATGCAAGTATAAATATATACTTACTTGTTCCCACACTTGCCACTAATGTACAGTGTTAAATTAACCTGTTCTGTATTCGGCCTCCCTGTAGGTTCTACAATTCTCTCATAAAAAGGACTTTTATCAAAATCGGATGGTTTTGATACCCTCTTACCAAGCGAGAGAACGAAAGCGGTTGGTTTTGATACCCCTTTTTCAGAATTTATTTGCATCCGGGTAACGAACTCATCAGGTTCATCTATTCCCTGCTCATGTAAGATGAATATGTAATATAGCTCATATTATAAATCAAAGGCAAAAAGCTTATACATAGAAAATGCTAAACTACCTGCAATAATATAATTATATCATACGGATAAGTTTCTATACACGTTACTGTCAGTTGTATATATAACTTAACAAAATATCACAGTTTTTAATACAAAATAACACGTCACTGTTAATATGTGCTATGTATATGGATGATACGAACGTGTATATAAAGTTAAATCAATGTATATTATGCATACAGGATTGTATAACCCTAGTGAGACAATTAGTCGATTACAACTCATTCATAAAAGTTTAACGATTAATCTATGATTCATGGATTAAAAGGCTTACATTCAATACACAAATGTTATAATTAAGTGGCGATTACATACGGTCTTACTTTATAATTTGAAGTACCATATTAAATCCGATTACAACTTATAGTCAAAAAGAGTAACTTTGATGTCCATTACTTCCTAATTCTTTCACTTCTCCTGACGCTTACCGGTTTTTCCTTTCCAATTGGTTTCTTTCCCTTTGACTTGGAAGACGCAGCTGCCACCTTAGGTTGCTCGACCTTTGAAGTCTCAACTGCGACCTTGAGTGGCTCGACCTTGGAAGAATCAGCTACGACCTTGTGTAGCTCATTTGGATCTTCGTCCAACTTTTCGGATTCTTCTCCATCCTTGGTCGTTGAGGTGTCTTTCATCGCCACCACGTCTTGGGCAATGTTTAGCACAACTTGATTCACCTGTATATGGGAACAAACTCATATTGCATCATCAAAATTTAACTAGAATGCATTTAAGTTCAGGTACGCATAAGTACAACATACATCGCCATTATCTTGCTCAACCGGGTCCGCCGCATTGATACCCTCTACAGGAGAGGAGGTGGTCTGCGTATACACAACAAATATGTATAAACGGAATCAGAATCTGTATATAGTCATATCGCAAATGTATATATGCATTCAAATTATGTAATTATGCATGCCAACATATCTGATTTACATGAACAATGGAACAGAATGTATATATGCTTTCAAACCATGTATGAAAGGCTTTCCAAACAACTAATGCTCAAAATCTTAGAAATCGGCAATATGGGTATAATTAATGTATATACGTATTTTAAATATGTATATGGTACTGAAAATGTGTATACTTGAATAAAAAAGATGAATACAGATTATTTAATACCTCTATGTTTTTCTCATGCAAGTTGAGACCACCACTAACTTCAATGTTTACTCGTGCAGCCTCATCCAAGGTATCGATATTTTCTTGAAAATTCATATCAAAACAGAACCCTTAATTTTATGTGATTATCTAACATTAATAATTTAATATCATGACTTAAAAATTTACCTGAATATCTCCTAGAATACCACCCTCTACGTTGTGATCCATTTCTTTGGAGACAACCGGTGGAGTCGGAGGTAAATCAGCTGTAATGAGGCCAAACAGGTCCGGAAAATCTGTATCAACCAGAGTATCTCGCCGCTTTAATGCAGCCTTATAGTCCTCCATGACTTTCTCTAGCTCTGCATCAGTCCAAGCGCTATCCAAATCGTCCTTGCAAGCCTTTTGAAACTGGGTTGGAACATCAACGTGTATAGATTATAGATTAATCATGTATATGTATGTGCAATATGTATATAAAACAAAGAAATAGAAGTAATATTGACCTGAGACAATGAGGCAGGTGTTGACGGAAAAATTTCACTCATTATGATCAATAAAAAAGGGATCATATAATATATATACATATGTGTGTAATATAAAATTTCGGTTAACACACATTAAATATCTATATAATCCCGCGTTGGTCCATAATGTGAAGTTTATGAAATATAACATCAAAATTATAGTCAACAAAAAATAAGGTTGATTATATAATAAAAAAAATAATAAAAGCTCTCAAACTACCCAAAAAAAAAAATCAATGCAAATCAATGTCTTTAACTAGCTAGTATATATAGGTATATATGGTTACTATTTAGCTAGTCACATAAAAGGCACAAAAAATATATTGTATGAAGCTTTGGCCCCACCTCCTGCACACCCACGAAACCTGCAACGTGAAAGTTGAATTAGGAGAAATAATTAGGGTCTAAATGTGCTTAACCTCCCCCCAATTCAAGTTGGTGTACGTAACCTCCACAAATTAATTCCTCAAGTGGTATAACACTTTGACTGGCGTGTAAAAGGTGGAAGGACAGAGGAGATTTGTCTCCACTAGGTTGGAGGAATTGGAGGAAATCTTGTGAATTGGAGGATTGGAGGAAATCTTGATTATATACACACACGTATTCTGGTGAATTGGAGGAAATCTTCAAAGCAAAAAAAAGAAGAAAACAGAGCATTGCAAACGTTAAAGAAGAGAAAAAGCAAGCCTTTGCACTTTGAATCCAGCCAAGAAAACGAATCCAGAGTAAGTATTCTTCCCTTACTATTATCTTTTCAACATGTTAACTAATCATTTTGCGGATCTTTTTTCCTTCTAAGGTATATGGAAGATAGGATTCAAAACATGATCGATACAAGATGACGTGTTGGAAAAAACAAAATCGAATCAAAAAATTCCATTTGGGTACGTGATGTATCGTAGGTCGAGATTAAACGATACCAAAAGTTTCTTTTTAGAAACAAGAGGTTTTGTAAATCAAGACCAAACGAAACAAAGCGTTCCTATCTAGAAACTTGATGTTTCGAACATCAAAAATCAGTCGATACAAAACGTCTCTTTTAGAGACGGAATGTTTCGTCAAAAATCAATAGATACAAAACGCCTCTTTTTAGAGGCGGGATGTTTCTTGAAAATCTATTCGAAACGAAGCGTTCCTCATGTTAAAACACGATGTATCGATGAATCGAAACAAAGTGTTTTCATCGTGGAAAGAAATGTTTCTTGAAAAGATGACTATGCACAACAAAAAAAGCTGCAGTGATTCTTGAAATCTCGTTAAAAAAATAACACGAGGGAAGAATGTCAAAATTTTACCTTCTCGGATTTGGACCCGGGTTTGAATTTGGACGGGGATTTTGAACCCACAATGGAACTAGTTACCATGATTGGTGAGTTAAACCTACAGATAAAAAAATGAAAGAAATTAAATTGTGCCCAACATGATATATACATACATGGGCGTAGCCCCGTTTGAAAAAGAAAACCTCATGATCTACATACAAGTCACTCATATTGTATGACAAAATAAAACATATATATGGGAAAAAGACTTGAGAGTTGTGCGTTATATATGTACAGCTATGCAAAGACAATGGAGGTTTCAAGTGAAGCTAAAGAAGCAATGATGGGTCAACTGGCCTCGATTAAGAGTTGGTGTTGTACCTAGCATATGCAAACCAAAGAAATTATAAACTCTTGAAACAAAAACATACAATATGTATGTGAATGTATGGCTTCTCAAAGGGTAGAATTAACATGGATGTGCAAGTCAGCAAGTGTATATATTGTACGTACACTTTGGAAGTACTTTGCAAATTAAGGCTTTGTTGCAAATCAAACGTATAAAAAAAAAGTGATGAAGCCGCAAAGGTTGGCACGTATATCCACGACCGATCTACAAGTGTTCTTTCTACCAAAATCAAGACATTCATGCCAAAATCAGGAGGTTCATATGTATATCACACAACAAAGTATATATGCAAACTCACCATGGAGTTTGTCAAAGGGTATGGAGCAACGTGTGTTGGCTTCAAGCAATTCAATGGGGATAGAAGCCTACCAAGTCAAATGAATCTAATTGTTAATTAACCTTTTGTTCAAGCAAAAAAATGGTGAAAAAATGAAAGCTTACGTGATGGTGTAAAACAACAAGGTGATCGGGTTCGATCGAGTTCAAGCAATTGATCGAGCTTCGATCGAGTTCAAAATATAGACCGAGCTTCGATCGAGTACGAGCGGGGCACCTAGATAAAGTCTCGAGCTCAACCGGATATAAGAATCTGTCATAAGCAAGACACCATTCAAAAGCATGCATGAACCCATGGCTTATGTATGACAAACTCAAAGCATAAGTGACCTTGTGTGTACGAGCATAAGTCAAAAAAAAAAAATGATTGAAGCAAAGTACCTCAATTCCTCAAATGGGATTCTTGCTGAAGGAGCCTCTCAAACAAGAAACAAAATTGCCCTAAGCTTGCTATATACATGAATGTGTGGACTGTGAAGATCATAGCACTATCCACATACTTCCAAAAATTACAAGATCGTGGGGTACAAACATGTTCCAAAATATTGCAAGATCAAAAATTGGATGTTTTGGGTGCAAATATACATTAGTGTGATCGAACATCTTGATACGGGAAATCAAAAATATTGATATTTCCTTTGGGGCTGCCATATATGTATACATGGAGTGGATCTCCGTATAAATATCCAAAGGAAGGAAAAAAAAAGAAAAAGAAAAAGAAAAAAAGAAAGAAGATAGCTTGTATATTGGACGTGATCACAATCGGCCCATATCTAAGAAGAGCCGCATGTACATGTGTACGTATGAGGCTTCCCATGTAAAAATAAATAAAGATAAAATATACGTGTATACAAAAGTTGCAAAAAAGAAGAATTACGTAGACTTGATTCCGTCTCAAACGGATACGTAGGAAATTCGAGATCAAAATCAAATCAACCTCGAATTCAGTCGCATACTCCAAATCAAATATCCTTTTCAAACATAGAACTATGATGACTTGATCCCTCTAGAGGGAACGTAGGAAACTTGATACAAATAAAAAAAAACATCGAGTCCAGTCGCAAACCTTAAATTCAAAAACTTTGAACTACATAAGGCTTGATTCTCTTCAAAGAGATACGTAAGCAACCCATCAAATTTTGGGTGCAGCCCAAATTGTAAAAAAAAATATGACTAAGTGCATCTATGTTATTATTAGAAGTTGTAGAGATATATAGTTAAGGGTCGAACTTATAAAAAAAATCAAATGAAATGTGTTTGTGCATGATTGTTTTCTTTTAACAATTTTTGTCTAACAGCAGGATTTGCTCCCAACACACTCTTGGTGGCTTCAGCTATGGCAACAGTGAACCTGTTCTGAGGGACCTTCTTAGACTTGTCGGCTATACGAACCACAAGACGTAGAAAATCCTTGAAATCTTGCCCAAGCCAACATACGCAGGAAAAGACCTCTCCACCAGTTTATCAACTTCTGTGAAGTCGTAGTTTTTAACACGGTCCAAATATAAAATCTGCACAGAATAACTAAACAACATTATTATTGCAAATTATAAAAAATAAGACATAATAGATGTGAACTAAATACTAACCGTCAGAAACATGAGAGGTCCTCGAAAGTATGCTTTGGGTTGATTCGGTTCCCACTTCTGTTTAGCTTTTACCAAACAGTCTACGACGAACGCACTCCAGTTGTGGCTCCCCAAATCATCCACAACCTCCAGCGGTAAAATCATATTTTGGTTGACGGATCCACACTGATGAGGCTCTAACATGCAAGAATAGACCAGAATAACATAATCCCGAAGGAAGACCCGCATGTCTTTATACCTTTCCTTTCGAGCATTGATTGCATCTGGATGCTCTGTTTCCCCTTCATCACCAAGCTTCTCGAAAAACATCGCCTGAAGCAGCTCTGCAGGCCTCAAACTAAATCAACGACTTTCCTTTCCGATGTGGGCCAACCAATCCTTTATGAGATCCTTGTTTTTATCGGTTGGGATTGTACTGATCTTCTTTCCACCGAGAGGAAGCCCCAAGCATATGTGAACATCCAATTCACGAGCTTCAATCTTTTTTCCGTTTTCCATAAAAATGGCAGCTTTCCTCGTATCAAACTTCTGGACCAGCCAAAGTCCAAGGCGCCTATGCATCAAAACCACATTAAAACTTAGTACAAAACAATGTATATGTATCTGTAAACAATGTATATATAACACACAATTTCAGTACATACGGCCTATAATGTTGTATATATGCATTTCAAACATGTATATACGCATATATTCAATCATAACACAAATACAATGCATTTCGAACATGTATATATGCATTCTAGTTTCGTATATATGCATCACAAACATGTATATAATGGATTTCAGATAAGTATATATCAAGTAATGTAAACATGTTTGTATGGCTCAGAAAAAAGATGTATATACGCAATGTAAATATGTATATAGGGCTTAAAATCGTGTATAAATCAACATAATCATGCATATACGGCCCTCTAAAAATATATAAAACCATACAATCAGAATACATCGTCTCTAAACTGTATATATATGTGCAATATGTGTATAAGTATATCAAATGCATGTATGTATTGAAAGTATCCAAACAGTGAATTATATATGAATCACATAAAATTTGGTAAAAAAATATATACTAACCGTGGAATCTCGGAAAAGGGTAGATCTAGTAGGCTGCCCAAGCCAATCCTCCGAACTGCAGCTTTCTGAGCATCAGTCATAAGGTTCGATGCTTTGATAATCCAGTGTTCTGAAGATCTGTATTTTATGCTCATAAATGCTCGTCTCTTAATTTTTGGCTTGACCTCTTCAGCGACATCTTGTCTAGCCTTCCCTTTCCCCTTGTCAGTATTGTTCTTGGTCAACTTTTTCATTCGACTGGAAAGAGTTTCATCGTCCTCGTTATCCAACTCAGCCCGAGACTTCCTCTTCTTGTTAACGGTGGAAGGAGCTGGACGAGCTGCAGGAGCTACATTGAACCAAATATTCCTCAATCAATTAATCCATAAAAAAAATAGTGAATAAATTGATAAATTCAATGTGATCGCCATCAACTAACCATCGCTTGATTGCTCAGATATGCTGGCTGATTTGTCCGAGTCAGATGAGTTTGATTTAGATGACTCAGTTCTCGGTTCAGGTGCTGTAATGAACATTGTATATATAAATTAAAAGATGTACATACTGATTTACTATAAGTATATACGAGTGTTATGTTTGTATATGCATTAATAAACAATGTATATAACAAAACTAGTTTTCATGTATATATAGCTTAAATATCTGTATATGTACACAATTGACAACAACTTGGACCACCGAATACTATATTGTCAAATTTTCAGCGCCAAACTATTTTTTATAATTCAAATCTTTTCCTACTCCTCTACAGAGCTTATTGCATATTTCATACATTGTATATACTACTTTTACATGTCGTCTATATTGCCTGAACGGAATACGAATTACCACTGACCTTTCACAACTTGCTTTCTTCTCGGTGCCATTTTGATTGAAAACTTACTGAAACATCCACCGGAAAATAGTCAATACTTGCAAAAATCAAAACAACATCGGTACTATATATATAATGAACAACAGTGATTTAGGGCTCAGAATAATGTATATGCGCAATGTAAATATGTATATAGGGCTTAATATCGTGTATAAATCAACATAATCATGCATCAGTATAAGAATCGGGTCAAAACAAGGGCGGTGCTTTCAAAATCAAGTCAAAACAAGGTCTCAATCACAACATCAGTACAAGATTCGGGTCTATGGAGGTGGAATCGGGTCAATGGAGGTGAACTTGGGTCGGACTTGGGGCAACTCTACAATTTCTCACTATCAAAATAGCAGACATGCAAAAATCGGTACCTTTTGTGGTTTAGGTCCGAAATTGGGGGCGACCGAGGGTGAATCTGCAATGGAGGACTTCGTGAGCGGGGGCTCTGCAATGGAGGACGCCGGATGTTGACTATCGACGGCGGGGGACGGGGATTGACTGTCGACGGTGGGGGTTGAGGGCGGAATTCGACGGGGCTTGACTGTCGACTGCGGGGCTGGGGGATAGTTCGACTGAAGACAGGAGCGAGTGGGGGCGAGCGTCGATTGAAAACGAGAGTGGGCTGGGGGATTTCGAACGGCGGTGGCTGGGGGATTTCAAACGGCGATTTTGGGAAGGTGCGATTTTGGTCTGGTGGGTTTGAACGAGAAGGGAGTACCAATTTTGGTGGGGTTGCCGATATTTAGGGTAAATTTTGAGATTATGGTGGATTATTTCCCCAAAAAAAATTGGCTTTTAATTTTATCCAAAAAAAACGGATAGATCTGATTTTTTTTTTTTAAATTTATCAAAATTAACGGGAATCTGAGCCCTCCATTAGCTTAACATCCAAGGGTCCATAATTGTTCACCCGTTCTCTCATATTTAGGTGTTCACTATTGAACTTTATTCTATATATATATATATAGAATAACGCTCGGGAGAACTAGCTTGATTAGAGGGAACTAGAGAGCCTTAATCAGAATCATTAGATTAATAAAAATCAATGGATGAGATTAAATAAAAAAAAGAGTGTAAAATTGGATAAAAAGTGAGATTTTTGGGGATTTTGATTTCCTTATTTTGAGAGATTCTGATTTCCTTAAATCTCTCTCCATACCTCTCACTTTCTCAAATTAATAAGGAAAAATGACTTGGAATAATCCCAAGTATCAACCTTCTACCAATAATAACCCCATGCTTTAATATTGTCTTTAGCAATCCGAACTATGCTAATATTAACCAAAAACGATACCGAAAAATTTTCCGGTATACTTTCCGGCAGATTTAATGACATGGCGCTCGGAAATCTGACGTGGCGAGCAATCGGTTCCACGTCACACCTGCCACGTCGTTAAAATTGTCATGTCAACATTCACTAAAATTTAAACACAAATTAAACATTAAAGAAAAAGAAATTAGAACCTCCTTCCCCGCTATGCCGGTGCCTAATCCTCGGCCTCTCATTGGATCCCTCACCAGCCACACCAGCTCCTTCCTCGCTCGGTTGCGGATCCAAGCCTGGCTACGCGGCTGAGGTCGCGGACAACAAGTCCTCCTTGGTCTCATCGGAGAGCGAGGGACCATCGGCGCCGCCGCCTACGACGCCGAGGTCGTTGTCGAAGCTGATGTCGTTGAGGAGGGTGAGGATCTCGGAGTGAGCGCGCCGGTGACCGGTGTTCTTGGGCGGATTTTCGTGCATTCGGCTGAGATCGTGGCTGAGGAGTTTGAGATCTGACGAGGAGATTCGCTCGCCAGGCTCCGGCTTTACATTGAGGCTGGAGAATCTCCCCGACGGCGGGAGACCTCCCTCACCGGCGGCGCCGTGCTTGGTAGTGCAGTCCTTGTCCATTGGAGGTTGCGAAACCCTAGCCGGATGTAAATTGAAGCGATTTGTTCTAATTTCTTTTTTTTTAATGTTTAATTTGTGTTTAATTTTTAGTGAATGTTGACATGACAATTTTAACGACGTGGCAGGTGTGACGTGGACCGATTGCTCGTCACGTCAGATTTCCGAGCGCCATGTCATTAAATCTGCCGCAAAAGTATACTTGAAAATCTTTCGGTATCGTTTTTGGTTAATATTAACATAGTTCGGATTGCTATAGGCAGTTTTTAAAACATGAGATTATTATTGGTAGAAGGTTAATACTTGAAATTATTCCAAGTCATTTTTCCAATTAATAATCGTATCTCTCTCCAAAAAATCAGATCTCCCCCTACAACCTCCTCTTCTCTCTATCTCCATGACGATGATGAAGACAATTCCACCGACCGCCCATCTCGACCCGAGCTCTAGTCGCCGGCCGCCTGCAGTCTTCGTCCTCGGCGTCCTCGCAGGTCGCCGCCAGCCCGCACCAACTCCTTGCAGGTCTCCGCACCAACTCCTCGCAGCCCGCATGACTTAGGGTGTTCGCCTATGCCTTCCCCCGGCGAGAAAGGTTCCTTTCTTCTATTGTTTCTTGTAATTTCGTGATTTTTTTTCATGATTTTGTAATCTGCTTGCTTAAATATATATTTTTCATGATTTTACTTTAGATTCACTTGATTTTAAGTCAACTGCCAAAATAAATGTTGATGATGCCTAGTTGGTGTCTTCTTTTTCTTTTGATGCAGCAAACAAATAAGAACGAGCTACAAGGTTTGTGAATGATTGTTGGGACTTGTCACTTGTGTTTCGATTGAGTTTGACACGATTTCCATTGATACCATATTTCAGAGTAAGAGAAGATGACAAATTCTCTCGAGATTAAAAGCAAGAATAAACGTCGGTTTATCAAAGGTAGTGGTTTAATTTTGAGTTAATTTCTTATGCATTATACCTTATAATATTATGCAATATAGACTAAAAACTTTTGACAACCCCCTATATTATTATGCAACTTGTTTAGTAAACTTATTAAATGATACATAAATACACGTTTTTTAGGTTAGTTTCTTATGCATTATAAATATTATGTAACACTGGGTATGTTAAATTCTTATGCCTTGTACCTTATGCACTATAACTTGTAATATTATGCAATATAGACTAAAACCTTTTGACAACCTCCTACATTGTTATGCAACTTGTTTAGTAGACTTATTAAATGAGACATAAATACACGTCTTTTAGGTTAATTTCTTATGCATTATGCTTTATAATATTATGTAACACTGAGTATGTTAATGTCTTATGCATTATACCTTCTAATATTATGCAACTTGTTACTCATGCACTTTCGTTCTGTTATGCAGTTATTCAAGAATGATGATCAAAGATGTATAGATAGGCGGAGGTTGAAGACCATGACAATGATAAATTTATTTCCATTTATGTGTACTTATGCAAATAGATAAATGTAGTTATTCACATTCATTGTAGTATGTACTTGAGATCTAAGTATCCTCATTTTTTTCTTATGCAATGTATTACATTAAGTTATGCAATGTTTATATACCATAATTATTTTTCCTATTCACCGCCATCTTAATGTGTAATTATGCAACTAATGACCAAACGTTATGCACATGAAAATGAAGAACTATGACGCTATAAATTTACAAATCAGCATATAGGTGTTATTATGCAAACCGTTATACACACTTGTGCAAATTGGCGTACATTCTTAGTAAAATCGGAAAACACGTATACTCTTATGCAATGCTTATATTCAATCCTCATTTTCTAGTTTCATCTTGATGTGTAATTATTCAACCAATATTTAAAAGTTATTAACAATGAAATGAATACTTATTCAACCCTATAAAATTTGAAATCAGTATTTGCTATTATGCAAACGGTTATATACTCTTATGAAAATCATCATACAATCTTATTCAATTCAGAAACACATGTATAAACAAAAAAAAAATAAATCATGAATGGCGGTTTTGGATTTTATCATTATGGAAACTGCAATCCAAATCTCCACATTTTCTCTATTTTTTTATTTTAATTGTTAATATTTAACCCCCCCCCCCCTTAAAATTCGGAACTTCCACATTGATTCCCCCTTAAATTTCGGAACTTCCATATTCAATCCAAATAATATATTGCACAATACCTCCCCCAGATTTTCTTATTATGGACCTCCCTTATCATCCCTTAATTTATGTTAATCTAACGATCATGATTAAGGCTCTCTAGTTCTCCCTAAAATGTAGTTCTCCTGAGCACCTCACTATATATATATATAGAGAGAGAGAGAGAGGAACGCTCAGGTGAGATACATGTTGTGGTACAACATGTAACATGATGTGGACCGTTAGATTGGTCTAAATGGAGGGTGAGATTTGATGGTACATAATAGCTATATTTTAATGAGGGGGTTGTGATCAAACCAACGTGGCTGCATATATGGTAAATGGCGAGATTTGTGGGATTTTCAAGAGGGAAAATCGGGTGTGGAATTCTGTTATGGCAAGGATTGTGTTGACAAGATTTAATTGATTATTTGAAAATCAAGCTACGTTTTTTTTAAATGGGAAGTTCCTTAATTTTAGGGATTAACAAGAATGGGGATATTTAAAAAAATAAAATTAATTGAGCATAAAATTCAAAAATCGTTCGTTAATCCTAGAAAATCTATTAGTCAGTGTTTGAATAACTCTGTTCGATGGTTTGAAAAATAGATTTGAACACTCAAGTTAACTCTGTATAATGGGTTGAACATTCAAAATAGAGTTGAACATGTGTTATTGCTTTATGAATCTTTTTCTAATTTGGTGTGCTCATATATTACTATAGTTGAATAAGTACTTGTCTTCTCATGAAAATCATTTCATTATAAGTTGAGATGAAAATAAGGATCTTACGTGACCATTGAAAAAGTAAATATATTGCATTGAATAAGATGAAAATCAGGATTGTTACAACTCGAATACATACTACAATAAGTTTGAAAAAGTGTGCGCATCTCTTTTTCAATATACATTGGTATGATAAAAAATATCATTGTCTTTGTCTTCAAACTTCATCCATTATTCACCCCCTTCTTGAATAACTGCAAAACAAAACACACATATATGAATATCAATTCATACATAATAGTACAAACAATTAATATGGTTGAACAAGTGTTCATCATATAATGCAAAACTATCAAAACGAAAATATACTATTGTAAAAGTCGTCTTATAATCATTGAAAAACACTATTGTCCAACATGAAAAATATAGAATAATTAAATTCTGTTACTTGAAAAAATATTATTAGTATATAGAAAAACACAATAAGCACACATGAAACAGAAATGAAAAACATTGAAACTAATATGTGAAAAAGTTGTCTTATAATCATTAAAAAACACGATTACACAACATGAAAAATACAAAACTATTGATATCTACTATTTGAAAAATTGTTATTAATATGTTGAAAAACACAATATACATATAAAACATAAATGAAAAACATGCATATTATCACGTAATGAATAAGTTTATGTAAATAGTTGCAAAATATTCAAAGAAAGAAACCATACATGTCTTCCCGTCGATCTCATTCAAGTTGCATGCATACATGTCGTTGTTCATGAACTCAAAACAATAGAACCCAAATCGGATCCTAACGAATGTAATTATATTGGAGACAATTGAATCTAGTTGGAGAAGACACATACGTTTTATGAATATGGCCCTTTTGTAACCCTAAAGTTTTAGTAGCAAATATGAAATTCAATGAATCAAACAAAATCAAAAACGTTAGAAAAAACCCTAATCATATTTTAATTGCAACCGTTCTTAAAAAAAACTAATCTTATTCAACTCGTTAGAATTGACACATATAGATCGAAGGGAAAATGCGATTTACTAGTGTCAATCAAACCAAACAAATCGAGTGATATAACACTCTAAAGTTAAATCTTCACTTACCTAGAAATTGATAGAATTTATGGACGAATTTGGGATAAGAGAGGCATGAGACTACCTTCAAGAGACGAGAGATGAACGACAACGAGGACTATGCCTCAACAAATTGACGATTTCAGACAAGATTGAGGACCAAAATGTGTGATGAACGAAGAAGAAAGAGATGGATGATGGTTCTTGGAGAAAGTAACCGATGGAGGAAGATGAAAATTAAAGCTTGATATGGAGAGAGAAGGAGTGTTCGAAAATAGTGCAGTAAATCTTGGTTATTTTTCAAAATATGGAAATATGATTTTCAAGTAGGATTTTAGATTGCAATCTGGTGTATCTCATTTATTGTACAATTGTACTCTTGATTTCCCCCTCCCATGAACCGTTGATTTACTTTCATCTTGTGGTTGATATTGTGTTGCATATTATACTCTAAGAGAGTGTTTTACTTGTTTTCAACAGAAAAAAAAGTCGCTCAATCATATAAGTTATTGTATCAACTATATGCATATGGGTCCGGATCCGGTAGGAATGATTATTATGGTAGGAAATAGGAATGAATCTCGGTCGTCCATCACGCGGAAGGAAAACAGCCCAACAAGCCACACGGGCGAATAGTTCGCGTATAATACGCGTATAATTCGCGTATTGTTCGCGTTTTATACGCGTTTTTAATACGTGAATAATTCGCGTATTATATGTGAATTATACGCGTTTTTTTCAGTTTTCGTTTTTTCCCGTTTTTTTTCGTTTTTTTTTTGGATTTTTTTACTTTTTTTTTGTTTTTTTCGTTTGTGCAACTCAATGGTCAAGTTTGTGCAACTCAATGGTCACGTTTGTGCAACTCAATGGTCACGTTTGTGCAACTCAATTTGTTCATTCATATTTGTTCAACTCTATTGCCAATGTGTTGAATTCTATTTGTACAACTCAATGGTCACGTCTGTGCAACTCAATGGTCACGTTTGTGCAACTCAATGGTCAATTTGTTCATTCATATTTGTTCAACTCTATTGTCAATGTTTTGAATTCTATTTGTGCAACTCAATGGTCACGTTTGTGCAACTCAATTTATTCATTCATATTTGTTCAACTCTATTGCCAATGTGTTGAATTCTATTTGTGCAACTCAATGGTCACGTTTGTGCAACTCAATGGTCAATTTGTTCATTCATATTTGTGTTGAATTCTATGGTCAATTTGTTCATAAATATTTGTGCAACTCAATGGTCACATTTGTGCAACTCAATGGTCAAGTTTGTGCAACTGAATGGTCAATTTGTTCATTCATGTTTGGTCAACTCTATTGCCAATGTGTTGAATTCTATGGTCAATTTGTTCGTCAATATTTGTGCAACTCAATGGTCAAATTTGTGCAACTCAATGGTCAAGTTTGTGTAACTCTATGGTCAATTTGTTTGCGTGGAGCAACATCCATGTGAAAAGTTTGCATAGTTGGATGGTTTCAATAGATAAATTTCTAGCCATAACGACTAACAAAATAGTTATTTTTCATTGGAAGGAGTCAAATCCATGTCAATTTGTTCAACTCTACTATGACCACTCATTTCGAGCCATGACGAGCTCAGATGCATGGAAAGCTCCAAAACGGGACCTAACTACGCGGTTTTGGACACTCAAACGCAGTTTTGGAACCTCAAACGCGTTTTTTTAGAGGCCCCTGATGTCGCGCTTTTTAGTTGTTTTTCTAGGTAGTTTTCTAACTTGTTTTGCATGCTTTTCCTATGTGATTGTGTGTTTTGCATAAGATTTCGGCTCTCTTTCGAGAGTTGGAGTCGTTTGTGTGTTGTTTCGTGTTGTGTAGGTATTTGGAGCCATTTGGAGACGTTTTCATGCATTTTCGGAGCTTTCTAGGAACCGATAGTTGTTGAGAGTCAAGATGTCAAGAGCCAAAAATCCAAAGTTGCAACCAAGTGAGCCTCAAAGAAGTACAAGGAACTCAAAGAAAATCAAGGAGCAAAAGGGCAAAAGCACCCAACAAAAGTCCAACCAATTGAAGCAAGAGCGGAACAAGAAACGCGAAAAAGTCCACGTCCTGCAGTAGGTCGGCGCCGACCCCCATATGGTCGCGGCCGACCCCTCTCAGCATCCGAAAGTAAATCCGTGCGCTGCAAGTAATGCCTTTTGGCGGGATTTTCGAAACCCGAAAAGCAGGCGGCTGTGGCAGGCGTGTGGCAGAGATGTGACAGTGGAGGAAGCTTCCTCCCCTTGCTTTTGTGGGCTGCTACAAAACCCATTTTGTCCCACTTTCTAATGAGCTTTTCCAAGGAGGGAAAAGGCTCAAGGGGGAGAGAGGAGAGAGTGTTGGCTGAGGGTGAAGAAGAAGAAGTGGAGTTCGAAGAAGAAGGAGAGGACGGTAGAGAAGAAAGGTGTGAGTGTGAGAGAGAAGTGGTTTGTAGGAAAGGTAGTGAAGAAGAAAGCTTGTTCTAGTTGTAGGGAAGAAGAAGAAGACAACAATGGTGTTTGAAGGAATTTGTGGGTTTGTTTAAGTTGTAAGCTTGGATCTTGAATTTAATTGAAGTTGTTTGTTAGTGATGATGATTTCCTCTTCCCTTTCCTTGTTTGTGTGCTTGATTATGTGTGAGTAGTTAGCTTGCTAGGGTTGGGGTGAAACCCACCATGAAAGTGCATTTAAAACCTTGATTGTTTGGATCCACGCTTAGCTTGAATTCTCTACCCATAAATCCCTCTTGTGTGCTTAAAACCCTTGAAGAAGGGGGAATGTTCTTCTTTGCAACCTAATTGAAGAGTTTTGTTTGTGAATGTGGACTATCCGGGTTGGATGAAAGTCAAACCCTTCGAAGAACAAGTTGGATTGCATGTTAATCCTTTCATGTAAAATGGAGGCTCTTGATGTGTTCTTTTGTGATGAAAATCACCCATGAGGTTTCAAGTTAAGTTGGTTCTTTATCATTGTTCGAATGCATGCTTGTGGTGTGGTGAATCCCCTCCCCTAGTTGTTTTTCCTTGATTTTACGAAACCCACTCTCGTGCCCAGAATAGGTCGGCCGCGACCAGTTGCAGGGTCGGCCGCGACCTCCTCTGTGTTGTTTTCCTTGTGTTGTGAAGTCCTGCTTTGGGTCGGCTTCGACCTCCCTAGGGTCGGCCACTACCTAATCCTGAAACTTGTGTTTTTGCGTTTGGTTGCTTGTTTTGCTCGTTTTGTTTTGTTTTGTTTTAGTAGTATGATTGCTAGACTATAGAACTACTAGCTCCCGTGGACGATCCTGACTTCGCTATACTTAGCGGGGTCTTGACAAATTTATTTGTTAAGGTATACCCTCTCAACAAATTGGCGCTGTTGCCGGGGAGTTAGTTTAGTTTCCAAGTCTAGCTTTCTTTTGGGTGAGGGACTAGCCCAAACCCCTCCTTTGTTACTAATTCGTTTCTTTAGTGCTTTGAACGCAGGTGCATGCCCTCTAGTTCGCAAAGGGTAATTGACCATTTCCCCTTTGACCCCGAAATAGAGAGAACCCTTCGCCGAAGACTAAGAGAACGAAAAGCAATGGCCGACGCTGAGGCTCTTGCTCGTCAAATGGCTGAACTTCGCGCCCAAATGGAGCACATGCAAATGGAGCGTGATGCTCAAGCCGCAACTACGCGGCAAGAAAGAGAGGAGGCCGCCCGCCTCCAAGAACAACTTGATGCTATCCCGAGGAACGCTAAGCAATACATGCATCCAGAGCTTAGGGTTCCCGAGTCCGCTATTGTGCTCCCGGCAATAGAGCGTGCTTTTGAGATCAAGTCCCACTTCATCACTCTTATCAAAAGGTCTCAATATGAAGGAAAGCCCACCGAATGCCCCATGGAGCACATCAAGAACTTCACCGATCTATGTGACACTATCGCCGCCGATGGTGTCTCACTTGAGTATGTTCTCCTCAAGGCGTTCAAGTGGTCTTTGTGTGGGAAAGCTCTTCATTGGCTTGAAAGTTTGCCCGCTAGGTCTATCACTACATGGAAGGCTTTGCACGACTTGTTCATGACGAAGTTCTTTCCACCGGCCAAAACCACCGAGCTAAGGAAGCGCATCACCTCCTACCACCAACTTCCCAACGAGACATTTGTTGAAACTTGGGAGAGATTTAAGGAGCTTCTTCGGCAATGTCCAACCCACGGACAACGTCCTTATGTTCTTTAAGAAATATTCTTTCAAGGAATAAATGCCGCAACAAAAGACCGCATCAACCTCCACACCGATTGCGGTTTTATTGAGATGGATCCCGACGAGGCATGGGGTCTCATGGACAAACTCACCAACTATGATGCCATGTACAGGACCCCACAAGCCGTCCGGATCCCGCCAAGAAAGCTCTATGATCCTAATAGTGAGCCAATTGATCAAGATGTGAAGTTTCAATTTATGCAAGATGAGATCAACAAGCTCAAGAAGCAAGTGAGCTACTTCAAGTCCGCCGGCCCTCCTTGTCAAGAGTGCGGTTCTCAAGCTCACACCGCCGCCTCTTGTACTAATGTGGAGCAAGTCCGGGCCGCTGAGGCTTATGCGGAGGCAAACTATATGAGAGGACCCTACCGTAGCCAAAACAACGCTTATGCGGGGAGGAACAACAACTATCCTCAATGGAATACCCATGGCCAAGGCCAAGGTTATCCACCTCCCCCGCAAGAACAAAGGGCCCCTCCTTATAGACCTCCCGGTTATCAAGCGGAGCCATCATGGGTCCAAGAGTTGCAAGAAGGATTGATGCAAGGGGTGAGAACCGATCTCACCACTCAGTTGAAAGGTGTCCACACGAGATTGGGAGATCTTGACACGTGGAGAAAGAATGTTGACTCCCAACTTGGTGATCTTGCGGCTCAAATCCCACGACCTCAAGGGCGCTTACCGGGCCACCCCGATGAGAACCCGAGAGGCCATATCGCCGCCGTTCACCTAAGAACCGGGAAGAAGTTGCCGGACCGAGTAGCAAGTGAAGAATCGGCGAACAAAGAGGACGAGACTCCCCTGGAACAGGTCGTGGCCGACCCCCCAATGGTCTCCACCGACACTGTCCCGGCTACAGAGGAGGTCGCAGCCGACCACCCCCAGGTCGCTGCCGACCCTCCTCAGAGAGTCCCGATTTCCGTCCATTCGCCTCCGACAACGAAGGTACTTCCCTACCCATCCAAAAAGGCTAATGATTTCACGGAGGGAAAGTTCAAACGCTTTGTGAAGGTCCTCCAAGGCGTCAACATCACCATCCCCTTTGCCGAAGCGTTGAACGAGATGCCCGCCTACACCAAATTTCTCAAGGAAATCTTGTCAAAGAAGCGGTCAATGTCCGAATTGACCAATGAAGTGAGGTCTATTGAGCTCCCGGAAAAACTTGGTGATCCGGGTAAGTTTGCTATTACCATTGGCATAGGTGCTCACCGATTCAAAGCTCTATGTGATCTTGGTGCAAGTGCTAGTCTCCTTCCTCTTTCTATATGGTCCAAGACCAACATGGGCCCTTTGGTCCCGGTAAACATGAGGCTCTATATGGCGGATGGCTCTTGTGTGCAACCCACCGGTATTGTCGACGACTTTCCTATCCAAGTCAGCAAGTTCTTTGTGCCCAATGATTTTATTGTGATGGAAATGCCGGAAGATGCCGTCGTCCCCATCATTCTTCGACGGCCATTCCTTGCCACCGCCGGTGCCGTTATTGACGTGAAGAAAGGTCTCCTTACTTTTGAGATTGGAGAAGAGGTGGTAGAGTTCCGATTCAACCCTACCATGAAGGAGACCGGTGAAGTTATGGAGGTTAAAGCGTTGCTTGGAGAATACACGAGCGAAGATGACGAAGAAGAGGTGGACCTCCCCTGTGATAGGTCGGAGCCGACCTTCCCTAGGTCGCCCGCGACCACCAACAGGATCTCGCCAACATGCTTAATTGAAGATGAAGATGGCAAAGCGAAGGAGTTTCTGAAGGCGGATGAAGACGATGACATTATTACACCACCCCCGCCTACTCCGGAGCTTAAGACTCTCCCCGAGTCTTTGAGGTATGAGTTTCTTGGCCCAAATTCCACTTTTCCGGTTATTGTCAATGCAAATCTAAATGCGGAAGAAGTTGGAAAGTTGCTTGATGTTCTTAGGATTCATAGGAAAGCCATTGGGTACTCTCTTGAGGACTTGAGTGGGCTTTCACCTTCCTTGTGCATGCATCGGATTTTTCTTGAGGAAGGGCATAGGCCAACCATTGAGCATCAACGGCGACTCAACCCAAACATGAAGGATGTTGTGAAAAAGGAGATCTTGAGGATGCTTGATGCGGGAATCATATTCCCGATCTCGGATAGCAAATGGGTGAGCCCGGTTCATGTAGTGCCTAAGAAGAGCGGCCTCACCGTGGTGGAAAATGAAAAGGGCGAATTGATTCCTACTAGGACTACTATTAGTTGGCGCATGTGCATTGATTATAGGAAACTCAATAGTGCCACTAGGAAAGACCATGTTCCTTTGCCCTTTATTGACCAAGTGCTAGAGAGATTAGCTCTTCATGACTACTTTTGTTATCTCGATGGCTATAGTGGTTTTTGGCAGGTTCCCATACACCCCGATGACCAAGAGAAGACAACTTTCACATGCCCTTACGGAACATTTGCTTATATGATGCGTCCCAGCCCTAGCTCAAGTATGGTCCAGGACGACCCAAGGACACCGAGACCATGGCGTCCACCTTGGGTCCTGACATGTTCATTTATTATATATATTTCCCTATTTAGCATTTTCTATTTATAGTATGTTGCTATTTCCATATTAGTACTATCTTGGGCGTGTGTCTTCTTATGCTTAAGAGACCGGCCCATTTAGCTAGAATAAGGCCCATCGGCCCATTAGCTAGCTTTTCTCTATCGTTTTTCCTATATAAGGCCGAGACCTCTTCTTGTAAAAGGTTAGACACACTTTTAATACAAGACTTAAGTTGAGTGAGATATCCTCCTTGCTTGTATTTCGTGTCCAAACATTGCTCGCTACCAAATCGTTCTAGCATTCCAACCTCTTCATCAATTGCTTCCGCGTTCCAAACCTCAAGAGACTCGGCATACACGGTCTAGATCGGCATCACCGGGACCTCGTCCATTCGAGGTCGCATCAATTGGTATCAGAGCTAGGGGCCGTGTAAGTCTCATTCTACTCGTTGGTTCATTGCATGCACACGTTTTTCTCTTCTCCATCATCCTTGTTCTTGTTTGCCATAGAATCCATCATCAAAATCGTTCACATAGGTCCATTTTTTTTCTTTGCCACGAAAAAAAATGATAAACATTCAAACAAAAATCAGCCATGTCCTATTGGAATCATTTGTGATTTTGTTGATTGATTGCTTGCTAAGTGTTTGATTCATTCGTTCAAGTTCTTTGCATAATTTTTCAGCCACAAATTTCCTTCATTTCCTTCCCCAAAACGTGCATATTGTGCTTGATTGTTGTCTCCCTTGATTGATCTTTCTTACCCCTTTTAAGTAGCTAACCATCAATCTTGCCATATTATTTTGTCTAGCCTTGTCCGAATTTAAAAAAAAAAATCATAAACGGCAAGTATTCAAACAAATACTTGGCAAAAGTGTTTATTAAAAAAAAAATCAAAAAAAAACAATTCAAAATTCAATTTCGGGCAAGTTTATTTTTGAATTGGCAACTATCTTTGATTGATTGTCTTGATTGATTTGTAATTGCTTGCTTGATTCCAATCATCTTTTAATTGATCTTGTCTAGCATACAATTCTTGATTGATGCTTGATTGCTCCTTGATTGGCTTAATTGATCCTTGTCTCCCTTAATCTTCTCATGATTGCCGATTTCTATCCTTGATTGATTTGTCTTGCCTTCTTCTCTTCTACACAATCTTGCATTAATCAATCATTCATCTTTGTGTGATTGCTGATTTTCAACCTCTTCTCTTCTCATTCAAGGTCGTGCACATTGCTTCTCTCTTGATTGTTTCATTCTTGCACACTTTCCTTGCTTGATTGATACAAGTTACAAGTGATTCTGAGTTCCCTAAGCCATCCCTAACCCATTCAAGCCTTCACATTACGTGTGTGCTTTGAACTTTCGGGTTGATTTGACTTAGGCATCCCGGAATCCCTTCCTACCTTGTGCTTTGTGATGCTTGCTCGTGTTTCGCCTTGCTTATAGGTACAATGTCGAGGCAAAGATCCAAGTTTCCTCCATGGGATCCCCGCGACCCCGATTGGATTCCACCGCCGAAGCTTCCGCAAAATCAAGCAGAGTATTGGTCATGCTATGGCGAGCCACCCTCTCGGCATCATCACCACTACGACGAGCCTAGGGTGGCATCATCATCTCGTCGTCATCGCCATTCACATTATGACGATGAGACACCACGGCGCAGCCTTAAGAAGGATTATCATCATCGCCCCAAGCCTCGTCGTCAACACTCCGACTACGACGACGAACCCCCACCCCGAAGAAGCACTAAGAGGGTCCATCATCGTCAACACGAGCCTTCACCACCACCACCAGAAGTCAACCCTATATATGATATAGTTGACGAGTGCCCACAGCCGTTGCCCTTAACCGAGACCGACCATTCGGTTATGCTATATATGCTTCGGCGCACCATCGGAGTCCCTTAGCACTCACCAGGATTCCGACATTGAAACAGGCCCAAATTTTGTGGAGATTCATATATCCCCTCAAGACGACTTTGTACAAAATTTGGCCTCTTTTGGCGATCAAACACTCATAGAGTGCCCACAAGTCGAGGATTGTGCCCTTGCGCACCAACAACAAGCTACCCAGGCTACCGTGGTCCAATTGGAGCCAAATTTGGAGAATAACCATGATTATGATAAACATGCCCACTTGCAAATTTTGGACCCATTTGGAGGTGTTTTGCCCAGTGAGTGCCCACAACCCCCATCGTGTGCTCTTACGCCTTCATCGCCTCCCTACGCTTTCCAGGATCCACTCGTGCAAACGGAGCCATTTTTGGTTGACAAGCTTCATTCATCATTTTATGAGCTTGTGCCAAATTTGGTCCAGATCGGAGCTGATTTGCATGTACAACACCTCAATGTTGCCTATAGAGCTCTTTCCCCGACGACACCACGCTCGAAGCGAGGACGCTTCGAATCCAAGTGGGGGAGAGTGATGCGTCCCAGCCCTAGCTCAAGTATGGTCTAGGACGACCCAAGGACACCGAGACCATGGCGTCCACCTTGGGTCCCGACATGTTCATTTATTATATATATTTCACTATTTAGCATTTTCTATTTATAGTATGTTGCTATTTCCATATTAGTACTATCTTGGGCGTGTGTCTTCTTATGCTTAAGAGACCGGCCCATTTAGCTAGAATAAGGCCCATCGGCCCATTAGCTAGCTTTTCTCTATCGTTTTGCCTATATAAGGCCGAGACCTCTTCTTGTAAAAGGTTAGACACACTTTTAATACAAGACTTAAGTTGAGTGAGATATCCTCCTTGCTTGTATTTCGTGTCCAAACATTGCTCGCTACCAAATCGTTCTAGCATTCCAACGTCTTCATCAATTGCTTCCGCGTTCCAAACCTCAAGAGACTCGGCATACACGGTCTAGATCGGCATCACCGGGACCTCGTCCATTCGAGGTCGCATCATTATAGGAGGATGCCATTCGGACTGTGCAATGCACCCGCTACCTTCCAAAGGTGTATGATGGCCATCTTCTCCGACGTGATAGAGGACATTGTGGAGGTGTTCATGGATGACTTCTCGGTGTACGGTACCACTTTTGACTCTTGCCTTGCTAATCTTTCTAGAGTTCTCAAGAGATGTGAAGAAACCAACCTAGTGCTAAATTGGGAAAAATGTCACTTTATGGTTAGAGAAGGGATTGTCCTAGGTCATGTGGTATCCAAGAGGGGAATTGAAGTGGATCAAGCTAAAATAGAGTTAATTGAAAAATTGCCGCCCCCCACTTCCGTAAAAGGAATTAGAAGCTTTCTAGGACATGCCGGATTTTATAGGAGGTTTATCCAAGATTTTTCGAAAATTTCCAAGCCGTTGACTAACCTCCTCATGAAAGATGTCGTGTTTGAGTTTTCTTCCGAGTGTCTTGAAGCTTTTCATAGGATCCGGGATGCACTTGTGTCGGCTCCTATCATGCAACCTCCGGACTGGACACTCCCCTTCGAGATCATGTGTGATGCAAGTGATTATGCCGTAGGTGCGGTTCTTGGGCAAAGAAAAGAGAAGAAGCTTCATGCTATTTACTATGCAAGAAAGACGCTTGATGAGGCCCAAGGCAAGTACACAACAACGGAGAAAGAGTTTCTAGCCGTGGTGTTCGCATTTGAGAAGTTCCGTTCTTACTTAGTGGGCTCGAAAGTGATAGTCTACACCGACCACGTGGCTGTCCGTTACCTCATGGACAAGAAGGATGCTAAACCGCGCTTGCTCCGGTGGATGCTCCTCCTTCAAGAGTTTGATCCAGAAATACGAGACAAGAAGGGAGCGGAAAACCTCGTGGCAGATCACCTTTCAAGGCTACCCATTAAGCACATTACGGAGCCCGGAATCATGGTTCCCATCAACGACTCCCGCCCGGACGAAACTCTTCTAAGCTGCGAAGTGTCGCGAGAAGAAGGCTTCTGGAGTAGGTCGGCTGCGACCCCCTTTAGGTCGGCTGCGACCTCCTCTGCCCCTTCTCCGGTTCTTGGTGGTAATCGAAATGGTTCTCAAGCGACCCCGCGCGAGGTCGCCCAAGGTCACATCTTTTACCTCTCTTGTGTACTTCCTAACCTTCCTTCCCCTTCTCCCATTTTGCACTCAATAGATGCTATTAAGGGGGTGCAAGCCCCGTGGTTTGCGGATTTTGCCAATTACGTTGTAGGTGGCATTGTTCCGGATGGATTAAACTCTCAAGCCAAGAAGAAATTCCTCCACGACGTCAAGCGCTACTATTGGGATGACCCTTACTTGTTCAAGCAAGGAAGTGATCACATCTTTAGACGTTGTGTGCCGGATGAAGAGATAGAAGGAGTAATCCGTCATTGCCACACTCTTCCGACGGGAGGCCATGCTAAAGGATTCAAGACCACCGCGAAGATTCATCAAAGTGGATTCTATTGGCCTACTATGTTCAAGGATGTGCAAGCTTATGTGACCGCTTGTGGTGAATGTCAAAGAGCGGGAAACATTACATGGAGGAACGAGAACCCGCTCACCGGAATTTTAGAAGTGGAACTCTTTGATGTTTGGGGTATAGACTTCATTGGGCCCTTTCCCTCTTCGGGTCCCTACAAGTATATACTCGTGGCGGTTGATTATGTTTCCAAATGGGTTGAAGCCGTGGCCACAATAACAAATGATGCAAGAGTGGTGGCTAAGTTCATGAAGACCAACATCTTCCCCCGGTTTGGTGTACCCCGAGTTCTCATTAGTGATGGTGGTTCACATTTCATTGAGAGGAGCTTTGAATCTCTTTTGACCAAGTATGGGGTATCTCACAAGGTGGCCACGCCTTACCATCCCCAAACTAGTGGTCAAGTGGAGGTCTCTAACCGGCAAATCAAGGCTATTCTTGAAAAGACGGTGTCCCGCTCAAGGAAAGATTGGTCCTCCAAGCTAGATGACGCTTTGTGGGCATACCGCACCGCCTACAAGACACCACTCCGCACCACCCCCTTCAACCTAGTGTATGGCAAGTCGTGCCACTTGCCCGTTGAGCTTGAACATAAGGCTTTGTGGGCTCTCAAGGAGCTCAACATGGACCTCGACGCGGCCGGAACAAAAAGGTTCATGGACTTGCAAGAGTTAGAGGAATTGAGGCTCAAGGCGTATGAGAATTCAAGGATCTACAAGGAGAAGACAAAGAGGTGGCATGATAGGAGGCTTGTGCCCAAGCACATCAAGGAAGCTGACCGAGTACTTCTCTTCAACTCTAGGCTTCGCCTCTTTCCCGGGAAATTGAGAACCCGGTGGAGTGGACCTTTCACGGTTCATCGTATGTACCCTCACGGAGCGGCCGACCTCATAGACAACAATGGAGGAATTTTCAAGGTCAATGGCCACCGGTTGAAGAAGTACTATGAGAAGGTGGACCCCGATGAAGAAATCCGAGCCACATGGGCTCTCATCACCGTCACCTAGCCAAGGTACCCCACGTCTAGCTCAAAGACGTTAAAGAAAGCGCTTTTCGGGAGGCAACCCGACCTTTCCCTTTCTTAGTCTAGATAGGTAGTTTGCTTTGTGTTTCCATAAGTATTTTGTAGGAACCCGAGGCTTGGGTCGGGTGCATGAAGTTGGAGACGAAAGAAGGAAGTGGTGGAGAGTTCCCTGGAACAGGTCGGCGCCGACCCCCTGGTGGTCGCGGCCGACCCCCTCCGGTGAAAGGTAGAAATTGGCTAAAAATTTCGGGAAATTACAAGTAAGCCCCTGAACTTTTTCTTTACAATTTTTATCCCTTCCCACTCCTTTTTACTCTTCCCTTCCCCGACCTAGTCCCCATTCACACGACCCATTGCCTCCATTGCCTCCCTCCAAGCTCTCATTCACCATCTTGCTCCATAACCACTAGATCTACCTCCTTTCTTCCAAATTTCACCATAATCCTTCCTAAACTTCCTTCCTCTACTCAAATCTCCAACAAAAACCCAGAAATTTCGGACCCCCCATACCCAAAACCCACGACCCCGACCTCCCACAACCTCGGCTTCGACCCATATTTTGCTTGCATTCATCTTGTTTAGCACTCTTTTGGTATGTTCTTCTACTCCCTTGCTCTTAAATTCAAGTTTACTTGGGTTATTTTGAGGGTTTAGTTTGAAATCTAGATTTAGGTGCTCTTGAGCTTGAATGTTGAAAATTGGGTTGTATGTGCTTAGATGTACATGTTTGGTTGTGGATTGTTGAGTTTTGGTATGATTTAGTGCTTGATCTATGCTTGTTTGGGTGATTTTGGGTCAATCGAATTTTTCTAGGATTTTTTGTTCCCATTAGAGAGGCTAAAGCTGATATTTTCGAGCACGACTACCTGTAACAGGTCGGCGCCGACCACACCCTGGTCGTGGCCGACCACCTCCAGAGTTTGAAAATTGTTCGTTGCTTGTTTTGGCGCGTAATTGTGTATGTCCGAACTCCCATGGGTCGTCCCCGACCCCGGATATCTCGTAATCTCTTTGAAAACATGTTACTTGAGTTGTTCTTGCCATGAATTGATTGATTAAAGCATGAGTCTTTCCCATTTCTTGCTTGCGTTTCATGATTATACATGCTTGATTGAGAATTTTCGTATGAAATTGAAAGTGTGTGTTTCTAGCAAGTATGGGGTGACTTTTTGGCAAATTGGTTGTGTGTTTATTGTGTGGTGTTAGTGTTGTTTGAATTGGAAATTACTTGGAAGTTTCTTGTTGGTTTTGTAGAAAAATGGCATCATCTTCAAGGGCCTCCAAGAAACAAAAGAAGGGCAAGAATGTGGCGGTGAAGGATGACGTGGTGATCCGAGACGAAGGGCAAATGCAACTTTACATGGACATGATGGCGGAGACGGTGAAGGCACGGTCCTACTATCCCGATTCGCATGTGAGCCTCCATATGCAATCGGCGGTGGAGGAGGCGTTCCGCCTACTTGGAGCCGAACGACTCCTTGAGGACCCCATCCCGAGACATTACCCGGCACTTACTTGTGAATTCGCCGCCACCCTCACCATCTCGGGACCACACCCGACGGACTTTGGCAAGACCAAGATTGAATTTCAAATGGGCGGGAAGAAGCACTCCACCACCATCACCAAGCTCAACAAGATGCTAGGCCTTCCTACACCATCGGGAGCCTACGCCCTAAAGGACTTCCCCGTCCAAAATATGTGGTCTTACCTAGCTTGCAAAGGAGAAACCATGAGCAACCCACATGCTCGGGACATTGCTAGCCCGGTCTTCAAAGTGATCTTGCGCATTCTTGGCGCCGCTATTTGGTGCAAGTACGAGCTCTCCCGCCCCACCTTGCGAGAGCTCGCGTGCTTGACCTCCATCCTCTTCACCAATGCCCCTACAATGAACTTTGCCTATGAGTTCGTCCACAACATCATCAACCAATGAAGGAACCCAAAATTTACTATGTGTGGTTGGTTGGTGGTCCTCATCGCCCAAGCCCTCAAGGTTGATCTTGCCCGCTACAACTCCAAGCCCGTCACTCGTATGGATGTCCGGTACTACTTGAATGCCCGGGTGGTTGAGTGGACTGAGGCGATTGGCTACCACAACAACTTCATCGACCCCACCGGAGTAACTCACAAAGTCCGCCTCAACGACGAAAATTGTGAGTTATTCTACCTCCCCAATTGGTATGATGCTTGGGCACCTTCGGAAGATCCCTCCCCCTACTATCAAATCCTCTCGGAAGATGAGCATGTAAGACGACAACCGAGTCGTTTCCCGAGAGATGGCCCAGCCCCGAGAACAAGGCAAAAGCGCGGAAGAAGAGACTCCCTGGAAGAGGCCGGCGCCAACCACCCAGAGGTCGCCCACGACCACTTCCAGGAAGGTGGAGTAGCGCATGATGGGGTCGGCTCCGGACAGTTTGAGGTCGGTATCGAGGCAGGGCAGTCCGGCAATGATCCTATGGACTACACGATGGGCCCCCAACCCGGGTTGTGCCCGTACTCCTCCAATCCTTCGGGATTCGGGTGGTCCGGTGGTCCACAATTCGAGCCTCAAGGTGGCGAGTCTAGCACCCAAGTTCCCCCAACCATGGAGGTGCTCGACGCAAAAATGGACGCCCTCGGCATTCAACAAAATTTCCTGTATTCCCAAATCCAACTTCACCACGATCAAAATCTAGCCCGTTTCCAAGATGCAACTAAAGGCTTTGACAACTTCCGGGATGAATACTATGAAGACCGCCAAGCCCAATTTGCCTACAATGCTTGGCTTGCCCAAAAGATGTTCCCGGATTCTCCGTTCCCTCAACCTCCTCAAAGGTGAACCTTCTCCAACAATGCTCCAAACCCAAGTTAGTTTCTCTTTTTCCCTCTCTTTACTTTTTAATCAATGGGGACATTGATGTTTTAAGTATGGGGTGGTTTGGAGAAATTGCTTGATTGTGTCATTTGCATGTTGTTTGTGTTCTTGTGTTTGTTGGTGTCTTTGCATGTTTGTGTGTGAGTCTAAGCATGTTTGAGTCTTTCCTTTTTGATTTTCATGATGGAAAAATACCCTTGCTAAGATGTCCGACGATAGTGATTACAAGCATCATCATGTAATTCCTTGTAACTTGCTTTGAAAGGTTGCCTACCATGACTTTGATTTTCGAATTTTGAGCATATAATGAACATTGAGCATGCATGATTCTAAGTGAAAAGCAATCCGACATTTGAACCTAAGGGAGAAATTTATTTTGGCCACAAGGAATGTATGTTTTATTCCTTGGTTTTTCATGTGTGATTTTTACTCTTCCAAATGCATTTATCACTTGACAATGGCATGCTTATTCTTGATTTGAAACCAATGAAGATGTGTTCATAACTTGTTAGATCAAATAATGTTGAACTTATTTTCATTAGCCTATTTCCTTCCTTTTTATCCTACCTATGCATGATCCCTTGATTTGAAGCCCCTTGTTTAAGCCTAAAGCCTTATTTCTAGCCCCAGAAAAGTATCCTAGCCATTATAAGCTTGACCCCATTAATCCGGAAATTAGGACTTAGAATGGATTGTGATATTGATGTGGATGAGGGGTGAAAATGAAGAGATTGTGAAGGTGGAAGTGGAAGGAGTTGTCTCAAGAAAAGAACCGAAAAAGGATGAAGTGTTGGCAAAATGGTGCACAAGTGTAGGAAAAGGGCGCCCCTGCTATGGGTCTCGGCCGACCTTCCCTGGGTCGTGGCCGACCCCCACCAGCCCCGGATGGAAAAAAAAATAGAGAGGGTTTGAATAAGTGCAAGAGCCAATGCTTCTTCATAAGGAAAAGACAAAGGAATTGGTGAAGTGAAGTGTGTTTTGAAAGCTTAAGGTGCTTGGTGTTTGGAGGAAGAAAGAAGAGTTGGTTGAGTGTAGTTGAGCTTTGAAATCTAGGAGTCTAGGTTCCCGGATCCATTAGCACCACAAGACCAAATCATTCCGCACCCTTTATAATACCGAGCGCCATTACAACCCGGCCGAATGAAACTTCTTTGAAGTCTTCATTGAGCCACCTAAGTTCTCTTGATGATTTAACTTGTTTTGATTTCTTCGGTGGAGAATTTGAATATAATTCCCATTGTCTATGAGGTATTGCATTTGGAATTGAGTTTGAGTGCTTCATTTATATATCCTAAACACTTGAAATCGAGTGAAACACATTGCCCTTGTGAGGTTGGATTGATTTTGCTTGGAATATACACATGTATGCTATGATATTGGAGTTGTGTTGCTCAAAATTCTATCTTGCGCTTATTTTTCCTTAAAGGCATTCCTTGAGCTTGTTACTTGGTATTGATGCATGAAAGGTATTGCTTGAGGACAAGCAAGCTTAAGTATGGGGTATTTTGATGTCGCGCTTTTTAGTTGCTTTTCTAGGTAGTTTTCTAACTTGTTTTGCATGCTTTTCCTATGTGATTGTGTGTTTTGCATAAGATTTCGGCTCTCTTTCGAGAGTTGGAGTCGTTTGTGTGTTGTTTCGTGTTGTGTAGGTATTTGGAGCTTTTTGGAGACGTTTTCATGCATTTTCGGAGCTTTCTAGGAACCGATAGTTGTTGAGAGTCAAGATGTCAAGAGCCAAAAATCCAAAGTTGCAACCAAGTGAGCCTCAAAGAAGTACAAGGAACTCAAAGAAAATCAAGGAGCAAAAGGGCAAAAGCACCCAACAAAAGTCCAACCAATTGAAGCAAGAGCGGAACAAGAAACGCGAAAAAGTCCACGTCCTGCAGTAGGTCGGCGCCGACCCCCATATGGTCGCGGCCGACCCCTCTCAACATCCGAAAGTAAATCCGTGCGCTGCAAGTAATGCCTTTTGGCGGGATTTTCGAAACGCGAAAAGCAGGCGGCTGTGGCAGGCGTGTGGCAGAGATGTGACAGTGGAGGAAGCTTCCTCCCCTTGCTTTTGTGGGCTGCTACAAAACCCATTTTGTCCCACTTTCTAATGAGCTTTTCCAAGGAGGGAAAAGGCTCAAGGGGGAGAGAGGAGAGAGTGTTGGCTGAGGGTGAAGAAGAAGAAGTGGAGTTCGAAGAAGAAGGAGAGGACGGTAGAGAAGAAAGGTGTGAGTGTGAGAGAGAAGTGGTTTGTAGGAAAGGTAGTGAAGAAGAAAGCTTGTTCTAGTTGTAGGGAAGAAGAAGAAGACAACAATGGTGTTTGAAGGAATTTGTGGGTTGGTTTAAGTTGTAAGCTTGGATCTTGAATTTAATTGAAGTTGTTTGTTAGTGATGATGATTTCCTCTTCCCTTTCCTTGTTTGTGTGCTTGATTATGTGTGAGTAGTTAGCTTGCTAGGGTTGGGGTGAAACCCACCATGAAAGTGCATTTAAAACCTTGATTGTTTGGATCCACGCTTAGCTTGAATTCTCTACCCATAAATCCCTCTTGTGTGCTTAAAACCCTTGAAGAAGGGGGAATGTTCTTGTTTGCAACCTAATTGAAGAGTTTTGTTTGTGAATGTGGACTATCCGGGTTGGATGAAAGTCAAACCTTTCGAAGAACAAGTTGGATTGCATGTTAATCCTTTCATGTAAATGGAGGCTCTTGATGTGTTCTTTTGTGATGAAAATCACCCATGAGGTTTCAAGTTAAGTTGGTTCTTTATCATTGTTCGAATGCATGCTTGTGGTGTGGTGAATCCCCTCCCCTAGTTGTTTTTCCTTGATTTTACGAAACCCACTCTCGTGCCCAGAATAGGTCGGCCGCGACCAGTTGCAGGGTTGGCCGCGACCTCCTCTGTGTTGTTTTCCTTGTGTTGTGAAGTCCTGCTTTGGGTCGGCTTCGACCTCCCTAGGGTCGGCCACGACCTAATCCTGAAACTTGTGTTTTTGCGTTTGTTTGCTTGTTTTGCTCGTTTTGTTTTGTTTTGTTTTAGTAGTATGATTGCTAGACTATAGAACTACTAGCTCCCGTGGACGATCCTGACTTCGCTATACTCAGCGAGGTCTTGACAAATTTATTTGTTAAGGTATACCCTCTCAACAGCCCCCAACACACAGGCTCTGCGGTCCTACCTATAGCCCCGTCTCGAAGAGACCTTCGAAACGACATAAAATACACCCCGTTCCGATAACCGAGCACAAAGTTACGCCCCTTTTCTCCCCGGACTCCCCGACGCCTGACTGCTTCCCCCCAGATTCTGGTCTTATGCCGGCCCGGAACCTCGAACTCAAGACTCCACCTTGTGGCGTACGTCGAGACCTTCGAAACGACTGCTTTCACGCCTCAAACGGATCACCGAGCCAAAAGTTATTGCATTTCACTTCCAATTTGGCAGTAACACACAAGAACATAGCTAAATCGGAACCACTTTACACTACTAGAGTGAACTAGATCGAGGATTGTGCAATCACGATCGAGGATTGTGCAATCACGATCGTCGATTGTGCAATCACGATCGTCGATTGTGCAATCACGATCGAGGATTGTGCAATCACGAATCGATTGTGCAATCACGATCCTCGAATGTGCAATCACGATCCTTGCACAATCGTGATCAAATATTCAAATCAACCATAGTTGAGGCTATAATCAATAGTAGCAAACAACAATCTTGTTAAACATAAATAAATACACCATACTATTCACTCCACACCAGCTATGATCTGTCACACTCGAACACAAATACACCAATCAATTTAAGGTACGTACACGGCAATAGCTCAATCTCACGAACAAAATAAAATACATGACATATCCCAGGGGACTAAAGGAAAACACAACACAAATTAACACATTCTTTACTCTATAAACAACTTCAACCAATCAATTCTCATCACCATGGACATTGTACTGCTGGAGGCCGGACTTAGGTGCAGGAAGCCAAGGCATACTCGTGAACGAAGCTGAGGGCGTTGGCAAATCGCTGCTGCGATGTCATGCCGTTGAAGTCAGTGAGGATGACACAGGATCGGTTGCGGACAGGGTCGGGCTTGCCATAGGCTCAGATCGAGCTGCTCACGAGCACAGCGTCACAGAAGGTTCGCCTTGGTCCTCGTCCATTAGGATCTTGTATGTTCCGGTTGAGTCGTTCAAATACAAACTTATCAGAGAGTTACATGTCTGTGTATCAATCACAATTCTTGAAACAGCAAAAGGAAACCTCCAATTTCTCCGCTTTAGCTAGATATTGAATCACTCTATTGCAAGCACTAGAGAAAAGTGCTATTACCTGAATGTTGGACTCGAAAACCTTGGCCTTGTTCAATCCATCAATCAGCAACATATAACACTTGTCGTTCGAGATCCCGACGAGGTCTTGTACATGGTATAACTTTCGGATTCGAGATCCCGACGAGGTCTTCTTCCCCACGCTTCAGGATTCGAGATCTCGAGCGCAATCAAGATCCTCTACAAACCGCTGAATCAGTCGGAACCATCGCTAGCATCTCGAACGTGCTCCTAAACCTAATTGAATTCCGATTCTGTTTTTTCATGAATTCGCATACAGAAAAGCAACAAACGGAAGCAAAATTGAAGGATCTAAGCATTCAATTAACTTGAATTCGTAATCCTAAACCTAATTTGAAACAAGAGGGGAACAATTGGGGATGCGAGAGCGAACAGAGAGAGAGTACGTAGTTACGTACCTGTGGAGGTAAGCGAGTGTAAGGAGAACATGAGGAACAGAAGAATCGGCGCAGAGAACGAAGAAGAAGCCGTCGCTGACGAGGAACAGGAGAATCGGCGCGAGGTCGGAGGAGGTCGAATCGGCACCGACGAGGAAGAAGAATCTGTGCACACAGGAGGTTGAATCTCGGATCTGTGACGAGAATCGGCGCCCGAGGTCGGAGGAGGTGGCAGGTGGCGAGGTCGACGGGATGGACGGAGGTCTGGAAATGGCGGAGGAGGATTTGGGGAAGGGAAGATTGCCAGATTTGGGGAAGGGAGGATTTGGGGAAGGGACGATTGCCAGATTGGGACGGAGGTCTAGGTTCAACCCTTTTTTTTTTCTTTCAAAAATGCTCATACACGCGTGACGTGTCTGATGGGATGATGGGATAATCCAACGGTGTAGATTCATTCCTATTTCTCGTGGTAAGACTCCTTCTTACGTGACTCTTTCTCTATGTATATTAACCTATATATTATGTATTTATGATTGTGTTCGTAGATGGTATACAAAAGGACCGCCAATGATGTACTTGAAGTTGGATGTGGTAAGATAACGAGGACCGGATGTAGTACCGATGACAACAGAGGCGGACACAGGGGGGGTCCTGCGTGGCCCGTGCCCCCCTCCCGTCGGGTATTATTAGTATATATATGTAATTTTTGTTTAAATATAAATATATTTAAAATTAATTGGTATTAATATGACATGAAAATCACCTAGTCTAGATGGTTTATGGTTCAAATTTGTTTTCATCACACCAAGGTTCAATTCCCCATAACATCATTTTGGTTATTTTTTATTCAATTGAACCTCCTAGATAAGTTGTGCCCCCGCTTTGATTTCATTTTGCGTCCGCCACTGGATGACAATCTCCTCGAGCGCATTCCACCTCACGTGGCTTGCTATCACCGACATCTTCTTGTGGGGTTCAGGCAATGTCACTCCGTCGTCACCCAAGAGATCCCGACCCCGGTTGACATCGTTTGGTCCATGGTCCGTTGCTTCGACCGCCCCCAACTCTACAAGCCGTTCGTTAGGAGTTGTGACTACTTAGCCTCGGGAGGCCTACGACGCGTCCACCTCGCGTCCGGCCTCCCGTTCGAGTACACGACCGAGTGACTCGACGTCGTCGACGATCACTCTCATGTCGTGGTCTATAGCATTGTCGACGGGGACTACGCCCTAAAGAACTACTGCTCCGTCACGACTCTCCATCCCGTCGATGAAGGCCATCGCTGTATCGTGATCGAGTCTTATGTCGTTGATATTTCTCTTGATAACTCGTCGAAGGAGACTCGTTGTACGCTTCTCTTGATAATTAATTGACTGACTTTATCGATCATTGTCCTTAATATGTGTTATATATAGGCACATACATATCATTTTCTGATGGAGAATTCTAGCTAATGGCATATGCCTACTGAGGAGAGCACGACGTATCCCAGGTTTTCTCATTCCTACCTATTCATTATTTTTGGTCATTTTCATATTCTATAATAAAGAAACAACACTATATTATATATTAGAGCATATATCTCATTTTCAAAAAAAAAAAGTGGATTAAAACTGATTCAGAAAATACTATTATAATAATTAATCCTAAGACTATATATATTTTTTATCAGAAAAACAACTCCTGAAATTAAAACAAGATCATCCTCCAAAACATGATCGATAAAACTCCAAAGGAAAGGAAAAAGAGCCGGAAACAAAAAAAAATGAGACTTTGGCTTCCATGTACTTAGCCAATCAGCAGCAACATTATTTATATCTTGCATGCATGATTTTCATCTACTTAGATAATAATAATAATACACTATCATCATTTAATTGATTTGTTTTAGTAAAATTTTGCAACATTACTATACTATTTAAATTTATGTTGAGACCTTTTAGTTAATTGCTATTAAGTTCGCATATATTTATATATTGCATGCATGATTTGCATATATCTTGACAGGTACGTTGCATTTTAGTATAAGAAAGTAGAGGATCAAGAAAATCTTACTTTTGATTGGCATGGGATGGTCGGCCCTTCTTTTGCATTTTGTAGAATATTAGCTGTGGTTCATTGACTTTGATCGCCGGTTTATTAAACACCAAGTAGCATGTGATGGAAGATCTTGAGTCTGTTGCTAAGAGTTGCACCCATTTTAACGTCTGATTTGGCTCTAGTGGCGAATCCAGGATCCTTTAAATGGAGGGGCGGAATGGAACGATTTTATAACTTACTACATGACATATGATTGTTGGTCGTCTTAAATATAATTGCAACCTAGATGAAGTTTTTAGAGCACTACTACCTAAGATATAGAATGTTAATTTCAACCTAGATAGGAAATAGTACATAGGATAACCTCTTTTCTACTAGCCCCCTCCACAGAGATGTAGATGAGAAGCCTAGCATAAGATAGTCTCTTCCTTGTGATTAGATAGGAAAATTGGTTCAATATCATGAATAAGCACCCAAGCAGGGACCTTATCAAAGACAGTCCAGTTCATAGGCATTCCAGAAGTCCAACTTTCAGAGCAAGAGGTCGAGATCCACCTACAAACCAAGGACCTTCCTTCATCACCCAATCTCTATCAGTTTCAGAAGTCATATTGAAACTGTAAAATTCCTGTCAAGCACCTAGAGATAACCTTCTATTAGTACCTTATGACTGCTTGTAGATGTGATTTGTTATCCTGAACTACCTACAATGGCAGCCTAGTTGTCATGACGAGTTAGTTTCTAGAGCATGGTAGTCTCTATTTGAAGCCGTAGCCTTAATCCTCTAATTTCACAGGATTTACCAACGGCCCAATTGATTCTTTTGCTTGTTCTTAAGTGTTATATGGTTCTCTAGTGAGATTGTATATTTATGATGATATCATCGTTCACCTCTGTGACTGCTTATATGAGCTTATCCAAAGGAGGTCATAAGATTAGCTTTGACGGATATACCTTTAGGGCGCTGTTTGTGTTTCCAGAGTACTGAATGTATTTTCATAATGGATTTGGTGGATTCTCATTTGTTTTGCACATGTTTAGTCACTTAGTTGTGTTCCTATTTCGTATTTTACCAAGGAAAATGCGTCAGAAGTTGAAATTGGAATATTGAGTCGACTACATTGGTTACAACTTGCAAGAATTGGCGAATTGTTTTATTGGAAAGATGGTGACTTTTATGAAATGAGTCCAGTTTTCAGCTTATGAATTTTTTTAAAATGAGAATATCGCAAAGGATGAAATAATAGTTTTTTTTTCAGTTGATGTATTCACCAAGTATAATTGCAACCTAGATGATGTTTTTAGAGCACTACTACCTAAAATATAGAATGTTAATTTCACCAAGTAAATCCTTGAATTTGGGCAATGTGTCCTATAACTTATGGAACTGACAGTTTTGAACCAAATCAAAACATAAATTAAGAACGAATTTGATCACCCAAGGAAGAAAAATGTGTTTTCATTTGTTTTGTAATAATCTCTCATATTAGACCTTAAAAATCATCAACCTTCCGAACTGAAATCCAAACCGAAGTCCACCAAAAATCAGCCCACACCCCCTATTTATAAGCCCTTAGCCTTCTTTTGCATGTGTAACAAATGAAAAATGTGAGAAAAATGTCATATGGGTTTGATGTCAATGTTTCGAAATACGGTAATGGTTGTTTGGCTAAGAGGGGTGTCGCAATAAGAGGGTGGCACGTGGGCACCTATCACGGTAATAGGTCGACCATTACCTATATTGGTAAAAAAATGAGGAGAACCATCATGAACAATAATTCATTATTTTTTTATATATGCAAAACAATTTTAATAAAATTGAAGTTGTACGTGTGGAATCAATCCATCTAGATTTACATTATTTTTAATATCAAGATATAGCCATAATAATTTAACATTCAATTGTTTAATTTCATTAACTTTATACCTCTAATAATTATATTACACTATTCATAATCCTAAGAAAATCATTCTATCAAAAAAATCAATGCACAAATACAATCTCTCTATGCAAATTTAGCTTTGGTTTTAGTTAAGTGAAAGTAATACAATTCAAAGGTGATTAACAAAAAAATAAATGAAGTTAGTGCTAATGCTAAGTTGTTTGACTTTTTTATTGTTTTTGATGTGGCTTTATCACTTTCAATAAAATGTGTTTTTAAAAGAGAAAGACAAACGATAATGAGTTGTACTACTCTTATTTATGAAAACGATGTATTTGCTGATTTATTTGAGAAAAGAAAAAAAATGGGTTGTCCTCTTCCCCGTACTCTTTTTTGTGGCTTTCTCTGTTGTACGTATTTGGGAAGGAAATAGCTCATTCATTCAGCACCGTACTATATATTGTCCACCTTCATCTCACAGTCTCATCCATTTTCCCGGCCCAACCCTCCCCATATTGTCGCCCTACCTTTCAGTAGTACAACCTACTGCGATGAGATGGGGGGAGGGTGCCCACCCCCACCACCCTTGGATCTGCCACTGTTTGGATCTATATTAATCATTAGCCATAAGTTTACCACGTCCTCTTATAGCAGTTCACTTCATAACCAAGTTATTAGCTAGACATGTCTATAGATGGATATATATACATATATCGTTGTTATGTGTTTGAGCGATAGAAATCCGGCCTACGCTCGTAACCCTTAAAATGAATCAGAGTTCCAAAAGGCTCAGGAGAATGATCATAGTTGCATATCTCGTCACTCCCAAGCAAGTGACTGGACGAGTGGACTAAGGATCGAGGGGACCTTTAATGCTCTGCGTACCGCTACTTAAAAGGGGATCTGTTGTGGGACTTGGATAGTTTAGTGAACTGCGGGACATTCATCACCAATGTTTGCACTCGCGTCAAACCGCGATTCGGTCTCCATATAAATAAAATAACAATAAAAATAAAAATGTTACAGCAATTCTGAGTTTTACAATTGCCACGTGGGAAATGGGTTAATTGTAATTAGTTGAATTGCTAGAAGCTTTAAATAGCTTTTGTTACCTCTGTAATTCGGCATTCCAGATTAATGAAATTCTCAATTCTCCTCTCAATGTCTCTCTCTCAATTCTATTCCTTGTGTTCTTGAAATTCTCTCTGTTGATTGTGCTTCCAAATCTATCAATCATGAGGTTAATTTCTCAAGTTGTTGTTCAATTTGATGAACATTAGCTCATTTGGTTCCATTTATGCGTATGATACAGAAATTCTGCATCAAAAAAGGAAACGGGGAATACGGTAACGACTAACGAGCATGTGCGTGTGCTGTCTTTGTGCAGTGCCACTCGCGAAAAAGACAGTAAGAACATGTTGGAAGCCTCCTTCCTGAAATCGACGAATCTACAAAATCACCGCTGCTTAGAGAATCCAAACACTCAAGAGTGTGTTGCAATTAAGGTCGTGAACCCGAAGCTAGCGACACAAAAAGACATTCTCTATAACAAACGAGATAGGTTTGGAAATCTTTCATCTTTCATATGACGTAATTAATTCCATAAAAAGCCCGATAAACATTGTATTACTATTATACGTACTGAAAGTCGTGGACTATATCCTTTCATGGTAACTTGCTCTCACACTTTTATGCCATGATCAAACGATAGAAAAACAAAATTCTTGGGATCCTATGCATGTGCTTATTTAATTTGCCGGTGTTCGAAGTCTCGAGCCTATAGCTAATCGAATCTATATACTTAGAGCTCTTTGTCGAAAACCACCCGTATGAGAGACCATATTACACTTAACCACCCACTTAATAACTATTTACCGTAAACCACCCGTATAATGGGTTCCGTTAGCAAATGACCACCCCTAGCCATATGCCGTTAAAGTTCCGTCAAGTGTGTGTTTGAGAAATTACGTTTGGTGCCCTTAAGTTTTTGGCTTTTCCGAATGGTGCCCTAAAAAAAAACTTATTCCGCGTGGTACCCTCGAACTTTTCAGAAAGTTCGCCCCGTACCCCTGAACTTTTAAAAAGTTCGCCGTATGCCCTTTTTTTTATTTTTCCTCAAAATTTTCGCTTTTTTGCGGTTTTTTTGTTACGAAAAAATAAATAATAATTATTTTAGTGACTATAAATGAATAAAATAAGTGAAACAACTATATATAGAAAAGTTTGCATCCTTTTTAATTTTTTATTTAAAACTCTTTTTCATTTTGTAATGTAAAAAAATATTTATTATGTTTTATTAACATAGTGTATTAAAAAAATACAACCACTTTAATATTTAATTTGATTTTAATCAAATAGTATAAAATTTATCATAAATTAAATTGGTACACATTAAATAAAAAAAAGTGTGTTAGCTTTATTGGTTAATTATTAGTATTTTTTTAGAAAGATTCAACTATAATTTGTATTTTCATCTCAAATATTACTTGGTAGGTGTTCTTAAGTAGATGTTTTTAATTACTTTTATATATTCACCTATTTAATTATTATTTTTTGTAAAAAAACCCGCAAAAAAACGAAAATTTTGAGGAAAAATAAAAAAAAGGGCATACGGCGAACTTTTTAAAAGTTTAGGGGTACGGGGCGAACTTTCTGAAAAGTTCGAGGGTACCATGCGGAATAAGTTTTTTTTTAGGGCACCATCCGGAAAAGTCAAAAACTTTAGGGCACCAAACGTAATTTCCCAAACACACGCTTGACGGAACTTTAACGACATATGGCTAGGGGTGTTCATTTGCTAACGGAACCCATTATATGGGTGGTTTACGGGAAATAGTTATTGAGCGGGTGGTTAAGTGTAATATGGCCTATCATACGGGTGGTTTTCGACAAAGAGCTCGTATACTTAATTAGAGGGAAATCTTTCACGCCAATTACCAATTATGTTTCTTGAGTCCACATGTTTTTAACTCCGCTTGTGTATTTGAATGATACGCAACCGGTCCCAAGCCCGGAAAAAGGAGGAGGGGAGACATGTTTTCAACTTGACTTGTGTTTTAGGGTTTTGGTTGAGAATATTGCTGCTCTTATATTATTAACTAGTTGAAGACCCGTATTATGTACGGATAATAACCGTTTTTTATTCCATACTCATATACAGTTAAATCTCTATAAATTAATAGGGTCGGGACCAGTGACCAGAGTATTTTATTATTTTATAGAGATATTAATTCATCGATAAATTAATATTTATTAATTTATAGAGATTTTAGCTATAGAGATATTCCAGTAAAATATTATCTTATGTAACTAAATTAAACTTAGGAAAATTAGCTTAAAATAGTACCAAGTATTGTCATTGAACCAAAAATAATACCAACTACAATAGAATCATACTTTACTAAGTTTTGAAAGTTCTCTTAGTTATATATATATATATGTAATTTTTCATATATTTATTAATTTATGATTTTATTGGGACCTTATATTTCTATAGGGGTTTTTTGAAAATTTATTATCTTATTATCTTATCGAAAATCGTCAAATTTTACACTAGCCGAAGTCGGGACTGGAGAAAAATATTAGTTTACCGAGTTTATTAATTTATCGAGTATTATTTTATGGAGGTTGTACTGTATATTGTATGAAGATTATTTTAATAACTAAAAGATATAAATTGTATGGGATGTGTGTAAAAGATAAATTTTCATCCTCATATTTCTAACGTGTATATTAAAAGATATGAATTATATGAGATTTGTTCAAAAGATAATTTTCAGAAAGATCTTTATTGGATAATATCTTAATTGGTTAATAATTTTACGTGATGTTTATTGGATAAGATCTAAAAACTATCATTTATATGAGATGGTTGATCTCTTAATACGGAAATATATGCATAGAGATTCTAGTTAACGTAATTTTCCATTTTGATATGTGATCCAATTATAGTACACAATTCTATTAATTTTTGGTTAATAATTTTATTTTGTTAATAAGATTAGTAATTAAATAAAATAAAAAGTTTCTTAAAAAAAAGAAAAATAAAAAGTTTCTTAAAAAAAAGAAAAATAAAAAGTTAATACTCCGTAATTGTTAAAATAAAAATATTATTTTATTCAAAATTGATGAGGTGGTGTAATTTTTAACAAAGACATAGGTTCCACTTTATACTGTATTGGAGTAGTAGATTTGAAGTTCGCACCCAAGTAAGCTTGCTAGAGTCTAGGGAATTTACTATAATACAGTATAAAGCGGAACCCAAGTCTTTGTTAAAATTTGTGCCACGTCATCAACCCTGAATAAAATAATAATTTTATTTTTTGCATTGATTTTCAAAAAATAACTTATATATCTTTTTGATATCTTATCCAATTTCCTTATGTATACTTAATATGTTACTCAATTATATATCCTTATATGAATAAGGAAATTCAAGTGATTTTCTTTTATATTCTTTACAATTCTTTCTTATTAATTAGTATACATTTTTGTCATTATTGAATCTTGAAAAATAGTGAAAAATTTCACATGTGTCAATAGTATATTCATTAATAATATAAATTTGAAATTTTGAATAGAACTATTTTAGAATTAAAATTGTATGAATAAAAGTACATATATAGGTCAATAGGTTCGGACTTTGGTCTATCGGGTTTGGATTATAAGTTCCCGAGTTAAAAGCGTATTCATATCAAAATTCAATCTCAAATCGGTTAATTCGGTTTTATATTTACATTACCCGTACATGGTACGGGGTTTGTACTAGTTAAATTTCATGACAAAGGATTTTCATCCGTCTAATTGTGCTCGAAGCCATGGAATCGAGTCTTCAGCTACCCACCAAGGCCACCATACATCTTGCACAGATAAAATACCATGGTTTTAAATCCCTAATCTATTGAGATATAATTATATACCTAATATAGAGACATAGTATGTATGCCCACTAATACTAGCATTAACATGAGATCTTCTTCTAAGTTTTATAATTAAGATAAAACTAGCAGATGACCCGCACCTTGTACGGGATGTTATTTATTTATTTATTATCTTGTATATGAAATTATTATAATATAATCATGTGTCTTCTTTTGGATTATAAAATAACATAATTATTATATAACATCAAATATTTATATTAAAATATATTATATTTATATATTAACTTTTTACACATACGTAAACAAATATTTATATGATTGATGAAAAATTATATAAGATAAGAATGCATTATCAAATTGAGATAAGATTGAGATTTATATGTAATGATAACTCAAAATCTAAGATATAAAATTAAGTTTTAATAAGATAAATTTTTAATGGGTGATGGTGTGGCACAATATGGAGGAAGAATTTGTGGATAATAGAGGAAGAATGACATTGACATACGATAAGATGCATTATCACATTTTATTAAAAATTGATAAAAATCTTTTGACATTTAAAGTAAATTGCATATACTAACTTATATAATAAAATTAATAATTTTAAATAAAAACTCAGATTAATATATTATTATAGTAAATATATAGATAATATTTAATAAGATAAAATAGAAAACCAAATTATCTCGCATATATATGTTATTATTTTCTTAAAAAAGTATTAAAAAAGAAATATATAAATATTTGGCAAAAATGTTAACGAATCATTATCTTGATTAAGAAATCTATCTTTTTTATCGAAAGCGTAATCATTATGTAATATTAAAGATATATTTATGGTAAATATAACATCTAATTTTTTTTATTGAGATTTTAATATGACATGATAATAAAAATATATTTAATATATTACTTTAATAGAATTAAAATTTGGCACCAATATAGTGGTAGAATTTGCTACCATTGACGATTTTCAAACAATAACATAATAAAATTACGAAAATTAAGTTATAATTAATATGCTATTTAATTAAATGGGTAAAATTTTATGATTATGATTTATACATTATGATTAAATAAAAATATTTTTAAGATAAAAAGTTTATAATAGATCTATGTACTTATTAAATGGGAATAATGATAAGATTGGGGTTAATTAAACAATTCAAATTATAAGATAAAACTAATATCTTAAATAAATATATATAAGATTATGATAAAATCAAGATTTAATAAGATAATTGCTTAAATAAGGGGGGTGATGTGGCACAATATGGTGACATAATTTGTTGCCGCTTTAGTATATAGTAATAGATAGATGTTTGTTTTAGAGCTCAAACGGTCCAATAGTATGCACCCGGGTTGTACAGAGGAATGCAATTGAAGAGAGTTCAAAAAAATAAAAAGTAAAAAAATCTTGTTAAGTAACTTAACAAAATAATAAGAAGAGGAAGGGCCCAACCGGGTTCGAACCGGTGACCTCTTGATCTGCAGTCAAATGCTCTACCACTGAGCTATGGACCCTTTTTGCTCTTTTGTTCCTTTTTGTTATTTTTATTTGTTGTTGTCTTGATGTACCTTTTATTTGACCACATGTCCTGAAATCTATAAACTTTATTTAGTAATAATACTAAAAGTTTTTGTTTAGCAAAGTTTAAAGTTAGAAGAGATACTTTTAAGTTTTGAGTTACATTGATAAATGCAAACCCTATAAACTATGAACTCTTTTTTTTTTTGGTTGAAAAACTATGAACTCTTTTTTTGGTTGAAAAAACTATGAACTCTTTTGAACCTTTAGGATTTTTATGAATAAATGTGATAATCAAACAATAGATAATATATATAGATCGCTAATGAAATCATTGAATCAGTTTCATACTCCCCGTATCAAAATTGCAATTGTAATTCGTAACTAAGTCATCTCAAGATTAGGACTCTTCTCGTACAAGTTCATACTACTCCTTCCACCTACTCCAAAAGTAAATACAAATTGTTCCTTCGTGACCCCACTCATGTAACACGACATGTATTTTAGACATTGCACTGACCCGTATAATGCATATATTTTTTTTTGGTCGGAAGGAGAGGCGGCACTCTTCGTGCCCTCAAGGGGCATTTTATTAATTATAAAAAATGGCTAAGTAGTACGCAAGCGGGGGATAGCCCGGCCCCTAACATCATCCAGCAGAAGAGAAATAACACCCTCGGGAGGGTCACGCAATACATGAAATCCAGTTTGAAACGAAAAAGCAAAAGAGGCAAGATAGTCAGCAACAGAGTTAGCTTCCCTAAAAACATGACGAAACTAGACATCCCAGTTTCTACGAATAAAGCTTTGGCACCTAGATACCAAGCTAGCTAAAGGATGACTACGATCTATAGGCCGTCCTAGAAGTAAAATCACAAGTTGCGAATCCACCTCCAGAGAAACCCTCCTGTAGCCCCTGCTCCAAGCAAGCTGCAATCCCTGTGCAACACCCCAGAGCTCTGCCATAGGAACAATACATAAACCAATGTTGTGGACAAACCCAACCTGCCACGAGCCGGCACTATCACGTATAACACCAGCAGCTGCAGCCAGGCCCCCATCTCTCACCGAACCATCTGTGTTAATCTTGACCCACCCTTCGCGCGGTCTAGACCAAGACACCTCTACCACTTCCGAGCGGCGTGGAGCAGAAGTCGACCTAGCCTCCATAGCGCGGGCGTACTCTTGAGCATAAGCAATGATGAACGACGCTCTATTTCCACTAAAAGTCTCCTGTTGAAAAACAAATAGATTACGCCATCGCCATATCCACCATAAGGCAATAGTAAAAAAGTCAGCCCAGACGATATTCCCATGGACACGTCGGGTACAGGCAATATTAATACGAATCCAGTAAGCATAGTCGGAGTCGAAAAAGACTTCCCTAGGAAGAGGAGGGTGAAGATCATTCCAAAGACGGGAAGTGATATCACAATCCCGTAAAAGGTGGACCAACGACTCCTCCTCAGTTGTGCACCTCGAGCAAAGGGCATTAACGGCGATGTGGCGCCTAACCCGCTCTTGATTCGTAAGAATAACCCCTCTGAGAGAAAGTAATAGAAACAATCTTTGGCGCTCAGGGACCTGCAGTTTCCATACTCGCTCAAAAGTGCTGAAGTCGCCCGAGCTCGGGAGACGATTCTTGATCACGGTCCGGTAGGCCGACTACACAGAAAACTGCCCCGAAGCCGACCCCCGCCAGCTCAACACATCCTCCTCAGTCGGGTCCTCCGAGATGACAACGGCAGCCAGCAGCAACAGAAAACGGTTGGGCAACAACGGATTGAGGATTGCCCAGTTCCAGCCGATGCCAGGCAGCCACAGCTCACGGACACACTTAGAGCGATCCGCCGGCGTGATAGGAGTTATAACAACCTGCTCGAGCGGCACATCAGCGAGCCACACATCAACCTAGAAACGAGTTTGCAAGCCCCCTCTAATACACCAGCGGGAGCCTGGAGAAACAACCCTATCAACCCCCTTCTTGATAGCACGCCAAATATGAGAGGCACCGGGTCGATCATTTGAGAACGGCCTCACATACTTGGTGCGCACGACGTCAGTCCAAAGCTTGTCCTTGTCGGTGAGGAAACGCCAAGCAAGCTTTGCCGAAACCACCGAGTTCAGATCAGCCATGTGACGTAATCCAAGACCCCCTACATTCTTAGGCAAGCATATGTCGTCCCATGGAAGGAGGTGAATGCGGCGGTGCTCATCCGAGCCACCCCACACAAACCGGCTAATAATTCCATCAATCTTAGAACAAATCTCAATCGGGATCGACACGGTCACCATCGTGTAGACAGGGAGAGACGAAAGGACCGATTTAGCAAGAGTAACACGACCCGCCATGCTCAAATATTTCCCTTGCCACCCACGAAGCTTAGCATTAAATTTCTCCAGCAAAGGCGTGAAAGAGACATTCTTCAAACGATCATGAATATTCATGCCCAGATATTTACCAAGGTCCAAGGTTAACTCAAAGCCACTCTCATAAGCTAAAGCTTCCCTAAGATCCTGGCTGACGTTTCGGGAGACGAAGAGACGTGACTTAGAGGCATTTACACGCTGGCCCGACGCCCCACAAAACTCATCAAGCACATCCCGAATCACTGTAACCTGCTCAACAGAAGCTTCCGCAAATAAGATAATATCGTCAGCAAACATCATATGAGATAAGAGAGGGCCACCACGGCAAAGCTGAACAGGTTTCCAACCACGACGGGCAACGGCATCATTGATCATATGGCTCAACCTCTCGATACAAAGGACGAAGAGATAAGGGGAGATAGGATCGCCTTGTCTCACTCCACGTGAAGGAATGAAAGACTCAGATAGCTCGCCATTCCATATCAGACGAAAGGAGGCCGAGTCAATGCATTCACTAATCCACTCAACCCACCTAGACGGGAAGCCAGCATCTTTCAGTGTATCAACAACAAACTCCCACCGAAGGCGATCATAGGCTTTCTCAAGGTCAAGTTTGAGAAGCATCCAGCCCTTAGCCCCAACTTTAGCTTTCATTGAGTTCACCACTTCTTGCACTACAATAATGTTGTCCGTAATAAGACGTCCAAGCAAGAAGCTCCCTTGAGTAGGGCCGATCAGAAGCTGCAAGACGCGCTTCATCTTAGTAACAAGGACCTTTGTAATAATTTTATAGAGAACATTACAAAGGCTGATAGGGCGAAATTGGCTTATACGCTCAGGTTCATCAACTTTGGCAATCAGAGCAATCAGAGTTTCATTGAGACCCTCAGGCATACAAGCGGTCCTAAAAAATTCCCGAACAGCTGTACAAACCGAAGGACCAACCGTGTCCCAACATTTCTGATAGAAGATGGACTGGAAGCCGTCACTGCCTGGCGCCTTGTATGCCCCCATACTTTTTACTGCATTAACAATTTCAGCATCAGAGGCCGGCAGCTGTAATTCATTCCAAATATCATCCGAAATCGCAGGAAAGCACCCACTAGGAAGGGTGATCGGGCCATTCTCGGCAGCTGGAAGCGTGTACAGATTAGCGAAGAAATTCACAGCGTGCTGCTCGAGCGTCGTTCTCTCTTCAATCCAAACACCCTCAGAGTTGCACAAAGTTTCAATTCTGTTTCTTCGACGTCTTATGATCGTGGACATGTGAAAAAATTTCGTATTACGGTTGCCAACTTGTAACCATTGAATACGAGATTTTTGCATCCAGAGAAGCTCCTCCTGTTCAAGAACATTCTCAAGCTCAGAGGACATCCGACTTTCTAGAGAGATCAAGTGATCAGAGGGCGAAGCATTCAATTGACTCCGAACAGTGTCCAGCTGAGTAGATAAACTCAGTTTCTTGTGATCAATGTGCCCGAACTCACGACGATTCCACTCGAGCAACTTGATCTTCAATTCAGCAAGGGCTAGAGGGGTCGGGCTATCCCTGTTCCAAGATTGCCTAACGAAAGCAAGGAAACCCGGGTGAAGGATCCAAGCAGCCTCAAACCGGAAAGGGCGTCTGGCGAGATCATACCTCAAGGTCGGATTAAGGTTCAGCAGTAGGGGAACATGATCCGAGGCTATTCGGGGGAGATGGCGCACGCAAGCGTTCGGCCAAAGGAGCCGAGCGGCCGGATTCATAAAGACCCTGTCGAGGCGCTTGGCCACGTAGGTCCGCGCACAAGAGCCCCTGAACCAAGTGAAAGGTTGTCCGCAAAAACCCAGATCGATCAGCGAAGCCTGATTCACACAATCAACAAATTCAGCGGTGTCAGTAGCCAACATACCGGAGGCACCCTGCCGTTCACTAGTGTGGAGAATGCAATTGAAATCACCCCCAACAATAAGGGGTTCAAGAATGGGCTCGACTTCAGCAAGGAGGTCTTTCCAGAACTGGCGACGGCGACTGGGAGAAGGAGGTGCGTAGACCGCAACAATATGGAAACGGATGGCATCTCTCTGAATAGTAGCATGAATAGACGAATCGGTAATATTGGTAATGGTGAGATTGGTCGAGCCCCTATTCCATAGCAACCACAAACCACCAGAGCGACCCGAAGGGTCAATACGATAGGAATCTGTGAATCTGAGCCGATCACAAACATCTCGAGCATGGTCCCCCGAGATACGAGGTTCCGAGACAATTAGAGCATCAATCTTGTGTCGTTTCGCAAGGTACTTTGCCGCCCTGCGGAAGCCCGGTTTCCCGGCTCCAAAACAATTCCAGAAAATGCAATTCATTAACAACCGGAGGAGTTACGGGTTGCTTCGGACCCGGGAATAACAACTTGCGTGTTAGAATTGTTAGGAGACTGACCTGGAGGATGGAGTACGGGGCCCAAAGGTTGGCCATTAGTGGTTCCATTCACAGTTTGACGTGGATCTAAGGGCGGGAACTCAGTTACGTCGAAAACTGTGTCAAGAGAGTCGGACGTTCTAGCCCGTTTCCCTTTCGTAATGTCCGTGGGCGGAGCCGACGTTGCAAGTGAGAAATCCACACTCCGTTGCTCAGAGCTGGTGCTCACCTTGCGATTATTCCTCCGGGTGTTCTTCGGAGCGGTAGAGCTAGGAGTATTGTTACGGCTCCTATTGCTCTTGTCCTCCGGAATACGAGGAGTGGCCTTGTGGTGGCTAGTTTCCACCTCAGTAACAACAGCCTTCCCTTTGTCCTGCATATTCCCACGCCCTGCCTTAGTCGCAGCAGATGAAGACCCTGCCGCAGTTTCCGATGGGCCGGTGGGTGCTGGAGTTTTCTTAGCAGGTTTGGCAGGGCCAGCCCGACCATCCACTGGCTTACTTGGAGAGGTATCCCTATCCGGTGTGGATTTCGGACGGCGACGACGTTGGACTACTGTCCAATCGCCATACCTGGGATCATTCAGCGAAGGGATAGCGGGATCACGATCAGAGACAACAGGAGTCGATGTCATAGTAGGAGCCTGATCCGGATTTCCTGCAGTAAAAACGATGGGGCATCGAGAATCTTGGTGCCCATATTTGCCACATTTAATGCAAATGATGTGCAAGCCCTCATATTCCACTCGAAAGCGGCGCCCATCAATAATAACATTCCCCTTCAGGGGTCTAGTGATGTTGACTTCCACGCACACATGGGCGTAACGACATCGATCCGAGAGTAAAGTCTTTCTGTCAACTCTTAAGGGACGCCCAACCCCAGCCGCTAACTCCAGCAAGGTTGTTTCTTCATACAGCACCATGGGAAGGCCTGAAATACGAATCCACACCGGGGTCGTATTGATAACGTCCGTGAATGGATCAAAATCAATGTTCCAAGGTCGAACAATGAGGTAGTTTCCAAACACCATCCACGGGCCACCCATAAGGGCGCGCAGGTAGTCTTCTTCGACCGAGAATTTGGCCACATAGTACCCATTCGGAAGGTCAGCAACAGAGAAGTTCCCAACCGGCTTCCACAGTTCACGGAGTTTCTTATCCATGATGGCGTGTTGGACAAGACTCCCAAGCGGCTTGATAACGAGCGAAGACTGCCAGACAGTAGCCAAGGTTTGAATCATATCAGCTTTGATGTTAAACACCGGATCACCATCTTCACGTTCCGGAAACGATAACGCCAGACTTTCCCGGACGAAAGTAGGCTTCAAAATCATACGTTCGACAGCACCGTCCTCGGATCGAACTTCTTTCCAAGGAGCATCGACAAAGGGCGGTTCAACCACAGCAGTCAAGGCCAAAGACGCGTCAGTAGACCCATCCAACATCACTCGGTCCCCACCATCGTCCACTAGTGGGGCGCCAGCCACCGTGCCCAGCGGCATGCTCATCGGAGAGGAGAGCAAAATACGGAACCCTAAATCGCCAGGCAGGCGCGCGTAGAAGGGCGCGTGCAAATTACAATTTACCGTTTAATGCGTATATGATTCTCCTCTCCCCAACCACTATACATGTTAATTAATCAAAAACATTGGTTCTCTTATTTTCTTTTACACAAATTCAAAAGAAAGGAGATTGCTAGTAAAGAGAGAGAATAAAGAGGCAAAAGCACCCACACTAACTAACTTTAATTTGCTAGTAGAGAATTTGGCTCCCACCTCACTCCAGCTCTTGCTTAATTGCTTAGGCCCTTTACTTTGGTAACCTTTGTGTTTTGTGCCCGCTTGCTATTCTCCTAAATCACAATTCACACAAACATCTCACAACACACCAAGGGCAACAACAACGTAACTATGGATCAGCATGAAGAATACGGTGACCCTAATGAGATCCCAACCCACCACCTCCCTACGGCGATGTCCGACTACCAAAACGCGTCCGGCCACCTGAGCCACCACTCCAACCCCAACATGGGCGACCACCAACGTCCCCCCTCCGGCCACCTGAGCCACCACCCCCACCCCAACATGGCCGACCTCGATAGATACCCCTCCGGCCACCCTCTCCGCTCCAACTCCAAGATGTCCGACCTCCAAAACCACTCGGGCCGCCACCCCCCTCCGAAGATGGCCGACCTCGAACACCCCTCGGGCCACCACCACAACGGAAGACCGCCCGTCCAATACTACCAGCCCTCCCCACAACTCCCTCCCCAAGCCGGAAAACACAAGCGCCGCCCGCCCCAATACTCCCCGCCCCCGCCACAACCCTACAGGCACGGTGGCCGCCAATCCTCGAAAGCCGGAGCCTTCGCGGCCATCGCAACCCTAGTCCTTCTCATGGCCCTCACCGCCCTCATCCTCTACCTCATCTACCGCCCCAAGACACCCCACTTCACCGTCGTCGCCGCCACCATCTACCTTCTCAACTCCACCTCCGCCCCGCCGCCCACCGCCTCCTTCCTGGCCGCCACCATCCAATTCACGGTGGTCACGCGCAACCCCCACCGGCACACGGCCCTCAACTACGACCACCTGACCGCGCAAGTGTTCTACCGGGACCAGCCCATCACGCCGCCATCCGACCTCCCTCCCCTCCACCACAGCCGCCGCACCACGGTGGTGTTCTCCCCCGTGCTCGGGGGCGGGGAGCCCGTGCCCGTGGCCCCCGGGATCGTGGAGGGGCTGGCCGCGGACGAGATTTACGGGGTCATGGGGCTCAGGCTGGCGCTCACGGGCAGGGTCAGGTACAAGGCCGGGATCATAAAGAGCGCGCACTATGGAGTGTACGTGGGCTGTGATTTGTTGATCGGTGTCAAGAAAGCCGTTGTTGGGCCCGTTCCCTTGCTTGCTAGTCACGACTGCAAAGTCGACATGTAATTTCCCTTTTTTTTTTACTTGTTAGTTGGTTTTTACACCTTTTGCTTCTTGGGTTTGTAAGCCTTTGGAGCAGGGAGCTGGAGGTCGATTTAATTTGAAGTTATTAACTGTAATATTTTATGATGGGAAATAAACGAATATGGTTTGTCCTAGATAGATTCTTGTGTGTGATAGAAGTCACTAGGAGAACGTGAACGCAGAATTTGACTGTGCGTTAATGTCTTTATTTATTGGCGGCCGGTTAGAGCCTACATGTAATGAAGTAGAACTTGAAACACTAAAAAGTACAAACGCAGGTAATTTTTTGCAACGATTTTGGGTTTGCATATGATCGATCAACACTTCACAAAATTACGAGCAATGCTAAAATTAAGTCTTGCAAAATGCATGGAAGGCCGATGTATAGCGATTTAGTGTGACAAGGCAAGTACGCAAGCATCGTATATGTTGATGGAGTGTGGTGACACGATCGCATGCAAGTGATAACACCTGGCGAAGTATTTTGGCAAAATGTGTAAGGTGATTGGTGTCATCACTCCCTACAATATAATGTGAACATCTTTGTTTGATACTTATCTAGTCTTCCAGCTTTAAAGGAAGATGGACCCATCAATATAATATAATCCTAGTATACAGGTCCCTAATTATCATCATACTTGTGAATCCTTTATAAAAAGAGACGATGAACTAAGTTTACTAAGTCGGTTTCTTAACCGAATTAGTAGCTCTCATATTATTTGGTACATGCGCCTAATCATCAAGCTCAATAGTGCTTCCACGTATAAGTCGGGTCGGGATCTCCTATACTCCATATCATTAATATATGTTAATGCCGTTGAAATTCAATGCTATATGCTTAAGGTTTTGGAATACAAATACAATCTCCAAAGTGAAATCCCAATCCCTTCATCATGCGCGCCAAAGCAGGATTCTTTAGGGCTAGCTAAGCTAGCTAGGAGGTGTTGCACGTACTTTAATGCCCAAACTACTATTGTAAGCTTCTTCTAATCAAGAAGTGTGGTAAGGGGATCAGATTCCTTCTGTTTTTTAATTGAAAAGGTGAATTTTCAACAGCTTCCTTCCGTTAATAAAGTGTCAAACCACTTTAGTTAATGTGTGTGTATACACACAATACACATACACAAAAAGACATTATAGGACTTGGACAAGGGCATGGCTTGTCTGCTAACTAGTGCTGGAACTGGAATATATGCCTTGGTTCTATAAAATGCAGTATTTTGACTTTATAAGTCAGTCATAAACGACCAGCACAAAAAGCCTAATTGCTTGCTTCAATTCGGGTGCATGTGTCCACACTGTATTATAAGTTTTTTTCTGCATATGATAAGAACACATAAACTATTAATCTGCACCGTAGGGTAGATGTTCATCTAACGGTCAATATTGTTTTGCATAAAACAGATTCACACGTATGACATCACATAAGTAATGGGCCCTCCCTATATAAAAGTGTTGTGATATACAAAGACGACCCATCGGCCCAAGTCTCGCGTACAATATGTGCACTATGCAGGCTACTTTAAAAATCTACCTTGTAGTCCTGTGCTTCCTCTACCTACTACAGTTCTGTATCATACGCCCACCGTTTCCGATCCTTAGCCCCGACCCAGAATCTGGCCTCGACCGATCCTTGTCAATGTCGTCGTCCGACAACAAGAGGGAAGTACACGGGGTCAAGATCTGGACCAACCCCCCGGAGTCCGTTCTCTCGGATCTCGGAGTCTTCGCCGAGTGGAAGAGGTTCGCCTCCGATCCGGCCAAGATCCCTTGGACCTTTGATTCCGGCAGGGAGAAGATGTACCTTCTCAAGGGCAAAGTCACCGTCTACTGCGACGGCCACCACGACGAGCCCTTCCAGATCGCCGCCGGCGACCTCGTCGAGTTCCCCGCCGGTATGAAGATCATCTTCGAAATTGTCGAGGCCCTCGACAAGCACTTCCTCGTTATTAAGGACTAGATTATGTAATTTTACTAATGTTTATAATTACTGTCGGGGTTGGATCTTGCAAACGCTATTAGAATTACTAGTCTTGCCGATTTCTTGGTTTTCCTCTCTGCCGAATCCTAGTAGTCTTCTTTTGGTGTTCATGCAAGCAGGCATTCGTTTTCGGTAGTAAAAACCCTAATTGTTCATGCCCCACTTTGCAATAGTTTGGGCTGGATTTTAAGTGGACGTATATTAGGGCTATGGCCCAATTCTCTGTTTTTTTTATATGGTCCAATTGGATGATCCAGATGAAATATGACTCGTATTCGCATTGTAAAAACTAAAAAGGTTGGGGTTTTTATGCAAAATTGTGGCGTATATAGTAAAATGACTCAAGTATGAAATAGATGATATAACTTCCTTATTGAAAAATTTGTTTGATTTGTAAATTAACAAGTTTGAGCGTAATTTATGTTGTGCCGAGTTGAAGTACATGAACAAGTGTGATTACTCTCATGAATATAAGTCAAAACTACGTAGGTTTGGTGATAAATTTCAAAATATGTTGTTTGTAATTTTATTTGTTTGTATGAATAATTAGGCAACAAAGTTGCTTACAAGTTCGTTTGATAAACAAACTAAATAAAATGCCTCGCAAGCTGAGTTTGATAAGCCTTTAATTGAACTTAGCTCAAACAAAATTTGAGTCAAGCACGGGGTCAACAGATTAAACCAAGTACTTGATGAGGCAACAACATGTTTGGCAACGTTGCTTGCACTTAGCGAATCTTTGATGAGTCGAGCAACGGACACGACCATTGGAAAGATCTCAAATGAAATGGGTTCATTGGACGATTATGGCCGTCATTGTCCAAGAGAGTAGATAGGCTGCCTATCAAAAACAGCCACGTCAGCCCCTCGATATCCAGAAATGCGCAAACGAGTGGTCGTCTCCCCCTCTCATCCCTCCCATCTTCAGCATACCGGTCCCTAGTTAAACCATCTCCACACTTTGCACTTAATCTTACCTGATCCAAACCAAAAAACAAACAAATAATCCACTAAACTCTCAAACTCAACAATAATCCCCTATTTGTGTGGACACCCATTTTTGGTACTTGTAATCGCTCCGCTCCAACCTCTCAGAGGCAAAACATCAAACACCCTTGCAGGCACAACACAAGCACAAAGAAAAAAGAGCGATGGCCACAGCCACAGCCACATCTCTGTCTTCATCTTCCCGACCCTTGGTGGACACCAGAGCTCCATGCCAGGCCACGTCACCCCAATGCGTGTCCCTCCCTCCTCCCCAGAGCCGCGTCGGCAAGGCCACCGCTTACTGTACGACCCCCAACCCCTTCTTGGTTTCTGACCAAGCTTCTTCTTCTGAGTTCTGACTTGGTTTGCTTTTCAGGCCGGAAGATTGCCAGGAACGTGGCGTCCATGGCGACCACCGGAGACTCGCCGCTGCTGACCAGAGAAGAGCCTCCGCCGCCGCCCCCGCCCTCGTCGGCCCCACCTGCGCCGCTGGCGGAGGTCTCCGACACTGACTTGCCAGTCATGCTCAAGACCATCCAAGACGCTGTATGTCTTTATTAGCCTGATTATGGGTCCGTTTGGTAACTTAGTGATGCTGATCGATTGCTGCATCAGCATTGAGTTACCAAACGGACCCTATATATTTGGTGTTCTTTTTCCTTTGTTGCATCTTTTAATGATTGTTATGAGGTGGTGGTGTTACTAGTGGGACAAGGTTGAAGACAAGTATGCGGTGTCGTCTTTGGGCTTGGCCGCTGTAGTTGCGCTCTGTGGAGCCTCTGGGATGATCTCTGTAAGTTTAATCTCCTTTACAGATTGAGGTTGAGTAAGTGGCAATGCAACAAATGGTTGATTTGTGGTTGTGGGCATGGATTGTTGTTGTTACACAGGCAATTGACAGGCTCCCATTGATTCCGGGTGCGTTTGAGCTTGTGGGCATTGGCTATACTGGGGTAATTAGTGAATTCTTATGAGCTAGTTTTACCAGATCATTTCATTCACTACCTTATTTGATACAGTGAAAACCAATTTGTATAGAGATTTTGCTGAATAAGTAACAAACTTTCTTTTGCAGTGGGCTGTTTACCGGAATCTGATCTTCAAACCTGACAGGTAAAAACACAAGGTTTTTGTTTATATGGGCCACCAAATTAGATCAAATATTCAACTTCATCAGCTTTCTACTTGAGGAGGCACTTTAAATTGGTCACAAGATGCTTGCTTTATCAAGATTTTGGAGATTAAATTATGACATTATATTTTCTCAGGGAAACTTTGCTTAGGAAAGTGAAGGACTTGTACAAGGAGATCATAGGTTAGCAGCTGAGGGCAAGAGCATGGAGACCGCGAATAAATATGATGCATGTTAAGAGCTTCTGAAGCTCTCTTCGTTGTGATTACCTAAATTCCTGCTGCCCTGTATCTTCTTCTCTCTCTTAATTCAAACGAATTAATCCTCTTACCACCTTATATTAACTTGTTATGGTGCTTAATTACTTTATACACATAACACTTTTCAACAGATCCATGCACTGAAAAATCTGAAAATGATTCTCCTATTATGCTTCATTATTGTTATTATCAGCATCATGATTACAAATGCCATTCAATCCTCTTTTACCTTACAACAACAACGATAAGTAACGGACTTTAGCACATGATGATTAAGAGGTTGAACAACGGAAACTTAGTCCTTGAAGGATAGCCTGCATATTGTAGGTTCCGTCTACTTGTAGAACTCCATGATCCAAAAGATGTTCACGCGGCATTCAAGTCTGATGCCTGCGAATCCCGCCCCCTTTGCTAAGGCCAGAAACTCTTTCTCGGTTCTCTCCTTTCCTCCCGTGTTATGAGTCATCATCTGCACATCCTTTTTGCTTACGGCTTTGGCTAGATTGCTCGTATCGGGCACTTCTGAAATGATCGATTTGACAACAATGACCTTCCCATTTTTCGGGATAGCATTGTGGCAGTTCCTCAACAATTCCAGTCATGAAGAATCGACTGCGCAACAAAGGAGTATCAACTATGAGGAAGAATGGAATGATGTGAAAGTGAAGCATCTCACCAGCCTTATATATTACGTACCATCATGAAAAGAGCATCTGCACTTGGGACATCCTCAAACATGTCTCCTGCCACATGCTCCATCCCTGTGAAAAAATGCCAAATACGTACGTCCTTAATTAGGCGCGCGTATATTGATATTCAAGATGGACAAAGATTGTGAGGCCGGTTAGAGTTTATGATTGGTACGTACCGGGATGAGAAAGGCCCTGTTTTATGACATGAGGAAGGTCAAAATTGATACCCTTGATGTTGGGATACTTGGTCAAGACGGCCTTTAGGGTTTGTCCTATACCGCCACCAACATCGACAAGCCGATCAATGTTCTCGAAACCGTTGTAGGACTAAAGAACCTTCTTCATTAAGATCGCTGTGTTGTTAGACATTGCGAGGTTGAAGACCTCATTGAATCTGCAGTCTACGGCGGGGTACTCAAACAAGTTCAGCCCATGGGCCTTTTCGAATGCGATTCTTCCTTCCAGCACTGCATCTTTGATTTTGTAACTGCATATATACAACGGTTTTGATATAAAAATAGATCTACCATTAATGTACGTACCTAGCTAGCTTCAAAAAGATGCAAGTTAATACTATTGATAGTTTCATTCAGATCATATGGACGCTACATTACAAGGGTCAGCTGGCTAATGTGAGCCCATCGTCGTGACTTCAATCACATATGGTTGGGATGTGTACTAACCAGCTTTCGACAAAGACTTTATCGCATATCAAACTATATAACGGAGCCATGGAGACTCCGGCGTCGTCCTTGACAAAGTGCCTCCCCACCGGCGTCAACCCGTACACCCTCCTTGTCTCTCCGGCGACGGTGTCGACAGAGAATGCGGCCAGCAGGCGGAGGATCCTCTCCACCATGTTGGCCGCCGACGGGTTGCCCTTCGCGGGAAGCTTGGCCGCCACCTCGGCCGCCGTGAGTAGGCCGGGGCCGGATACGAGATCGAGGAGGCCAAGCTCAATGGCCGCATGCATTGCCATGGGAAACGTGATGGAATCGACGATCATAACCGCCTGTGCCATCGTCTCATCGTTGGGGGCTGCTGCCTGATCTGACGAGCTTGCAGATTTAGTAGTCTGCATTTTGGTGATTGCTTTTCTTTCTTGTTGTTAATTTTGTGCAAGCGAAAGCTGTGCGTATATAGTTGGGATGTTACTTCGACAAACAAAAAAAAAGGTTGGGATGTTACGTTTTACTGATCGAAGAGTGTGCTAGTTTGGTACAGCAGTAAACTAGTTTAACCTGTTAATGTGATTATAAAACCAATTTTATATAAATATATAATGTTAATGATCACGTTTATAATTATAGATCATATATATTTATCTTCTTATTGTGAATAGTGTTTTTTATCAATAATAAATCAACTCATAATGTAAATAAGTTGGATTTGTTTAAAAATTACTTTACGATAGATATCAGGTTTATTAATTTTAAGCATGTTACAACTAATTCTTGGTAAGGGATAATTCATAATTTTCCGGTAATTTTAAGCAATTTTATACGGGATAAGATTATATGAGATTCCAACTATCTAATTCGTATAAAAGAGGGTCCAGTTGATTATTTTATTATAGAAATAATACGTGGCATAATTTTTTTGTAAAGACAATGACTCTGCTTTATACTATAGTAGTATAAATACCCTAATTAATTGCACGTTTTTTCTGAATTTTTAAGGGTCTACCATACCAACATAAATGAAGCTTATCTCCAAGGTTTCAATTTTCCCTTACAAAAATACACTAATTTTTTTTATCAGAACATAAATACACTAATTAGCTGCACGTTTTTTTCTTAACTAGTAAGAACATCTCCAAGAGTATCCCCATATTCTTGGAAAACTCATATTTGGAGATTTTTGGATATTTTTTAGTCCAAAAGTATCCCCATTTGCTTTTCCAAAATAAAGAAAATCTCCAAAATAAGGATAAGCATCTCCATATTTGGGATTATCTCCAAATTGTGTTTTATTTTTCATTCATTCATTTATTTGATTTTTTTTTCAAAGCAAATAAATGCAAAGTTGTTCCTAATAGAATTTTTGGAGAAAAGAGGTGTTGTTTCTCCGTTTTGGAGAAATTTTTAGAGCATCTCTTGGAGATGCTCTAAGGATCTACCAAGAGAAATGAAACTTGAGGAAAAAATCATGGACACAGACGGGACCATATACCGAAATCAGGGTAGGCTACTGAAAAAATCATACTTGGAAATGCTAGTTATATTAATTATTAAGACGAATACTAATTATATTTGGATATATGTACACATGTATTCAACTAATAATCTCTTATGTGAATCCCCCACTAGACTCCTTGAGGTGAGACATATTTCACTATATTTCGTTTATTTTTTACATTAAAAATATTTTTATGTATGTACTAATTTAAAAAATCAATTATAATATAAAATATAATTTAAATAAGTTTTAAATTTTAATCTATAAAACATTATATATCCTATGATTTCAAGTTAATTTATGTTACATTTATCAAGCTAAAACCAAAAATATTTACATACTTATATCTAAAATTTCTTTATATTGTGAATACATAGATATATGGAAAGGTCATTTACTTTTACTGAACAATATTTTTTTATTTTCTCCTATTATTTAAGAAATGAAAATTCATATATTTTATCAGCATATATACGTACATATTTTATAAATAGAATCTGAATTGATATTAAAAATTGTCAAAACTTACTATGTAAAATTTTCATTATAAATTTCTATTATATAATATATTATTTTAATATAAGTATTTAAATATGTTTGGTTTTGATTCGATAAATATAACAAAAATTCAATTGAAACAGAAGTTATATAATAATTTTATAGAGTATATTTTTAAACTTCTTTAAATTATTTTTTAACTTATAATTGAATTTTATCTTAATAAAAACAAAATCATGTATTTTTTTATAGAAAATAAACGAAATATAGTGAAACTAAAAGATAAATTTTGAGTAAGGACACGAGCCGAACTTTTGCAAGAGTTCAAGAATATTTCACGGAATAAGTTTTGTACTTGGTACCATCCGAAAAAAACAAAAAACTCGAGAGTACCAAACGGAATTTCCCTTATTTTAATAACTGACTTTTAAACTATTGTTTTTACCTAAGTATATTTGATAGATTACTAGCAGGTAATTATTTGGTCGTTTCTATATTGATTTTCTAAATCAAATAAACATATATTATAAAAGCTGATCTTGTTTAAGTCATCATGTTGATTTTGCTCCCACTTCATATTTTAAAAAATAATTTTTCTTTATGTTATTCTAATTAACCTGATCAAATTCCTCATTATCTATTTATGTAAAACATATGTTAAATTTTAGAATTGTGGTGAGATATTCTATCCTTTTTGGTATATCACTTATCTTCGTAGTTAGCTTTTTAATCTATTTATCTAAGAATTAATTTCAAAAATTCGAATATAAAAAATAATCTTAAAATAGAAGCCCTTTTTTCTAATTAATTTTTTTTATTATCTTTGATATTAAATCAATTTATTTTTATTATCGTTTACTTAATCAATTACTTATATATATATTATAATTTTCATAATAACTTAGCCTTTTTTCTAATAGAATTAATCCTATTTAGCACATTTTTTTATTTCAACTGATGAATTTTTTTAAGCCAATAGAATCATATTAAACCCATTTTATTTTTCCAAAATTTTATATTATATTTTAAATCTTTTTTATCACCTAACGATTCATAGTTATTATATCTCATATTAATATATATTATAGCACTAAAATAAAAATAAAATATCCAAAAATAATAATAAAATCAATTAAATGATCTTAATGAGCATAAACATCAAAAAAAGATGACTTTTAACGTCTCAAATTTATGATAATAGGAATATTTTTTTTGATACGGAAAGAAATTAGGCTAGACCCACTAAAAGGACACTATCCTACAGCATCCTTGCGGATGAGGTCATGCGGAACCGGATTGAACTCGAGCGAGTGAGATGAAACACGTCTGAAAGAGACTGCAACGTAGTCAGCAACTGAATTGGTCTCTCTATAGATATGAGAAATGCTCCAGCTCTGAAACTGTATCAGCAGTGACTCAATATCCATACGGATGAGCTCCACCTCCCAAGCTCCAATCACCTAACAGTGCATTAACAATCTGCATGTTGTCACCTTCAATAAGCAAGTGAGGACGACCAATCTGGATGTGTGTGGTCGGCGAGCGGGATTAGAGGCCGGGCGAGATGGAAGAAGAAGAAGAATGAACAGTTGAGGGCAAAAGTGTCAAAGGGTAGGATTTCACGAATTTTTAGACGGAAAAGGTTGGTGCGTGGATATTTGTTAAACGAAATGACAGTTGTGGTGGTTTTAAAATAATTCGTGTATAAGAGTGATACAAGAATGATAGAGAAGATCATGAACCGACAAGGTAGGCCAAGACCGTTCCATAAGTCGCGAGCATTCAAGTTCAAGAAAGATGAAGCCATTCAAGTCGAGCTAAGAAGTCAAGCCAAGAAGACCCGACGCCTAGCCAATGTCGACCAAGACATGGTCTATGCTCTTAGGACCGACCCTGTGAGGGTCGTGCCAGACCCTGAGAGGGTCGCGAACGACCCTAAGAGGGTCGAGATCGACCCCCCTTTCAAGCCACCTCTCAGGACCGACCCATTTGGGTCGAGATCGACCCCCCCTTGGGTCGATCCTGAGAGACGCGGGTGATCCGAGAAGCAAGATTTCTTCAACTTTCCTTATTTCATTGTTTTGGAAACTCTTGTATTACCTAAGGGGGCACCTAGGGTTCTCTTCTCAAAATACGCTGAAAATAAAAGAAGCAAAGCTAATGCAATTTATAGGATTGCATAGCATCTCGGGTTCCCTAAAATTTATCCTAAAAATAAGATAATATCTAAACTAATTAGGTAATGCAAGATAAGAGTTTCCAAAACAATGAAATAAGAAAAGCTGGAGAAATCCCGCTGCTCGGATCACCGGTGTCCCTCAGGATCGACCCATGAGGGGGTCGATCATGGGTCGGTCCTGAGAGGTGGCTTGAAGGGGGTGGGAGGTGGGGGGGGGGTCGATCTCGACCCTCTTAGGGTCTTTCGCGACCCTCACAAGGTTGGTCCTGAGAGCATAGACCATGTCTTGGTCGACATTGGCTAGGCGTCGGGTCTTCCTGGCTTGACTTCTTAGCTCGACTTGAATGACTTCATCCTTCTTGAACTTGAATGCTCGCGACTTATGGACCGGTCTTGACCTAGCTTGTTGGTTCATGATCTTCTCTATCATTCTTGTTGGTTCATGATCCTCTCTATCATTCTTCTACCGAAAAAACAAAGAGTATAAAAGCGAATTTTTACGGATTTTGGAAAAATTACAGCAAGAGCCGATTATGAGAAATTTATTTTGCGGAGTACAAGAAATTCAGTTTTGATAGGATGTAGAGTGTTCAAACTTGTTTTCTACTTGTAGAACTCCATGACCCATAAGGTGGAAACATAGCATTCAGACCTAATTCCCGCAAATCCAGCGGCCATAGCCAAGGCAAGAAATTCTTTCATGGTCCTCTCTTTTCCTCCTGGGTTTTGAGTCATCATCACCATGTCCATCATGCTTCCCACTTTGGCGCCAATGCTCGTCTCGGGCTCCTCTGATATGACTGATTCGACGACGATCACCTTCCCATTTTTCGGGATCGCCTTGTGGCAGTTCTTCAACAACCTTAAGCAGTGCTCGTCACTCCAATCATGAAGGATCCACTGCAATATATCGCGCATGATTCGTTGTAAAAAATGGCTAGTTAGCTTGATAACAACTACCAACTGAACAAGACCCATGATTAAATCATGCATATATGAGTAATCACCTTCATGAATATAGCATCTGCACTTGGAACATCCTCAAACATGTCTCCACCCATATGCACCATTCCTAGTCAACCAAACATGTTATTAATCCATGAGACCAATATTAACAAACAAAGTTACAACAAACAAACATCACGATTTCGTACCGGGATGGGATAGGCCATGTTCGATGACATGAGGAAGGTCAAAATTGATGCCCTTAATGGTAGGGTACTTTGATAAGATCATCTTAAGGGCATGTCCCAAGCCGCCACCAACATCAACGAGCCCTCCGATGTTCTCGAACCCGTTGTAGGAGTGAAGAACCTTCTTCATTAGGATGGTTGTGTGGTTGAACATGGCGAGGTTGAAAACCTCATTGAATCTGGGATCAACTGCTGGGTACTCAAAGGCGTGCATCCCATGGACCTTGTTGAATGCAATTCCTCCTTCCAACACCGCATCTTTGATTTTGTAACTATAGTTATATACAAACGCAATGGCAAATTAAAATTCAACTAGTTAGACATTGAAAATTAGGCGTTAAAGCTTGATTGCAACACAATAAACACAACTTTGTTTTGCATTTATGATATATTCCCTCCGTTTCACAATAAGTGTCGTTTTAACATTTAAAATTTGTTTCATAATATGTGTCGTTTTAGGTTTTCAAAGTGATTTATTAGGGATGAATAATGATAATTTTTATTGAAATGTGTATTTGTTGACTAAAGTTGTTCATTCATTGGCAAAAAAATGTAATGAGTGGTAAGATTAAGAAAAAGTTGTAAGTTTTAAAGTGAATGATTGATTTTCTTGTTTTTAAGAGCTAAAACGACACTTATTGTAAAACGGAGGGAGTATTATTTTATAACTAAAATCCCTTCCAATCTATAATCATTGTCGCTTTAGCACAATTATTGAGAAAAAGTGTATTTAAATTTTATTTTATTTTCTCAATCTTACCGTTAATTGACTTAGATCTAACATATGTATTGAGGCTTGGAATTACATCTAACATATGTCTGAATTCCCACGAATATTTTTTTTAAAAAAATACAAGAAATCTACATGTGGATGATTATCGTTTTTGGCAACTTCACCTCATTCGACCATGGCATTTTTCCGAAGGTAAAAATTTGGTGTACGAGGCTTCGATGATTCTTATGCGGAGTAAATGCAAGAATCAAACTCAAACACACCAACATAATAAAATTGTTATGAAAAGCAAGAGAGAAAACCGGAAGCCCAAGCACTGGTCTAGGAATATTAAAAATAACTCCCATACTTTCAAATCTGTACAGAAATCAAGCTTTGTTGAAACAACAAAAATGAAATTCGAAAAACACGATCAATGAAGAGAAACAATTAATGATGGTACGTACTAACCAGCTTTCCAGGAAGACCTTGTCATTTATCAAACTTAAAAGCGGAGCCATCGAGACTCCGTCTTCGTCCTTGACAAAATACCTCCCCAACGGCGTCAGCCCATACACCCTCCTCGTCTCTCCGGCGACAGTGTCAACGGAGCAACTCACAACCGAGAACGTCGCCAGAAGGCGCAGGATCCTCTCCACCATGCTCACCGCCTGCTGCTTCTCTGCTGTAGAGAGCTTCCCCGCCACCTCGGCTGCCGTGAGCTGTTGGCCGGAGCCAGCGATGATCTCCAGGAGGCCGAGCTCCACCGCCGCCTGCAAGGTCATCGGGAGCATGATGGAGTCGACGAGCAGCGACGCCTGTGCCATGGTTTCGCCGTCGGTGGCTGCTGTGGGGACGGACGCCATGATAACGTCACTTTGGCTGCTGGGGTTTGCTTCTTTGGTCTGCATTTGCGGTTGATTTTCTTTCTTCTTCTAGTTTTGTGCAAGTGAGATGATGTTTTTTTTTGGAGCTCTTAAGTGAGATGTTGTTGCTATGTCATGTCTTACACCTGGTATATAGAGTGAGGAATGAAAGCCTCTTCAAAGAACCGAAGTTGTTGATAGAAAGGGGGAAAAAATCAAAGAATACAGGGACAGCAATTATTGTATTGGAATTATGAGTCACGAAAAACAAGGCAACTTTTCTTTTAGTGGGTTGAAAGGAGAAAGCACGTGGTGGTCATGTTGGCACCATGAACGATTGATTTTACAGTTTTCATAACATTTACAGTAGTGAAGGTTTTCCTGTTTTACAGTATCAACACTAAGTGTTAAATGTACAAGGGGAAATTACGAGAAGATTAGAGTTTATGAGCGTATGTATGCCAAACCGAGAAGACAAAGTAGATCTTTGCAATTGGGTTCGTATGTAGGTCACTTGAATATGTGCACTATGCAGGGTTTGCGAACCAAACCAAAAAATTGTGGTTTACTGGTTTGTGAGATCACTAACATGTGAGGTCTAAAGACGGAACTGCCCCCAACCATAATCATTATGGTATGACCATAAATCAAAGTAGTGGATATGGGAAATCACTGGAGCCCTACTAAGCTCCCTTTTGTGGAGTTGAGCAATCCATTATCTGAAACTTTACTTATCTTATTCCTCACAAGCTGACCTAACTGAGATATTTGCTTTCACCGACAACAGCTGTTAAACCATAGTGTCAAAAGGACTGTGGTTGATGATGATACACATGTTCACATTCACAAATGGGTATTTACAATGCAAAGTTGTGCTGAATTGTTGTACCTGGAGTTCTGCTGCATTTGAGGCTGGATTATAAGGTCAATAAGTTAGGCAAGCAGTCATCATTTCACACATTGGCGTGGAAAACTTCCTCAGCTTTCTGCAGAAGGCCTGCTGCAGCATATACATTGTAGCTTACCTGCATTACCCATGTGTGGACAACAAACATGTCAGTGTATGAGTCCCATTAAAAAGTATGGCTTTATTCAATCTACATCAGTGTGCAGCATAGGATTTACCTTTCCTGGCTTTATCCCTTCTGCCTGCATTTTAGAGAAGAGTAAAGATGCTTCATGATTCTTCCCTGGAAACAAAGATGAAACAACACCCTATAGTTATTGGACCATATTGCAGGGATAAAACACAAACCTAACAGCAGAAAGAATAGGCTAAGATTATGTATTTACTATTTACCAGCCTTTCCGAAGATGCTTATCATATTCGTATATATCCTCTCATCTAAAGATAAACCAGACTTCTCTGCCATGTTGAACGTCTCCACTGCCTTGTCTATGTTTCTTCTTCTCGCATACACACTGCACCAATCATCGATCAAATATACAGATACTCCTCTTTTTATAAGCAAGTTATTATATGCTGTCTCCAAAGATTGTTGATAGTCCTCTCACCTCATCATCGTGTTGTATGTCTGAATCGATGGAGAAAATCCTGCTGAAACCATGCGATCGTATATGGTGATTGCGAAATCCAGTTTGCCTATGACAATTAGAACCCGGTTTAAGCCACTGTCCCCGTAAATTGGATATGGTAAAGGTACAAACTGGAAGAAGAAAAATACCCAACCTGCATCCATCATTGCCTTTATAAAGGTGTTGTATGCAATGGTGTCAAGTTGCTGGCTGTTGTTGAAGCAACAATTTATAACATCTTCTGCTTCACAATACTTATCTGGGAAAGGAAAAACAAAAAAATCTGTTTGAGGGAGTCGCTAAGTGTTCCTTTGCATGAAGCAGGTATTGTTATGGAGACAAGTAACTGCAACTTCAGCAATATGTAAAAGGAATACTTATTACCATATAGAAGAAGAAGAAAAAGTTGGCTTACAGTTTGCTATCAAATTGTTCACAAGCATGCTTATGGTGACAGCACCCACATGAACCTCTTTGTGCATTGCCTCTTTGTATATATGATAAGCATCATCTATTTTACCAGTTCTGGTGCACGCATCAATCATTGACCTGAATGTTTGTGCTCCAAATGTAGAGAAAGTTTTCCACACTAAAATCATATCTGTTGCTCTCTCCAGATTTTGTTGCTTCCCATATGAGGTAATAATAGAAGCCATTGTAGTATCATCTAGGTTTGCACCTAGCCTCATCAAGTGCTCACAAAATGCTTCTCCTTTTGCTGTGTCTACTACACTCATACAGTTACAATAACAGTCCTCAGGATAAGCACTAAAAAAAATATGCCAAGTCATGGGTAAAAACAAGTTAAGGATCTTACCTTCACGAAAAAACTTGCCAAGAAGTTGATTGGCAATTAAAGTACCATCATCAGTCGAAAGCAATAGATGAAGGGTATTTTCTATCTTCATTTCCTCAGAATTCGTCAAATACAGACCAAGTATAAGAGCAAGAGCATCAATATCAAGGACAGGTAAACTCCCTTCTGCTCCTTTTTTGACTTTGCTTCTACTGAGAAGAAGGGCCTTTTCAATTGTTCGAATAAAATTGTTTTTCTGAAACAATCTGCTAGATCTCATGTCTTCTACAAATTGCTCCACATCAATTAGCAAGCCCTGTTTTGCATACACATTCATTACTGTTCTGCAAAGCTCATCATCAAATTCCACTCTGTCTCTTCTTATTTGAAGAATAAAGTCCTTAGCCTTCTGCCATAATTCTAGTGTCATGTACATCTTGAGCATGTCATTACAACAATCAGCATCAGGAAGGCCAGTCTTGATTAGAGACTGAAATGCATTCTCAGCAGCCTCTAAATCTCCCTTCAATACATTACACTTCAGCAAGACGATATAAGCAAATCTAGAGTAAAACATACCCCTAGCCCTCATCTGTTCCATCACATCTAATGCTTTCAAGTAACTCCCTGACCTAAGATAAACATGAGCCATAGCTATATATGTTTTCTCACTATTAAGAAGACCAAATTGTGCAGCCAGTTCAAAAGTCTTCTCTGCATCCTCAAACAGGCCAAGCTTTCCATAAATCCTTATCATTATCCCACATATGACTTCGTCAGCTGGAATTTTGTTTTCCTCCATTTCCGAAAAGAGAGCGAGGGCTTTGGAATAGTCTCCAGTCCTATAGCACAAAGTCAAAAGGGAAGCACAGGTGAAATTACTTGGAGTTTTCCCCAAGGAGCGCATATCAGCATAAAGCCTCAGAGCCTCATCTTTCTGTCCCTCCTTCACACATAGAGTGATCAGGAGGCAGTAGGTCACCTCTTCAGGTACAAAACCATGACTCTTCATATCATTAAAAGCTTCAAGACCCTCCTTCAAAAGACCCAGTTTCACCAGTGAGCATATAGCAACAGTAAAAGTGAAGTGATTGGGCACCACTCCCTTGCTAGTCATGTCTCTCCAAATCTGAACGGCATTGTCATGAAACGACTTCTTTTGCAAAGAGGACAGAATGAAATTGTAAACAGCTAGTTGGAGCACCAGCTCTCTTTCTTGCACAGCCGAATAAAACGACAGCATTGCCCTATGGCGACCCCACCGAGCATACGTGCAGAGCATGGTTCCGCAAGCGACCTCATCCGGTTCGCATCCAGCATCAAGCATCTCTAGGAAAGTCTCTTCAGAGAGCTTAATCTTGCCAACTTGTCCGTATGCACGCAATACAATGGTATAGGCAATCACGCTGGGGCGGTAGCAGAGCTGGTCCAATTTGTTCAAGTTCGCCACAAATTCTATTTAAAAGCATGTAATTGACCTCAAGAACAATACACCAATTCAACGAATTCTACACCAATTGAACAAAAACAAACCTGCAGTTTCATCCAGGCGAAGAAATCCCTGACTTGCCTCCATCCCTTCTGCTCCTTCAAGACGACGCACATCTCTCGAAAGGTGAGCTTGGAGACGAAGGAGGCCATGACCTGCCTCATGTCGTAGGCGCCGTCGGGGAGTTGGGAAAGGGCGCGGACGGTGCGAACGGCGGCGACGACGTGCTTGCCGTAGAGGTGGCCGTTGCGGTCGTCTTCCAGGTACTGAACCATCTGCTCGGGAGAGCGGCGGATCCAGCGAGGGGTCTGGACGTCGGAGCCCTGGTTCCGGCGGAGAGTGCTCAGGTACCGGGCCTTGGCCTTGATGATTCGGCGGGCGTTGTCGTCGGAGAGGGGGCTTTTGGGGTTTTTGTGGCGAGGTTTGGGGCTTTCGAGGTGGCTGCCGTCCCTCGGCGTCCATGGGTCCGGGACGACGGCGCAGGTGATGGTGAGTCGCCGGCGCCGGCGGAGGGAGTCAGAGGTGGTGGTGGATGGAGTGGCGAGGGGGAAGGAAAGGGGAAAGGGTGTTGTTGTTGGTGGGAACAGCGAGCAGGTTTTGAGGAGGTCCATACCCGCGCATTTCGCTCTTCTCCACCCATCAATTCGCTATCTATTTTTATACTACCCCAGTGGAGTCGTCAAGTGAGTCGGTTCGGGTTCATGGTCGGCTGGGTGCGGGTTCGGGTTTTTAAGGGTTATTGTGGGAGGTTTGAATCAACCTCAAAGCGATGACATTTTCGATAGCCATCTAGTATATAACATAATCTTGATAATGAGGGTGAAAAGATCCATTTGTATAGTAATCACTCCACCATTTTTGTTTCTTTAGGTTGTGAGATGGTCATCCGACTTGTATTGGATAACACTATTTTCGAATTAGAGAATCCAAGAGGGTAGCATCCATGCGCACAATAGATGGGAATTCGAAAATCATTGATTGTAGTTTCTAAAGCTATTAAACATGAATCGACAAGAGTTTTAGAATCAGAATCAGATCATGATTTCGAAAGGAAATTTGCGAAATAGAGAGTTGAATTTAAGGCCAATACTAATGAGGTACAAATGAGCATGCCAAAATTGCACTTCTATGCTGACCTTGTCTTCTTTTTAGGAGATTGAAAAGATTTATTGCTTAGGTTCATGGTTTATAAGAAAGAGAGATTCACTTGTAAAACTCCATGACCCATAACTCGCAAACATGACATTCAAATCTGATGCCACCAAATCCAGCCGCCTTTGCCAGTCCAAGGAACTCCTTTCTAGTCCTCTCCTTCCCTCCAGGGTTTTGAGTCATCATCGTCAAATCCATCATGCATATCACTTTGGCTTCATTGCTCGTATCTAGAGATTCGGTTACAACCGATTCAACTACAATCACTTTCCCATTGTCCGGGATCGCCTTGTGGCAGTTCTTCAACAGCTTTATGCAGTATTCCTCGCTCCAGTCGTGTAGGATCCACTATACAACACCAATACTTGCCCATCATTTTATCCTAATAAACATATATACCAAGAGTACTATTTAACTTCTAAGTAGGCTCACCTTCATGAAAATAGCGTCTGCGCTTGGAACTCCTTCAAACATATCTCCACCTACGTATTCGATCCCTGCAAATGGCATTTGGCTCCCATGATCAAAGGACATCCAGAAACTGTACGTACGTCCAACGCTTGATCAAATAGAGGCGTTATGTACCCGGATGAGGAACGGCATGGGTTGTGACATGGGGAAGATCAAAATTGATGGCCTTAATATTAGGATACTTGGTTAAGATGAGCTTAAGGGCGTGACCTAGGCCGCCGCCAACGTCCACGAGTTGCTTGATGTCCTGGAAACCCTTGTAGGAGTCGAGGATCTTCTTCATGCCGATAGATGTGAGGTTGAGCATTGTTGTGCTGAACATCTCGTTGTAGCTGGGATCAACTGCGGGATACTCGAACGCGTTCATCCCGTGGCATTTGTTGAATGCAATGCCTCCATCCAACACCGAATCTTTTAGTTTGTACCTGCAATATCACATATAGTGCAATGTAATAATTTTGTGTCTAGCTAAGCAAAAAACAAAAAAAAAAAAAAAAAATAGAGATAACGACTTACCAGCTTTGAATAAGAAGTTTGTCGGTGACCAGCCTGAGCAACGGACTGAGCGACAATCCGTCATCGTCCTTGACCAGATACCACCCCACCGCCGTCAGCCCGTACACCCTCCTCATGGTCCTTTCCCCACCAGCATTGTCGTCGTCAGAGCAACTCACCACCGAGAACGTCGCCAGCAGGCGGAGGATCCGCTCCACCATCTGGGCGGCCTGCGGGTTCTCCTTGGCCGGCAGCTGGGCCGCCACCTCAGCCGCCGTGATTCGGGCGTCGCGCCCGGCCCCCGCGATGATCTCGAGGAGGCCGAGCTCGATGGCCGCCTGCAACGCCATGGGGAGCACCACCGAGTTGGCGAGGAGCGTAGCCTGCACCACCGCGGCGTTGTTGGCGTCTGATGTGGGGGTTTCTTCGGGGATTGGAGCCATTTTGGAGTTTTTCTTTTTACTGTGTGGAAGTGGAGGACCAACTTCGTCGGTTACCATCGACTTCCTCTAGCTAGCTATAATTGCATTAGACCGGGTTTTCCACCTGGCCAATCTTTGTTGCAATGTGGTGTTTGTGATTGAGCCCTTTCTACCATGTGTCACTCTGTTTTTCTCTCCTTTCAATTGTAGTTATCTTTCTAAAGTTACAACTTTCCTTCATAAATGTATAATACTATATAAGTTCCGTATGTATAATATCATTTATTTAACATTTTATATATTTAAATTAGACATATTGTATTATTATAAGTGACTATTAAAACATATTTAATATTACTTTCTTATTGTTAGTTCACAAAATTCCTATAGCTCCACCGGCCCCTTCATAAAATTTTCTTTATACTTCTTGCCTCTCGTCTCAAAAATAACCTTTCCACCTTCATTGACGACATCCGTGGAGCCTTTATTGTCGGATGCTCTAGAAGGGCCGGCACAATGCCCTTCTTTGTTAAGAACTCCTCAAGCATTATGAAAGATCCAATGTGTCTCCTAGATGTGCTATCAAAATTGATTTATAAAGAGTATTGGACACTGTGAAACACTCTTTGATTCTTAAAGCATTGGAAGCATTTAGATTCCACAAGAATTACGTCAATTGGGTCAATATCTGTATTACTACCGTCCATTACTATATTAACATAAATGAATCTCTACAGGGTTTCTTCCAAGGTCGTCGTGGGATTAGGCAGGATTGCCCGATGTCATTCTATCTGTTTTCCATCACGATGGAGTATCCCTCTTAAACCATCAAAAGCCGCATCAAGGATCTGAATTTCAACTTTCTCTCGAAGTGTGCGTAAGTGCAACTAAAACATCTCTGCTATGATGATGACCTAATGCTTTTTTGTAGAGGGGATCTACAATCAGTCCAAATTCTCTAGTCTGCCATTGAATCTTATAGAGACATCTCTAGGCTGCACTGTAAAAACTCCAAGTCCAACGTCTACATGGCTGGTATTTTTGGAAGTGACCAGGACGGCATCGGTTCCCTCCTCAAATTCAGCAGATCTGACCTTCCTATATATGAACTACTTCGGGCTCTGGATGGACAGCTAGAACCCTTCCCTCTCTGAATACAACCCTCTTATCTCAAAGATCACTAGTCGAGTTCAATCTCGGTACTCTCATAATCTTTCTTACGATGGCCGGCTGCAGATCCTTCAAACGGTTATCTTCAGTATGAGCTCTTATTGGTGTAATGCCTTTGCTTTGCTAGTTTCTGTCATTCAACGAATTGTGGTGATCATGAGGAATTTTCTTTGGATTGGTAGGCGATTTCTTGTCGCTTGGGTGGTGGTCTGTACACCTAAGCATGCTGGAGGTTTAAGGTTCAAAGAGTTGTTATGTTGGAATAAAGCTTGTTTTGCTAGATCGATTTTTTAGCATACCGTGCACAAGCCTAGTTTGTGGTAAAATTCAACTGTAGCTAATCACCTAAGAATCTCCACAAACTGGGACTGTTGTGCAACGTCCATTCAGAGCTGGTGTTGGAGATCTACTCTTGTTGTAAAGGATGAGCTCTTTGTCGTTGACAACCCCAGTAATCTACTCAGTGCGATGAAATCCTCCTCAGGTAAATACTCCACCTCTTTTGTGTTGGGTAAATTTTGGATCGTTCTAGCAAATTGATGGATAGAAAGCAAACCAAGACAAATACAACAAGCAATTGTTGAGCCAGTTCGTCCCAAAGACTACATTTAGGGGCACTACCAAGTCAGGGATTCTCCACTAGATCAGAGGACTCAAGGATTTACAAAGATTCTTCCTAAGCCTAACCTCCCAATCTCGCTTTCAGAATCTCTCTAGATGCTTTTCTGCTAACGCCCCAATTACAATAATCAAGTCGACTATAAATAGGAAAACTAGAGCTACAAGATATGTTTTTCCCTAAGAAACAATATCTCCCAAAAAAGGATAAGAGTTCTTGAAAAACGTGTCAAATCTCGCTCCACGCGGCCCAAAACTCGGGGGAGTATTGGCCGCCTCATCCCGAGTTTTGAGGGCCAAGAGCAAAGCCCCGAAACTCGCCCAAAGCCTCCCAAAACCCGGGCGAGTTTTGGCCCCTTCATCCCGAGTTCTCGCATGGCTACCCCAATTCTTCGTCTTCGACTTCTCTTGCTCGTCTTTTGGTCTTGACTTGTTCTGTCTTCTTCCGCCCAACCCAAATCAGGCTCCATACTCAACAATCTCCCACCTGGAGACTGATTCCAATTGTAATTGACATCTTCTTCACGCTCAACAAACTCCCACCTGAAGAATGCTTGAAGAATGCTTCAGAGCGCCATCATCATCCCCGTGATGATCCTCCCGTCTAGTAGTGGTAGTGCCATGCCTCAACTTCACGTCAGGCCAACAGAAGCCTCTCCCGACTTCAATTCCTTAAAGGTTAGGTCATATCCTTAGATAGCTTCTCAACAAGGTTTTCTCCCACCACACCTGACACCTGTCGCATGGTCGTCGTCTCCTTGCAAGCCACTTTCTTTTCGCTCCCACCGGATCTCATGACACGTGGATGATCGTCAAACCTCCACATCACATACTCTGTGACTGTATCTCCTGACTCATCCTCCGTCTCCGCTTTGATCATGTGGTGCACGACGCATCCGGACAACGATGCACTCATATCATCGTCTTCTTGTCCAACGTCCTCCGCTCGTTGTCCTCCATGGCTATCCTCTCCAGAACATGAAGTTCTCATCTTTGATCTTCTCAATGGAGAACTTACTAACATCCATCTCCAATCGCAGGAACCTGGCTCTTATACCACTTGTTGGGAAATTTTGGATCGTTCTAGCAAATTGATGGATAAAAAGCGACCAAGACAAAGACAACATGCAATTGTTGACCCAGTTCGTCCTAAGGAATACGTCTGGGGGCACTATTAAGCCAGAGATTCTCCACTAGATCAGAGGACTCAAGGGTTTACAAGGATTCTTCCTAAGTCTAACCTCTCAATTTCGCTTTCAGGATCTCTCTAGATGCTTTTCTGATAACACCCCAATTACAATAATCAAGTCGAGTATAAATAGGAAAACTAGAGCTACAAGATATCTTTTTCCCTAAGTAACAATATCTCCCAAAAAAGATAAGATTTCTCGAAATACGCGTCGAATCTCGCTGCATGCGTCCCAAAACTCGGGGTGACCCTCCAAAACTCCCACGAGTTTTGGCCGCCCCATCCCAACTTTTGAGGGCCGAGAGCAAAGCCCCGAAACTCGCCCAAAGCCTCACAAAATTCGGGCGAATTTTGGCCCCTTCATCCCGAGTTCTCGCACGGCTACCCTGATTAGCACTAACTTAGCAGCTGAGGGTAAGAGCAGGGAGACCACGAATAAATGATGAATGTTAAGAGCTCATGAGGCTCTCTTCATTGTGATTACTTTAGTTCCTGCTTCCTTGTATCTTCTTCTTCTTCTCTCTTAATTCAAACGCATTAATCCTCTTACCACCTCCGTATATATATAGACTACTTATGGTGCTTAATTACTTTATATACATAACACTGTTCAACAGATCCATGACTGAAAAATCTGAAAATGATGCTCTTATTTATGCCTTATTACAATTATCAGCATCATGACTACAAATGTCATTCAATCCTCTTTTAGCTTACAACAACAATAACAACAACAACAACCACGATAAGTAACGAACACATGATAATTAAGAGGTTGAACAACAGAAACTCAGTCCTGGAAGGATATCATATTGTAGGTTCCGTCTACTTGTAGAACTCCATGATCCAAAAGACGTTCACGCGGCATACAAATCTGATGCCTGCAAATCCCGCCCCCTTTGCTAAGGCCAGGAACTCTTTCTCGGTTCTCTCCTTTCCTCCCCCGAGTTGAGTCATCATTTGCACATCCTTTTTGCTTACCGCTTTTGCTAGATCGCTCGTATCGGGCACTTCTGAAATGATCGAATCGACAACGATGACCTTCCCATTTTTCGGGATCGCCTTGTGGCAGTTCCTCAACAATTTCAGGCAGTGCTCGTCTCCCCAATCATGAAGAATCGACTGCGCCAACAAAGGAGCTAGTATCAACTATATACGAGGAAGAATGTCATGATGTGAAAGTAGAGCATCTCACCAGCCTTATATATTAGTATGAGATTTAGTGATCGAGCATAAATCGAACACAAATCAGCACAAACAATCACAAACAAGCTCACAGAAATTATTGAGCCAAAACCTGGAAGAGTAGCGTACAAGAAAGAAGAGAAAGGATGCCAGTCTAGCACCTTCTCCAGAATACTCTACTCACTCACAAATTTGAAAACACGAAAGCAAAGGTTTATATAGCACCGGGTTAGACAAAACCGGATGCCAATTATTACAAATAAAATTGAGTCAGACCGGACAAAAGCAAAACCAAGCAACCAGAAAATTCCCGCTTGAATATGAAGAAGCTCTCAGTTTGCAAACAATCAAATCCCACGCCTTCTTCTCTTGGCTCCGACTTGACCATTCTATGAGTAGAATCTTCATATCCCCTCCTCAAGTTGGAGCCAAACACAAGCCCAACTTGTTGGAGAGGAGAGTATGCTGGTTGTGTGACAGTGCCTTTGTCATAATGTCTGCAATCTGTAACCCTGTAGGAATATAAGCTGTTTGAAGAAAGCCCGATTGCACCCTCTCACGAATAAAGTGGCAGTCCAAATCTACATGCTTAGTGCGCTCATGGAAGCAAGGATTGGCTGCCAGCTGTTGAGCTGCTCTATTATCACAAAAGAGGCGAAGTGGTAACTCCACTCGAACATGCAAGTCTTGTAGCAAATAACTTGCCCAAATCAGTTCTGAAGTTGCATATGCCATACTTCTGTATTCTGCTTCTGCTGAGGATCTAGACACTGTCTTCTGCTTTTTCGTTTTCCATGAGACCAAAGAATGCCCTAAAAACACACTGTAACCTGACAATGATCGTCTTGTGGTAAGGCATGAACCCCAATCTGCATCTGAAGAACCAGTCAGCTTCAAGCTACTTTGCACAGGATAATAAAGTCCCAAATTGCTCGTCCCTTGCAAATATCTCAACACATGACAAGCTGCCTTCCAATGAGGCACTCGAGGACTAGAAACGAATTGACTTAGATGCTGAACACTATATGAAATGTCTGGTCTGGTCAAATTCAAGTATAGCAACTTACCAATAACTCTTCTGTACTTCTCTGCATCATGAAACAATGCGCCATCATTTTGTCTGAGTTGCAACCCTGTTGGCAAGGGAGTGCGAACAGATTTACAATTTTCCATCTGACTATCAATCTAAACATCTTTAATATATTTCTGCTGACTGAGAATTACTCCTGTCTCATCTCTATACAGTTCCATGCCCAAGAAATATCTGGCTGAACCTAAATCCTTGATAGTATATTGCGAGTGCAAGGCTGTTTTGATAGACATAATCTCTTCATTGTTGTTCCCTGTGACTAAAATATCATCCACATACACAAGCATAGCTGTGAAGGACTCACCTGAAGTCTTCACGAACAAAGAATAATCTGAATGTGATTGAGTATATCCCATTTTTATAAGGAAAGAAGTCAGCTCTGCATTCCACTGCCTTGAAGCTTGCTTCAATCCATATAAGGATCTCTCTAGTTTGCATACCTAGCCTGGTTTGCCTCCACTATAACCCTCTGGTAATTCCATGTATATATCTTCCTCCAAATGGCCATGAAGAAACGCGTTATTTACGTCTAATTGGTGCAACTCCCATTTCTTTGTTGTTGCCAAAGCAACAAGCATTCGAACTGTAGGCACTTTTGCTACTGGGGAAAAAGTGTGCCTATAGTCTTTGCCTAATTTTTGACTAAACCCCTTCACAACAAGCCTGGCCTTGAACCTTTCAATTTCTCCATCCGGCTTGAACTTTACCTTGTAGACCCACTTAGATTTAATAGCTTCTTTTCCCTTTGGCAAATCTGTCACAATCCAAGTACCATTAGACTGTAATGCCAACAATTCAGCATCCATAGCTTCCTGCCATCTTGGATCTGCTTGAGCTTCTTTAAAACTCTGAGGTTCCTTGACCTGCATAACATTAGCCAATGATGCAAAATAATCTGATTGCACCTGATTTATCACATAATCATCATGCCAAACAGGCGCCTGACGAGTCCTACTAGATCTCCTAACAGGTTGCATGAGTTCACCTGAAACATTTGGAGCACTAGATGACTCTTCCTGATCCTGTTGAAACAAGTCTGTATAAGGCTGCATTTCTCCATCCATGCCTGTATCCCCATTCTCTACGTCTTCTTCATAGTCAACCAACTCATCTTCTGTAAAACTGATTGGTGGAATTGATTTTGTCAATTCCCCTCCTCCGTTCCCGCCATTCTCCTTAAATGGGAAAATGTTTTCATGAAACACCACATCCTTGCTTAAGAAGACCTTCTTGTCGTCTAAATCAAACAACTTGTATCCCTTGGCATTTGGTGGATATCCTATAAAGATACACCTCTTGCCCCTAGCTTCCATCTTATCACTTGGTTTGGGTGCTACATATGCATAGCATAAGCATCCAAAAACCCTCATGTTCTCATACCTTGGAAGCTTACCAAACAACACCTCAAATGGTGATTTCCAATTCAGCACTGCTGTAGGCATCTTGTTGATGGCATAAGTTGCTGTCAACAAGCATTCTCCCCAAAAGGTTTGAGGTAACCCGGCTTGTATTCTTAAGGCCCGAGCTGTATCCAAGAGGTGCCGGTGTTTTCTCTCCACCACACCATTCTGTTCTGGTCTGTAAACCATAGTTCTCTGATGAACTATACCGAATCCTGTCAACATCTTCCTGCATTCTCCATTCACAAATTCAGTTCCATTGTCTGTCCTGACAGTTTTGACCTTCAAACCAAATTGAGTATCTACATATCTGATGAAGGCATCTAACACCTCTGTCACCTGATCTTTCCTGTGCAACAAATAAGACCACGTAGCCCTACTGTGATCATCAACTATAGTGAGCGAATAAGTTTCACCATTCAATGCCCCTACCTTGTAAGGTCCCCAAAGATCAATATGGACCAATTCAAACAACATTCCTGCATAAGATTCACTAGGTGGAGACACTAACTTGTGAAATTTTGCCAAAGAACATGTATCACAAACAAAATCTGCATTGCAAAGATCCTTACAAAATGAAAGATGTCTCATCTTTGAAACTGACAAATGACCAAGCCTCTTGTGCAGCAAAATAAAATCAAGTTTGTCCACTGAGGAACAACTAAAATGTTCTTTATGTCCTAATAAAGACTTATTACTAAAATAAACTTCATCTGTCTTCACTTCTTCTCCTATCCTGATGCGAAACAAGCCTCCTGATCCATGCCCTTGAGCCACCCTCTCCTTACTCGTATGGTCCTGCAATATGCAGCAACCTCCATGAAAATGTGCATCTAAGTTTCCACTCGATACCAATTTGCTCACTGATAACAAATTGTATCTAAAATCAGGCACATATAGCACATCCCTCAAGATCAGTTTATCATTAATTCTCACATCTCCAACCACTTGGACTGACTTTGTACTTCCATCAGGCAAAATAATATGCACAGGATGATTAACTTCTTTTGGTCTCATCAAAAGCTCATAAAAAGACGTCATGTGATCCGAGGCTCCACTATCAACTATCCAATCTTCACTAGTGTTATGAATAGCATTCAAAACAGAAATTGATATACCTGCAAAGTGGAAGTTGTTCTTCATTCCTTTAGCCACTTTGTTGATTGGCTCTCCTCTTGCCTCTTGTCTGCCTTTTCCTGCCATAATCTCCACTGACATTGCTTTCTCTGTTCTGAAAGCTTTCATCATCTCTTGACAAGCACTTGACAAGGTTGATACAGCCTGCATCAAATTCTGATCCGCACCAGCTTTGTGCTCTCCATTCTGTCCATGATCAAGTGGCGTCTCATAGTTTCCCTGGCTTTCAGTTTCAACATTTCCAGCCACTCTAGTTCCCCTTCTCACCTTCTTTCCCTTGTACCAGTCAGGATACCCTATCAATTCAAAACAATTCTCCTTGATATGACCCTCTTCCTTACAATGATAGCAAACCCTCTTGTCTCTTGCTTTCTTGTAATCCTTCTTCTCACCTCCATAGCTACTTCCTTTGCCTCCATCTCCTGAATTTCCTCCATAATCCTTACCTCCTCCCCTTCCAGTATTTCCTTGTCCAGCAAACAAAGCTGATGACTCAATGTTCAACATCCCAGACATACGTTTCTGTGTCTCAACTTGAGATACCATATGAAACGCCCTGTTAATAGTTGGTAAAGGATCCATGGAAACAATATGACTCTTAGTTGTCTCATATTCAGCATTTAGTCCCATCAAAAATTCCATCACCTTATTCTGATTATCTTGTTCAAGCACCTTAGCAGCCAGCTTACACTTGCATTTTTCAACAGCACCACAAGTACATATAGGCAAGCTAGTCAGATCACCTAATTCATCCCAACATCTCTTCAAGCGAGAGTAATAGTGAGTTACCTCCGAGTTACCTTGTGTGATCTGAGCAAGTTCCTGCTTCAAACGGAAAATCATCGGCCCATGGTTCTGCCTGTAACGCTCGCAGATCTCGAGCCACAATTCTCTAGCTGATCTGGTGTAGAGAAATCCGTTGGAGATCTCTGTAGTCATCGAGTTTAAGATCCAGCATGATACCATGGAATCGCACCTCTTCCACTTGTCAAGCTTCTCCGATCCAGCCTCTGGGCACTTTTCTGTTCCATCTATGAAGCCGAGCTTCAATTTCGACATCAGCGCTCGCTGAACCTGCTTGCTCCATGACAGAAAATTCTTCCCGTCGAATGTCGTGGTCGTCAGAGACATCCCAGGAAAATCGGAATTGCTCAGCATCAAAGGATCGACCATGTTCATGCCTTGTTGAGTCTCCCTCGCTACTGTTTCACCTAAAATAGCTTCTTACTGAACAAAATTCAACAACAGATCTGTAATCGCAGTTGATTCAAAGCTCAGATCAGAAAATTTCCCAAATCGATTTTTCTAGGTCACTAAAATCTCAGATTTGCTCTGATACCATATGAGATTTAGTGATCGAGCATAAATCGAACACAAATCAGCACAAACAATCACAAACAAGCTCACAGAAATTATTGAGCCAAAACCTGGAAGAGTAGCGTACAAGAAAGAAGAGAAAGGATGCCAGTCTAGCACCTTCTCCAGAATACTCTACTCACTCACAAATTTGAAAACACGAAAGCAAAGGTTTATATAGCACCGGGTTAGACAAAACCGGATGCCAATTATTACAAATAAAATTGAGTCAGACCGGACAAAAGCAAAACCAAGCAACCAGAAAATTCCCGCTTTTTTTTTTTTTTTTTTTTGAACTGGTGAGAATTAAGATCCCTCTTAGGGTGGGAATCCTAGAGCATCCAGTTGGATGAGAGCTAAAAGCTCTTGGTGTTTCGAAATTACATCCCATGAGTGACTGTGGCCCAAATTAGCAATTTTATCGGCCACAGCATTACATTGCCTACCCTCATGTGAAATTTGGACTGACTCGAATCCTTGCAAGGATACGAGAATATCAGTTACAATCCTTTCAATTTCCCATGGACACTTAATTAAGCCTTTGACGGCTTTAATAACCGTTACATTGTCCCCTTCAATTTCAATTTTCCGGATATTGGTTTGTTTAGCCTTTAGTATTCCATCCCATAATGCTAGAGTTTCAGCCATCAGAATTGATACTTTGCCAAATATTCTTACGGTTCCTGTTATCAGATTTCCATTTTCATCCCTAATAATCGATCCTCCCGCAGCATTCCCATTGCTTATCTTAGATCCATCAAAATTCAGTTTTACAAATTGAGGTTTATGTTTTTTCCATTTATTTATTTTCTTTCGTGTGGTTGCTTGTTTTCGATCCGTCATTTCTTGTACTTGTTCTTCATCCTCTTGCCACCTCTTTGCTCGCTCCCATTGTTTCAATTGTGCACGGATGTATAAGTTTAAGTCTTGGATTAAGTCACTATGCGTTGTTTGAAAGATTATCTTGTTTCGTTGATGCCATATGCTCCACCAGGTTACTGCCAGCTCAATGAAATCTGTCTTCCCTAGTCTCCCTTTAATATCATTTAATACTTTCCTCGGGTCTTGTTGTGGAGGAGTATATGTCCTAATTGTTCGTTCAGTGGTTACATTTATGCTCTTTACAACCCCTAGCGTGTGTGGGCAGCTTATCATTAAGTGAATTGAATCCTCATTGGTACCATTACACATTGGGCATCCTTGCGGGATCGCTACATGTTTTTCATAGAGCCTTTGTTTCGTTGGGAGTCCATTCATATCAATTTTCCATAAGAAATTCTTTACCTTTGGGTAGATGTCCAATTTCCATATCCAATCATTCGGACTCGGGCTCATCCCGTCCTCCTTTGTTACTAGACTTACTGCCGACTCTGTTGAAAACCATCCATTTTTGCTCGGTGCCCATATAAGTTTATCTTCTATCTCATTATGCGGGATGGGTATCATTAAGATTTTTTCTACTAATTCTGTAGGGATAGTTCTATGCAACACATCTATTTCCCATTCTCTGTTCGATGAGATAAATTGTTCCACTTTAACAGCAGTATTCTCTATAGCATTTCTATTTACGAATTTCTCCAACGGCTCTTGCATCACCCAATTATCAGTCCAGAATTTGACTGACTTTCCGTTCCCTATTTGCCATTTGAGGCCTTTTTCAAATTCCGGCTTGAGTTTAATCAATTGTTTCCATTGCCATGATGTGTTAGATTTAATCTTATATTCTGCAAGCGTGTTTCTGCGCAGATATTTTTCTTTCACTACTCTAACCCATACATTATCATGTTCTATGAGAATTTTCCACAACAATTTCATCTGCAAGGCCTTGTTCATATCCGTCGCTTTCCTTATCCCTAGGCCTCCATATGCCTTTGGTTTACATATTCTTTCCCAACCCACTAGGGGTTTATATTGTCTATCCTTATTCCAGAAGAAAGTTCTGTTGATCGCATCAATTTCATCGTGCACGTTTTTGGGTAACATAAAACTTTGCATCAAGTAATTAGGTTTTGTAGCCAGATTTGCTCTTATTAGAACTGCTCTACCTTCCTGAGATAATGTACTAGCTTTCCATTTTGATAATTGTCGTTGTGCATTTCCTATGGTATCTTGGAATATTTCTTTGTTGACTTTGCCATTAATGATCGGACATCCAAGATACTTTTCTAAATTTGTCATTGTGTTAATTCCTAATGCCTGCTTAATACTCTGTTTCTGCTGATTTCCAACTTTCTTTGAGGTGTGAAATGCTGATTTGTGGTAGTTCACTTTTTGACCTGTAGCTGCACAATATTCCTGGACAATGTTTTTCATTAAGTTACAAGCATTCTGGGTTCCTTTTGCAAATATTATCATGTCATCCGCAAAGGCTAGGAATGGTATCCTCATTCCACCTCTAGATACTGGGAATCCAATTAATGGTTTTGGGCTTTCGCTTACCTTTTGCAGTTTTCGTGCCAGAATTTCTGCTCCGATCACGAAAAGATACGGCGACAGCGGGTCGCCTTGTCTAATCCCTCGTTCGGGAGTGAATGGGACGGTGGGTCCACTGTTAACTAGTATTGAGAAAGATACTGTACATACACACTGACGAATCCATTCTACAAATTTCTCATCAAAACCGAACCTTATAAGCACCTGGAATAGATAAGACCAGTCTACCCTATCATACGCTTTTTCCATATCTAGTTTAACAGCCATCCAACCATCTTTTGCCTGGCTTCCTCTGAATGAGTGAAAAATTTCATGAGCAATGAGAACATTGTCTTGTATTGCCCGTCCTGCCACAAACGCTCCTTGCAAGGGGTGAATGATTTTAGGCATTACCCTTTTTAATCTCTCTGTCAATATTTTTGCTATTGTTTTATAAATCGTCGTGCACAAGCTAATGGGCCGAAAGTCGTTTGTTGTCGAAGGGTTGTCATTTTTCGGGAGAAGTGATATAAAGGTGTGGTTGCTTTGTTTCAACATTTTTCCAGAGTGGAAGAAACCTTTCACTGCCTTGATTACACTTGGGCCCACAATGTCCCAATATTTCTTGTAGAATTTTGCTGTCATACCATCTGGTCCTGGAGACTTATCTGAACCAATTTGAAAGACTGCCACCTTTATTTCTTCATTAGTTACCTGTTTCGTGAGGTACACATTGTCTTCAGTTGATATTTCATTTTCTATAAGGGAGAGGTATTGCTCAAGTACTGAATTGTTAATTTGTTCTTTAGAGTATCGTCTACGAAAATCATTTCTAATTTCTCGACAGATGTTATCTTCACCCATTATATGCGTTCCATCATTTGCGACGATCGTTTTTATCACTTTATGGTTGCGCCTTCCAGTAGCTATCTTGTGAAAATATCCTGAGTTAGAGTCAGACAATTTGACATGTTTTGTCTTTGCCCTTTGTTTCCAATATGTTTTGTGAGACTGTAGTATACATTCTTTTTTCCTAAGGAAACGGAGTTGCTTCTGTATAAGGGCTGGTTGTGGGCTCACAATTATCTGCTTCTGCAGATCAAGCAATGTGTCCTCAATTTCCTTGAGTTGTTCAAAAGTGTTTCCAAATGTTCTACGTTTCCACTGTCTTGTATGTTCTTTTAATATTCGAGTTTTTTTCATTAGCTGGAACATGAAGGACCCTTGAAAGCTCGCCCTCCATGCTTGTTTTACTACATTTCGGTAATCTTTTCTCATTAACCACATTTTCTCCATCTTAAATGGAGCCGCCTTAATTAATTGCCCGTTCATAAGTTCTATCGAAATTTTACAGTGATCAGATGATGTAAATGCGTGATTATGTGTTCGGATATCTGGAAACCACTGAAGAATGTTCTCACTAACAAGAACTCTATCCAATTTTTCATACATGTTATCAACCTCTGTCTTGTTCTTTCTCCATGTAAACTTATTTCCCGTTGTTGGTATGTCTCGCAAATCGCAATCGTCTTTAAAATTTCTTATACGTTCAAACCTACTAACCGTAGGGGCATTACCACCCTTTTTATCTGCGTACTCTTGGATTTCGTTCAAGTCACCTAACACAATAACAGGGAGGTGAGTGTCATTAAGGCAATTTGAAAATTCAAGCCAGAATTCATCCTTTTGGTTTTCATTCGGGGGTGCATATACAAAACACAACGCCAAAGTATATCCTGTGAGGTGGTTTACATATTTCAATATAATGTACCTAGCTTTGTGAACCAAGATTTCCACATATTCACTATTGAGTTGGTGTTCTTTCCACAACACACAGATACCACCTGCCCTTCCTTCAGCAGGGGACCACACAATATTATCAAACCCTGCACGTCTCCATGTTTGGTCACTTGGCAATTTATCTGTTTTAGTTTCTGCAATTGCTAATATCTGGATACGTTCAATTTTACAAAATGAGTCAATTTCTGGCCAAAACGACTTTCTACCTATCCCTCTACTATTCCAAAACGCGACTTTCATTTGGCTCTAAATTTTATTCGTGGTCTTACAACTCCATAGAGTTGGGTGTCGCCTTTTCTTATAAGTTCAACCTTATTTGTCCTTCTACTTGAGTTACTCTTCTCTTTATGTTTCTTAGCTCCATAAGAGCCAGCTTCAGCAGGCCCTTTAGAGACACTACCCTTTAAGGCCTCATAGGCCATGGTAGAGGTTTCTTTACCGTTGTCTTTAGCATTACCCTTAAGGGATTGATCTGTAAAGCGCAAGACCTCACAACAGAATACCTTTTTAAAGGCATGGCTGTTTTTCTTCGTAGCCCCATAGACAAATCCCTTTACTTGCAAACGATCAGTACAAACCCACATTTGAGAAAAGATATCATTAGTAAATATATACTTTTGCTTATTCACACTAACGTCAACAATCCACGTGTTGTAAACATAATTAGAACATAGCACTTTCTTAAAAGTAAGATTATCTTTTTCCATAGTATTGGAATTTTCAACTTCAGTGCAGACAAAAATAAAAGCTTTAGATTTAAGGAGAATGACGAGTAGATAAATGTTCCCAAATTTCCAAACCGAACAAGTATATTTATAGATGCACACTTCATGCACAAACAAAGATTCATAGCAATTGGGATACACACAGTCAATTGGGATACAAAGATCCATTTTCAAGCATTTAATATCACAACCTGAATAATTAAGACTCCCTTCAAAACCAGTCAAATTCCAGCCAGACTTGTTACCAATATGAGAGTATATTTGTACACTCATGCTGATTTTCATGACCACAATACATTTAAGATTCCAGCCAGACTTGTATCTACATTCATAGGGCCAGAAAATTCCCGCTTGAATATGAAGAAGCTCTCAGTTTGCAAACAATCAAATCCCACGCCTTCTTCTCTTGGCTCCGACTTGACCATTCTATGAGTAGAATCTTCATAATTAGGCTTTAATGAGTGCCCTCGATCAGGTTACGTACCTTCATGAAAACAGCATCTGCACTTAGGACATCCTCAAACATGTCTCCTGCCACATGCTCCATCCCTGTGAAAAAAGGCCGGTTTTCAAATACGTCCTCGATCAATTAGGCGTATATATATATTCAAGATGGACAAAGATTGTGAGGCCGGTTGGAGTTTATGCTTGGTACGTACCAGGATGAGAAAGGCCCTGTTCTATGACATGAGGAAGGTCAAAATTGATACCCTTGATGTTAGGATACTTGGTCAAGACGGGCTTTAGGGTTTGTCCTATACCGCCACCAACATCGACAAGCCGATCAATATTCTCGAAACCATTGTACGACCGAAGAACCTTCTTCATTAAGATTGTTGTGTTGGTAGACATTGCGAGGTTGAAGACCTTGTTGAATCTGGGGTCTACGGCGGGGTACTCAAAGATGCTCATCCCATGGGCCTTGTTGAATGCAATCCCTCCTTCCAGCACTGCATCTTTGATTTTGTAACTGCATACAACGGTTGTATTACAAAAACAAAAACAAAAAATATCAATTGTCTGAAATAATCAATGTATTTACTAACCAGCTCTCGACGACGACTTTATCGCACATCAAACTATATAACGGAGCCATGGAGACTCCGTCGTGGTCCTTGACAAAGTGCCTCCCCACCGGCGTCAACCCGTACACCCTCCTTGTCTCTCCGGCGACGGTGCCGACAGAGCAGCTCACGACAGAGAATGCGGCCAGCAGGCGGAGGATCCTCTCCACCATGTTGGCCGCCGACGGGTTGTCCTTGATGGGAAGCTTGGCTGCCACCTCGGCCGCCGTGAGTAGGCCGGGGCCGGATACGAGATCGAGGAGGCCAAGCTCAATGGCCGCATGCATTGCCATGGGAAACGTGATGGAGTCGACAATCATCGCCGCCTGTGCCATCGTCTCATCGTTGGTGGCTGCTGCCTGACCTGACGAGCTTGATTTAGTAGTCTGCATTTTGGTGATTGCTTTTCTTTCTTCTCCTTGTTAATTTTGTGCAAGCCAAAGGTGTCTGTATATATATATCTAACTAAATTGATTAAATAAGATTTATCAAAACAATATAAAATTACCAAATCAAAACAAATCTTATCTTTCCTCATCTTTTCTTCACAGAATTTATTTCAATCAGTTTCTAGCTAACCTTCTGTTGTGTATTTAATCTTTATATGTTCAGGTTTGTATGAGTGTTGTAACATGAATGTAATAGCCTAGTTAAAGCTCTTAGTCCTAATATTTGAACTAGCTTAAATGAACATTTGTTATTAAGTTAGCAACCCCGGTTTTTGGTTACAAAAACCGAAGTGGATGGCTAACTTGTGACATTTGTGACGTTTGGGCCTGTTCCTGTATTTGGGCCTTGAGCGACTTTGTTGGAGCGGCCCATCTCTTGAGGCTGGTGATCCAGCTTGCTTGTTTTGTGGGAGCTCGTATATAAGCTTCTCTTGGCTCTTTGAGATCTCAATTTCGAGAGCTACTGTTCAACCCTAGCCGTTTCTGAGAGAGAGAGAAAAGAAGAGAGAAAGAGGGAGAAGGAAAGGGAGCTCGCCGGTGTCATCTCGTCGCCGACGTCTCTGATGGTCCCCGTTCAAGGAAGAAGAAGACGATCTGTGTTCAGCCGTGGAGAGGGGCCGAAGCCTCTTCATTCCTAAACCCTAGCTTTGCTTCTGTTTCTGTGTTTCTCTGTGATTGTGTTAGATCTAGGCTTTGCTTCTTGCTTACACCTTGTACAAACTCCGATGGCTCTTGATCTAGTGCATTTCTTCGGGCTGGGTCTCCCCTCTGAGACTCCCCAGATGTAGGATCTTTGATCCGAACTGGGTGACCAATCTTGTGTTCTTGTGCATTCTGTTTTCGCTTGTGTTGATTCGTTCTCGAATAGGTTTAGGGCAAATCTCGATTACAAACTGGTATCAGAGCGAGGTTGGCTCTGTGATTCTTGCTTCCGCTTGTTTTTGCCCTAAATTGAGTAGATCTGATAGTCCTTGAAGTTTTTCTTTGAGGTTTTGTCTTGATTGAAGCTTCTGGATTTGTGTTTCTCGTCTTAGTTGATATTCGAGCATAAATCTACTTCTTTGTCTTTGGATCTTGAGAGTTTCTTCCTCTTGAGAATCACTTGAGATTGTAGATCTGGTTTTCTTGCAAGATCCTCTGTGTGTTGAGTTTCTCTGAATCCTAGCTAATTGTTTCTTGTTTTTGACAGGTACAAGGAGGATGCCAGAGCTATACAGAGGAGTCAAGCCCTTTGATGGGAACATGGATTACTCCATGTGGAAGGTCAAGATGCAAGCCATCTTGACCAAGGAGGGGTGTTACCATGCAGTCACTGACGTGTGGGATCTGGACAACACCACTGCTGAACAAGAGGAGGTTCAAGGTCTGGCCCATGCAGAAATAATGTTGAGACTAACTGATGAGGTAGCTCGTCAGGTTGTAAGTTTCACTAAACCTAAACCTCTCTGGGATGCCTTAGATGAAATATATCTGACTAAGTCCTTACCTAGTAGAATCACCCTTCTCTGCAAACTTTTTAACTTTAAAATGGACACCTCACAAACAATTACTGAAAATATGGATAGGTTCTTGAAAATAACCCTGGAATTAGAGAGATGCAAAGATAAAATAAAAGAGGAACACCAAGCTGTTATTCTATTGAATTCTTTGCCTGCTCAGTTTGATGTTCTTAAAGATGTGATTCAGTATGGCCGTGATGATCTGACTGTAAACAAGTTGATTGAGGCTGTAAATCAAAAGAATGACAATCTGAAAGTCTTTAAGATCAAAAATGGGGCTAAAAATGAACCTAAAACTGACAGTAAAAATGAAGTGATGATGTTTAAAGGAAAAGGAAAGAAAAACGGACAGAAAAAGGGGGAAAATGGTAATGAAAAGCCTGAAAAAGATATGTCTAAGGTTAAATGCTATTACTGTGATAAGATGGGCCATTATCAAAAGACTTGTCATAAAAAGGCCAGGGATGAAAAGAATAAAACAAAAGAAAAAGAATCAGTTTCTGTGTTTGAATCTTGTCCCACTTATTCTCATGAATTGCTTGCTGTGTCTCATTCTGCAAATGAAAATGAATGGATTCTGGATTCTGGATGTACTATGCATGCTACTCCTTTCAGAAATTATTTTTCATCTCTGTCTATGCATGATGAGGGTGAAGTAATGTTAGGAGATCATACCACTCTTGCAATTAAGGGTAGGGGAAATGTTCCTTTAGTTATGCATGATGGAAAAATTAGGATTATTCAGAATGTTAGATGGGTGCCTAATTTGAGAAGGAATCTGCTGTCTGAATCCATGTTTGATGACTTGAATTGTCAGATTGTAACTAGTCAGGGGGTCAGGGAAGTCATTAGAGATAACACTGTCCTTATAAAGAGCATAAAAAAGGGAGGGCTTTATCATGTGATTGCTAGTTCTCCTGAAATTAATGTTTCTGCTGGCTGTTCAAAATCTGAAAATTCTAAGATTTGGCATGATAGAATGGGACATATTGGAAATACTGGATTGAGTTATCTGCATAAAAATGGCATGATTCATGATGATGTGGCTGATATTGATTTTTGTGAAAACTGTGTGTTTGGGAAAAAGACTAGAAATTCCTTTGCTAGGTCAACCTATAAGAGTAAGAAACCTCTTGAATATGTGCACTGTGATTCATGGGGCCCTGCCCAGATTGCTACTATTGGAGGAAGGAAATATTTCTTGTCTATTGTTGATCACTATTCTAGAAAAGTTTGGGTGCATTTATTGAAATCCAAAGATGAGGCCTTTGAGTCTTTTAAATCTTGGCTAGTTTTGACAAAAAAACAATCTGGATTTAAATTGAAGTGCCTTAAGTCTGATAATGGATTAGAATTCTGCAACCAAATCTTCAATGAATATTGTGTGCAAAATGGAATTAAAAGACACTTGACTGTTCCTTACACTCCACAACAAAATGGCACAGCTGAGAGAATGAATAGAACTTTGTTAGAGAAGGCTAGATGTATGCTAATAAGTGCTGGAATGAAATCTTCTCTGTGGGGAGAAGCTGTAAATACTGCAGCTTTTCTCATTAATAGGTCTCCATCCTCTGCTATAGACTTTAAAACACCTCAGGAAATGTGGACTGGAAAGAAACCTTCATTAGCTTATCTTAAACCTTTTGGATGTACTGCTTACTGTCATGTTTCTCAAGGGAAATTAGAACGTAGAGCTCATAAAGCTGTAATGCTAGGATATCCAGAGGGGGTTAAAGGATATAAGCTCTTGTTAATTCAGCCTGGAGGTTATAAAGTTATAGTTTCTAGGGATGTAACCTTTAATGAAAAAGATTTCTATTTTAAATCAAAGCTGACAAGTGTGAATGAGGAAGCAGGTACCAACACACGTGCTGAACAAGAAACTAAGGCCCAGGTGGGGCAGTTCTTCATTCCTGGAGACAACAACAATGATACTGAGCTGGAGGAGTTTGACATTGGCCATGCTGACTCTCTCCGGAACTATTCCTCAAGTCAAAATGAAGAGGAAACACATGAAAATGGAGGAAATCCAACTTCTGAGGGCAACAATGACTCACAAACCCACCAATTAGGTGGGGCAGTAAGTGAAACTTCTCCTAATCTTAATTCTGTCAATCCTGAATCTTCTGAAATGCATGATTCCAATGTGAATGAAAATGATGTGCATGATTCTGTGATTGCTGGAAATGAAATGATTGAGGTCCCTGACCATGTTAATGACTTGAATGAAGTGCATGATCCTGTCTTGAATAATAATCTTGCTCATGATCTTGCAAATTATCAATTAACTAGAGATAGGGAACCCAGAATTAGGATACCAAACAAGAAATTTACTTCTAATATTGTTGAGTTTGCTTTTATTGTTGCTGATGTTGTTGCTCACTTAAGTCCTGAAACATATGAACAAGCCATGAATAGTAAGCATGTTAATGAATGGTTAAAAGCTATGCATGAAGAAATTGAAAGCATGAAAGTTAATAACACTTGGACTCTTGTGCCTAAGCCTGAGAAAGCTAAACTGGTGGATTGTAAATGGATTTATAAAGTAAAAGATGGTGCTTCTGACTTAGATCCTCCTAGGTTTAAGGCTAGGCTAGTGGCCAAGGGTTTCACTCAAAAGGAGGGAATTGACTACAATGAAATTTTTGCTCCTGTTGTGAAATATAAGACTATGAGATTACTGCTTGCTATGGCTACTGTTTATGATTGGGAAATTGAGCAAATGGATGTTAAGACTGCCTTTTTGCATGGAGATCTTAATGAAACTATATATATGAGACAACCTAAAGGCTTCATTGATAGAAAACATCCTGACTATGCTTGCCTGTTAAAAAGGTCTATATATGGTCTTAAACAATCTCCTAGGCAATGGAATCTGAAATTCAACGCTTGTATGATGTCATTGAAATTTAGGAGGAGTCAGTGGGATACTTGTCTGTATTACAAGCATGTTAAAACTAAAACTCCTGTTTATGTGCTTCTTTATGTGGATGATATGCTTTTAATGAGTAGTTCCAAGGTTGAAATTGCTACTGTAAAGCATGATCTTAAAAGGCACTTTGATATGAAAGATCTAGGACCTGCTCAAAGAATCCTAGGTGTGAAAATCATTAGGGACAGACCTAAGAAAAAGATGAAATTATCTCAGATTGATTATGTGCATAAGGTGTTAGAAAGATTCTGCTTGCTGAATTCTAAACCTGTTGCTATACCCTTAGGAGGGCACCTGGAATTGACTAAAAAGGATTGCCCTACTACTTCTGCTGAGATTAGAAAAATGGATTCTGTGCCCTATGATGTTGCTGTTGGATCTGTTATGTATGCTATGCTCTGTACTAGACCTGATCTTGCATTTGCCATTAGTGTATTAAGTAGGTTCATGTCTAACCCTGGTGAAAAACACTGGTCTGCCATGAAGTATTGCTTAAAGTACATTGCTGGTACCAAAAATTTAGGGTTAGTATATTCTGAGCATAGGCCTAGGACTGAGTTAGAAGGATTTGTAGATTCTGAGTTTGCTAGCAACAAAGACAATAGGAAGTCTACTACCTCTTACTTCTTTACTTGGGCTGGAAACTGTGTGTCCTGGAAGTCTCAACAACAGTCAATTGTGGCCTTGTCTTCGACTGAGGCTGAATATATAGCTGCTGTTGAGGCCTCTAAGGAGGCTGCTTGGTTGAAAGGTATTTTGAAGGAGATAACTGGAGTGTCTTACATTCCAGTTCTCTCCACTGATAGTCAGAGTGCCTTATACTTGTGTAAAGATCCTGTGTACCATGAAAGGACCAAACATATAGATGTGAGGTACCATTTCATTAGACATGAGGTAGAAGAACAGCTGATCAAAATTGTGAAGATAGCTGGAGATGTGAACCCTGCAGACTTTGGTACTAAAATTGTGCCTTCTAACAAATTTGCCTTTTGCAGGGAGGCTCTCCACATCAAGGATGTAAACTGAGATGTGGGACTGGATCGATGATGATATGGGTTGAAGACCCGGCTGGAGTTTTGCACTATTGAATTAGGAGCCTTAGGATAGAACATATTCAGATTAAGAGGGCATTTGTTGTGTATTTAATCTTTATATGTTCAGGTTTGTATGAGTGTTGTAACATGAATGTAATAGCCTAGTTAAAGCTCTTAGTCCTAATATTTGAACTAGCTTAAATGAACATTTGTTATTAAGTTAGCAATCCCGGTTTTTGTAACCAAAAACCGAAGTGGATGGCTAACTTGTGACATTTGTGACGTTTGGGCCTGTTCCTGTATTTGGGCCTTGAGCGACTTTGTTGGAGCGGCCCATCTCTTGAGGCTGGTGATCCAGCTTGCTTGTTTTGTGGGAGCTCGTATATAAGCTTCTCTTGGCTCTTTGAGATCTCAATTTCGAGAGCTACTGTTCAACCCTAGCCGTTTCTGAGAGAGAGAGAAAAGAAGAGAGAAAGAGGGAGAAGGAAAGGGAGCTCGCCGGTGTCATCTCGTCGCCGACGTCTCTGATGGTCCCCGTTCAAGGAAGAAGAAGACGATCTGTGTTCAGCCGTGGAGAGGGGCCGAAGCCTCTTCATTCCTAAACCCTAGCTTTGCTTCTGTTTCTGTGTTTCTCTGTGATTGTGTTAGATCTAGGCTTTGCTTCTTGCTTACACCTTGTACAAACTCCGATGGCTCTTGATCTAGTGCATTTCTTCGGGCTGGGTCTCCCCTCTGAGACTCCCCAGATGTAGGATCTTTGATCCGAACTGGGTGACCAATCTTGTGTTCTTGTGCATTCTGTTTTCGCTTGTGTTGATTCGTTCTCGAATAGGTTTAGGGCAAATCTCGATTACACCTTCTTCTCCCTCTCTCTTGCCGACGGTCACCAAATCATGTTTTATTGTCATTCTATACCTACATGATCAATCAGACTCCTAATCCAATGGCTACTTGTCTACGTGAAATATATAAAATTTATAATTGTATTGAGCGAAGCCATATGAATATTTGTATTCTCTTGCCCTTCCAAGTATGCACCGATCAGTTTGTTAGATTTCTTGGCTATTGTGTCGAACCTTACTGATTTTACAGGTTGATATAAATTTGAAAAGAAAAACAAAGTTAAACAATGGTATGATCTCTTGAATGACGGCAAGAGAAGGAAAAGAAGGTTAGTTAGAAACTCCCTGAAATATTCTAGGTAAAATTAGATTTGCTTTGATTTGGCAATTGATTCTTATGTTTGATAAATCTGATGAAATCAACATAATCAATATATATTATAAATGCCGACCGTTTTCGAGCCACCACGTTGATTTTGTGCCCGCTTGATTTAATTTTTTTTTTCCAACTCAAATAGATAGTAACAACTCTATATCTTTTATTTTCCTTAATTATCTAATCCTCAATTTGATCTTTATAGTCATACTATCTATCTTTAATTTTATATTTCTTAAATATACGCCATTAATTTTTAACAATGTGGATTTTGCGGAGGCGGAAGCAGTTTGGTGGGCGGTCCAGGTCTGTAGGGATCGGGGTTTGAACAATGTGGTTGTGGAGATGGACTCACTCCGAGTATTTCAGCTGCTCCAGAAGGAAGTACTCCCACCCTCTGCTCTTGGTGAGATTGGCAGGCGTATCCAGCAAATTGGGAGAACTTTAGGACGATGCTGCTGGCGCTATACAAGGAGAGGAGCAAATGAGGCGGCAGACTGGCTAAGCAAATGGTGTCCTGCAAATCCAATTCTTGTTTCGGATGTCTCATGTTTACCAGCTGAATTTTCTCTTGTAATTGACAATGATATTGCTTAATATATGATTCTCGTTTTTCCGATCAAAAAAAATAAAAAAAAAAATAAAAATAGTTATGATAATATACTTGTAAAAATATCCAACCATAACACTCCATTGTCATCTTACGTGATTTGTGAGTTTGGATTAATTTGTAGAATTTTGAGGAAAGTCATATACAACGGTTCAATCTTCTAAAAAAAAAATACAAAAATGGATTAATCTCTAAATATAGCAATAGATTAGAGGTGCATTCGTAATTGTTACTTCCCACAACTGCTGTCACAAAATCAATGATATATTCGAATATAAGATATATTCTGGGTTTTTTCTTTTGTTAGTAATAAACTACATGTTTAATTTGGTTACATCAAATTGGTGATTTGCACACTAAAATATAAATAAATGTAATTTGCAAAATAATGTAAGTTATTGACTATAAAATATAAGCGCGTGATTTGCATAACAATATATTCCTAATAGATTATAAGAATAATTAAAGACTTACAATATTCGATGAATTTAATATATGCCAAATTTTTTATTATATGTTTTTATACTAATATTTTATTTATAATATATTCAAAACATTACAAAACACGAGTCATGCATGGCACGAAGGGTACAACTAGTTAGTCTAAAAATGTGGACCAATCTTAGGAATGCAATAGAGGATGAAATACAAAAGGGCCATAGGTGATCTGGAATAGGGTAAATTAATTCGTCTCATTGAGTCATTGTAGGTAATGCTTTTCTTTCTTTTTACTTATTAAGCCTTTTCATCTTTAAATACTTTATTATTAAAATTAAATATGGTGCTTAATCGCATTACGATGGAAGGTTCTATCTAATCGTAAAGATAAAATTTTCGCTTGGATTGGGTAATAAGATATCACTTGGAAATATAAACTTTTCTCTCCACACTCTCTCTCTTCTAGTATAAATACATCTATTCGTCATGTATAGAGATAACTTGCATCTCATAGCTTTTCTATCAATTTTTCTCCTTTACCCTCAACGCTTGACTCGAACAACTACTCTTCTGATTTAAGCATCTGAGGTGGATTAAGGGCTCCCCCACTCCTTTTGTGTATTATTTTGCAAGTTCTAGGTTATTGAAGAAGGTGAAGAAGGGACCAATCAATCCTACTATATCTTTAAAGCAAACTCATTCAAGTCTTCTCCTTCAACCACGTGTCCCTTAATTTAATCTTGTCTTTTAGTTTAAAAAACAATTTCAACCCATTTCCCTATTTTTCGCCAAAAAAACTTCCACATTCACTCCCTTTTAACTTCTATACGCCTCTCCTTTTTTAACCTCTCTCTAACTTATTTTTTTAGCCATTCTTTTTTGTTCTCAACTTCTGAAAACCATCATGTTCAAAATTTAGGTCGTTTTTAATTTCTCAACTTTTAATAATTACCATGCTGATCATCTACAACGATGGTTTACACTTGTATAACATATATAACTAGTATTAATCCCGTGCCTTGAAGGCACGAATTTGATTTAACTAAAATCTTAATTTAAATTCTATATGAAGTTATTCAAAAGAATAGTTTGATATAAAATCTTGTATTGGTTTATTTAGTTTGTTTCTAATGAGATTTATTTTAATGATATAGTATTTGTGTTATAATATATTCTTTTAATCAAAAATTTGTTGGATTATAATTTTTGTATAAGGATTGAATACTCCTAACATTTTTAGGATTTATTTTACTATTTATGGATTATAATTTTAATAATATATTTAATTGGAATGGACATGTGCTTTTCTATGTTATTATTTTAATCTCCAAGTTATTATATATAGTAAGATTACTTAATTATATATTTCTGAAAAACTCATAGATACAATTTCAATAATATATATACTTTCATATTTTACATACATATAGAGTTTACAATCAAAATCAACCAATTAAATTATTTTAATAAATATGAGTGATGTGTTCTAATGTGAAGTTGACATGTGTAGTGATAACTATTATTTTAATTCCCTTTTCTCTCTTCAAATATCATATATTTATATTGAGTAAATAAGCTTTATTCATATTAGAAAGATTTCTCGATTGTAATTTTGGCCGGATATATTCTACAACAATTGATATACATATTCAAATATCATTTGAATTTTGGATTTCTTCAAATATGCAATTCAAACTTTGATAGAAAAATAAACAGAAATCAAATATCATATAATTTTGGATTTCCCGATAATAACTTTTAGCTTTATTTATTGACATACGTACCACAATTTTTATAATATTGTATAAGGAAAGGATAAGATACATAACATATTAGATAGATTATAGGTTAAAAGTATAACTAAATAAAAATATATCTATTGAAAATTATAAAGAGTGACTTTTCATTATGTGTATAATTTTGGATAGATTTTTTACAGATTTGGATAGATTTATTATGTGTACAATTTAATGTGGGGTCTACAATGAAATTTCAAACACTAAACAAATTAAATTGTTTTAATAAAGATGAGTGATGAGGTCCAATGAGAATTTGACACGTCATGTTAAATTTTTTTTTTTTTTTTTTGACACGGTGAGGATTAGGGATCCCTCTCAAGGTGGGAAACCTAGAGCATCCAAATGGATGAGAGCTAAAAGCTCGTGGTGGTTCCAAATTGCATCCCATGAGTGACTGTGGCCCAAACTCGCAATTTTATCGGCCACAGCATTGCAGTGCCTACCCTCATGTGAAATTTGGACTGACTCGAATCCTTGCAAGGATACGAAAATATCAGTTACAATCCTTTCAATTTCCCATGGACACTTGATTTGACCTTTGACGGCTTTAATAACCGTCACATTATCCCCTTCAATTTCAATTTTCCGAATATTGCTTTGTTTAGCCTTTAGTACTCCATCCCATAGAGCCAGAGCTTCAGCCATCAAAATTGATACATTGCCAAATATTCTCACGGTTCCAGTTATCGGTTTTCCACCCTCATCCCTAATAATTGATCCACCCGCAGCATTCCCATTGCTTATCTTAGATCCATCAAATTTTAGTTTTACAAATTGGGGTTTAGGTTTTTTCCACTCATTCCGTTTATGTCGTATAGTTGATTGTTTTCGAACCATCCTATCTTGTGTCTGCTCTTCATCCTCTTGCCACCTCTTAGCTTGTTCCCATTGCTTCAATTGTGTTCTAATATGTAAGTTTAGGTCTTGGATTAGGTCATTAGGCGTTGTTTGAAAGATCATCTTATTTCGTTGATGCCATATGCTCCACCAAATTACTGCTAGCTCAATGAACTCTTTCTTCCCTAATATTCTTTTAATATCATTTAAGACCTTCCTCGGGTCTTGTTGTGGGGGAATATATGCCCTAATTGCTCGCTCGGTATTTACATTTATGTCTTTTATCACCCCCAGCGTGTGTGGACAATTGACCATCAAGTGAATCGAGTCCTCGTGGGCTCCATTACACATTAGACATCCTTGCGGGATTGCGACATGTTTTTCATAAAGCCTTTGCTTCGTTGGGAGTCCATTCATATCAATTTTCCATAAGAAATGCTTCACCTTTGGGTAAATGTCCAAGTTCCAAATCCAATCATTTGGACTCGGATTTATCACATCCTCTTTTGTTACAAACTCACTGCTGACGCTGTTGAGAACCACCCGTTTTTGCTCGGTGCCCATATAAGTCTGTCTTCTATCTCATTATGCGGGATGGGTATCATTGATACTTTTTCTACTAACTCTGTAGGGATCGCTCTTCGCAACTCATCTATTTTCCATTCTCTAGTCGTTGAAATAAAATGTTCTACTTTAACAGTAGCATTTTCTATAGCATTTCTGTTTACAAACTTTTCCAACGGCTCTTGCATTACCCAGTTGTTAGTCCAGAAATTTACTGACTTCCCATTCCCTATTTGCCATTTGAGGCCTTTTTCAAATTCCGGTTTGATCTTAATCAACTGTTTCCATTGCCATGATGTGTTCGATTTACACTTGTACTCTCCAAGCGTGTCTCTTCGTAGGTATTTTTCTTTCACCACTTTGACCCACACATTGTCATGCTCTATGAGAATTTTCCACAACAGTTTCATCTGTAATGCCTTGTTCATATCCATTGCTTTCCTTATCCCTAAACCGCCATATGCCTTCGGTTTACATATCTTGTCCCATCCCACTAGGGGTTTATATTGTCTGTCCTTATTCCAAAAGAAGGTTCTGTTGATCGTATCAATTTCATCATGCACAGATTTAGGCAACATAAAGCTTTGCATCAAGTAGTTTGGTTTTGTAGCCAAGTTTGATCTTATTAATACTGATCTACCTTCTTGAGATAGCGTACTCGCTTTTCATTTTGATAGTTGTCTTTGTGCATTTCCTATTGTACCTTGGAATATTTCTTTGTTTACTTTTCCATTAATGATCGGGCATCCTAGGTACTTTTCTAGATTTGTCATTGTATTAATTCCTAACGCTTGCTTGATACTCTGTTTTTGTTGATTTCCCACCTTCTTAGAAGTGTGAAAAGCCGACTTGTGGTAGTTCACCTTTTGACCTGTTGCGGCACTGTAATCTTCAATGATATTTTTCATTAGGTTACATGCATTATGGGTTCCTTTCGCAAATATAATAATGTCATCTGCAAATGCTAGAAACGGAATCCTCGTTCCTCCTCTTGCTATTGGAAAACCAATTAGAGGTCTTGGGTTTTCACTCACCTTTTGTAGCTTTCTTGCTAGGATTTCTGCACCAATTACAAAAAGGTAAGGTGATAGCGGATCGCCTTGTCTAATTCCTCGCTCCGGATTAAACGGGATAGTGGGTCCACTATTAACTAGAACTGAGAAGGATACAGTACATACACACTGGCGGATCCACTCTACAAATTTTCCATCAAAACCAAACTTCGCAAGTGCCTGGAACAAAAATGACCAATCCACCCTATCGTATGCTTTTTCCATATCTAATTTAACTGCCATCCAACCATCTTTTGCCTGGCTTCCTCTAAACGAATGGAATATTTCATGCGCAATGAGGACATTGTCTTGTATTGCTCGTCCTGCTACGAATGCTCCTTGCAGTGGGTGAATGATCTTAGGCATTACCCTTTTTAATCTTTCTGTCAATATTTTCGCTATTATTTTATAAATCGTTGTGCACAGACTGATGGGGCGGAATTCATTTGTCGTCGAAGGGTTGTCATTTTTCGGGAGTAGCGATATAAATGTGTGGTTACTTTGTCTCAGCATTTTGCCAGAATGGAAAAAACCTTTGACTGCCTTAATTACAGATGGGCCCACAATGTCCCAGTATTTTTTATAAAACTCTGCTATCATGCCGTCCGGTCCTGGGGACTTATCCGAGCCAATCTGGAAGACTGCATTCTTTATCTCATCATTGGATACCTGTTTGGTGAGGTGCCTATTGTCTTCAGCTGATATTTCTTTATCGATGAGGGAGAGAAATTGCTCAAGTACTACATTGTTAATTTGTTCCTTGCTGTATCTTTTCCGAAAATCATTTCTAATTTCTCGACAAATGTTTTCTTCACCCATTATTTGAGTGCCATCATTTGCGACGATCATTTTTATGGCTTTATGGTTGCGCCTTCCTGTGGCTATCTTATGAAAATAGCCTGAGCTGGAGTCTGTTAATTTAACATGTTTCGTCTTTGCCCTTTGTTTCCAATAAGTTTTGTGGAACTGAAGAATGCATTCTTTTTTCTTAAGAAATCGGAGTTGCTTTTGGATAAGGACTGGTTGCGGGGATACAGTTATTTGTTTTTGTAACTCAAGCAGAGTGTCCTCAATTTCCTTGAGTTGTTCAAAGGTGTTTCCAAAGGTCCTGCGTTTCCATTGTTTTGTATGCTCTTTTAGCAGCCGAGTTTTTTTCATTAACTGGAACATAAAAGATCCTTGATAGTTCGCCCTCCATGCTTGCTTTACTACATTTCGATAATCTCTCCTCATTAGCCATATTTTCTCCATCTTAAACGGAGTTGCCTTAAATAGTTGTCCATTCATAAGTTCTATCGATATTTTACAGTGATCAGATGATGTAAACGCATGATTATGTGTTCGGATGTCTGGAAACCATTGCAGTATGTTCTCACTAACAAGAACTCTGTCCAACTTTTCATATATGTTATCAATCTCTGTTTTATTCTTTCTCCATGTAAATTTGTTTCCCGTTGTTGGTATGTCTCGCAAATCACAATTGTCTTTAAATTTACTTAGACGTTCAAACCTACTGGTTGTTGGGGCATTACCACCTTTTTTATCTGTATACTCTTGGATTTCATTTAGATCACCTATCACAATAATAGGGAGGTGAGTGTCATTAATACACTGAGAGAACTCAATCCAAAATTCGTCCTTCTGATTTTCATTTGGGGGCGCATATACAAAGCACAGTGCCAAGCAGTATCCTGTGAGGTGGTTTACATATTTCAAAATAATGTATCTAGGTTTATGGATTAAAATTTCAACAAATTCATTTACGAGTTGGTGTTCTTTCCACATCACACATATTCCACCTGCCCTCCCTTCAGCCGGAGACCACACAATGTTATCGAATCCTGCACGCTTCCACATTTGATCGCTAGGTAATTTTTCTGTTTTAGTTTCCACCACCGCTAGGATCTGGATATGTTCAATTTTACAGAATGAGTCAATTTCTGGCCAGAACGATCTTCTACCTATCCCTCTGCTATTCCATAGTGCAACTTTCATTTATCTCTAATTTTGACTCGTGATCTTACAACTTCAGGAAGTTGGGAATCACCTTGTCTTATTTGTCTATCCTTCCATCTATAATGGTTAATTGTTCTATTTCGAGCTAGGCATCCAGAGTATACCGCTATATACAGAACCATATCCTTCACAAAGACAATATAGCTTCTGAATTGACTTTTGAGACTAGGGTATTGGAAAAACCGCATTTTTTCTGGTCGATTTACCTGTCCTAACTTCCAATCACTTATGGTATCACAATTGCTTAAGAAGAGAATCCATAATTTATAGTCCTTGTTATAACAGTCTCTTTTGAACATTCTATGCCTATTAGTTACTATGTTTTCAAGAATATTACATTTGTACCTTAAGCTAAGACTAGTACATATACACTTTCTATTGCAATCATTTTCTTGACCTCTTAGGGATTGACCATCCACTGGCTCTTTCTCCTTATCACCTTGGTAAAATCTGTCATTTCCCCAGAGTAGGCTCAATTTCTCCATGGTTTGGTTCATTTTACTGAAGCTTCTCGTTTGTTGTGCTTTCTCTACCACAACCAATTGGGCACTACCTATCAATTGCTTAGCTCCTGCATTAATCCCTTCATACTCCAACAGCACCTCAATGTTGTCGGTCGTCACCAAACATATGAGTTCTACTCTTATGTGCCACTTCCTTTTCCAAACACATGAACTAGTATTTCCTCCTTTCAGAGTATCTTTCATGTCGGTTTGGTCTTGCTCAACACAGCTCCAAACTCCTCGCAGGGGCTGTGAATTAGAACACCTTCTCATTTTCTGCATGCTGAATACACAATAACAACAACAAAGGCACATACTTAGAGTACACCAGTAGAACAACAACCCAACTTTATTCACTTTCCTGATTTCCATGCATTTCTTTTTACACAAACAACAATTCAGTTTGGGTTCACAAGCATTTGAACAAAAACTGCTACAGTCTTTGCCCAATTTATTCACGACCAATAGAGCACAGAAACAACATATATTTTTTAATCTTAGATTTCGCGATGGCCAGTAATTAGGAACAACATAGTAAATCAATGTCCATCCATGAATCATACACATTCTCCATTCTTCCACAAAGAATGACACCTCATTTATCATACAAGGAAGCAGAATAGCATCGTCGAGTGAGCTGATCATATCGGTTTGTTTCTTCATGACAGCCTCCAGCATAGTTTTATTATACATCTCCCATTTTTTATCAAGGTAATCCCAATTCCACTCCTTTATCTTAATTATCCATAGCATACTGATATTATGATTAGGAACTCTTAATTTCTTTTCTTTGATTTCAATCTTTAGGTTATCCATACACCAATACAACACCATCACACAAATGCCAAGAAACGCATTTAGGAACCAGTTATAGTGCACTATACTATAATTACTTAGGATTTTAGCCATAGCATAAAACCAACCATTCAACACATTGTAATAGCACAAAAGTGACGCCTGTTCAGTAATTCTATACGTACTCATGGCACAACCATCTTTCTTCAGAGAAACAAAGAGCTTTCTTAAAGAATAAATCTGAGAGTTCACATAAAGGATTGTCCCCGAGGGACGATCTTTAACTTGGTTCTTTATTGCACTACTCTCTAAGGTCTCAACGACCATAGTAGGCGATTGTTCATGTTCTTTGTAGGGGTTCAGGCTTTTAGATTGTTCAAGGGTAAATTTCTCCACAACACATAGTATCAATTTATAGTCAAGAATCCAACATAAAAAAACCAAATCAACCCATCTATAGTTATGAAGAGATAGAGTTGGATAGTACAACCTTTTTGATCTCAGTTGTAGCCTTTGAAGGCTGATCCAGAGAGGAGGGATGACCTCCTCCCAACTTTCTTCTGAGATTTGAGCCATTCTCTGCCTCTCTGTCGCTCCCTCCATTCCCATGTTGCACAACGATGCCCAGCAGCGTAAAGCCGCCAACCCTAGCCTCCAAATCGACCGTGCCTCTACCAGTGAGAGCCCGCGCCTCCTCTTTAGTCGCCTCCTTTGAAGGGAAAGAGGCTTGCCATCCTTTCCACCGCCGCCATCCGGCTTTTCGTTTCGTTCGTAGACACCTCTCTCACCATGAACCAAGTCGGGATTTCGGGGTATTTTTTCCCAAATTGATTCCCAATGGATGCTTAATTCATCATGATTTTGAATTTGTGAAAGAAGAAATTGGAAGATTGTGCTGATTTGGGCAGAAATTTGGGATCTAGGGTTGGAGATCTGGTTTTTCTTTTGGGGTTGGAGTCGGGGGGCTGGGGTTATTTTTTTTCTCATGTTGCTGGGAGCGTTTTCTTTAGTCGCCTCCTTTGAAGTATTACGAACATTATGGTGCCATGTTAAATATTATTTTTAACCTCCGCTTTAGTATATATACTCCATAGTTATGATGATTATGATAATAACGATATATAAAATAAATTCAAGTTGGCAAAAATAATATGTAGGATAGAAATTTATCAAAATTAGTTCTGATTTATATTCGTCTAGTGATAAATGTTTTCAAATATAAATTAAACAAATGATGTTACTGTAGTCTCAAATAAATTATTTTTAATTATCTTCAGTCAAAGTATTTAGTCTTATACTCTTATCTCGTGCTAAATATGAGACTAACGTAGACTAGTTAGCCCATTAAAGACGAATTTTATTCTGTAACATTGGGAGACTCCGAGACTGTGCTAGTTTGGTAGAGAGTGTGCTAGTTTGGTACAACTATAATTAGCTAATTAATTCCACGTTTTTTCTGAAATCTTAAGGGTCCACCAACACAGCTAAATTAATTAGGGTGGGCTAATTCGGTCACACCAATGCTGGCGGTAAACAACTTCAATCAGGTCCGTGCCTATAGCTGATAACTTCGGTAGAGTTTATGCCTCTAGTAAACGCTTCTGTCTTGTAAAACGTCGGCTGACCAGAAGCTCCGTCGAACGACCATTGGGACAACTACCGACGGGACCATAGCGAAATTATTAGGCCATTAGGGTGGGCTACTGAAAAAATTATACATGGAACTGCTACTTATATTAACTTTAAGACTAGTACTAATTATATTTGGATATATGTACACATGTATTCAACTAATAGAAAAATGCTCTAGTAAAACACTCCCTTAGAGTGTAACATGAGGTGTTGTGAGGACCTTTGAATCTAATCAAACGGTCCGGATTTAATAAAAAAAGGGTGTATATGTGTTGTTGGGTGGAGAAACACTAGATCAAAAATCAATCCCAAGATTTAAGCTTCTATCTAGTAAATAATATCAAATCCCGTTTTTTTTTGGGTGAAATAATATCTTGGGAGATATCCCCCTTCGATACCAGATAATTTTCATCTAAAGAAAATTTATCTCTCTTTCAAAACACAGTTACGCCGTCTTCATCAGCGCTCCAACTCAATAGCTTTCATTCTCCATTGAAGCAATTCAACTTCCCCATAGTCTTCACCGACGATTTCCTCCCGCACAAGTGTTCTTGGTAAGTATTAGTTACTCCTCTGTAATTTTTTTTGAATTTCTTTCATTCTACACCTAGACGAACTTGGATTTGATATATTAGGGTTTCGAAGCAGTTTTTTCAGTTCAAGAACATCGATATGCTTGTGCATTCGGTTGTTTTAATTTAGGTTTTAATCGTCTACAACAACCTATGCAATTAGTTGATTTGAAGCTTGTATGTAGTAGTTAGGGTTTATGTGAATTTCGATGGTAACAATCCGGTTTTCCTGGATTGAGGGTTTTTGTTGTTTTTGAAATTCATAACTAGGTTTTAACTAAGATTTGTCGATTTATTGGTACAGATCATGAACAAAGGCGTGCATGGATGCAGCTTGAATGAGATCGACGGGAAGAGATCGTCGGGAAGACAGGTATGGTTTCTCTCTTTGAATGTTTTTCAACTATTTACACGAACTTATGCATTACGAGATAAAACGAATGATTTCATTTCTGTTTTATGTATGTCTATTGTGTTTTTCAACATATTAATAACAATTTTTCAAGTAACAGATATAAACTGTTTTGTATTTTTCATGTTGTACAATAATGTTTTTCAATGATTACAAGACAACTTTTCACATAGTAGTTTCAAATATGCAATGGTTTCTCTCTTTGAATCTTTTTCAAATATTTACATGAACTTATTCATTATAAGATGAAAAGAGTGTCTTCTCATTTCTGTTTTATGTGTGTCTATTGTGTTTTTCTACATATTGATAATAATTTTTCAAATAATAGATTTTAATTGGTTTGTATTTTTCATGTTGTACAATAGTGTTTTTCAATGATTATAAGACAACTTTTTCACATATTAGTTTCAAATATGTAATTGTTTCTCACTTTGAATATTTTTCAACTATTTACACGAACTTATGCATACGAGATAAAACGAATGATTTCATTTCTGTTTTATGTATGTCTATTGTGTTTTTCAACATATTAATAACAATTTTTCAAGTAACAGATATAAACTGTTTTGTATTTTTCATGTTGTACAATAATGTTTTTCAATGATTACAAGACAACTTTTCACATAGTAGTTTCAAATATGCAATGGTTTCTCTCTTTGAATCTTTTTCAAATATTTACATGAACTTATTCATTATAAGATGAAAAGAGTGTCTTCTCATTTCTGTTTTATGTGTGTCTATTGTGTTTTTCTACATATTGATAATAATTTTTCAAATAATAGATTTTAATTGGTTTGTATTTTTCATGTTGTACAATAGTGTTTTTCAATGATTATAAGACAACTTTTTCACATATTAGTTTCAAATATGTAATTGTTTCTCACTTTGAATATTTTTCAACTATTTACACGAACTTATTCATTATGAGATAAAATGAACAATTTCATTTATGTTTTATGTATGTCTATTGTGTTTTTCAACATACTAATAACAATTTTTCAAGTAACAGATATAAACTGTTTTGTATTTTTCATGTTGTACAATAGTGTTTTTCAATGATTATAAGACAACTTTTACAATAGTGTATTTTTCGTTTTGATAGTTTTGCATTATATGATGAACACTTGTTCAACAATATTAGTTGTGTGTACTATTATGCATAAATTGTTATTCATTTATGTGTGTTTTGTTATGCAGTTCTTCAACAATGGTAGCGAGGTACATATGGATGAAGTTTGAAGACATTGATAATGTTTTTTTTCATAGCAGTGTACATTCCAAAAAATAGATGTACTTATTCATATCAAATGTAGTATTTATTCGAGATGTAACAATCGTTATTTTTGTCTTATTAAATGTATTACATTTACATATTCAAGGTTCATATAAGATTCTTATTTTTGTTGCATCCATCTAATAATTCAACCTATAACGAATTGATTTTCATTGTAAAACAAGTTATTGTTCAACCTAAATAAAGTAAACTGTAAAACATGTTGAACAATATCATTATTCAAGTCATCATACAGAGTTTTTCGAACGTTGACTAGTAGATATTCCATGATTTTCTAGTGACTTTTTATTTTTACGTAAAATTATTTTTTTTTTCTAAAGATCTTCGATCTCATCTTTATCAATTCCTAAAATTTAGCAACTTCTTATTTTAAAAAATGCAACCAAATATTTTCAGCTCAATCATTTCCATAAAAGATTTCCCCTCCCGATTTTCTCTCCAATCAAATCCCATAAAACACGTTTTTTACCTTAATTGAAGCCACGTAGAAATAATCAGATCCTCCCCTAAAATTAATCCTATTGTGTACCCTCACATCTCACCATCTATTTAGGTTGATCTAACGGTTCCCCTCATACCTCATGTTGTACCCTAATAACTATCTCACCTGAGCGTTCCTCTCAACTAAGAATCTTTTATAAACAGTATTGTAATTCCCGCATCGTAAGCGGATTTTTTATAATTTTGTTTGGATATTACTTTTTTTTTTGTTATTATATTTGGATTTTTTTAGATCTTGATTTAATGGGTATTTATGTTAATAGATTCGCTTAATACATCAGGAGACCCCTGTACTTGAACGTTTTTTCCCAATAGACCCCTCTACTTAAAAATGTTCTATTAGACCATTCTACTCAGTTAAGTTTGTTCTATTAAACCCCCCATCATTGATCTTTCGTTACATGAAACAAACACATGCCGACTTGACTCCCATAATTGATAAATAATTGTCATGTTATCCAATTTTAAGTCACATCAGACTTTGTTAGGATAATTACGGCATTAACATAGGCTCAATACAGAAAATGAACCACCGTAGCTAATATATTATGTCATCATACGTGGTTTATATAGCTAGTGAAGTCATATGTGATAAAATTGGATAATATAATGATTAGTCATTAATTATGAGAGTCAAGTCAGTGTTCGATTGTTTTACGTAACAAATGATTAGTGATGAGGGGTTCATTAGAACAAATTCATATTAGTAGAGGGGTCTAATAGAAAATTGTTAAGTGGAGGAGTCTGCTGAGAAAAAACATTCAAGTACAGAGGTCTCCTGATGTATTAAGCCTTAATAGATTACAAGTCTAAAAATTTTCAATATTCATTGTTATACATCAATTGATATTATAAATAGTAAAATATATTAATATAATAACTACTGTCGAATTTAAACTAATATAATCAAAATTGATGGTCCTAAAACTATTAAAATCTTTGGTTTTAAACGAAATCTTTGGTTTCTTATAGTTATCAATAAAGGAAAGCTATTGATATCTTGAAATTTTTCGGAAAAAGTTAAGATATGGTAAGATTTGATTTGTTTTTATGGAAAAATTTTGTATGATAATTGTCGTAACATTAGGAAAGAGTGTTGAGGAATTAGCTTTCCATGGGGTAGTTGCCGTAATCTCTTGAATTATTTAACTACACAATCTTTTAAATGGGATAATAAAAGATTGATATCTTGCAAATTTGGAAAGAAAAGATCAATCTATTTGTTATAAAACAAGAGAAATTATAAGCAAGCAGAGAGAATTGGGAGAGAAGAGAGATCAGATCTATATTATTAGGTCACCCATAAGGGTCTTTATATAGAGAGTACAAGAGATGGGATAAGATCAAATCTAGGGTTTTAAGCTTATCCATGTACATCCATATCCAATAATAATAATATTATAACACTCCCCCTTGGATGTACATCCCTAACTGCCTCGTTAAAAACCTTGTCTGGAAAACCCAATGGGACAAAACCAAGATGAAGGGAAAAAGAGTGCAGTGTTGTTCTCTCTCTTGACTCGAAATATATCTTCCATGCTTGATTGAATTGAGCATCCATCCAACCTTTGAGTTGAATCTTGAAATTGAAGAAACTTGTCAATGACATGTTGTGTCGTATCTCCTTCAATGATCATTTTCTGACTTGAGCAATACAAGCTTCATTATCTTCATATACCTCCGTTGGATCTTCTTCAACCTGATTCGATGACAAATATAAGATCTCATTCTTTCGTGTATCTCGAGCTTCAGGTCGAGATTGTCTCATTATGGATCTTGTATGACGAACTGCCTCGTTAAAAACCTTGCTTGGAAAAACCCAGTGGGATAAAAAACCAAAGTCAAGGGAAAAAGAGTACAGTCGTATAATGATGCTCCCCCTCAATTAAACATACATTCTTCATTCGACACATATATACCCTAATGTGTCTTCATTGAAGATTTGGTACTTCTGGACCAACAATCTTTATTGTATGTTTAGGGAGACAAACAATTCATTGCCACTTCAAATGACTTTATTGAGGCAATGAAGCAAGATACATCAATGCCCATATTGCTTTGAGATAAGGTACTTCAGGACCTAATATCTCTTCAATTTTTCACTAAGAGAAGAAGATAATCCTTTTCCATACTTAGTGATCTTACTACTATATATGGACTTTCCATTTGTGCTTCAACCAATCCAAAGGGTCATTTACCCTATTTTATGTATGCTCGAACTGCAGGCCGAGACAATACTTGGTAGTTCATAAGTCCTACATATCAAATCCTCTTTTCATGTAATCGGTTAAATCGGACCTCTTCTGGAGATCAGGTCATCAACATAAATGACTACATGAACATAGGACTCATTTAATCACTCATTATTCCTTTCCTTAGAAGATATTCACTAAGGCGATTTTTACCATATTGTATCCGATTGCTTCGGTCCATATATGGATCATTTGAGCTTAACCGAATGCTCATCATGTGGTTTTGATTTAAATGCTTCAGGCATTTTCAATCCTTCTAGGATTTTCATGTATATTTTTGGTACTTAATGACTCGCATAGATGAGTCATTACCACATTCATGGATTGTAGCTTAAGTCGCCCATCGACTAAAGCAACAAGAATCTGAGTGTGATTGCATCTATGATATGTGAGCACATTTCTATGTACTTCACTTGAGACTTTATAAATCTCGTACAATCAGTCCAGCTTTGAATCCGATATATATCTGACTGATTTTATACTCTATGGTGTTGGAACTTCAGGCCCAAAAAACACCTCATTTATTTAGCAAATGTAGCTATACTCGAATAGCTTCTTTCCAGCATTCTTAACCATTTCAATGCCGGCATTCCTCCTTTATTATCGCTCGACTTTGATTTCAACAAAACAAGCAAAGATATCAATGACTACAACTTCTCGGTACCACCTAATACCGATACTTACATTAGTCATCGACAATCCTAAACTGTCGCCAATATTATTCTCTTTGCTTTCAGAGTCTTTAGATAGAATTTCTTCAAGAAATCTATCTTCATGTTTGGGTATAGTCGACATATCATCACCCCTTTTTGTGATGTTATCGGCTCTTTCCTCTTTCAAGGAATGCTATCTTTAGAGCCTAATTGTCTCTTCACACTTCCGGTGTGATTGAGAATTATTTGTTATGTTTGGAGTTACTTCTGGAATCTCCAAACGAGGTGGTGCAGCCTACGATGGTGTATGTGACTTGACTTTGTCACTTTCATTTGTATCATTACATATATTTGATAGCATGCTAGCTATACGATCCACTAAACTTCCAGTTTAGTTATCTTTGGATCTAAAATAGCAAATTGCATCCCATGCAATCGCTTTAACTTTTAGTCTCACTTATATTCTCCCCCTAAAGTTGGGATTTTCACCTCGCCATAAGTGATAATCTTAATACCGAGCAAAATATTGATCACCGCTGATAAGCTCAAGGTATTCGTTAAACGACAAGGACTCAATCCTCTCGTTTAATCCCAACTTTCCTTTTGTGTGGCATTACTTCAAAATTATCTAGAGAGATGGAGGACATCTGAAGCAGTTAATCTCTTCTAGAGATAAGCTTCAAGTAGGAGAATTTTCTATAAGCAGGCTTTCCACATTGAATTAACGACTTTATGACCCTGATGGATCAATGACTCTTCCAAGTCGTGTATGTCATGCATAAGCCCTTGCCTAGCTATCAATTATGTCTGCATTATTGGCGACTCTACTTGAGTCGTTTTGTGAATATGTGTGAGAGCTACGCAATGCTCAATCACTACATTGATTTGATTCTCCACAATATTCAATGGAACCAATGGGTTGAGGCATCTTTCAACAATCAAATTATAATCCACAATGGCTCATATGGCGATGTGTTTGGTCCTCACATATCACTTGAACCCAGTCAAGGAGTATAGGAGACTTTGTATTCAATTACAATATACCAATCGAATTTGCTCCAAATTGCCAAAAACATAAGCATTTCATACATATAAGGTCACTTTTGAAGAGACTTTAGGTCTCAAGCTCTTTTGGTCCTAGACCAATCATGCACTTTATTATTCTCTTGAGTGACCAAATTTGATCATGCCACAAAAATGTATTATCGTCAACTAACTTCCGGCTAGTGATTATTCAATGTTCAATGGGATATACTCTCTTAGAGTCATCTTAGCCTTCACACCAAATTTGTCATGCATATAATTGCGAAAACTTCTAGTTTTCAAATAGTAGGTGTCATGACACCACTGACAAAAATGGTTGTCTACCAATGAACATGTCGGTGATCCATACATTAGTTTGGGAGCTCATCAACTCAAATCAGATAAACCATTTATCTTGATTTTGATCTTATGATAGAAATAGATGCCTCAAAATGGGTACATTCAGAACTTTGCTTTAGATTAGACCGGTCTCCACACTTATACTCATAAGTTGTGGTTCTTATCACCTATGGGATATCCCTTATCTCGGATGTCCTTCTCAACATCAAATTTACCCCTAACGTCCTAGCTATAAGTCAAAACCATGACTAGCGGCCGCATGCGTAATATATTGTGACTTCTTTTACACCCTCTTCCGGAGGAGGCATGCTTCAGGCATGCAAGAGGCTGGTCAACCATGACCTTGAACTCCTAGTTCATGCTAGGTATGGGGTTATTTAGGACTAGTTCTGAATATAACATAAACTCATGTTTCTTGTACTACGTCTAGAGTACATGTCATATTTCTTGTACTACTTCTGGAGTACATGACTGGTATGAGATCTTCTAACTCCCCAAGAGTTTACAATGATCTCTTCTTATCCAAAAAATGAGTCTTCAGGCTCGTATGGAGTTGATGATGATAACTATAATTTTAGCACAATTCTCCTAGAATTTCAAGTGCTGCATAATTCTCCCAAACATCTCATTTGTCAACTTCAGGTGACAATGAGTAATTTACCATCATTATGTTCAAGAATGAATTTTCACAAATATTCCATTTGTCAACTCCAAGTGACAAAAAATAGAATATATCTTGAACCATTTATCATCTACTTCGGGAGATGATATGTCCATCTACTTCTAGAGATAATACTCCTATCACTTTCTTCAGGAAGTGATGTTTTCTATCATTACTCACTTCAGGGAGTAATATGCTTTATTATTTCATCTCTTTGGGGATGATTGCAAAACTGTCTCTATAAGGACAGGGTCATGTATCCATCCGCTTCAGGGGATGATACGTTAAAACAAATAAAAATATATGTAAACAATAACATGAGTAATTAAATTGAGAAACATAAATGAAGAAATAAAATATAATAAAAGATTGTCAACTTCTGGTGACATGAGATTGAATGTGAAGTCTTCCAGACTTCGAGACCTTTCAATCACATACTTCGGGATGTGATATATATAAGACCACTTAATCAATCACATACTTCGGGATGTGATATATAAGACTTAATAAGACTACTTAATCACATACTTCAAGATGTGATTTGGTCTTTTATTATCTACGCCAAGAGATAATATTTGTCGTTGGTCTTTTATTATCTACTCCAAGAGATAATATTTGTCATAGAACATTTGTCATCTACTTCAAGAGATGACTTAGTATAAACTTTTACTATCTCAACCACTTCTGGGGATGGATTCATTTGTTTCACCCACTTCGGGGGATGAGAACTATCACTTAGGATATAATATAGTATATTGATTATCGCTTCAGGGATAATCATATTCAGTAATCACTTCAGGGATTACAAATTGATATTTTTTCCTTTCTAGGAATGATAATTACCACTTCAGGGGTAATATAATCCTCATCTTTCCAACTCTTCGGAAGTTGAATAAAATTGTACATCTCTTCAAGAGATGAAATTATGATTATAATTTGTCGCTTCAGGGACAAATTTATTTATGAATACATTCACTTCAGGGAATATATCATATATGATTATAGTTTGTCCTCTGAGGACAATCGATATAAAGGAATGATAATGAACTTAAGAGTGTATAATACATTATACAATTGAATTGCACTGAAAGTTCATAAATCAAGTACGTATCAGTAGTACATATTGATAACAGACCATGTAAATAATCATCAATCAAGAGCCATATATATACACGTCTAAAGAAACACAATTAATATCAATTTATACGAACAAACTTATACATGATCGTGATTGAAAATACGTATATGAACATATGCATATGCAATTGAGGCGTGGAAGGGGGCCACTACGAAGAAGTTTCGGGAGTTCTCACGTAATTGAATATAGGCTGTAGTCAATGCAAGTAATATGTTCTTAGTATATTCAAATTTAGGGCATCGAATTTAACATACAATTGAACGCGTATTGTATATTAATAGAAACAACATATATAATGATTCTCTATATAGCGAGCATTATATAGACAAGTAATATATAATAAGTGAAACTTGACTATATAATCTCGCATGCCCACAAATCCACAATCCATGTATGTATGCATAGTAATCGATCGATCAATTCATGTATTTGACATATACGCAGTACAAGTCAACAATTCTTGAAAGTGTGCAGAATATAACGTAGGTTATACGTGAATGTATATAGATCCTAAATCATGAACAACCAAACAAGAATTACTTGTATACACACGTGAACGAAGATTAGAACAAGCGATCGATCATGAATTGTGTTAACATTATATAAGAAAAGAGAGACAAAAACATACGAACAACCAATAATAAAGATATGGCATGCAATTTTGACAATTCAGAAACAAATTTCAAACATGGACCGATCGACAGTAATTAACAAGTATTAATTACCCATGTGTAAAATCCAATCAATCATACCAAATCGGGAAAAATATCATGAAAAGTAACTGAATATATTTTGGCAGCCTTCATAGACAGAAACAAGACCACGTTCAATTAATTTCACATTTGGCTCAGCAATGTATGGATCAGAAAAAAATACTCTCAATTCTTGCAGGTTCTTGCAAGATGAAGAAAAACGCTTGAAGCCCGGTATCTTCACTATATAGTCAAGCACCCACAGGCGAATTAAAGCAAAGACATTTAATGGGAAGAGCATTAAAGCAAATCACTCCAATCCGATAAAATAGTTTAAATTTACGTATGTTACGTATGCGAATTCAGTTGGAGCAGAAAAAGGGAAAAAATTAAAGCAAGTTCAATAGAGAAGACGGCAAAGGCCAAAACAATGAGACATGTTAATCTTAAAGCGATCGTGCTGATAACGTGTTATAAAACAAGAGAAATTATAAGCAAGCAGAGAGAATTGGGAGAGAAGAGAGATCAGATCTATATTATTAGGTCACCCATAAGGGTCTTTATATAGAGAGTACAAGAGATGGGATAAGATCAAATCTAGGGTTTTAAGCTTATCCATGTACATCCATATCTAATAATAATAATATTATAACACTTCTAGTTTTCAAATTTGTCATGCATATCCAATAACACTTCTATATATGTTTAAAACCACTAAGGATTAGAGCCTTCTCATTGCGTCACCTCAGTTTTTTCCACGTGACGTTCGTACATTACGCCACCTCAGATTTTGCCAAATGTCACATTATCAATAAGCCATGTCATATGCCACATAATATTTTTTTTCCTATTAAGCCATGTCAACCGTACACATCATAATTGTAGTTTTATTAATAAACAATATAGGTATATTACATAGTCCCACTAATTTGTTAATTCTCTTCGATCTTTATTCTCATATCTTCCTCTCAGGTTGATATCCATCTCCACCGCTTACACCAATGGCGTCCCTCTCCTCCATAAACTATTGACAAACACTGAAACACCTCATCCATGTTTCACCATGGTCACCTCCATCTTTTCTACCGTCTCCTCTATGATCACATTGATTGTCGATCAACTCTAAAACTTTTGTCTTCTCGAAAATTTACCTATACCCGAAACCATTTATCAAGGTCGTTACCCCCATAAGATCATATGTTACATGACTATACTTTCCTGAGTTTCCTCCGGTCGGCGACACCAACAAGGACGAAGAATGTGTCAGCAATACCTTACTAATAGAAATGGATTAGTTTGTGGAAAGTTGATCCAATGGAGAAGCCCCCCTTCATATATACGATGTTGCCATTCATCTTCAATGTTTATATTTTGTTTTTGTTTTTTGTCAGTGCAAATTTCAATATTGATCTTTTGCACAATAAAAATTTATTTATCTTTGAATTTTAAACAGATTTGGTGAAGCTTATTTTTTTCTACATCTTTGAAAATTTTAATTGATTATCCAAATCAATTAGTAAATCTTCTCAACTAACTAGGAAAGTTAGGTTTTGTTTCTACCAACAAAAAAGAAAAAAGGAAAACTAGAATTTGATTACTCAAATATACGTTCCGTATATCAAACAAAAATAATGATTTGTTTCTACCATAAAAATAGCAATATCTTGTGCTAAAAAAAAAAAAAAATAGCAATATCTTCTTGCTATGGTAAGTTGGTAACTTTTTTTTTTGTAGAAATGTTAAGTTGGTAAGTACTCAAATGCATATCTAAACATCTTAATAATATATCTTTTATAATTTAAATTTCACAAATGTGCCATATTTCTTTGAAAAAAAATCTAGCTTTCGGTTAATATGTTAATTTTCTTTTCAATTATATGTTATTGTTTTGAGTACTTTTTTTTTCCAATCCATAACAAACCCTAATCTTATCTTACGTCAATATTAATAATTATTATCTTGATCGGTTAATTATCTATTGATGATTTGATTTTTAAATCTATTGGTTAAATAACTATATCATATATGGTAAAACATTTGATTGATTAACTCAAGTAACTTTTTTGGAGTTATTTTTTTCAAGATTTGATAAAAATTTTATAACCCGGACCTATCCATAGTTTAAATTAACAAAGTATTAGGAAAATATAATTGATTGATTTTTGTTACTTGAATTATGCTAGATAATTATGCTAGATAACAAAGTATTAGGAAAATCTATTGATTGATTTGGTGAAGCGTATTTTTTTCTACATCTTTGAAATTTTTAATTGATTATCCAAATCAATTAGTAAATCTTCTCAACTAACTAGGAAAGTTAGGATTTGTTTCTACCAACAACAAAAATAAGGAAAACTAGAATTTGAGTACTCAAATATACGTTCCGTATATCAAACAAAAATAATGATTTGTTTCTACCATAAAAATAGCAATATCTTCTTGCTATGGTAAGTTGGTTTTTTTTTTTTTGTAGAAATGGTAAGTTTTTTTTTTTTTTTTGATCAAGTAGAAATGGTAAGTTGGTAACTACTCAAATGCATATGTAAACATCTTAATAATATATTTTTTATAATTTAAATTTCACAAATGTGTCATATTTCTTTGAAAAAAAAATCTAGCTTTCGGTTAATATGTTAATTTTCTTTTCAATTATATGTTATTGTTTTGAGTACTTTTTTTTTTCCAATCCATACCAAACCCTAATCTTATTTTACGTCAATATTAATAATTATTATCTTGATCGGTTAATTATTTATTGATGATTTGATTTTTAAATCTATTGGTTAAATAACTAAATCATTATGGTAAAACATTTGATGGATTAACTCAAGTAACATTTTTGGAGTAATTTTTTTCCAGATTTGATAAAAATTTTATAACCTGGACCTATCCATAGTTTAAATTAACAAAGTATTAGGAAAATATAATTGATTGATTTTGTTACTTGAGTTATGCTAGATAATTTGAAATTTCCTCAATAGTTAATTCTGATATATTATATAGAATCAAATAAAATCTTGGACATTCTTACTATTCATAATTTAACTCCTATAATCCTTCTTTTCCTAAAAATCTATCTATACTATATATTAAAACAGGAGAATTTTGAGCCTCCACATTAATTCTGGCCCCACCACAGGTTAAATTCATTATAAATCAATTATCTATTCTCATATCTATCTATCTATTTACCATATATTGATATATTAGAATAATATCTATATCCATAATCTATCAAAATCTTTTTTTGATAAGAAAAAATAATCTATCAGAATAATATCAAAAAATTCAACACAATTAACAACAATATTGATTCTTACCAATATTGTTATCAATTTGAACTTGGTACGTATCCATTCTTTGTATCAAATCAATAATTTGAATTACGCACGCCATTGGATTTGTTTTTTTCTTTCATCAAATACCATGTACATTGGAACATGAATAGTATTATTATCATATAATTTATAAACAATATAGCCTTAGTATAATGCATATGATATGAATTAACAAAATATAAGAGAATATTATCAAAATATTATAATATTAGGCATAACCTAAGTTATTTTTGTAAAGTATTATTTAATGATATTACTTTTAAATAAATTTTAATTAACACAACATGATATTATTTATATATTATCTATCAAATATTATTTAATAATATTTAATTTAAGAGTATATTTTATATTTAAGACAATTTTAAAATATTTAATTAATTATTAAATGTTAATTATATGATCATATAATTTTCGGTTGGATTATTAACTAAATTGATAAAATATTAATCATTATAAACAATTTCTTTTTTTGTTTTAATTATTATATAACTTAAGTTAATTTTATTTACTAAATTGTATTATAATTAGAATATGTTTTATATTTTCAGAATCTCATGCGTGTGGTACTACAAATCTGAAAAAATAATCCTTTTCGTCTATAAAAAAAATAACATTTTCATATGCTAAAATTTTCATTATATGTTTTCACTTATTAATATCATATTTATAATAAAAATAATTTTAAAATGTGAAGCATAAGTCATTGTCGTGCATGGCACGACGGGTACACCTAGTTAAAGCCTAACTTTCTAGTATTTTTATTTTGAAATGTGTATTTTTGATGAAAAGTGGTTAGTATTTATTGGCAAAATCTTAGCGTAATATATACTCTCCAAGTTGACATTCTTAACAAATCCTTAAGTAGTTGATTAGGATATTTATGCCTATAAATCCACTTAATTCGAGATATCTCTTCACTAAGCAATTAAATAATACCAACGTTATTGTATAGATACTTATGTATAAACATATCTTTATCTTTGATTAATGATTGAAGTTATACAAAATCGATGATCAGATGCATCATGCGTACATATAAGTAAACATATATAAACATATTTTTTGATACACTTTTGAATAATGGTTACTCACTTAGTCATAGAAAAATATACCAATTAAAATAAATAAATAATTTAGTATAGTGATACACTGTTGAGAATCCATCTGGATGTGGATCCTTAATATGACGGTGTTGAAACCTCCTCGAGAAGAACTCAATATCGTTTTCAACACAATATGCATTCCTTCGACCATATAATACACATACCAATGTTTCAATAACGAGTATATTTTCTAATTAATCGGAATACATTTAATAAAATAAAAATTATCTATTGGTGGTTCTCGTTTGGAAGTGGAGGGTATGATCGGTCCAAGCACGAACTATAATCTTCTTGTATGGATTGAGCCACACCTTCTCCAAGTATGCAATCAGTGTCGGTCGCCACTTTATCTTCAATTCTGCATATCTTTCTTCGAACGAGGCCTCTGTGGTGGACGAAAATAGCGCCCAACATGCAATTGCATATCTGCGTGAAATGTCCGGTGAATTATCATATGCGGCAAACACTCTTAGACCGTATGTCAAGATTTTGTGTCTGATGTGCACTCAACACAATAGATGTACTCCGTACCCGAAGACTTGTTTTATCGCCTTGATGAGAGCCTGATATCGATCAGTCACGATGGCATTCACCTCGACTCCAAGCTTATCATAGACGAATTTTAATTGGTTTAACACCCATCTATAGCTAGCAACATCTTTGTTTGACATAAGTGCAAACCCGATGTTGAATGTATTACCTGTGCAAGTGAAGCCAACCATCTTCAATAACGGCATGTTGTACCTAGGGAAAAAACTTGTTTTAAACATTATAGTGAAAAAATATAAATCAACAATACGAATTTATAAATAAATAACATACCTGTTGGTCTTGTATGTAGAGTCCATAATGGCGACATAAGGAAACTCCTTAAGCATCCGCAAACCTGTAGAGTGGACAAAAAACAAGACATTGATAACATCTGAACCCATTTGTAGGATCTGTGTTAGTACCAGAAGTCGTCGACACCTACGATGTCGGCGACCAGAGTCAACAACCTTAGGTTGTGCAGCGGAAATAAACACAGGACAGAACTTAAAGATACCAGGTTTGAACACGACGATTTAGAGTGGAAACTCCTTGTAGCCAACGTGCTTGCAAGGAGAAAAACCACCTGCCGCGCTTTCCTTAAAACTGCCACGCGCTTTTCCTTATATAGAGTTCTCACGGCTTCGGACTTTTGGGCAACCAGGTTGTCGAGGCGGTCGGCGACTTCTGATTTTATCTTTGTGATGTCGGCGACTCCTGTCAGCAACCTGTTTGGAACCATCAAAACACACACACAGATTTTCTAACAAATTCCCCCTTTTTGATGGTGACAAACACCAATCTTTTATCTGCACTGAAAAGGGTTCTTCTGCAACCTGTCCAAACATCTTAAAAGGCAATCAGAGCATCTCAAAAACAATTCCCCCTTAACTTTTCAAAAGTTCCCCCTAAGTTTAACATTCACTTGAAATTCAGCATATCCCCTCAATTAAGCATGCAACCTTAAGCTATTTCCCCCTTTTGGCATCATCAAAAAGAGCATAAATCATAGAGAAATAAGCAATGCAAACATATTAGCTAATATAGGCAAAGGCATGCAGAAGCCAAGTCAACAACCATGCAAGTATGGCAATGTCAAACAGAACACACACAACAAGAGTATTAATATCTTACAACCATATCGAACTTAAGAAAAAGTTTTAGTGAGAGGAATAATGTGGTAGGGATAAAAAGCAAGATAGTGGTAAAGTCAGAAGTGCACTAGTCGACGACTAAGACATAGCTTTGAGCATTTCCTTGATGTCGTCAACATCTTCACCAACATCTTCCATCATCTTGATCATCTTTGCCAAACCCTTTGCTAGCTCAAGATTCGGATTCTCCAGTTCATCCACCTTAACTCTTCCCTACTCACCCATCTTTTTCTTTTTCTTTTTTTTTTGCTTCAGTTTTCTTTTCTCCACTCCTTTAGACGAGTCCAACGTCTTTTGAACTTCACTCTCTTTTAAAAAGGAACCTAAACTCCACTTGATATCAAGATCTTTTCCTTCCAAAATAGCACATGCACTTTCGCATTGATTAGTCGGCGACAACAACGATGTCGTCGACTTCAAAACAGCTTTCTCCATTTCTCTTCAACACTTCACTTTTTCTGAGCAAAACCCTGAAACAACCTGCCAAGTCGTCGACCTCAATTGACACACAAGATAAGTCGTCGACCTTCACCTGTTCTCACACTTCTGAGCAAAATCAATCAGACTGAATGCACCATGATATCTACCACTTGACGTAGCTTGGAGGTTGGGCCACACCGGGTGGTGTCAAAGCAACCCAAGCATAAAAATAATATTTTTGTGGAATTTGTCGATCATGTTGATAAATCTCCGTTTAAAACACATAAACAAGCAAATAGGCTCATAGATTCTCTCAAGCATGATAGGTCGGGGACAGTAGTAGAATCAACCATCATTTGGGCTTGTAATGAGGGTTAAAGGGTCATCAGGTTGATTCTTTTGGGCTCAAAAAAAAAGTTCAATATAATTGCAAGTATAATCACAACAAGCAGGAGGTCGTCGACATGCACACACAAGCAAAGTGAATCATCAATCAAAGCATACATACCTTATTGGACTTACAACACATAAGGATACTATTCTCATGATAAACAATCAGATTTCAACCAGTCATTGAGGGGTAGCATGTAAGCTAAGGTAACAAGTTAGAGAGATTATACCTAGCTCCATGTGAAGTCGTTCAAAGGGTTCATGATTTAAAGCTTTAGTGAAAATATCTGCCCTTTGTTCATCCATCCTGCAAAATTCCATGAACACCATGCCTTTCTCCACATGTCGTCGACCTAGTCTGGGTTGGCGACATCCTTGAATCTTGGAGTCTTTACAGTCAGATTGAACGTCAACGGCCTTCTTCCCTTTGTCGGCGACTTTAGCAAAGTTGTCGACCTTCTCAATAACCTCTTCAGCTGTCTCAAAGTTGTCGACTTCCTCGACTTTCTCATCATCTTCTCCAGTCCTTTCACCTTGAACTTCCTGACTTGAAACTCTTTCTGAACTAGCCTCAGAACCACCTTGATCCTGAACATCCTCTGCATTCTTATTCTGATCTGCTTCTGCATTCTGATCTGAGTCGGCAACATTGTCATTGTTGGCAACACCAGATGGACTTTCTGCACTGCTCTTGTCATGGACATCCTCAAGACACAGGAAATAACTAGCTCCTCTCTGTGCAACTTGATCAACAACTGCACGCTAGCATGACAAACCGACTATGCCAGAGGTCGGCGACCTCTGCAATAGTCTTCAGGCACAAGCTCTCTTCATGTTGGAAGCTGGGATCAACTTTGTAAACATTGTTTCTGCATAATCCCTTCAGAAGCGTCCTACATGTACTTGTTTTAATCACTTGGCACTGCTTATGATCAAAGACAACTTAATTTTTTTTCGTTAGCACACAGTTGAGCTACGCTCAACAAATTAAAACCAAGTTTGTCAACCAGACTAACATCAGAAACTGAAACCTTACTTGAGATCTTCACTTTTCCAATTCCAGAAACCACACCTTTGCTATTGTTTCCGACGGTAATATTACCTCCTTTGTGTTGTTGAAGTGAGACAAAATCCTCAGATTTCCCAATCATATGAGCTGAGCACGCACTGTCGATGAATCAGGGGTCGTCGACACTCACTTCAACCTACACAAACAGGATTAGTTTTTACGAACCCAGAGTTGTTTCACAACTCCTCTAGGTCGTGCAACAGATTTCATAGCATTACTAGAAACATTAGCATTAGCAGGTTTTGGGTTCTTGACAGAGTTGGTGACATTAGGTTTCTTACTAGCAGTCATCGACTTCCTAGCCTTTTCAGAATCTCTAGCCCTTTTGAAACACTCATGTTGGTAATGGCCTCTTTTGCCACAATACCAGCATGTGATGTGAGATTTTAAGCCAACATACTTACTATATCCTGGGTAGACAGGTTTGTTGTCAACACGGGCTTGGAAATTAATTCGCGAGGGACCAGCTTTTTGGACTTGGTTTTCCCACATGGTACGAACCTTTTGATTAAAGTACCACTTCTGTTTCCCTTTACCCTTGGGACCCGCCACATGCGATGAACAACTTGCGTTGTGATCATGCATAGGGGATTTTCCTTTGGGTGTTTGAGAGTTAGAAGCGTTCCCTTTTTCATTTTGGTCTTTCCCATAACCGAGACCAGGTCGCTGACCAACCTTCAGACACCTTTTTCCGAAGTCTTGCTTGACTTCCTGGACCTTGTCGACGACAAGCTCATCTTTCCATTTCTGCTGCTTAGCCTTATCATCTATCTTCAGATTTTCAAGATCACTAGACAACTTAGCATTTCTCAGTTTCAGCATGAGCTTTTCACCTTCAAGACTAGGCACCTGTTTTTCAAGGTCGTCAACCTGTTTCTAAAAGTCAACAACCTGAGACTCAAGGTTAGGACATTTAATGCAAGCAACGGGTTTAGAGACAACATTCTTTTCCAAATCAATAGCCTTAGAAGACCAAACTTTGTTATCATCAATCAGATTAGCAGTTTTTTCATCTTTTTCATCAATTTCTTCACTTAGCTCCGAAACTTGAAGACCAAGTTTTTCAATGATAGCACAAAGTTGTTCTCTAGACTTTTTAGCCAAAAAAGATGAGAGATCAGAATTACTTAGCTCACTTGAAGAGTCATCTCCCAAAGCCATGAAACATGCTCCTTTGGTTGGCGACACGTCTTCTTCATCATCTGACATGTCCCAGGTCGCCAACAGGCTTCTGCCAACCTCCTTCTTTGGACAATCTTTGGCAAAGTGTCCCTCTTCTTTGCAGTGATAGCATATCACTTCTGTACTTGGATCGGGGGCTTTAGATTGAGCCTCGTTGCGACTCCAATGTCTCTTCATAGCTCTAAAGATAAGAGCAACATCGTCGTCGACATCCTCCATGTCTTCATGTCCTTGAGCAAGATCGAAAGCCTTTTCGACCTTAAAAGCAATGCCCCTGGCTCTTTCAGAGTCAAGTCTATCTTCCCTCCTTTCTTGGATTCCTCCATACATGGTGAGTTGGCCAACTAGATCCTCCAAGGTCAGTGACTTCGTCTCCTTTTGAGTAAGGAGAGAAGTTGCCATACTATCCCACTTCTTGTTGAGGCCAGAAATCAACTTGTTGGTTTGCTTCCATTGAGGAAGCTTCTCACCCAGAAACTCCAGTTGATTGACCACCGATTGAAATCTTGAGTAGTAGTCGTGGATGGACTCACCCTTTTCTTGGAACAAGTTCTCATATTCTCGCTCAAGGGTTATGATTCTGTCCTTTTTGACATCGTCATTTCCTTTATGAAGACGTTTGAGAGAATCCCAGATTTCTTTGGCGGTGTCATAGCCAATGACCTTCTTGAGGTCACTACTAGATAGAGCATAGTGGAGAACCTTCTTGGCACGCTCATTCCTCTCCAACTTCTTGAAGTCGGCGTCATTGTACTCCGTGACTTCTTTCTCCTTTCCATCAAGCTTTGAGAAACTTTTCGGGGCCTATGCATATAACTTTCCAAAGCTGGCCATCAAGAGATCATATGTGGGCTCTCATTTGCTTTGCCCACCAATCGTACTCTCCAACATTGAGGACCGGAGGTTTCCAGAAGGAGTCATTGATAGCGGTGTTGGTGGTAGACATTTTTCCTGCAAAGTATTAGCAAAATCTAGAGCCAAAGCTCTGATACCAATTGTAGGATCTGTGTTAGTACCAGAAGTCATCGACACCTACGATGTCGGTGACCAGAGTCAAGAACCTTAGGTTGTGCAGCGAAAATAAACACAAGAAAGAACTTAAAGATACCAGGTTTGAACACAACGATTTAGAGTGGAAACTCCTTGTAACCAACGTGCTTGCAAGGAGAAAAACCACTTGCCTCCCAAGTTTCTCACTTGGTAGGACTTGAAGAGTACTTCGACTCGTTATATTGATTTTTCGGGCTTACAAAGGTGCTCCTACTCCAAGATGCGAATCCCACACTAGGCGAATCCAACGCCCTCTTGCAAGTACTCTTGCCTATGTACTCAACCCTCATCCAATACAACTCACTTGTACTCACCTTCTAGAAAACCGAATCCCACAATCTCCAAAAGGACACTCTCAAAGACCGACTCCCACGATCTTCTAAAGGACTATGAACAAACCCCACGTTCAAGGTTCTCGGACCACACCAAAAACCAAATACAAAGGTTTTCTCTTGACTCCCTAGGTTCTCTAAACTCGCTCTCTTACTTCCGGATGTCCTCAAGAACCCCCTCTCTGAGAACTCTCTTTCTCGTTCTACGTACCCAACTCTCTCAGGAACCCGAGCTATATTTATACCTAGAGAGATTGCTGCATAATTCACCCTTTTTGCCTAAGGAATGAACTACGCATAATCCTTACAAAATCTTTCCTAAAATGCTCCTTAAGACACAATAAAATCTTCCTAATTATCTCCCAATATTCCATGAAGATTTTCGGCATGTACGCACTTCTTCTTGCCTTAATAGAACTTCAAGAATCCTTCTACCGCGCTTTCCTTAAACCTGCCACACGCTTTTCCTTATATAGAGTTCTACACGGCTTCGGACTTCTGGGCAACCAGGTTGTCGAGGCGGTCGGCGACTTCTGATTTTATCTTTGTGATGTCGGCGACTCCTGTCAGCAACCTGTTTGGAACCATCAAAACACACACACAGATTTTCTAACACCATTACTAGCTCATCTGGGATGGGCAATATAGTCTTGGTCTTTCATGAACTTTATACACCATTGCGTCACTGTCAATTCTCCGCAATCCTCTACCATTAATGTCTCCCTCATATTATAGATTTGTCTAATTGAGGTAACATTTCCAAGATACTTCGCCATCAACTCTTGAAGTACCATCTTAGGAGTGGCTAGATATAGGAACTTCTCTTTGACAAATTCCTTCTACTCAGCTATCAATCGGCCCGCATATGGATGTCCTATAAAGGTAGTTAGGAGGGCATGATTGTGTTCTCCACATGTTACTGTTAAGACCCATCCTTTTTGAAATTTTTTTCCCCATCCCCATTCAAGTAAAATGGACATCTACACTTCCTTGATGGAGTATCGGTGAGTGGCTTATAAATGCTCTTATTTTCAGCTTTGGGCAATACCCTCTTGCCATTTCTATATTTACCGGCTAGGTCACAAGTCACTATGACCCTACTTCGATTCGATCTTTTTATGACTAGGACAAAAATTTTTGACACTACAACATGCCTAGCCCAATCAAGCATTTCTTGTCGAATATTCCACACGATATTGTTGTGAAAAATAATAGAAAAATCTACTCCGACGGCCTAAAACGTTACCAACTTATAAAATATAATCAAACATCTTTCATTGTCATATTATCATACACTAGAACTCACAAAATGATGCCATTTAATTAAAGTTACCTCGTCTATCTCGCTCGACGAATCGGATTCAGTTGCATACTCTTCTCCTGCTATGTCTTCCTCCTCGTCAATATCACTTGATGACACCTCATTCTCCGAATTATTTTCGCTCCATGTGGGATCTTCCTCTTCGGAACATTTTTTATATGACTTTGCAAGAGAGAAATTTTGTCATGAAATGAAATGAGCACCCACATACGTATTTATAGGAAAAATTTGACCGTTGCAGCTCCGCGCATCTTGCTTTCGCGCTTCAACGGTCGAATATTCCAACGGTTGAATTTTCAAATGGGCAGAAACCGGGATCGACACGTAGCACGAGGCGTGAAACTAGGGTGCGTGCGAGCCCTGGTTGTGCGTGAATCGTGGTGGCGCGTGCAACCACGGCTTGCGCGCACCCTGGTTACATGCCTCATGTTGCGTGCCGGCCCCATTTTCCTTTTTTTCGTTTTTTTTTAAGAAATACTATTTTGCTCTCACGTGAGCCCTAAGTGCACGCGAGCCCTAGATGCGCATAAATTGAAGTGTAATTACTTATTTGTGCGGGTGCGTATTACAACAACCATGTCTATATATTTACCCGTTAATTAAATGCGAGATGGGAGAATGAGGAAGCCTATGATCAAAGAAAACAACCATCCACATATATATTAAGTATTCCAGTACGTAGATATATAGGCAACTGTTCATATTGAGTACACATGTGCATGCATGCAATAGTCAGTTGTAAACAGGTGCTACTCTTCTTCAATGAGAGGTTTTTCTTACTTTTTTCTCAGCATTTAATTTAACTTCTTGTTTAAGTAGGGCAAGAAAGTTCATCGAAATAGGAGAAACAAGAAACAAGATAATTTATGCCATATGTATATATATTTATTCCAACACAGCACCCGATCGAGTCCTTGGTTTACTTGTAGAGCTCCATGAGCCATAAGCTCAAGACCTGGCATTCAAACCTAATGCCTGAAAATCCTGCCGCCTTGGCTAAGTCAAGGAACTCTTTCTTGGTCCTCTCCTTTCCTCCTGTGGTTGCAATCATCATTGTTAGATCGATCGTGCTCTCGACTTTCGCTGCCTCGGTTGCCTCGGGGACCTCTGATATGATTGATTCCATGACAATCACCTTCCCCTTGTTAGGGATTGATCTATGGCAGTTTTTCAACAACTTCACACATGACTCATTGTCCCAGCTGTGCAGAACCCACTGCAACAAATTTATTTAGTTTGTACTAGCCGACACATTAGTTAAATATGTTATGCATATATGACTTTGATGCAATTCATTTTCAAATTAAACCACATGACATTTGTACGATACATTATCCAACTGTACATATCATTTAATTTTGAGCTAGCATAGGATTTTTACTTCTTCGCTTTGTAGTTAAGCATAGAGATCTGACCATTGGTTTGAAACCGAACTTAAACCCAAATTCAAGAATTTAGCTAACCAAAAAACCAAATCGAAAACATTCAGTTCGGTTTTCGATATATGTAGGGTTTCTCTTTAAAAGACTTGAAACGAACAAAAAACCCAAAATCGAACCGAACCAAAATCTTGGAAATCGATTTGTTCGGTCTATTTTTTTTTCGATTATGCCCTATTTAACCGTGGTTTTAGGTTTGTCACATATATCATATATGTTCTGACCTTCATCAATATGGCATCTGCGTTTGGAATGGCCTCAAACATGTCTCCACCCATATGTTCAATTCCTGAAAATCAAAGATCATCAATCCCAAATACTTGTATTCGAATTTTAAGAAGTACTATTCAATTAATTAATTCACAGTTAGCATGTTTATACCGGGATGGGAAGTGGCATTCTCTATGACAACGGGAAGGTCGAAATTGATACCCTTAATGTCAGGATACTTGGATAATATGAGCTTAAGGTTCTGGCCAAGACCGCCACCGACATCGACAAGCTTGTTGATACCGGCGAAACCCTGGTAGGACTCAAGGGCTGTTGGTTTATACAGAGGAAGAAGGTTCACTTTGCAAGAGGAAAACACGAGAGTTTGAGCTGAACTTCTTAATTGAAAAAGAATGCAGTACATGCTTTAAATAATACTTGAACCTTAGCTAACTAATTCCACTAAGCACACGTCTAACAAGACCTAATATCGTGGCACTTAATTTGACTTAAACAGAATTGAAAATAGTCCTAACTTGTAGCTAAAAACAGTAAACAAATGTTGACTTTTCAACCTCACACGTTGCACAATTGTAGTTTGAATTATGCTTCAACACTTCCCCTTAATTCAAACTCATGTCCTCTGCGTACGTTGATGCCATGAATTTTCTTCTTCAATCTTGTAGATGCACATTTCTCATCTACTCATTTCTTGTAGATGCACCACTTCTCATCCACTCACTTTTTTTTTTCTTTGTAGATGCACCATTTCTCATCCACACACCTCTTGTAGATGCACTAATTCTCATCTACTTCCTTTTGGAGAAATTTCTCCAACTAAAATAGGCTTTCTTCTTGCACTACTTGTAGCATTTGTTGCTGCGATTGATCTTCATTTTTGAAGCGACAATTCTTTTTCACATGCCCGAATTTCTTGCAATGGTAACATTGAGGTTTTCCCTTGTACCAACAATCGTCTTCATTATGGCCAACCCTTTTGCAAAGGTCACATTGAGGTACTTTTCCTTTTCCATTTGAAGAACTCTTTGCTAGATAAACTTCTTCATTTTTACCTCCATTTTCTTCCTCTCGCATGTTTCTCCTTTGATCCAAAGCTTGAAGAGCATTGACTAATTCTGCAAAGGTTATCTTCGAAAGATCTTTTGAATCTTCAAGTGATGAGAGTTTTGATTCATACCTTTCGGGAAGGGTTACAAGAAGCTTATCTATCACCCTTTGGTTAGGAAATTCTTCACCAAGTAGTCTTATTTGATGAACGATAGACATTAGCTTACTTGCATACTCCTTGACGTTTTCAGATTTCTTCATCCTTTGCATCTCAAACTCCCTTTTGAGATTCAAAATTTGCATCTTCTTTGTTTGACTATTGCCTTCAAACTCCTCCTTGAGTGTATCCCATGCCCCTTTTGCGGATTCACAAGCCATTATGCTTGTAAATATTTCCTCCGACACCGCGGAGTGTAGGCAAGAGAGAGCTTTGGGTCTCTTTGCTACATCCTCCTCATACTTCTTCATTTATTTTAAGGTCGGATTTTGTGAAAGAGGGGTAGGATTAACATCACCCTCAACAACCTCCCATAAACTCAAAGCCTTTAAGTAAGACTTCATTTTGATGGCCCATGAATGGTAATTTTCACCTTTGAAAATTGGAATTTGAATAGAAAATGTGTTTGAGGCCATTGAAAACTGGAAATAACCGTAGGCTCTGATACCAAATGTTGGTTTATACAGAGGAAGAAGGTTCACTTTGCAAGAGGAAAACACGAGAGTTTGAGCTGAACTTCTTAATTGAAAAAGAATGCAGTACATGCTTTAAATAATACTTGAACCTTAGCTAACTAATTCCACTAAGCACACGTCTAACAAGACCTAATATCGTGGCACTTAATTTGACTTAAACAGAATTGAAAATAGTCCTAACTTGTAGCTAAAAACAGTAAACAAATGTTGACTTTTCAACCTCACACGTTGCACAATTGTAGTTTGAATTATGCTTCAACAAGGGCCTCACCCATGTGGATTGTTGTGTGGTTGAGCATTGCCACATTGAACACGTCGTTGAACCTGGAGTCCAGGGCTTGGTAATCGTACCTATTCATATTGTGAGCCTTGTTGAATGGAAGCCCACCCTCCAACACAGCATCTTTGAGTCTCTCCCTTGCATAAGATTGTACGTCCATATTAATTAGTGGTAAACAAAAAATATACGGTTCAAGGCAAATTAGACAAATAAATTTACACTTGCTATCGAACTATATACATGTATATGCAGTGGCGGAATCAGAATTTTACCATAGAGGGGAATAAATAGTTTAATTTAAGAATAATCGTTAGAATAGAAGTATTATACTAACACTCGTATTATTATCTTAGTGGTAAGAAAAATAGTACGTACTTACCAGCTTCGCACCTTGACTGTGTCGGTCTGCATCAACAAGAGAGGAGCCAACGAAACACCGCCTTCATTCTTGACAAAGCACATCCCCGCCAACATGATTCCGTACACCCGCCTCTTCTCTGCTCCGACAACCTCGTCGGAGCAGCTCACCAACGAAAACGCCACCAGCAGGCGGAGGATCCTCTCCACCATCTCCGCGGTCTGCGGGTTCTTCTTCGTCGGCAGCCTCTCCACCAACTCCCCCGCCGTGAGTGGGCCCTCGCCCGCGATGATATCTAGGAGCCCAAGCTCGATTGCCGCCCTCATTGTCATGGGGAACGCGATCGAGTTGACCATTAGCCCAACCTGCGCAATCATCTCCTCTTCTTGCACCGCCCCCGTAATGGCTTTGTGATCGTAAGTTTCTTCTGTTGCATCCATTTTTCCCTGTTTTGTATTGCTTTTTTGATCTTCTCGATCGTTTGCAGGAATGCCGATATCCGTTTCCATCATGGACCCATATCTATATATAGGCATAGTCCGCTGTAATTTTGTTACTAAGCTTGCAATTTCACATAGTAACATGTACGACCATGATATATCTATACTATATTTAAAGTGTGCCCTCTCGAGCGTTCGCGTTAAAATTGACTCCACTTTGTATTAAACTAATGATAAATCAATTTTATAATCTTATTAATTTTAAAAATAAAAAATTTCATATATCTTTACCTAATTCTTATATATTAATATATCAAAATAATATCTATACACATAATCTATTGAAATAATATCTATATTTATAATCTATCCATATAATATCTATCTATATATACAACCTATCAATATCGTACTAAGTAAAATAAGATTTCGATTTACCCTAGATAAATCTATGAAAATAATATCTATACTTACAATCTATCCAAATACTCCGTAATATTTATCTATACAATCTATAAATACCATGCTAATTAAGAAAAAATATTTAGATTTATGCTGAAACTATTAATATTAACACACGAATGGATTATCTACCTGGAAAATATAATTTTACGTCATGGAAAAGTTATATATATATATATCCAAATACTCCGAATGGATTTATCTAACTTGTTTTTGCCATATAACTTTTTATCGTATAATTTACTATTTTTATTTATATATTTCTATTACTATTAATTTGCTGCATAAACCTACCTAAAATATCGTACTTTGCATATGAAAACATAGAAATTTTAGAGAATGGATAATAGGTATTTTCGTACTATGTATATAAATTATGATTTTGTACTCAAAATCATTTAATCCAAGTAGATAAATATAAAATAGTTTTTATTTAATAAAGGATTTATAGTTCATTTGCTTCGATATAGCTAAGAGTGTTTATAATTGTTTAAGGGTCAATACAAATAATACTTTAAATTAAAATGATGATACTAAGTTGATAAATTATATAGATATAAATGTTGATATTATCTTGATATATTATATATAGATATAGATTTTATTTTGATAGATCATAGATATTATTTTAATATAAATATGTATGTAGATAAAAGTATTTGATTTTCATATAATTAGAATAATATAAGGTATATAATTGTATCATAATTAAATTAATATGAAGTAGGCCCAAAATTAACATGGATTATCAAAAAGACACAACTTTAATATATAGTATAAATTATTGTGCATGTGATCTAATAACTATGGGCTAAATACATAAGCAGACCCTTGAACTTGTATCAATTAGTCATTTAGAATCCTGAACTTTTAAACTTACCAATTTGACACCTTAACTTTAATCTTGAGACATATTAAGTACCTGGTTGCTTATGTGGCGAGGAACGTGTAGTTCAAACGCGCATATATTCTTCTTTAGGAGAGTGGAGAGATGATGTGGCACTTTTTTTACTTATTTCCTTTATTTTCTAGGTAAAAGTTTTTAAATTTTTTTTACGGCTCTTCTCTCTTTTTTCCTTTCACTGTTCATCTTCTCCAATTTAGGTTCATATTCGACCATCAACTCCGGCCAAGTACCACCTCGTTGCCTCCATTGGTCAACCTCACTCCTTCTCTCTCCCTCTCCCTCCCTCCCTCCAAACCAATCTGGCCGGGACACCTCCCTATTGACCATCAAACAACCAATCTATCACATCCTCCACCATCCTCAGCCACCACGGCACCACCTTCAAACCTCGACCTCTTCTCGGCATCAAACTCCACCGTGTTGACCAGATCTAAGCCCAAATCTGAACCCAAATCGCCCAGATCGGTTCTTGGAGCCTCAACAACGATGCAAAATTGCTCACTTCACCCGTCTAGATCTGAACCTAAATCGATTTCAAACCAAAATCTGAAGCACATCGATGGCGGAGACGCATGAGATGAGGTTAGAGAGGGAGTAGGGGATGAAGGTTTCATCTCCATTGAAACTGACTTGAAGGTCATCAGATGTGGTGGTCAAAGAGTGAGGAAATGAAGGGTTTCTTTTTTTGTGGTCAACTGGAAATGAAGGGTTTCTAGCCAAATATTGAGAGATGTAATTTCAATGTAATTTGTCTAAATGAAAAAGGTAAATAAGTAATTCTAGTCTATTTAATTTTTATTGTTAAATAGATTAATGACATAGCGTCTATGTGGCATCTATGTGGCGCAAACTTGATATATATGTGGTGCTTGTGTAATACACGAGAGTAACATCCAGCAATTAGGTACCTAATAATAGGTCTCAAAAGTCAATTTTAAGTGCCAACTTGACAAATTTCAAAGTATACGATCCTAAATGACTAGCTATTTGGTACAAGTACAGTATTTGGTCAATAACTATGTGTATTATTTCGTTATATTTAACATAAATGATCTTATACCAGCTCCGAGTGTATGACTTTTAACAATGCGTAACTTTTAACAATGCGTCTATGATGATCGTATGATGGGAGTTTATTATGTTGTCAGTTGTCACCTATTAAAGATACGTATGATTTATATGGAAAACACCTCCATCGGTAGAGCCTTTAATGGGGCTCGCAACAATTAGGTATTAATTAATAATTTTGATGTTGTTTTTTGCTAGAGACTGCCCTTTTATACGGCCCACAAACGAGGGACATGCTGCACAAGATTTTTATGATTTGTTTAAATGATTTTTATGATTTTGTTTTTTATGAGAGAATACTTGGGAGCCCCAACCGAGATGTCCTAAACCTAAAGTATCTTTGTGAGCCAATTTTTTTCCATCTCAATAGAGGGTCTCAAGATAAGACTAAAAAAAGTAACAATATCTCTTATCCTATAAACGGTAAAATGTAACAATATCTCAATATAGCTACTAAGTATATTTATTTGAATAAAGATTTAATTAAAATAATTTATAAAATATAACAAAGATATTTATATATATGATTTAAAGTCTAAATCATTTGAGGTAAAATCTTTAATTTGAAAGATCTTGTTTAAATAATATAGATACAGATTCTTAGATAAAAAATCCTATATATAAATATAATATAGATTATTTATTTCTACATTTACATGGTTAACTATATCATTTTATTTTTTATCAATTGATGAAACATTATAGTTTTTACTTTTTATATCTTAGTTATGTTTATCAATTTGTGATAAAAAAAACTTTTACGTAAAATTTGAATTTATATTTTATAATCAAGGTTTATAAAAACATATAAGCAAAGTGTAACATTATGTCTTCTATATATTTATTTTGGTCATACGAACTTATAATATAACTCTTTTAGAAAGAAAAAAATGTTCACCCATTAAAACTTATATTAATTTTTTCATATTAATATTCTATTATAAAATATCTGAAATAGTTTTTGATTTGTTTAATCTAATAGTCGTGCATGATACGACACGTTAAGCTAATATTGTTAACTTAGGTGTTACACAGCTTCATCCTGCAAAGGGCTAGGGAGTATGCTGACTTACTCAAGCTGAGGTCTGGGCTTGTGGGAGCGTCTTCTCTCTCGCATTGGACTAGGCCGGAGCAGGGCTGGACCAAGCTCAATGCCGATGGTGCCTATATTGATGGACAGAATGTGGTGTATGCTGGGGGTCTCTTCAGGGATGATGAGGGCAATTTCATCAAAGGCTACTCTGTCAAGCTCCAAGGGAAGTCTGCGATCAAGGCCGAGTTGCTCGGTCTTCTGCAGGGGCTGAAAACGGCTAGGACGATGGGTATTGACAAGTTGGAAGTGGAACTTGATGCTTTGCAGGTCGTCACCACCATGACGGCGGATGGGGTGGTTCCCACGATGCTTTGGGACTTCGTCTCTTGCTGTAGGTCACTGATTCAGCAGGAGGACTGGTGCGTGAAGATCAAGCATGTGGCTCGTAGTACAAATCAGGCAGCAGACTGGCTTGCAAAGTTTGCTGAGAATTGTAATAGTGATTTTAGCGTCTTTGATGTTCCGCCCAATGGGCTTGTTCCGTCCATGGAGATAGACTCCTGGATGAGTTACCATATGTAATCTTTTTATGATAAATAAAACGGGCTTCTAGCCCTCCTTTGGATCAAAAAAACTTAGGTGTTAATGAATGTGAATTTCTAGCTTACCCTATTCCCTCTCAAGAGGCCCAACTAATGAACAAAGTTACACACATAATCACTAATAAAAGGTCATGCACTCACACATAACATAAGAGATCGTGTACACTCGGTTAAAAAGGTCATACACCTAGTTATAATCGCACTCTCTTATTATAAGATTATGCACTTTCAGTCGTAAAGTAACGTACATTCATTTATAAAACCATACACACTGATCTAAAAAAATCATACATACTCGATGAAAAAAAGTCACACACTCTCGAACATAATATTATACAATATACACACCTTCAGGTGATTATATATGCACATTAAATAGCCATTTTATACTCCGTAATGATTTTGAACATTCAACTTTAAGATTATGCACCATAAATTATATATGCATTGGCAGCATAGTTCATTATTGGATCATGTGAAAATAATATCTAAGGAGATAAATGAGAATAAACTATATCCGTTTAATCGTGTTATATTAAAGGCTGAGATTGTGCATATGCAAAAAAATATTTTTTGTTAAAGTTTGCTACAATGAACGTTATGTCATTTATCCAGTGTCAAATTATCGATAATGAGCGAAAAATTTACATCGTAGATGTATTTTAACACGTCTTATAAGTTTGGATTATTTTACTAATTACTATCAATATTTTGGGTTATTCATTTAACACTTATCAAAAATTTGGTTATTCTAATTAATTTTCTCTTTTTTGCAGGTGTTGTTGGACCATTATGATAATTTTCTATGCCTTCATTATGATTTGTTCCACCACACACCAATACTATTTGTCCGACTTTATGATAAATATACCCAACCAACTATGGGCCCTCCTTATCTACCATTTCTGGCTCACCGGCCAACAACTTCAGTCTTTAAACGCGAATCTGGTTTTTTTTTTAGAAGGTGAGAATTAGGGTCTCTCCTAATACAAAGATCGCCCTAAAACATAGAATAATAAGTTCTGGATGATTTATAATAGTCTCATATGGGAGGTTGTGGCTTAACTTCGCAATTTTGATCTCAAACCGTGTTGTTTTTCCTACCCACGTGAGCAATTCGAACCTCCTCGAATTCTTGTACAAAAACATGAATATCCGAGATGATTTTGCAATTTTCCAAGGACATGTTCTTGACCCCTTGGGTAGCCTTGATAATTTCTAGATTGTTGCCCTCAATGACCACCTTCCTTAATTGCCTTCTCTTTGCTTCTTCTACCATGTCTCTTAGAGCGATAGTTTCAGCTTTAAGTACCGACAATATTCCATATTTCTTGGCTATTATGGATACCACATTCCCATTTTCATCTCTAATAACCCCTCCCCCTGACGCCTCGCCATTATCCAGTTTTGATCCGTCAAAATTGATTTTACACCAACCTTGAGGTGGTCTTTTCCAATTTAATGTGTTCTTATTTGTTTTTATTTGACAAGTTTTCTTTTGCTTTATTACTTGCTCTTCATTTTCTGACCATAACTTTGCTTTCTCCCAATTTTGTAGTTGTGTCTTAATATACTGTGGGAGATCTTGGATAAAATCGTTATCTATTTGTTGGAAAATGAGCTTATTCTTTTGGTGCCATATGCTCCACCAAATCATTACTAGTTCCATGAAGTCCTTACTTCCTAGTATTTATTATATTTCTTGCATAAAGTCTCTCGGTGATTTGTTTGTACTATTATAGTTGTATAGTACTTGTTCTGTGTTAGCCTTAATACGGTTGATTATCTGGAGCGTGTGGGAGCATGTTGAGGGAGAGTCTCGAACAAATAAATTTGTAAAGACCCCGCTGAGTATAGCGAAGTCAGAATCGTCCACGGGAATTAGTAGAACTATAGTCTAGCAATCAAACTACGAAAGCTAAGCAAAACAAAACAAAGCAAAACGAACCGAACAACGCGAATTTCACTTCTCAGGAGACGGTCGCGGCTGACCCTAGGGAGGTCGCGGCCGACCTTCAGCAGAACCTAAAACACACTAAAAACACCTACTGAGGTAGGTCGCAGCCGACCAGTTGCAGGTCGTGGCCGACCTATCTGGGTACGGAAATTTGCTTCGTAAAAATAAGGGAAAACAACTAGAAGTAGGGATTCACCACAACATAATCATGCATTCAAACAATGATAAAAGACAAACTCAACTTGCAATCTCATGGGTGACTTTCTCACAAAAGAAACACATTACAACCTCAACTTTCATGGAGATGTTAACATGCAAGCCCTTTTGTTGTCTAAAGGTTTCAACTTTCGTTTTTGAACCCAAATTGTTATTTAAATCCACAATGTAAACTTTCAATTCAATCGCAAACAAGAACATGCCCCAATTTTCATCGAGGAAATTAAGCTAACATGCAATCCAACTTGTTTTCTAAGGGTTTTAACTTTCATCTTAACCCGGATAGTCTCGATTCACAACACAATCTTTCAATTCGATTGCGAAAGAGAACATGCCCCAATTTTCATCAAGGCATTAAGCATGCAAGAAGGATTTAAAAGTAGAGGTTACAAGTCAAGCATGGATCAAAGCATCAAAGTCTCAAATGCATGTTCATGTTGGGTTTCACCCTACACCTAGCAAGATAACTACTCACACATAATCAAACACACAAACAACAAAGGAGAAGAGGGAGACATAATCGAACAAACAACTTAAATTAAACAAGGGATCCAAACTTACAAACTTCACAAACCCACAACTTCTTCTTACACACCATTGTCTTCCATCTTCCTCCTAACAACAACCAACTAAGATAAGCTTTCTTCCCTCACCATTCCCTTACAAAGCTCAATTTCCACTCCTCCCTCCTTTCTCACCCTAGCCAACTCTCTCCTACCCTCCTTTCACACCATGAGCTTTTTTCAAAAAACAAAAGCTCCCCAGAAGAAAAGCCAAAAAGCCCTTTTGTAGCAGCCCAAAAAAGTCAAAAAGAAGGTTCTGCCACCCCTGCCACTTCTGCCACAGCCGCCCACCTTTTTTCGAATTTCGAAATTCCTGCAAAAAGGTATTACTTGGGCGGCAAGGATGACACTGGCCGACCTTGACCAGATCGCGGCCGACCAAATTCTTGGTCGTGGCTCAGGGGGTCGCAGCCGACCTAGGGGTGGTCGGCGCCGACCCATTGCAGGGGACTTGGTTTCTTTCTCGTTCTTGCTTCGTACTTGCTTCAAGTGATCGGTCTTTTGCTTGGTGTTTCTTCCTTTTTGTTCCTTGATTTCCTTGAGCTTCTTGTACTTCTTTGAGGCACCTTTTGTTGCAGCTTTGTCTCTTGGTTCTTTGAAGGATTCTTGACCTAAAGACTCTTGAAAACTCACACTTTCTAGAATGCTCCAAAATGAAAGGAAACTTCTCCTAAAACGCTCCAAATACCTACAAAACACAAAACAACACACAAACGACTCCAACTCTCGAAAGAGAGTCGAAACCTTATGCAAAACACACAAACATAAAGGAAAACATGCAAAACAAACTAGAAAACAACCTAAGAAATCTAACTAAAAAGGATGACATCAAAATACCCCATACTTAGACTTGCTTGTCCTAAAGCAATCACTTCACATGCATCAATACCAAATAACATGCCCAAGAATAGGAAAATAAGCACAAGATAGAATAATGAGCAAACAACTTCAATATCATAGCACACATGTGTGAATTCCAAGCAATAACAATCCAACCTCACAAAGGCAATGTGTTTCACTCACTTTCAAGTGTTTAGGATATATCAATGAGCACTCAATCTCAATTCCAAATGCAAAACCTCATAGACAATGAAATTTATATTCAATATTCTCTACCGAAGAAATCAAAACAAGTTAAATCATCAGAAGAACTTAAGTAGCTCAATGAAGACTTCGAAGAAGTTTCATTCGGCCGGGTTGTAATGGGGCTAGGTGCTTCAAAGGGTGTGGAATAATTTGGTCTTGTGGTGCTAATGAATCCGGGAACCTAGACTCCTAGACTTCAAAACTCAACTACACTCAACCAACTCTTCTTTCTTCCTCGAAACACCCAACACTTAATCTTTCAAAGCACACATCACTTCACCTATCCTTTTGTCTTTCTCTTATGAAGAAGCTTTGGCTCTAGTACTTATTCAAACACTCTCTTTTTGATTTTTTTCCTCTCCTTTTTCTTTCAATCACTGGAGGAGGTCGGCTGCGACCTAAAGGTGGTCGGCCCCGACCTACTGCAAGGGGGGTTTCTTGTTCACTGCACTCGTGCTATCCGAGCCAAAACTTCTTCTTTTTCATTAGTTTCTTAAGATAACTCCTCTATGCTCCACCTTCACATTCTCTTCATCTTCACCCCTCATCCACATCAACATACCATCCATTCTAAGTCCTAATTCCTGGATTAAGGGGGTCAAGCTTATAATGGCTAGGATACTTTTGTGGGGCTAGAAATAAGGCTTAAAGCTCAAGCAAGGGGTTTCAAACAAGGGATCATGCATATGTAGGATGAAAAGGAGAGAAATGGGCTAATAAAAATAAGTTCAATATCATTTGATCTAACAAGTTATGAATACATCTTCATTGGTTTCAAATCAAGAATAAGCATGCCATTGTCAAGTGGTAGATGCATTTGGAAGAGTAAAAATCACACATGAAAGAACAAGGAATAAAACATACATTCCTCGTGGCGAAAAGATTTCTCACTTAGGTTCAAATTGTTGGATTGCTTTTCACTTAGAATCATGCATGCTCAATGTTCATTATATGCTCAAAATTCGAAAATCAAAGTCATGGTAGGCAGTCTTTCAAGGCAAGTTACAAGGAATTACAAGATGATGCTCATAATCACTATCCTAGGACATCTTAGCAAAGGTATTTTTCCATCATAAAAATCAAAACAAAAAGACTCAATCATGCTTAGACACAAACAATCATGCAAACACACACACACACACACACAACACAAACAAATAGTCTCCCCTAAACCACCCCATACTTAAGACATCAATGTCCCCATTGATTAAAAAGTAAAGAGAGGGAGAAGAGACACATACTTGAACTTGGAGCATTGGTGGGGAAGTTTCACCTTTGAGGAGGTTGAGGGAATGGAGAATCCAGGAACATCTTTTGCGCGAGCCAAGCATTGTATGCAAATTGGGCTTGGCGGTCTTCATCGTATTCGTTCCGGAAGGAGTTGAAGCTTTGAGTCACATTTTGGTAGTGGGCCATGGTTTGGTGGTGGTGAGTTTGGAGAGAGGCATACAAGAAGTGTTGTTGTAGGCCAAGGGCGTCCATCTTGGTCTTGGTGAAGTTTTCCTTGTGGGGCTCGAGGATAGTGAGGGTGGCGGCAAACTCGCAAGTAAGTGTCGGGTAGTGCTTTTGGATGGGCTCTTGGATGAGCTCTTCGGCACCAAGCAAACAAAACGCCTCCACTACCGCCGTGTGCATGTGGAGCATCTCGTGTGCCTCTTGATGGTAGGAACGCACCGTCACCTTTCCCGCCTTCAATTGCCCATAAAGTAGCATTTTCTCTTCATCTTGAATTACCACATCATCCATCACCGGTTCCGCCACATTCTTGCCCTTCTTTTACCTCTTTCTTGCCCTTGATGAGGATGCCATTGTCCTACAAAACCATAAAGCTTCCAAGATAATTTCCAACTCAAAAAGCATAAACACCACACAAGAGACACACAAACAATTACCAAAGAGTCACCCCATACTTACAAGAAACACACACTTTCAATTTCATATGAACATTCTCAACCAAGCATGCATAGTCATGAATCAAAGGCAAGTACTGGGAAAAAACTCATGCTTTAATCACTCTAATCATAGCAAGAACAACTCAAATAAGCTTATAAGCATGTTTTCAAAGAGATCACGAGGTATCCGGGGTCAGGGACGACCCATGGAAGCTCGCACATGAGCAAGTACGCGCCAAAACAAGCCAATATCAATTTCGAATCTCTGGTGGTGGTCGCGGCCGACCTAGGGGAGGTCGGCGCCGACCACCTGCAGTAAAATCAAGTTCGAAAATTCAGCTTAAAAACACCTTAATGGCCACCAAAAATCCTAGAAAAATTCTATTGACCCAAAATCATCCAATCAACCATAGATCAAGCAATAAATCATGCCAAAGCTCAATAATCCTCAACCAAACATGTAGGTCTAAGCATATATAACCCCAAATTTCAACATTCAAACTCAAGAACCCCCAAAATCTAGATTTCCAACTAAACCCTCAAAATTAGTCAAGTAAACTTGAATATAAGAGCAAGGGAGTACAAGAACATACCAAAGGAGTGTTGAATAAGAAGAATGCAAGCAAAATATGGGTCGGGGTCGAGGTCTTGAGAGGTCGGGGTTGTGGGATTTGGGTATGGGGGCTCGAAATTCTGGGTTTTTGAAGTGGTTTTGGGTGGAGGTAGAGAGATTAGGAAGGATTTTGGTGGAATTTGGAAGAAAGGAAGTAGATCTAGTACTTTGTGGAGCAATGGAGTGAATGAGAGCTTTTGGGATTTCAATGGAGGCAAGGGTCGGGTATTATGGCTGCTAGGTCGTGGGAGATAACAAAAAGAAGGTGGGGAAGGGATAAAAATTGTAAAGAAAAAGTTCAGGGGCTTACTTGTAATTTCCCGACTTTTTGAACAATTTTTACCTTTCGCTAGAGGGGGTTGCAGCCGACCTATGGGGGGTCGGCGCCGACCAGTTCCAAAGAGCTATCCACCATTTCGCTTTGCTCGTCTCCAACTTCTTGCACTCGACCAAAGCCTGGGGTTCCTACAGAATGCTTATGGAAATACAAGGCAAACTACCTATCTAGTCTAAGAAAGGGAAAGAACGGGTTGCTGATAGAGGTATTTTAGTCGCCTTAATACCTATCAAAGTAATCCGAACTACCTACTAGGAATGCAGTAGGGAAGTAAGGGTCGATCCCACAGAGACTTGTGTTTTTTGTGTATTGAATTTGAATACTCAGATGAATGTAAAACGGGGTTTTTTTGAGTGTTATCCTATCAACTAATAAATTGAACATGCAAAACTAAGATGATTTATCAAATATGAGAAAAGTATGCTTAACCAGTTAATATCTATTGCGAATTCGATTAATGATCATTGATTATCAAAATTCTCTTTTTACCTTGACTAATCTATTGCGGAATGCTAATAACCCAACTTCATGGAATTATTAATCCTACTTCAATTCTAGTTATTAGCCCGACCGATACTAACAACCCTAATTATCAAATAACCTAAGAGACCTCATAGATTCAATTTGACAACAGCATTAAGATTCAAGTATCAATAGAAACATGCATTCAGAGCAACCAGACATCCAAATAACATGCGATTGAATTCTCTTCTCTAATCAACTAGTCCTACCAGTCCTAGATTGATTAAAGGTTCTACTTTTGATCTAATTAACACCGACCGGTAATTAGAAAGATCTAGTTGTAATTCAACCTAGAGATTCAATTAGATGGCCAATCTAACAAAACCCTAAATCAAACTTATTCAATCAAGCATAGAGAAAACAATCTAGTCAAGGGAAATTAAGAACAATCAAATCTCACAATAATTCTTAATTCACAACTTCAATTAACTAGTTAAGCAAAAGAGGTTTAGTTGTTGAAAGACATTGAAAAGCTTACAATTCTTCCAAAGGATTCTTGTTCTTCTCAAGCTTCAACAGTAATCCTCAAAGTCAAGAGTTATGAGAATATAAACCTAGAAACTAATATCCAAAAATATATCTAAGAGGTTTCTAAAAATAACAACCAAAACAAGTTTCAGCCCAAAAGCCCAAGCCCATACAAAAATATCCAACTTTATGCTGACGCGAACAGAAACGCGGTCATGGACCAAAGCGCGGTCGCGCTTTCGCTGCCTTCCCGCGTTTTCACTCCTGATCCTCAGATGTCAAAGCGCGGCATGGACCTCTGAAGCGCGGCCGAGTTCCTGAAGATCTGCCCGCGTTTCTGGACCTGAAGCTCGCGTTTCTGGACCTGAAGCTCGAAACTCTCTATTACTTTGGGCACTTGATTTCTTCCTTAGCCTTCGTCCTTGCACACTCCTTAGGCACCTTCAAGCTCATTCCCAAGTCCACCGTCACCATGATCCGGCACTCGATCACTCATATCTGTAAATATCAACCAAACGAGTGTAGATTCCGAAACTTCCAACATTAAGGCTACATTACGAAATAAAGGAAAATCTACCTAAAAATGCATGAAAAACTAATCAAAACATGTCCTAAATACTATAACCTATATGCTCTATCAGTTGCCTCCCGAAAAGCACTTTCTTTAACGTCTTTGAGCTAGACGAGAAGTACCTTAGCTAGATGGCGGTTGTAAGAGCCCAAGTGGCTTGGATTTCCGCACCGGGTTCCACCTTCTCATAGTACTTCTTCAAGCGGTGGCCGTTGACCTTGAAAATTCCTCCATTGTCATCTATGAGATCGGCCACCCCATGCAAGTACATACGATGAACCGTAAATGGTCCACTCCATCAGGTTCTCAACTTTCCGGGAAAGAGGCGGAGCCTAGAATTGAAGAGGAGTACTCGGTCACAGGCCTTGATGGTTTTGGGCACAAGCTTTCTATCATGCCACTTCTTGGTCTTCTCCTTGTAGATCTTTGAGTTCTCATATGCTTTAAGCCTCAATTCTTCTAGCTCTTGCAAGTCCATGAACCTTTTTGCTCCGGCCGCGTCGAGGTCCATGTTCAGCTCCTTGAGAGCCCATAAAGCCTTATGTTCAAGTTCGACGGGCAAGTGACACGACTTGCCATACACTAAATTGAAAGGAGTGGTGCGGAGTGGTGTCTTGTAGGCGGTTGACTCGGCTAAGTCGTCGTGCCAAGATCAAAGATAAATAATCCAAACTACAAACTAGTATAGCATGCAAGTAAGGGGTCGAACCCAAGAGAACTATGGCTTCTAGTATTAATACATCTATCAACTAAAGATAAGGGGGGAAATCAAAGGGAGATCTAACCTAAACTAAACTAACAAATAAACAAACAAATAAACAAATAGATAGGAAGCAGGTTTATTCAAAAGATCCACTCTGAAATAATCACTCGATCATAGATTCTTCCATTGATTGCATTCACACCTATGGTTAATTCCTATCCTGATCATTAATAATCGCAAGTCCACGGTCCAAGCAATTCTATAACCCTAGGCAAGGACGCTTAACCTAGAATTACCATAGAGAACAAAGATATGCAGGATATAATATCAAACAATCAAGCTACGAGTCAATTGCAAGATAAAACAATCAATTCTCTCTCTTAATCCTAGTCCACGGTCCTAGAATCAAGTTGTCTTCTAGAAAAGAGATGCTCACACAGGCAATGAAACAAATCAATTCAAACTATAGAACAATGATAATTCAACAAGTTGGCCAGGCTCAAAGAATCATGCAAAGCTCATGGAATTAAACACAAAGAGAAGAGATATTAACCAAAGGATAGAAATCAATTACCAAAACCTCACTAGTTCATACATCAGAGCTTTTCCCTTGAACAAACCCAATGAGACTAGCTCTCCATAACTAAACTAAAAAGAGAATTATTTGAGAGAATTGGTAGAAGGTAGAATGTATCTGAAACCTAAAGAGGCTCCTCCTTATATAGACCCATGGAACATGCTCCCCGAATCTAATTAGGAAAGGAGAAAAGATAGAAAAGGAAAGAGGAAAGATAAGAAGAAGAAAAGAAGATAGATCTTCAGTCCGCATCGGATCCGGCATCACCACGGTCGCGTCGTCTCCACCGCGCCCGCGCTTTTGCAACAGAAAAAATAGGTCGTCTCGGCAGCCACCGCGGTCGCGCTTCTCCCGCCGCGGTCGCGGAATTCGTACAAAAACTCTGGCGTCACTTCGGAGGCAGTTTTGACCATCTTCGGCTTGGAATCTGACTTTGGTGTAAAAAGACCAATTGAATCCCTTCGAGTTAACTTTCCAATGGAACAGGAATCAGCTCAATCCGACCTTTGTAACTCAAGATATAGCTTTCGCAAGCAAGTGATGTCGCGCAGACAGCTCAAAACGCCTTAAAACTCTTGATTCTTGCATTCTTGTGTCTTCAGTCTTCGTATTACAATAATGCTCAAATCTAACCTAAACACTCTCAATAACATCTCAAAATCTAAGAGTTAACCTATACAAAATAGCCTGAATCAGTGGTGCAGTATGCCCACAAAGCATCATCAAGCTTGGAGGACCAATCTTTTCTTGAGCGGGCCACCGTCTTCTCTAGGATACTCTTTTTTTTTTTGTACATGGTAAACATTAGGCTCCTTATTTAAAGTAGGGCCAGCCTAGATCATCCTTTCGGATGATTTTACTAAACTCCTTCAGGAGAAATAATGTTTCCGGAGTCCAGGCATCCGGGTACAGACGTCCTTGATGAGGGGGATGGATTAATGAAGCTGTTGTAGTAGTCCAGGAAGGAGTCTGGAATATCATGTTTGGCCAGAAAGTCTGCGGCTTGGTTACATTCTCGAAAGCAATGGAAGATCTTGACCTGTATGAATCCTCCAAGAATGCTGTGAATGTCATGAAAGATTGTACCAAGTTCCCAAGGAACCTTCCAAATACGCTTAAGGGCATTGATCACTGTAAGGTTGTCACGTTCAATGATGATTTTGGAAAGATGAAGCTGATGAGCTTTGTTGATAGCCGCGAGAAGAGCCAGTGCCTCAGCTTCTAGAGTACAGCTCGCACGACAACATTGTCTAGTAATGGACAACACCCTTCCATCTTGTAGCCGAACGATAGACGAGATGGATGCCCTCCCATCAGATTTGAAAGAGGCGTCAAAATTAATTTTTGCCGAGTCAGCTCTTGGCTTCTGCCAGTGGAGGACTAGCGTGTTGGATTTTTTCTTGTTGTTCGGGGGAGCTTGTATAGAAGAAAGGCAGGTGAAGTAAGTCTTCGTAGCTGTGTTGCCAACCACCCTGGGATCAGCATCTAGAGCATTTCTAAAAATGACAGAGTTTCGAGAGAGCCAAACCTGCCACCAAGCAAAACATAGAAGATGAAAGGAATCACTTCCAGCGCGTGTAATTAAGCTCCAAGTTCGTGACAAAGTCATGGTTAGAGATGAGCGGGAGAGATTTTTGTATTATCTGTTCCATGTTCTTAAGGGTATTAATAGTAAAAGGGCATTGGAAAAAAAGATGATTTAAGTATTCATCTGCCAATCCGCAAAAGCTATCTGGAAGGTTCTTAAGGGTATTAATAGGATACTCTTGATTTGCCGGTTAGAGACTTCCACTTGACCACTAGTTTGAGGATGATAAGGTGTGGCCACCTTGTGAGACACCCCATACTTGGTCAAAATAGATTCAAAGCTCCTCTCAATGAAATGTGAACCACCATCACTAATGAGAACTCGGGGTACACCAAAGCGGGGAAAGATGTTGGTCTTCATGAACTTAGCCACCACTCGTGCATCATTTGTTCTTGTAGCTACGGCCTCGACCCACTTGGAGACATAGTCAACCGCCACGAGTATATACTTGTAGGGACCCGAAGAGGAGAAGGGTCCCATAAAGTCTATACCCCAAACATCAAAGAGTTCCACTTCCAAGATTCCGGTGAGCGGGTTCTCGTTCCTCCATGTGATGTGATTCACCATCTTTTGTATGCCTTATCTTGACGTTTTTAGGAGGCTTTTGAGTGTTTTAGGCTAAGTTTTAGGCTTTAGTGTTGTATTGTGGCCGAAGACTCAAAAGTGTTCAATTTGAAGATTTTGTTGGATTTCGTCTCTGCGTGTTTTCCACTGGCGCGGAGCTTAGGCCGCGGGCGCGGTGAGACGACAGAAGAAGAAGATTGAAGACCCGAAGGCCGCGGGCGCGGTACACTTGCCGCGGTCGCGGTAGAAGCGGATTGCAGAATTGTTGACTAGGCGAAGGCCGCGGTCGCGGCGGTCATGGCGCGGTCGCGGTGGCGACCGACTTCAACAAGACGCGGGAGCTATCTTTGGGCCGACTTTCCTATTATCTTGTTTTATTTTCGGATATTGCTTTCATCCCAAGACAATATTTAAGGGATTGTAGGTTGTTTTGTTTAGAAGCTTGGAACCTTTGTTTTGAAGACTTGAGTTTTAAGACTTGAGTTTTATGAAGATTATGGAGAACTAAACCTCTCTAGGGTTTGTTCATCAATGAAGCTTTATGTAATATCCGCAAAGTTTATAAAATGGATCATGAAATTCTCCTTAGTTTTATGACTCAATTTTGTCTTTGGAACGACAAGGGAAAGGACAAAGGTCACCCGATTAACCGAATAGCGTTGGATAACGCTAAACGGACACCTTAACTTCAAAAATTCATAAAACCTTCATTAGAGCCCGGAATTGAGTAATTCCAAAGCCTAATGGTAGATAAAGGAGTCTAGTTTCATCCCACAAAATTTGAGGCAATTCCGATAAGTATCCAAAACGTTATGCCAATTTTACTGAAACGTTGCCCAGTCCCCAGAAGGCAGCGACCGCCGCCAAAATGGTAGCGACCGCCGCCTTGCTGCAGATGCAAGTGGCCAACGGGACGTTTTTCTAGTGGGCGCTGGGGTTTTGGGAGCTGTTGTAGTTTGGCTTGGAGATCTATCCTAAGACCTTTTGGGCACTGTCATCCAAGGTTTTGTCAACCCATTCTTGGATTGTTAGGCATTTTTGTCAACTCTTCTTGGATTATTAGGGAGTTGAACACTATAAATAGGGGTGGAAGTTGGAGGCAATTCCACACACAAATCTTTCCTCTCTCCCTCCGAAATCTCTCCCTCTATAAAGTTCAAGTGCTCTTCTTTCTACTGTTGGCAAAAGCTCGTCGAAAGGTGGCCGGAGTTGATCGGAGGAAGCTTGAAAAGTCGCGCCGTCGTCACTGCAGTAGGCAGCGACCGCCGCCAACAGGGGCAGCGACCGCCGCCAGCATAGTTGTTGTACGTTGTGTCCGAGGTTCGTTCTAAGCCATTGCCCGGGCCGTTCCTTGCTCGTGCCTTGTGTTTTGCCTTGCCTTAAGTCTTGTCTAGTGCCTTGCTAGCCTCGTCTTCTCGCCTCGATTTGCGTGCTTAATCTCGTCTTAAGGCAAGTGGATGGTTCTTCATTTCCTTACTCGATAATCGTGAAATTGCTTTCCGTTATCAAAATAAATCGTTGGGAACAAACTTGTTTGCTAATAATTTGATTAGGATTATTATGCTTAGATATAATGACCATTGTTATTATTTGTTATCATCGAATGCTAGACTTGGACTTAAGTCTCCGATGATGTGTGGCCTTTGATTGTTTCAAGTCTCTTTTCGAGACTTTGCTCTGGATTAGCTTAAGATGGGGATTGTCGGTTTAGTGATCCGCTATCTCTTTATAATGTATTAGGAGGTATATTTAGCTATCGGCTCCTGATACTGGGTCATGACTCTGCCTTTCTCCGAATAGAGAGGCTAACACTCTTGCAAAGTGTTGAGGACTATGTTCCTTACTTTGGCTCGTCCCTCATTAGGGCTTGCCTATCTCTAAAAGTCACTAAGTGAAGTGCTTTGATTTATAACTAATGAAAGATTAGTGCTTCGTGCATAGTAATCAATGAACGCGGGGTGATTAGTACAGCTTGGAAAATCACTCCGGGTCCACATTATTGACAATCGCCTATCCAATCTGAATGCATAACTCGAGTTGTTAAAATGCCTATAAAATGGCAAGATGGGTTCAGGTGTATAAGCGTCCTTGTGGCCACCTCCCTGTCGGCATCGTCAAGTTATGATGAGGTTGATATGATTCGATATATGTTGGATGCTTTTCAAAATCTCAAATGTTTAAGTTCCCAACGAATCGTTAAACACATTTCTTTCTTAGGCGTTATTTCCTGATAACGTCCTATTCCCGAGGAAGTTCTATCTTCTCCCATTATCCTTCGTACACCGTGCCAAACACTTAAACCTCTCGTTCAGACTGTTGTTTAGTCATGATGAACCTCGACTAACGTGCACCTACGAGTCATCATATGGCTAAGGATTGCCATTATGTCCGACCTTTCTCAGTTTCGAAACATTACTCTCCTACTTGTTTAGTCTCGTGTTAGACTAACATCCCTTCTTTCTTTCCCAAATTTGTTGGCTGGTATTCCTTGCTTTTATGGGGATATCAGATAGGAAAGGGAAGGCTATCCAGAAGTAACCAAAGACCCACGATGGAAGGAAGGAAGGAAGGAAGGAAGGAAGAAAGAAGGAAGCAAGACGTCTTCAAATATTTTGTCTACTTTATGGTTTCCACTCGCTTTCGTCTCTATCCGAGACTTGTATATTCCGCTGCAAACTCCTTACTCTTGTATTACTAAACAACTTAAGGCGTATGAGCCTTTGTAACCGAATCCAGCTTTTGTTATAAAATATGGTTTGGTTTTGTTATTCTCGTGTTATGATACTCAAGCCTTAAACGGCTTCGGACCGTGAAATCCGAGGTTGTTGGCGGTAATACCCTTATGCTTGTGAAATCGGGGTGTTACACTTTAATCGATTAGTTTGTGAGATTCTAAATCCTTTTCCTATTCCTTTGGTTATTATTGATTCTCTTGTGCTTAATTACATGATTATTGATTGTTTCCTTTGGAGTAATTAACCTATTGAATTGATTGATTTTCTATAGTTGGGACGGGTTATGACCGTGGACAAACCTATTCTGTGAAAACAACTTGAACCTAGATCTGTTGTCTATGCAACTAGGATTTAAGAAGAGAATTGATTGTTTGCTTGTGAAATTGACTCGTAGCTTGATTTCTCTTGCATGCATCTTATATATCCTTGTTCTTAATGCAAATATTGATTTGAGCGTCCTCTATCTTTGTTAAGTATTTCCTGGACCGTGAAAAGGAAATTAGTCAAGGTTAGGATTGGAATTAACCATTGGATTAAAAGGAATTGGTGTGAATCAATGATCAAACGACTCTTTTAAAGTGGATTTGTTGAATGAACCTGTCTTTAGTACTTTGATTGATCTTGTGAAACTGTCGATTTGTCTTCTTGCTTTGGTGATTGAAACTCTCTCATTGAAATCCCTCTCTTTGTTCTTAGTTGATACAAATATTAGGCTAAATACATCAAGTTCTCTAGGGTTCGATCCCATACTTGCTCATTGACTCGGGCAAAGTCGTTGTTCCCTTATCAAAAATAAATCCCAAACATGCAAACAACAGTATAGTAGGCAAGCAAGGGGTCGAACCCAAAGGAATCAGTTTTATTCAGATTTTATGGTTTTCATGCAAGTAATCAAAAGGGGGTTTTGAAAGTCGGTTTCAATCAAAGGTTATCAAGTAGAGTTTATCCAATCAATTCCACTTTATTAATCCGTTGATCATGAATTCATCCACCTCTTTATATGCCTAGGTCAATTCCAATCCCAATCATTAGCAATCGCAAGTCCACGGTCCAAGCAATTCTATAACCCTAGGCAAGGACGCTTAACATAGAATTAGCATAGAGCACAGGGATAATAGGAAATCAAATCATGCAATCGAGTCTTATGCACAATTCAACCATTGAATACTCTTCCCTAAACTAGTCCACGGTCCTAGAATAGAGTTGTTTCGAGAAATAGGAAAGATGCATAGACAACAAACAATCCTAATTCAAACAATAGATCTAAGTCAATCAAACAAGTTGATCAGGCTCATAAAATCAAACATAGATCATGGGATGAAGCACAAGAGTATCAATAAAGACCTAGGGATAAAGAGGTTACCAGAATTTCACAACTTCATAATAAAGCTTCCTTGATTGAATAAACTCAAGAGGAGAGTTAGTTCTCCATTACAAAGAAAACTCTAATCTTTATTGAAAGACAATTGATTGACAAGTAAGTTGGATATGCTAAAAACCTAGAAAGGTTCCCCTTATATAGCCCCAAAGATTAACATTTTCGAACTAAATAAGATAGGAAACCGAAAGATAAGAAAGGAAACAAGATAGAAACGGTGAAATCTCGTCCGCTTGAAAGTCGGTCGCACCGCGACCGCGGCACCACCACCGCGCCCGCAGCGGTCTACAATCGGTCAAGGCTGAGTCGGTTTCTACCGCGACCGCACCACAGACAGCGCGACCGCGGCCTTCATAGGTCTTCATGGCTCGCTCCTTCACGCCACCGCGCCCGCGTCATAGACGACACGACCGCGATATCCATACAGTGACGAATCTTCGTCTTTAAGCTCTTTAACTCTTGATTCTTCATATCTTGTGTCTTCGGTCTTCATATTACAATAACGCTCAAAACTAACCTAAACACTCTCTAAATCATCTCAAAATACAAGAGTTATCCTATACAAAATAGCCTGAATCAAATTCCCCCATACTTAGATCTTGCTCGTCCTCGAGTAAGCTCAAAATAAATACAACAAGGTAGCACATCTAAGATCTCAAGAAATACAAGGGAAAATAAAAACACTCAGCTCACAACCCGAATCCAAAAATATAGAGGAATCATGAGCATAAAACAATGAAGCTCAAACACACACCTCACAATAAAGATATAACACTCAAGCTCTAAAAATATGAAAGAGAGCAACCTAGGATCTACCCAAATCTAACATGTAAGCCCCAAAGTCCCCAAGCAAGAATGATCCTAAAACACTCAAATTTTACCGCTCAATTTTGCTTAGGCGCCCTTTCGGGTTTTCACCTAACCTCTCTTTTCATTTTACAATAGGGTGTGCTCACAAATACTCACAACTCTCATGAACCTCATATTACCCCAGCCTAATGCTGGTCCGGGTTACCTGCTTATTACCTCAGCCGCCATTTCGGGTTTTCGACTCATCCCAGGATTTAATATGCCTTTTTTCAATTTTTGTGGCTCTTTCTATTTTTTTTCTTTTTCTTTCTTTCTTTCTTTATTATACAAAAAATATGGTGCAAGTGCTCCATGAAAAGAAGAAAATCAAAAATCTGAAGCAAATCAACTAACTAAAGTAACTAGGATAAGCGAATATGAGTACTCCTTCCCCCATACTTAAATCCTTCATTGTCATCAATGAAGCAAAGAGAAAGGATAGAAGCAAGGAAGAAGGGTATATTAGAAGACTCACAAACGATGAAGAGGGGTGGAATGGAAGAACTCTTCATAGGTGGTAGAAAGGAAAGCTTCGTATTTCCAATCGGCTGGCTCACCGCGGGCGCGGCACTAGGGGCGCGGGCGCGAAATCAATGCAGAGAATGAAGTCATCATCGGATATGCACCGCGGGCGCGGCTGATGAAGCGCGGGCGCGGTTCTTGTGTAGGGACGAGGTCTTGACTTCATCTCGAAAAGCGTGATGTGCAAACAACCGTCGTATCTTGGCTCGTCTCTCGAAAGATAGACTAATACTTGAACTCGAGCCGTGGAGATGCAATCCCGGGGAAACAAAGCTCCCCCATACTTAGGCTTTTTCACATAGCCAAAGAACGAAAAGTACAAAGATGAATGGAAAGAAGAAATCGAAGATGGAAAGATAGAAGATGGATAGAATGATATAGATGGATGGAAAATATAGAGGTAGAATGAGACCACGAAGTCCTCTTTTTTTTTCTTTTTTTCTTTTTTTTTCGATTTTTTTTTCAAAATAAAAACGAGCTAAAACCGAGACGCAGTATGGTTGCCGCGAGCATGGGCTAGTACCTGTTCGTCGGGGCGCGCTGACGATCCACCGCGGGCGCGGCCAAGGCGGCGCGGTCGCGGTTTTACGCCAGGCGTGTCCTTTCGGACCTAGTACCTGCATGTTAGCTAAAAACACAAGCAAATCCTAAGATAAGAATGGAAAAACAATCTAACTAATCCTTGGGTTGCCTCCCAAGCAGCGCCTTTATTTAACGTCGTTGGCTCGACGTGGATACGATCAATAGGGGTCCTCATCAACATCAATTCGGACCGTGTTGCCACTATGAGATATGGAAAGAGATCCATTGGCAACGTCGATGACCGTATTGGCGGTTTTCATGAATGGACGACCTAGTAAGAGAACCGGGTCGTACCGCCCTTCGCCTATCTCCATCACATAAAAATCTGCAGGAAAGATCAAACCCTGCACCTGCACTAGAACATCCTCAACTAACCCTTTCGGGCGCACATTAGAATGGTCAGCCAACTCAATAACAATATCAGATTCCTTTAAAGGACCTAGGCCTAACCTATCATACATGTAAGCTGGAAGAACATTAATGGAGGCACCTAAATCTAGCATAGCACGCTCAATTTTAGTTTCTCCAATAGTGACAGGGACGGTGAATCTTCCTGGGTCTGAGCATTTTTTAGGTAATTGCTTTTGGAGTAGTGAATTACATGTCTCAATTTTGCTATCCTGCGTTTTTTCAACTAGAGCTACCTTCTCAATTTTAGGACTAGTCCTATTCTTTCTTTTTATGGTGCATAGCTCTTTCATGAATTTAGCAAAATGAGGGACACTTTGGATAAGATTAATAAGAGGAACATTTACCCGACAATTGGCGAAGGTCTCGAAGAGTTCCTTGTCATGTGCCGGCTTCCTTGTGTCCTTGAGTGCTTCGGGGAATGGAGGAGAGGGTTTGAAAGAATTCAACGGTGGAAGGGGTTTAGCCACATATCCATCGTCCTCCTCTGCTGCTGGGGCTCGGTTTCGTCTAGGAGAGCTCGGACGTGGAGGCGAATAATTCTTGAAAGCATAATCGAGTAAAGCTTCGAAGTTCCGCTCGGCCTCCTTACCGCGGGCGCGGTCCGGACTCCGCGGTCGCGGCTCGTTACGCCTCTCGTGCTCCGAGTCCTCTGTTTGAATTTCGCGAGCGCGGAAGGGAGAGCGCGGGCGCGGAATTCCAGCAGAGACTTGGTCTTCTTCTCCAACTGCCCCGGCGCGGTCGCAGCCAGGGGAACGCGGTCGCAGATCATCACCAGTGGGTGATTCCCGACTCGCCAATACTCTACCGCTCCTCAAATTCATGGCACTCACATTCTCCTTGTGATTGAGCGGTTGAGAGGGAAGTTTCCCGGAATCCTTAGACTCGAGCCTATTGATCATGGTGGCAAGTTGGCTCAGTTGAGTCTCGAGATTCTTTACAGCAGCTCTCGTCTCTTGGTTCTCCTTCAAGAGGGCGGTAATAGCATCATTCTGAGACGGGGCAGGTGCTCTCGGGGAATAGTTGTTGTTGGACCGGAATTGTTGTTGCTGGCCCTAAGGAGCGTACTGCTGCTGCTGTTGTGGTGGGTCTTGCTGCTGCTGATTGCTCCACCTTAGATTAGGATGATTTGCCCACCCCGGATTGTCGGTATTAGAATAAGGGTCATTCCGGGGCTGGGGTGCACCATAGTTGCCAATAGCATTGACCGACTCCTCGGTCTCTTGAATAGTAGGGCACTGATCTGTATGGTGGCTCGCGTCATAGCTAAGACCGCAAGCATTGACTTGCTGAGCCGTCCTTTTCGTGAGTAGCTGCTTCATAAGATCTTTGAGCTCCCTTACTTCAGCATTCAGGGACTCATTCACCACATTAACGGACCTCACATTGGTCCTGGATCTCCGATTGCGGGCTTGTTCTGCCAAGATCTCAACTTTCTGAAAAGCTGCAGCTGGGGTCAAGTTCTCGTAACTACCCCCACAAGATGCATTCACGAGCCTCTTGTCATTGTCGCAGAGTCCCTCAATGATATAGCAAATAAGATCCTTGGCCTGGTAGCCATGGTATGGGCAACTCGCGATGAGCCTCTTGTAGTGCTCATAATAGTCATAGAGGTTCTCGTCTTCCCCTTGCTCCAAACTGATGAGCTGCTTCTTAATAGATGTTTGTTTGGAGGCGGGGAAGTACTTTTCAAGAAACGCCTTCTTCATGGCCGCCCAAGTAGTGATAGAACCTGGCACCAAATAAAGGAGCCAGTCCTTGGCGGTGTCTTCAAGAGAGAAGGGAAAAGCCTGGAGCTTGATTTGATCCTCCGTTACATCAGTGGGCTTCATACTCACACACACCGCGTGGAATTCAGTGAGATAGTTGTTCGGGTCCTCACCGCTCAACCCGTGGAATTTGGGTAAGTGGTGGATGAGACTAGACTTCAGTTCGAACTTCACACCCTCCCCTAGTTCGGGGAATTGAACAGCGAGCTGCTGTTGCTGGAGATCGGGCGCCGTGAGTTGGTGAATAGTTTGTTCCGCCATGGCGCCTTCTGGTTCAGAATCAGAGAGAGAAAGAGATTCAAGAAGATTGTAGGATGTAGACACTCTGGGGGCACTCCTTATCTTCCGAAGAGTCCTGTCAATTTCTGGATCAAAACGAACAGGAGAAGTATTAGCAGACCGGGTACGGACCATGTGTTAGGCCCGCACCCAAAGGATGGTTCTGCGCACGAACCGCGGGCGCGCCGAGGGGGACGCGGGCGCGGTTTGAGCACAGAGCACGAAAACGCACACAACCAGAACAGGAAAAAGGATTCCCCGGCAACGGCACCAAAATTTGACTCGGGCAAAGTCGTTGTTTCCTTATCAAAAATAAATCCCAAACATGCAAACAATAGTATAGTAGGCAAGCAAGGGGTCGAACCCAAAGGAATCAGTTTTATTCAGATTTTATGGTTTTCATGCAAGTAATCAAAAGGGGGTTTTGAAAGTCGGTTTCAATCAAAGGTTATCAAGTAGAGTTTATCCAATCAATTCCACTTTATTAATCCGTTGATCATGAATTCATCCACCTCTTTATATGCCTAGGTCAATTCCAATCCCAATCATTAGCAATCGCAAGTCCACGGTCCAAGCAATTCTATAACCCTAGGCAAGGACGCTTAACCTAGAATTAGGATAGAGCACAGGGATAATAGGAAATCAAAATCATGCAATCGAGTCTCATGAACAATTCAACCATTGAATACTCTTCCCTAAACTAGTCCACGGTCCTAGAATAGAGTTGTTTCGAGAAATAGGAAAGATGCATAGACAACAAACAATCATAATTCAAACAATAGATCTAAGTCAATCAAACAAGTTGATCAGGCTCATAAAATCAAACATAGATCATGGGATGAAGCACAAGAGTATCAATAAAGACCTAGGGATAAAGAGGTTACCAGAATTTCACAACTTCATAATAAAGCTTCCTTAATTGAATAAACTCAAGAGGAGAGTTAGTTCTCCATTACAAAGAAAACTCTAATCTTTATTGAAAGACAATTGATTGACAAGTAAGTTGGATATCCTAAAAACCTAGAAAGGTTCCCCTTATATAGCCCCAAAGACCAACCTTTTCGGACTAAGTAAGATAGGAAACCGAAAGATAAGAAAGGAAACAAGATAAAAACGGTGAAATCTCGTCCGCTTGAAAGTCGGTCGCACCGCGACCGCGGCACCACCACCGCGCCCGCGGCGGTCTACAATCGGTCAAGGCTGAGTCGGCTTCTACCGCGACCGCGCCACAGACAGCGCGACCGCGGCCTTCATAGGTCTTCATGCCTCGCTCCTTCACGCCATCGCACCCGCGTCATAGACAACACGACCGCGATATCCATGCAGTGGCGAATCTTCGTCTTTAAGCTCTTTAACTCTTGATTCTTCATATCTTGTGTCTTCGGTCTTCATATTACAATAACGCTCAAAACTAACCTAAACACTCTCTAAATCATCTCAAAATACAAGAGTTATCCTATACAAAATAGCCTGAATCACTCACTATACATAGTTTGTGTGTTTGGGTTATTTTTGATAAGGGAACAACGATTTTGCCCGAGTCAAATTTTGGCGCCGTTGCCGGGGAACTTAGGTTCTACTTAGTGTGATATTTATGTTGACTGTTGTGTGGACCTATCTTACGGTCCACACCTTGGCTACTGATTTCTTTGCAAGTGCTGTCGTTGATTTCAGGAGACAGGATGACTGATCAATCGATCAGGGAATTATGTGCTCACGGCCTCGAACAAGAGCACTTGGCTGTTGAACACCCCGCTTTAGCTGAAGGGGTAGACTTTGCGGTGAAACCTGGGCTGACTGCTCTTTTACCTCGATTTGGCGGAGAACCTAGGGATGATGCAACACCTCAGAGAAGTTGAGTATGTTTGTCTTAGGATGAAGCCTGTCGGAGTCACTATGGATCAAATCTGTTTGCGAGCGTTCCCATTTTCACTGATTGACTCAGCTAAGGATTGGTATATGCTCATATCCTGTAATCCATGCTCTCAGCAGATTACAACATGGGGTCAAATGAGAGTCGCATTCTTGGATAAATATTTTCCCGTCCCCGTGAGGGCGGGCCTGAAGAGAGATATTGCCAGCCTTAAGCAGCAAAACAGGGAGAGCTTGTACGATTACCATGATCGCTATAACAAGCTCATTGCTAGTTGCCCGTGTCATGGGTACCCCGATCACGACTTGGTGTGGTACTTCATGAGCGGTTTGCGCACTGCGGACAAGGATCTGATAATCGCATCCTGTGGGGGCTCTTTTCTTGACAAGGCGCCCCAAGATGTCTTCAAGATAGTGAAGAACTTTGCTGAAGAAAAGAGGAGCACAATGCCTTCTTGCCTTGACGAGCCATCAGCTGAAGACCATCTTTCTAAGAAACTGGAGGAGATGAATGAGCTGTTCGATAGGAAACTCCGGGATATGAACTTGGAGCTCGAGAGGAGAATGAGGGAGATTTCCGAGAAGATCAATATTACTCCTCCAGCAGTGGTGAATGTGAGTGCTATGTCATTAAGGAGTGGACGAGAGTTGAGCACAGCGAGAGACGCTTTTGTGGATATTCCGCGCCCGCGCTCACCGATCAGCGACCGCGAGATCTCGACAGAGTCTCATAGTGATTATCCAGCGGATGATCCGCGCCCGCGCTCACCATGTCGCGCCCGCGGTAATCCGGCAGAGGACGAAGGCTCCGGAAATTCCGAAAACACAGATGCACCGCGCCCGCGCCCTAGGGACCGCGACCGCGGTTTTACGGCAGAACCCGTGGATGATTACGTGAGGCCTAACTTTCCTCCCCTCAACTCTTACAAGCCACCGCCACCATTTCCGGATGCTCTCAAGGATACGAGGAAGCTGGCAAGAGACAAGGACATCTTCGAGACATTCGCTAAATGTGAGGTTAATATCCCTTTGCTCAAACTTGTTAAAAGTGTTCCTCGCTTTGCTAAATTTCTGAAAGAATTGCGCACCATTAAAAGGAACCAACAATTGAAAGGGAAGTCTAAAAAGGACATTAAAGAACTTGAACAAGTGTCAGCTGTCTTTCAAAAACGCATGCCTAAAAAATGTGGAGATCCTGGTGTGTTTGCTATTCCTTGTGTTATAGGTGATACTAGGGTAGAAAATGCTATGCTTGACTTGGGTGCTTCAATCAATGTCATGTCCCATGCTGTTTATAAGTCTTTAGGTCTAGGACCCTTGCAAGAAACCGACATAGTAATTCAATTAGCCGATAGGTCCACTATTCGTCCTAGAGGTTTGGTTGAAGATGTGCTTATCATGCTTGGTTCCTTAATATTTCCTGCTGACTTTTATGTGCTTGACATGACTCATGATTCGCATACTACTCCATTATTGCTTGTGTTGGGACGATATTAAGGACGCCAATCATTAATATCTAAACCAATAATGATCGTCCCTTGTTTTGATAATGACAAACTCAAAGGTATTTGATAAGTTGTCCAAGTATTGATCTCAGGTAAGTCCAGTGGACGCACATGAGCGAAAAGGACAACAAGTGAACGACAGTCCCTAAGCTGAAGGGACGCATGTCATTAGAACCTCCAAAGCTGAACGTAATTGGCGAAGTTCCTGCGAAGATAGGACGGCGTCCTCATCTAGAAGGGATGCACGCCAAAATACAAACGAGGTTCAAATTCAAATCAAGGCCGCCCGAACATGATTACATCACGTCCGGCCGTAGTCCTCAGAAGGAAGCTTCCCTTGTCTGGGCATGTGTAGACAACTCCAAAGATGTCGCTTTCCCAGCGATGGTCCCCTACCCACGCGGAGGCTTCCCAAGCGTCAACAGAGTTGACTTCCTCAAGGAGCTCATCGCACCGTTGATGGAAGATCAAGTGTCCGACCAAGTCTCAGAGGACGCTAGAGGACAAGAACCACTTCCGCTATAAATACCCCCTCAAGGATATGCATAGCGGCGTGGACTTTGAAGACTTTCTCTCAAGCTCTCCCGAAGCATTCAAGTTCAAGAACGAAGAACAAGGAGATCAAGTGAACTTGAAGCAAGAGAAAGAAAGTCCAACCAAATCAAATCCAAATCAAACCACAAAATAGTTAAAGTTGTTGTTTGTCTCTCACAACGAATAGTGAGGGACGTGAGTGATAGCTTCCTTATAGCTAAGAGTGTTAGGTTACTTGTTAGGTTGAAAGGAGTGTTACTAGTGAGGCTAAGGACGGACGCTTAGCTCAGAGAAGTGTAACGACTCGCCTAAGTTGTAAGGACTCACTCTCAATAAGATAAGGGACGGCTATTGAAAATCCTCCAACGGAGGTAGAGGTTTACCCATAAGACTAGTTGGTCTTAGTGGGGTTCCTCTATAAATACTCGTGTCTATTCTCTTATCTTGTTTCCTGTTAAGTCTACTTTCCGCTGCACTTAAGGACGCCCTTAACCCAGTTAAGGACGTCCATTCTAACGACTTACGATCCAACAGCTTGGTAGACCTTTCATGAAAACTGCTAAAACATGCATTAATGTGAGTCAAGGCACACTATCCATGGAATTTGAGGGTGAACGAGTTGAATTTAATGTCGCTGAAGCAATGAAATTTCCATCTGATGATCCTCTGCTATGCTCTGTTGATGCCTTGAACCTTTAGTGCAAAACCACTTTGACCACAATCATGAGGATGCAGTAAAATCTATCATAGAGTATGATGTCAAACCTTCTAATGTGGAATTTGCATTGTCTGCTGAAATGAATGATGTGGTTAATAGCATGAATAGGAATGAGCATGATGTATTGGCCATTGGGCCCCCGCTACTAACACCTCAGAAAGAGGAGCTTGTTCCTTCTGTTGTGCAGGCACCTGAAATAGAGTTGAAGCAACTTCCTGACCATCTCAAATATGCTTTTCTGGGAGAGAATGAAACACTACCTGTGATAATTTCTAGTAAACTCTCTACGGAGCAAGAAGAGAGATTGGTGAAAGTACTTCAAGAGCACAAAACTGCACTTGGATGGACCATTGCGGACATTAAGGGGATCAGCCCCTCTACATGTATGCATCGGATCCTCTTGGAGGAAGGAGCAAAGCCATGTCAGCAACCTCAAAGGCAGTTGAACCCACCCATGATGGAGGTTGTAAAGAAGGAAGTCCTCAAACTCTACAATGCAGGCATGATTTATCCTATCTCTGATAGCACCTGGGTGAGTCCCACCCAAGTGGTACCTAAGAAGGGAGGGATCACCGTAGTGGAGAATGAGGACGGAGAAAAAGTTTCTCAAAGGCTGCAGACAGGGTGGCATGTATGCATTGATTACAGGAAGCTTAACGCAGTCACTCGCAAGGATCATTTTCCCCTACCATTCATTGATCAGATGCTTGAGCAACTCGCAGGCCGCGCTTACTATTGCTTTCTTGATAGTTATTCGGGATACTTCCAAATTGCTATTGCACCGGAGGATCAGGAGAAGACAACATTCACTTGTCCCTTTGGTACTTTTGCATACCGGAGGATGCCCTTTGGGTTGTGTAATGCCCCTGGGACCATCCAACGGTGTATGGTTAGTATTTTCTCCGAATACATTGAGAATTTCATTGAGGTCTTCATGGATAACTTTACGGTTCATGGGGATGATTTTGACTCTTGTTTAAACCATTTGACACTTGTGCTCGAACGATGCGTTGAGACCAATTTGGTTCTCAATTCGGAGAAGTGTCACTTCATGGTTGAGCAAGGGATCGTCCTTGGACATGTAATTTCATCCAAAGGTATTGAGGTCGATAAGGCAAAGGTTGACACGATCAAATCTTTGCCTTATCCTACTAATGTCCGCGAAGTGCGTTCCTTTCTTGGTCATGCAGGATTTTACCGCAGGTTCATTAAAGGCTTCTCCAAGGTTGCAGCACCTCTTTGCGAACTCCTCAAGAAAGATGTTTCCTTCACCTTCACAAATGAATGTCGGGCAGCGTTTGATGAACTCAGGAAAGCACTCACTAGTGCACCCATAATTCAACCTCCCGATTGGTCACAGCCTTTTGAGATCATGTGTGATGCAAGTGACTATGCTGTAGGAGCCGTTCTCGGTCAAAGGAAAGCAAGAGTACCATCCGTCATATATTACGCTTCTATGACTTTGAACGACGCTCAGAGAAACTACACCGTCACAGAAAAAGAGATGCTTGCAGTAGTATTTGCTCTTGAAAAATCCAGGCAATATCTTTTAGGCACCAAGGTGATCATCTACACCGATCATGCGGCTCTTCGTTATCTTATGACAAAGAAGGAGACCAAGCCACGCTTGATAAGATGGGTCCTCTTGCTAAGTGAATTTGACATCGAGGTGCGAGACAAGAAAGGTGTTGACAATGTGGTGGATGACCACTTGAGTAGGTTGCCAAACGCAGCGGAACAATCAGGAAACCATGAGCAGATTAGGGGAGACTTTCCCGATGACACTTTGTTTGAGCTGCACTCTGCACCAATTCCGCGGCCGTATCACCCATACCGCGACCGCGCTTTCGATGCAGAAGCGGAGGAAGAAGCTGGTAGCGATCCGCGACCGCGGCAGCCAGGCCGCGACCGCGGTTTCCCTCCAGAAGAGAACCGAGATTCTGGGACCGATCCGCGCCCGCGTCAGGACCACTGCGCCCGCGGTACAAGCCCAAACCCTCCAGAAGCTGTTCGGAACAAGGAATCTGTCCTCAAAATTCAGAAATTCAAGCCCTGGTACGCTAACTTGGTGAACTTCCTCGTCTTGGGAGCAATGCCACCTCACTACACCCGAGCCCAGAAAGACAAAATCCGCAATGAGGCTCGATTCTATGTTTGGGATGAACCATATTTGTGGAAGCATTGTGCAGACGGCGTTATCCGACGTTGTATCCCGGATAACGAGGTAAATTCAATCCTTGCTTTTTGTCATTCTTACGCATGTGGGGGACACTTAGGTGTTGATAAAACTGCTAGGAAAGTTCTAGAAGCTGGATTTTATTGGCCTCATATCTTTAGGGATGCTCATACTTTCTGTAGATCTTGTGATAGATGTCAAAGGGTGGGAAATATTTCTAGGAGAAATGAAATGCCTCATTCTCGCATGATATTTTGTGAAATTTTTGATGTTTGGGGTATTGATTTCATGGGACCTTTTCCATCCTCCTTTGGGAATCTTTATATTTTGCTTGCGGTGGACTACGTTTCCAAGTGGGTGGAAGCGAAGGCCACCAGGACTGATGATTCAAAAGTGGTTGCAGATTTCCTTAGGCACAACATCTTTTCCAAGTTTGGCATTCCAAAGGCCTTGATAAGTGACAGGGATACTCATTTTTGCAATAAGACCATCAGCGCTCTCTTGAAAAAGTACCATGTCACTCAAAAGGTCTCTACTGCCTATCATCCTCAGACGAATGGGCAGGCAGAAGTGTCCAACAGGGAGATCAAATCTATTCTGGAGAAAACAGTGGCCCCGAACCGAAAGGATTGGAGCTTAAGGCTTAATGACGCTTTATGGGCATACCGTACAGCTTACAAAAACCCCATTGGCATGTCCCCTTTCCGACTAGTCTACGGGAAAGCCTGCCATCTCCCCGTGGAACTTGAGTACAAGGCATATTGGGCTATCAAAAAGTGCAACATGCGCATTGATGAGGACGGTGCCTTTCGAAAGCTACAAATCCAAGAGTTGGAAGAACTAAGGTTGGAAGCTTATGATAACACTGTGAGTTTCAAGGACAAGACTAAGGCCAAGCACGACAGGAACATTCTTCGGAAAGAATTCAAATCAGGAGATAAAGTCCTTCTTTAACAATCCCGCCTCACACTCTTCCCGGGAAAGCTACGTTCTCGATGGGCGGGCCCGTTTGTGATTTCACAAGTCTTTCCCCATGGCGCGGTAGAACTCTTTGACCATGGTGGCAAGCCTTTCAAGGTGAATGGTCATCGATTGAAACCATACCATGAGAGCGTACCGCAGGACGTTTTAGATGAGCAGGACCTTGATGAACCCACTCCGGAGCCGGACTCTTGAAGTGTATCCACGTCGAGCCAACGACGTTAAACAAAAGCGCTGCTTGGGAGGCAACCCAAGGATTAGATAGAGTGTTTTCATTTCATAGGTTAGGTCATTTTTACTTTTTGCGGACTAATGTGCAGGTACGAGGTCCGAAAGAACGCTCTGGTGCGAAATCGCGGACGCGGCAACCACACCGCGCCCGCGGATCACCAGCAGTTCCTTGGCGTACAGGTACTAGACCGCCGCGACCGCGGCGGCCCCCGGTTCGTATAATAAAAAAAAAGAAGAGAATTGCTGACCTTTGACCGATCAAACCGGTCACCTTTGACCGGAAGGACCGGTCACCTTTGACCGGAAGGACCGGTCGGCCCCTTTTCCCTACCTAACACCCCCATTCATCCCTAACCTTTCCCCCCCTCCATAACACAAACCTCCCACCACCAACTCCCCTCACACCAAACCGCCCTTGCCCCACCCGACCTTGTCAGTGTCGTCGGACCCACCACCTGCCAGAGACGTCGCAGCCCACCACCGGACCACCACCGCGACCGCGCTCTCACACCGCGTTCAAGGTCTCAAGTGCTCCCGGGCCCTATTTTCGTCTCTAGATCCGGCAACACCACCATTGACGGCGGATTCACCTTGGTAAGTCACCATTCACCCTCACTTTGGTGTCTTTGGGGTGGATTTGGCCAATCTCCGGCGGATCTCTCAAGAGGATCCTCGTTTTCGTTCGGCCCCTCCGTCTCGCTGTTTTCGCTGAAGCCCTCCCGCGACCGCGCCACTTGCACCGCGCCCGCGGTGTGCAGGAAACTCGAGCCCCCTCTCTGTTGTTATTTCGCGACCGCGGAGGCCCCATCTCGCCCGCGCCCTCGGTCGACTTCAGCTCGCGCTCTCTGGACGAAAACCGCGCCGGCTCCGGTTTTGTCTCGCCCGCGGTATCCTGACAGGACTTCCGGTAGTCTCGTTCAACTCTAGCTTTTTATTCATGGCTCCTTTCAATGGGTTGAAGACTCTTAGTGGTCGGGCAAAGAAGAAGTGGAGTGAGCTTCAGGGTCGGACATTTGTGAGCACTAAATTCTTTGACGTCCCGACTCTGGATATGCTGGGTTTGACAGAATATACTTCTGAGATGCTGCGCGGTGCTGGTTTGGATGGTATCCTTCATTTCCAGGTCCCGACCTTTGAGGACTTGACTATCGAATTCTTATCTACATATGAGTTTGATGAGGAGGGCACTCTTAGGTTTCATGCTTGTGATCAGCTGTGTGTGATGCCGGAGCAGGAGATCAAAGACTGTTTTGGTATTACTCGTCTCCCTAGGGAGAATTGGCTGGATTCTTTGACTGATCAAAAGATGTATGAGTTTTGGCTTCAGTTGACAGGGCACCATTGGAGGAAGGGTGGCGAGCTGAACAGCAGGATTCCGAATCCCGCTGTGCGTTTGATTCACAAGGTTATTGCTATGATGTTTCTGGGGCAAGGAGAGGTGAACAAGCTCCCGGCCAACGACATGAAAGTGTTGTGGACTTGTTTTCCGGTTTTTCCTGTTGTTTCTGATTGGTTGGCTTTGTTTAAGAAGAATGTGCGCGAGGTGATGAAGGGTAGAAGTAATCGGAAGATCGGGTTTGGTGGAATGGTGACTCTGCTGGCTTTGAAATTCGTGACGATGGACAGGATTCGCGAGGTGCACGAGCAGCCCCTCCCTGATGGTTATAGGCTTAATGTGCCTGCTCTGCACAGGATTCATTGTTTGGAGGGTGATGAGGATGCTGGATGGATTTGGTGCATTGGTCATCCCCCTCAGCCATTCATGAGGCTTCCAAGGCCGTCTCTGGCTATTGGGTATCGGGCCTCTGATTTCCGTCTGCGTTCTGATGCAGAGATTGAGGAGCACCAATTTGCTGATGATGATGTGGCTATGGAGGAGGAGGTTGATGCTGCGCCTCAGGGGGATTGGGACGAGCAAGTCCGCGCGTCGGGCTATGATATGACTGGATGGGGAGCCTCTTCTGCTTGGGCTCAAGGTGGTGCTGGTACTTCTGCTGCTGACGAGCCCTCTTATGGGCATTATTATGATGATATATATGAGCAGATGCACAACCTGTCTATCCGTCAGTCTGACTTGTCTACTGCTATGGGTTTGGTGGTTGAGGATCAGTCCGGTCTGAGGTATGAGATGATGGGGATGAGGAGAGAGCAGGAAGTCCAGACCCAGCTCTATCATGACATGTCGACTCAGGTCGATGATATGCGGACTTCTCAGCAGAGGCAGGAGGAGTTCTTCAGGAGCATCTTTCCCTCCTATCCTGCTGCGCCTCCGGGCAGTCAGTCCTTCTTTTCTCCACCTTCTCAGTGAGTCTTCTGTTCTTCCCTCTACTTTAATTCTTGTTCTTATCTTCATTGAGGACAATGAAGGGTCTAAGTATGGGGGAGATTATTCACTGATGTATATATGTACAGTTGTTGTTTCCATTCCGAAAAAAAAAATGAAAATGAAAAAAAAAATCAGAAAAAATGATAAAATAAATTTAAAAAAAAGAGCCAAAAAATGAAAAAAGGCATAGAAAATCCTGGGATGAGTCGAAAACCCGAAAGGGCGGCTCAGGTAATAAGCAGGTAACCCGGACCAGCATTAGGCTGGGGTTATAGGAGGTTCATGAGAGTTGTGAGTATATGTGAGCACACCCTTGAAAAATGAAATGAGTGATTAGGTGAAAACCCGAAAGGGCGCCTAAGTAGAATTGAGCGGAAAAATTGGAGTGTTTAGGATTTCATTCTACTTTGGGGCTTGGGGATTCATTATAGATGCTGGGTAGATCCTTAGGATTGCTCTTTCATGATTTGGAGCTTTGAGTGTCTTGATGTATTTTTGTGAGGTGTGTGCTGAGCTTACATGTTTTGCTCATTATTCCTCTACTTGGGTTCGGGTTGTGAGCTGAGAGTTTATGGTTGTCTTATTTCCCCTTACTTCCTGAGATCTTTTGATGAGTTGATTTATTGATGTACTTTGAGCTTACTCGAGGACGAGCAAGATCTAAGTATGGGGGAATTTGATTCACCATCTTTTGTATGCCTTATCTTGACGTTTTTAGGAGGCTTTTGAGTGTTTTAGGCTAAGTTTTAGGCTTTAGTGTTGTATTGTGGCCGAAGACTCAAAAGTGTGCAATTTGAAGATTTTGTTGGATTTCGTCTCTGCGTGTTTTCCGCTGGCGCGGAGCTTAGGCCGCGGGCGCGGTGAGACAACAGAAGAAGAAGATTGAAGACCCGAAGGCCGCGGGCGCGGTACACTTGCCGCGGTCGCGGTAGAAGCGGATTGCAGAATTGTTGACTAGGCGAAGGCCGCGGTCGCGGCGGTCATGGCGCGGTCGCGGTGGCGACCGACTTCAACAAGACGCGGGAGCTATCTTTGGGCCGACTTTCCTATTATCTTGTTTTATTTTCGGATATTGCTTTCATCCCAAGACAATATTTAAGGGATTGTAGGTTGTTTTGTTTAGAAGCTTGGAACCTTTGTTTTGAAGACTTGAGTTTTATGAAGATTATGGAGAACTAAACCTCTCTAGGGTTTGTTCATCAATGAAGCTTTAATCGATTAGTTTGTGAGATTCTAAATCCTTTTCCTATTCCTTTGGTTATTATTGATTCTCTTGTGCTTAATTACATGATTATTGATTGTTTCTTTAGGAGTAATTAACCTATTGAATTGATTGATTTTCTATAGTTGGGACGGGTTTGGACCGTGGACAAACCTATTGAATTGATTGATTTTCTATGCAATTAGGATTTAAGAAGAGAATTGATTGTTTGCTTGTGAAATTGACTCGTAGCTTGATTTCTCTTGCATGCATCCTATATATCCTTGTTCTTAATGCTAATATTGATTTGAGCGTCCTCTATCTTTGTTAAGTATTTCCTGGACCGTGGACAGGAAATTAGTCAAGATTAGGATTGGAATTAACCATTGGATTAAAAGGAATTGGTGTGAATCAATGATCAAACGACTCTTTTAAAGTGGATTTGTTGAATGAACCTGTCTTTAGTACTTTGATTGATCTTGTGAAACTGTCGATTTGTCTTCTTGCTTTGGTGATTGAAACTCTCTCATTGAAATCCCCCTCTTTGTTCTTAGTTGATACAAATATTAGGCTAAATACCTCAAGTTCTCTAGGGTTTGATCCCATACTTGCTCACTATACATAGTTTGTGTGTTTGGGTTATTTTTGATAAGGGGACAACGATTTTGCCCGAGTCATGATGTTTCCCGCTCTTTGGCATTCTTCACAAGTGGTCATATAAGCTTGCACATCCTTGAAGATAGTAGGCCAATAGAATCCACTTTGAAGAATCTTCGCGGTGGTTTTGAATCCCTTAGCGTGGCCTCCCGTTGGAAGAGTGTGGCAATGACGGATAACTCCTTCTATCTCCTCGTCCGGCACACAACGCCTAATGATGTGATCACTCCCTTGCTGGAACAAGTAAGGATCATCCCAATAGTAGCGCTTGACCTCGTGGAGGAACTTCTTCTCAGCATGGAAAGTCAATCCATCCGGTACAATGCCACCTACGACATAATTGGCAAAATCCGCAAACCACGGGGTTTTCACCCCCTTAATAGCATCTTTTGAGTGTGAAATGGGAGAAGGGGAAAGAGGACCAGGAAGTACACAAGAAAGAGAAATGATGTGACCTTGGGCAACCTCGGTTTGGGTCGCATGGGAACCACCTCGGCCATTGCCGTCAACCGGAGAAGGGGCAGGGGAGGTCGCGGCCGACCATGAGGAGGTCGCGACCGACCTACAACATAAACTCCCTCCTCGTGACACCTCGTTTCTTAGAAGAGTTTCGCCCGGGCGGGAATCGTTGATTGGCACCGTGATTCTGGACTCCGTGATGTGCTAAATGAGTAGCCTTGAAAGTTGATCCGCTACAAGGTTTTCCGCTCTCTTCTTGACTCGTATCTCTAGATCAAACTCTTGTAGGAGGAGCATCCACCGGAGTAAGCGTGGTTTAGCATCCTTCTTGTCCATAAGGTAACGGACGGCCGCATGGTCGGTGTAGATTATCACCTTAGAGCCCACCAAGTAAGAGCGGAACTTCTCGAATGCGAACACAACGGTTAGAAACTCTTTCTCCGTTGTTGTGTACTTGCTTTGGGTCTCATCAAGCGTCTTTCTTGCATAGTAGATAGCATGAAGCTTCTTCTCCTTTCTTTCCCCAAGAACCGCGCCCACGGCATAATCACATGCATCACACATGATCTCGAAGGGGAGTGTCCAATCTGGGGGTTGCATGATAGGAGCCGACACAAGTGCATCCCGGATCCTATGAAAAACTTCAAGACACTCGGAAGAAAACTCAAACACCACATCTTTCATTAGAAGGTTAGTCAATGGCTTGGAAATTTTTTAAAAATCTTGAATAAACCTTCTATAAAACCCGGCATGTCCTAGAAAGCTTCTAATTCCTTTTACGGAGGTAGGGGGTGGCAATTTTTCAATCAATTCAATTTTAGCTTGATCCACTTCAATTCCCCTTTTAGACACTACATGACCTAGGACAATCCCTTCTCGAACCATAAAGTGACATTTTTCCCGATTTAGCACTAAGTTGGTTTCTTCACATCTTTTGAGAACTCTAGCAAGGTTAGCAATACAGAAAGAGAAGTCGTACATACAAATTCTCTTATCCATCCAATAAGTTTCGGATGGAATCCAAACTTTTCCAAGACCTTATGCATAAGCCTCCTGTCCACTCTATCATATGTTTTTTCCATGTCTAATTTAACTACTATCCATCCATCTTTCGCTTGACTTCCTCTAAAAGAGTGAAATACCTCATGTATTATCAAAACGTTATCATGAATGGATCTGTTAGATACAAAGGCCCCTTGTAGTGGATGTATTAATTTTTCCATGAATTTTGCCAGCCATTCGGTGATGATTCTTCGCTTTAACTTTGTATATTGTTGAACATAGGTTTATTGGTCTGTAGTGATTTGTTGTATGAGGGTTGTCTTTTTTTGGGATGAGCGAAATGAACGTGTGGTTGAATTGTCTTAATATCTTCCCCGAATGGAAAAAGCTCTTTACAGCTTTTATGACCGACGGTCCTACAATATCCCAATATTTTTTATAGAATTTTACTGACATCCCGTCCAGTCCTAGGGATTTATCAGACCCTATATGGATGACGACCCTTTTATTTCTTCATTTGAGGCCGACTTGACCATCTAAAATGTGAATCTGTTATGAATGCATACAATTTACCCTTCCATGCATATCTACAACTTACCCTTCTTACATGTTTATTGCTGGTATAAATTAGGTGATTGAATATAAATTGTTTATATAAAGTATGATTAGAGATAAATTGTACAAGGTGAATTATTCACCTTCTTCATCTCCTTTTTTCCATGCATAAATCACTGAAAGTTTCCTTAGATTTTTATCTCACATTTCACCTATAAAAGGAGGTCATATATAATTGTAAGGCTTATACCAAACTGGAGTAAGAAATACACTTCTAAAGTTCTTACTCACCCTTTCTCCTTTCTAATGATCTAAGGACCCGTTTGGTTGCTCGGGCTGAAACGGAAAGGGAAGCGGATTGAAAAGATGAAGGGAATGGAAGGAAAACCGTTACCACTCAAAGCTGTTTGGCAGGGAGTGCCGGAAAGAGATTGAAAAAAAATCCCAAATCAAAAAATTAGGGCTTTCAATTTGCTGCAATTTTTCGTCAAAATTCAAACCAATAATACTTTCATATACTAGAAGTCTAGAATAACAACAAAATCGAAATTCACAAGCCACATCTTTCCGACTTCCATCAAAAATCGAAATTCACCAGCCACATATTTCTCATATCCATCCAATCGAAATTCACCAGCAACAATACTTTCATATACAGTATTGATGCAGTGTTCGATCCTACGCCGGAGGAGGTGCCCGTCGATGGTGAAAGTGCACATATCAAACAACATGAGAGAAAGAAGCTCGAGGTTGTGAGGATGGACAAATGGTGTCCGACGGTACACAACGAAGAACATGGTTCGAGAGAGCTTTGTGAGGGAGGATGGATCAGGAGTCGGGGGCGTGAGGGGAGAGGACAAAGATCGCAGTTGAGGGCGTGGAAGGAATTGGGGTTGAAGGAGGCAAGAAAGGGTTTGTTTCCTCAAGTTTTCGGGCGGAAACAGATTCCTCTTTTTTTACCTTACTGGGGTCAGTCAAAAAATTAAGAAAAGGGCAAACAAACAGGCCCAAACGTAAACAGGCTTTTCAATCCTTTACCAGAAGCCCATTTCATGGCAAACAAATGGGCCCTAAGTGTTTTAAAGTTTATTTAAGTGTCTCTTTTAAGAAAGTTAGAGTGCCCTTGTGTTAATCTCTTTTAAGAAGATTAGACCGAATATGCTCAGGTCCAACAAATCGTATCTTGCTCCTTAATACACACGAATACTTTTTCTTTCGACTAAGGTAAAATATTCTATTATAACAATATAATTACCGTACATAAAAAGATAAGATCTTACCATAATAAATACCTTTTTGAAAGAGAAAGATAGTGAAATAAATAAAAATATCTTCGATGCAAAAGTTGTGGGTCATCGATTCACTTGTTTAACCCACCTTAAATAAACGGCTAGAAATCAAAATAATAAGGATGACTAGTCGGAAATGGTTGGATGTTTGTCACCTATACAAGCGATTTATGACCTAAACCACCACTCCACATGTTATCCGTTTTGAAGAAACGTTAGTACTTCGAAGTCATCAACACCGACGATGTCGATGACTAGACATTGAAACTTAAATGCAACGGACTAAACACACACGACAAATTTCTTTACTGGATCTAAACACATGAAATTAGAATGGAAAATCCTCTACAAACCAACTAGTTTGTCTAGAGCCACTTGCCTCCCAAGTTTCTCACTTGGTATGACTTGAAGAGTGCTTCGACTCACTCTATTGATTTCTTGAGTTTACAAAGGTTCTCCTACATACAAGAAGTGAATCTCACACTCTAGCTCGAACTACACTCTTGCCTGTGTAACAACTCTCACTCGATATCGCTCTCTCGCACTCAATCAGCAAGAACAAATCCCACGTTCTTAAGCACCTAACACTTATGATAATACAAGTTATGCTCAACTCTCTTAGTGTTCCTTCTAAGCTCACGAAAACTATAAATAAGACTAATAAGATTGCATTATGATTTGCTCCATTTGGTTAAGGAACAAATCTTACATAATGCATACAATATCTTTTCATAAATAAAACCTTAGACATAATAATATCATCTAAGTGATCTTCAATAAACTTGGATGATTGTCTCTACTTTTTACACTTATTCTGCTTATAAAAGGCATCTTGGAACATCTCGTAATTGTCCATAAGAGAATCACGTCGTGTTGCCTTATTTAGAATTTCGCTCATTCCATATATTGATGCGATCCGCACTCAGGTCGGACCACGGTTTTCCCAATTTAGGGAGGAAAGGTTTGGATTCTTCTCCAAGTTGTTGGAACCGGAAGGTACATGCCAACATTATGGTTCGTGAGCCTCTTATGCTCGCTTAGGAGAGGGAAGAGCGAGGCTTAGGCTCGGGCAAGAACTCAACATGATGAGTCCGGCTTGGAGACCAACGTGATGGACTCGGGTTTGGGTGTCGTAAGCACGTTTGATGACGTTGGGCCAAAGAAGGAGGAATTTCTACTCAACATAACTCTGGTTGTATTGACATGAATTGAAAGAATTACATTAAAGGGTTTGATAGAAAACGAAAGAAAGCAAAGCTAAACCTAATGGGCCAATGGACCTTATTCTAGCTAAATGGACCGGTCTCTTAAGCATAAGAAGACACGCCCAATATAGTAATAATACGGAAATAGCAAAATACTATAAATGAACAATGCTAAATAGGGAAATACATATAATAAATGAGCATGTCAGGACCTAAGGTGGACGCCATGGTCTTGGGCTAGCCATGATCGATCCAAGCTTGGGACCGGGTCGCATCATTCTCCCCCCTTAGATTCGAAGCGTCTTTGCTTCAAGCATGGATGGATCAGGGAGAGACAACGATCAATGGGCATTAAAAAGACATCGTCGGGCTTGGTTGCTGACTTCGGAACCTCAATGATGTGCAATTCAAGGTTGGGCTCCATTGTGCGATCAAAAACGGATTCGGACGTGGCTGTGATGGCATTGGCCTCGGCAACGACTGCATTCGGTGGTGTAGGCAGTCCAGGGCAGCATGGGGCTCGGTAATTACAACGGCAGGGCACTCGGACTGTGGCATCATTGGGGCTGATGTTGGAGTTGGCATTGTTGGCAGGGTTAGCACCTCGGCTTGCGGACGAGCAAGGTGTCTTGAGCCGTAGCCTCTAGTGATCCTGGCATCCCTTTGTTGGAGTTGCTCGTGGAGGCGTTCCTCTCTAGGATCCGGGCGAGTTGGTGGTGAAGGCGGCTCGACTTGATAATGGGGCCGCACCTTAGAGCTTCGCCTAGGCGGTGGCTCATCGTAGTACGTGGTGGCGGCTCGTCGTAGTGGGGGCGATGCCCTGGAGGAGGTGGCTCGCCATAGTAAGCGGCTTGATTTTGTTTGAGTCGGGGCGGTGGGATCCAATCGGGATGACCCTTAAGAGGTCGATTTGTGGGATTGGGGTAGGGCTCCATTTTTGAAGCCAATGATAACTCATGGATGGGAAAAGAATTGGCAATTTTGATTTTGGCAAAGATCTGGGATGACCGATTTGGGAAAGATCTTATATGAGCTTATGAATAAGAAAGATCTCACCAAAATCATGGATATGGAAAGGAGGAGGATTTGGTGGGATTGTATCTTGGCTGATTTTTTTCGTATGAATTTTGATGGAATACAATCTGATTTTATGGGAAAAAATCAAATTAATTTATTGGTTAAGGAAAGATTTTGGAAGATTGGGTGGTGGATTTTGTGGGATTATGTTGGATTTTGGCTTGATTTGGAAATTCAAATATGGGATGGAATCAAATAGGGATACCTTGGCTGATTTTGTGGGGAATTTTTGGGATCATGAGCGGATTTTGGTTGATTTGCAACCACGGTTTGGTTAGATTGAAGCTGGGTTTGGAGCCGCTGGTGGTGGGACTCTTGATCGGCGATGGCAACGCCTAGGGCTGGGTTGGGCGGGGACGTCGAGGGAGAAGAGGACCTTCGACCCGCCTAGGCTCTAATACCACTGATGCGATCCGCACTCGGGTCGGACCACGGTTAGCCCGATCTAGGTTGGAAGGGTCTCGATTCTTCTCAAAGTTGTTAGAACCAGATAGGCACGGGCCAACGTTATGACTCGTGAGCCTCTTGTGCTCGCGTGGGAGAGGGAAGAGCGAGGCTTATGCTCAGGCAAGGACTCAAAATGATGAGTCCGTCTTGGAGTCCAATGTGATGGACTCGGGTTTTGGTGCCATAAGGGAGTTTGGTGACGTCAGGCCAAAGAAGGAGGAATTTCTACTCAAACTTAACGTTGGTTATATTGACATGAATTGAAAGAATTACATCGAAGGGTTTGAATAGAAAACGAAAGAAAGCAAAGCTAAACCTAATGAGCCGATGAACCTTATTCTAGCTAAATGGGCCGGTCTCTTCAGCATAAGAAGACACACGCCCAAAATAATAATAATACGGAAATAGCAACATACTATAAATGAACAATGCTAAATAGGGAAATACATATAATAAATGAGCATGTTAGGACCCAAGGTGGACGCCATGGTCTTTGGCTAGCCAAGATCGATCCGAACTCAGGACCGGGTCGCATCATATATGGAATTGTGGTCGGCAACCTTTGAAGCATATATTGATGTGCAATCTGGTTGGAACCATCAAAACAGTCGACGTGTTCTAACAAGTTCCTCCTTTTTTATGATGTCAACCATCCCATCTTCTTCCATCTTTCTTCAACTTGTTAAAAACTTCAAAGCATTCCAGGATATAGGGCAGAAAGACAATGATAATAAAAAGTTCCCCTTAAGTTCAATATCCACACATAATTCAGTAGATCCTACCCTTTTAAGCAAGTTACCCATTACTATTCTCCCTTTTCACATCATCCAAAAGATCAATCAACACACAAAAAAAAAAGAAAATGCAAACTGTTAGAAAACATCAAAGTGTTTTGATGGTTCCAATCAGGTTGCCGACCAGGAAGTGAGATTGCGGACCTAAACAAGTTCACTGACTTGGATAGTGCTTCAGAAGTTGCCGACCAGGATTCCAGGAATGGAACGAGCGTAATTCTATCTAACGCAATGCAGTGTGATTCAACTATCGCCAGTTGTGACGCGCACGAGAAGTTTATTTATGGACATAATAAGTGCAAAAGGCAAAGAAAATCATCAAAGTGTATTGAAGATATTTCAAGATGATTTTATCATGTCCAAGGTTTTATTTTAGGAAAGATTTTGTAGTGATTGTGTACGATTCGTTTCTTAGCCAATTAGAATGAATCGTACATCAATCTTCTTATTCTTTATATATGTTATGTGACCTTATTGTATGAACTAAAGAGCCAGAGCATAATCTTGTATTTGTGAGTGAGTTGAGTGTTTAAGGGGGAATATCTATGATTGTTGTATGGAGAGCCTTTTTGAGATGTTGAACTGATTGAAGAAGACCCCAAATCAGATGAAGAAAAGATGAGTGTTTGTCACCATCAAAAAGGAAGAGTTTGTTATGAAGTCTATTCGTGTTTTAATGGTTCCAAATAGATGATGGAGTCGCCGACCTGACCAAGGTCGCTGACTTATATTTCTGGATAGACACATGTGGAAATTCCATAAAAGGCAATGCCGCATTTTTGGTTAAGGTAACTCCGAAAGCTATTCCAGAAGAGTTTATAGGTAAGATGAAGTGTGTAAAGAAGGAAAATCATCAAGAAATCATTGAAGATATTGAAGATGATTTTATTTTGTCTTAGGGAGACATTTAAAGAGAGATTTTGTAAAGATTGCACACGATTCATATCTCGTCCAAATGGAATGAATCGGGTGGCAATCCTCTTAGTTCTCTTTATATTCTCGTAAGCATAGAGTTAGAACTAAGGAGCTTGAGTGGATCGTGAGATTCAGTCTTCGTGTGGTTGAGTGCGAGTGAGCTATAGCAAGTGAGGATTAGGCTAAAGCAGGAGTACTTGCAAGAGAGTGTGAGATTCACTTCTTGGAGTACGAACACCTTTGTAATCCGAGAGATCAATATTACGAGCAAAGTGCTCTTGAAGTCGTTTCAAGTTGGTATGTAGAGGGTTTTCCACTCTAAATCACCATGTTCAGATCTGGTATTGTTAAGTTTTTCTTGTGTTTTTATTCCGCTGCGGTAACATAAGTTGTTGACTCTGGTCGCCGACATCGTAAGTGTCGACGACTTTTGAAGTACTAACCGTTCCTACAATTGGTGTCAGAGCTTTGACTCTACATTTTGCTAGTACTTTACAAGAAAGATGTCTACCACTAACACCACTGTGAATGACTCCTTCTGGAAACCTCCAATTCTTAAGACTGGAGAGTATGACTGGTGGGCAAAAGCAGATGAGAACCCACATATGCTCTCTTGATGGATAACTGTGGAAAGTTATTTCTATTAGCCCTAAGAAGTTTCTCAAACCTAATGGCAAGGAGAAAGAAGTCACGAAATATGATGATGCTGACTTCAAGAAGCTGGAAAAGAATGAACGTGTCAAGAAGGTTCTCCACCATGCCTTGACTATTCGTGATCTCAAGAAAGTCATTGGCTATGACACTGCTAAAGTGATATGGGATTCTCTCAAACGTCTTCATCAAGGAAATAACAATGTCAAAAAGGACAGAATCATAACCCTTGAGCGAGAATATGAGAACTTGTTCCAAGGAAAGGGTGACTCTATTCATGACTATTACTCGAGATTTCAATCGATGGTCAATCAACTGGAGTTTCTGAGAGAAAAGGTTCCTCAATGAAAGAAAACCAAGTTGATTTCTGAGCTCAACAAGAAATGGGATAGTATGGCAGCTTCTCTCCTTGCTCAAATTACACTAAGTCATTGACTTTGGAGGATGTCGTTGGTCAGCTTACTATGTATGGAGGAATCCAACAACAGAGGGAGGAAAGGCTTGATTCTGAGAAGATCATGAATATTGCTTTGAAAGTCAATCGACGCCAACAGTGATAGTGTCGCCGACTCATATCAGATTGTAGAGGCATATCAGAATCAGAATGCAAATGTTGTGCAGGATCAAGATGTTTCTGAGGCTAGTTCAAGTAGAGAATCAGATCAAGTAGTTCAAAGTTCAGATTCAAATAGTTCGTCTCAGGCCTCAGTGGTCGACGACTTGACTCAACTACCTATCAGGAATTATCAGCAAAAGGATGCTCATCCGGTCACCAACATCCTTACTGATTATTCGAAGGGTGTGCAAATAAGGTCCTCACTTAACCTCTTTGCATTCAACGCCTTCATATCATTGGTGGAGCCGAAGAATATTGAGCAAGTTTTGAAGGACTCAAATGGGTCAATGTCATGTAAGAGGAACTTCATCAGTTTGTGGGCAACAAGGTGTGGCATTTGGTCCAATGTTCAGATTCACTTCTTAGAGTAGGAACACCTTTGTAAACCGAGGGATCAATATAGCAAGCGAAGTGCTCTTCAAGTCCTTTCAAGTTGTAGCTTCTAAGGCAAGTGGCTATAATACTGACATTGGAAATTCAAAAACTAACTTAATAAATTAATTATGAAAAGAATCTTATAATTTATTTTATGATATAACATTTAATCTTTAATAAGAAAACATGAGATCTAAATCATTATGATGGAATTAATTTCCATACAATAAATTTTATAATGCATACAAATATAATATAATTCAATAACATATATAGTCTAAACTTATGATAAGAAAATGAATGATTATAAAATAAGTAAATAAGATCTTTCAATTTGTAGACCGCATCTTTTAATAAAACATTTATTCAATAAGATAATACTTAATATATATTTTTACGTACTTATCAATAAGAGTGATATAATACATTTGATAATGACAATTTAATTAATAATACCACTTTAATCGGAAATGAATTTAATAAGATAAATTCTTTTATAAATATTATAAAGTAATTACTTATAATATTCAATAATAGCAATATAAGTTGAAATAAATTTATGGAGATAATATATAGTATAAAGTAACAACAACATCAATAATAGTAATAATAAATACTATAGAATAAACTAATAATAACAATATTAGATTAGATTGATATAATACAATTTAATTAAAGGAAATTCAATTAAAGCATTTAATGCCAAAAAATATAACTTTCGATGTAAATAAATATGATACATAATATATAATAGCATAATACAGTAATGTATAAACTATAACATGAATGAATGAATTGAAGTGTAGGCAATTAATGACAAAATGTTCCAACTTTACATGTAGGTTAGATAAACAATACTTATTATTATTATTACTATTACTATTACTATTATTACTATTACTATTATTGTTATTATTATTATTATTATTATTATTATTATTATTATTATTATTATTATTATTCTTATTATTATTCTTATTATTATTATTCTTATTATTATTATTATTATGGAGTTGCTCCATTTAATTTTGACACTCTCCGTGAATTGGTGGATAAGCACTCCTACGCCCCCTCTCCGGTTTTGCCTACTTCTCCCTTGGGTGAGGACGCTCTTTCTGTTAACAAAGATGTGGTGCTCGCTAGGATTCGTAGCTTCCCTAAAGGGACTTCTTGTGGTCGTGACGGGCTTAGGGCTCAGCATTTTGTTGATATTCTAGGCGGGGGTGCTTCGGTGGTGGTTGATGATTTGTTGGGTTCCATCACCGGGGTGGTTAACTTGTTCTTACGGGGTCAGTGCCTAGCCAGTTAGGTGAGTTCATTGCTAGTACCCCCTTGACTACCTTGGTCAAGCCGGGCGGTGGTGTGCGCCCTATTGCTGTTAGCACTATATGGAGGAGGCTTGTTTCCAAGGTTGCTTCATCTGTGGTTGGCCCTTCTTTGAATAATTATTTGCAGGACTTTCAGTTTGGAGTGGGTGTTCCTGGGGGTTGTGAGGCTGTTCTGCACTGTATGAACCGGCTTGTTGAGTCTAAAGGCATGGAGGCTGGGTTTTCTATGCTTTTAGTGGACTTCAAAAACGCTTTCAACCTTGTGGATAGGAGTGTCCTGCTCCAGGAGACTAGGATGAGGTGTCCGTCTATTGCTCCTTGGGTTGAGTTTTGTTAATCTCAACCTGCTAGGCTCTACTATGGAGATTCCGTCCTTTGGTCATGTCAGGGGGTTTAGCAAGGTGATCCCTTGGGGCCTTTGTTGTTTGCTCTTTCCTTGCATCCTCTGATCCAGTCCATTAATCATGCGTGTTGTCTCACTCTCCAAGCTTGGTGTTGGGACGCTATCAAGAACGCTTGCGTACTTGTTAGTGTACCACACAACCGTCCCTTAGTTTTGATATGACAAACTCACTTTGATTCTAATAAAGTTGTCCAAGTGTTCAGGAACGCCAGTGACCAAAAGGACAACAAGTGTGTATGGGCGTCCCAAAAGCTTAGGGACGCTAGCTGACAGGAAGTAAGGACCAGTTAGAGACTACTTGAGCAAGGACGGAGTTCCAAGCAAGTAGGAACGCAAGAAAGGAGTCCTTACTCACTAGCCGACAGGATGACATCACTCGACAATGTTTGATCATCCAAGGACACGTGGAGACCGATCCTGTAGCAGAATCCAACACTACGTGGCGGACGATCCTGTTGCAGAGTCCATCAACACGTGGCGGCCGATCCTGTAGCGGAGTCCATCATACACAGCTGGATACAGGAAGCTTCCTCATCACCGCCCTACTACGTGGAGGAAGATCCTGTAGCCACGTCCATGAAGGGCATGATCGTCCCAGAGAAAAGACGCCCTTCCCCAAGTCCTATAAATAGCCCCAAGGCATTTATTGTGACGTTAACGCTTTTAGGAATATTCAGAGAGAATCAGAAGAAAGCGACTCACTCAAGAACACGAAGAACTAACTCAAGAACTCAAGAACAGTGCTAGAACTTGTGTTAGATCGAGTGAGACTTGTACCCAAATCACAAAAACAGTTTGTAACAGAAAAACCCAAAAAGAGAGAGAGAGTTCTGCGAAGTACTGCAGAACGTAGGAATAGAGTCCTTTAGAAGATTGAATTAGCTTAAGTTGTAGGCTTAAAGGAGTTCTTTACAAGTGAACTTAGGGAAAAGCTAAGTGTCAGAGAACTGTAAAGGCTCGCCAGTACAACTGTAAGAACGTTCAATAGAAAGGAAAGAACTATTCAAAAATCCTCCAAGGAGGTAGAGGTTTACACTCAAGGACTACTTGGTCTTGAGTGGTTCCTCTATAATTCACTGCGTTCATCTATTATCTGTGTAGTACTTAATTTCCGCTGTATTACTCAAGGACGCCCTTACTCCTCGTAGGGACCCCTAACCAAAGGACGCCTTTACCAAAGTAAAGGACGTCCCTCAGTACTAACGATCCAACAATTGGTATCAGAGCAGGCGCTCTAGATTCTTACTGAGTTGCAGGTAAAGATGGACATGGAACCCATTGGAATCTCTTTTGTGAAGCCTCCGCGCCTGACGGACGGCAACTTCAACCGTTGGAAGACAAGGTTTGAAAATTTCTGCAGAAGTCAAAATTATCAATGTTGGAAGGTCATTATGAAGGGAGATCTCAAAGTTCCCGCTGACAAAGCTGATAAGGAGGACGAGTGGGGTCCTGATGAGTTTATGTTGATGGAAACCAACGCAAAGGCTATTTGCTTCCTTCAAGCGTCCTTATGCGAAAGGGACGCCACTCGAGTTAGGAACTTGCCAACAGTGAAACAACAGTGGGAAGCTCTTGAGAAGTTCCATGTGGGAACCGCTGAAATGAAGGAGGACGTCCAGATGAAAATCAAGAAGGAGTTCTATGCTTTCAGCATGCTGCCAAATGAAACGGTGAACGACTACTCATACCGTTTTGAAGCCCTTGTCACCAAGATGAGAAACTTGGGCATCCCAGAAACAGAAATATCCATGAGGAATAGAGTTCAAGTGGTCATTGATGGTTTGACCGGAGTCTTGAACTTTGACAGGACAACGTTCAAAGAGAATACAGCCAACAAAACTCTAGATATGGAAGAAATCTATGGGAAGCTCAGGCAGTACGAAGAAAGAAGGATCTCTGACATGGCTAAACTTGGACAGAATCCTCAAACTGATCTTGCTTTAGCGTCCACAACACCAGAGTACGCTGAGTACCTTCGTCGTCAACAAGAAATCTCCTTAATGGTGGAAGCCAATAAGAATGAGAATCGTGAAAGGATGCGTGTTCAAGCTTTAAAAGAGAAAGAAAGCAAGACTTAGGAACAGCTTGAAGAAGAGGAAGGACTTGTTCTCTTCAACAAAGTTCTGCGTTCTTTTGGCAAAAGAAACAAACAATTCAACAAACATAAGATGCCTTACAAGAAGGAGAGTCCCAAGTATACTGAGGCGGAGATGAAAGAACTTACTTGTTATAAATGTAACAAAAAAGGACACTTTGCCAAAAGGTGTACAACGGGAATGTCTGCAAAAGAAATGAAGACAAAAGCACTCATCGGAGCGTTCGCATCTGCATGGGATAATGGTAGTTCTTCCGATGATGATGATGATGAAGAACCTGATGAGCAAGTAGCGTACATGGCCATGGAGGACGCCACAGTTGTTGAGGAGGACACTTCGACATCTGAAAATGAGGTAACCCGTGAGTCTATGATGAGTTCCTTAGAAAATTGTTCTAAATCCAAGCTCATTAAACTTATTGGAAGAATCATGGAAGAAAGTGTTATCATGCAACATAGAATGGATGAACTTGAACTTGAAAATGAAAATATTGTGGTTGAATGTGAAAACTGTAGTTCTATGACCATTCAACTAGAGTCCTCATGTGAAGAAACTAAGTCCCTAAAAACTGAAATCATGTGTCTCAAACTTGAGAACGCTAAGCTTAGGGAAGAAGTGAAAGTGATGGGTAAGAGTCTCATAGTTGAAGAAGTGAGACCAATGGTCTTTGTCCCAGCTAAGAGAGGTCTAGGTTATGAATCTGACACTAAGAACTCTCTTCCTAGTGACTTTGAGGCAAGTAAAACTTCAGAACTTGAACTTGAAAGGGAGAAAACCAAAAATCTTCTTGAAAGAATTAGAGTTCTAGAGAGTGGAGAATTAAGAAAGGAAGACTACTACACTAACTCCATAAGTCATAAGATTTACAAGAAGATTGCTAAAGGGGACGGTTCAAAAGTTTGTAATCCTCAAAAGATGAAAGAAAACAAGATCCAGCGTCCCAATAAGAAGTACTATCTCGGTACTTACTATAGGACGTGATGGTACTGTGGACAAGGAGATCATTTCAAATATGATTGTTTAAACTAAAGGAAGATGTTGAAAATGGAAAAGCTGCTAGGACTGACAATGAAAATACTGAGTCCGTTCCTAAGGCTAATCCTAGGCGTTCTAGACGCTCTAGGAACTCTTTCTGCAAGCATGCTATTTCAAATGATGTGAATATTAATGACTACATGCCAAAACCAGAGTTCTATTTCTGTAACGAACCAGGTAAGGAACACCTTGCCTGGGTCGCCAAACACTAACTTTGTTATGGCAGGTGGAAGTGAGGGGACGCCCATGGATCATTGACAGGGGCGCCTCAAATCATATGACAGGAAGCCAGATCCATCTCACTTCTATCCAAAATAGTGCCACGGGAGGAACTGTCTCGTTTGGCAACAAGGGCAAAGGAAAGATCAAAGGAACGGGAACTACTATTCTCAACCCGTCCATCAAAGCAACAAATGTCAGTCTTGTTGAAGGACTTGGCTTCAATCTTCTTAGCGTTTCCCAAATGTGTGATCAAGGTGAAAATCTACTCACATTTGACTCAAAGGAGTGCCTAGTCATCAACAAGAAATCAAACAAAGTCGTTCTCAAAGGAGTACGCCAGAACAATGTCTATATCTTTAACCAGGAGTTCAAGCCTAAATCAGAGTTGTGTCTATCTGCTTCAAAGGAGGACGCTGATCTCTGGCATCGCCGACTTGGTCATGCTGGACCAAGCACAATCCTCAAGCTACACCAGCGAAATCTTGTGAAAGGACTTCCCCGAATTGATCCTCAGAAAGTTGAACAGTGTGAAGCCTGTATTAAAGGGAAGCAAACAAGAACATCCTTCAAATCCAAGATTGAAGTAAGCACAAAGAAGCCTTTGGAACTGCTCCATATGGATCTTTGCGGACCAATGAAGACGTTGAGCTACGGTGGAAAGAGGTACATTTACGTTCTTGTAGATGATTTTTCTCGATTCACTTGGGTTCTTTTCTTGGTGTCAAAAGCAGATTGTTTCAATGCGTTCAAAGTCTTCATCAAACAAGTGGAAGTTGCCCTTGAGACGCCTCTCAAAGCCATAAGATCAGACCATGGAACGGAGTTCCAAAATTCAGAGTTCCTGGCCTACTGTGATCAACATGGTGTTTCACACAACTTCTCAGCTCCAAGGACTCCTCAACAAAATGGAGTAGTGGAAAGGAAGAATAGGACGCTAGAGGATATGGCAAGAACTATGCTCTTGGCTAATAGCGTTCCCAAGTACTTCTGGGCGGAAGCTATTGCTACAGCATGTTACATCATCAATCGTGCCATGATACGTCCTTTGCTAAAGAAGACGTCTTATGAGTTGTTGCATGGAAGGAATCCTCGTATTGACTATCTCAGAGTTTTTGGATGCAAGTGTTTCGTTCACAACAATGATAAAGAAAAACTTGGAAAATTTGATGCAAGGAGTGATGAAGCCATATTCCTTGGGTACTCTCTTACCAGCAAAGCATATAGAGTTTTCAACAAAAGGACTCTAAAGCTTGAGGAGAGTATTCATGTTGTGTTCAAAGAAAGATCTTCTCACAAAGAAAAACCAAGTAAGAAAGAACGCTCTTCTTCACAACAACAGGACGACTCTGAAGATGAAGCTGAAGATTGGACCTCTGGAAAATACTATGTCTCTAAGGACGCATCTCCAAATCCTGAAGAAGTCTCAATGGACGCTCCCAGTGTTGTTCAAGGAGTTCCCTCTCGTAGTGAATCCCCAGTTCAACAAGATGTAGCTGAATCAAGTCAACAAGGCGAGCAACGTCAATGTGTGGACGCTCTCTCTGAGGGGGAACACATTGAGGACGATGCTCAAAGTGGTAGTGATGATTCTGATGGAGACATTGATCCAAGGTTTACTCAATTGTTTCAAAGGGAGTCCCGCTTCTCTAGGGACCATCCAACTTCTCAAATTGTTTCTGATCCTTCTCAAGGAGTTCAAACAAGGTCAGCCGCAAGCAAGTCCCAGAGTGCAAATTTAGCGTTCTGTGCTTTCAATGCCTTTGTCTCTATGGTAGAGCCAAAGAATATTAAAGAATCACTCCAGGACGCTGACTGGATTCAAGCGATGCAAGAAGAACTCAATCAGTTTGAAAGGAACAAAGTTTGGACTCTCGTCCCTCGTCCCAAAGGCAAAAATATCATAGGGACACGATGGGTGTTCAGAAATAAGCTTGATGAGAGTGGACGTGTGTCAAGAAACAAAGCAAGACTGGTGGCTCAAGGATTCAAGCAAGAGGAAGGCATAGACTATGATGAGACCTTTGCTCCTGTTGCTAGAATTGAAGCCGTTCGTCTCCTCATTGCCTTCGCCGCTCACAAAGGATTCAAGTTATTTCAGATGGACGTCAAGACTGCCTTTCTCAATGGAAAGCTAAAGGAGGAAGTGTATGTTGCTCAGCCGCCTGGCTTCGAGGACGCCTCTCACCCAGATCACGTGTACTACTTGGACAAAGCACTCTATGGACTCAAGCAAGCCCCTCGTGCATGGTACGACAGGTTTGCGTCCTTTCTTTTGTCTCATGGGTACACTAGAGGTTCAATTGATAAACTTTGTTCATAAAGAAAGTTCACAAGGACATTTTAATTGCCCAAGTCTATGTTGATGATATAGTCTTTGGTAGTACTAACATGAAGCTTGTAGATGAGTTCAAGTCCTTAATGAGTAGTGAGTTTGAGATGTCCCTCATTGGAGAACTCAATTTCTTCTTGGGACTTCAAATCAATCAACTCAAGGAAGGGACGCGCATTCACCAACAAAAATATGTCCGTGAAATGCTTGAGAAGTACGGAATGAACACGTCTAAACCTGTTGCAACTCCTTGTTCTCAAAACTCGCGTCTTTACGCAGATGAACAGGGAAAGGACGTTGATCAAAAGCTTTACAGAGGAATGATTGGCTCTTTGCTCTACTTGACCGCAAGCCGTCCCGACATTATGTTTGCCGCTTGCTTGTGTGCACGCTTCCAGGCAAATCCAAAGGAGTCCCACATGCAAGAAGTCAAGAGGATCTTTCGCTATCTAAAAGGACGCGGCGATCTTTGCCTTTGGTACCCCAGGAAGACGTCCTTCAAGCTTGTTGGTCACTCGGACGCTGATTATGCTGGTCATGTGATTGATAGAAAAAGCACTTCTGGAATGGCACAGTTCCTTGGTTCATGCTTAGTCTCTTGGGGATCTAAGAAACAGAACTCTATGGCGCTTTCAACTGCGGAAGCCGAGTACATTGTTGTTGCTTCGTGCTGTTCACAAGTAATCTGGATCAAATATCAACTAGAGGACTACGGTATCAATCTTGAAACTATTCCCATTCGTTGTGATAACACAAGTGCTATTGAAATTTCTAAGAATCCTGTTTTTCATTCACGCACAAAGCATATTCACATAAGGCATCATTTCTTGCGTGATAATGTTGAACTAGGACTTATTAGTATGGAGCATGTAAGGACTGAAGACCAAATAGCTAATATTTTCACTAAGGCACTTGATAGACGTCCCTATGAGCATCTAAGGCTGCTCCTGGGGATGATAACTTTTAAGTAGCAAGTCCCGTTCTACTATTCCCTCAATGATTGGCTATGTCTTGTAGATTCTAAGTGATTAAGGACTGTTATGCATTGAATTCATAGTTGCAAGAATGCTAGTCTAAAACTTCATGTGTTTGCTACTTTGGAACGCCATTCAAATTTTCTCTATTTTGTCTTGAAAAGAGTATCCCTCATCACCCAACCCTCATTATAAGCCGAAATGATGGGAACTCTAAGCTTACCCTAGCCGAGAACTCCGCAAAAGCGTCCTATAAGCTTTATATTTTCTTTTACGGGACGTACTTGCTTTGTTCTCAACTGGTTCGAAAGGTGATCACAGGGACGGTAAATTGGTCGTTGGTTTTCTTAAAGAGGTAAAATTTTGCTAAGTATGAGAGAACGCTCAGTGTTTGTTGAAGAGAACGCCAGTTCAGTTTTGAGGAGAAGTTGAAGAGTCAGAAATTTGAACTTTTGAAAGTGTGAACAGTGACCGTTGCTTTTGCTCAAATCTTAAGGGGGAAGTTTTGCCACGTGTCGCACAGTAAAACAGTGGTAATTACCGTTTGTGCCACCGCTTCTTCTATATAAGGCCAGAACAGTCGCTATCAAAATTTATTACGCTCAACCACTTTCTCGCTCTCAAATTTGCTCTGACAACTCTCTAGAACTCCGGCGACTTTCTCTCACTAAAGCTCATCTGAAAACATGTCTCAAAGACAGTTGAACGTGGCCGGATCTTCTACCGGCGGGAAACGAAGAAAGCTTGTGAAGTCCCACTACATAGAGAAGCCCAAACCCATCGTTCTCAATGAATCTCTACTGGACTTCATCAACAAGAAGCCCAGGACGTTGTACAATCTAATCAGGGAACGCATGGAACTGCCAGAAGTTAAGTCTGATGCAGTGAAAACAAAGAACTATAAGAAGTTCATTGAACGCTTCGTCGTCCCAAGCCTCCACCACACAGACTTCAAAGACTTACCTGGACGCATGGACGATGTGCTCTTCTTCTCACAGTTTGGAGGTGAGAATCTTGGCCCTCTACTTGAGCTTATCCCAAACTTGCACAATGCAGTCTTGCCCGAGTTTCCTATGTACCCAAGGAACTCCTTAGCCTTCCAAATGACCAAGAACCGTGTGCCAAGTCCCTCTCCACCTCCTCCCGCCGTTCCTACCATAACCACCAAAAAATTGCTAAAGCGTCCTGCACCATCCTCTCCCCTCTCAAAATCTTCTCAACCCTTCTCCACTTCAAAACCAACGGAGATTGTAGATAAGTTTCCTTCCCATTTCAAGGAGGCACGCTCCAAGAAAGTTCACAACCCAAGGCCCCTCAAAAAGGCCAAGACCTCGAACGTCCCCTCCTCCAAACCCCCCACAAAAAGGCCTAGCACCACAAAAAGGCCATCTAACCTTTCCAAGGAATCCACTCCTCCCCCTCAACCCATCTCAATCGTTCAACTCCCGACTCCCCCTCCGTCCCCTCAACCATCCAAGAAAAATGCCCTCATTCCATTTCCTCCCAAACCCTACTCTCCTCTTAATCTTGCAAACTTCCCAACAGCCCCGGCCCACATCTCGCCCCCCAGAGATCCCGAGACCCCCAAATCTCGCCGTCCCTCCTCCGAAAGTGGACCAGAGGACGTTGAGAAGCGTTCAACCCTTGAGCGAACCTTCAAACGCCGGAAAGCTGGCGAATCTCCAAAGGTGCTCATGGTTCAAGCTGCTACAGAGCCCGAGCACATCTCCTCCTCCTCCTCTAGCTCATCTGAGAGCCACAGAGGAACGCCTCAAGAAGCTGCTGGTCAAGCCTCCCCTTTTATAGATGTCGTTGGGGACTCTAATGACGAGGCTGAAGGAGTTGAGAATGCTCCAGCTGAAACACAAGTGGCTGAGGACGTTGGCGAGCACCAGGTCCCTCAAAAGGACGCCGAGCCAACTCTTTCTGAAGAGCTCGAGCGTGATGCTCAGGAAGTCCCACCCTACAACCAGTCCCTCCCCATCCTCAATCCCTCCCAAGCTCCACAAGAAAACCCCTCCCCCACAATCCAAACAGAATCCCATCAAGTCCCCGCGGACGCTGAGCCAGGAACCGAAATTCAATCAGAGGCTCAGGACGCCGAGGGCACGTCCCAAGGTCAGACCTCAGGTGCCGATCAAGCCACAGCTGGTGGCGATGCAGAAAACGAGCAAGGCACAGAGGACGCTCCCTCAAAGGACGCTTCTGACAGTGACTTTGAGAACGCAGATGAAGAGTCAGATGATGATGAGGACTCTGAGTCCCCCAAGGGCAAGCGCAAAAGAAAAAATCCAGATGTGCCCGTTAAAGTTCTTAGCCCGCTAATTTACTCGGAAGAGTGGCTTGCCTCCTTCGATGATGAATCCGTTCAAGAGTTCCTCGAACTTCTGAGATTCCAAGGATGGCTGAACGTTGGACCTGAGCCGACCACTGTCGACAAAGAACAGGTGAAGGCGTTCTACAGGGATTTGCGCTTCAAAGCAAAAGATGGCTCACTCCAATTCAAAATTGACGGTGAGAAAGCCTCAGTAACAGAACGCCAAATCCGATCATTCATGGGTCTAGGTTCTCGTAAGCCGCCGTCCGATGCTCTTAGCTCACTTCCTGAAGGCGGATTTGAAACAACGGATCAAGAACTGCCTCTTGTTGAGCACATATTTCAGGGCAAAAGGCCAATGGGACTTGACAGGGTAGCTCACGTTCTGAACAAGGTTAGCGCCATCGTTCACTACTTCATATGTCGCGCCATTCTTCCAAGGCAGGAGAAGCGTTCAATTGTGCAAACACATGACATTATTCTCATTGACGCTATCCTAGAACGCCGCCCAATCAACTTAGCCAGAATTGCTATGCAACACATGGCCAAGTGTGGAAGGAAGAGGCATGCCTTGCCATACCCTGGATTGGTGAAGTCGATCTTGCAGTCCCAGGACGCTTATGATGAGAGCGCTCCATCTGAAGAACTTGGCTTGAAATGGAATGCTAAGAAGGGACTTGTCGAGATAAGGCACAATGAAGAGTTGCCCTCCGTGATTAAACAGTTAGAAGCTGAGGCTGAGGAAGCCAGACTGAAAGCTGAGGAAGAACGCTTACCTGCTGAGGCTGAGGACGCAAGGCTCAATGCTATGTCTCAAGAGTTCCCTCAGGACCAAGAGCCAGCAGTAGATCTTGCCACTCTTGATCAAATGCTCTTGAATACTTCTTCTCCTCCAGCTATTCCAACGGACGCTCCCTCTTCGAGTACAGGTCCCGTGCCCCGTTCTGCCCCTGCAAACATAGCCCAGCATCCTCCCGCAGAACTCATGGGCGCAATAATGGACAACCAGTGCCTCATCTTCTCTGCTCTAAAAGACTTGTCCTCTGCATTCTCCAAGGTTGCTGAACTTCAAGAACAATTGCTTAAGTTTTATCAAGGCCACAGCCGTTCTCAGTGATTGCCGTCCACCCCTTTTATCCCCCACTATTTTGCTTGTGCTTCTTTTGAATTTCAAACACTATGATATTGGTTTGTAATAACCGTACTCTTAATTCCGTTTGAATGGCAATCCTTTGTTTGTATTCACATGTGTGTTTAAGCGTTCCCCTGCCTTTAGTTATGTGTTTGTGCTAACGTTCTTATCACTTGTTATCCTTTTCGATGATGCCAAAAGGGGGAAGTGTAGTTTTGCAGAGATGCGCTACAAAATAGTTATCTAGAATAAGCAAGTGTTAAGGGGGAACTATTAAGTGAAAGGTCTAAAGAACGCTCATGCTAGAATAAAAGAGAACGCTCAGAAAGTCTTCTAGGACGCGACTCTCTCCTTAAAATCCAAAAGCTAAAGAATCAAAGATTGAAAACTTGTGCTTATTAAAATTTCTCTAAGTATTAGAGGACGCTTCTAAGTTTTCATGCATGCTAAGTTTCAATGTCAAAACTATTTTGCTAAAGAGTTTGTCATCATCAAAAAGGGGGAAATTGTTGGGACGCTATCAAGAACGCTTGCGTACTTGTTAGTGTACCACACAACCGTCCCTTAGTTTTGATATGACAAACTCACTTTGATTCGAATAAAGTTGTCCAAGTGTTCAGGAACGCCAATGACCAAAAGGACAACAAGTGTGTATGGGCGTCCCATAAGCTTAGGGACGCTAGCTAACAGGAAGTAAGGACCAGCTAGAGACTACTTGAGCAAGGACGGAGTTCCAAGCAAGTAGGAACGCAAGAAAGGAGTCCTTACTCACTAGCCGACAGGATGACATCACTCGACAATGTTTGATCATCCAAGGACACGTGGAGACCGATCCTGTAGCGGAGTCCAACACTATGTGGCGGACGATCCTGTTGCAGAGTCCATCAACACGTGGCGGCCGATCCTGTAGCGGAGTCCATCATACACAGCTGGATACAGGAAGCTTCCTCATCACCGCCCTACTACGTGGAGGAAGATCCTGTAGCCACGTCCATGAAGGGCATGATCGTCCCAGAGAAAAGACGCCCTTCCCCAAGTCCTATAAATAGCCCCAAGGCATTTATTGTGACGTTAACGCTTTTAGGAATATTCAGAGAGAATCAGAAGAAAGCGACTCACTCAAGAACACGAAGAACTAACTCAAGAACTCAAGAACAGTGCTAGAACTTGTGTTAGATCGAGTGAGACTTGTACCCAAATCACAAAAACAGTTTGTAACAGAAAAACCCAAAAAGAGAGAGAGAGTTCTGCGAAGTACTGCAGAACGTAGGAATAGAGTCCTTTAGAAGATTGAATTAGCTTAAGTTGTAGGCTTAAAGGAGTTCTTTACAAGTGAACTTAGGGAAAAGCTAAGTGTCAGAGAACTGTAAAGGCTCGCCAGTACAACTGTAAGAACGTTCAATAGAAAGGAAAGAACTATTCAAAAATCCTCCAAGGAGGTAGAGGTTTACACTCAATGACTACTTGGTCTTGAGTGGTTCCTCTATAATTCACTGCGTTCATCTATTATCTGTTTAGTACTTAATTTCCGCTGTATTACTCAAGGACGCCCTTACTCCTGGTAGGGACGCCTAACCAAAGGACGCCTTTACCAAAGTAAAGGACGTCCCTCAGTACTAACGATCCAACACTTGGTATCTTGATGATGGCACCATTGTTGGGGATACCCTTATGGTGGCCAAGGCTCTTGATATTATTAGGTCTGATGGCCCCGCTCGTGGTCTATTCCTGAATGTTGATAAGACTGAGCTTTTCTGGCCTATGGATGATCCCAAAAGTTTAGTGGAGGGTGTTTTCCCGTCGAACTTCTCTCGTCCTCGTAGCGGCGCCAAACTTCTTGGGGGTTCGGTCAGCTTGGATGTGAGTTATAGTTGAGACTTAGCCTTGAAGAGAGTTTCTAAATCCATTGCTTTAATGGAGGCGGTCAATCGGCTTAATGACCCCAGTGTGAGCTCCTTCTCCTTCGTAATTGTGCTGGGGTTGCGAAGCTGTCATATGCTTTGAGAACTTGTTCTCCCGTGTCTTTTAGGGATGCACAAGTTCAATTTGATCACGCTTTGCGCCTCTCCTTGGAGAAGGTTGTCGCTACGTCAGGGCCGGGTTTTGGAGACTGGTAATGGCGGTTAGCCACTCTCCCCATCAAAGATGGTGGTCTTGGCATCTTTGCTACTGGGGATGTTATCCATTATGCTTTACTTTCTTCTCGGCTTCAGACGTCCACCTTGTAGGCCAAGATTCTGTCAAATACGGGTATAGCTTCTCTTTGCTCTTCCTTTCAGCATGCTCTTGATGATTTCAATACCTTCTACAACGTTGATGCTTTCACTTTCACCACTGTCTCTCCTGCCCCCCAAATGATGAAAACCTTGGCAAGGTGTAACTTTGGTGTCATTGAGAATGGTCTCGTTGATAGGTACAGTTTGGGCTCGAGAGAGGTTGCCATTCTTAGCAGTGTTCGGGCTCCTCATGCACAAGATTTTCTGTTCACTATCCCTATTGATGGCTTGGGACAACGGATGAACCATCGTCAATTTCGTTCTGTCATGAGCTACAAGCTCATGATACCTTTGTTTGTTGATGGTAGTATTTGCCCAAGTTGCAACGCCCCTAGGATGGACAAATGGGGAGATCATGATGTCCATTGTTCTAGTGAGGTAGGGGTCAAGTTCAGACATAATTTGGTGCGTGATATTTTGGTTGACATTTGCTCCAAAATTGGGATCGCGGTGCGGAAACAGGCTCCCATGGGTTTCCTCTCAGAGAATGGGCAGGATCTTAGGCCCGCAAACTTGTTACTCTTTCATTGGCATCAAGGCAAGGATGCTTGTGTGGATGTGACCGGCGTCTCTCCCTTTGCTGGTGGAGGTGTGAGTGCTTGGTGTTGAAGGGTTTCTTGAACAAATAAATTTGTAGTCAAGACCCCGCTGAGTATAGCGAAGTCAGGATCGTCCACGGGAGAGAGAATAGTGCTAAGAATAGTTGATAAACTACGAAAAGAGCAAAAGAAACAAGAACAGAACAACTCAGGATCGACCTGAGGAGGGTCGATCTCGAGCCTAAGGGGGTCGATCCTGAACACTAGCAAACACGAATCAAACACACACACTAGCAATGGTTCGAGCACGACTTAGGGAGTCGGGATCAAAGCAAAAACACGAATTTCAATCAATATAAAAGGCAAATCCTAGGGTTAGGGATACCACAACAACAACCATACATGCTTTCACCAAGAATTCACAACTATCATGCCATCTAGATCATAGGAAAGTTTAACTTTCGCAAACAATTCAAGCTATTCAATCAACTTTCGCAAATCAAACAACTTTCTATCTATCCTTCAACCTAGGAATATCAACTTTCGCAAATAATCCTATTAGATCTAATCAAGTAACTAACTTTTCACTTTCGCTATGGTCAATTACAAGACATGCCTCAATTTTCATCAAGGATTAAGCACAAGATAGGTTAGATATGATCCTTAAGCATTCAAGGCATGAATTCAAGTTTTAAACATGCATGATTGTGTTGGGTTTTTGCCCAACCCTAGAACTTAAGAAGACTACTCACACATAGCAAAGAGAGACAAGGAAGAAGAAGAAGAAAACATCATAGAAAACCAAACTAAAATTCAAATTAAACCAAAGATCAATCTTACAAATTTCCCAAACTTGTTCTCCAAGTCTTCTTCCTAGCTCTCCTAAAAATTGCATTAATTCCCCCCAAATGATGAATTATGAAAATAAAAGGGTTCAACCTCTTTTTATAGAAGAAAGGGAGTCCTACTCTAACTAGGAAACATAAAGAAACAACCTTCCTTAAATACAAATTAGGAAACTCAACCATAAGTCCGAAATAGGTGAAAGTCGGTTGCTAGGCTCGACCCAAATGGGTCGATCTCGACCCCTTAAGGGTCGATCCTGAACGTTAACTTCCTTGGCCTTCAAGTTGTTGGTTTGGCTCGTGCTCGACCCCTTCATGGCTCGATCCTGGGGTCAACTTCTTCACTTTTCCACTTGATTTTGCTTCTCTTAGCTCTTCTCCTTAGCTCGTCCTCTCGAGATCTTCCTCCTAGCTCGTCCATCCTCTCTTAGCATTGCTCCAAACTCTTCTTCAAGCTCAAAAACACCTACAAAATAACACAAATATGCGTAGTTTCCGAATCTCAAGGAAATACGAAAACACATGCAAATAGACTCAAAAACACAAGACTCAAGCACAAAACACCACTAAATCTAACCTATCTAGACCCTAAAAATCTACCTAAAAAGCGGACATCAAAACACCCGATACTTAGACTTGCTTGTCATCAAGCAATAATCATGCAAATCAAGACCAATAACACAATCTTCAAGCATAGCCCTTGTCAAAACATTTTAGCATAAGTGAAAAAGTAGACAAGTAATTTTAACGTCATCACATATGTATAAGCCTCAAGCACAAGCAATCACAATCCAACCTCACAAGGGATATAAATGTGTTTCTCTCTTACTCTCATGTGTTTAGGATTTCAAATCAACTCTCATCTCAATCCTTATGCAACATCTACTTTATCATTGAGACTTATATCACCAATCTCTCTACCTAGAGAAGTCAAAACACATCAATCTTCATAAGAACTTAGGCTCAATGAAATCTTCATAGAAGACTCCATTCGGCCGGGTTGTAATAGGGTTCGGTAATAACAATAGGTAGGAGTTATTTGGCCATGTGGTGCTAAATCCGGGAATCAAACTCCTAAATACAACACTTTCAAACCAAAACAACTCACTTCTTCTCTTTTAAACTCATAACCAAACACTTCAATGAAACTCATACCCTCTATTTCTAACTCAAACTTTCATACCACAACTTAGAAATACTAGGAATTCTTGGCTTTGCACTTAAACATTTTTTTCTTCTTTTCTTTTCTCTTTTTTTTTTCAGCTCGAGCCTGCTCGATCTCTTCTTTGCCTTCTCTTTTTTTTCACCATTTTTTTCAACATGTGCTATCCAAGCCAAGAATCCTTCTATATTACACTTCAACAAGATGTATTCTACCTTTTAACAACGTCACTAAATCCACACTCAACCTATATGTCACTCAACAAAACTTATTCCCAACACATCTAAGTTCAATTTCCGGAAGAGGGTCAAGCTAATATGGGCTAGGGATAATTTTTGTGGAGCTTCAAACAAAAGGCTAAGGCTAGAATTGGTTTCAAGCAAAGACAATTCAAGGTAGGCATGGGATAATATGGGCTAAAAATATAAGTTCTTAATCACAATCAACATGCATGAACAATCTCATAACGGCTTCAAGAAATAGATAACCATATCAATGACAAGAAACATATGCATAAAGAGAGCAAAATCACACAAATAAAAAGAAGAAGGAATTAATGATGTTCTCCCTATAAGGCCAAAATTCTCACTAGGTAAAAATTTGTTGGATTGCAACCACTTTCACTAAAGACACATATGCTCAATTTCATCACAAGTCACTTTTTACAATAAAGAGCAACTTCTCAAAAACTTGGGCTACACTATCCAATTATGTCAAAGGAATTACATGACAAGCATGAAAATTAGTTTTCATCATAGGACATCTAATATGGAATGCTCTTCTATCCTAAAACAAAACACACAAATATTTTTGGGTTTTTCGACATTTTTCAATTTTTTTGGATTTTTCAATTGCTTTCTCTTGACAAATAAAACTATCAAACAAACAAACCAACAAAGACTCAATTATGTACAACATGTGAGATTTCTTCTTCCCCCACCCCATACTTAAATCATGCAATGTCCCCATGCATGAAAACACATGAAAAAGTAAAGAGAAAAGAAGAAGAAAACTCACAAAAACTCTTTGAAGCTTGAATTGGAGGTGGAAATTGTGTGCTGGCACGACCCTGAGAGGGTCGAGAACGACCCTTATAGGGTCGGTCCTGAGGGCTCATGTACCTCATGTGAAGTCGTCTTTTCCCGTCCTTTTTGAGCCCGTATTTGAAGCTTAGAACCCTGTAAAAATCCCACAAAGATCCTATCCAAACAAATGTATATCCTATTCTAATCTAAGGAAGGTTAGAAAAATCTAAAAAAACAAAAACAAAATAAAAACATAGAATCTAATCTAAAGACCGGGTTGCCTCCCGTAAGCGCTTGTTTAACGTCGTTAGCTTGACGAGAAGTTCCTTAGCTCAATCCCTATGATCGGACATCGTCAAGGCTCTAAGTAACCTGTCAAAGTCTTGTGAAGACACCTCATGAAAGCATAAGTAGCATATTGATAAATTGAAAACAAATGATATAGTTTTCAAAGAACGTTTCAACTTATCAAAAGCGCAAGAATAATTTTCGTGAGAAGGGTTAGAATAAAACCAATTTGGTGGGTGTGGTGGCGCCTCACAATACTCGGCAAAGGAATCCTTGTAGGTCCATAGCTCCTTGCGTCCTAGCTTGAAGGGAAAATGATAGAATTTGTAAGCACCTTCAAGCCTAGGGATCACGATCGACTCAAGAAAGTTGAAAGGAACCACGGTGACGATCTTCTTCTCTTTATGCTTGGCCCGCTCTTTGCTAGCATCCGGGGTCAATGAAGGTCCAAACCCGACCACCTTTTCTTTACTTTCCTCCACGAGTGGGTTTGGTTTCAACATTGGTAGCAAAGACCCCGTCCATACTTCATCCTCTCGGGCATTAACCTCCTCCATTTCGCCTTATCCAAGCAAGAGACTCTCATTCTTCACTTAGGTCTCGACTTTGTTTTTCTCGGCCTCATCTGGCAAGAAATTCACTTCCGGATCATCCTCCAAATTCTCCTCTTCACGGTCCTCTTCCAAAGCATTGTCGAAGCGGATCTCTACTTTCTCTTCACCACTATCATATGATACGAGTCCCTTCTTAACATCTATGATAGCTCCGGTCGTGATGAGGAATGATTGGCTTAGAATGAGTGGAGGGCTTGACTCGGATAAAGGCTCAATATGCTCAACGGAAGGCTCTTTAGCCGTCTTGGATGGGAAGGGAAGCGCCATTGTTGTCGAAGAAGAAGGAACAGACTTCGGGACTCCGGGAAGAGGGTCGGCCACGGCCTGAGGATGGTCGGGGACGACCTCCTCTATAGTGGGGAGAGGGTTGGTGTCGACCATGTGGGGGTCGGACATAACCTCCCCTGGGCTGGGTCGGTCTTCTTCATCTGCCGTCTTTTTACTCGAATCTTGCTCCGGCAACTTCTCTCCGCTCCTTGGGTGAACTGCGGTAATGTGGGCTCTCGGGTTCTCATCGGGGTGGCCCGGTAATCACCCTTGAGGTTGTGGAATTTGAGCCGCTAGATCACCATGCTGGGAGTTATCATCCTTCCTCCATTAGTCAAATTCTCTGTCTTGAACTCCATTAAGGTCGGATAAGACTTCATGGATTCCTTCCATGAGTTTTTCTTTCAGCCCTTGCACCCATGATGGTTGCTCTTCATAGCTAGGAGGTTCATAATAACCTCAGTTGGGATAATCATCACTCCTCCAATAGGGATCCCAAGTATAATTGGCCTCTTACAATTGACTTGCATAAGTATGGCGTGGTTCATAATAACCCCAATTGGGGGTAGGCTTCGGCTTCCCATTCTCTTTGACTAGCATAAGCCTCGGCTTCTCTTTTTCTTTCGAGGTTTAGCACTTGAAGTTCAAGATCGGCCAACTTTCTTTCAAGGTCCTCAAAGGTCGCCATGGCTACATTAACCTAAGAACCAAAAACAAAAACAAAACAAATCAAAAACACACAAAGGGTTTGGGCTAGTCCCTCACCCAAATATCAACTAAACTAGGCACTATTGCACACTCCCCGGCAACGGCGCCAATTTGTTGAAGGGTTTCTTGAACAAATAAATTTGTAGTCAAGACCCCGCTGAGTATAGCGAAGTCAGGATCGTCCACGGGAGTGAGAATAGTGCTAAGAATAGTCGATAAACTACGAAAAGAGCAAAAGAAACAAGAACAGAACAACTCAGGATCGACTTGAGGAGGGTCGATCTCGAGCCTAAGGGGGTCGATCCTGAACACTAGCAAACACAAATCAAACACACACACTAGCAATGGTTCGAGCACGACATAGGGAGTCGGGATCAAAGCAAAAACATGAATTTCAATCAATATAAAAGGCAAATCCTAGGGTTAGGGCTACCACAACAACAACCATACATGCTTTCAGCAAGAATTCACAACTATCATGCCATCTAGATCATAGAAAAGTTTAACTTTCGCAAACAATTCAAGCTATTCAATCAACTTTCGCAAATCAAACAGCTTTCTATCTATCCTTCAACCTAGGAATATCAACTTTCGCAAATAATCCTATTAGATCTAATCAAGTAACTAACTTTTCGCTATGGTCAATTACAAGACATGCCTCAATTTTCACCAAGGATTAAGTACAAGATAGGTTAGATATGATCCTTAAGCATTCAAGTCATGAATTCAAGTTTTAAACATGCATGATTGTGTTGGGTTTTTGCCCAACCCTAGAACTTAAGAAGACTACTCACACATAGCAAAGAGAGACAAGGAAGAAGAAGAAGAAAACATCATAGAAAACCAAACTAAAATTCAAATTAAACCAAAGATCAATCTTACAAATTCTCAAACTTGTTCTCCAAGTCTTCTTCCTAGCTTTCCTAAAAATTGCATTAATTCCCCCCAAATGATGAATTATGAAAATAAAAGGGTTCAACCTCCTTTTATAAAAGAAAAGGAGTCCTAATCTAACTAGGAAATATAAAGAAACAACCTTCCTTAAATACAAATTAGGAAACTCAACCATAAGTCCGAAATAGGTGAAAGTCGGTTGCTAGGCTCGACCCAAATGGGTCGATCTCGACCCCTTAAGGGTCGATCTTGAACGTTAACTTCCTTGGCCTTCAATTTGTTGATTTGGCTCGTGCTCGACCCCTTCATGGCTCGATCCTGGGGTCAACTTCTTCACTTTTCCACTTGATTTTGCTTCTCTTAGCTCTTCTCCTTAGCTCGTCCTCTCGAGATCTTCCTCCTAGCTCGTCCATCCTCTCTTAGCATTGCTCCAAACTCTTCTTCAAGCTCAAAAACACCTACAAAATAACACAAATATGCGTAGTTTCCGAATCTCAAGGAAATTCGAAAACACATGCAAAAAGACTCAAAAACACAAGACTCAAGCACAAAACACCACTAAATCTAACCTATCTAGACCCTAAAAATCTACCTAAAAAGCGGACATCACTTGGGCGCCTAAGGTGGCCTTGCATAATGCCGTGGAGAGGAAAAGGAAGAAGTATGTGTCCAAATGTGAGGAGAATGGATACAAGTTTATCCCTTTTGCCTTCTCTACATTTGGGGAACTGGATAAGGAGGCCTTGGACTTGCTTTCACGTATTAAGTCTCTCTGTATTAGTCACTCTAACAACTCTAAGAACGGAGCTTTTGTATTTCATAGGTTGAGTTTTTGCATTCAGAGAGGTGTGAGAGTTCAACTTGTTTCTAGGCTCCCATCTAGCTTCATGTAATAAGTACTTTGTATATTATTATTATTATTATTATTATTATTATTATATACTCAAAAGGTTTAACGTAAAATTAGTGGGAAGCCGAGATACTATCTGGGCCCCCACTCTTTTAGCAATAGCAAAACCTATTCTAGTAAAAATATAAGCAGCAGCGCGCTCCCCAATATCTTGGGTCTTCGAGAACTTCTAGATGCGCTTAAGCAATGAAATAACATCTGTCTCTAATTCTCCCAATGAGGAGAAAGAGAAAGGGAGGAAACTATACCCAAGCGCACCACACATATCTTGATACTTGAGACGCTTACGACGTGCCGCCCCTGTGACCGCTCGCCCGGGCACAAAATCAGACATCCCAGATTGGGTCAACGGAGAGGACCCGGTCAAGTCCACACACATATCAAGCCCCCCTTCCCACGAGTAGAGCAACACGTCAGCAGGACGAAGAGGTCTATCCTGCCCGTCACGCAACCCAATATCAACCTCCTTACCAGCAGAGACCCCGGACCGATAGCAGATATCAGCAAGGGTGTCGCGATATGTTATTGTTATTATTGTTATTATTATTATTATTATTATTATTATTATTATTATTATTATTATTATTATTATATATTTGCATTTTTTGTCCATTTAATTGTATATATTTTTATCATTATTATAGTATTATATATGTTATTGTTTTAAATGGATTATGCAATATGACTGTAATTAGGCAAGTCAAATGGATGGGACGTGTGAGGCAGGGGGGGTCGGGCTTACTGTCTTCAGACTCAGTGGAATTCAGTGAGTTTGTGGATCAAGCCTCGCTTATTGATTTGGGATTTTCTGGGCAACCGTTCACGTGGTGCCGAGGCAATTCCCCAAGCACGTACGTTGCCAAGCGTTTGGACCGTGTTTTTATGAACCCTGCTGGGAGAATTTTGTGGCAGAATGCTCTCGTCAAACATCTCCCCAGGTTGGCGTCTGATCACTCTCTGCTTCTTCTCACTTTGGAGCCGCAGATGGTCTTTTCTAGAGCTAGGCGTCCGTTTCGGTTTGAAGCTGCTTGGCTACTCCATCCGGGCTTCTTGGATTTTATTAAGAATTCTTGGCTCCATGACTGCCCGACGTCTGTTGCGCTGGCTGATTTGCAGGCGAAGCTTCGAGTTTGGAATCGTACGGAGTTTGGTCATATTCAACGTCGAAAGGACTCCCTCGTAGTTCAGATTGAGCGTGTTCGGGTTCAGATTGCTGTCTCTCCGACGGACCACCTTGTGCAGCTGGAATCGAAGCTCAATGCTGATCTTGAAGGGGTTCTTGAACAAGAAGAGACTCTTTGGATGCAAAAATCTCGGATTGATTGGCTGCAATCGGGTGACCGGAACACCAAGTTCTTTCACATGTCGACTATTGTCCGTCGTCGAAGGAACCGAGTTGAGACGCTTTGTGCTAGTGATGGGTCGTGGATTAATGGCAAGACCGCGCTAGAAAATCATGCGGTTGATTTCTTCTCGACTCTTTATGATCTCCCGGCTGATGAAAACGTCGTTGTTCCGATTCTCCGGGGGAGGTTCCCGGTCCTATCTCAGGACGTGTGGGCTGATATGAGGCGGGAGGTTACAGATGCTGAGATCTTGGCAGCGGTCAAGAGTATGGGAAGCTTTAAAGCCCCTGGTGTGGATGGTTTTCAGCCAGTGTTTTATCAAAGGTGTTGGACGGTTGTCGGTGTTTCAGTTATTAAGGCTGTAAGGGACTTCTTTCGGGGTTGCGTTTTACCGCCAAGGCTCAATGAGACCCTCATTACGCTGATTCCTAAGGTTGATGAACCCGAGCGGATTAATCAGTTTCGGCCCATTAGCCTCTGTAATGTTTTATATAAGATTATCACCAAGGTCTTAGTGAACAAGATGAAGGTGATCATGCATCAGCTTATTAGTCCGGCCCAGGGGAGTTTCTTACCGGGAAGGTTGATCCAAGACAACATCTTTATTGTTCAAGAGGTGGTCAACTCGATGAAGCTAAAAACGGGCAATAAAGGTTGGATGCTCTTGAAGTTAGATCTTGAAAAAGCCTATGATCGGATTCGATGGGACTTTTTAGTTGATACATTAGAGGACGCTGGGTTTCCGGATGATTGGGTGGCTTGGATCCATGAATGCATTCGTACTCCTTCGTATCGGCTCCTTTGGAATGGTGAAGCAACCTCGCCGTTCTCCCCTTCTAGGGGGCTACGTCAAGGGGATCCCATGTCGCCGTACCTCTTTGTTCTTTGCATTGAAAGGTTGAGCCAAATGATCAGCCATGCCGCAGGTATGGGTGCTTGGAAGCCAGTTCAGCTTGCTCGTGGGGGGCCGATGCTGTCTCATATCTTGTTTGCTGATGATATTATTCTCTTCGCCGAGGCCTCGGTTGATCAGGTTCGGGTCATCAAAGGAGTGCTTGATGATTTTTGTGCTGCATCCGGGCAACGAGTTAATCCTTCAAAATCCAGATTGTTTGTTTCTCACAATGTTGGTCAGGATCTACGGGAAGCCTTGGCGTATGAAAGTGGCTTTGAATTAACCACTGACCTAGGCAAGTACTTGGGTGTTCCGATTCTTCATGAACAAGTTAAGAATGCTCTGTTCCAGCCTCTTGTTGATCGTTTTTCCGCGAAGTTAAGCGGCTGGCAGGGCCGGTTTTTTAGCACAGCGGGCAGACTTACTATGGCTAAATCGGTCCTTTCCTCTCTCCCGGTGTATACTATGGCTTCGATGATGATTCCGGCTGAAATCTGCTCGAAAATGGACAGCCTCATTGCTGCGTTTGTTTGGGGCAGTAAAGAAGGTGGCCGCAGGTTGCACTTGCTGAGTTGGGACGAAATGTGTCTCCCAAAAGAGGCGGGTGGGTTCGGTCTGCGCCGAATGGCTGACTTGAATCTCGCCTTGGTGGCTAAGAGTGGTTGGCGGTTCCTAACAACTCGTGATGCCTTGTGGGTGGATGTTCTGAGGTCCAAGTACATCTGACTGTCGGGCTCCGAACGGGCTAACGCCTCCCATCTCTGGCGTGGTCTTAGTTCGGCAATTAAGAAAGTGGTCCGCCCGGGATCAAGATGGTGCGTCAGGGGTGGCCTGCAAACAAGGTTCTGGGTTGATCATTGGTTAGGAGACTTTGCTTTGATCCAATATGCGACCGGGGTTGTCCCTGATATTGATTTGGAGAAGTCCATTCGAGAGTTGTGGTTGGCTGATGTTGGGTGGATGTGGAACTCCTTTGCTTTGCTGTTGCCGACCCACTTACTACTGAGGATAGCTGCTGTCACGGTGGCGGATGACCCGACGGACCATGATTTGTTGAGCTGGTGTGGCACGCCTTCTGGTGGTTTTACTGACAGCTCGGCCTATCACCGGATCCTTGCTATGCGGGTCCCTTTGTCGGCTGATGTGTGTACTTACCGGTGCATTTGGAAAGCGCAGGTTCCGGAGCGACATCGCCTTTTCTTATTAATGGCCACTAAAGGAGTTGTTCTTACTAACCAAGAGCGGGTTAGGCGACACATCGCCACGAATGCCCTTTGCTCGAAGTGCGTGATTGAGGAGGAGTCGTTGATCCACCTTCTTCGGGATTGTGCAATTACCGCCCGTTTTTGGAATGATCTTCACCCTCCTCTTCCTAGGGAAGTATTTTTCGACTCCGATTTTTCCTATTGGATTCGGTGTAATATCTCCTGATCCATTCAAGTTCGTGATGGGCTTGTTTGGTCGGAGGTGTTTACTATTGCTTTATGGTGGATTTGGCGTTGGCGTAACCTATTCGTTTTTCAGCAGGAGACGTTTCAGGGCGATCGGGTGGCCTTTGTTTTGGCTTATGCTAGGGAATACAGGAAGGCGTGGGATGCTCGAAGTGGTGGTGCCAGGACACGTGAGATTGTTGAGGTCGGTGTCGCTTGGAGGAAGCCGCGTGTTGGTTGGGTAAAGCTCAACACAGATGGTTCCGTTCGTGATGGGGGGCTCGTAACCTCGGCTGGTGCAATCCGCGATTCCGATGGCAATTGGATCGTTGGTTTTGTGCACAATATTGGTATATGCACGGTTCCGATGGCTGAGCTGTGGGGAGTTGCTCAGGGATTACAACTTGCTTGGCGCAAGGGTTTCAGGAGGGTCTCTTTGGAGGTGGATTCGCAACTTGTGATTTTGCTTTTAGGTAGACCTATAGATCGGAGCCATCCCTTAGCTAGCTTGGTGCTTAGGTGCCAAAGCTTTATTCGTAGGAACTGGGATGTCCAGTTCCGTCATGTTTTTAGAGAAGCTAACTATGTGGCTGACTATCTGGCCTCTCTCGCTTTTTCTTTTCCTGTTGGTTTGCATGAGCTTGAGCATCCGCCTGTGGGTGCTATTTCCTTTTTGTCTGATGATGTGAGGGGTCGGGTTATCCCCCGATTGCGTACTACTTAACCCCTATTTTTTTATGAAATAAAACGCCCCTTGCGAGCACGGAGACTACCGCCTCTCCTTCGACCAAAAAAAATGGATGGGACGTGTCAGGTTTAGGTTCTGGTTGAAAATTGCTACGAATTACTAGGTTGTTAAAATGTTCGAGTTGGGCTATTTATGGTTTGTTGTAGGTTCGGACCAAATCAATGGACTAAGAAAATCTAATTTTCAAATCATTATAATAATTACAGTATTAATATAACATAAAGTTATGTTAATGAAATAGTATTATGTTATATAAGAGTATTATTTTTATATTAAGCCGTATTTCGTGTCGGCCTAATGGGTCTTTAGTTTCAACCCATTAGTGATAGGGTTGAATGGGTTGAGTAGCACTTTAACCCATAATGCAAATAGAATTTCTATTGATGCATATCCAAGAAAAAATCGATACACACAAACTTAACCTCATTAACGATTTTTTTTGAATGATATGTTAATAATTTTTTTTTATGGAAACAGGGCTATTTTATTCGTATGTGACGTTATTTAAAAATAGTAATGAATAAAATAAGTATAAAGAGAAGACGAGAAGAGGTTAATTTCATGTTAGTTTCTCTTGGTATTACTGTAAGCTAAATGAACGTGCACAAAATTAACGATTAGGTAAACTTGAACAAAATCATGCATATACCATGTAGTCTGTAGAACAGGTAAAGGTCTTCTGTAGTGTGTAAAAACGGTAAGGCCCATATGTCAGTCTGGTTTGACATGACATCGTCAATCTGTAATAACCCTAGCCTAATTTTGGCAACGAAATTTTGTCAAACAATTTGGATCATGATTCCTGATACGAACTGTTCATACATAGAAATGAAGATAAAATCAACCGTTGTACAAATGACGCATGGGAAATTAGGGTAAAACCATTAAACGATCGCTTCAATCGGGTTCGTGTTCGGTCTTTTCAGATTCGGGTTGGGTATGAGTTTGAGTCAATTGAGTTGCTGGTCAAGCTGGATTGGTTCACGGCAAGTTATTGTGCGAATTCAGGTTGATCAACGACTAAGAATGTCAACGGTCGTTTTTTATAATGGAAATGAATTAGGCTAGCCCCTACAGACCAGGGGCTATCCTAAAGCATCCTGACGGACATGGTCCCTAAGGACTGAATCAGAATCGAAAGTAAAAGGTGAAACACGACAAAACGAGCCAGCTATGTGGTCTGCTACACTGTTGGCTTCCCGGAAGACATGTCGGATGCCCCAACTTTTCAACTTGTCAAGCAAAAGCTGAACGTCTGACCAAATAAGCTCCACTTCCCACGGACAACTCCAATCTCCCAATACTACATTCACCACCTGCATGTTGTCACCTTTAATCATTGAACGGGGAATGCCGCACCGACTGGTTTCAATAATCCCCTGCCGAAGAGCCACAACTTCGGAAAACACAACGGATCGCCGTCCGAGAAATCCACCATCCAAAGAAATAATGCAGCCTCTGAAATCCCTAATCACAAAACCAAAGGAAGAAATTAATTCATCAGAATTAACCGTCCCATCAAAGTTGAGTTTGAAGTAGTCATTCATGGGTTTGATCTATTTCGCCTTCTTTCTACGTTGCTTTTGATTTATCGCTTGATGATCCTTACAATGATCGACATTGATTTCATAGTAAAGTATATAATAAATCCGAACAACTAACATGTCGGGCCGGGTTTGAATTTCAACCCAATCAAATTCAGGTTAATCGGGTTCGATTCTTTTTGGGTTTCGAGTCTAAGTTTTAGTGTTTCAAGTTTCAACCCATAAATTTGGTTAGGGTCACGTCAAATTTTCAGGTTGGACTGAGTTTTGACAACTCCTTCTATTAAAATTTAAGCTTTTTTTTATATATAAAATTCATTACTTTTATTTGTATCTTTTTAATTTTAATATCCCTTCACATCCTCCCTACTTTTCAGCTTTGGTGAACAAATTTATATTCTGTTCATTTATTTTACACGAGTCCTACGAGACTTGTACTTAAGGGTGACAAATTCTGACCCGATCCGAACTAACCGACCGATTTATCCGTTTCGAGAACCGACCGAGACCCGAATTTTTTTTTATCAAATAAAATCCGAAACCAACTTAATCCGACCGAATTTGACCCGGAGGTATAAGCAACCCGATTAAGAATGACCCGAACCCGATTACATCCGAAAATCTCAATCCGGCTTCAAACCGAAACCTGAATAACCCGACCCGAAAATACCCGACCGAGTTATATCCGAAACCCGAAACAATTTGAACCTGATTGTACCCGATAATTATATATGGTCTCCGAAACAATCCGGACATAGTATGATATTCTATATAATAGGATATAAAGCATAATATATTATTAGTATAAATTAAGTGTAATACAAAATTGCAAATGTAAGAGATGGTATAACCATGTATTTCCAAGCTGTGATCTCTTTTTTATGTTATTTTAAAACTATTGATCATAATTTGACAAATATTTATAATTTAATATTATCATTCATTACTAAAGATATATTTATTTGACAAAATATAAGATCTTATTTATTGGTATATAAATATGATCATAGAATGGATATGATTTTGAGAATGTACAAGATCTCGTAGATATTAATATCATTATATTGATATATGCTTATGTTGTACACTTGAAATATAGAAAAAAATAAATATACATTATTTAAAAATATAGTTAAATCAAAATTAGATTGATTCACTGTTCCAACTATCAAAACCTAATTATACAAACACAATTCTAATGAGATCCAATTCAATCAAAAATTGATTTAACAAAAATTGATTCAGCCGAAACCAATTCAACCGAATTCGATTCAGCCGAAACCAAATCCGCCAAAACCGATTCAATCGAAAACCGCTTCAACCGAAATCCGATTCAATCGAAAGTTGAAAAAACCGACTCAACCCGAAACCGACTCAACCAAAACCCGAATTAAATTAACCGGCTATAACCCACTAACCCGACTTATCCGACAATTTGAATATCCGATCCGATCTGACCCGACCCACATGCACCCGATTCTCCGTTTATATCCGATACTGTTCACATCCGAATAACCTGAAACCGAATTATCCGACCGAAACCCGACCGATTATCCGAATTGCCACCCCTCTATTCCAGAACATTAGTCGGACCCCGACGAGTAACTTGCTTTCACCTCTACCTAGTTCTGATACCAGTTTTATCAGCGAAGCATTATTTGATTTAAAGATTCTTCCATTGAAATATTTTAATCTTCAGTATATTCTCCATACAGTGATTAACTTGTACGAGTAGCTTTTAGCAACTTGAAAACAAAAATTATAAATATGTTAAATAAAATACAAAATTTTATGAACATTTTAACAGTTACGGAGTAACTAATAACATTCAATATAATAAATACTTTTTTGTAGAACTACCGATTCCGCAGTGTTGGCTCGGAATCGGTGAAAACCAGCGGTTTGGAACCGGAAAAAACCATCGGTTCTGCGATTTCCAAGAAGGCCTAACCAAGACCATAACACCCCAGGATTGAATCACCAGTTCTGCATCCAGTTCCATAAGGTCCTAGTTCCGACCAGTGAAACCGATCTAATGACTAGCTACACTACTAGAAAACCATGTTAAAAGCGACACATTTTAACGCCATTTTCGACACCTTAAGTTGTCGAAAATTTAAGAATCGACACTATTCAGTAGTGTCGAGAAAATCGCCGTCACAAATGGCAGGCGCGTAAATCCACACCTTTGGGTGTCGTTATTTACACAAATTTGAGACCTCTTTGGTTGTCGATATTTACAAACATTAGACAACTTTAGGTGTCGGTATTTACGGGCATTTAAGACTCCCAGAGGAGTCAGTATTCATAACCATTTAAGACACCTTTAGGTGTCGGAATTTTAAGAGCTAATATTAAAAAAAATGTAGATACTAATTAATTAATTATCCATAATTTAACTAATATAATATAATGCTTGTACAACAAAGTCATTAATATACAAGAAACAAAAGCAACACATAGAATAGAAGCCAAAACTCCAGACACTGCATTACATTTAATCAAAGCATACAGTATCACACATCAGCAGTGTTGGATTTGTAGGAAACCCATCGCTCATCAACTTGAGGTTTTATTGCCTCCCATTTAGTCTTGCACTCTAAACAAACAGATCTCACAATCACCTTTTGCTGACAAGAAATTGGACCTAAAAATCAAATCAAAAACATGTCCCTCTCATCAAATGTAGACAAGAAGCTTTCTTTTAATCAATGGAGGATTTTTTCTAGCTATGTAGATCACTGAAGTTTCAGCTATTGGTTAGCTAAATCTAGTCAAGATTAACACAAACTCCTCTAAGCCCATATGTTTACATTGAAATATTGGAAGCAACTAGACTTGGAATTGTAAACAGAATGCAAAAAAACCATACACTCATTACACATGTTTGAAGTGGAAAAAAAAATTACATGCAACAAACACACTTAGAGAGGGCAAGTGCTTCATCAGACTTGAAGTAAGAGATCCAAATACAACATCCAGCATACTTGAACAAAGTATTGAATGGCATGGATAGCACCAAACATAGAATGCATCATCATACTTGAACAAAAAAGTAATGAATCAATTGTTTTATGTTATTTACCTGAAGATATAGAAGAATTCTTTAGAGCTTGACTTCCACACCACCTCCAACAGAAAGATCCAAGATTAGCCTGAAAACATTTTTATTAGATGAGGACCCTTGGCAAACTGAAAGAAGTTTAGAAAAAACAGTACTCAAATTATTGTAGTGGTGGAATATAGTAATCTATATTATTTGCAAAGATGAATGATCTTAATTTAATTTTCAAGAAGAGGCCTCTGGCTTATGGCTTCCTCTTAACTTGTAAAAAAAATGGAAGAAGTTCAGCCTATGTACAACATAAATGAATTCCTATGTACAACTTCCATGAGAAGAACAACAAAAACATACGAGCTCAAGCCAAAGCTACACAGTAAAATTTCCAGTATCAACAACTTTGACGGAAACTATATAAAACAAAGACATATGGGGAATAAGACAACTGAACTATTGGGTGATGTACATACCTCCTTATAAAACGAAGTGAACTGCTTTTCAATATAAAAGGAAGAGAGCAAGTCTCTACCTGAAAATGCACATTTGTTGACTAGACCAGCCTTGTGTTGAATTGAAACTTCTAGTAGGGGTTACATTTCTCAGCTTGTTTGCAATCCTGTCAACTACAATAAAGAAACTGCTTGAGCAAAAAATCAAGTGTTCATCATCCAATTACAGCTAGTTTTTGATCCACAAGTTAACACTACCTAGAACATAGAAAGAACACAAAAAAGTTGCAGAGTTCACAATCCCCATTCCCCGCACCTGGAATACATATAGCAAAAACAATTAAGATTAGAAGAAAACCTTTAATATCGCTATGCAACACTTGGTTGACATGACAATAGTGGAACCCTGTCAACAACTGCTGCATATAACATTACAAGGTGCAACAGAAAAATATCACAAGGAAGATCTGATAGAGCAAAAGACATAAAAGGAATTCATGAAGCATCAGAAAAGATACATAAATTATATACACTACTTAGTAATAGTGTAACCTTGATTTGAGGGATTGTGAATTGCATTCCATGGCGATCAGCAAGACCAGTAACATCATGATCCATATATCCAAAGACCGTGTAGATGTCACCTTTATATTTGTTATTATCTGCAGCAGATCAACATTAGAACAATTTTCATGCTTATAAGTAGGAAGAAATAAACAAATGGACAGCATACTTGCCAAGTTTACCCTGCTCATCCTTCTCAGGACCTAAATGCAAAACAAATATAAGCAACAAAATAATTATTCATTAATCACTGTCTGCCAGACAAAATAAGCACGCTGTCAAGTTTTAAGTATCCAGTATATTACCTGAGGATGTCACAATCTCTTTTGTTTTTCTGCTATATGTATTTTCTAATATTTGGGTCATCATGATTATTTCCCTTCAGTGTGGATATTGATATTCTGTATATATGTTTCATTTGTTGTAGAAAGTCAAAACAAGATAATTGTCAGTGGAAATCCCAAGCTTTTCTACAAACCAGACATGGAGCTCACAATTAATAATTAAGCTCAAACAAATCAACCTGCTCGTTGAGTTCATTATACTTCTTTTCAGCTTCACTCATACACTTTTCAAGCTCTTACTTCTCCAATTCCCATTTAGTCTGTACTCTGTAAATCATCATGTAGATCAACCAGGAGACAAAAAAAGTAGTTAGTATATTGTGAACATAACTAACAAAAGCTCTTAATTTTCCAATTCCCACTAAGCCTATCCTCACTGAGCTTACTCCAATTCCCACATGTAAGATTCAAATTAATGTAAAATTGAATATCTTACTAAAATCTGGAATGTAAACATAACAAAAGCACATTGAAATTTGGATGGCCATAGAGCAGGATATACAAAAAAAACTCCTAGATGATTGAATTATAATATGACTCTGATTAGTAAGTAGTATTAGTCTCACATAATGACTCTGATTAGTCAGTAGTATTGGTCTCATGAAGACAATAATAAGGTTGATGTTCTTAGATTGCATAGACTGTTGGATTCTCCAAGATAAGATTTGCTCAGTTTTCTGACAAAAAATATACAACTATATTCAGCAAAAACATCTCAAAACATCAGCAAGTAAGCACAATTCAAGCAAGAATGTAGGCACAAAAAGTCACACCAAACCATCATCAGATCAGAAAATAAACTAGCACTTAATCTACATAAGCAAATTTTATGATTGAAGCAACTATATTCTATCAAAAAGTCCAATCAACAGTCACAAACTCTAGAGAAGGAAGCAATTAATGTTCCAAAACACCAGAAATCCAAATCACAGTACGAACGGAACCAGCAAGTATTCCTTCCAATCAAAAAAACAACCAAACTTGAACAACAAAGTGAGAATCTCGTATTCAGGCCGGAGAACAATCAACACATGCCAGATCTGAGACAGTAACAAGTAAATCGAGCTCAAAATCGGCAAGAGATGAGGATTTTAACTTTTTGAGGAATGAGACGAGCAGCTCTGGAGTGAAGGAGAAGTACAATGGAGACCTCCGACAAGTGAGGCTACCAAGCAGTGCAGTTGACAAACAAACAGTTAGTATCAAGTAGATCTGGTTCAGCCAGAAATGCCAGCAATTGACAGCAACCAGTTTTCATTACATTGCAAACCTCACATCAGCAATTGACAAACAGTTTTCATTCCAAAACTCTGCAATCAAAGCAAGGCAATTGAACCAGAGATCGCACCTTCAAAACCTCGTCGGAGAGCCCTACCATGGCGATCGGAGCTGCGATCAAAGAAGTAAACCGGCGCCTGCCAACTGGAATCATCGAGAACGGCGCCGACCTCGAAAGTCATGACATGAGCGGTTCTCCCGGTGTAGAATCGCCAGTGAACAGGACGGAGCGTGACGACGTCCTTGTAGTACCAGATGAACTCCGCCTTCTCCCAGACATTGCAGAGGAATCCGGCGAACTCCGTCAGCCCTAAGTAATTGGCGCCGGCGAACCAATTCGGCCTGAGGATGCCGACGCCTACGCTTAGGGTTTCGCATTCTTTATCCTCGTCGAGAGTGTAGACGAAGGACGTTCCGTTGTTCCACTCCTGATCGGGTATATCTACAATATACTTGTTCGGACTTTATCGACACCCTAAGCTGTCGTAATTTTAGCGGGTTAATTCACGCGTTTTTTTTTACCGACACATGTCTCTAGTGTCGTTCAACAAGTGTCGAAAATGGCCCCGTTTTCTAGTAGTGCTAGCTAGCCTCATCCCTTGATGTTATGCATACCATTATCACTTTTATCCATTCGGAAGTTAGTTGATTTAAGGTACAACAATGCAATGTACGTAGTCTTCATGCATGCCTCAATTGTACGTATATGCATAATGCGATCGAGATGGCAGAATGAGTAAACCTATGATCATTAGAAACAATCATCCACTTAGTATTCGGGTACATTGACATCTGCTTATATATTACTGAGCATTGAGCACATATATACATGCATAATGCATGCAAAAGTCGACCAGTTGTCAACTTATTGTTTAAGTAGAGCAAGAAAAGTTTATCTAAAGAGGAGGAAACATGATCATTTCATCCATGTAAGTTATTCATTCCAACACTCAACTAAGCCTTAGGTTTACATGTAGAACTCCATGATCCACAAGTTGAAGGCATGGCACTCAAATCTAATGCCCGAAAATCCCGCCGCCATGGCCAAGGCGAGGAACTCTTTCTTGGTCCTCTCCTTTCCTCCCGGGGCTTGAGTCATCATTGTTAAATCCATCACGCTTTCGATTTTGGCCGCATCGGTTGTCTCGGGCACCTCTGGTAGGACTAGGTCAAAGACAATCACCTTCCCATTGTTAGGGATTGCCTTGTGGCAGTTTTTCAACAACTTCACACAAGACTCATCGTCCCAATCGTGCAGAATACACTGCAACAAATTTCAACCGTTTCTTGGTTAAACTCAAACGTAAGACATATATCTATATATACGTACGTGCTTCATTAGTTTATACAAGAGATTGTCACATATAAAAATATATAGATATGGTATTTAGGTATGTTTTCACGCCTTCATTAATATAGCCTCTGCCTTTGGAATGGCTTCAAACATGTCTCCACCCATATGTTCAACTCCTGAAAAGCAAACATCATCAATCCCGAATACTTAATTGTATTTTTAAAATTTAAAGATTATTGCACGTTAGATATAATAGTTTGTACGTGCCAGGATGGGAAATGGCATGCTCTATGACATGGGGAAGGTCAAAGTTGATTCCCCTGATGTTGGGATACTTGGACAATATGAGCTTGAGGTTGTGTCCGAGACCGGCACCGACATCGACGAGCTCGTTGATACCGGTGAAACCCTCGTAGGACTCAAGGATCTTTTTCATCTGGATTGTCGTATAGTTGAGCATTGCCAAGTTGAAGGTCTCGTTGTACCTGGGGTCCATTGATTGGTACTCGAAGGCGTTCATGTTGTGAGCCTTGTTGAATACAACACCACCCTCCAACACTGCGTCTTTGAGTTTGTTCCTAACGTACAATTGATGATGCAAATGACACGTACATGTGGACGTGGCCATCACTTAGATATTAATTAGGTTAATGTATAGTATACAAATGTACGCCTTGAATGTGTATTAACTATATATCCACCTTGTATCAACCAAAAAAAAAAAAACTATATATCCACCTTGTTAAAAAGGGTAGGTCGGTGTGTTCGATTAGAAGCCTACGTAACCGACCTTGTACATTACATATATGGGTTTGAAGTTCTAGATTTGGGTAGATAGAGCAAAATCGATTAAGCCAGTTGGGTGTGAGTGAGCATAATTAAGTTGAGAGTGGTACATTACTACGTTGGCCCAACACAATACTTCTAATTAAGACCACCATGTGAATATACGGGTGGGGTGGTTTGTGTAAATTGTCATTTAAAATAAAATTTTCTCTAAAAATATTGCAACATGCATGTTTTTAACACATGCATTATCAACAGAAAAAATTGAGGGGAAGTGATAGGTTCATGGACAACTTAGTCTATCATATAGGCCATCTAGACGCTAAGACATCCCCGCATTTTTTACAATGTGTCAAAAGAAAAACTAATCGGTAATTGATTTGTAGAGATCATGGTTTGATGTTTTCGATCTTCTAGTACAGTAGTTAAGTCTCTAAAATCATCGTTTCGAACCTAACACGAGGTGGTTTGCCTTTATTCCTAAAATTGGTTAGTAAAGATGATGGTTCATATTTTTCAGTGTTGTATTAAATAATTTCACCATATAAAAACTATATATATATATATATATAGAGAATAAGGATCCTATAGAACCCCTCTTTACGGTGAAACCGGTGAACAACTTGTATCCCTTGGATCTAATTATATGAACGATCCGGATTGGTGAAAAATGGTGCATATTTGAATTATTAAAAAAAATCACATCAAATCAGTTTAATTGTTATCTCATTCTCTCTCCATATCTTGCACAAAAATAGGATAATTCAAAAAACAATTTTATCTTTCCAAATCTATATTTATCCGTCAATTGTAAATCACTTTCACAAAAACGAGAAAAAAATTCAGATTTTCTCTCCATTGTTGGTTTGTTGCTAAGAAGAAAAATCCGACATCTTTTACTAGAACTCGTTCGGATGTATAAATCGCCATCGGATCTTGGTATGTTTTTCATCTTAATTTTTTTCGATATTATGGATTTTGGCATTTTCCACGTTTAATAAATCGATTTGAATCTTGTATTTCATTCCTTGCAAATAATATAGAAGATGCGGAAAACCAATGAATATTTTTGAATTTTGATTTCAAGGGTTCTTACTAAATAAGATCCGATATGAATATATGATGTTCGATTTTGAATATGTATTCTGATTAGGTGAATTTTAGTTTAAAATTTATAAACTTTCATATATGGAAGTCAGATCTAGGGTTTGAGATTTTTGTTGAACGAATTTATAATTTAGGGTAAAAATGTATGATTATATTTGCTGAATTTATAATGGAATATATGATTTGAATTAATGATGTAGTAACCTAAATATTGACATGTATGATTTGAATTGTGAATATATGATTTTCAAATTCAATGGTTTGCGAATATATATATTTTGATTTGATGGATTAACTCGAATTCTAGGTAGTATAGTATAATTAGAATTTTTAAGATAATCATATGAATGTTCTTATAAAGTATTTGAATATAGCCTACTAGAAGTATGATTTGAATCGATGATGTAGTAACCTGAATGTTGCTATATATGTTTTGAACTGTGAATATATGGTTTTCGAATACAATAGTTTAATTTGTGAATATAACTTTTGGATTGATGTAGTAAATTGAATTTATGATAGCATAATCTGAATTTTTAAGATAATCACATGAATGTTCTTATTAATCATTTGAATATAGCATATTAGAAGTGTGATTGAATTTCGCTATATATGTTTTGAACTGTGAATATATGGTTTTCGAATACAATAGTTTGATTTGTGAATATAACTTTTGAATTAATGTAGTACCTTGAATTTTTGGTAGCTTAATCTAAATATTTAAGATAATCATGTGAATGTGCTTATTAATTATTTGGATATAGCATATTAGAAGTGTGATTGAATTTTGCTATATATGTTTTGAACTGTGAATATATGGTTTCGAATACAATAGTTTAATTTGTGAATATAACTTTTGAATTGATGTAGTAACATGAATTTTTTGTAGCATAATCTGAATTTTTAAGATAATCACATGAATGTTTTTATTAATTGTTTGAATATAGCATATTAGAAGTGTGATTTGAATCAATGATGTAATAACCCGAATGTTGCTATATATGTTTTGAATTGTAAATATATGTTTTTCGAATACAATGGTTTATGAATATATGTTTTGCATTGATGTAGTAACTTGAATTCTAGGTAGCATAATCTGAATTTTTAAGGTAATCACATGAATGTTCTTATGAATTATTTGAATATATCATATTATGAAGTATGATTTGAATCTTATACAAAATGAATTAGTAGTCATTTCACTCTGAATGTCTATGTTTATTTGTGGAATATGCAGCTTTGAAGGTTGGAATATAGCGACAAGATTGAAGAACATACAAATGCAAAAAGAGAGTGGAAGAAGTATGATAGGGATCAAAGACAACGATGCATACTAAAGAATCAGAATTATTTATCATTATTTTACAATGTATTCAAATTCAATTAAATTGTATTCATTCATGAAATTATAACGATAATATAAAACTATCCGTTTTTCTCAAATTCAATTATTACAAGTACATATTCAATGTACAATGTATTTATATATTTCGTGTAGTTTCACTTCGAATAAGATAATATAATTCGAATTCAACAAAATTGATTGCATATTCAAACCACGCCAAACTACAATAAACTTTGAATAATATTCGGGAAATGCTAAATCATATTCAACTATGTACTTGATAAATTCAAATATATGTACAGTCGTATATTAAATCAATCTTATCGAATATTGAAGTAACACAATCGAATTTGTAATGATTGACGAATGCATATACAAGAGTAACAAGATTGGTGTGATTTTTTTCTTCTTCTGAAATCTAGTTTGAATTTCGAAAAAAATAATCCATAACCCTTAAATTTAGAAACTACGGAGTACAATTTTGAAAAAATCTAGTTTTAACTTGATGATGGTAACTTCTCCCTACTATTATGGAAGCTTAATTGTTTTTACAACTAATTGTGATTTTTCTATAATTCACCCATTATTTTCAAAAATCTAGCCTAATCTACACTCTTGGTTTTATGGTAATCCAACGGCTATTATTCATTCATCCGTTTCACTATAAGAGGTGTTTTACCTGAACCCTCCCCTATATATATATACTAGTTATAACCCGGGCCTTGCCCGGGGCTTTTTTGAATAAAATTAATTAAATGTATTAACTTAAATATGATATAGATATTATAAATTAAATACATATATATTTGAACCCGATAAGTATTATGGAGACTGCAATATTTAAACTCGATTAATTGGTTAATTTTAGTGCTGCGAACCTATGTAGAACAAACTCGAATTTGATGGTGTGAACCTAGTTAATGACCCGATCTTTTAAATTAAAAACGTAATATATTAATTTACATATGATCTATGAATACAATAACTTAATTAATGTCATATATAACTTTAAAATTGCATATATAAAATTATTTAAATATAAATATACATCTATTATTAAAATAAATAAATAAAAATAACTTTTCTTCGCCTCAAACTGGTCCAAAACTATTGGTGTTAAATAGAAGTATAAATTAATTGGATCTCTTCACCAATTGGTTAATCTAAACTTGTAAGAAAACCATAGTGGCTTGGCCCAAATAACCAACATATATAATTAACAACGTGCCTCAACACAAAAATAATTGATCCGAACCCAACTGAACCAGACTTATAATGACCTTGTCCAATCGACTTGTAAATTTATGCATCTCAAACTTGTTTTAATCCTAATTCAAATGAACTACCTACTGAACCGACCTTATTAATAGATATATTCTCCATATATAAAATCTTAGACATGGACTTAGAGTTGTCAAAACCTGACCCGACCCGAAAAATCGACCTGAACCAACCGGAAATTTTTGGGTTGAAATCCGACCCGAATAGTAGCGAGCAAAGAAAAAACCCGAACCCGATTAACCCGAACACAATTGGGTTGAAACCCGAGACCGAGCCGACTGACCCGATTTTTTTATATATATATGTAGAAAAAATATATTTTCGTTTCAATATTATAATATATTTTATTATTAGGGTCCGGATCCGGTAGGAATGATTATTATGGTAGGAAATAGGAATGAATCTCGGCCGTTGGTCACGCGGGAGAAAAAAGCACAGTTTACACACGGGCATATTATTCGCGTATAATACGCGTTTTATACGCGTTTTTTTCGCCCTTTTTTCCCTTGTCCCGTTTTTCCCGTTTTTTTTCGTTTTTCCCGTTTTTTTTGTGTTTTTTCTGTTTTTTTTTTGGGTTTTCCGTTTTTTTGTTTTTTGGGTTTTTTTTTTGTTTTTTTTGTTTTTTTTCCCATGTTTCTTCCGTTTTTTTATTAGCGCACGTACAAAATTTGTTCAACTATATGGACGATTTGTGCAACTCAATGGTCAAATTTGTGCAACTCAATGGTCAAATTTGTGCAACCCAATGGTCAAATTTGTGCAACTCAATGGTCAAATTTGTGCAACCCAATGGTCAAATTTGTGCAACTCAATGGTCAAATTTGTGCAACCTAATGGTCAAATTTGTGCAACTCAATGGTCAAGTTTGTACAATTCAATGACATGGATGGTCTTCGTTGGATCTCCGTCTTGGACGATGATGAGATGGTAGAGCTGAACGCTGATGCTAGTGCCGCCGCCGCCGCCGACCACAGCAAGCCTCTTGAACTCGGCGTCGAGGGAGACCAGGCTATTGGCGATCTTGAGACGGAGATCCCCAACGTCGGATGTCGACTCGTTCTCAGACGAGGATTTCTCGAAGAAGATTGAAGAACTCGCCACGAAATTCCAGATCTCCCGTTCTCGCTCCGGATCTTGAAACGGACGAAGAAGCAAATCGAATTGGACGAGGGAGGAGTCGTCCATGGTGTTTGACGTCCAAGATCTGGCGGTTGTGGAAGAAGGGTTGGCCGGAATGTGAGCGCAGAGAGAGATGAGAGACGCAAATCGGATTTTTTTTTTCTTTTTGGAAAAAAATTAACGGTAGAGATCTATTGTAATCCAAGGGTGGAGAAACATTCCTATTTCTCACCCCAAGACTCATTCTTAGAAGACTCTTTCTCTTATTATAAAACCTATTATAAATAAAATATTATTATAAAAATCAATTAAAAACAATATTTTTTAATATTTAATCATAATATTATTTTTATAATCATTAAAAATTCAAATTCTTAACCTGTTAGGTCGACCCGAACCCGCACAATAACTTGTCAAGACCCTATCCGACTTGACCTGTAACCCAATTGACCCGAACCCGCACTCAGCCCGAACCCGAATCCACCCGACTTGACCTGTTTGACACCTCTAAATGGACTTAATCCAAATTCAAAATGATCAGCCCTTCAGACTGTTTCACTGATCCCATCAATAGGTTTATTTTTCATATATAACAAAACAAACTTGTAATTAATCCGAAATCAAAATGACCAACCTACCATACCAATAAGTTTACTCTTCATACGTAATAACCAAACATGTACTCAATCCGAACTCAAAATGATCATTATATAAAACAAACCCAAATATAGGTTTATTCTCCACATATAACAACCCAAACTTATGCTCAATCTGAAATCAAATTATCAACCTATAGAATCTAACCTATTAATTGGGTTATTCTCCATATATAACACTACAAACTTGTACTCAATTTAAACTAAAAAATCACCAACCTACCAAATCGACCCCATCAATAGGTTTATTGTCCATATATATTATCATATGCTCCAAGAGATATAGTTAATTAATGCTTATAGTTGCATGCTACATTATTAGTTCTGTCTTATTTTTTTCCCATATCCAAATATGTAATATTCTTACTAATATTATTATTTGAATTTTAATATGGTAGCAAAAATATAAATTGAATGTTTTATTTTGAAAGAGAGTGTTGTGGTGCAATATAATAACAAAATTTGTTACAGTTTTAGCATATAGTAAAGTAATAGTCTAATACATAGGTAGATACATAATAATATTATTTAAGAAATTAAAATTTTCGGAAATTCTACGTGGTAATCCTAGGGTTTAACATTATTTATATGGTATACCAATCTTTTACGTATTATACGCGGTAACCCTGAGATTAATAAGAAATTCTCTTAATATCTAAATTATTAAAATTAACCCTAACAATTAAAAATGATTTTATAAAAAAATTGGTAGATTTTTTTTCATCAGCGATGTTGAAATTAACCCTTATTAAGGCACCGGCCGTAGACGCGCCCGGCATCGCGCTCATGATCTCCAACTCGATCGGCTCCTGGTTCTCGTTCTGCAGAAGAAGGCGGTGTGTCCTGTCCAGCCTAGGGTTGTTCCGGTTCGCGCTGGGGTTCGGGATTGGGGGCAATTACCCGCTCTCGGCCACCATCATGTCCGTGTTCTCGAACAAGGCCACGAGAGTCATGTTCATTGCTGCCACGTTCTCGATGCAAGGGCTCGGGATTTTACTCTCGGGACCCCACCAGAACGACGAGTCAACGCTAGCGGACGCCGATTTAGCCTGGAAGCTGATCCTCATGTTTGGCGCCCTTCCCGCTGCCTTGACTTTTTACTGGCGTATGATGATTCCCAAGACCGCGAGGTTAATTAGTTGACCACTTAATTAATCACCTTCTCTAATCACTTGTACTAATCTGCTAACTAAACAGATTCATGGCTCTAGTGGAGACTGTGTAGTTGAACGTGTTGCAACTTGCAAGCGACCAGGGACATGGAGAGAGTGTTAGACGTTTTCATCGGCGATGTTCCCTTTTAAGATTTTAATTTTTTCCCTTATAAAATCAATTTTAAAAGTAATTTTAATATTTTGGATATTGGGAGAATTTATCATTAATTTCAGGGTTACCGTGTGTAATATGTAAAAGATTGGTACACCTCGTAAATAATGTTAAACCCTAGGGTTATCACGTAGAATTTCCGTAAAATTTTTTTGGATAAATTTATTTCTTAATTAGTCGGTTGTAATAATAAGATTAAAATGTATAAGTTAGGGTAGAATTAATACTTAACTAAACAACTAAAAACGAACGATAAAATAGCTAGATTAATTAATTAGATATTTATTAGGATATATATATATATATATATATGTCCTAATTGGCATCTAATTGTACACGCATCGATTAATTGACATACCTCAATTCGTATTTAGGGTAGATTTTAATTAAGATAGAAGCTACCCTCAACTGGATAGAAAATAAGATAGATTAGGTGAGATCAGTATATAGGTTATTTAATAATTTGGTTATTATCTTCTGAAACTACCGATATATTCTTTTTCAGCTTGATAATTCTTTTGATTTAGAAAATTAATATTAGGTGAGATCTTCACATATATATATCTTATTTTGAAGATTATAGAAACTACAGTACCATGTAAATATCTACTTATATAATTAGTTAAATTTTAATGGATAGAAAATTGCTATAAAAATCACTTATTAAAAATATGGTGAGTGGTTTATAAAACTTAAATGACTAAACTGCCCTTAACTGTTTCAGGTTTAGAAGTATATATATTGATGATTGATATTGATTACAAATAAAACTGAAATCGTAAGTACTAACCAGCCTTGCAAGGACACTTGGTGGGTTAGCAACGTGAAAAAGGGAGCCAGCGAAACCCCGTCTCCGTCCTTCACAAACCACCTCCCCGCCGCCGTTAGTCGGTACAACACTCCTCCTCCGGCGTCGTCGTCACGGGAGCAGCTCACCACCGAGAACGCCACCAGCAGGCGGAGGATCCGCTCCACCATCTCGACCGCCTGTGGGTTCTCCTTCGTCGGCAGCCTGCCCACCACCTCCATCGCCGTGAGTTGCCCGGCTCCGGCGATGATCTCGAGGAGGCCCAGCTCGATCGCCGCCCTCATTGTCATCGGGAACGCGATCGAGCCCATCATCACCGACACCTGCGCCATCATCGACGTCGACATCTCCTCCTCTTGCTCGGCCGAGACCGCGGATTTGCACGTTTCTTCCGCCGGAGCCATTTCAGCTTTGTTTTTAATTCTTGTTTATTTATGAATAAATGCTGATGCTATGTGGTTTAACTTAAGGACCTAATTTTAGGTCATATATATACTACTCCGTGTAGACAATCTAAGGAGAGCTACCTCACTCACACGAAATCATACTCATCATAACTATACAATAAAGCGGAGGTTACAAATAATATTTAACCCGATACATGTCACCTCCTCATTGGTTCGAATCACCCATATTTATTGAGAAAATTCAAGTTGTTTAATAGGTTGACATTTAATTGTAGACCCCACATTAGCTTTAAACTTATCTACTGATTCTCATTTTAATTATTTTTAAAAAATAAACTAGGTATGCTAAAGTAATTATCAAGATTTTTTTTCCTTGAAAAAATCTATCTATCCAAATCTACTATACGTACATATGTTAAGTATTTCATGAATTTTTCCAAATATATACGTGGCGGAGAGATAATGGATGAAGTAGAAATTATTTTTTGCAAGTCCACACAGCTTGAGGGTTATACCTCCAGGCTTGTTTGACAATATTTTGGAAGTCATTTCTGGAAGTCCACATAGCTTCGAATTTGAACGGACGAGCTTTGACAGGTTCTCCAGTAGGAATATCAATAGAGATAGAACAGTGGTCAAAGCAATTAAGTGGCGGAGCTTTCTTGTGCAGATTCATGTCGCTTGCCGTGGACATCTTCGAGAGCTTCTCCTTCACCACCCTCCTCACTATGGCCTTCGGAAGCTCCTATGCTTCTCCCGATATCTCCTTCTCTTTCTGTCGATCGAGTCGACTCACACAGACAAGTAGAGTACTGCCATCCCCCTCAACATACCGCTCGGTTGAAGAAGAGGAGGCGGCCTGGCGGCGAGCCGGCGTGACCTGAGAGGGCACACTGGAGAGGGCGAGAAGTTGTGAGGACGAGGAGGTACTGGCGACGAGAAGTGGATGGTTGGCGAGGACAAGGAGGCGTGACCGGCGTCTAGGGCTTGGACTCGAGAGGGGCGATTGGGCGAGGAGTGCAGATTCTGAAATTCACCGTACCGTCATAGACGGCTAGGGTAACGGGGGAGACGGGGAGTTAGTGTGGGGAATTTAGGATGTTCACTGCTAAAATTTTGGGTATTTTAATTTTTTTTTTAAAACCGAAAACCAAACCGTAATTACATATCGGAACCGAACCGTTTTTTTGCGCCTAATATTTTTCAATAACCGCACCGAACCGCTCAGTTTGGTTCTTCAGTTTTTTGGGTCCTAAGTCCCAGCCCTAGGAAAAACCTAAATTTTCAACGCAATTTGTATAAACCTTCTACTATTAACATAAATGCATATTGACGAAAGAGAGAATTACAATAAATACATTTTGGAGAATCATTTACCTTTAGAGAATGAAGTGCATTTTTCTTCCACGTTCTCCATTATGAAAAACGGGATGGAGAAACTGCTGGGTAAAATAAAGGTCAAAATTCTCCAAAATTTTCAGATTTCTCCAAAATGCATAATCCGTCGGACTTGGAGCTACTTTATTTTTAGACCGAATATTAAATCAGCTAAATCTTCCATAAACTAATGTTTATATTTTGGCCAACATTTCGAGAATTTGCTCAATTCGCACCCTCCATAATATTTCCATTGAAGTCAAAATGCAATTAGGCGAGTTTTACTCACTTTAAAAGAAAAAAGGACCCATACTTTTTTTTATTGTGTTGTACACAGTTAATTAAAACTGAGGGAAGGGGGTGGGGAGGCCGGTTTTGTACATTTGAAATAGAAACTAGCCTCTCCCAAGATTAAATGTGGTAGATATGTAGTATAAAAGCCCGAATCTTCTGTCTCGCAAGCATGTCCCGTAGTACGTCCCCTTGTCTCTCATTGGTCGGAATCTTAAAATTTGAGTTTAAAAAATACAAAAAAGGGTGCAATTTTGAAATTTTGACTAATAAGAGACAAGGAGACGTGCTACGGGACATGCTTGCGGGACAGAAGATATGGATTGCCTGTCCACCCCACTTTTCCCATTTTCACTCTGTCTCTTCCCTCTCTCTTCTCATTCTCTCTCTTCTAATTCTCTCTCGCAGCTCTCGCTCATGAAACCGACCGCCGCCATTGAAGATCTTTCGTAACCTTCGTTGGCATCGTTGGACATCACTTGTTGTGTTTTGAAGTCCGTCGCTTCCATCTTTGTTCCAGATCTAGAGGTTAGTAACAATTTCGTATTTGTTTTTTGGGTTTTGAAGTTTTTTTAGGGTTATTTCGTTTTCAGGTTTGAAATTGATGATGAGATTCGTTTGAAATCCATATAATCTTGTAGATCTAGAACTAGATTTGAGGAGATTTGTATTGTAGATCTAGATCTAGCTAGATCTAAAAATTCTAGATCTAAATTTGGAATTTCTAGATCTAAATGTTTTGAAATGATTTTGTTCCAATTTCTATCTCTTTCTCAAATTTGTGATGTGAATTAGATGGTTGATTGATGTTTTGGGATTATTTCGTTCGCGTTTTGTGTAGGGCTGGGCACCGGTCCAAGACCGAACCGGACCGGACCGGGACCGGGAACATACAAATGCATGGACTGGGAACCGGACTGGAGGTCCGGTCCCGCTCCTGGTCCAGTCCGGTCCGGTTTTGGACCGGATTGTTATTTTTATGAAAAAATAACTTTTTTTAAGAAAAAATATTTTTTTATATAAAAAAATTGCAATATAGTTAGAGAATTCATATATGATTAATGAAAAATATAATATTATTAAGTATATAATATAAATGTGAAACTTATATATTAAAAATACACTATATAACATTAAAACTAATATCAGTTTTTTTTATTTTTTTTATAAAAATCCGGTTCGGACCGGACCGGCACGGACAGGGAGGATACCGGTCCGGACCGGATTTTGCCCAATCCTAGTTTTGTATATGGGTTTTGGCGGTGACAAGTTCTGTGTTTATGGGTTATGACGGTGACAAGTGTTGTGTGTATGGGTTTTGGCGGTGATGGGTTTTTTTATTTATGAGTTTTGGTGGTGACAGGTTTTTTGTTTACGGGTTGTGGTTAATCTGTTCGTATATTAATTTTGATTATGACCTATTAGCTCAAATGGTAGAGCAATGTGCTTAAATGCACGGTAATGTGGATTCAAATCCCGCATAGGATGAAAAATAATTTTTGATAATAACTTATTTAATTTGTACCTGGTGGCATGTATTTGTGCACAGTGACAAGGTGTTTGTATATGGTGAAAAATGGTGTACGTGGTCACAAGTCTTATGATAAGATTATTTTTTGGATATGCGGTGACAGGATAATACATGAACAAGGACAAGTCTTATGACATGAGTTGGGAATAGGACGAAAATTTAACTAGATGGCAAGGCTTATAACAAATTCGGTGATATTAAAATAGGTGATAATACATGAAGAATGAGTGATATTAACATTTAAGCGATGACAAGAGGACGAAAAAATGAGCGATGACAGGATTGATAATAGACAAAATTTTGGGATGGTGACAAGATGAGCTGTGATAGGATGGGTGGTGAGAGGATACGGACGAAAATTGGATGAACGGTGACAAGATATGTGGTGGGATGCGGTGACACTCGCGTAATTTTGGATATGCGGTTGAACGTGGTGGCAACCGTAATTTTTTTTTTTTGCGGGGATTAAATCCGGGAAACCGCCTAATTGCTACAATTATTTCTCCCATGGGCCATCCGCCCCTTTAGGATCTCCCCAAAGCCTACTTACCCTTTTTCCTCATTAAAACTAGTAACGAGACTTTCTTCAAGAAAGAAAAAAAAATAGTAACGAGACAACTTGATGGTGCCGAACCGAAGTGACGGATGCCATCCGTGGCTAAGAAACAAAATTTGGTAATTGCCAGGACTCTCTCATCTTGTCACGTGCTGACGTGCGCCTTAACTCTTACGTGCAAATGGTACAATATCTAATTGTTAATTCCGATCTTCTAAGGCTGTGTACTCTTACATTTCTTATGAACAGACTTCTCCCCTTAAAAATATTGATTGGGGATCAAATCAGAACAATTCTTATCCTAAGAAATAAGAACAACTCTCATTCGTTGCTTTTTTGAGATTAAGGGTCCAGATGGGCTGCTATCAACACTCACATTCCTTTATTTTTTTTTAAAGCTAGAAGGGTATTTTTGTCACAGTACTCTATTTTTTATAATTTCCAGCCCCTAAATCTAAGTGTAGCCGATCCCTCCGACTCTTGTTCGTGATTCCGGCCAACCACGACGATCTCCCTTTCGATCCCTCTTTCGATCTCGATCTCCCTTTCGATCTCGATCTCTTCTTCGTTCGATCCATACTCCTACTTTAAATTGAAGTCACAATGAATATAGGTAAGTGGAAAATACTTAAGAAGAGTTTAGTTTGGTGGATGATTTGTTGCTCTCAAATAATTCCTATATTTGTTATTGTTTATGGTTCTGTGTTGCTTGAGATCATGAAAAATGTGTTGCTCTTGGTTTTGGGATTGGAAACAAAAATTTATAGAAACTAGAATTAAAATCTGTATGCTTATTTGATTGCCAACAAAGTGTTTGATAAAATGTCTCAATGAGCATGCTTTACTAATTTGTCTTAGAATATTGTTTTTACTGTTCTAGTAAGTGAATATGAAGATAATGTGGACAAATTGCAAAACCTTTTCATGTATTGATGATGTTTTAATGTTCAAATTCCCCCTTGTGGATAAAATGAATGTTTGCATATGATGCTTAGTATGTTTTGTTGGATATGATGCTTTCGTGTATATGTCTATGCATACTTGTCCACATTGACTAGTTGAAGATTGTTTTGAATCAACAATTAGTACCATTGTGACCTTTGCTAGATCGTTTCACTTACAATACGTATTGTTATTTTATATGAACCGTATTATTATTTTTAGTGAACCTTCTTGTTTAATTTTATGAACCACAATGAGAATATTTGTGAAACAAATGAAAAACGGTGTTTTGCACATTTTTACTAGATCTCTTCTCCCCCCCCCCCCCTCCCCCCTCTTATTGTAAGTTGTCATCAAACTCCGGTCATCTTAATTTGTCTAATTCTGATAATGATGATAGTATTGATGGGGTTCAATTGAAGGGTCTTGATAATGATGTTAGTGTTGATGGGGTTCATGAAGCTCCGGTCACCCTAACATTTGAAGTAAACTAATAGGTACTGGTCATTTGGTTTCTAGATCCACGAAAAATGACCAAATTTGATACAGTTTGTGTCAAATAGTATTGTTATTTACATGAACCACATTGTGATTTTCAATGAACCTTATAGTGTAATAATATGAACCATAATGATAATATCTGTGAACTAAAAGAAAAACATTTTTTTCACATTTTTACTGCCCATTATGTGTTCCATGTTGCTTATAAATTAGCTTATTTATTTTTTTTTTTTTTTACTTTAGGTTGTTCATCAAGTTCCGGTTATCGTAATTTGTCTCATTCGGATAATAATGCTAGTATTAATGGAGTTTTATTGAAGGGTCTTGATAATGATGAAAATGTGGATGGAGTTCCATTGGATGATCAAGATGAAGCTAGTGATATCTACATTCTTCACTTATCATAATATTGTTCTTATTTCATTTCCAAAATTAAATATTGAAGTTTCAATTCTCTATTTGTCTTTTTAGTAGTTGTTATGTGTTTTGGGATTAAGTTGTGGTTTTTATGTTACTTTGTGTTTGACAAAACACTTTGCTACATTGTAATTGATTTTAAGGTTTCTTATACTTCACGTCGAACCCAATGAGTCGAATGTCTTCTTTACAATTTTTATGCATTTTTTTGTTAAAAGAACTAACTATTTAAAATTCATCTTCCTTCATGTTGAACACTATGAACCTTCATGTTGAACACAATGAACTGCATAATTAATACTCGTAAAACAAATTTCAAAGTCTAAAATATTTTTACCCATATGTGTACAATACACAATTGAAGTTACTGTGACAAGTTATGCCATTTATATCATTGAAAGTTCAACATCGAGCAAAAACCATTACATATTTATTTTAGTACTTAGTGAGATGAGATAATGAAATGTTGGCACATGTAATGTCATTGAAAAACATTTAATCCATTAAGCAAAATGAGCCTATACATTCAACAAAATGCACCATATGCAACAAGCAATCAAGGATCAATCTGTTACATTGTTTTCTCAAAATGGACCTTTTCCATAGTGTAGCACCAGTAATGATTTCCACAACTTCTAATTAGCTATTGTGATCACAATATAATTTAAATCATAGTATGTATTCAATCAACCTACTAGTATAAATTGAAATAACAAGTACGATTAAGAATGCATGAACCAAAAATTAATGTACTATGAACTAAAAGAAACAAATGTCATGAAACCAAAATTACAACTAATATGATTTAAAAGACATGAACTGTAAGATGAAATATTATGAACCTAACTTTAATGTATTATGAACCAAAAGAAAAAATGTCATGAACAAAAATTACAACTAGTATTACTTAAAAGATATGAACTGTAAGATGAACTATTATGAACCCTAGCTTACAAAATCATGAACCGAAAGAAGAGTTATAATGAAGCAAAATATATAAAGCGTTTATAGAATTAGCCCATGTGAGATTTGAACACACATCTATGTGCACATGCACATTTGTCTACCTTTTGAGCTAATACACTATATAAACTAGTATGTTAATGAATAATGTAGACACAAACTCAATATGGTGATGTGTCGGCCAAACTATGCGTAATTTTGACAGTAGATACATTGCCGACAAATCTCAAGTATTGACCTTGTAGCATTTGGTAATTGTTTGATGATGGTTGAACAATAGTCCATAATTAATTACCTTGGTGCCAAGCTCCATGTCACCCAAATCCATCCAAGATCGGTGGCGAACATATCGATCGCCACCGGAGATCCTCCGGAGGAGGTCGAGGAGGAGGGCGACGGCGGTATCGGCGGTGTCATCGGAGAATACATCGCCGGAGTTGAGAGAGAGCGTGAATCTGAGGAGGAAGAGGGCTTGGGTGTAGAGAACAAGGGTTGAAGGTGAGAAGACAAGAGATGATCGGTCGATCGAATGTGTTTTTTGAGAGAGATAAAGTCAAAAAGAGGGATTTGGAGAGATGCGGCGTTCCAATGGAAACAGAGTCTTTACAAAGCAAAGCAACTAACTCCTCTGGAACATAATCTAAACTAGAGGAAAGAAAACAATCTGAAGCATTCCAATGAATAAGCCAATTAGCCACCTCATTTGCAGCCCGCTGGGAAGATGTGGAGGAGATACGCAGGATATGGGCTTGATCAATTAAGTTAAGGGATTTTCCTTTTGGTGCCCTCGAGGTTTGGGCTTTTTCTCTTAGTGCCCAAGGAAAAAAGTTATTCCTATTGGTGCCCTCAAGTTTGTAAAAAAGTCCTAACCGTAACCTAAATGACACCTAAACCCCAATTCCATCCATTTCATATCAGCCTCCGTTAAATATTAAAAAGATAAAAATAAAAATCAAGTTTTATTCTTCGGATATTTCACGTGTTGACCCTGAGGTATAGCTTAATTCATGAGATGTACCGAAGTATGATATATTTTACAAGGTAACCCTGAACTTTGTATTAAATTCATCCCATACCCAAATAAATTAAACTTAACCTTCTTTGTTCATTTTTTTTAAAATTGAAAGGAAAATTTAATTAAAAATGGTTAAACACATGAGTTACTTTTATTATTAACAATATGTTATGCAGTAATCATTTTCTATATAATTTTCACTATCCTCCTAGAGAAAACCCTCTTTTCAATTGATAACGTTGGTTGTTGTGCCGGCGAAGTCGAAAGCGTTTTTCGGCTAGCTTCAACGAGCAACATGAAAACGAAGGAGGAAGACGAATGTGACTGGCAGGTTAGAAATTAAATAGGGTTGAATGGCGAATGCTTGGGATGAGGTCAGGGTCAAATGGTTAAGGAGGAAAGAAGGAAGCTGAAAGAAGAAGACCAAATGGAACGTTAGGGTTAGAGGAGACTAAGGAAGAAGATGATGGGCAACAAATGAACATGGATGAATACGATACTACAGGTCATATGAGGTAGGTAATCCTCATGATTCCTAAAATCTAAGCATACAGCAAATTTCAAGAATAGTCTCCTATATTCCAGATGAACTCATTCTTGAAGCCATTCCATTTCTTAAACTAGATCAAATCGAGCCTTAGCTACAAAGCCCCGGCTGATTTTCAGCAGCATTATTTCAGAGATAGTTAATGAAAAGTAAAACACAGTCTTAAACCTCCTTTGCTACAAAGATTAATTTATGTTGAGTATGGGATGAATTTCATACAAAGTTCAAGGTTACCATGTGAAATATGCCATACTTCGGTACACCTCATGAATTAAGCATTACGTCAGGGTTACCACGTGAAATATCCGTTTATTCTTTTTTTCCACCTAAACCCCAATTGATCCAATTCCAGGCAACCCAATTGAACGCCGACTGACTTTCCCTTGTGACCTTCTCTTCCTCAACCACATTGTACATCCATGAAACCAAGAAGAAACCAATTAAACCCTTCCTCCGGCGCCCAACTCGACCTCTCTTCTTCAAGTCGGAGAAGAAACCAAGAAGGAGGAGGCGGGTAATCAATTTCATTAAATAGTTAATTAGGGTTAATTTTCCGGTAATATGCTAGGGATTGCTTGCCGTTTCCCCTCTAAAACCCACCTCCGAAGAGGCTAATGACGGATATCACTTGTTTATCATTTTTGGACTTGCCGGAGTTCGAGGCTCCGGAAGGGTTCCTCCTCGACGACTTTGACGACTTTATATACGAGGGTGTGTTTTGCGGGACTTGGGGACTTGGGGTGGATTTCATGGCCGAGTTCTCCATCTCCAGCGACTCCGATGACACGGGTAATCAAGTGGTGCCCAGTTGCTATGAGAATGCTAGTAGTACAAGTAGTGGGGAGATGAGTGTAAGAATTCGATTCCTCAGGCGGCAACCAAGGATGAAGAGTAGTGGGGGAGAATGGGAGATGAGTAGTACAAGTAGCCTTTATCCGTATAAAATTGATTTTTATTTTTATTTTTTTAGATATTTAACGGAGATTTAGGTAAAATGGATGGAATTGGAGTTTAGACCTAACTTAGGTTACGGTTAGGACATTTTTTTAAAACTTAAGGGCACTAAGAGGAATAACTTTTTTCCTTGGGCACCAAGAGGAAAAGCCCAAACCTCGAGGGCACCAAAAGGAAATCGGCGCCCTCTTCCTATTTTTCCTTTTTTTTGCCCCTTTGTTATGTATGTTTATTTTGAGGGGTATTTAAGTCTAATTATGTAAATTGGTGATGAAAGAGTTAAAACTTGGTGATGTTTAGCATTTATGGGTTAGGGGATATATTTGTTTTAATGGTATTTTTGTCTGTGAATGAAAAAAACAAATTTATTTACTCATATTGCCACTAAAAAAGGACCCGAGTGTCTTTCTTCTTAAATTCCAACGAACCAATTTTGTTTAATCCTCACCGTCCAGTCCTTGGATCTAACGATCCTAATATGTTCTTAATTTTCACTGTATGAATATTTTACACGTGAACGGGACTCAAAAAATATTTTATTAGACTCCTCTAGTTACATGAGTTTGTTTTATTGTACCCTTAATTTGTTACTAATCCTATGCAATGTGAAACAAACAAAGGCTAAGTTGGCTCTCGTAATTGATTATTAATCCTTACCTTATCCAATAGTATACCACATTGAACTACATGAAGCATATAAGCCACATATTACAACATAATATATCAAGTATGATGGTACATTTATGTATTAATTAAGCCTATTTCCAGATCTGGCAGTTCGGGTTGTTCGGATCAGTTTGGATCGGGTTGTTCGGTTCGGGTCAAACAGTTATTTTGGGTCTTGTTCGGTTTGGTTCGGTTCGGTTCGGTTCGGGTTTGGATTCAGATGTTGTTTGGGTTCGGGTCTAGTTCGGGTTCGGGTCGTTTCGGATCATAATATTTCGGATTAGTTCGGTTCGTATTAATTCGGATCAGTTGTTATTCGGATAGGATGTTATTCGGTTTTGAGTCTCGTTCGGTTCGGGTCCTTTTCGGATTGCTTCGAATCGGATCATTTCGGATCGGGTCAATTCGGATTCGCGTGTTGTTTGGATTCAACTTTTTTTCAAATTATAAGACCACCCGCAACGGTGAGTTTTTATCGTAGAAAGGTTAAGCACTTTAATGTGTCTTGTAAATAAAACATAGTTACTACATATTATTGACAAAGATTTAGATGTAATTTCTAGTTAGTTAATTAACAAATTAACTAGTATTTATATTATGTATATACACATACGTACGAGAAGAACTAATTACAACTCCAAAATGGGCCTAACAACTACGCATGAAACAAATCACAAATTTACAACTCTAAGATTTAGATGTAATTCTACATTTGGGCTTTTTTAGCCCACTTACAACTCCACCCTTTTACAATTACCCATGACCCATGAAACAAATTTTTATTTTTCCTTTTTAGTAATTTATCATTGCTAAATTATAAACACCCTAGTAATTTTAATTAAATATTTTAAAATTATTAATATAAATATTTTATTATGTAATACACTTTCTTGGATGAATGTTTTTCGAGGTTTGAACTTCAAACCTTGGAATTAAATACACTTTCTTGGATGAATTTTTTTCGAGGTTTGAACTCCAAACCTCTAACAACGGTAGCTTTTGAATCAACATTTAGTATCGGAGGTAGGGTTTTAAACAAGTGACGATGGTCTATCCTTCCGAAAAATGTGGAGGCTTTGATAACTTCCCGGAGTTGGCTCTATGCCTATGATGGTATGTCAATTGTCATGTGTTCATTGAGCCATCTTATTTTTTTTTGTCCTTTAATTCTCATTAAATGTGTAGTTATATTTTCTTGATTCACGATATAAATTATTTGTTTTATTCTTTTGTAATAGTGGATGAAGAAGATAACATTGGTTCTGAGGTGGATTGGAACAAATATGGTTGATAGCATGTTTGCATTTGGGATCAAAGATTACATAATGATAGCTTATTGTTGAAGAAAGAAATGTTTGGTTTTCATTTTGTGTTTATTTTCTCTAAGACATGCAAAGTACAATGAAATGATTATTGTTTTTTTAATCATTAAAATTTGTTTTTTTATAAGTGAAACGTTTTAGATACAATTTGGTTGCTGTTAAAAGTGTAGATGTACTTGTTCGGTCTTTTGCTATACATTGTTTGTGTGGATCCCCATTCTAATATTTTGTATCATTATTTTTTATTTTTTAATTATATTTTTAATAGTATATCTACTCTTAAGATTTAGTTTGGATGATTTCGGGTCATTTCGGGTCAAAATTAGTTCGGATCAGTTTGGTTCGGGTGCAGTTCGGTTCGGGTCAGTTCGGTTCAGGTTTAGTTCGGGTCGGTTCGGTTAGGGTGCAATTCGGTTCGGTTCGGATTCAGATTGGGTTTGGTTCATGTTCGGATTGTTCATTTTTCGTTGTTCGGGTCCAATTTCGGGTTCGGTTCGGCTCGGGTCGGTTCGGTTCGGATTTCGGGTCACTTTTTGCCGGGTCTAATATTTCCTATATATGCAGTTGTCGTAATTGTGACAAATAGAGTCTTATATGGCTTAAAATCGAATAACATGACGATTAGTCATCAATTATATTACGGAGCAAAGTTAGCATGCATGTGTTTCATGCAAGAAAAGATTAGTGATGGATGGTTCAGTAGAACAAATCTATCATATTAGTGGGATCTATTAGAACACTTACAAATAGAGGAGTCTATTTGCAATAGCATACAAATAGAGGGATTTGTGACTTTGTGTATGTATTAAGCCTTTATTTTTTTTAGAGGACTTTTTGAGTCTTAGAAGAGAAAAAAGCGTAAGTGCATGCACTGATACCACCTAAGCATCCCAAATAAATAATTATTGATTAAAAAACCTGATTTAGATAATAATTTTTTCGTTACTCCTTTATATTATTTTTATATTTTTGTTTTTTAATTAAGCTAGTTAGAACAAACCCTAACCCATCTTTAGATCCTATTGCTCTTAAGTCTTAACTTCCCAAATACACTAGGGATGTACCCATCACCACTTTTTGAAATTTGGGCTTGATCTAGCCCATCCTTGACTCCAAGCTTGACCACAATCTCACTAGCCTCCAATTTTTCTTGGCTCTTCTTTAGTTTTCTTTCAATCCACCGACTAATAAATCATGGACTAGGCCACCACTCCCATATGTTACACTACTAGTACTTCCGGCCCGTGCCGTAGGCACGGGGCAACGCCCTTTTTATATGGCCTTTATATAATTTGATTTAGATGTAGAAACACATTTGATAGAGTTATAGTGCGTCTTAAGTCTTTTCAGAAAGGAAGAATTGTCATTTTTTGGTCTAGATATAGAGTTATAGTGCGTCTTGAGGATTGTTGGAGGCCTTACCCCTCAAGTGGTTCCAAAGCAAATTGATCATTATGCCTGGTAACGTTTCTACGCTACATGTATATTTTACAAATAATTTTTCTAGGTTTTTGATTTCCTTTGAATATGTTACTCAATCCAATATACTATTTTCTATAGGTTGATAAAAAAAAAATGGATTATAAATCAAAGTACATGTATACATTATAACACACAATTATGTATTGACTGGATTGTTGATAGCCTGATAGGTGAAGATGGAGAGATTAAGGCCTTCCACTCTCACGTGTCCCTTCCTTGAGATCTGAGGCGATCCCTTTCTCTCCTACGTTGCTGCATAAAAGCAGTTGGCGATTAGTCTCTTTCGTTTGGGCAGGTCGAATCCATTGTTTGAATTGTTCTCACTACTCCCCCTACCACCATAATCCACACACCAATTGCAGATGGATTCTTCGACTTGGTCCTCGTATGGCGTCACAACACCTCGATTCTGGCCCCCTCCTAAACCCCACCCCAAGTTCTTCTTCCATTCCCGAACTCCACACCAGCTCCATTTGGTTTCTCCGGTTCCTCGACAACCTTTCTCATTCCCTCTCATTTCCCCTCCTCTGGTACCTAATTACAAACATTCCAACGCCGATCACCACCATGATAGCGGTCATGATCACCACCATCACAACCACGGCCACCACCACCACAACTGCGGCGACGGAGGGAAGCTGAACAGCTCTTAGGAGAGAGTACTTAGGCTCGCTAGGGCGGTAGGTTGGCTGGATTTGGCCAATTATCTCAGGGAGGATCTCCAGCTTTGTTGTTGTTCTGTGGTTCTGTTTGCATGCGCTGCCATTACCCTGCTCTTGTTGCCAAAGCTGGCTGTGAAGCCCTTGCAGAATGCCTTCATTCTCGTAGCTGAGATTCCATAATATAGGCTATAGTGAAGAAGGTTGTAAACCATTATAATCAGCTCTACCCATATCTCATTCAAAGTTCATATTACCTCTTGTTGTAACTTCTTTTCTTTTTTCACTTTTTCTTTACTCTTCCTAGAAATGCAGAAGTGCCATTTTTGCTCTCCTTGCTTCCATTTTTTTTTTCTTGAAAATGATCCTAGTGGGGTATTATCAATCAAATGTTCAATATATTTGTGTTTTTTAACTATGGGTACTGTTTAAAATATGTTTTTGAGGGGATAAAAAGAGACTGGAGAAGGTTAAAGGTTTATAATATTCTCTTGAGAAGCTAGACAACATGAGCTACTTGCTATCTATTAAAGCATAATGAACACTGAATAGCACTAATAATGCATTTACTAAGGGAATGAGACTTGGGAGAAGAAAGGTTCAATGTAGAGTTTGAACAAAGGGTCATTGGTAAAGGATAATCTGGTGAAATTAAGTTCTTGCATAACAGATGGAGATGAGATTTTAAATCCAAAGAATCATTAGAAACGTTAAGGGTTGTCTATCATGTTAGATGGTAAAGATTTTGAGAGAACAGCCTTTACCCCTTGGTTGTGTATTTCTTGCTATGCTCTAGTATTGCTGTCTCTAAGCACAGAAATCTGAAGAATGGGGATACACCTCAAGCTGTTATCACTGTGTCTAGCCTTTAGGTTGAGATTTCTGCAACGCTACAATATATTGATTATCCAAAGCAGTGACTTCATGATTTTATTGGTGGATTGCTTACTGAAAAGGGAAAAACGGGTGCCTTTATTTTTCCTCTATGATGAATTACTTACATGAAAAGAGAAGACTGCTTTAAAGTGGACTACAGTGACTAAAGATCATTATTATCTCGACAAAATGCATTGTATTGCGCATTTTGTTTGGATATGGCATGAACTCCAATGTCTCAATTTTCTGAGGCAGTTGATGATCCATTTTGTGTCATATTGTCATCTTGGAAAGCTAGTGAAATAAGTAGAGCACACCATTAACCTTTGTGCACCTTTGTTAATTAGCCGGGAAAACACTACTGATAGGATTTCAACAGCTTCATGTACTGATAAAGGAATTGCAGACAATCCACACTCTGAAATCTGCAGAGTATCAAATCAATGTAAAGAAGAAAGTTGATGGTAGAACTGAGGACTCTAGAACAGAAGAACATTAAATTCGTAGAAGCATACAGGAAGAAAGGTATCTCTACTGCAAACTGGAAGAGAAAGGTGAGCATCAGGATTTCTTTGAGCATGCCAATAAGCACCGCAAAATACTCATCGCACCCTAAACCTGCAAAAAAGGTGTTTGTTTCAAATATTTAATAGTTCACATACAACATTAATTATATGTATTACGAAATATTAATAGCTTCACATTTACAATGTTGAGGTGAGCCACTGTCAGCCGAGAACGCATCATTCCTCCGCATGAATGACACTGTAGGTGGATGGCACTTTGATTGCACTGAAAACCATTCAATTCAGCAGCTGCAAAATCCAAATGAACTGAGCAATCAACATATATATATGAATTAGATATGTTCAGAAAAACTTGGGTAGATAAAAAAAGGTCTTATTATACTGTATGTGTTATTTAACAATGGCAGAATAGTACTCACAACTGAAAGAGATAGGAGAACTTTACAGAGAGCCTAAAAGAGTCAGGTGTGAAATTACCACTTTGAGGACATGAATGCCCTGAATCATCACTTTCAGAATATATTGGTGAGCGAGTCCTCTTTCGAGATTGCATACCCAAAAGGATCAATTACTTGGTAAGGCATGAACTGATCATTATCCCAGCCTGCACCAGTTAATTGTTAGTTGATGAACTGTGGACAACTTTTGCACCTTAAGCAAAGACAATGAACGAAATTATTACCGAGCCTCCTGTGTTGGCATCAATATTGCCTAGTATCCCATTGATTTTAGCAGTTTCAGGCTCATGATGGCAGCTGGTACCAAAAAAAAAAATTATGAGATAATGTAAGACAAACAATCAGCAGCTTATTGCCTCTCACATGCTCAACAGAAAAATTCACAGCAGTCCAAGAAATAGAGCTAAAATTCATTATCTAGTATGTTGTTACAAAGGTTATTGTTCATATTATAAAACGTCTCACATGCTCAACAGAAAATGCTGAAACTATCAATAGCTTATTGCCTATTGACATTTGATCAACATACTTCTGCATCAAGCAAAAGATGGAGTGCCTTTCACGCCCAATCTACAGCCAAATCAAATACAGTGACGTGAAGATCAACATCTTAACATTACAAAAAGATATATAGGCCAATGATAAATTCCAAAAGCAAGTTTGTCCAGTTTCTTACCTTGCACTTGAATTTCCAAATAACTGGTTCTTCATCGTCTTCCAAGTCCTAAAAATACACAAAGCTTATGGAATTTATCACACACAACAACAACAATCAATCTCATATCTAATTAATTTCAATTAGTTCAGATCTGCTTACGCTTCCGGTGGTGAGTGCGATCTGAGAGTAGGATAGCTCGATCGGAGAAGAGGTGACGTGGACACTAAAGAACGTGGCGGTGTTCCGGTAGAGGAATCGTAAGGTGCAGGTCACGGAGGCCATCTTGGTGGCGACGTCGGACGCATCGGATCCGGAAGAGACGGAGAATCTCTCAAACTTGAAGCTCTGCAGAGAGTCCAAATCAGCGCAATTGAACAACGATTCGATTCGGAAGAGAGAAATTGAGGCGAATTGACGTACCTTGACAGTGACCTTCGGCTTCTGAGGGCGAGCGGCGGCCTAGAGGATGAGGGAGAAGAAGGTGAGAAAGACGAAGAAGCCGAGGACGAAGTAGCAGCGGCGAGGGAGGGGTTTCTTGTAGTCCTCATCTTCCAAGAAGCCTTCGTCCTCGATGACGTCGCACTCCTTGTAAGGCTTCGGGAGTTTCCGGCGGTCGACGACGGCGTCGTTGGGGGAGATCTTGCGAGATTTGGAATTTGGGCGGTGGGGAGAAAACGGATGATAATGGTGGTGGTGAGTGCGGGATTTCTTGTATTCTATCTAGGGAAAAAAACCGAAAAGGCAATTAAGTTGCACTTAATTTTTGTGTTGCAGCTACTAAGTTTAGGATTCCAGGGAAAAAAAACTTTTTTTTTTTTTTTAGAGCCAGGGGAAAAAAAAAACTGAAAAGGCAATTAAGTTGCACTTAAATTTTGTGTTACAGTTACTGAGTTTAGGATTTTAAAGGCAGTAATTAGTATCCACTAATGGCGATAATGGCCAATTCCAAACGTTAGGCACTACAACAGTTAATTTTATTTTTTTCTTTTAAATTTAATCATAAGAGGGTAATCAAATAGACTCAGGAAAAGGGTAATAAAATTTTCATTGAATGTATAAATCAGGAAATAAAAAGTGGCTAGAAAACTATAGAGAATTGTATAAAATGTTTAGCATTCATTACGCCCCAAAACCTTTCTTTATAGGTTTATTGATGGTTGTCTTCGGTGCACACTCCTTATCAAAAAAATAAGCTATTATATTGGGAAAATAAATTCAATTCAAACACAGTCCATAACCATTGAAGTGAAAAAAGTGGGCCAAGTGGCCCATCTTTTCACACTCATCAAATCAATACATATGCCTTGTTAGGTTTAGATAAGGGCTTTTGAAAAAAAAGACATTATAGGACATAATACCCTATGCACCAAACAAGCCCTATGTCGCCATGAATGATTGATGTGCAAGCGTGGCAAGTTTAACAACTTTACTATTAAGTGCAAATACATAATACTTGGAAGGTATGCTTGACGACTTCAATTGTGGAACAAGTATGTAACCAGTGTGGCAAGTTTAACAACTTTGTTTTCAAGATGGGTCGAGCTTATTTTGTGTACTAATTTTAGGCGAAGGTGTTGTATTTGGTATTAAATGAGCTCTATTAAGCATGTCATTTGTTAATATGAGACTTTTAAGAATCGTTTATCTCAGTTTGAGGAAAAATCTTTCATCTCAATTCGAGAAAAAATCTCAATTTTACACATCAATAAATATGAGACTTTTTCGACCAAAAAAAACATATGAGACCTCTGAAAATCTTTCATCTCGATTTAAGAAAAAATCTCAATTTCACTCATCTTAAGATAGATGGACGGGTTGTTTATGACACTATACTTGTAGTGTTTTACTCACCTCGACCCCAAACATGTTCTTGTTCTTTCTTTTCAAAGGTTCAAAGGTTTGTACTTTTTGACTAATCTTACTCGCACTTTGTGTGGTAATGTACGTGGCTTCTTTAATTCACCTAGTCACTCATGACTCATGAGTGTTGTATATTTTTTTAATACAATAGGAATTAGGGGACCCTCTTTGATGTGATCTTACTTCCAGGATCGGTCGAATCTTGGGTTCGTCTGAGCTTATGTGGAGGCGTTCTTGTTTTAAAGGTGTAAGGAGCACAAGCTTGGTTCTTGTATTGAAAAAGGTGGCGTTTTGTTTGAGTTACAAACTGAAGGGTAATCGTTTTTGTGGGACAACGAAATGGAAAAGGAGAACAAGAAATCAAACTAAGGAAACGAGAGCTAGAAGCCAACGAGGTGTAGGTTCCCTCGGCCCCTTTCTCCCTTGAGGAGAAGAGACCGAAAGAGTAAGGGCTTAAAGCTCTCTTTACTCAATTTCAATCTAAGCAAAATGAAGGCCCTAGGCGTCCTTATATAGGCTGAGGTAAGGGGGAGAGGGCGGCTACTTGGAGTGGGATCCAAGCTTCGTATGGAGGTGGAGAGAAGTGGTGGCCAAGGCAAACTCCTTGGTGTGGGCGCCAAGTTTCCGAGAGGAGGTGTGAGAAGAGTGGGTGCCAAGCATCATTAAGATGTGAGGAGGTGATGTGGATTGGTGGCCAAGGCAAGCACAAATCAGCCGGCCTTTAATGATGTAGATTGGCGGCCAAGTAGCACATGTCTTCTTTGATGATCCAAACTTGGCGGCCAACGATTTGCGTTGGGTGTTGAGGAGTGGCGGCCAAGCAACTTCCCAAGTGGGCTTTGGATATTTCTCTTGATGTTGGGCTTCGGGCCTATTAAGGTTCTCATTCGGGCCAAGCGCTTGGAGGCACACTAACACTTGACTAGGTGGGTTGTGTGGGGCGTGGGCCAAATGGGCCCGAAGTTGTTCTTGCAACATTCTAGCGCGTCGCCTAGTCAAGGCCCCGGGATGGTGGTTTAGTTCCTTAGCCATGGTCGACCGTGTGGCGGGTCGTGCCCGTCCTATGTGCGGGTGGCTTCGGGAGTGCCTCGGAGAGGCACCGGCCTGCGCCTCGGGCCGCGCCTTAACGCCGCCCGCGGGGTGCCTTGTGGAGGCACCGGGCGCATCGGTGCCACTTGCGGGGTGAGGCCCCGAAGGGGCACCGGGAGGCACCGGGGCGCCGGTGCCTTGATGTGGGCCGGGAGGCACTGTGGCGTTGGTGCCTTGTGGTGAGCCGAGAGGCACCATGGCGTCGGTGCCTTGATGTGAACCGGGCGCGATCACATCATCCTCCCCCAGTTGAGAAGGATTCGTCCTCGAATCTTCTTTGTCGAGCGCAACGCCCGCGCACACAATCGCGATTGGTGTCCTCCGCGTGGCTCGATGGACGGATTTTATGTAGGCGAACTCTGTGAAAGCTAGGCATTTTTCCCACCTGCGCAAGTTAGTCTGCAAAAAATAATGAAGTAAGGCACCCAAGGTTCTATTAAAAACCTCGATTTGTCCATTCGTGAGTTTAGAGTCGACAAGGAGTGACCGTCCATCAAGGGGAATTAGGCACGTCGGCCTCTCTTGGATAGCTCGGTTCACCTCCTTTCCCCAAGCTATCATAAGATGTTTGGAACTGCCTTCACAGGCCTTAAGCTCCATTTTCCTTTTGACACTCTTCTGTCTTAGCTCTCTCGCCTCCTGGTCGGTGATTACTTCATGAGGAGCTAAGGGATGCAAGGTGAACTTCTTGCCATCCCTATGGAAGATGTACTCGTTGGTAACCCCTTGGTGAATAACAGCTCGGTCATATTGCCAGGGTCGGCCCAAGAGTAAATGGCAGGCAGTCATAGAGACAACGTCGCATAGGACCTCATCATCATAAGGCCCGATGGCGAACTTAATCAAGGCTTGCTCCTTGACCATCACAGGTGCATCAGAGTTAAGCCAATGTAGTGAATAATGGACCTTGCGCGGTGTCGTCTTGAGGTTAAATCGAGAGACCACCTCAGTATCGATTAAGTTGCTACAAGATCCTCCATCTATGATAACACTACACACTTTGCCTTGGATAAAGCATCGTGTGTGGAAGATGTGTTCCCGTTGTGAAGGCACCAAGGGCCGTTCATTAGTGAAGAGAGCTCGTTGAACAACAAAGCACTCACCACTAACGGCGGGTACGTCTATTTCCTCCTCGGTTTCGCTTTGCTCTAACTCCTCTTCGGACTCACAGTCACCGGCTTGGTTGAGGAGCACTTGTTTTTGGTTAGGGCAATCGCGAGCAAAATGGCCCCGCCGCAAGCACCTGAAGCATTGGAGGTCAAGGGCACGAGCATTGGCGCCATCCTTGGGCGTGGCAGGGGCAGGCGTGGTGTCCCGCCTAGCCGGAGGAGCGCCAGCTTCGGATTTCGGCTCCTTGGCCTCACTCCTCTTAGGTGGTGGGTTAGAACTTGACGATCCTGAGCTCCATGTTCGGCCACTCCCACCACTACGCCGTTTTTGCAAGTTTTGGTACACTTGGTTAGTGTAGTGGAGGACGTCCGCAATGGAGGCGTCTGCACCAAAATGCTGCATCTCCACATAAGCGGCCACTTCTAAGTTCAGGCCCCCGAAGAATTTGGATATAATATATCGTTCCGGAAACCGAACTCAGGATCGGAAGACTAGTTGCCGCAGCTCCTTATAATATTCATCAGGGTTGCGGGCCCCTTGCTTAATCCGCTCCAATTTAACTTGGATGCGGTCAAGATAATCCTCGGGCACAAACCGGTCACGCATGGCCCGCTTAAGCTGGCCCCATGTGCGAATGGGGTCCTCGCCTTGATACGCCCGATCCTCTTTCTCTTCTTGCCACCATGAGTAGGCAAAATCGGTGAAGCGAATGGTGGCAATCGCCACTCGTTGGCGATCCGGGTAGTCGTAATATTCAAAGACCGCCTCGGTCTTAGCCTCCCAATCAAGGTAGGCCTCAACATCCGAGGTCCCGGCAAAAGGTTCCACCGTGAGTTTAATTCCGTGGTGGTGGTCCCTTTGCTGATCCATAGGAGGGTTAGGACCGTGTTCATGCACCCGGTCTCGGGCCCGGATCTCATCCCGCGGCGCGAAGGGGTCCGGAAGGTTGCGCCGGGGTCCGATGGGCGCCGCGAGCGGCCCTCGAGGTTGTCGGTGCCGGGGCTACCGCTCCTCATGGTCTTGAGAGACAGCCGGTGGCCTCCGAGGGGGAGGGAGAATAGCCTCCAAACTCAGAGACTCGTCCTTCGGGAGGACGGGCTTCTTTTGCTCCAGGGCCTCATGATGAGTCCCCGAATATTGACCCTCCTCGAAATGAGGGCTCGGTGATCGCTCATGCCGCGGAGACATGCTAAGGCGTTGCTCGATCTTATCATCCATGGCCCGGAGCAGCTCGTCACGGGACTTCTCATAAGTTTCCCGAACGTCTGCTCGGGCATCCTCTCGGACCTCTCGTAGGAGGCCGCGTAGCACCTTCCAAGAGAAGGTGTTGTCCGCTTCCTCCTCGTCGCCGGGGAGATTCTTGTTCTTCGGCGGGTCCTGCGACATGATTAAATAAACAAACATGGAACTCGGTGAACATTAGCTAAATCCAACGACCCACTTGTGTTTGACTCGAAATTTTTTTTTTTTGTGTTCTTTTCTTTTCTTTAGAAAGCGATCATATGAGGAGGACTGACTCGTGTTTGGACTCGATTTTGTGTGGCTCTCAAACTCGCACCCTCAACTTAGGGTCGTTTACTTCGCCACCAAAGATCCTTAGCACAACGCTTTCCTCCACTTGCTCGAGAGTGAGCGACACCAGCGGGTAATCAGAACAAGCGACCCGAGCTTGTGGGCGAGTGTTTACTAGCCCCACAAGTCGTGAATCCAGTTGCTCGGGGCTAGGGTTAATTCAAGACAAGGTGGTTAAAAACGTGTCTTGGCTTAACCTCTTCGAGATTGGTTCGTTCGACTTCCTTCGCAATTTTTTTTTAATAAGAAGCAACTAGAGATACTATCTCCCTTTCGTTCTCTTCCCTCGTTTGGGGAAGTACTACTTCCTCTTTTTTTTTTTTTTGAACAAGAGTTACTAACTCTTATTATGTTCTTTCGTTAACCAAGAGAAAGGTTTTCTTCTCTTTGATTTTTTTTTTAACAAGACGAGCGCACCTTAAGATTTGTGCTTCGTCGAGATCAAGCTTCCGAAGGTCGAAGCAAAAGGGGTCAGCCAAGACAAAGGGCTCGACAATAGGTTTGGCAACAAAGGGATAAGGCTCGTTTTTTTTTTTGAAGAGATTGAAATCGGACAAGGTGAGGGAGAGAAGAAAAACGAGGCTAGCTTGGGGTAGGTCAAGAAAAAGGTTTCGAGCAATTGAAAATCTGACTCGTAGGGTAGTAATTCGTACCCCCACAACTTGAGAAACTCAAGCCGACAGGCTCTGATACCAGATGATGTGATCTCACTTCCAGGATCGGTCGAATCTCGGGTTCGACTGAGCTTATGTGGAGGCGTTCTTGTTTTAAAGGTGTAAGGAACACAAGCTTGGTTCTTGTATTGAAAAAGGTGGCGTTTTGTTTGAGTTACAAACTGAAGGGTAATCGTTTTTGTGGGACAACGAAATGGAAAAGGAGAACAAGAAATCAAACTAAAGAAACGAGAGCTAGAAGCCAACGAGGTGTAGGTTCCCTCGGCCCCTTTCTCCCTTGAGGAGAAGAGACCGAAAGAGTAAGGGCTTAAAGCTCTCTTTACTCAATTTCAATCTAAGCAAAATGGGAGGCCCTCCTTGTGTTTATATAGGGACGAGAGGAGGGAGAGGCGGCCAACTTTGTGTGGACGCCAAGATTGAAGAGGAGGTGGCGTGGATTGGCGGCCAAGGCACACTTCTTGGAGTGGGCGCCAAGTTCTTGTAAGGAGGTGAAGAAGAGTGGCGTCCAAGGCAAGGAGATTCAGCCGTCTTTAATGTTGTTCCTTGGCGGCCAAGCTAAGGCTTTTAATGCATTGTAGAGGCAAACTTGGCGGCCAAGGAAGGAGGTTAATGTGGCAGCCAAGCCTCCTTCAAGATGGGCTTGGGTCGTCCCTCTTCGTGATGGGCTTCGGGCTTCGCGGAGCTCTTGCTTGGGCCGAGTATGTGGAGACTCAAAATCGCATCTCCGGGCCGGTTTGTGAAGTGTAAGACATGGCCAAATGAGCCCGGAGTTGCTCTTGTAAGGCCTTAGCCCGTCGCCTCGTTATAGGCCCGGGAATGTGATTCGCCTCCTTGGAAGAGACCGACCTTGTAACGGGTCGCGTACGACCCTTAATCGGATGCCCTAGAGAAGCACCGGGCCGTGCCTCGGTATCGTTGGCACCGGGAGGCACCGGAGCGTCGGTGCCTTGCGGCGTCCCGAGAGGCACCGCGGAGTCGGTGCCTTGCTGGGCACCGGGAGGCACCCGGGTGTCGGTGCCTCGAGGCACGGCGTGAGGCACCGGGGCGTCGGTGCCTTCATGGAGCACGGGAGGCACCGGGGCATCGGTGGTGGGGTGCCTTGACGAGGCACCGGCGTTGGCGACATCGGATGCGGGGTGCCTCGAGGAGGCACCGGCGTCAGCGGCGTCGGGTGCGGGGTGCCCCGAAGAGGCACCGAGCCGTATTTCCTTGCCATTTGCAGGGTGCCCCGTGGAAGCACCGGGCGGTGCCTCGAATCCATGATGTGAGCCAGGCAGAATCACATCATCCTCCCCCAGTTGAGAAGGATTCGACCTCGAATCCCTTTGGCCTATAGGATAAGCACACGAAGACCATAGAGATAATATATGCAATATAAAAGATATACGCAAAACATAATCCCCAAGTTCAAGATGATATGACATTCTACTTGCATTAGCCCGACCACTTTTCTTTTTCAACCTATATCGATTCAGATCAATCAAGTTTTTAGATTGATAAAGCAATAGGTTTGGCAACAAAGGGATGATGTGATTTGCCTTAGGATCGGACTCGATTCTGGCTCGTGGGAGTTCTTGGACTATCTTGAAGCGAGTTGGACGAGGGCTCTTCCTCAAACTTGCGGATTTTGAGTGAAAATGCAACATTTCAGACGTGTGGGAATTTTTATTTATGTGGGATAAGTAGTCGAGCCCTCCCTTCGGTCCACTCACCGAGAGGGAACGACTAAGGGATACAAGGGATGCGGAACCGAACCCTAACAACCCGAGCGGCCCTAAGGATAAGTAGGCAAACACACTTGGCGATGAGCCAAGTATGGACGCCTAAGGAAGGCTAGGCTAGGCTCGAGTCTCACGAGCCATGCCTCCCTCCGAGCCTTCAGTCGCCCGAAAACCATGGTGTTTGTGAAAAATAAGAATGGCTAGGCCAAGGTTCGATTCTCACGAACCATAGCCCGCCATCCGGCCCTCGAGTCTCACGAGAGCCCTACGGCTTGAGTCCCACAAGCCGGGGAAGCCCAAAACACAGAACGGGACAAAAAAGTCTCTCAAGTTCAAGGTTCAAGCTTTTTCTTTTCTTTAGAAAGCGATCATATGAGGAGGAAAGCGTTGTGCACAGAAGGTCTCCCTGGAGCATCAAACGGATGAGGTCTAAAAGACCTAAATTAGATGAAAGAGGGACACTAGACGCATAACGGAAATAACCAACAATATAGTCGGCAATAGAATTCCCTCCCCCCCCCCCCGGTGAATGTGGGAGATCCTTCAACTCTGAAAGCAGTCTAGCATCTGGGGATATCCGCTCTGATTTGCTCAATCTCCCACGAGTAATGCCAGTCACCGAGAACTGTGTTGGTCAATTGTAAATTTTCACCCTCAATCGTGATATGGGGAATGCCACGTTGGATGGCTTCGAGAATCCCCCAACGTAGAGCGATGGCTTCGGTGCGAAGAGTTGAGTGTCTCCCAATGAGTCCCCCGTCAGTGAAGAGAGGCAAGCCTAAGTGGTCCCGGAGGATGAAATTGATCGTACAGACGCCTTCAGAGTTGACAGCACCATCAAAATTTAGCTTAACTTGGTTCTGTTTAGGTTTTTCCCATACCGTTTTAGCCTTTTCTCTTTGTGTTTTCCTATCCGTATCAGTCTGGTTGGAGCTCTGATCTCACGGGTATTTGTGTTTTTTCCAACCTCACAATAGGTTCTTTAGGAATTCGCAAATGTTGTTTTGGCTATGATGTGTATGATTTCTGTTCATGTCAACTGATTTCATGTTTCTGAAATACCAAATGGACCACCAGACACACAGAGCCATTCCATTTTCTCCTTGGCGTTTTGGGATTTAATCAAGAGCATTACATGGGTTTTTTTTTATTATCCATATCAATTTGTTCAACTATTCAACTCGATCGTATTCACACTCATTGTTCTCAACACTCTTATCGTGGGTGGACATTTTAGCAAAATGTGGGGTCTTATCGTGGGTGGACATTTTAGCAAAATGTGGGGAATGTCCTCGTTTTGCTCATCACACCAGACACAACCCTATGTGGTTATCACACGAGACTCATTGTTGATTGGCTTCTCTTATATCCTCTCGGGTTATTAAATTTGTTTATTTTTAACTCATCAAAGAAAAGTGTTGTTTACTCAACCAAAAAAAACAGTGTTGTTTTGCACGTGCTTAATCATCTTCCTTTTTACATTGTACATATAATTTTTTTAATCAGATTTTGCATTGTGTATTGTGGTTTGTTAAATGTTTGAACTCGATCTACAAATTAAAGATCCTAAGCATTTCAAAAAATCAATAAATTCTAAATAAATTAATAAATAAATAGCCAAAAAAGGAGCACTGAATCATTCTTCCTAGAAACAAGTATCGAAAATGAAAGAGCAAAACGAATTCTTTGGTTGGAAGATGAAGGGGAGGTGTCAGATTGTTTTCCGCTAACGAGTTTCTCTCTGTTGTTGCCACGACTGGTTCCCTTCCCTTTCCTCTTCTTCTATATATGAATCTTTTCATTTCTGTTTTTCTCTTACAGTAAATTCTCACATTACACGCGCCCAATTATTACAAGGTAAATTCATCGTCTTACAGTAAATTTATGCACCAGGATCATCACAGCCTCATTTTGTTAGCACACCAACTGTTTGTTGTTTTGCCTGACCCAAATTTCATTTCGGCTTATGTCTCTCTTTTGGATTTTCTGACGTCTCTTTTTGTGTATGATTTCGATTCAAACGATCTATTGTGATATAATGTGAAATTTGTTGTTTGCAAAATGCTAGAAATGAGTCAAGACATGGAGGGAACCCCATCGCCTAGTCGCCCTGTCAAACTTAATGAGAGGATTCTTTCGTCCATGTCCAAGAGATCGGTTGCTGCGCACCCATGGCATGATCTTGATATTGGTCAGTCATCAAACATGTGCATTCATTTGCTGTCTCTGAACATGAAGAATTAACTGTAATCCGTAAAACTAATTGCATACATTATGTATACAATGTGCAGGCTCTGAATCCCCCAAGATTTGCAACTGTGTAAGTAACCCACATTGCAGAAAAAAACTTCCTACAACAAGTGATTCTGAAAACAAGAAAACTCCCAATTTAGTTCACAACATGACATTGATTTTTGGTTCACTTTTGGCATGAAAGGTCATTGAGATTACAAAGGGAAGTAAGGTGAAATATGAGCTTGACAAGAAGACAGGGATGATTAAGGTAACCAAATTTATGATGCTATCAAATCTACAAAATAAAGAAATCATGTTGTCAATTTGAATGCCCAACATCGCATAATGTTTGGCTCCTTTCGCTAAACTTGTAGGTTGACCGTATCTTGTATTCTTCTGTGGTGTATCCTCACAACTACGGGTTCATCCCACGCACCCTTTGTGACGACAACGATCCCATGGATGTTCTAGTCCTCATGCAGGTAGCATTCTTCACATTAATTCAATGCAAGACGATGCATTATATGTGTGGTTTGATCCAAACTCGCAATGGCCTTATAAACAGGAACCCGTGGTCCCTGGATGCTATCTGAGGATGAAGCCCATTGGCCTGATGCCTATGATTGATCAGGTGACATTAACTTTCACAAGAAAGTCCCATTTTCTCTGCCATGACAACAATTGTACTTATTAAGCCACTTTTATTGAAACTAGGGAGAGACAGATGATAAGATTATTGCAGTATGCGCTGACGATCCCGAGTACAAGTTCTACAATGACATCAAGGAACTTCCTCCTCATCGCCTAGCTGAGATCCGTCGTTTCTTCGAAGATTGTATCCTTTTTCTTTAGTACATATAAACTCTTATCTTATATTCTGTTTTTGGCCTGCAATTGCAAAGCATAGATTTGCAGAATTTAGAGAACCTTAACAAGAAATACAGACAAGAAGAATGAGAACAAGGAAGTTGCTGTAAACGACTTCATGCCATCAAATCATGCCATTGACGCTATCCAACATTCATCGTGAGCCAATCCTTTTTTTTTGAGATCAAGAAGAGTTGGTGACCATTTTAATAGATTATCTTATGATCTGATTTTGTTTTTGTTTTTTGATGTTTTGCAGGGATCTTTACAATGAATACATCGAACACTCCCTAAAGGGGTAGAGTTATCAGCTCTACAATCCAGCTAATACTAAAAATAAATATACCAAAATTTTCAGCCAGATGTCCTGATTATATTCTATAAATTAAGTTTTATTTTTTAATAGTAATATTTTCTACAAGATCTTGTTTATGCCTACCACATTTTGCGCTGCACAACAGCATGGAATCTGATAGTGATACATCTTGTGTTACTTGTTAAGTGTTATTTGTATGGATTCGTTCTTCCTTCATTTTTGTACTTGTTTATGTCTACCACATTTTGTACGTGTTAAGTGTTAATGAGAGATGTCAGAGCATGCTTGCTCTGAAAGAACCTGTAAGAAGTGATATTACCAATGAGATTAACTAGCGATCGCTATTAGTTATTAATAAACACATATTATATCAATATCACGGTATCAGATATCAAATATGAGTGTTAGTACACAAAATACGTCGGTGTACAGGTTTCAACTCCTTCTTTAATGTTCTTCTTCTCCAAGCCTCTTCACCTTCAATGACCTGCAAAACAATGGACCTCGGGGCGAGCGACCCCTAATCCACCTCCGATGCTTAAGTCAGTTAGGGCAATGTCGATTAAAGGCGTCAGGCAGAGCGATAGCTTAGAAGTTACCAGGCACATGGCGAATGCATGTGTATTTATAGAGGAAGGGGACAGGAGAAGGGGGTCGCGCCCCTAGGGCCGGTCGAGCCTGCTAGGGTTAGGGCGGATAGCTTGCTCCCCAAGTCAACCGATATCTTATCTTATCCTATCTAAGGATAAGATCTTTCTCCATAAATATTATCTTAATCTAGAGTAACTACCCTAATAAAGGATAAAGCAAAATAAATATGGATAAGCAAATTAAATAAGATAAGGAAATAAATAATATATGCTAACTAATTGATGTCGGAATCATGCTTGCCTACAATGCCCCTTCCGGGGCCCATATACTCGTGTACCAAGTACTATCCCGTGTATAGGGACCGGAGCTCAAGCGGTGAGTGGCCATGCAGATTAGGTGCTCTTATTCATACATTCATACATTCATATACTCGTATATTCGTATATTCGTATATTCATATATTCGTATATTCGTACATCCGTATGCCATGAATACGGGATCCGTGCAACTCCTACGCAAACGTCGCGTAAGGCCTTCGTCTACCAATGGCTCGGGCTTAACCCCTTCAAGTACTTGATTCTAGTATTGCAAAACAAGAAAACTCGAGGATAAAAACGACAAAACTTTTCCGCGCGGATTTAAAAACAAAACGTGTTTGAAATGTCAATTAGTTGGAAAACAAAAGAGGTGGACCCTTGGCAATACGTCGAATAGTACTTGAATCATTGGTAGAACTTCTTTTTCGTAGTGATGTTTTAAGTGCAAAGCACAAGCCCATATGCCCCCTGTCCTAATACCGCAGCCACAACACATGGGCCCTTCCGAGCCCTGCCATTATCGGGATGCGCTCCCCATGGCCAATCGAGGCATCGCATTGCCAACTCGGAAGGTTCGTGGCCCTCGTGGGTGTGCGCACCGCACCATAACCTGCTTAGTGGCGCTCCGTAGGATGCTCGGCATATCTTAGCGGTTTCCCACTGCACCTACCGCGCTCGCGGTGTGCCGCTCGCGCTCGCGGTTCGTTCCGTAGGACTAATCAAGGCTCTTTGAGGGTTCCCCGCGCCCGCGGCTCCCGGTCCCGCGCTCGCGGTTCTTGCGGCCGAATTCGAACCAATAGGGTGTCTTGGGATGGAGTCGGTCAAGGCCGGTCTTTTGATGTCGGCTCTGGGCACGTATGTTGATGTCATACTGCCCCCGCACGACTAACCGTTGAGCGACTCTTCCGGAGAGGTCCGATTTTGACAGCAGAGATCGGAATGGGTAAGCGGTTACCACAGGGGTCGGATGCTCCCACCACGTAAGCCTTGGTGTCCTTATTTCGTTGTGGGCACACCGTCGTTCTTGGGAGGGTGCTCGGAACCCGCAATTTCTCAATGAAAGCAATCTCTTTCATTGGAGGGTCGATTGTCCCTTCGCATGGGACATACCCCTTTTCGTACCCAGGTTCGTACCCGATTTCGAGCCAATTGGAGCGAGTTTCCAGCATTGGCTCCTGAAGACGAAAAATAGTGCGCTCCTTAAGCTTTCCGAGACATCTTGAATCGTCCCGATCAGGACGACTGTAGCTCACGAACGAGCCTGCGCAACGCAGTAGGGCGTTGCTGTCATCTAAAGAGAGAACTCGTAGGTGGTTTCTTCAGCTTTCCAGAGATATAAAGCTCGCGATCTCTCGACGTCTCTAACTCCCGAACGAGGGGCTAGAAGCAGGCTTCCCTGTTCTGCGCTTTCTGCAGGACAGCAGCCTTCGGACGTCCTTTTGACCCCCTTCGAGAGAGTTTCCTGGAATGACATCTAAAGATGGCTTGCAGATCTTTTCTTTTTCTTTCTGTTGATATATGGATCGTCCGATTCCGATAAGCGTAGCTGCCGGACGACTGATCGGAAGTTGGCTCATCGATCCTGTCCACAAAATACAGCGCAGTCTTTTGCGACGCGATTTCGACCCGGATGCAGCGAGTTTCTGGTCTTAACGTGTGAACGAGAAACGTAGCATTCGGAGTCTACTTTCTAGCGCTTCTTAAATCATCTCATTCCAATCACTGTGGAGCCTGATCGGACCATTACAGTGTCGGAGGTTCTGCCTTGCCCCCGGCGGCCAATCCGCGACCACGGATTCCCTGCCCGCGCCCGCGGATGGTGTGGATAATTCGGGTGGAGCGTTCTGGGGGAAGACCGCGCCCGTGGCCCCTAGACTTGCGCCCACGGCTTGCGCGCAAGGACCAAGTGGAGGGTTCTGAGGAGAAACCGCGCAGGCGGTCCCTCGACCCGCGCCCGCGGGTCGCCCTATCTCCGCGAGGGGATGTCCAGCGACCTTCGGGGCTGCCGCGTGGCTGTCGGCTCGACGGCGTGACCCGGCTTGGTCGGGGTGACTGATCGGACCGACCGCTCGCCCGCCCCGGGCTCCAGCGATCGATTCCGTTTTTGCGAACCGATGGGACGGCGCCGCCCCCACGCGATCCGAGTCTGCGCGTCGTGGATCGATCGGTGGCGTGGAGCGGATCGGGAGCATACCGCGCGCTCATCCGCAGCGAGGGGCCAAGAAATAGGCTCGGTGCGATCGTGGCGGCCCGTTGCGGCTTCGTTGGAGGATGTCGGCTTCACGACAGCGGCCGACGGTACGGGATAATCTCGCTGAGATCTCTAGCGGTGGAGACCTTCGATCAGAGGCCGACGGCATGGTCGTTGTTGCCGGGTTCGTCGGGCGTTGATCCGGCGTCTTCATTCGGCACGGGCCGTTCGGCCGATACGGACGATGATACGTACGCTCGTACATATGTGTATTTACTTAATTGAATTAATTTGGCTAATTAATTCAAGGCGAATTTGCGAATATACCCTTAATAAAGTTTATAATATGAAGAATACCCCAAATTAGGTTAAATGGCGAGGGGACGTTTTTTTGGGCGTTTCTACAAATAAACTTTAATATTATTTATTCTTTCAAATTGAAAAAAATTGATAAATTATTTTCCATAAGAAAATTGGTTTCCACAATCTCGATCGACAACCCTCAACTGAACCGCTGTTATTCCTGCCGATAATCAATGACAATTGAAACTTAAGTGATGCTCTAACAAATACGGAAATGGAGCATGGTAGAACAGAAACCCTAATCTGCAATTGCTTGTCAACCTCGGTCTCCGGATCCGTCATAGTCCGGCCGTGATTATTAACGCTCAACGAAGAGAAGAAGGGGACGAAGAAAACGTCGGTCAATTCCGGATCTGAAACCAGCCTTTCTCTCCTCCGACTCGTACAACAATGAAGCAATCAACCAATACTCAACGCTATGTTGGCTGTTGAGCCCCGCCCGCACCGGCCACGGAGGAAGCGTCTGGGCCGTACCGGAGTCTCGTCGGTGTCAGAGCTCCGGCGGATGATCATCCCAACATTGAACCGCCGAGGGAGGTCGTACATATACACCTTGAGCGGCGCGCGACAGGCTCTGACAGGGCGCGCGGATGAGCGCTTGAAGCCTCCGCCGGCGCTTGAAGCTCCCTATTCCGCCCCTCCGGCCTCGAAGCCTCCCAGCGGGCCGCCACCGCCACAGAACCGAAGCCGCCGGCACAGCTTACAACCCTAACCGCCCCCCGACCCCGTCCTCTGCCTCGTTGCCTCCGATTCTCCATACTCGTTCTTTTTTTCTCATTAATTTTTAAATGGGACAAAATATAAAACCATTAATTCCTTAAAAAAAATTTAAAATTGGGGTATAGGTGCCAATTTTTTAAAACTTGGGTATTTTTGTTATTACAAACATTTTTAAGGGTATGGGCTGCTAAAAACACTTAATTCAAATCATCACGATCTTGGTGTGCAATTAACCGAGGTTGATTTGCGTTGGTTCCCTACGTATGCTCATACATAGGTCCTCCGTTATATACACGCGGTTGTGATTAGGGTTGCCCCCAATCTAGGGTTTTCATTGGATTGATAATCAACAATGATTTTTGATTAGGGCAACCCCTTGAATCAACAATCCAAAGCAATCCTTGAATCGGGACGCTCTATGGATTGATAATCCAGGGTCCGACTCAGCGATGCGCACCACCGAATCCCGAACTTGACTAGTTGATTCAGACCTTACAATGCTATGACTCGCGATTTCGTCGCCTGACTCGAGTCCCCATAGGTCTGTGCAATGAACAGACGCGCTTGCAAAGGGGATTATGTCAAGGATTGAGTCGGATCCAGGCAAGGCGCCTTGCCCGGATCGCGATGCGGTCTATCATCCCGAGCGAGTATCGGGTTCAACGCGCGTTGGGATTCGTTCTCCGAGCGAATTTCGGAGTTCGCACGTTCTGACCTCAATCAATGGTCGCGGGCGACGGACCCGCGGTTGCGGGTGGCAATCCACGGTCGCGGGTTGTGAAGCCGCGGTCGCGGCTCTGGGGCTGCCGAAAGCGAATCGCGCGATTCGCCTGGCGCGATTGCCCCAAGGTTGTCTCGCCGGTTCGTCCGGCGGCTGTCTCGATCCGGGCTCGTGGATCGACAATCCATAACCTTCTCGGATCGGTTCTCGTAGGAGGATAGAGATGAAGGTCGAGAACCTAGTTCGTCGCTCTTTCTCACAGACGGCGCCAAATGTTAGTACACAAAATATGTCGGTGTACAGGTTTCAACTCCTTCTTCAATGTTCTTCTTCTCCAAGCTTCTTCACCTTCAATGACCTGCAAAACAATGGACCTAGGGGCGAGCGACCCCTAATCCACCTCCGATGCTTAAGTCAGTTAGGGCAATGTCGATTAAAGGCGTCAGGCAGAGCGATAGCTTAGAAGTTACCAGGCACATGGCGAATGCATGTGTATTTATTGAGGAAGGGGACAGGAGAAGGGGGTCGCGCCCCTAGGGCCGGTCGAGCCTGCTAGGGTTAGGGCGGATAGCTTGCTCCCCAAGTCAACCGATATTTTATCCTATCTAAGGATAAGATCTTCCTCCATAAATATTATCCTAATCTAGAGTAACTACCCTAATAAAGAATAAAGCAGAATAAATATGGATAAGCATAATAAATAAGATAAGGAAATAAATAATATATGCTAACTACTTGATGTCGGAATCATGCCCGCCTACAATGAGCATGTATATGAGTCATATTGGTACTCATAAACCAATTTCTACCCTAATACTTAATAGATCTCATATCTTTGGTTGTGATACCAAACGAGTCCGTGAAATTTCCTGAACATGTAAAAGAGGGGCAACCCATTCATTCTTTGATGGGCCGTGCTTAGATGGGTGACATGTCGGATAAATTTAGTCACTTAATATATAAGGTCGGGATTCACCATTTAACCCAAAAGGGTAAGCCAATTGGTAAAGTTTCACCTCCCCTTATATACTAGTTATATTGTGGCATTATTATCTAACAACTTTTGAATGAAAAGACCATTCAATGGAGCTAGCTCACAGTAGTATAGAGGCCACTGGTTTGGGATTTGTATTGCACACAAAATTAGGGTTTGATACATCAGTCAAAGCTTAAATACTAGGTGGAGACACAGCTCCTTTCCAAGAGGAAATAAAACGAAGCGTTTGGAATAAAAGCAAAAGGAGAGCTACAGCACAAACAGACAAAGAAAATAGTGGGCCTCTAAGATAGCTTGGTTTTTGCCTTTTGGTTAAAGCTCCTTGAATTGCCTTTTGGTTACAGCTCAGCTTGGTGGTGTTGATAGCCCCCCTCAAGCTGGAGTAGGGGAATTCGTGACCATACCCAGCTTGGTGAGGAGATTCTGGTGATGTGAGGACGGTAGAATTTTAGTCAAAACATCAGCAAGTTGATTTGTGGTTGGCAAGTATGAAAGCTCCAGGAGACCATCCATCACTTTCTCTCTTGTAAAATGGCAGTCAATTTCCAAATGTTTGATTCGTTCGTGGAAGACCGGGTTCTTTGCGATGTGAATCGCAGACCTGTTGTCACAATGAAGTGTAACTGGCTTTAACTCAGTCTCTCCAAGTTCCTGTAAGATGTTAACCTGCCACGTGACTTCTGCTGCAGCCTGTGACATGGCACGATACTCTGCCTCGGAAGAACTTCGAGAGACCGTTGCTTGCTTCTTTGATCTCCAAGCAATTGGATTCGAGCCGTGCAAAACCACATATCCTGTAACTGATCGTCTAGTTGTGGGACATCCAGCCCAATCTGAGTCGGCAAAAGCCTGCAGTTTGACTGAGTTTCCTGGACGAAAAATGATGCCAAAGTGAGAAGTTCCTTTGACATAGCATATGAGATGAAGGAGAGCTTCCATATGAGAAGTTTTCGGCTTCTGGAGGAACTGACTGAGGATCTGAACAGCAAAGGATATGTCAGGCCTTGTGTTGGTTAAGTAACTCAATTTCCCCACTAAACTTCTGTAGATGAAGGGATCGGTAATCGGATCACCAGCTCCCTCATCGGTCAATTTATAGTTCAGTGGAAGAGGAGTTGCTCGAGTTTTGAGATGTGCAACATCAGCATCATGAATGATGTCGTTAGCAAATTTTTGCTGACAGAGAATAAGAGAATCCAAGTGGTAATTGGCCTCCATTCCAAGAAAATAGTTCAACCGGCCTAAATCCTTGATGTTGAATAAAGAATTAAGTGTCTGCTTTAAGGAATCAATAGTGCCCAGATCAGAACCTGTAATTAGTATGTCGTCGACATACACGGCAATCACTGTCATGCTCTTTTCTGTGTGTTGAAAGAACAACGAGGAGTCATATTTGGACTGAACAAAATTGAGGTTAATCAAAGTAGTTGCAAGCTTGTGGAACCATTGTCGTGAGGCTTGCTTGAGCCCATAAAGACTCTTCTGTAAAAGGCACACTTTGTTCTCTGGATTGTGGATGCCCTCGGGCATTCGCATATAAACTTCCTCCATTAACTCGCCGTGTAGGAAAGCATTTTTCACGTCGAGTTGAAAGATTTTCCAGCCTCTATGCAAAGATAATGAGATAAGTGCTCTAATGGTGTTCATCCTCACAACCGGTGAGAAAGTCTCCTCAAAATCTAATCCGTATTGTTGAGTATAACCCTTTGCCACTAACCGAGCTTTGTGCCTCTCTAAGGAACCATCGGCCTTGAGTTTGATTTTGTACACCCAACGACAGCCTATGGCCTTCTTTCCTGCAGGTAAACTAACAACAGTCCATGTATGGTTAGCTTGTAAAGCCTTTAATTCCCTATTCATAGCTTCAATCCATTTTGGGTCTTTTGATGCATGGAGAAAGTTTTTAGGTTCTTTGTAGGTTAGGTGTGGCTGGGCAGAACAAGCAATGGGGGCAAAAAGAGAAGTTGCAAAACCATTCATCAAGGGAAATTGAGAAACAGCTTCTGCATAGTGACATATGTAATCTTGCAAATATGAAGGTTGATGATGGGATCTTTGAGATCGTCTAGGCTGAATAATTGGAGATGAATGAGAAGAAGTGGATTGAGAATGTTGTTCAGGGAAATCATCTTGGTTAGAGCCTTGAGGGGTTGGTGAAATAACATCATCTAAAGACGATGGCAAGTAATGCAAGGGGTCTGGAGAAGGACTTCCTGGGCTGTCAGGGTTCAAGGGAGTGACATCAGGATAGAAGAAAGAATCAAAGGTGGCTGTGGGTAAAGGTGTTTCATTTGAGGATGGTTTGGTTTTTGGTAGGTGTAAAGGGAAAACCATTTCTTCAAACACCACATCTCTCGAAACAAAGATTTTATGTGTAGCTAAATCCATAACTTTGTACCCCTTTGTGCCATGTGGATAACCTAGGAAGATACAAGGTGCACTTCTTGGGTCAAATTTGGTTCTCTGTCTTTTGAGAGTGGAAACAAAACAAAGGCAACCGAAGGGTTTAAGGTGAGTATAGGATGGAGGGTGATTATAGAGTTTTTCATATGGGGTAGAGAAGTTTAGACTAGATAACGGGAAGCGATTTATGAGGTAGGTGGCGGTGAGGACACATTCACCCCAATATGATGGTGGTAGGTTGGATTGGAAATAAAGGGCATGGACTGTTTCGAGAAGATGCTGATGTTTTCTCTCGACCACTCCGTTTTGCTGCGGAGTCTCAACGCAGGTGGTTTGGTGAGAGATGCCAGTTTGATCAAAGAAATTGTTGAATTCATGATTACAAAACTCTCCCCCGTTATCTGTTCTAATTGTTTTCACCGGTTTTCCAAATTGTTTTTCAACATAGGTAACAAAGTTTTTGAACACAAAAAAGGTTTGGTCTTTGCTAGTTAGGAGATGGGTCCATGTCGTTCTTGTAAAATCATCAACAATTGTTAAGAAAAATCTAAATCCATTATAGGTAGTGGTTTGGTATGGCCCCCAAAGGTCTGCATGTAGGAGTTGAAAAGGATATGTTGACTTAATGTAGCTGGTGGGAAACGAGGTTCTTTGTTGCCTCGCTTTAGGACAAATAGAACAAACCAAATGCCTTTTGGAATAAACTGAGTTTTTAACACAAGAAAACCGATGCAACTGTTCAAAAGGTACATGGCCAAATCTTAAATGCCAAAGTTCCAATGAGACAGCACTCAAGGACTTAACAAAATATTCAGAAGAAGCTGATTCTGAATTTTCACTACAACTGGCCAAAACAGACTCATTGTTGCTCAGAGAAGAGGTTTCTTGTGGTTCAGAGGCTGGATTTTTGTGGGTGAGGTAGAGGCCCTTGGATAGACTACCAAGAACCCGTGGCACGTTCATTGAAAGGCCCTGAATGAGACATTGAGAAGGAGTGAATAACAGATTAGCATTGAGATCGGAAGCCAATCGATTCACAGAGAGAAGGTTAAAAGTAAACTCAGGCACATGAAGCACGTTTTTTAGCACAATATCAGAATTTAAGCGAATGGATCCAACATTAGCAATCTTTGCTTGTTTATTATTTGGCATGGTTATAAAACTTGGCTTGTTAAAGGGTTCATAGCTGTCGAAAAGGGCAAGGTGAGGACAAATGTGGTGGGTGGCTCCACTATCAATTACCCAAATATGAATATCACCATGAATAGAGAAACAGAAGGACTTACCAGCTAGCATGCAGGACTTGTCGTCCTCTGCGGTAGACCCTCCAAGATGTTGCTTCCCAAGGAGAGCCATCAGTCTGTCATACTGCTCTCGAGTCAAAGACGGAGCCTTGTCTGAGCTTTCCCTTGAACTGTCTTGACTGGATGAAGTGTTTCCCGCAAATTTCTTTTCACGATCCTTGGGGTAACCATTAATCTTGAAACACCTACTGATGGAGTGCCCTGGTATTTTACAGTGTTCACAATAGTAATAAGGTTTCCCTTTCTGATTGTTTCCATTATTGGCGTTGTTGCTGTTGCTCTGTTGTCCACCGTTGTTGCTTTGAGTTCCTCTATGCTGTCCACTCTTTGAATTCAAGTTCTGACCGCTACCCTGATTATAATTGACAGACCCGTTGTGTGGCTTCGGAAAAACGCTCAAAGCAGATGAATCTCCAGTGCTGATCGACCCATTATTGCTGAGCGATCTCTGTTTTTCTTCCTGTAAAGTCATTTGGTAAACCTCTCCAATCGTCGGCGTCGGCTTTCTCATCAAAGCATTAGCTCTTACAGAGGTGTAGCAATCATTCAATCCCACCAGAAATTGGAGCACTTGCTGGCTCAAAATCATCTCGGGTATAGAGTTCAACTTTCCACACGAGGAACATTTGGGCAACTCAACAAGAACAAAGTATTCATCCCAGATCTTCTTAAATTTTGTATAGTAGGATGTAACAGACAGATTTCCTTGAGATATATTGAAAAGCTCCTTCTGTACCTGGTACGTTCTGGCAAGATTGGGCTGACCGAAACGGAGGCGCAGATCTTCCCACACCTCAGCTGCTGTATCACAGTACAAGAGGGTTTCTGCTATGTCCTTTTCGACCGAATGAAGCAGCCAGGAGATGACCATGCTGTTACACCGACTCCACTGCATCTCGTTGTCGGCTCCGGTATCTGGTTTCTTGCAAGCTCCGGTCACAAACTGCAGCTTGTTTTTCGCCTTCAGAGAAACCTCAACTGCTCTCCGCCAATGGTGGTAATTGTTTTCGTTGAGCAACTGAGTGGCCAACACATAGCTTGGGCTGTCCGAGTGATGTAGATAAAGGGGATGATTTGGATCTGAAAAGTTTGTAACGGTCACATCTGACCTTAATGTTTGATTTTCGTTCTCCATTGAGATAATCTTCATGAACAGGAAAAGAGATTAAGGAAAGGGATCGGCTTTTGCTCTGATACCATAACAACTTTTGAATGAAAAGACCATTCAATGGAGCTAGCTCACAGTAGTATAGAGGCCACTGGTTTGGGATTTGTATTGCACACAAAATTAGGGTTTGATACATCAGTCAAAGCTTAAATACTAGGTGGAGACACAGCTCCTTTCCAAGAGGAAATAAAACGAAGCGTTTGGAATAAAAGCAAAAGGAGAGCTACAGCACAAACAGACAAAGAAAATAGTGGGCCTCTAAGATAGCTTGGTTTTTGCCTTTTGGTTAAAGCTCCTTGAATTGCCTTTTGGTTACAGCTCAGCTTGGTGGTGTTGATATTATCCGATGTGGGATTGATTCTCCAACAGACACCCTCTTTTCGCAGCACCTGTGTTAGCCAAATAACCTCTATCGCATTTCAATAGTTGACATCAAACCCAAATGACACTTGTTGGGCATTTGCCACTTGTTAACTACATCCAAAATAGGGGAATGTAAATGGATTTTTAGGGGACGTTAATTTTGGAATTTAGACCGAAAGGTTGATAGTTTTTCAGATTTAATTCGAGAGATTATTACAAAATCCATGCGAACGCAATTTTCATCCTTGGTTGATTATATTCATTTTTCATTAATGCCTCGATTCGGTCCGGAGCCGTCACTTGCAAAATTCAAAAACTATTTCTACCCCAAGCTGTTATTATTACCGTTCCATGTGTGACAATCTTTGGTAGGAGTGGGATAGACTCCAAATTTGAAACTCCCAAACATTTATGGGCACAAATATGCACTGTCACCACCATCAATCAATTGTCGGTACTGAGCTTCAGTGAGTGGCCCAGGTAGTCAATCTGCTCTCTAAAAACGACGTCACTTATGTTATTTAAATGCTCCGTCCACCAAGAAACGACGTCGTTTTTCCCCAGTACAAAGACAGCCCAAAAAAACTCAAGTCTTTTGATCTCCTCCATCTCTTTGCACTTGTTGGGAAAAAAAACCAGAGAACAGAAACAATGAAGCTTGCAATCAATGGATCACCTTTCAAATTGAGCAACAACCCACATTCCAGAAACTTCCCTGACCCCATCCCGAATCTGGCTATCTTCGTTATCATCGCCCTCTTTCTGTTAGGGTTTGGGGTTTCCCTCTTCATTCTGGTGGTGGTCCACAATGCCTTCTTCCTAGTGTCTCTCATCCTCTTCTTCTCACTCGTCTTCGCTTTCCTCTTCTGGCACTCTTTCTCTCGCCGGCGTAGGGCGGCGCTCCGCCTCTTCCTCCGCTCCTTCCCCGACTCCGACCTCAGCACCGCCCCTCTGGGTCAGCTCGTCAAGATCACCGGGGTAATTCCGTAATTAGTTCGGTAATTGAGTGTGTTTGTTGTGTTTAATTGCATCTGGATTACAGCAGCTTAAGATGGCATTGTGTTTCATTGTATTTTTTGCTGTTACAGCTTTACTTGAGCAACAGTTAGTATAGTAGGTGAACTTTCCGGTCCATTTTCGTTTAGAAAGATTGTGTCTTGAGAGTGGTTGATGGTCTAGCTGTGCTCTTTTAGATTGGAGCTTTGATTGCAAACAAATGCATTTGAAAGGTTGTTCCTTGCAAGTGATCAAGAGTTTGCAAGTGGGTAACACTGAATTCTGTATGTTCACCTTCTTAGACTTGTTTTTTATGGCAGCCAGTTACATGTGGAGATGTCAGCTTGGAATCGTCTTACGAAAGGGTGGGTCCGTGTATCTACACATCAACATTGTTGTATGAATGTAAAGAGTTCGGGTCGAGGCTGCCAAATGCAAATGAACTGTGGTTTCTTTGGAGATTAGCCTACTCAGAGGTATGCCAATCTTTTCATCTTGCCATATGTACTTCAGTTTGGTTGTATAAAAAAAAATGAATATTCTATTTGAAGCTCTATTCTTTGAATGGTTGTCAAGGGATGAAAGGGAAACCATGAATAAATCAGCATATATTGTGATGGTGCGTGATTAGTTACAGGTTAGAGGGTCTACACATAAGAAGACAAGTAGCAAGAGCTAGGACATTTTTTGGACTGTTTGAGCTCTTACCATCGGCTCAATTACCGCTTGTTATTTTCGACCTTTAATTTTTAGTACCTGGCTTAGGCAATTTGATTATAGTTGAAGTGATAGAAAGCCTAATAAAGCATTTCAGTTTAGGTACTTGGTCAAAAATGCTTGTTTCCCTCCTTATGCTTGGTAGTTCCTCTTCATCGCCTTTCTTTGATGTTTGGCAGTAAGCTGGTTATGTATAAGTTTTGTTTTGGCTGAGGAGTGAGGACAACATATAACCTGACTCGACTACAGTATCAATACAATTCATGATAATCTGACATATCATATGGCTTCTCAGCAGTACACAGTATTGCTATCCTATCATTTACATTGTTAATATGTTGGCCCCTCTTGTACATTGCCTTGCATTCTTGCTTCTTTATCTGCTATCCGCTTTGGACTCTTGTCAATCAACCTGCTGCATTTTACCCATTGGAACTAGTTTTCAATGAGCTATTGAGGGGAAAATGAACCTGACCTCTTTGACAGAGACTCTGCACAGACTTCTACATATGTGATCAAAAGTCCGGGATTAGGGCGCTGGTAAAAGCTGGCTTCGGCTGTAAAATTACCCCCTTGATAGACGAGAGCACACTCATCAACACTACGACTAAGAACAGTTGCGCCCTTTCTCCAAGTTTGAAGAAATGGCTTGATGAACGATGCCTTATAAAAAACTCGTCGTGTTCAATTCGCCTTGAAGAAGGGTATAATAACACAATGCAATTCAAATCAAATTAGATTTGGTTATCGTTCCATGAGAGTAAGCTTGTTGATTGCATATTCTTGGACAGGTACGTAAAGGAAGGTAGCTTAGTGACAGTGGCGGGAATCTTGCACAGAGAAAACGATGACATATCGATGATTGTTCAGCCTCCAGAGGCTCTCACAACTGGTTGTATATGGAGAAGACTGTTTCTTCCCATGGATTCTGATGGGGTCATTGTTGGAATCCCTGACAACTCCTAGCACTTGAGGACTTGGCTTTTTGTGTGAAATGACCCCAATTTTGGCTTCTGATAAGTGTGGGGTTTAGTCAAGTTAACTTATTAGTGATCCTTGATCCTTTGTTCTGAAAGCATATATATAAGCAGAGCATCATTTTGTAGATAAGTGTTTGGGGGTAATTAGAGGATAATTGTCATTTGTGAGCTGTTAGATAAATTGATGAGAAACAAGGAGCTCATTTCCTTGGTCTAATGCTAATTGAAATTATCTTATTTTGTAAGGTGAATACGCCTTCAATCAAGTGCTAAGAGAAATTAAAAACCCAACATTAACCATGAGAACAAGTTACTATAATCATTGTATTATGCATAATGTACCCAATCAAAGATCTCTACATTTTTCAACCATCAGTCACTAACTCAAAATCACCTGCCTCTTTTGATTCCAATGAAACAGTGATTTTTTTTTATTAATCTTACCATCATCAATGAATCCAGGCATCCAAGCTCCATCTCAGGATCTGGTTTGTCGAATCTCGTGATCAATCGCCTTCTGAAGCCAATCCTCAGCATCCTCCATCATCTCAGGGCTGAGCCTGACCATGAGGACACAAAACTCGGTCTCATTCAACGCGCCATCTCCATCAATATCTCCTTCATTGACCATGGCTTCCGCGTCATCCTGGCTCATTCCTTGCATCCCAAGCAATCCCGCGTTCTTCCTCAGGCTCTCGGGTGTCACGAGCCCCGTGCCTGTGTCAGCAAGAAGCTTGAACCCTCCACAAAGCTCGGCCACGAACGTCTCCACATCGAGCTTCTCCGCCATAACCGGTAGCAAGTCTTCATATTCATGTGAGTCATGCTCCATTCTAACTAACTAACTTCAATTTTTTTCTGGGGTGGGTGGGCAAGTGTGGATCAATATGTTCTAAGAAAAGATCGTTTTATACATGTGCAATGTGAGTTTGTATGATTCGGAGTGGTTTATGATCGGACACGTGTATGGATCATGTGAATACAGAGCCAAGCATATCATAATGTCTTCTTTTAGTTGAGTTGAGAAATGAGAAATGAGAATAGAAAAGGACTATTGATGGGCTTCGAGGAAGGTGACATTGTAGTAGTCATCACAAGAAACAACGGAGTTAGGAATTTTAGCTTCTTAATCGGAGTTTCTTCGAAGCTTCCTTTTGGGGCCATTGATCACAATCCTAATCCATCATGCATTAATAATGATATATAAATAAAAGTATCTTTACAAAGTATACGCAAACCAAGTGTATCTTTACAAAGTTTACAAAGTACACAAGTTTTGTAAAGGTAAATCTCCACTTTCGCCTTCGGGCATTTAGTCAAAACGGTTAAGCCTTCAAGGATAGTACCCAGAGATCACCGGTTCGACTCTCATGGGCAGTGCCCTCAACCAAAAAAAGAAAATCTCTACTTTCGGTATCTTATGGCAAAATCTGTTGATGATCATCATCTCTCATATAACGGGTAAAAGTGAGCTAACTAGTTCTACGAAGATCAAAATAAAAAACTCAAGTATCGGTCAAATTGTGAGTCAGTCTTGCAAACTTAAGTTTGCAGGCGAACAACGAATTTGAATGGCTTTGTTTTCAAGCATTAGGCCTTGACAAGCACCTTTAGCTTGAAACAAGCTACGTACCTTTATTGAATATTAGTGGGAAGGGAGCTTTTCATTCTTAAATTGTAAGTATAAACTTAGATCGAGAGGGTTGATTACGTTTACACTTGAAGCTTTACAAATGAGACTCAAAACACCTTTTGATTCATTTTGAAAACCCAAAGGGAGAAAGTTGGGCTTCTTTACTCGGACTGCTTTGGATGTAGGATTACAACGGCAAGCGGTTCTTTTGGTTCATAGGACTCACTTAGCACAACGACAAAAGAGGGATTTGAACTCGTGACCTAATGGTAATGTTACGGAAAAGATAGATTTGACCTCGTGATCTAATGGTATGCTTGGATGTACCACAGATAACTTTCGTCGAATTGATCAATTAAAGTTATTTTAGACCAGAAGGTATTTGAGAAACCGAAAGGATGTCCAAACAAATGGATCAAATGCAAAGAATGCCGAGTTGGGAAAATACAACATAACGGAATCGAACATGCATGTAGATCATCTTAGGATGGATTTTGCCTAATACAGATGAAATCATAATCATTAGTACCTGTGATCGAACAATATAAGCTTCAAAACAATAAGATTCATCAGCTTGTTTATTCACAACTCACAACTTGCAATCAATTCCATCCCTTCCTTGTTCTCACTTCTACGTATTACCAATCAACACTTAATTATTCTCAATAGATCCATAACAAGATCGAACAGCAAAACAAAGTCAAATATCACAGAGCCTTCCCACCAACCATAAGAACTTAATGTTCATCACCTAACACTAAAAAACTTCTTCAGATATCTTAGACTTTTCAAGAACAAACTTGCCCTCCTTGTACTTATTTAACTTGTCATATGCTTTATAGTACGTCCAACCTAGAGTCTCCCCACAATCAACACAAGTCACATCCGCCACCGTGTGAACCCCCGACGCCAGTTTTCTATCTTCTTTCACCCCCGACACAACATTCTTCGCATTCGAGAACAAGTAAGCTTTCCCCGATGCCGCCTATTTTCACATAACCAATACACAATAAGTAAAAACATGGCGAATCAAGAGATCACAAATCACAACAAAAGAGGCTTACATGGAATCTCCTGGAAACAATGTCGTTGTGCAGTGCAACTTGGCATCTACAAGCAATTCAACAATACAGTTTTTGCTTCGTCAATTCCTCGGTTTCCTCAGGACGGATCGGTTCCGAGAAATACACATGATGATGCACACTTTCTAGCAAGAAAAACAAATATTGCAAAGATCACATCTTGATATTGTGATCACTTCATTTAAGTTATTACTGAGATTGAAATTAAAGAGATTAATATAATATGTTGGCTAGCTACTCACTAGCAATGTCTTGTGTAGGTGGACATAACTTGTACATTAAGAAGCAAATTGTGCCTTCCTTCCACTTGTTCTGATCATCAAGGGCCCTCTGGTATTTCCAGCCAAGGACAGTCTGGCATCCAGAGCAGTGCACGTCAGCAACCACGTGGCTTCCGGTGATGAGCTGTTGCGTCCGTTCTTCACCGAGAGTCACGTTCTTTGCTTGGTAGAACAGGAAGGCTCAATAACGACCGCCGCCCTCCATTTCGGCCTGCATTATTAGTCTGTTACTAGGGAGTTACATACGTAGTTAGATAGAGTGAACTTGGTACGGAAAAATTGATTAACCTTAAAATGAAAATGAGTAGAAACAATATCATCGTGGTCGCACACGATGTTGCCACACCGAAAACAGCCGAAGGATTTCGATTTGGAGAGGTCTGGCTCGATCATCTTTGAGCCTAAGGCTTTGAAAGAGCCTACGGCTTTGATCTGTTTATGCAACCCTAACGAGTAATAAATACTGGTGGAGAGTAGTTTGAATGAGGTTTCAGCAATCCTTAATTACCTGGGTTCGTTGGGATTACGAAAGATTTGGGAGAGATTACCCGAAGAAAAAAATCTTATTTTCGGGTAAAACATACATGTATCTTCAACAAGATTTTTCAATCAAATTCGATCGTATGGGTTTGAGACATTGATGCTGCAAAATCGTAATTTTGACATCAAATTTAGTGAACTAACTAGTCTATACTGTCTATAGTACAAAGCGGAGACAATGTTTTCATAAAAATTTGCGCCACGTGTCATATCTTTAATAAAATAATCAACCGGACCCTTGCGTATATAAAGAAACACTAATCACAATAGAAAGATAAATATATATGATTTGATGATTTTAAAGAACATATCAGTTGGGCCCTCCTTTATACAAATCAGATAGTTAGAATCTCATATAATCTTATCCCGTAGAAAAATGTAAAAAAAATTCCTGAAAATTATGAATTAAGTTTGTACAAACGTTTTATCCCAGAGAAAAATGTAAAAAAAATTCCTGAAAATTATGAATTAAGTTTGTACAAACGTTTTATCCCAGAGAAAAATGTAAAAAAAATTCCTGAAAATTATGAATTAAGTTTGTACAAACGTTTTTTCGTATGGACTTTTTTAGGAACATAAAATTAATGACTTTTTGAATTCGTCCATCGCTAGCATATTTTTTATCATTGGAGAAGATTAGAGTTTTTTTAAAATTTCAAACATTTCCCTATCAATGTTGTTGGTCGGTTTCAATAATGTACCATCTTCCTCTTAAAATTCTTTTTACACGAGGACATATGCCAAACCATGACAACATAATTCTACCCCCTTTTCTTTGTCTTAGTTGATTGTGATAAAATCATCCAAAGCGCTCATGATATAATTTGTTAATTGGTAAGTATTTTGTTAATTTTGAATGATTTCACCAATATAATAAGTTCTTTCCTAATAATTCAAATAATATAAAGCATTAAGATAAGTTTTAAAAGATTTAAAGAAAATTAGAATTAAGTTGACAATCACATATATCATGCCATAGATGTAGAGAAGAAAAATACATATAGCCAAAATAAATAGCATGTATTCAACCAAAAAAAAACAAAAAAAAACTTGTATGCATCGTTATCGGACCATATATAGATATAAGGTCAATAGCATTAAAATAAGTTGTAAAATAGAAATAATTAAGTTTTCATATATTCAACCATTTTTAAATTAATAGAAAAAACCAATATACAGTTATATATTTCCCAATATATATTATTTGGATAGTTAAGTTTTTATATCCCACCACCGATTTTTTAATAATCAATTTTTTTTAATTACTAGCTTTACCCGTCGAAGATAAAATCATTACATAATATTGAAGATAAAATCTTGTAATAGTCTTTGAAGTCATATCTATATCTATATCTAAAGGACTAATTTCTATTTAACAATATACATATGCTATTTCCTATCGAAGAAGTTCATGAAACATATCAATATTAACGTGAGTTTATAATCACATTACCCGTACATGGTACGGGGGTTAAACTAGTTATAACTTATAACATAACCCCATGTCTTGCCCGGGAATATTTAAAATAAATTTCAAAAACATACAGTATTAATTTACAAATGATACAACTATTAAAATTAAATATACTTTATTTGAATCCGATAAGTATTGTGAAAGTTATAACATTTAGAGTCAGTTAATTGGTTAATTATAATGACTCGGTGTTTGTCCGTGAACTCTTTTAAATAAATGCAATAAATATTAACTTTCATATGATCTATGAATACCATAACTTAAACTGATGTCATATTTCTAACTATAAAATTGCATATATAAAATTATTTAAATATAAATATATATTTTATTATTAAAATAAATAAATAAAAATAACTTTTATTCGCCATTAAACTGGTCTAAAATGTTGATGTCAAACGGAAGTATAAAATAGTCGACTTTCTTTACCAATTGGTCAACCTAAATTTGCAATAAAACAATAATGACTTGGAACCTACTAACCTATTAAAATAACGACGTTAACCTATACTCAATCCCGAACCAAACTGATTGATCCGAACCAAACTTGCAATGCCTTATCCAGTTGACATGACCAATATACCGAATCGACTCCATCAGTAGGTTTATTCTCCATAACTAATATCCGAATCTTGTACTTAATCTGAAGCAGTCTATAGAGGATCCTTTCCCAACAAGAGCACGTGGAGAGCAAGCAAATGTTTGGAACTAGTTCATGTAGATTTGTGTGGATCAATGCAGACGCCTTCTCTTGGTGGAAGCAAGTATACTTTGTAATCACAGATACCTACAAGAGGATGAGTTGGGTATTCTTCCAACAAGCCAACTTTGAATCATTTCAGAATTTCAGAAAATTCAAAGCTCTTGTAGAGAAGCAAAGTGGAATGCAAGTCAAAGCTTTAAGAATAGACAGAGGAGGTTAGTTCATGTCAGGGGAATTCACAAAATTCTGTGAAGATCATGCCATCAGACGTGAGCTAACTGCACCTTACACGCCTGAGCAAAACGGTGTGGCAGAAAGGAAGAATCACACTATAGTTGAAATGGCTAAATGCATGCTAAAGGTCAAGGGACTGCCAAATGAGTTTTGGAGTGAAGCTATTTCCACAAAAAAAATGATAAGGAAAGAAATTAGACTAGGCCCTATACAAGAGAAAATGCACTATTCTAGATCATCCTTACGGATGAGGTCTGAGGACCTAAATCAGAACAAACATGCAAAGTCGAGATACAACGGAAGGAGTTGGCGATCAAATCAACAGTAGCATTCGCTTCTCGCGGAACATGAGAGATCGACCAACTTTGAAAATTCCCGAGTAGCCCAAGAATGTCTGTCCGCATCAATTCCACTTCCCACGGGCAACTCCAGCTCCCCATCACCGCATTAACGACATGCATATTGTCACCTTTAATAACCAAGCGGGGAATTCCACGGTTGATGGCCTCCAAGATCCCCTGTCAGAGTGCGTAGGCCTCCGAGAAAACCACAGAGCAGTATCCAATGAACCATTCATCCCTAAAAATAAACCCAAAAGAGACAACACCAAATGAGCTAACAGACCCATCAAAATAGAGTTTGATGTGGTTAGGAGGAGGTTTGCTCCATGTCGAAGTTTTTATCCTCTTATGGCCTTTGATCGTTTCTCCATGTTTTGATTGTTTGGCTTGTCTCTAATCAGCTATAGCCACAAAGGTCTGCATATTCAACATCTCTCCAACAAAGGCAGTCATGAACTCCAATCCTTTTAAAGTTTGGAGAACGAAGAAACCCTCTATAAGTCATTTAAGAGTGTTTGGATGGCTTATGCTATGATTAATCTAAAAACTAACCTAGATGATAAGGCTAAGAAATGCATTTTTGTTGGTTCTTCAACTCAGTCTAAAACATATAGATTCTACAATCCATTGTTTGGAAAGATTGTAATTAACATGAATGTAATCTTTGATGAAAATTCAAGCTGGAAATTCGAGCAAGAAGTGGGTAATAATAGAGCTGGAGCAAGAACCTTCTCGCTTGAAGATGATGTCAATGATCTTGTTCCTGCACAAGATGAGCGAGGTCCACCGACAACACCAATGTCTGTATCATCATCATCCTCAGATAGCTCAAGTTCTTTATCACAATCATCGTCCTCAACTGAAACTCCATCGGCTAGAGCAAGGTCACTAGTTGACATATATGAAAGTTGTGACTTTGCTTTGGTCTCAATTGAGCCTGCAGGATTTGAAGAAGTTGTGTCACAAGATGAGTGGAAGCAAACAATGCAGGAGGAAATCAAGTCAATACAAAAGAATGAGACATGGGAGCTTGTAAATCTACCAAAGGAAAAGAACGTTATAGGCATCAAGTGGGTGTTCAAGACAAAGTTCAACTCAGATGGAAGCATATCAAAGCACAAGGCTCGACTTGTTGCAAAAAGATATGCACAACAGAAGGGAATAGACTGTGAGGAGACCTTTTCTCTAGTTGCCAAGTTTCAAACTATAAGAACAGTGTTGGCTCTTGTTGCATAGTGGAGATTGAAAGTGTTCCAGTTTGATGTTAAGTCTGCATTTTTTAATGGTGAGCTGCAAGAAGAGGTGTTTGTAGAGCATCCTCAAGAATTTGTCAAGAAAGGCGAACAAGAGAAAGTATACAAGTTTTTTTTTATGAAAAGAAAGTATACAAGTTGAGAAAGGCTTTATATGGCCTAAAATAGGCTCCAAGGGGATGGTACCGCAAGATAGATGCCTTCGATCTTCACTAAGACAAGCTTCAACAGAAGTGAAAATGAGCCTGTACGTGAAGAGAAGAGGTATGCATGAGTTCATTATAGTATTCTTATATATTGGTAATATTATCTATTTTCGTTCATCACAAAGCTTGCTAGATGAACTCAAACATTCAATATGATGCATGAGTTTGAGATAATCTTGGAGCATTACAATACTTCCTTGGACTGGAGGTAAAACAAGTAAATGATTGTATTTTTGTGGGTGAATAGAAGTATGCTAGTGATCTGTTGAAAAGGTTTCACATGGAAAATTGCGAAATTGCTAAAACACCCATGAATGTCAATGAGAAGTCATAAAAAAGAAGATGGAACAAGAAAAGTTGATGAGAGATTGTTTAGAGGTCTTGTAGGAGGACTAAACTATCTTATTCACACAAGACCAGACATTGCCTATTGTGTTAGTGTTGTCTCAAGGTATATGCATTGCCCTACAAAGCAACATCTTGGTGCAGAAAAGAGAATTCTGAGATATGTTGTAGGGTCAACTCAGTTTGACATCAGGTATGAAAGTGTGAAGAATTTCAAGCTTAGGGGCTATCACATGGAGTTCTAAGAAGCAAGAAACCGTTGCACTCTCATCATCCGAGGTAGAGTATGTGGCTAAGAAAGCTTTAAAGGATTTATGTTGTGAACAACAAGAGGCTTTGGAAGTGTGGTGTGATAATAAATCAACCATTGTTATAACAAAGAATCCAGCTTTCCACGTCAGGACAAAGCATATTGAGGTTCAATATCACTTTATAAGGAAGTTGATCTCTGAAGGCAAGATTGCATTGTAATTTTGTGGAACAGATTTCCAAAATATAGACTTATTTATGAAGGCCTCAAGTCAAGTTAAACATCAACACTTCGTGGAAAAGATGCCTTGTGCGAGCTAGGATCAAGAGGGGGTGTTGAAAGTGATCAAGCTTGAAGTAAACTAGCCGTTAGAAGCTTAGGCTAGAAGTTAGTAAGCGTCCAAAGTGTAGCTTTGAATAAGTCCATTTCTGTTGCTGTTTTTTAGGAGTCAACTAGTCCAAGTTGTTAGCTACTTTATCTTAAGTTTAAGTTTGTTATTTGAGTTAATTAAGGCCACAATCATAAACTTAATTGTTAGTGTAATCGTGTGCAAAGTTCAGCATTGCTTAAGGCTATTTATAGTCATGTCTTTCATCGATCTAAGTATATGCAATTTCAGTATCATTTTATTCTTCTTTTCCAACACGGCCGTGGCTTTGAGACATATATGGATGCTACAAAATCATTAAGTGATTTTGACATCAAAGCTAGTGAACTAATCTATATATATACTAATCTATATATATACTAGTCTTTCCGGCCCCTGCCTACGGCAGGGGGCAACGCTCTTTTTATACGACCTTCATGTAATTTGATTTAAATGTAGACACACATTTGATAGAGTTATAGTGCATCTTAAACCTTTCTTATTACGGTACATTATATGTATATATGGAAGCCACTTAGAAATAATGACTAACAGGTCAATGGGTACCTTGCATGTACTAATTATTTTACTGAAAATTTGTTTGGATATATAAGTAAGAAAGTATGTAGCACCGTAAGTAATTTTCGGAAAAGAAGAATTTTCACTGTGTATGTGTATGAATGTTTGTGACCCCTTCTAAGCCGGTTATATTTCTAGTATGCTGGTCCGTACGTACCGCACGGGACAAATTGTTTTTTATACGAATTTTGTGTGGTTTAATTAAAAATAGAGATATAGTGCATAGAGTTATATTGCCTTGTAATTTATCAAAACTATCCTTCAAATAATTTTCTTAAATAAATATAAATCAATAAATCAATAGAGACATAGTGCATAGTGATAACTGATTTTGCACTTTGTAAGTGAAAAACTAGTTGAAAATTTAAGGGATCGACACTTTTATACTTTTGTGATGATCAAGTCTCCTCCCACTATTCTCCACTAACGGCACTACCTACATCTCTATGCACTTATCAAACTGATCATATGAGCATTAGAAGAACTTTTTGAAGGTACTGCTTTCCGGTCACTATACATTTTATTTGAATGTAATTAAGCAACCTATTAATTCAACACATAAATGGGGCTTCTTTGAATCAAGCACTTTAAAGTATACACATCTAATCGTAAATAACCCAGGAAAATTGCAAGATTGCTTCCACAATCAAGGGTAACCATTTCTTGCCACTCTCATTTGGATTTGGTCCATCGATCACCTTTTGGTTGACCAAAACAACCTCACTTCGGTTAGAAACAATGTCTATGATTGTTCCTACCAAATTGGATATCCACACAACTCCATTTGGAAGAATCTGAAGTACATTGCATAAGATAACTCCCCCTATATTTTTGACTAAATAATGAAGAGTACTGATAAAGGGTAAGAATACACAGTAACCACAAACCTTTTCATCACTATCGTTCTTGTTGCATCTGCCACTGTTCTCTACCAAAATCAACCCTAACATCCTAAATACTGATAAAGAAGCCACATCATATCACATTTGTTAGAATGATAGGGAGGGTGAGAACATTGTAAACTTCTACATATCTAACCTAATGACATTGTAACCTAATGTCATCAATTATATAGTGAAGGCTACTTTAATTTACAGCATGTCTTCTCCACCAAACTCAAACTTGAGAATCAAGTGAGTTATTTGCATTATATGAAATTTTAGAATATCTCATCTATATGAACCCCACTAATAGATCATTTTTTAAAAGCATATATGAAGTTTCTGCCATGACACCCGTCCCAAGGTATCATTTCTAATACATCTACATTGCATAATGACTTAATTAATTTAAATTTAAAACATACACATAAATGAATATATAAGAGAAATGTGTACTATGACTAAACGGTTGAAAAATAATTATTTGTATAGTTTTGCTTTGAAATATCAACAGTAAGAAGTATAAGAAAATATATATCTTTTAGCCTATGCATATAACTTTTTAAAAAATATTTTAAAAAAATATATATCTTTTCAGTATGAAATGTTTTAAAAAATATTTTTTTACTGATCAGAGTTATTTTCAGTATGAATTGTTTTAAAAATGTTTTTTTACTGATCAGAGTTATTTTCAGTATGAAATAGTTATTGTATATATATTTAAGTTGTATATGTTTGGTTCGATGGAGTTGTGAATATTAGTACAACATTCCCTCTATGTCATTTTAAGGTTTCGGCACAACTACTACGAAAACCTAATTAAGCCCAGTAGCCCACCTCTTCTAGCCAATGAATGCAAGTTTCAATACAAACCTCTTCTAGCCAATGAATGCAAGTTATAAAATGTAAAACATGCTCCTATATGAGACTTAATTTACTTGCACACCTCTGCTTATAGTTCCTAAACTCTGCTACATAGGCAATCATAATCAATGCTAGGCTCAAGTTTCCAATTTCCTTAATCCATTCAGTTGATTTAGAGCAAGTATAAACTCTCGAATATAAGCCAAACCTTGAAGCTACACCTTCATACATAGTTCCAATTTCATAGACACCCTTCATACATAGTTCCAATTTCATAACTCTGGTATGAGTAACCCAGGTACATTCACCACTCAGTTGCTTTCAGTCTTGCACATAAACAGAGGCCAAATAAAAAAAAACGCAACCAACACAACCACACAACACAAATTGGATAGCAGTTCAATAATCTCTATGGGAAAGATTTGATAGAACTTGCCCGCAAGTCCCATAAAAAAATTCCAGATAGTGCAAAAAAGCATATAAGAGAAGCACGTTTATAGACTAAATTCAGTGCCGAACACAACCACTGATTTAAACCTTGTGCGTTGATGATCACCATTTTCTTTTAGTGGGGTTTAATATATATCAGCATTATGAGCAGTTGGAGCCCTACTTGCCCCCTGCGGTACACAGAGAATGATTATCAGCATTGCTTGTACAGTCTTCGCAAGCAAATTATAATTCTTGCATACCCAGTTATTACAGCAACCAAATTTTCAAGAGCTCCAACTGCTGCTGAAGCTACTTGGATTATCCGAAAATAGAAGCATCCAGAGCAACTTGCATTCTCTGAAATCTGCAACAGAAAACATAAGGCATCAACACTCCACAATAGTAGCAGTGCTTTCAGCATACATATGCATGGTTTAAGAAAAAAAAATGCTAGCTTAAACAACATTACAAATACACCAATTGAAAGCCACAGCAAACATCAGCATTAAACCAATGAAGTACTACCTTAATGACATAACCCTTAACCCAAAGGATATTTGCTGCTAGATACAAACTCCAAGATAGCTGATTTGGAGATATACCATCTGCATAACCCAGAAATTACTCTGTCAGGATTTGAGATTGAAATTTAAGTTCCAGGAAAAAACGGATATGTAAAGAACTAACCATGTGTGGTCAACTTCTCAGCCTCCTTCTTCAATAAAACCAGGGTGTTTGGCATTAGAGTCAATTTGGAAAATGTTGGCCACATCAGGGCTAGAAGTTTGGTAGATTTCCACATCATCATCGAGTTGTGATACAGCCTCAAGCTCCTTGGTTTCAAGACCCTGGAAATACAACAAACCCATCGATCAGATACACTTGCAAGCAATCGCGAGGCTCTAGAATATTAGACCATAGACTTTCGACAAAGACAATGATTGTATTATTATTCACCATAGATAAAAAAAACCTAAAGTAAGAAGGGAATTAACACAATGTCAGCTATAGGTTGTGTTTACCGCTAAGCTTTCGAGGAATGCCACCACTATTATAGAATCAGTGCTCAAGATCTTCTCAGCTTCCTCTGTTGTTGTTACATTGTGAACTCCGGGACCTGTCTTCTTCTTCAGCCAGGCAACAATAGCATCTCTGAAAATGCATTCAAGAGACAACAATTATGCTCCACTACCATTTTCCAATTTCACACTGACCGAACCTATTTAAAACTTGTAATTCAAGTATATATAGGACCTAATACAATAGAAAATTCCTTAGCACCAACTTTGATCTAATTTTACTTTAGAGAACCTGATTTGCTTAATTCGGCATTGTCTAGTTAAAAAAGAGATAGACCAGGCAGTCAACGATTCTTTGCAATCCTCGCACTACATACAGTAATTCAGAAGAGGCGTTGACCAACCAGGGTTAGCACTCCCAAAGATCTATAAATGAATCAATGAAATTTGACATATACACGCAGAGCAACTACGCAGAATTCGATGTAACAAAGAGGATTACTCGATCGAGTCAACTCACTTGGTTCTCTGTCCCTTAACCAATTGAAAGCAACAGCAAACATCAGCATTAAACCAGTGATTATCAGCATTGGTTGTTACACAAACTGACCGATGCATCAATACAGCATCCGTATAAGCACACACATTGCTTTGACTTCGGAACCTCCCCGTTGAATCTGAAATTTATAGAAACCGAAACCCCCAAATCAGCACACACACTCTAGTCGTGAGATTCGTGGGCGAAATCTACAGAAATCGGAAATTAAAGAGTTGGATTTTAGATGAAAAGTGGAAACGTACCGTTTTGGTTCCTGATTTTGCGAGATTCGGTGGGGTTAGGGCTAGGGTTTGGGGCACGTTCACCCTCCTGTCCCGTCCCTACGATCCTGCGCTTGGTAGGTGTAGGTGGCGGCGGCTCCCGGTGGAGAGGGCGTTGACGCGGGGGCTAAGCTGACGAAGCTAGGCCGAGAGGATGGTCCAAAAAAGTGGTTGTTTGCCCTTCCACCATGGTAGAAGTCGCCGTTTTCAGAGATAAGTTGCGGAAACTGCAAATAAAAGTCCGTTAGTAACGAAATGAAAGATCCGACATCGGAGAAGAAGATCCGAGATCGGCCGTCGATTTCTTCGTAAATCGCGCTTCCTCGACAGATGCTGATGACTTTGCACCGCTCGAGCGTGTTGGTTTGTACATTCAGCCACTTGGCGGTTTCTATAGCCGATCGCAAGAAAGCAATACAGCATATTAATGCGCTTCCGTTTTTTGGGTAAAAGATACTCCCTCCGTTTCACAATAAGTGTCGTTTTAGCACTTAAAATTTGTTTCATAATATGTGTCGTTTTAGGTTTTCAAAGTGATTTATTAAGGGTAATAATGATAATTTTTATTGGAATATGTATTTGTTGACTAAAGTTGTTCATTTATTGGCCAAAAAAATGTAATGAGTGGTGAGATTAAGAAAAAGTTGTAAGTTTTAAAGTGAATGATTGTTTTTCTTAAAAACTGTGCTGAGAGCTAAAACGACACTTATTGTGAAACGGAGGGAGTATCTTTTACCCAAGGGTAGCGGTTTTTCAATTGAATTGGATAATTTTTCTATCTTTACAACTTGAAAAAGGCAACACATAGAATAGCTTGAATGTTGTGAATTCACTCTTTTAATTCGTTTGGATTTTAATTCCAATTGTGCCTTAAACGTTGCGACTTTAGTGCAGACTCTCTAGGCCCTTCAAATTTACTGCAGGGAAGCCTATGAGTCACCGGCGGTTTCCACCCATCCAATTGCCTTTATCATTGATTTTCCCCCTTCCTACAAAAGTCCACAGCCCTCACAAATCTCCCACATTTCTCTCCGTTTCACACAATCGACGATTATGAATTTGGATCCGCTCGTCTCTGGATCCGCCGTTGGCGAAAAGGAAGCTACGGCCGGCTACTCATCAGCCGACGACGGCGGCGTCCGCCACCGCTCCCCGTCATCCTCCGCCAACGCGGCCAAGCGCGATTGTGAGCGAGGTTCGTTGATTGATTTCAATTGTTTTGGATTTGATCAATTGGCTTGATTTCGGATCGGTTCCGAGAAATGAGTCTTCGATTGTGTGGCTGAGTTTGTGGATGGTGTGCTTTTTGGTAGGAGTCCCGTGGATGGAAGAGGAACACAAGTTGTTCTTGCTAGGGCTGCAGAAAGTCGGCAAAGGCTATTGGAGAGGAATTTCCAGGAATTTCGTGAAGACGAGGACTCCGACTCAGGTGGCTAGCCACGCGCATAAATACCTCTGCCGCCGGAGCAATCGGAACCGTCAGCGCCGTAGTCGGCGATATTGCCGTCAAGAATAGGATCAAGGAGGAGGCTCACTACCGTCACCAGTTCTCTGGCGGAGAGGGGGGTAGCGGTGGTCGCGGTCAAGGCCGAGGAATGGTCAACAAGGAGGCCTTGTCTTGGGCCCTCATTCACGTCGTCCGCCCCAGAGATTGCATCGTTCTCCTTGCCGTCTTCTCCGTAAAACCCTCCGGTGAGCCATAAACTTCGATTTCGCTCGCCTTTAGTTCAATTTGAAAACCTAATTCCTAATTTCCCGGCTCTGGAGGCGGTTGTGGAGGCCGAGGCCGAGGCGATTCGATCTCGCGATGACAATGCTCATGTTGTTCCCGTCCCCACCGGTGAATTTCTTCTTCGTTTGAGGCGGTTTCAAATTCTAGAGCGAATTTTCAGTTCCTGTTCTTAATTTATCAATTGAGATGGTTATTAGGGGTTTGCGACGTATGATTTGTGTAGCTACTGTGATTTGTGTGACTGGAAGTGGCTTTTGACATCTGGAATTGAGGTATCTGCTGTCCAGTATGAATATCTTGGCCTTATGAGCACGTTTAAAGTTAGCGGGAGGAGAGGAGGGAAAGACAGAATTTATAGACTTCAATTTGCTAAATATGAGGATGAAAGAAGGTGTATAAGAACACACTCCTGCACTTTTCGCATCAGAAGTTCAGGAGGTAAGCTTTGAACCTTGTTTTCTCATTGACCGAATTTGAATTTGCCTATTTCTGTGTTCTATGTTAGCATAAGTTGTCTTTGACCATGTTTAGTTTGTATATACATATGTTTACCATATGCGTTGCATAAGAAAGAGTACTTTGATTCATAATTTTTGTGCTTTAATCCTTTATGAGCAATAGACTGATGTATTTTATATGATGGAGATGTTCATGCTCAAGTTTGGCATTGCGAGATTATATCTTATTGCACCTGCTGATTGCAGGATGTTCAAATTAACCAGCTTGTTCTTTTGTAGCTATGGAGAAAGGTTCATGTAATTGTTATTGAGATGATTTCTCTTGCTAAGATTCTGTCAGATCTCTCCAGACTGTTTTGCCGTGAAATGGCGAGGGTTTATTATAATTGAGAAAGCTATGTCTTACGGAATATGATTGTTCCTTGCTTTTCTGTCTTATGGTTTTATATGATCTCATTTACATTTTTCTTCCTTTTCCACTTATTCCTTATATCTAACAGACTTGAATTGTTTTCAGGGAGGGAGCATAGAGAACGGTAGATTAGATGATGGACAAAACAAGATAAATACATATCTGTATTTTTTTTTTCAAAGCTGCAATTTAAGTTTGGAATTGTACGTATTTAGTATTTGTGTTCTCTATTGATCTATATCATCCAATATTAGCAAATGTTTGAGAAGTATTTTTCTTATTTGTGTTGATTGCTTAAAACAGGTGATCATGCTACAAATTCAGTTAAACATAAAGAATGTTGTTAATTCACGTGTATATAATATATTATTAATCCAAAATTGTGATTGGAAGTTAAGAATAAATTATAATTTGAGCTGTATATAATATGAATTAAATTAAAGTATAGATAAAATACTATCATTTTAATTTTTAATATATTTGGTTAATTAAAAAAATCAAAATATTATTAAGAATTTATAATATATTTTTGGTATGCTTCCCCCTGTCCATCGGACGGGACATGCCTTCTAGTTTTTTCCTTAGAATGTGAATGGATCGTAATTAAGGTGCTACTAAATTGTTGGTGGGGCCATGTTTATCATTAAAGTGAAGGTCAAAATGCAAGATTGGGACATGAAAAACTATAGGTTTAGTGTATAAAATGAGGGTCATTAATTACTCTAAAAACCTTTCTTTATAGGTTTATAGATATAAAAGTTAGGTGGTGTCTCCATTAAATGCTTCATTTATTGTTGGTTGCAATCTTTCCTATATAATCATTATTAGGAAAATTTAAATCCAAGAAACATCATTAGCTTAGTGGTAGTGGTGTTGCCCAATAATCCATAGGTTTAAGGCTCAAAACTCTATAGTAAAAATGTTTTGAAACAGATACCAATAATAAATTTTTTGATTCTTTTTTTTCCACTATCGAAAATCTTAATTAATGTCTTAAAATGATCTAAAATGAATTTACCAATAATAAAATATGGCTAATTTAAAATAACTTTTTTCATCCATCACTATAAATATATTAAGAAAATACATTGACTATTTATATTCATTTTTAGTATTTATCATTTTATTCTTATTATATAATATTATAATAAGATATTTTGTTATTGTAGGTCTCTAGAGTATGCCATACAAGTATGTTAGATACTATTAATTTTTATTCAAGATATTTATTATATTTGATCATCATTATAAATTAGATGATAATTAAATTTAGACTAACAATAGTGCAAGTATAAAAACAAATTGGAGAAATTTCATATATATACATATACATATACTGATATACATATGCATTCATATATGATGACAATTTCCACCTTAAATATATTAGTTAGTAATTGAAAACTAAGATGATGGCATATAAAATAAATTAGAATTTTTAATCGTTGGTCGCAAAAAATAAAAAACTTTATATTTGTATTAATTTATAAAATTTATTATTTATTATATAACAATATTGGTTGAAACAATAGAAAAATAATAAACTTCTAGCATTACAAAATACAATATTCATGCGAAAAAATAGCAAACTATTTTATTAAACTTAAGAATGCATGTTTCAAAATTATTTTGTCTAAATTAAATAAATGATAATTAAAATAGAGAAAAATAAAAAACGCTCCGTGCGTAGCTCGGAAAATCACGCTAGTTATAAAAAAAACAGGTGATCGTTTTTTTTTGGTCGAAGCAAGTCAAGATCGTGAACTAATTATGATACTAAATATAATGTCTATTATTGATAAAAGCTTGATAATTGTACTGATACTCATACACAGCAATGCTACAAAATCATACAGACTAACAATGAGGCTGCCATCATTTGGTTGGCCGTAACAGATCACTCAACATTACACATCGAATTACACAGCCCATAGTCCACAAAGTAAGAAAAAGAAAAAGAATACATTTTACTTACAATGTCAGCTGACTCTCCTTTTTCCGTCTCTAATATCCGCTGGCTTTAACTGTAACAATCGTGTTCAGCTGAAGTATATATCCCAATCGTACACCTTGACATCAAATTCAGAGCTTTTGACCAACAATCTTCTCAGCTCCAACGACGAATCTGCATCCTTGGCCAACAACAAGGCGAATCCGCCTCCGCCAGCACCCACAAGCTTATAACCACAACAATAAGGATCAGCAAATTCAAATAGCCGATCAACAAACTCGTTGCTACAGAACGGGTCGAGTTCTTGGTGCAATGTCCAAGCCTCCAGCATAATATCTCCCACTGCATCTACATCACAGTTCATTAGTGCTTCCCTCCCTAGCTTTGCCAATTCAACAAGCCGCTTAATACTGGATACTAGTAAGTTATCTCGTCTCAGATAACGCGTCACCACCTTTTTCAAGACGTTGTGTGCAAGCCGAACCTATAGGGAAGAAATTTTCACAGCAATTGACATATTTTGGACAAAATCTTTCAACTGAAAAAAAAAATTACATTCAATCAACGGCATCTTGCAACAGCAACATACCTGACCAGTGAACACAACAAGCAATCTTTGCTGCAATTCAGAGACCAATAAAGGAGAGGAGAGCAAGGGATTGACTTGAAGACGTAATGGAATACCAGGGAAGCTGTTTGTAAATTTGATACCGGGGTATAAACCTCCAATTTGGTCCTGCCAACCGCCTCCTGTACCCATTAGCTGCTCTAATACCAGAACTAGTCTGGCAACGTTTTCATTGCTTTCATCTCCATTAATTACTTGGAGAAGTGCTTTCACAACAGCTGCTGCAAGTATGCTTGACGTTCCAAGGCCGCTACCACGTGGCACATTGGCCCATGTTCGAATTTGCAAGCCCGTGAAGAGGAGAATTTTGTCATGGGTCACACCGGTGACAAGTAGAGCTGACTTGACAAGTCGAAATGGGTCGTTCCCGTCAAATGGAGCAGAGATGGAGGTGGGGTCTTTGACGTGTAATTTGTTTGATGAATCATCTATAATTGTTATACCTCTTGTTTTTGAGGTCTCTATTATCGTGCCAATAGGAAGTGAACCTTCCAGTCTGATAGCCATGTTCAGAACACAACCAGCACGCTCTAAGCTCCATGGAGGAGTATCACTCCAACCACCAACAAAATCAACACGTACAGGCAATTGAACCTTTACGCTTCGAGGAATGAAATTCTGCTCAGCATTACCATTTGTGCCATTTTGCTGGTATGATGAAGTAGATACAACATGGGATACATCTAATAGATGTTCTACACAGAAAAAAACATCTAAGTCAGTCATTTTTCATCGGTAAAAAAAAAGTAGAAGAAAATAGATAGCCGAATTTACCTTTAAATCCATATCTTACAGCCGAAGCAGTTTCTTCAGCAACAGCAACCCACACTTTTTCCTCAAATTCATTGACTGATGCTTCACCATTGCAAACTTGAAGGAGATCAACTTGCACCTGGTATGCCCGACTTTGAGGGATAATGTTTTCCTGTTGGTGAAGGCTAGGGCACATTGCTAAAAATTCATCACATACTCCAATTCCAGAAGTTTCCTTTTGCAGTATCTGATCACACAACTGAGATAGATTTCGGCCTAGCAACCCATGGTTTATGCAAGCTCTAGCAACACTGGTGGCAAGATCAGCCTGATGATCAGTGCATCCTAAGCACATATTGGTAAAATCAATGGACCTATGCAACTCTTCCAAGCTTAAACGTGATGAATTCCTCCAACTGAGGAGCATTGCTTGATCATTATCATAGCTCAAACCCATCAACCAGGATGCCACTTTAAGCATTTCAAAGTAAGGAATGATAGGATATATTTTTGCATTCCATAAGCATTTCTCATTAGCACTTGTCAAGCTCCAGAGGTCATTTTCCTTAATTGCCAAGTCTTCTAGAACTTTCTTCCATGGTTTGCCACAAAAAGTCCCATGTTTCATAAAAGATTCTTTAGGGTTATCATAAAGTCCACAGTATACAATTATTCTTTCACAGCGTCCAACCAAAGGAACCTCCCAAATGCAGTGGCGATCTGGAAGTATGAACCTAAATGGATCTCTTGAAATCCCATCAAGACAATCTGGAATATTAACACCAACGACTATAGACTGGGAGCCGATCTGAATTCCACCAGAAATGGATGAATTGTAAATAAGGGAATCGTCGCCAACAGAAACTCCTGCTGAAATTTTGCTTGAAAGAATAACAGATGAAGCTGCAATGTCAGAGACAGTTGTTGCAGGGATAGAGCATAAGTGTCTACGGCTCACAAGTCCAGAATAATTTCCACTGAGGTGATCCAGGACTTCGCTTGAAGTACCAAAATGTAAAAACTGCAGCTCATCTAGAAGAAACAATTAGACCAACATTAGGTAATGATACAATTTACATAAGAATAAATTAGGTTGTGCAATTGGAAATGGCAACATATTTATTTGAGCATACTTAATTACTTACAAGAACAATAACTCCACATCCGTTGCTTTCCTAAATTATTGACCAATTCTGCTCCCGCAGGACGGTTCCGCAACCATTCATGTTTAACAGGAACCCAAGCAGCTACCAGATCTTCATACAGACTCATCTGTGAAAAAAGTTATATAGTCAAAACTTAATCTATTGAGTAACTTCAATGAAAAAGAAGACGATTAATCTGACCCACCTGGATAACAGAGTCCCAGAGACATATTCCAATAAAATGAATATCATAATCCTCAAACGAAATTATAAAATTATTCAAAAAAAAAAAAGCTACACTAACTGTGGTATTATATGTTCACTCAGACTTTACAGTATCCAGTCACACAAATAAAAATAAGGAAGAAGGAAGCCATGAAACACATAAATAGGAATGAGAATCTGCAAATGGCATCTCTGGATGCAAAAAATAAAGGTACTTAAGAGCTGTTAACTCCTAGTAACATTTCATGCAATGGTCTCTTGTAACAGAAAAGGTGTATATAAACCTAGCAGACATAAATGTAACATCACCTAGCAGAATTATCTGCGCAAAGGACATGCAAACACCCAGACATGCATTTATAGGCAAGAATGTAAAGGCAAGCATTTAAAACTACAGTAACTGTTTCTTGAAACTAAATTATAGAAGGTAGGCAAAGTTCATGACAGCAGATATTATCGACGAATAATAGGGGAAAGTTGCATTATATGTCTGATCCAACAAACACATAATAGTTATGCAATACTTTGCCTAGCGGCCCTTGCTCAATTGTGAAAGGCTTTGTTCATTATTTGTGGTTTACAGAGCAGAGTATAACAACAAAGAAGTTATAAAAATTTACCGGGGAGACAGTGATAGATTTGATACTTGCCTCTTTTTTACTCTTCAAGAGTTCGGCAATTATTGACTGGCTAGAACATGAAAGGTGCACAAGCTCTGCCCATGCATTACCTCTAACTGCAATTATTCCAGTGTCAAGTAATGTTCTACCATCATCCAGAATTGCCTTACTCTTCACAAGTTTCTCAACACTAGGCTTTTGTAATAGATCATCAACTAAACTGACAAAAGTAGTGTTATTGGCAATGCCATCTTTAGATGCCACAATCACACCATGGTTCGAAGCAACATCAAGGGTTATGGGGACAGTGATAATGCATGATCCATCCTCCGGAAGAACCATAGTAGAAGCATCAAAACAAGGAAGAACGTCCCCTGTCATTATGAACAATCCACCTGCAGATGAAAAAAAAAACATGTAAGCCGATTGATGCTTCAGGGGCAAGTTCATGCAATAAATGAATACATATGTTCTAGGCACATGCTTATTTTTGGACAAATTTATTCATACATTCGACAACCTCTGATTGTATGAAAACAGCTCCAGTAGTATTGCTACATCCAAATATGTTTCAAACAAGACAGATTGAAGGACCATTAAATTTTTGTAAGGCTGGGCAAAATAGAATTACAGGTGCTACGTAATTTAATTTTTCCCTCAAACCAGACAAAGAAGCACACAACATTGACAGAGCTGACAGCTAAACAAAGAGATTAAATTAAAGAATCCTTATCCGTATATTGCAATGCTAGCTGAAAAATGACTAGTTAGAACATTCTAGCTGCAAGAAAGCGATGTGGAATCTAAAAGTGTCACATGCACTAGAATAAAAACAAAATTTCACATTGCTAGATTAGGCATCCATCTAACCTTCTTTCTTGAAAGCTTGCCTTGCACAAGATGATATTGCAAGTATATGGTCAAAAAGCAAAGGAACAGGACCATCTGGGTCGTCTCCAGCTAAATATGGTAGTGGTAGGAAAACCTTCCCCATGGGATTTGCCCATGGAACCCTTTTTGAGTCGCCTCCAGCATGAAGTAATAGTATATGCTTTCTGGCCAAAAAATGAACGATTGGAAGCTGAGAATTTCCATTCTCAATACTCTCGGGTAATGCCGAATGTTCAGTACTTCTGCTCTTATCATCTCCAGCCTACAAGTCAGCAAGGAACTAACATCAGAAGTTTCTAAAGTTGACAAGAAAACATCAAAGGTGCTATTACTAATTCTTGGCCTCTTCTTGATTAGATATGGGGTTAGCAACTTGGCATTTCAATAATTGAACAGCCTAACACACCATTACCTCACTGTATAAGCCAAATAAATAACGATAGATAAGTGAAAAGTTGCATATACAAAGGCTTCCAGCTGCCTCACTAAAACAGAGTGGAACTAACGAATCCACCACAAACAAATCTGGTTTGCCTGATAGAACATTACTGTAGCATGTCTTTCAAGTTACTCTAATGTCATCACGTACTCCACATAAGCAGATACCAAAAACTCAAAAGGATCAAGGTCAAAAACAGCTGCACTTCTTAGACATCATAATTCATAAGAGCTCAGTTCATATCGGATTGTCCAACAAACAGTTATATACTTGGATCACATCACATGAGAGATCAAACTACTTTCAGTTCCAGTCATACACTAACATTCCCGTAAGCAAAATTAAGGACTAAAAAAGTCCAATCAACAAAAGGAACAGCAAAAATTTGATCGAGAGGAGCGAGGATTACCACATGATTGTGGAGATCGACTCCAATCTCCTGACAATGGCGAGCAAGAGCGTGTATCGCGTTGAGCGTAGCAGCGCCGGAGCCGATCCTCTGGCCATGGGGATCAGGAACGGCGAGCGTGACGGTGGAATCGGCGATCCGGCCGATCCGCTTGGCCAATTTGAGCTGCCACTCATAGAGCTCGGCTTGTTCGGGACTCGCCGCGGTCAAAACGATGGCGTCCCAAGTCGGAACCCTAGCCGGATGGCGGACCGACAATCGTAGCCTATACCATGACTTTCTGAGAGTGCTCGAGACCTCCGATCTCGATAGCTTGCTCTTCAACTTCAACGGCCTGGCCTTCGCCACTCCCCTAGGCTCCATTCTCCTCGGCGCCGCCGATTATCGGAGGATTTAGCCAGTGTCGGTGAGGATCTTAGATTTACTCTATTGTGTTATTGCTGTGGGGGAAATTGAAAGATTGTAATTTGTGAGGGGCTAAGCATGTGGGGGTTTTGGAATTATGTGTTGTCTTGCTCGGAGTTTGACAGTGTAATGGACGAAGAACGAACGGAGCCTTTTTAGTTTTTCATCGCCCCACCCGCCATTTTTTATCCATTCGTCATCTACAGTAATAATATTGGCTTTTTACTTGTGAACTTTAGGTAATTACTGTGAACAGTCGCCCGAAGCATAATATTTAGCTTGATTAACACTACCGTTTACATCCTTGAGAAACATTGTTTAGTCTTCCATAGATCGGAAAATGAAAAAAATCGAGTTGTAATTCTTAATCAATAAACCTATAAAGAAAGGTTTTGAGCGTAATGAATGCTAAGCATTTTATACAAATTCATATAGTTTTCTACCCAGCTTTATTCCTTGGTTTATGCATTGAATGAGAAGGACATGGTATAAATTGCTCTCTTTAAACCAGAGTTATTAAGAGGTCAAAACTGCCGGTCATGAAACTGTTCTTAGCAGCAATAAAATCGTTGCCCATGATGACTGTGTAACGAAAGATTTCTAAACGAAAACGGTTGTACAATTAAGTTTTTTTTGATGGACGGTTGTACAATTAAGTTGGTGACTAATCAATAGGGCTAATTTTGTTTTAGACATTTCTCTTTTCCCTTCATCGGGCACCAGTGAAGACAGAGCGACATCCCTGACCGAAACTCCCAAATCAAAGCATAATTGTGAGTACGTTTTAATTCCAATTCAATGCCATATTGCCATTTAATCCGGCCGGATCCATTTAGCCGGATTCTTCTTGACAATGGAAGCTGCCTCCCTCATTCTGCGCATTCCCTGCAGATTCGACTCCTCTTCCTCGCATTTCCGCAGATCCATGGCGAACTCTCCTTGAACAGTTTCCACAGCTGCCTCCAAAAAGGTACCTATCTATCTATCACACACAATCAGCCTCCAATTCATCGAACAAATTAGGTTTTCAGATCTGAAACGATCCGATTACCGCTTCCGCAGGGGACAATAGTGATTCCGGTCGGCTTCTCTCCCAATCCACTCTCGACACCGTCGCACTCTTCAAAGACCTTGGCGCTAACGTCAGCGTCCTCGCCGCTGCCGGATTCCTCTACACCTTCGTCGTCCACAACCGGCCCGAAACCGCCTCTTCGCAGGCTCAAAGGTTGTCAATTTGTTCTTTTGGTTCCCAATTTGATTTTCTAAAGGTTGTCATGCCCCAAAACCTGCTCTCTGAAGACAGAAAACATGTGCTGTATAATACTATTATCCTAGGGCTCTTTCTATTTTCACTTTTGTGCTCTTTAGATCCCTTTGCAGCTTTGTTGGGGTTTAAGTTCTTTGTGTCGCTTTGCAGCAATGTTATGTGATGTTGTTGTTTCTGGTTTATTATGATGTCAGGTTGTTGCTAGAGACAAGATATCGCCGTCTTCCGGTGGTAGGTGTTGATGGCAAACTGGTAAGACAAGGCAAATGCGTTTCTGTCCTTTTCTTTTCCCTACGGCGAGTTCTGTTTTGTTTTCTGCTTCTCAGTTTTAACATTGGTGTGAACACTCATGTCCTAGGTGGGGCTTATTACAAGAGGTGATATCGTAAGAGCCGCTCTTCAAATCAAGCGGGCGGCAGCAAACAATTGAAAGTTGCATGGAACTGAAATGAAACTGATTGTAGTTGGATTTGAATGATGGCTACAAAATGCATTCACTTTCGCAACTCCGGGGTCGTTGTCTCGCTCTCCAGCAACCTCTCAATCCTTCCTCCGTCTACACTCTTCACTCTCCTGTACTCTTCCCTCTTAATCCTAATCCCTCTTTCTTTCTGCAACAAAAAAAGACCCAATCTTTATTCATCTTCTGGATCCTAAACCGTTATTATTTGGATGAATTTCAAGGAGTAAAAATGGATGATTGTAGCCTTGGCTTTGTCCACCCAGCTGCCATTGTACACCCCTCTGCAAATCTTGGCGAGGTTTATTGATTGATTCTGCAATTTCCCTAATTTCACTGCTCATTGTTCTTTGCCCAGAATTAGGGTTTTTTTTTACCCATTTGTGTGTTTGGTTGGAATTTATGAACAGGGTGTTTCAATTGGGCCGTCTGTAAGGCTTGGCAACTCCTGTAAACTCTACCCTGGAAGCCATGTCTTTGGGAATTTTGAACTGGGTGATAATTGCACTCTTATGACGTGAGTCTCTTCTCTCTTAGTGTTTTCTCTCACAATCCCACTTGGTTTCCTGATTTTAGCATGAAAGGTTTATTCAGTTAGTCTAGCATTAGAAATCTGTATCATCTAAGGTATACATGTTCTTGGCAGGGGTGCAGTGGTTGGCGATGAGCTTCCAGGGCATACTCTATTCGGGTCCAGTAACATCATTGGTGATAAGCTGGTTTGGCTGTTAGCTTTGTGAATAGTAGTTCTTTGCTGTAGTTTTAGAACTTCATTTGTTGGTGTCATTTTTTTTTGGGAGTTTCTCTGAACCAAATTCTAAAATGAAATGTGTTCCTACTGATCTTATGCCATTTACATTCATGTAATGTAGTTTTCCTTTGCATTTTTCTGTCTTTTACATATTCTTTTGAACGCGTGATCTTTATATATTTGTTTGTTTCAGACTGGAGCTGAATGCTTCCTTGAAATGGGTGACAACAATGAAATAAGAGAGTATGCTTCCATCCATCGATCATCCAAATAAGACGATTAAACAGTGAGAAACTACTACTCTTGGCATTCTTATTTTTAGTAATTATTTTAACTTTAAGTTAAACCACTTTTACTTTAAGTTAACTTTTACAGGCTCAAGACGTTCCAAGGTTTGTCATGGTTTCCAGTGAAAGGGCTGAGCTTCGTGGCTTGAATTTAGAAGGGCTACGCCGCCGAGGTTATTCACCCTTAGAGGTTAGTAATGGTTTGTTTTTACATTATTTCCATCAGATGGCTTTTATTGTAGTTAGGTCCAACTATTTGCTTTGGCATTTTATAAGGAATCCATTCTTTACATATAGAGCCAGTCAAATTCTAGATATTGTATAAGGAATCCATTGTAGCACTTCTATATCAACTACAAACTGTCACTTGGATTTTTTCAGTATTGTATATATTGCAATCAAGAAATCCTTCAACTTTGTGATTGAAAATTCCGGACAAAGTGGAATTCAAGAACTCTTACCGCTTTATGTCGTTACTAATGAAAGTTTCTTAGAAGCATTCAACGAAGGCTGCGAGCTCATGCGACACCATGGTAACTGACTTCGCACCGCACCAATAATTACCTGATCCGGGCGGTGTTGACAGTGTTGTGACGTAGTGAAGGCGTTGGATGAGATGGCCAAGACCACCACCTACCGGCGACCGCCACACATTGTGTTGTTGCCTGAAACGACCATCACCACTCCTTAGAGGACCGATCCATTCAAGACTTTTGTGAGCTATCGTGCCATGCATTAGATGTGATAGATCCATTTGAGAGTTTTGTGGATTCAATCGATTGTGTTATCTTTATAAAAATTCCGGGCCATTAGTTGCTATTGTTTCTAATATTTATTGTATTTGGAAGGGTCGATCAGTTTATGTTCAAGATTTGCTCAAAAAAAAATTTATGTTCAAGATCACTACGGCCACATGATTAAAGAACTCAGCTTACAAAATTTAAGAAAGACTTAAATTCTGATTGTATTATAATAAATATATCGACATTTTCAAGCTCAATATTAACATAATGTATGCATGCTAAACTTCATTTTGACAAAAGCAAATAGGATTCCAATTCTCGACCTGTGTTACCACACCAGTCAACCATCAAATAAGAAGATAGGAACCTGATTTGTGGTGAATGGCGTTGCCAACATATTGAAATTATCATCTAACTTGACCATGTAAGTGAATAGTTGGTCACAATTTGGTCCAAGCCATCCAACTTGACCATGAAAGTGAATAGCTGGTCTGGATCGATCATCGCGTTATACTCCCGAATACTAGCACATTATAATAGGATTCTTAATAGTTTTATCAATGCCAGGTCCCCAAAAGAACTCTAGCGACACTCTGGGGCGAGATTCGTTGGCCACAACCCTATGAACCACACCAAAGTTATGGGCTAGCTCAAAGAGTTGTCTTCATATGCTTGCAAGCACCTAGGCAATAACTTCACCCAACACCTAGGCAATAATTATTTAGAAATATTTTCACGACTTACGGTGCTACATACTTTCTTACTTATATATCCAAACAAATTCTCAGTAAAATAATTAGTACATGCAATGTACCCGTTAGTTATTATTTCTGAATGGCTTCCATACATACATATAATGTAACGTAATAAAAAAGGCTTAAGAGTTAAGACGCACTATAACTCTGTCAAATGTGTTTCTACATTTAAATCAAATTATATAAAGGATGTATAAAAAAATGTTGCCCCCTGCCGTAGGCAGAGGCCGGAAATACTAGTATTTAATATTTTAAGGTTTTATTGAGATTAGTCATTTCATAACCAAACAACTCTATCATGTCATAATAATCCTATTTGTTAAAATATAAAATAAATTCGAATTAAAGATAATAAAGTAAGCAAGGGTTTATAGGAAATATGAATCGGTCAAGAGAACATCACATCCTTTAATTAAGATCATGCCCAACGGTAATTTCAAGAGAGTTTCACAATGAGTTTCTGGACCAAAAAAAATGGGAAAAGAAATGAAAATGGGTGAAACTGTTATAATATTATTATTATCGGATATGGATGTACATGGATAAGCTTAAAACCCTAGATTTGATCTTATCCCATATCTTGTACTCTCTATATAAAGACCCTTATGGGTTACCTAATAATATAGATCTGATCTCTCCTCCTCCCTCAATTCTCTCTGATTGTTTATTGTTCTCTTGATTTATAACACGTTATCAGCACGATTCGCTTTAAACCCACGTTCGATCAACGCCGATTGGGTTTGCCAATCTAGTGTATTGTGTTGCTTTGACTAGATTATCCTATCGTATTGCACCTCCCTATGTATATAGTAGCATTCATGATCTCTAGTGCCATATTTGATCGGTATAGTGTATAGTTCCATATTCATGATTATATTTGATCGCGGTATCATATTATTCATGATCTAGTTTATAGTCTATTCGATCGGTTGCTCACTTGTTTTACAGAATTCATGATTGAGTGTTTTTGATCTCTGATTGTTTGCCCATGTATGCATAACACGTGATCTCTGATCTCTGAATTGCTACATTCTTCTCTTGGTACTGTTTTGCTATGTACGTGTACTTGCAAGTTGTTTTTGATTTTGAAGTTCCAAGTTCTGTTTTGATTTTCATAAACCAATTTCTGTTTCGATTTTGGAATTCTACTTATGCAGAAATTTTGCCCATGTCATTGACGGTTCTTATCTAAACTTTGAAATTATATACTGCATAATCTAAATGTGTACTTCAGTGTAATCATTGCATATTATGTATACTGCCTTGCATGATCAATTTCGTTTGGTTCAAATTGATTAAATGTTAATCTAATCGGTTTTATTTACTCATGATTAACCTAATTTAAGCATGCATGTATGCAATGTGTTCTGTGCATTTATGTATTCTAATTAAATTATGCAAATCTTATGATATATCCTTGGTGCGGACGTATTCATACAAATTTGTCCCAGAAGTGACAAATTAAAATTTATATATAATATATCCCCTGAAGTGGATGTATTTATAAATTTGTCCCAGGAGTGACAAATTAAAATCATGTTTTCATCTCCTGAAGAGATGTATAAATTTGATTCAACTCCTGAAGAGTTGAAAAGATGAGGATTATATTACCCCTGAAGTGGTAATTATCATTCCTATAAGTGAATAAAATACCAAAATGTAATCCCTGAAGTGATTACTGAATATGATTATCCCTGAAGCGATAATCAATATACTACTATATCTTGAGTGATAGTTCTCATCCCCCGAAGTGGATGAAACAACTAAAAACCATCCCCAGAAGTGGATGCGATAATAAAAGTTTACACTCATCTATATCCTAAGCGATAGTTCTCATCCCCCGAAGTGGATGAAACAAATGAAACCATCCCCAGAAGTGGATGAGATTGCTTGAATATGATTATCCCTGAAGCGATAATCAATATTATCTCTTGGAGTAGATAATAAAAGACCAATGACAAATATTATCTCTTGAAGTAGATAATAAAAGACCACAAATATTATCTTTTGGAGTAGATAATAAAAGACCAACTCACATCTTGAAGTATGTGATTAAGCAGTCTTATTAAGTCTTATATATCACATCCTGAAGTATGTGATCGATTAAATGGTCTTATATATCACATCCCGAAGTATGTGATTGTTTAAGTGGTCTTATATATCACATCCCGAAGTATGTGATTGAAAGGTCTCGAGGTCTGGAAGACTTCACATTCAATCTCATGTCACCAGAAGTTGACAATCTTTTATTATAATTTATTTCTTTATTTATGTTTCTCAATTTAATTATTCATGTTATTATTTACATATATTTTTATTTGTTTTTAAAGTTAAAACTTATCATCCTCCGAAGCGGAAGGATATATGACATTGTCCTCGTTGAGACAATTTTGCAATCATCCTTGAAGAGATGAAATAATAAAGCATATTACTCCCTGAAGTGAGTAATGATAGAAAACATCACTTCCTAAAGAAAGTGATGAGAAGAATTCATCTCTAGAAGTAGATGAACATATCATTTCCCGAAGTAGATGATAAATGGTTCGAGATATATTCTATTTTTTGTCACTTGGAGTTGACAAATAGAATATTTGTGAAAGTTCATTCTTGAACATAATAATGATAAATTATTCATTGTCACCTGAAGTTGACAAATGAGATGTTTGGGAGAATTATGCAGCACTTGAAATTCTATGAGAATTGTGCTAAACAATAATTATAGTTATCATCATCAACTCCATACGAGCCTGAAGACTCGATTTTTGTATAAGAAGAGATCACTGTAAACTCTTGGGGAGTTAGAAGATCTCATACCAGTTATGTACTCCAGAAGTAGTACAAGAAATATGAGTTTATGTTATATTCAGAACTAGTCCTAAATAACCTCATACCTAGCATGAACTAGGAGTTCAAGGTCATGGTTGACCAACCTCTTGCATGCCTAAAGCATGCCTCCTCCGGAAGAGGGTGTGAAAGAGGTCACAATATATTACGCATGCGGCCGCTAGTCATGGTTATGACTTATAGCTAGGATGTTTGGGGTAAATTTGATGTCGAGAAGGACATCTGAGATAAGGAATATCCCATAAGTGATAAGAACCACAACTTATGAGTATAAGTGTGGAGACCGGTCTAATCTAAAGCAAAGTTCTGAATGCAATCATTTTTGAGGCATCTAAAATTACTATCATGATAATGGTTTATCTGATTTGAGTTGATGAACTCCCAAACTAATGTATAGATCACCGACATGTTCAATGGTTGAAAACCATATTTGTTAACGGTGTCACAACACCTACTATTTGAAAACCAGAAGTTTTCACAATCATGAGGAAGAAAAATTAGGTGTGAAGGTTTAGATGGCTCTTGAAGAGTATATCCCATTGAACAGTGCAGTATCACTAACTAGAAGTTAGTTGATAATAAGATATTCTTGTGGCATGATTAATGTGGTCACTCAAGTGAAACAATTACGCCCATGATCGGTTTAGGACCAAAAGATCTTGAGACCCGAAGTCTCTCCTAAGAGTGACCTTGTACGTATGAAAGGCTTATGCTCTTGGCATATTAGTAGCAAAGTCGGTATGTTGTATGTCAGTACAATGTCTCATATACTCCTTGACTAGGTTCAAGTGATATGTGAGGACCAAACACATCGCCATGTGAACCATTATGGATTATAATATGATTGTTGAAAGATGCCTCAACCCATTAGTTCCATTGAATATTGAGGAGAATGAATAGGTGTAGTGGTTGAGCATTGTGTAGCTCTCACACACATTCACAAAACGACTCAAGTAGAGTCGTCAATAATGCAGTCATAATTGATAGCTAGGTAAGGGCTTATACATGACATACACGACTTGGAAGAGTCGTTGGTCATGAAGTTGTTAATTCAATGTGGAGAGACTGCTTATAGAAAATTCTCCTACTTGAAGCTTATCTCTATAAGAGATTAACTGCTTCATATGTCCTCCATCTCCCTAGATAATTTTTGAAGTAATGCCACACAAAAGGAAAGTTGGGATTAAACGAGAGGATTGGGTCCTTGTCGTTTAAAGAATACTTTGAGCTTATAAGCGGTGATCAATAGTTTGCTCGGTATTAAGGTTGTCACTTTGGCGAGGTGAGAATCCCAACTTTAGGGGGAGAATATAAGTGAGACTAAAAGCCAAAGCGATTGCATGGGATGCAATTTGCTATTTTAGATCCAAAGATAACTAAACTATAAGTTTAGTGGATCGTATAGCTAGTATGCTACCAAATATATGTAATGATATAAATGAAAGTGACAAAGCCAAGTCACATGCATCAACCTAGGTTGCACCACCTCGTTTGGAGATTCCAGAAGTAACTCCGAACAGAACAAATAATTTCTCAATCACACCGGAAGTGTGAAGAGACAATTAGGCTCTAAAGATATCATTCCTTGAAAAAGAAAAGAGCCGATAACATCACAAAAGGGGTGATGATATGTCGACTACACACAAACATGAAGATAGATTTCCTGAAGAAATTCTATCTAAAGACTTTAAAAGCAAAGAGAATAATATTGGTAACAATCTGGGATTGTCGATGACTAATCTAAGTATTGGTATTAAGTGGTACCAAGAAGATGTAATCATTGATATCTTTGCTTGTTCAGTTCGAATCAAATTCGAGCAATAATGATCCTTGAATAAAGGAGGAACGTCGACATTGAAATGGTTAAGAATGCTGGAAAGTAGCTATTTGAGTATAGCTGTATTTTCTATATAAACGAGGTGTTTTTGGGCCTGAAGTTCCAACTCCATAGAGTATACTATCAGTCAACTATATATTGGTGGTTGTTCATAAGAAAATGAAATGAACACAATGAAGTGTTCAGATTCAAAGTTTGACTGATTGTACGAGATTTATAAAGTCTCAAGTGAATTACATAAAATGTGCTCACACATCATGGATGCAATCACGCTCAAATTCTTGTTGCTTAAGTCGATGGGCGACTTAAGATGCAACTCATGAATGCGGTGAAAAAATCCCATAAGGATTACAATTCCCTAAAGCATTTGCATCAAACCACATCATATGCATCCCATTAAGCTAAAAAGACAACTACATGGATTGAGTCAATCAACAGAATGTAGTATAATCGCCTTAGCGGATATTTACTGCAGAAAAAAGTTTATGAGTGATCAAATGAGTCTTATGCTCATGTAATCATTTTCGTTGATGACTTGATCTCCAGAAGAGGTCTAACTTAACTGATTCCATGAAAAGAGAAGTTGATATGAAGGACTTATGAACCACTAAGTATTGTCTCGGCCTGTAGTTCGAGCGTACATACAATAGGGTAAATGACCCTTTGGATTGGTTGAAGCACAAATGTAAAGTCCACATATAGTAGTAAGATCACTAAGTATGGAAAAGGATGGTCTTCTTCTCTTAGTGGAAAATTGAAGAGATATTAGGTCCTGAAGTACCTTATCTCAAAGCAATATGTGCATTGATGTATCTTGCTTCATTGCCTTAATAAAGTCATTTGAAGTGGCAATGAATTGTTTGTCTCCCCAAACATACAATAAAGATTGTTGGTCCAAAAGTATCAAACCTTCAATGAAGACACATAAGGGTACATATATATGTGTTATATGAAGAATGTATGTTTAATTGAGGGGGAGCATTATTATATGACTGTACTCTTTTTCCCTTGACTTTGGTTTTTATCCCATAGGGTTTTTCCAAGCAAGGTTTTTAACGAGGCAGTTCGTCATACAATGTCCATAATGAGAGACAATCTCGACCTGAAGCTCGAGATATGCGAAAGAATGAGATCTTATATTTGTTATCGAATCAGGTTGAAGAAGATCCAACGGAGGTATATGAAGATAATGAAGCTTGTATTGCTCAAATCAAGAAATGATCATTAAAGGAGATACGACACAAGACATGTCATTGACAAGTTTCTCCAATTTCAAGATTCAACTCAAAGGCTGGATGGATGCTCAATTCAATCAAGCATGGAAGATAAATTTCAAGTCAAGAGAGACACCAACACTGCACTCTTTTTCCCTTCGTCTTGGTTTTGTCCCATTGGGTTTTCCAGACAAGGTTTTTAACGAGGCAGTTAGGGATGTACATCCAAGGGGGAGTGTTATAATATTATTATTATCGGATATGGATGTACATGGATAAGCTTAAAACCCTAGATTTGATCTTATCCCATATCTTGTACTCTCTATATAAAGACCCTTATGGATGACCTAATAATATAGATCTGATCTCTCCTCCTCCCTCAATTCTCTCTGATTGTTTATTGTTCTCTTGATTTATAACAGAAACCTAATTTTTCATTTCGAAAATCGAAACCGAACGAATTGGAGTTTCTTTGTAGGATGGCCGACAATCAAAGTTCAAAGTTCAACTCTCAATGCAACATCAACCATTCAATCTATGTCATGTGGCAATACTTTGTAATTAGTTGCATTTATATAAAATTGGCCAACTTGATCAAATTTAATTTAAAAATAAAATAAATCTTCAACCAACAAAATTTAAAAAAATATATAAATTTATACCAAAATTTATAACGTTTCTTTATCACATCACTTATAAAACTATATTGGTTTTTAGGGTTTTATTTTTACTTTGATTGATAATTTTTTGTCAGTTTAAATTATATGTCCCTAATTGAAGAACAAAAATTAAAAAACTAAGTAAAATTTTAAAATACATTTGCAATCCCTACACCAGAAAAAAGTTAGCTAACTTGTACTTTAGTTAAATCAATAGAACATGTTTAGCTATACAAAAAATATATTGGTTCCCCAAAACCTGCTGATTTCTATTGGTGCATTTGAAGTCACATGGATTCTTCTTTTTGAGCCAACTTCCCCTTTTTCCCCCTCTAACACAAATTTTTCCTCCTTAATAAGAGTGTCAAATTGCTTTATGGACAAACAATTTGGGACAGAGAGAGTAGTAAACAAATTAAGGGTATAGTTGTAATTGTATAGAAATAAATAAATAGTTGTTGGAAAGTGAAAAAATAGGTTTTGCTTGAAAAATAAAAAGTCAGAAATAAAATCAATTTTTAAAATATAACCCTAAGCTTGGAAAAATAAGGAATTAGCAAAGGTATAATTTATTTAAATTAATATGACATGTTTTGTTATACAAATAAAATATAGAGTATATTGAATAAATTAAAGTTATATATAGTTGTAATTGTTTATGAAGAAATAAATAAATATTGGGAAATGAGAAATGTGAAAATTTTAGAGTAAATTAAATAGAGCGGCAGTGTTGAGTAAATTATATGGAGGAGATTTAGAATTAGATTTAAACCCGAGCTTTCGTAGTTTGTGTAATCTGGCGATGATTTCTATGATGGATTAGGGGTTTCGGTGTGTCCTTTTCGGATTTTCGTTGCTTGATGCTCATTTGCATTGATTGTTCCTGATTCGGGACGAGTGGTTGTTTGATGAGATTTGAGATTTGGGAGTGGAGTTACAATTGTTTGTGAATATTCATAGTCTTGATCTTAATTAGATTCGTGAAACAATTGCTAAGCTGAGATTTGGGAGTGGAGTTTCGTGTTGAGCATAGATTGCATGATTCACTCACTGATTGCACGAATCACAAAGCCTTTAATAAGTTTTAAAGCTTGCTTTTGGTTTCTTTGTTGGTGTACGAGATTATTTCCTATTGACATATCATTTATAATCCTTTTTTAGCCACTTCCACCCCAAGATGAAAGGGTTACGTGGAGTTGTCTTTTTTTGTTGAAATTGTAAATGTCGAACTTGTTTGTGATGTACACTTTGTCGTTGTGTGCATCTGTTTTGTATGGGACTTTAGAGGTTTGCTTATATTGTCATTTGTGATGACAATTAGGTGTTATCAAGAAAATCCTTTGATAACATTGGTGATTATATATAGTTAGTTGTGATGATAATTTGAAGTTTTGTGCATAAATCTTGTTTTAGCTATACTTTTATTCGGTGTGATTACTATAATCTTCTAGGTAATTGTTGAATATTGTCACTTGTGATGACAATTAGGTGTCACTTGTGATGACAATTAGGTGTGAATATTGTCACTTGTGATGACAATTAGGTGTCACTTGTGATAACAATTAGGTGTGAGTATTGTCACTCGTGATGACAATTAGGTGTGAATATTGTCACTTGTGATGTCAATTAGGTGTGAATAATTGTTGAATATTGTCACTCGTAATGACAATTAGGTGTGAATATTGTCACTTGTAATGACAATTATGTGTGAATATTATCACTTGTGATGACAATTAGGTGTGAATATTGTCATTTGTGATGACAATTAGGTGTGAATATTGTCATTTGTGATGACAATTAGGCGTGAATATTGTCACTTGTGATGACAAGTGATGACAGTCAACATCGGTCAACGGTTGGTCAACGCCGATCAACGGTTGGTCAACGCCAGTCAACGATCGGTCAACACCGGTCAACGGTCGATCAATTCCGGTCAACGGTTGGTCAAATAGTGGAGAGAGAAAGTTGTTAGTAGGTTATGCCATGTGTGCAAATATGACATCTTGTGATATTTTGTTGCTATATGGCATTTTCCTAATGTCATATAATTAATTCATTCAAAAATTTAAGTTTCACGGTTTCATTGATAGTTGAGTAAGTTTCGCGAAACTCATAAAAGGGGTGGAGGATGATGTGATAGAGAGAGAAAGGATAAAAGTGGGAGTGTTTTTGGGTTTCACGGTTTCATTGATGGGTATAACCTAATAATAACAATTAGGAATTGTTCTTCCTCCTCCTTTCACTTTTACACTAGAAATTCTCTTATTGATTGATTTTACTTAGAGAATTACTTGAGTTAAATAAAATATTACGATGAGGTTAGGGAAGTAGAGAAATCTACCACCAAAATTGGATGTATACATAGGATTCATTCTCAATCCACTTGGCATTTGCAATAATATTGCTTACATATATATATATACTATTATAACTTTCATCGTGATATATGCAATCGTACCGAATCGAGCCGTATTTTATATTGTTTAGGCTTGGTTCGTTCAAAAATAGGCGAGCTCAAGCTCGAGCTTGTTTTGAGCTCAATATTCTATTTGAGCTCGGTTTGTTTAAGTTTCCATCAAGTTCGAGTTTTATTCGCGAGCCGCTCAACTAATTTGTTCACGAACAAACAAATTGAGTTTTGGGAGTCTTGATGATCTAAGAGTGGTGGACCTCATTGATTGGGATAGAAGGCAATGGTCCGAGGATAAGGTTTCGAGGTGGTTTTTACCGTTTGATGCATGTTGAGGCTGTGATGAAGTTCCATCTAATTTCCGTTTGTAGCCTGGATAAGTTGGTTTGGCATTATACCTTTGATGGTATTTTTTTTCTGTTAAATCAGCTTGTAGGTTGTTGGAGAACAAACAAAGGGCTTCGACTATAGGGGAACAAGTAGATGAAAGGCGTGTCTCTAAGCTATGGAAGAAAATATGGACTATCCATGTGTCGCCAAGAGTTCGTTCAATGCTTTGGAGGGCAGGTAAATCAATATTGCCATGTATGTGCTCGAAAAAGAATCACTGCAGATGCAAGGTGCCACTTTTTCCAAGGGGAGGAATCGACCATGCATGCTCTTTTTTCTTGTAACTTGCCAAGGATGGTGTGGAATAACTTGGGTGAGAACTCTTCTCACTTTTTGGACTGGGCGGAAAGAGTTCACGAGCTGTCGGAAGTGGAAAAAGAGTCTATGGGCTTTCCTTTGCTGGGAGATTTGGAAATCTAAAAACAAGGCGGTGTTTTCAAATGAATTGGTGAATGTAAGTGATATAATCGTTGGTTGTCTAGATATGCAGGAGGAGTTTTCTAAGCCTATGGATGGGGAGCTTCTTTCAGCTGAAAATGGTTCCTCAGGTATTCAGTCTTGGCAAAAACTAATAGAAGGATGGATAAAAACGAATGTGGATGCTGCTGTTAAGGGTGAAGAGTGTGGCATTAGTGCCATTGAGAGAAATGATCAAGGAGTGGTGGTCTTTTCTACAGCAAAAAGAATTCAATAGGGTACATCTGTACATGTTGCTGAGGGTGAAGCTGCTAGATGGGGGCTGGAGTTGGGGTCTGATTTGGGCTTTGAAAGAATCATTTTAGAGACTGATTCGCTCATGGTGGTGCAGCAATTGAACAATCCAAGGCTGTGTCAATCCATTTTTAGGGCAGTGCTTTCAGTGGTGAAAAGGCTAAGCACAAGTTTCGAGTGCTGTGAGTGGCGCTATGTGAGAAGGGAGGCGAATCAGGCTATCGTTGGCTTAGCAGTGGGAGTCAATTGTTCCTTGTTTTGTTTCAAGCAATTTTTTTTCCCTGTTGAACTTTTTGATGTACTCTCATTGGATGCTGGTTTGGAGTAATATTTAGTTGGTTTTTCGATCAAAAAAATGTAGAGAAGTAGGTTGCTTTTACCGTCTTCGGTTAAAAACTGAAAATACGAAGAAAATATGCATACATATATTATATATAGGCTTATGAAATATATCATATCATACCAATATCATATCATATCATATTACTCCAATATTTGACGGTAAAAGCAAAAAGTATTCCAATATTTGAGTTTGTTTATGAACATTTAACGGAGATTGTTCACGAACATATAATCGAACTTGCTCATGAACAAACGAAGTCAAGTTTTCTTGTATTTGTGTTCAGTTCGTTTATCTTTTTAAGTTGTTTAGGCTTGACTCGTTTAAAACTCAAATCGAACACGAATGAGCTTTTACCGAGCTAAATGTTGAATATCTTGTGTACAACTCGGTTCGTTTATAGCCTATATTTGATGTTAACTTCCAAAAATCAATTTGACGTCCATGGATATACATTATAAAACAAAGACAACGTACAATATATACACTTTCAATACACGTTAATTCTTTGATATAAAGAATGACTTTTACACTTGGTAGAAGATTACATTAAAGCAAGAAAAGGACTTTTACACTTATCCAATAAAATTACATGACCAACCGAGTCGTTGACGGATTGGCGCGCTTGGGTCTTAGATATCCCTTAGGTCTGTGTATTTTGGAAGAACCCCCAAATTATATTAAGGGCTTTCTTCGGAAAGATGCTATCGGAGTGGCCTCTTCCCGCCTTAGTTATGTAAACTCCCCTGTTTAATATATGGAGAGCGGCTTCTCCTTTTGATAAAAAAAAAAATACGTGACCAAACATACCTTAACATTGCAAAGTTAACACACAATAATCTTAATACAAAGCAAGAGAGGAAAATGTAAAATCCGAAACAATTCAAAACGCGGCGTTTTGTTTGAAAAATCAGGAAACCCTCATCGTATCATACTCCACCAGCCACCGCAATTTCCGATTTAAGGGGAATTTCCCGCCCTTTTCAACCGAAAAGAATATAGGTGGTTATTGATTCCTCAATCAGCATAGCCACAGCTCAAATCTCTATCTCTCTCTTCAGCCCTCTCTCCCATTTCCTGAATCATAATTTTAATTAATCCCTCATTTATCTTATCTAATTCTTTCAATTTTCCAAATCCACCCTTTTCTCGCACCTTCTTCCACCTCCAATTTCACCTCTGTGAACGGATTTTCAAACCCTTCTTTGAGAAAAATTCATTCCCCACGTATCCTCTGACAAACCCAAAAACAATTTGGGAACTCAGAAGATGTGGGCTTTGGTGATTTTGGTTGTTTGTTTGAAGGATGATTGATTTGGGTGGTGTCTAATTCTTACAAGTTTTGGACCATATCAACATTATTAGCTCTAGCAGATTCCAGATTATATACTTTTCCCTCGAACCGGTTTCTGCTGAAAATTGGCGGGAATTCATACATTTGTTTTGTGTTTTTATTTTTTTAATGATTTTGTATATCTAAGGAATGACTAAGGGACATGAATTACGCAATGTAGCTACAGTTGGAAATGATTTGTCATCAATCAGCACATTAGAGCAACCTAGGGAGGCTGATTATGTAGAGAGAGATCCCACCGGCCGATACATTCGGGTACTTTGTTCTGTTTCTGGATTAATCAAATGGTGAATCAATTTCTGCTTAAGAATTGGAATCCATTGAATTTGAATAAATTTGTTTTGAACCTATCCTGACAGTTCAATGAAGTATTAGGAAAGGGGGCGTTTAAGACAGTGTAAGTTTCTCAGCTACAACCTTGAATTGTAACATTGTTGACATATTAACCATGGAGAATGAGCCATACTAAGTTTTAGTTTCTTGCCATGTAGTTACAAGGCATTTGATGAAGCTGATGGAATAGAGGTCGCCTGGAACCGAATAAAGATCAATGATTTGATCCAGTCTCCGGATGGTTTGGAGAAGCTATATTCAGAAGTTGAACTTCTTACATCATTGGAGCATGAAAACATCATCAATCTCCTTGACTCATGGGTGGACGACAACAAGAAGACGGTAAACCTCATCACCGAGCTCTTCACATCGGGCAATTTGCGCATGTAAGTCGTATTACACTTCACCAATCTGTTATTAATGTTGAGCTTTGGAACAATTGACCCTTGTAAGAAATCTCTTGGCAATTTAAGTATTGCATCAATTTTGTTAGATACCGACAAAAGCATAAGAACGCAGATATAAAGGCTGTGAAGCATTGGGCAAGACAGATTCTCCAAGGATTGGTCTACCTCCATAGTCAAAACCCGCCCATTATTCACCGCGACCTAAAATGCGACAACATCTTCATCAACGGAAACTATGGAGAAGTTAAAATCGGAGATTTAGGACTAGCAACCGTTATGCAGCAGAAAACCGCGCGTAGTGTTATTGGTTTGTGCTATATCATAATCTTAGCTTCTATATAGTTCTATTGATTGATAAGCTAATGCAAACCAAAAAAATTGTTGTACAATAGGCACTCCTGAATTCATGGCTCCTGAGCTATATGAGGAGGAATACAATGAGCTTGTTGACATATATGCATTTGGAATGTGCATGTTAGAGATGGTAACTTTTGAGTATCCTTACGTAGAATGTAAAAATCCTGCACAAATCTACAAGAAAGTCACCTCTGTAAGTCTGTTCTTGGATCTCTATAACCTCAATTTAGAAACTCCATCTTTTTCAGTGTTTAGTTAAACCTTAGACTCTTTATTTTTGTGTAGGGAATCAAACCGGCTTCCCTTGAGAAAATAAAGGACATCCAATTGAAGGAGTTTATTGAGAAATGTTTAGCTCCGGCTTGTGAACGATTGCCAGCAACAGAACTTCTCAAAGATCCGTTTCTTCAACCGGATAACCTACGAGTCTTTACTCATGAGCCCACACAACTGCATATGGCCAACAAGCTATCCAAGACGCGGGCCAGAAACATGTCTTGTCCTCGCTTGGGAGCTCTTGAAAATATTGATTCTTGGGAGAATTCTCAAAGAAACAGCCTCCCAAGTCCAAGAAGCCAAGTCCTGGAATTCGTAAGAACGCGTAACAAAAACGAGTTTAGGCTGAGAGGAAGGAAATGTGATGGTCACTCAATCTCATTGACCATGCGCATCTCTGAAGCCACCGGTATGACTTCCTATGAACGTTTCAAAACTAAAAACTGGAAACTTGAAGATGACCCCAATGGCCTTAAGTGATCTTGGTGAATGATGATTGATTGCAGGAAAAGTGAAGAACATTCAGTTTGATTTCTACCTGGAGAGCGACACGGCGACCAAAGTTGCAGCTGAAATGGTGGAGCAGTTAGAATTGGCTGATCAAAATGTGGCCTTCATAGCCGAATTCATTGACCATCTGATTCGACAAATCGCTCCCTTTTGGAAGCCCACATCAATTCCCAGTTTCATTCCTATGAGCAAAAGCCAAAACCGAAGCTGCCTATTGTCTCAGAGCCAGGATGAAGAATTTTTACGCATGAGCGAATGCAGCAGCTCCTCGTGCTCATCTTCATCCTCCAAATCGATTGTAAAAGGCAGTGACGACGAGTTGAAGCTGGAATTGGACTCCATTGAAACGCACTACGACGAGTTGATTAGAAAACTAACTAAGATGAAAGAGGAGGCATTGGATAGTGCTAGGAAGAGATGGATGGCCAAGAAAATGGATGATGCTCCTTCAATATGAGAGTACCTTGCCCATGGCTAACCACTTCTTGTTTTTTTCTTACTTTAGTTTTTCTTCTCCAGGTACAACTAGTTCTAATGTCTCCTCTTCAGTTATTGCACCACAAAATATGAGAATATGATCAAACTAGCTCTGTTGTGTAGTATGTTGGTGCAATGTTGCTCCCTAAATGCAATATGAGAAAATTCACTTAACTTCAGTGTTACTCTATAGACTTGTACAAAAATGTGACCAGATTTTCAAGACTAGCTATTTACCAAATTTATTTATGATTTGACTTATAAACCTTGTTTTTACTATAAAAAATCGATTTTATGGTTTGGCCAAACATTAGGTACAAGATAAAGGTGTGTTCTAGTAGTAGACTTCTATAAAAGGTTTGTTTATACAACAACTCCATTTATTTCAGAATTCATATAAACGTTATCAATATCATGCATGTTGTAGTTGGATTTGTCTTCTTCATCCGGCTTAAATTTTCAAACACTAATCAGTTTTCTCATAATTAGGTGAATAGTATAAGTGACTAAAGTTTGATCAATTCATTTGTTTCGAGAATCTTGACTTAAGACTTCCCTAGTTTCCTACGTTTTCCCCCATTGACTGAGTTTTACGCTGGAAATTTCAAGCCTGACATGATTTTGGGTTTTGCCTAGCTTCTTTGGACTTTGGAATCTTTGCAAGCCGCAAAATTCAATACTTGGTACTGTTTTTGTTTTAATAATTGGGTCTAGTTCAACTTTCTACGTGGCTTTACATTGTACCACAATCTCTAAGTTGAATCAAGAAAACAAGGCTTGTTATTAGTTATTGATTTGTGTTTTAGAATCAGTAATGTAGACTTTTCTTTCTTTATACAACTTCTTTGGCCATTAATTGAAACCTCTCTATCTGAATGGCTAAAAGTGTGAGCAAATGAGATGCACAAAAAGACCTACACTGTACATCTTAATTAACAATACCTACAATTAAGAATCATATGAGAGTAAAAAAAATCAATCTTCTTCAAATGAAGAGGATGAGAAAAATGTAGGCGGATGGCTAGCAATCCTCAAAGCCGCGTCCAAACTCCCCACAATGTCAGCCATGGAAGGCCGATACCGGCTCTCGGGATGCACGCACTCCGACGCCAACTGCCCCACACGCTCCACCGCGGTAATCTCAACCGGAGTCGGATCCTCCATTCTCGGATCCAACACCCTGTGAATCTCGTCCCTATCCACATAAGGCTTCACAAAATCAACCACATTCCTAGGCGACCCGCTCTCGTTGAGATGGATCGCCTTCAAACCCGTCAGTAATTCTAGAATGACGACTCCAAAACTATAAACATCACTCTTGACGGTCAGCTGATGCCTTCTGTAATACTCCGGGTCTATGTACCCGAGGGTCCCAGCGGCCAGGAGCGAGAGATACGGCTCCTCATCACCTGGACCCATTAACGACAACCCGAAATCCGAAACCTTAGCCGTCCAGCTCTCGTCCAAGAGTATGTTGGACGGCTTAATGTCACGGTGGATAACCGGTGGGACCGCGTACACGTGGAGGTACTCGATCCCTCGAGCGGCGTCCAAGGCAACTTTTATCCGCCCTGGCCACGTCTTCAGTGGCGAGCGTGTGTCAAACCTTTCGGGGTGGTGAAGGTGGTCGTGGAGCGTCCCGTTGGCCATGTAGTCGTATATGAGGACGCGTTCCTTTGCGTCCTCATAAAACCCGAGGAGCCGGACGAGGTTTTTGTGGTTGAGCTTTGAAAGGAATTCGAGCTCGGCCACAAAGGCCGTGTCCCGCTCCTCGTTCTTCCTCGTAGTGTTCCCCACAGCCGAATTCGACACCGAGACCTCGCCCCGTTTGATGGCCACCGTCCGGCCGTCGTGGAGCTCGGCTTTGTACACCGACCCGTAGCTTCCGTTGCCGATCTTGAGCTCAGGGGAGAAGTTGTTTGTTGCCTGGAGGAGTACTTGTAAAGGAAACTCCTCAATACTTGCCATACTTACTATGCGACTCAGCCTCTTCTCAAGAACCGGTCTCCGGCGGTCAACTTCTCCGGTAACTTCTTCTTCGGCGCCAACGGTGTCAGTCGTCTCCTCCGGTTGGGGCTCTTCATTATCGAGACGGCCGGAATCATGAACTCTGCTACTACTCCGACCGTTGCCTTGTCTGAGCACCAACCACCAGACCGCAATCGAAGCCACTAGCGAAATGCAGCCTACAATCCCCACCACTAAGAAAGCGATCATCTTTCCACTCCAACGGCTACTTTTCCTGCTCAATCCCGGCGGAGGACTCGCCAGCGTTGAGCTACTCACTCCCAGGCACGGGCTACAAACACTCTGCCCGGATCCGCAGAAACTCTCGGAAGACGGCATAATCCCGCATTTACAAGAACTCGAATTCGAGCACGCGCCTGGCAGCACATTATCGAAAATCATGGAAGACGAGCTCCGGCTTCCCCAGCAAGCCAGGGTCAGATTAGCCGAAAGCACACCGCAGAAAACGCTTCCCCTGTACTCAATCGCGACGAACTCTGCATCAGCAGGGACCGTGAAATTACTTCTCTGCCCCCAGCAAGCAACGGTCCCGTTGGCGCGCAACCCGCACGCGCGACTCTCCCCCAAAGCGAGCGAAGTGAACCTCTCGCCTCCCGGCGCGTGGGCAACGCTGAAATTACCATCCTGCCCCCAGCAGCTAGGGGTCCCATCGGCGGTTAGAGCGCACGCGTAGTGGGGCCCGGCCTCAACGCCGGCAAAACTCCCCGCCGGAGCCTGGCCTTTCACGGTCCCGTTGCAGATTATGTTTCCGGAGGAATTCAATCCGCAGAGGAATTCGTTTCCGACCGAAACAGATGAGAAACTCTGATCAGCACCGAACGGAGACCGGAAGCTCCGCCATCGCCAGCATTGGATCCGATTGGACTGCCTAATGACGCCACAGAGATGCGAGTTTCCTGAGCTGAGGTCGCTCAGAGCGGGGCCGCGGTAAATCCGCTTGAATCCGGAGGGGGCGGTGGTGTTGAGGCAAAGAATGACCGACACCGACGGATCCGACGGCGGTGATCGGAGGGCGCATAGGAAGCCGTTCCCGCCGACGATTCTTGAGAAGGAGAGGTTGGCAGCTCCCCTAGGGATCGGGATCGTGCAATTGAGGTGCGATTGCTGATTGAGCGCGCAGATGACGGGGGTTTGGGGGTCCGAGGTTTGGGAGATTGAGGCAGTGGGGAGAGAATTCGTGTGATGGAAGAAGAAGGAGAGGGCTAAGAAGAGATGGAGAAGAGTAAGCATTTTGGTTTCATGGTCGAATTGGGGAAGATTGGAGGGAAATTAAATTGGATGGGTGGTTGAGTTGTAAACTGGGGTTTTATTGGTGAAATCAAACACGCGTTTAAGGAGAAGGAGGAACGATTCAGACACACAGCAAGGAAAGAGAGGAAAGATCAATTTCTGATTGAAGCCCACTGAGGACCGGGTCAAGGGTTGAATTGGATTGGGGGGTTTGTTATACGTTTGGATGTTGTGGAGTTGGTCAATGAAGGGGAAACACTGGAAGCCTCTTGTGTCCATTTTCCTTTTTACTCCGTTATAATAAAATAATAATGCTGATAAAATCATTGTAAGCGTGAAAGCGCTAGTTTGGCACGAGCTATGCTTGCGATTCGTGCTGACTTGATGAGCTCAGCGCAATGAAGTTTGCATTATTATCAGTTTATCACACTTGTCTATCCGATCTCACACGTTCGACGACTCCCATAAATGTTTGAATTTTTTTAAATTTGTTATCTAATTAAACTAGTATTAGTCAAATGCTTTTCAGGTACGAATTTGATTCAACGTTTTTAAATTTTATATAAATTTATTCAGAATAATAGTTTGATACAAACACTTGATTATTTTATTTAATTGTTTTTTATTTGATTTATTTTAATAATCTTGTATTTTCGCTATAATTTATTCTTTTAATCGAACAAAGATTTGTAGGATTATAGTTTTTGTATAAGGATTGAATACTCTTAATATTTTTAGAATTTATTTTAATGTTTATGGATTATAATTTTAAATATATAGTTAATTAGAGTTGACATATATTTTTCTATATTATTATTTTAATATCGAATCTAGTATATAGTAAGATTAATTAACTGATACAATTTCAATAATATATATTCTTTCATATTTTATATACATGTGGGGACTACAATCAAAATTAACCAATTAAATTGTTTTAATAAAGATGGGTGATGTAGTCCAATGAGAAGTTGACACGTATCGCGCTAAATCATAATTATATACTAAGTGGAGGTTAAAAATAATTATTATTATGACATGTGTCAACTCCTCATTGGATCACATCATCCATATTTAATAAAATGATTTCATTGGTTGAAATTTCACTGGTGACCCATATTAGAAATAAAAAGTTTAAAACTTTAAATAATATACATAATTTTTCTAGAAATCTTCTTATCTGCTAATTTCCATATTAATTTTCTAAAATAACTAAGCTTCAAAATTTATACATAATTTTTCTAGAATTCTTCTAATCTACTAATTTTAATTTCAATTCAATCTTAAATTTTTGTAAAAAATCTTTATTTCAATTCAATGACTTTTATCAGCCACAATTAGATTATTTTAATAAAAAAAATTAATTTCCCTACAAATCCAACCACATAATCATTTCATCAAATCAATTTGATTTGTTGGTTAATTGACTTATTTTTTCTTGGTTTAAAATTTTACTATAGATACTCCATATAAATATATAATATATATACATATGATTTTGATTTGATTTTTTCCCAAATTACTATAAAATAAAAATATTAATTATAAAATAAACAAATTTATTGATAAAAACAAGTATTGATCTCTTATATGACAAAATTAGAATACTACAAATGTTTTTTCGATTAAAACAATATATTATAACATAAATAATGTGTCATTAAAATAAATCCCAACAGAAGCAAATTATACAAAATAATACAAGATTTTATATCAAACTATTTTTTTAAATAACTTTATATAACATTTAAGTAAGTTTTTAGCTAAATCAAATCGTGTTTTCAAGGCACGGAGACTGATACTAGTATTATTTTTAACCTCCGTTTTAGTATATAGTTATGATAATATGATAAATAGAATATGTACAACATTAGATGGAAGTAAGAATTGAAGTAGATTTCCTTAATTTTTTTTAGGTCGATCTGTAATTATTTATTTTCATATTGCATAAACTTGTCGTACGTAGAAGTCAATACATTGGCCGTGTATGTTTTTTTGCTAGCACGAATCGATCCGTTGAACATCCCTAAACTTTCGTCCTTGGTTAGGACATAAATCTGAGTTAAAACTCAAAATCAATATATATTATAAAAGCCGACCGTTTTCGAGCCACCACTTTGATCCTGGCCCCACCGCATATTCAATAAAAAATAATTTTTATTTGTGTTATTTCAAATAATCTGATTAAATTCCCTATTATCTATTTATGTAAAAGATATAACCAAAATTTTGAAATTTGGTAAGATATTCTATCTTTTTTAATATATCACTTATCTTTTTAACCTTGATTTTGACCTCATATCATATTTAATAGAATACTAATTTTATCATTTAATAAAGTAATGATTTAATTTGGAATCATGAAAGTGGAATTAATGCACAATATCTTTAAATACACATATAACACGAAAACTTTCAAGAGCACCTATTCTCACATGATACAAACGAAATTTTGAACAGAAATATCTTTCATCATATTTTTTTACTCAATATCTAAACTACTTACGTAAACCATGATCCTTATCCTTTAGTTTTTATTTTTTTGGTTGAGCCATATATATCCTTTAATTTATACCTTAATCTTTAGGATTTTGTTATTCATATCATTATGGTTTACGACCAATATCTATAGTTTCCTCCAAAATTAATTTAAGAAATAAATAATTATAACAAAGATATCTAAACAGATTAATACAACCGGGATATATATACTATACATTTTGAAAATTAAAAAAAATCTATTTAAAGGGTTATGCAATAATTTTGTAAACTTTTTAAGTTTATTACAATAAGATTTAGATAGCAAGATAATTGATATCTATTTCCTACTTTTTACATAAAACAAAGGTTAGACTACCAATATGATAATTTTAAACTACCGAGAATACTGAAAATAAAAAAAAAACTATTGAAAATACTTACGTGAAGTGTGGTTAGAAAATCAATAAGGAGTATATACTATAAACCGTTTTCGAGCCACCACGTTGATTCTGGCCCCACTGCAAATTTGATAAAAATAGCTTTTATTTATGTTATTTCAGGTAATCTAATTATATTTCTTATTATCTATTTATGTAAAAGGTATGATCAAAATTTCAAATTCTGGTAAGATATTCTATCTTTTTAATATATCACTTATCTTTTCTAAAGTTGAATTTTGGACCCACCTTATTTTTGATAAAAAAATAGTTTTTATTTGTGGTATTTCAATTACTTTGATAAAATTATATTATCTATTTATGTAAAAGATACATTCAAAATTTTGAATTTTGGTAAGATATTCTATCCTTTTTAATATATCATTAATTGAAAAACATGATTCTAATATATATCTTGAATTTTCGAAATATAATTACTATGAAGTAATTATATTTAATTTACTTAATTAAATTTAGAACTTTTAAGATTAAATTTTAAATTATTTTTAATAGAAAGACTAACTTTGTTACTTTATTATTTGACTTACTTGAATAAATTTAGCATTTTTAAGCTTAAGTTAATTATTTTCTATATTTACATGATCTACTATATTTTTTTACCCATTATATTTGATTTTTTTCTATCTTGATAAAAACAAATTGATTTTTTAGCCAAATAATAATTATATTTAATTAAAAATTGATTTTTTATCCATAATTTTTCTCAAATTATACAAGCACCCGTTATTTTCCTAATACAAACATACAACTATACAAGTGGTCGTTTTTGAACCACCACATTAATTTTGACCCTACCTCATATATAACAAAAACTAATTTTTATTATTGCCATTATATAGGGTTTTCCTATTGAATTTCTTCTTATTTACTTTTAAGAAAAAGCTTTTGTCAATGATTAATTCTAAAAGCATTATAGGGAAAAATCTTTCACAGACAAATTAAGAAAAATCTATGAATGTTGGATTCAACTTATTTCTTTAAAACAAGTAAATTTGTGGTTTCCAACAATTTCTATTAACTTTTTATAAACTTTATCAATTTTATCAGTTGATGATTTTTTTTAATTATATTCACATTTATGATAGTCATTATTAATATATGATAAAAGTTGTAAGTAAAATACCAATTTCTATTCTTATAATTAGGTTTTATAAAAATATACAAACGAGTCAAAAAATTATATCTTATATATATTTTTTGGGTTATGAACTTCAAAAACAATATCACTCTTTTTAAAAGATAAAAAGCGTGTTAATAATAAAAACTTATATAATATTTTTCATATAAATATATAACTTTATTTTGATATTTTATAGTGAAATAGTCGTGCATGGCACGACAGGTTAAGCTAGTGAGTATAAGACTGGAGAAACTTTTGGATTGCATACCGTATTTGGACGGTGTTACAATTTTATATTCGCTCCTTTTTTTTCTGCCTCCTACTAGGTAATGACTAATGATTAATAAACCGTTGAACGAAGCTTTAACTAAAGATTTAATGGATTCTTTAAAACGCAAAATTGCATTAAAAAAAGGTATATTTGTTTACTAGTTCTTATTTAGATATGAGGCACATGCTTATCTTTTTTCCTTGTTTTTGTTCACACAACAATTATATATACTTTATATTTTCTTTACAGTTGGAAGGTTGTCAACCGTGTTTCTTGACATTTTATACGTTTTCGTGGACGGACTTCACATCTATAAATGGTTTTTAGTATATTAGCGACCTCATTGGTTGAAAACTTTTGATTGCCTTTGCACTGTATTTCAAAAGACATGATTTATTTAGGCATAAAATATGTATTAGTATTTCACTCAAAATGTTTTCCATTTATAAAGTCAAGAACGAAAAGAGAAATTAGTCATGAAAATGGTTTCCGATTTTTATAGCTAAAAATTCAATGCAAGGAAAAGATTGATCAAACTACAGTGGGAGTAGCTTACCAAGATTCGTAATTTGGTACTAACCTATTTCAAACCCACCTACTCGATCTCTCATTTATTAATTTAATTTCTCAATTGTCAACCATTTAGCTACCAATATGTGAGCTAGTTTCTTTTGGATTTGCTTAGGACATACGGAGTATAAGCTTAGTGCGAATGCCAATGAAGAAGCTCATGAATTGTGTGTTTGTGCATAAAACCCTCCGTAAAAAGTAAAATTTTATTAAATCACCTACAAAAATGCAATTACATACCTTGTTAAATTTCCTGTTATATACAAAGAAAATTATAAAATTGCCCCTTTTCTAATTTGAGCTAGACTCATATTCTTTTCTTTTGGGTTTGCTTATGAAAAATAATCGACTCGACCATCGTTTTAGAGGCTCGTGAATTCTCTGTCACCCTTGACACTTACATGAGCTCGTTCAGTGCATCTGTTCTTACACCGTCGTCTCCCTATAATCAATCTAATATCATTGGGCATCTCATCAATTTATTGTTACACGTAGCCTAATCCCGAACCCTAACCACCCATCATCAACATCCAATTGATTGAAGAGAAAGTAACATGCCAACGAGTGCCATGGCCATTTGATTTTTCCAATTAGCTTCTTCCGTGGAGCCCAGATTCGAGCCTCGATCTCTTCGATCGGTTGATGAACATGAAATCATCGATGTCTTCTACCAAAGCCCGAACTACCAATTCGTCCCTTGAAGAGCTTTGATCGGTCAAAGCTAGGTTAGTCAACTGTTTTCATCATCTTCCTCTTTTCTCGACAAAAAAAAAATCATCTTCCTCTTTTTACGCTAAATGGAATTTTTAAATAAGGGTTTTTATGTAACTAAATTACAGACAAGTTTATAATTTTTTTTGTACTTAATGAGAAATATAACTATGTACTGCGTACATGGAATTGGATGGTCTTTTGCAAAAAGTGTTTTTATGGGTAATTTACTGAAATTTCAATTCTTATGTTCACTTTTGTGCATAAACGTACAATTCGAGGCGTTTTGTGAAATTAACCCAAGTATCATATATCATGGCGAATATATAGATTTTTGAGGGTGATGAATGAAATAAAGACAAAATCGCTATTTCGACCCAAAAAAGAAAAAGACAAAATCGCTATTTTGTCCTTTTCGAGGCATAAAGTATACTCCGTATAAGGGAAACCAAAATTTCCATTTGAAAATCTGTAGTATTCCTCTGGCTCATCCCTTCTCCTCTCCTTTTGGCGACACAGAAAATGTTGGAGAGAAATCAGGATCAATTCCCCACAGCCAAATCCCGATCTCCGAACGATTTCTCTCTTCCCATTATCATCTACCCATCGATCGGATTTCACCCAGATCAACGCATATCGAATTCGATCCAAAATCCCACAAAAGTCCGATCTAATTAAAACAAAATCCCATTGAATTCCAGATCTACTCAATTTTCCAGAAAATGGCTTCGAAAGCCAATTTAACGGGCCGGAGATCGACGTGGTCCGTTCTCCCGCACCCAACCCCCAAACTCCGAGACCATTACCTGGTGGGGAAGAAATTAGGTCAAGGCCAATTCGGCACAACCTATCTCTGCACGGACAAATCGACAGGCGCCGATTACGCCTGCAAGTCGATCCCGAAGAGGAAGCTGATGTGCAAGGAGGATTTCGAGGACGTCTGGCGCGAGATCCAGATAATGCACCATCTTTCGGAGCACCCGAATGTGGTCAGGATCCGGGGCACCTATGAGGACTCGGTGTTCGTGCACTTGGTAATGGAGGTCTGCGCCGGCGGGGAGCTGTTCGACAGGATCGTAAAGAAGGGCCATTACAGTGAGCGGGAGGCTGCCCAGCTGATCAAGACCATTGTGGGGGTCGTTGAGGGTTGCCATTCGCTTGGTGTTATGCATCGGGATCTCAAGCCGGAGAATTTCCTGTTTGAGAGCTCTGGTGATGATGCTAAGCTCAAGGCTACAGATTTCGGGCTGTCGGTTTTCTACAAGCCAGGTTTGTTGTCGACTTGTTGCTGTGTTGTGCTGAAAGTTTGGGATTTGGGTTTGCTTGTTGCTTTTTAAGTTGGGCTAATTTGGTGGTGTGAGGAAAGATTGGTTCTTTATGGTTTTTATAGGGGTCTTGCATTCAGGTTTTGCTGCATTTTGATGGATCATTGCAGTACATGTTTGGGTCTGAGTGGTATTATTGCATTGAAAGGGGCTTAGTTTGGTAAACACGCATTAAAAGCATTTGTCATTCCTTTAGCTATGAAATTGGAAGCGTGCTTTTTTAGGAAATTAGCTTTGTTGTGTTTGAAATTTTGTATGGTGTCCTTAGTTTTCTTATAGGTTTTTCAAAAGTCTAAGTTGTTATTGACTTATTATTATGCAAGTTCTATGTTAAATGCCAAGGTACCTAGCATACGTAAGTTGCTTTGAGTTGTTGAATGACTTGTATCGTTAAGAACGCACCTACTTCGGTAGGTTCATCTCTTCAAAACGCATCTACTATTTCTGTTACCAAATGAAGTTCAATACTTTACGGCTCTAGTATTGTTAGAATTGTGATGCGACGAATAGCGAGATGAATACGTTGCGTTTGTTTGAAGATGGACATGGCATATATATTGAACTTAGAAATGAGCTTGAGAAATAATATGTGAGACTTGAACCACTTGTGACAGGGCAATATTTTGGAGATGTGGTTGGAAGCCCATATTATGTTGCACCTGAGGTGTTGTGCAAGCGCTATGGAAAAGAAGTGGATGTGTGGAGTGCTGGTGTCATTCTTTACATCTTGTTGAGTGGAACTCCTCCATTTTGGGCTGGTAAGGTGATCTTCATCACATAACATTCCATCCGTACGTTTGTTCTTCGTTCTTACTTGGTTCCGCTTGTGATTATTGGATGACTATAATTCGCTCTGAAATGCGCAGAGACGGAATCAGGGATTTTCAAACAGATTTTGCGTGGGAAGCTGGATTTTGAATCTCAACCTTGGCCTAGTATTTCAGACAGTGCAAAGGATTTGATCCGCAACATGCTTGAGAGAGACCCGAAGAAGCGTTTCACAGCGTATCAAGTCCTTTGTAAGTCATTGTCTTAGTGATTGATCGTTTGATTTTGAAGATGGTGATCAAACATCTTTTAAGGCTAGTGGTTTTCTCAACCTTACAGGTCATTCTTGGATTGTGGATGATACTGTTGCTCCAGACAAACCTCTTGATTCTGCTGTCATAACTCGCTTGAAACAGTTCTCAGCAATGAACAAGCTTAAGAAGATGGCCCTGCGTGTATGTCACTTTTCATTAAATGTTAAGAAATTGAAATCTTCAGCAACTCTATGTTTTTGCTTTCTGATGGTATATCTATTATGCAGGTTATAGCTGAAAGACTATCAGAGGAAGAAATTGGTGGTTTAAGGGAGATGTTTAAAATGATTGATACTGACAGCAGTGGGACAATAACATTTGATGAACTCAAAATTGGTCTAACAAAGGTTGGTTCTCAATTGGGCGAGTCTGAGATCAAGGCGCTATTGGATGCGGTAACATCGAAATTCAATAGTCAGTTTTCTTAGATTTCTTGAGTTATATGCTATCTTTTTTACCCCTTCATTTTGCAATTAGGCTGATGTTAACAAGAATGGAGCCATTGAGTACTCTGAATTTCTTGCTGCAACCATGCACATGAACAAGATCGAGAGAGAAGACAACTTAATGGCAGCCTTCTCGTTCTTTGACAAAGACGATAGCGGTTTCATAACGATTGATGAGCTTCAACAGGCCTGCAAGGAGTTTGGCTTGGACGAAATTAATCTTGAGGAGAGCATCAAAGAAATTGATCAAGACCATGTGAGTTTCTTCTTCTTCTTCCAAGCTACATTTTCATTTTCGGGGACGAAACTTACTTTGTGATCATAACTTGAGATCATATAGGATGGACGCATAGATTACCAAGAGTTTGTTGCAATGATGACAAACGGAAAGGGATCAAGGCCTGGACCGTCGAACCGAGGGAGCCTTAACTTCAACATGGATGACGCTCTGGAGGGAGTACAAGAAGCCATGATACCTGAAGAGCCTTAAACGAGGAGTCAAGAAGTACGCACCCTTACTCTGAGCAAGTCGAGAGGATCTTTTCGAAACACTCATTAATTGTGGGAAGGGGGGAAAGGAAAAGGGAAAATTCATTTAGGACATTAAGAAAATTTGATCTCTAAAATGTAAAACAATGAGATCTAAATTCAGACCTGCCACATTGATTTTTCAACGGTCATATGAATGCACCGTACACAATCGTGTATTATTTTGACATCTGCAGGTCTTCACCTAACGTTAAAGCCAGCTACTTGAAAGAAGCTGGTTTTGAAAACATTGTTGCTGACATAGATCATGATATGATGACATTATAAGCCACGCTGATTTTAAACGGTATGCCTATTTTTGATGTACATACAATATTTTGAGAGATATTTATGTTTTTTTATTATTCTAATGGATGGGTGCCCTATATATAGTAATACTTGTTCAATTTGAACTCATTTTTTAAAGTTTAGATTATTTGAAGAAGAAATGTCTTGCCCCAACCTAACAACTAAACAGAACAATGATAAAGCATAGTTTGTGTAAGAAAAAGGAGGACAAGTTCAAAGAGAGGTCCGCTGCAATGAGAGTTTATTCACTGCTGGCCAATACACATTATACACTCATACAAGAGAGTCATTTTATTGAACACATAAAAGTAAAGTTACTATACTATGGAGAAGCAATTGTTCCACTATATATATGTAGTATCTTAATAAATATGCCATGATACTTGATAATAGAAAAAGTAAAACTTTTACTATGATATTATTCTTCCCTATAAATGCAAGCCTTTCTGCCCCAAAGGGGATTCTTTATCTCTTTTTTTCCCTTTTCTCTCACTCTCTCTCTCATTGAAATCAAAAAGAAAAAATACAAACATATCACCAAAACTTTTGTTTATAAATATAGAAAAAGGAAGGATAAATAAGCTTGGTTTTCTCCACCAAGTTTAACTCTTACCATCTTAGTGAGTGCTCCTCCCAAACATTGCCTTTTGATGATCATAGCTGTTGATGGGTCTAATATTCAGCAGCTAATTTCTGATGATCATGTTCCCTTATCATCTCCTTGGAACTCCTCAGCTTCTCCCTTCTCAGATTATGATCACATAGCTGTTTTTTATTTTTATTTTTTATTTTTTTAAAGCCCTGATCACCAGCAAACAACAATCACCAATTCATTAGAAGTTAAGCTTTCTTCTTTTGGGATGGGAGGATGCTGGGCTATGTTGTGTTGAAGGCTGCCCAGTTGGTGTGTCTTTGTTTGGGGTGTCATCACTTCTAAAGCTGAGGCATGTTGAAACGTCCAACACGCCGATTGGGCTCTCAGGAACACCAGCATTTGGTTTTGAACCCCCAACACCATTGCTCTTGGCCGAGCTACTCACAATGCCTCCAACTGATGCATAACCTTGGATTATTTTCATACATTCGGTCAATCGCCCCTGAAAAATAACAAATGCCCGTGTTGTAGCCTTCTAAGATACATAAGTTGAAACAAGAAACATTCACAAAGAGAAGATGATCTGTTGTGCGGTTGGTAAGTGTTGTTTCCATACCTTCTCTACATGCACATGAAGCAGAGAAATCGCCTTCTCAATCTCATCGGCTGTGTAGGTTTCACTTACAACAGAGATTGCAACAGCAGCGGCTACCTCAGAAGGCCTGAATCCCAAGAAATCTATGCCTGCATTGTAATTGAATTCGCCAATGTCCATTAATGATCAAGGCCTCAATATAACAACAATGTACTATCATCCCATTGTTCAATAGCTTGTCTAAGGTCTTCCTACCTTTGGCAGTGTTTGTTATGAGTTCGGATGCTTGATGAAACAAGCTCCTTGGAGGGATTGGTTGATCAGAACAGATTTTACGCAGGAAATAGTCTATGAAGGAAAATGGAGTAACAGATTGCATCCTCCATTTGAGCGTAGACAGCACCACGAGCTCCATCCTCTGAATTGTCTTAGCTTCAAACACAAATGTTGATGCTTCCGTCTGTATCAAAAGCAAAAGCTAGATCATTAAATACTATCACAAAAGGAAACAACGTCATTTGATTCAAGTGATCTATCTTAGTCATTATTATGAACCTGTAAATCCACTGAGATAGGGACTTTAGCTTCCTCCATCTTGGCGGCCAGATATAAGCAGGCAACAGCTACCAATTGCATCATCCAAACCCTACCCTTCTATAGAACAGAAAAGAACAATTCAAATATGATCCATCATTTAGAACAGATTCATCAAGAATTTGATCCTTATAAGGTGCAACTCACGGGCAATTCGTACGACGAAAGGAAGCGATCCAAGTAGTTTATGGAGAGATTTGCACATAAAGGTCCAAAATTGTAGTAGGATTGGACCTGTTAAACCCAAAGAAGTGGATTTAGCATCCATGTGTACAGAGAAGAGAATGATGAACCGAGCTACACTTAGAGACATGGAAAGAAAACATCAAAGCATAACAATTGACATAAACAGAAGGAATCAAATTGTTTTAGTGGAAATCTAAACAGGATGAGAAGGAGTTCCACTAGGTTACAGCTACAAGAGCAGAAAGAGAGCAATAGTAAGTCATGTTTGAGCTATAATGGGGTGTAAAGGGACAAATTTAGAAACTGGAATCATCAGTATTGGTTGATTTGAGTGATTGGAACTTACCCAATAAGCACAAAGCCACACAAGATACAAAATCTATTAGAAGAAAAGCTGCATCTTTTTCCCTTCATCTTCTTTCAATACCATGATCATAACTAGTTGAGATTCAAGGGGGTTTAAGCAACAGAAAGTTGCAGATGAAGCTAAGTAGAGTGAATCAAGGGAAAGTGTAACCAAATCCTGGAACTGAATAAAGATCAAAACCCCCAATAATATGAGGGAACCGATCTCACAATCAGAACAAGAGATAACCAAAATCAAACCCAGATTTCATCCAAGCTCAAGTCAGAAGAATCAAAGCACCCAAAAGAAAATCAAAAAGTATCCAAAAACTATTGAATCTCACAAGAAGGCAAAAAATCAAAAGCATCCACCTTTGCAATCCAATCCACAGCCTGTTTTCTAGCATCCAAATCCAACTCCCCACTCCTCAACCTCCTCAAGTAATCCCCACTCGGCAAGAGCTCAACCTCCCTCTTAAAAATGGCGTCCAAACACTCCTCTCCCAAAACCGGGAACGAAAGGGGGCCTTGGCCCCCATTGGAGCTCGAATCCTCACAGAAAGGGGACTGATTTCTAATCCTAGGGTCCAAAACATGAATCTGATAGTCATCTAAATCCACACCCCCGCTTTCAACCTCTTCGTCAAAGATGCTAGCGTTGTCCTCAACGCACAAAAGGCTCGAATCCTCGAAATCAACATTAGGCACCATTTGTGGATGAGCAAGCTCGGAACTTTCACACCCAGATTTTGATAATGGCTTTCGGAGTCAAAATGAGAAATGGAGTTGAAGAGACTCGCTGTAGCCTCTCAGCCTAATGGGGGAAGTGGGAGTGGAAGAGTAAGCGTTTATTTATATCAACCTAAGCTGTAAATTCAATTATATTTACCATTTATTTACTGTAATTTTAAAAAAGTGTAATATTCGTTGTAATAGTGTTTGTTGTAATAATGTGTAAGAATTAAGACCAGTAGTGTGTAGTAGGTTTAATTTCACTGATACATTTTGGTAGGTTTGTATTAATGAAGTTAAAATAAATAAATATGAGGATCAAAATATCATGCCTAGCAGAGTTTACTAAATCAATGCCCTATTTACTGATGGCTAGTCTGAAACACAGTATTAATTGGTCAATATTGTGCTCATTTTTTAACATGATAATGCCGACAAGGTATAGTTTATCAAACGAGAAAAATATCAGTGATCGATCGCATCATCAAATACATTATTAGTAATAAAATGAGAATTTACTCTTCTTTTCTATGGGTTTTTAACTTTTTACTATTAACCCAAAAAAAATGCTCACAAACTTGAAAATGGAAACAAAATTGTATGTAATCAACATGCAGATTTTTACCGCTCATCGGGATCAGTCATGACTCATGAGTTTACCACGAGGTCTTAGGTTCGAGACTCCAGATCGAAGGTTTGCTCTTATCCCTTTAGAGCTGGTCCCCAAGACGACAGTTTACCCTCTTCTCAACCTGACTCGAAAAACCTAATTTCGGATGGTGTCCTTGAGTTTTGAGCTTTTTCGGATGGTGTCCTCAAAATAAACTTATTTCGCAAAATGCCCCTAAGGTTTTGAAAAAGTTCAGAATGTACCCTTCTTTCAATATATCTCAAAACTTCGGTAAAACAAACCAGTAAATTAATAATTTAAAAAAAACAAAAGAAAGAAGGGGAACGAAGCGGGAGCGAAGACTTCCATCGGGCGACAATCCCAACCGGCTGGGACCACCATCGAGGGCAGCGCTTCCATCGACGGCGGCGGATTCTAACGCTTCCTGGTCGTCTTCTCTGTTCCCCATGCTGATCCTCCTCTTGACAACGGCGGCGGCTCTCGGGAACTCGGAGCCGACGGGGGACAAGCAGGCCCTGCACATCGAGTGGAACTCGTTGGCCTCGGCCTGCTCCTGGCACGGCGTCCACTACGACCCCTCCTACTCCTACGTGGACAAGCTCCACCTCCCCGGCGGCGGCCTCCTGGGCGAGATTCCCCCGGACAACCTCGGCCACCTCTTCAGCCAGATCCCCCACGACCTTTCCAACCTCACCCTCCTCCGCGGGCTCTACCTCTAGCGTAACCAGCTCTCCGAGCCCTTCCCCCCGGTCCTGACCCAACTCACCCGCCTCCACCTCTCCTCCAACAACTTCTCCGGCGCCATCCCCTTCTCCGTCAACAGCCTCGCCCAGCTCTCTGCCTCGACCTCCCTCGCCCGGTTCCCGGTATCAATGGATGTGTAACACCCCTATTTTGAAACCATGGGTATTACATGTCAGTGACCTTGGATTTTCCCATCCAAAGTCACCCAAGGCGATGGGTAACACAACTCAATTCACAAAAACGAAATATTGAACGTATATTACATCAAAAGTGATCCAATGTTGAACACATGATTAGAAATCGATGATCAATGATACAAAATTACAATGTTTGAGTGAAGAAGATATTTAAATCATTTTGCAACGGAAATAAGGTGACGACTAAAAGATCCTTTGTAAAAACTCCAGTATGTAAAGTAATTTAAATCTCTTGAAAATCTTCCTTCCTTCAAATCCTCGAGTCTTCGTCTTTGGCTTTCGGCAAACCTGTCTCTATGCCCTAATATTTCCATAAAAGCAAGAAATACCAGCCGACCAATTTCGGGAAGAAAAGAAAGTGGTATTAGTCTAACGCGAGACTAAGCAAGTGGTAGAATGTGACTAGGTTCTTAAAAGGCTAAGTATGTCGGCATCAAGGTCCAAAGGGAACTGAGCGATGCATGACAAATCGGGTTTCTTTTAAGATGAGAGTGTGACATAATTTAGAGGATGAGGCTTCATTCAAATATAACTCAGATAGAAGGAACGAATCCGAATGGAGGTGAATAACGAGCTTTCTTGTGAGAATAGGAAATCACATGGAGGTGATTCCTAGGAACGAAAGGTGATTAAGGATTTTTGTTGGGAACTTATTAATACACATCAAGGTTTAGTAGAAACAATTCCATTTTATTTTAACGATTTTCGGATATGGCAACTCATAAGAGTCAAGGGCCACCCGAGGAATATCCATTTCAACAATTCAATTACGATTCTTATATGCGGCGACTCCTTGTACGAGCCTAGAGCCACATAGATTCAATTAACGATTTTTATATGCGGCGACCCCTTGAATGAGCCTAGAGCCACATAGTTTCAATTAACAATTTTTATATGCGGCGACCCCTTGATCGAGCCTAGAGCCACATAGATGAGCACCTAGCTAGGGTGCTATCACCCCTCTGAGCGGTAGAGCGGGCAGAGTCATGACCCAGTATTAGGGTATAGGTACATCCTAATACATCTTTTTAAGAGGTGTAGCAGAGACGAGTCTCTCACCCCTAATCCCTATTCTAGTCCATTGCAAAGTCTCAAACGAGACATTTAAACACATAAAGGCCACAATCAATCGGTCCTAAGTCCATGGGCTAGCGCAGTACGATAATGTAAGTAACAATGGGGTCATTATTTCTAAACAGTAAATAACCCTAAGTTCATTTTATTTAGCAAACAAGGTGTTCCCAACAAAAATGGATATGATAATAGGGAAGAAATCAACGATTATCGAATATATAGAGAATATGAAAAGAGAACCATCCACTTGCCTTGGATTTCCGAGAATTGCGTCCTACGGAAATTGTTTCTCGGCTCTATGACGATTCGGGGACCCGACCTAATTTATGCGCGATTTTAAGACGAGCGAATACAAAATAAATTAATATTTAATTTACTTCTCGATATAAAGAAAAATATTTCCTTTTAATATAAATCTCGTAACGACCCGAGAAGTGAAGTTAACTATTTTTTTGGTTGATGATGTATAATTATTACTCGACGATTACCAAAAATATTATCTTATATCTTTTATAAAATGATTTTAAAACTTTAATATTAACAACTTAATATTTCACCATAAAATTAATTTAAATAAATAAATATTTAGTTTATTTTCTAATTACAACTTAGTTACCATTTTACCTCTTAATAATAATTTTATTAAAGCCATTTTCTAGTTTTCCTTAAGGAATAATCCTATTTTTATTAGTACCCAAAATCTACCATTGGTAGTCCATTTAATTGCTAGAATCTTCAGATTTTCGTTGCTAACTCAATGGGCTTTATTTATTGAGTAAATTAAAATCTATACTTAAGCGTAAAGATCAACCCAAAATCAGAAATCCGACCCATTAACAATATATAATGAAACGGAGGCGGCTCACCTCTTGTTTGCTCTGCTTTTACGTAAAACCGGACTGTGCAACACTCAACACAACGTCAACAACGACAACCTCACAACAGCAACAACAACGACGGCCGGCAACTCGGCGGCGACAGCGTACGCGACGGGCTGGTGACGGAACGACGATGGCCAGAGAAGGGCTGGTGGCGATGGGCGGCTGCAGCGGTAGATAACAACGGGCAGGGGCGGAACGCCGACGAGCAAGGGTGGCGGCGCCGGCGTGGTGGTGACAGGAGGTGGTCAGCGCGATGGGCGACTGCCGGTGGGGGTTGGCGGCGGTCGAAAGTGACGAACGGATTTGGGTTGTAGTAATAGGTGTGAACACAAAAAAACATGAACAGGGGGAATGTAACTCGGCGCAAGCGTGAAACGAAGGGATCTATTTAACATAGGTGAAACGTGGTGTAATGATGAAATCTGATTTCAATTCATCAGAATATCACTTTGCTGGCACACAGTAATTGAACGAGAAGTTCAAGCTTATCAATTCAACGGCTTGAAAAAAATATCAGCTTCGTCCCGTAACTTAACAAAGAGTTTCCGCGCTTCAACTGGTAAGGGGAAGAAAAGGGTCGGAAAGGTTGAGGGTTCGAGTCCTACTCGCTTCTCTTAATTTCCCTTTTTATTTAGGGCTATTAATAGGTTGGTTTTTAATAAAAATATAACTACCCGATTATTGAATCTGTTACTCGTCTGTTAATTGTTTTCTTTTTCATTAAATTTCTTCTTTCTTAATTCTTTCTTTTTATATTCTTAAATAATTTATTTCAAAATAATAATTTAATATAAGGACTCGTTTTTCCATAATTGAATTTGAACGAGTTTTACACTTAATTGGGCGAGGAATTTACTATTGACGACATTTTGATCGTTGTACGAATAAAGATTTTAAGAAAACTTCATTTCTCTTATTTATAAAAATAGCAGTTATTACAACAGTACCCCCTTAAAAATAGCTTCGTCCTCGAAACTAGGGAGAACTAGGGTTGCCTTGAACTAGAAAAGAATAAGCTCAAGAGCTTCCTTTGTATGAAATAATACTTTACCCTATAAGTACCCCCTTAAAAAAAATCGACATAATTGTCTTAGAAGCAATCCTTGTTAAAGCTTGCCCTTAGAAGCACATCTAATTAAAAGTATATAAAACTTTCAAAGTTGTAAATTATAGAACAAGTTTTATAGAACACCCGTACGATGTGTACCTATACACAACAAGATCTTTGTCCAATGGTAATTGATCTATTGAAGATATAAGTACTTAGTTTAAACACTTTTAAGTAACCAAGTCAAAAATTCGATTTCGATATATTAAAAGAAATTGCCATAAGAGCATCTTGCTATTATGACTACAATCACAATTACCAACATATCATTTAAAATTTACAAGAAATTTTTTTTCCTTAATGATTAAAATATGGGACTTACCTAAACCCAAAAAGTTTAAGGATATTGAATGAAACAATCCATTTATTGGCAAATAACATTGTCTTTCAAACTTTATACAAACTCGCTAGCAAAGTATAAATAAATGATTGCCCAAATACATTTTGTCCAAAAACAAAACTAATCGAGGTTCGTAAAAATATACAATTATCATAACACAGACTTATAATTCCTTTGAATTGCTTTAAATGAATTTTTTTTTTTGTTTTTTTTTTTGTTTTTTTTTTTTTGCTTACTTCCAACTTTTAACACAAAATGTTAATATTCCAAAATTTCAAACTTAGAATTGTAATACATCAAAACACAACTTTTTGAAATTGGGTTTCCAAACTTATCCTTAAGGAATTATATGATCTTATCCCGCCATGTGATCAGGATGGGGGGTAAAATCAACATAATCCTTTACAACATTTTCATGGGAATAAGACATGTGAGTTTGCCTTACCATGTGATCAGGATGGAAGACAAAACACATTCCTACTCACCACCATGAAAACTGTAGGAAAGTTTAATTCGAAATCTCATGAACAAACTGGAAATAAATCGTTTTATCTTTGTAAAGGAATTTCATAAGAGCTTATAAGAATAACACCTTTATCCAGCATAGCAAAACTATAATACAATTTTGACCCTTTATATACAGTAGAAACTTAATATAGGAAAAGCTTAACGCGGATTGCCACTTATATCTCAATAGTGTCATGGAAATCACAACCCAAAATGACGTATAGTAACTTTACAAACGTAGGTAAATGATCATACGGTAAAATCTTTATTGACCATTAGAGTCTACATCTAGGACATATTGGAATAAAAAGGCGATTATCATAGAGTATAAACACTCTTAAATGACTTTTAAAAATAGAAATACAATTCGTCAGTCATGTTGGAGCATTACCAAATTCATAATTATCTTCAAACAAAACTATAGTATGATTTCAAATGTTCCTTACTTAGAAATACTTAATACATGAAATTGTATCTTTAGTTGACATATGCAAATAGCCAGCTGTAGGATAGAAACCACAATATTGGTAATATAACGCAAATGATTGGTAAGATCGAAATTCGTTGACAATTAGTGTCAAATTCGAAATCATTCTTCTTCTCTTTTTTTTTTTTTTTTTTTTTCTTCCTTTCGAAATCCACACAAAATCCTTATGATAATAATTACTTTTATCATATAAAAGACTTATAAAAATCTGAGATTTCAATATTAAGGGTTCATATTCAATACAAAGATTATGTTCAACTTTAGATTAGAAAAATAATCGAGCACTTCAAAACACAGAAAAACTTTCAACATGAACTCTTTCTTATGGTGCTCTTTTATTTATCAAGAAAAGAATTTCGAAACAATACAAAAGAAACAATTTATTTTCTTGGTAACACATAGTTTCGCTTCCACGTTCCTTTTTGAAAAATAGCTATTTTAACTTATTAATTGATCAAAGTTCACAAGGGTAACATCGATATACCTTTCTATATGATTTCCAAATCTATCACGCTAAGCAAATCTTTTACTTTGACTCTCTCTCTTTTTCTTTATACGAGGTCTGATTAGAAAACTTATTTAGAATGAAAACTATTTTTCAAGATATCACTTATATCATGCATACTTGAAATAAGGTATGGCTTATATCAGTTCAAATATGGAAGTTTAGCAACATATAAATGGTTTAAAACACTTGGGCATATCCCACCGATCTAAGACTTGAGATAAGTTTTATTGAGGAAGAGAATGCGTAGTTTATTTATTTTATTTGGATTAAGGTGACTAGTCTATTAGCACCTGACTACTGCCTATACCAGCTTTTCACTCCGACGATGATTCACTCAAGATCTTCTCAATTAGTGTAGTTTAGTCTAAGGTGTGATTGAATTTGATGAACTTATTCTCCAGTAGAGTCCAACACACTTATGGAAGCGACGAATCTTTTGCACCTCGGTGGATACCTCTGGTTGGCACATTTCATACAACTGTTGTCCTTGACTTGGTGATGCCTTAGGGCTTTTCTCTCAAGTTTGTCACAAATACAACTTCTAATGCAGAAAAGGACGGTTATAACCAACCATGAGCGAGTACTTAGGGCTACGCACATAACTACCAAAGAGTACTAGATAGGGCTCGGGGTAATGGTCTACCAGAGTGGAATAGGAAGGTGGCAACCCTTAATATAGAATACTCTATGATTCTATATTTGAAGACGAAAATTGGAAGGAAACTTTAAAAATCAATTTGTGATTATTTATAATAAAAGGGCTCTCAAAAACAGATTTAGAATGACTTGCAACATACGTATTTTAGAACTAGAAATATTCTTTGAATTATGTGTAGAAAACTTTTACTTCCCTTAAGACTTTGAAAATTTATAATGCTTCTCCAAATTTGCTCTTTCATATCTAACATAATATATATATGTGTGATTTCAACTTTGAAATTCCCCATAGGGGTTTTGATTTGTAAAAGTTATGAAATCCGTTTTTACTTGTGATGTAGAAACTTTCTAGGAGTTCCATTGAAGCTTAAGGAATTGGAATAATGAAATGAAAATCTGACTTACAAAAGAGAATTGAAGATAACTAAGGAATAAGATCAAGTTAGAATTTTCTTCAAAATCAATTAGTACTTGAGTTTGAAGTTATTAGAGAAGAGATTTATGAATTGAAAATTCCCTTAAGAACGGTATTTGGGTTTTTAAAAAAAATCACATCTATTTAGAAGAAGTTTAATAAAAGATAACGACTTGAGTTCCAATACAAGAAGATTTGATAGAAATCAACTCCTTGAATTCTATTACAATAAGTTTTGATAAAAGTCACCTTCTTAAGTTCTATTACAAGAAGATGAAAAGAAATTCCGCTTTGAGTTTAGAAGAGTCTTACGAGAAATGTTTTTGGTTTGAAAACAAAACCTTCGGCTCTGATACCATAACTGTAACACCCCTATTTTGAAACCATGGGTATTACATACCAGTGACCTTGGATTTTCCCATCCAAAGTCACCCAAGGCGATGGGTAACACAACTCAATTCACAAAAACGAAATATTGAACGTATATTACATCAAAAGTGATCCAATGTTGAACACATGATTAGAAATCGATGATCAATGATACAAAATTACAATGTTTGAGTGAAGAAGATATTTAAATCATTTTGCAACGGAAATAAGGTGACGACTAAAAGATCCTTTGTAAAAACTCCAGTATGTAAAGTAATTTAAATCTCTTGAAAATCTTCCTTCCTTCAAATCCTCGAGTCTTCGTCTTTGGCTTTCGGCAAACCTGTCTCTATGCCCTAATATTTCCATAAAAGCAAGAAATACCAGCCGACCAATTTCGGGAAGAAAAGAAAGTGGTATTAGTCTAACGCGAGACTAAGCAAGTGGTAGAATGTGACTAGGTTCTTAAAAGGCTAAGTATGTCGGCATCAAGGTCCAAAGGGAACTGAGCGATGCATGACAAATCGGGTTTCTTTTAAGATGAGAGTGTGACATAATTTAGAGGATGAGGCTTCATTCAAATATAACTCAGATAGAAGGAACGAATCCGAATGGAGGTGAATAACGAGCTTTCTTGTGAGAATAGGAAATCACATGGAGGTGATTCCTAGGAACGAAAGGTGATTAAGGATTTTTGTTGGGAACTTATTAATACACATCAAGGTTTAGTAGAAACAATTCCATTTTATTTTAACGATTTTCGGATATGGCAACTCATAAGAGTCAAGGGCCACCCGAGGAATATCCATTTCAACAATTCAATTACGATTCTTATATGCGGCGACTCCTTGTACGAGCCTAGAGCCACATAGATTCAATTAACGATTTTTATATGCGGCGACCCCTTGAATGAGCCTAGAGCCACATAGTTTCAATTAACAATTTTTATATGCGGCGACCCCTTGATCGAGCCTAGAGCCACATAGATGAGCACCTAGCTAGGGTGCTATCACCCCTCTGAGCGGTAGAGCGGGCAGAGTCATGACCCAGTATTAGGGTATAGGTACATCCTAATACATCTTTTTAAGAGGTGTAGCAGAGACGAGTCTCTCACCCCTAATCCCTATTCTAGTCCATTGCAAAGTCTCAAACGAGACATTTAAACACATAAAGGCCACAATCAATCGGTCCTAAGTCCATGGGCTAGCGCAGTACGATAATGTAAGTAACAATGGGGTCATTATTTCTAAACAGTAAATAACCCTAAGTTCATTTTATTTAGCAAACAAGGTGTTCCCAACAAAAATGGATATGATAATAGGGAAGAAATCAACGATTATCGAATATATAGAGAATATGAAAAGAGAACCATCCACTTGCCTTGGATTTCCGAGAATTGCGTCCTACGGAAATTGTTTCTCGGCTCTATGACGATTCGGGGACCCGACCTAATTTATGCGCGATTTTAAGACGAGCGAACACAAAATAAATTAATATTTAATTTACTTCTCGATATAAAGAAAAATATTTCCTTTTAATATAAATCTCGTAACGACCCGAGAAGTGAAGTTAACTATTTTTTTGGTTGATGATGTATAATTATTACTCGACGATTACCAAAAATATTATCTTATATCTTTTATAAAATGATTTTAAAACTTTAATATTAACAACTTAATATTTCACCATAAAATTAATTTAAATAAATAAATATTTAGTTTATTTTCTAATTACAACTTAGTTACCATTTTACCTCTTAATAATAATTTTATTAAAGCCATTTTCTAGTTTTCCTTAAGGAATAATCCTATTTTTATTAGTACCCAAAATCTACCATTGGTAGTCCATTTAATTGCTAGAATCTTCAGATTTTCGTTGCTAACTCAATGGGCTTTATTTATTGAGTAAATTAAAATCTATACTTAAGCGTAAAGATCAACCCAAAATCAGAAATCCGACCCATTAACAATATATAATGAAACGGAGGCGGCTCACCTCTTGTTTGCTCTGCTTTTACGTAAAACCGGACTGTGCAACACTCAACACAACGACAACCGCACAACAGCAACAACAACGACGGCCGGCAACTCGGCGGCGACAGCGTACGCGACGGGCTGGTGACGGAACGACGATGGCCAGAGAAGGGCTGGTGGCGATGGGCGGCTGCAGCGGCAGATAACAACGGGCAGGGGCGGAACGCCGACGAGCAAGGGCGGCGGCGCCGGCGTGGTGGTGACAGGAGGTGGTCGGCGCGATGGGCGACTGCCGGTGGGGGTTGGCGGCGGTCGAAAGTGACGAACGGATTTGGGTTGTAGTAATAGGTGTGAACACAAAAAAACATGAACAGGGGGAATGTAACTCGGCGCAAGCGTGAAACGAAGGGATCTATTTAACATAGGTGAAACGTGGTGTAATGATGAAATCTGATTTCAATTCATCAGAATATCACTTTGCTGGCACACAGTAATTGAACGAGAAGTTCAAGCTTATCAATTCAACGGCTTGAAAAAAATATCAGCTTCGTCCCGTAACTTAACAAAGAGTTTCCGCGCTTCAACTGGTAAGGGGAAGAAAAGGGTCGGAAAGGTTGAGGGTTCGAGTCCTACTCGCTTCTCTTAATTTCCCTTTTTATTTAGGGCTATTAATAGGTTGGTTTTTAATAAAAATATAACTACCCGATTATTGAATCTGTTACTCGTCTGTTAATTGTTTTCTTTTTCATTAAATTTCTTCTTTCTTAATTCTTTCTTTTTATATTCTTAAATAATTTATTTCAAAATAATAATTTAATATAAGGACTCGTTTTTCCATAATTGAATTTGAACGAGTTTTACACTTAATTGGGCGAGGAATTTACTATTGACGACATTTTGATCGTTGTACGAATAAAGATTTTAAGAAAACTTCATTTCTCTTATTTATAAAAATAGCAGTTATTACAGGATGACAACTGAGAGCGAAGTGCATGACAGCTAAGAGCTAGCTTACGTAAACAAGCTTGGGCAACAAGCCAAGAATGGCATTCTCGCAATTAGTCGTGTGAAATCAAGGGTATTTGATTGTCACCCAAAAGAGATGTCATGTCAGCAATCCAAAAGGGGAAATCCCACAAAAGCACAAAAAAAAATGAAAGTGATATGTGGAAACAATCCAACAGATGATGAAGTTATTCGCCATTTTCCCTAAAAGGAAGGACACTTTGGGAAAATGAAAAGGAAAGGCCTCTCATTAGTCCTATAAATACTAAATAGTGAACAATAATCTACCCTTCACTCACGCCTTCAAACACACAAAACCCACAAAACTGAGAAGAAAGAAGGAAAAATAAGGTGATTAGTGACCAAGAAAGATCGGCGATAGGAGACCAAGGAAGACCGGTGATCGGAACTGTTGAGAAGAGAATTCTGAACGAAGGAAGGAAGGAAGACGAGTCCTGCTAAGATCGTCTTGGTGAGGTTTGCTTTTACTTATGTTATTTGAGTAGAAGTTGTTACTAGATTTAGGGAAGAGAAGCTTAGATCAAAGTTCTAGGATTAGAGAGAATCGCTAGGAACTGTTGATATTTTGTTGTATCTAGACGATCTGTAAAACATCTATCAATGATATCAACTGAAAAGCATTCAAAAATCCTTCAAGAGAGGTAGAGGTTTACTCGATCAGACAAGTTGATCCGGTGGAGGTTCCTCTATTAAAAACATGTCCATATTTGTTCCATTACACATTTTGAGTTTCTTGCTGCTGTTTAACTGTTTGCTTGTCTTACTATTCCATTGACTAAGGAACTGTTCATCTACAGTTCTTTATCTGAACTAACGTGTGTGATCTTAAGAATTACATTCACTAAATTAATAGTGTTAAAGTTAACTAGATTAGGACAAAAAAATCATTCAAATATATGATTAGAACCGAAATCCGAGTCAATCTAAAATCCAAATAGTTCGCTTGAAATTGATCCAAAAACCCATCTTGACCCGATTAAATAAAATTCTAAAACGAAATGGTTGAATTCGATTGTCAAAATATTCAGATTTAACTCAAATCCGGACTGGCCCGAACTCCAAAATGACCGGGTCCGAACCCGCCACAACCTACCTGATTGATAACCCTTACTGCTCTCATGGCCTTGCTAAAAAAATCTATATTTTGTATATTTAGCTCCTGTTCGGTGAAAATCCTGGATCCGCCAATGATCCTGATCCCCAACTCTTGTGGTTGTGGGATTTATTGGGTGAATGTTGTTGTTTTTGTTAGAAATGATAAATTTTGAAATATATCTTTAAACCTTTTTAGGTAAGTACATTCATCGTTTAACCAAATTAGAATTAAACTCAAAAAACATCGGACTAATAGTCTAAAAAGTAACAACCCAATGAACTTTTAAAACACATTGGATGCTTCACCTAATATATAACAATTATTTAGTTCGTATATCCAATCTAAATTACCTAATCAAAACGAAGTTCATAAATAAGGCTAGTATATTGGCTATATTTCATTTAATAATTCCAAGCCGTCTATTTCATATATGACTAGATGGAATGTAGAAATGTAGGAGGTGCATTGGATGCTTTGGTCTTTTCGTTATGCATCAACGTGCTCAACCTCAATATACTATTTGCCAACGGTAAAAGAGACTTTAGGGACACAAAAGCCAAACCCTTCCCCCGTTGGATTTTTTTTTACTTCCTCAAAGTTGCCAAAATGTTCTTTCTTCTTTGAATAGTTAATAACCTTCTTTTACCTCCCCTGCATTTTTTTACTCCCAAACTATCTCAAAGGCATCAATCAAAGCCACAACCTCTTCTTTGGGGAAGACTCATTGTCAGATGATGCCTCAAAATCTTCACAACTTCCATTTGAATATAAATCACCTCCAACACCTTCATTCTTGTGGTGTGAAGAAGCTTGTGGAAGAGTCTTTTGCTAACTTGTGTTTGAGATCCGATCTTGTATGTAGTGTGCGTGCCATATCCTCCTCTTAAAGCCATATCTTATTAGGAATGAGATTGCACTTCTTCCTTTTTTGCAATACAAGGTCCACTTGGTTCGTTACGTCCAAATGATTATAGCCGATAGTTTATTGATATTTAGGAGTGCAAATTTCTAATGTCTCTAGAGACATGAATTATATGGCTCATAAACTTACATCTTTGAGTCACTCACTCTCGAGTAATGATGATGTAAATAGTTCAATCTTATCAGGAGGGAGACAAGTTTAATCGGCAGATTAACTCATGTACTTATGTGTTGAATTGGTTTTTTTTTTTCTATATGAGATTCATAATTGAACCTCAACAAATTTTGAAAATGTTGAATTGTACTTAAGGTTAGATATGCACGAATAAGTAATATAAACATACAAGTTCTCGTCAAAATTAACAATGTGGATTGGGTGTGGAGTAAGGTGGGATCAATTTAATGTTGTGAATGTTTCCCGTGATATATATCTCAATGGTAAGGATTCTTCTTAGTATGTCTATTTTGCAGGGTTCTAATTCTATCATTGACAATACACACTTCACGATTTACCTCCTCCTTCGAGCCCAGGGTAGGATAAATGAGGACGGTCCGATTTGAGCCGTGATCAAACAACGTTGTGAATGTACTTTGGGATTTCCGAATAACTTTTATCTTGAAAATATTAGTAGTCCATTTCACATTTTCCAAGGATTTTTGAAGAGGATCTCTTTATATGTGACAATAGTCTTCTAAAATGCTTTACTAATCCAACTTCCAAAGTCCAAACGCATATTTGTCTCTTTTTTTAGCTATCATACTTTCATACTCGTATATACTGTGTTGTTTCGTTTTCCACTTAAATCTAGTAGATTTTCACGGTAGTTTCAAAGGCCTCTAATCATGTGTCTAATATATCAAACTCTTAATTTCTTTAAAAAAGGATGAAATTAGAACATTTATAACAAGTGGCACAAAGAATTAAATCATGTATGTAACTTTTTGGACTGGTTGGTGACTTGATACTCAGCTCGTTGGTGATAAAATTTTGGATGACTTGTTCCTGCTGTCGGGCACAAATAATGAAATCAATGAAAACTATATATATATACCTCTCACATCATAAATTGAGGAACTTCGGCCAAAAAATAATGCACTTACACTCGCCGATAAGACACCAAACTCGACCACTTATGACTTATGAGAACTCTATATATGACTCCTATTAGCAAATAGCATAACACATAGCTAGCCAGCCTATCTAAAACCAAAATTTAGACTGAAAAATGAGAGGCTCTTAATTAATCTATATAGGAGGACAAACAAATCTACCCACATTGTATTTGCAGTTATAAACGAAGATAATTACCTCCAATATCATAACTCATTTGTTAATCAGCTTTAGCAGAGAAGGGGTTCTCAATTGAATTTTTGATCATTCGAAACTAAATGATGAATCGGCTTTAGCAGGTTTATACTAAGAAGCCACCAAGCAGAAGTAATCAACATGGTGACCAAGAGATATGACCATAATTCGATTCTAATAACCGAGGCCCTAGGGTTACGAGACGGAATTAAGCAAACCATTCAACTAGGATACAAGAAAATTGAAATAGAAGGGGACAACTTGATGGTCATTGAAGAAATCAAGAGCATGAGCAAATGTCTTTGGCAGATCGACCTATTGATCTCAGACATCTAAACTTTCCTCCATGAGTTTGAGACAATCAAAATAAAGCATTGTGAATAGGGCTCTCAATTCTGTGACTGACAAAATCGTAAAACTAGGTCACGACCTCTCGCACATTGCGAATCATCAAGAACTTATCTTTCTCATTCGTAAGGATGCTCTAGGTCGTTCTCCGTAAGGTGGACACCTAATTCTTTTCAAACAAAAAACTCATTTGTTAATGATTTTACAATGAATAAAAAAATTGTTCGTATTTTCATCTTAAAAATTGAAAAATCTTTCGGTGAATGATGACACGCATACATTCTATTCGGTAAGCATTCCAAAGACCACTACATCTTCCTCCTTCCTCAACGTTCGTACGTACTAAATGTTCATTAAAACTCGTAACTTTCTGCGACTAAAAAACTGACTCGCTAGCTAGCTAGCTACCACGTATCCTTACGACTTAGGATGATACTTCACCAATATATAGACTAGTCAAATCGACCAAAAAAATATAGACTAGTCAATCGGGTCAACTGAGTTGAATTTAGATCGGATCATCTCGGGTTCGGGTTGAAACGGATTCGGGTCCATAACCAGTCACGGGTCAATTGGGTTGGGTCGTTGCCGGTTTTGGGTCGGGTCTGTGGTCAACCCAATAGTCAAGAGTGTCGAAATTTTTAACATTATTTAAATAATAAAATATAGTTATAAAATACTATTTTATAGTATATTTTAATAGTGTAATATATATAATATAATATATATTTTAATAATATAATAGTATAATATAATTTTCAAAATAATTTTTATATATCCTAAAATATAGTGTAATTTTCAAAATAGATTTTATATATTCTAAAATACAATAAATTGGGTCAAACCCAATAGATTCGGGTTTCAACCCAATGGGTTTCGGATTCAATCAGGTCAGGGTTAAAATTGGGTCACGTGTTTAAATTTCCGGGTTGAAACTCATAAATTTTGAACCATATCGGGTAGGGTCAGCTTTTGACAAGTCTACCTATATATTAAGAAATGAATTCCACTATCACCTAAACATACATTATAACATATATGATATTTCGACGGACGATATTATAGCATTTGGGTCCCTAATCACTACTCCAGTCGTAGTTAATCCTTCTGAATTTTTGGATCCATCGAAATTCAATTTATAGAATCCTTGTTTCGGTTTTTGCGAGACTTCCACTTTTTTACCCCGTTGTCGAAATTTAATTGTTTTTCGTCATATTATTGTCTCATCTTCCTCCCATGCTTGATAGTTATTGAAATTGATACAAAAAAATATGGTGAAATATCAGTACTAAAAATTGAAACCCTTGCATTACGTGATGGTGTATGAAAAGCCAAGGAATTAGGAATACGAAAATTAGAATTTGAAAGAGATAATCTAACAGTCATAAACTCTGTTAAAAAACTAACACAGAGCCCATGGGAGATTGATATTCTCCTCTCTAACATGCATCCTGGTCTCATTAAGTTGTTTTGAGACCGTCATTGTTACCCATGTGGGCAGAAACTACAATGTTGTGGCCGATAAAATTGCTAAGTTGGGTCATAGCCTCCATGTGGGTTCCATTAAGAATCACTTAGAACCTCAAGCTCTCGTCCGTCAGGACGCTATAGGACGTTCGCCTTATAGGGGGTCTCCTAATTCTTACCTTTTCAAAAAAAAATAAAAAAATATAACATATATGATATTTGAGGTTGTTTATAGAGGAGTAATTTGCACACACTAGATCTATATTTAAGAAAGTACTTTTGCATCAACCAAAAAAAAAGAAAGTACTTTTGCATGAAATGCATAGCTTGATCAGTGTCTTCATATGGTTAGATGGACTTACTATATAATATAAGATTAAGAAGTAGGTTGTTGTAGTGGGTTGATCGAGAGTTCAAGTAATAATATATGGCCATTTAGTGTACAGAGATCCATCGATGCATCCATATGTGGTCCTATTCTCCTTGTCCTTGTCCTTGTTCTTGTTCTATCGAATTACAGCCTAGAGCAATATATATAAATGCCGTTGTTAAAGGAAAATATAAATTCACGTTGCGATTAACCTCTATCTTAACAAACAACGTCTTTGTTGGGAGGATCCTTCCTACTAAAGTCCTTAGCAGTACCTGGTTTGGACTTAGAGTACGTAGCTCAACATTCACACCCATATGACATAATTTCCTCTTTTTCAACCTTGTGGCCGGGTTGATTATGTCGACTTGAGTTGACCATATGTTGATCGGCGTTGATCGATGGTGACCGACATGACTGGTATTCGCCAATTGTTGATCAAACATTGTCATCAAAATAGTTATTAATTGGTGACAAAGATAAGCTCAATCATTTGAAGAAAGGCACACACATGGTCACGTAATTCATAGTTGTACGTGTACGTTAATCTTGTAACCTTTGTTGACAGAGAACAAGGGGTTTGTACATAGTAGTTTATCACATCGGCTGCTATATCACACTAAATGTTTGTATACCACACCTTAAATATGTGTATTTTTTTTAACATAGTAGTTTGACTGGAAATCATTAACATAGAAGTTATGCATAATATGAGATAGATTATTCACCATCAAATCCACTTTATCTACGGTTCAATTTAATATTTTACGCTATACCTTGACCCCTTTATGCTATAACCTTAGCTTTACGAATGTGTCGTATTTCACTTTCACTTATGAATGCACCTTCATATTTTATTATATATTTTTACGTATGGTATATTCGCACAAAAATATTTGTTTTTTCACCAGATTTTTACTCCTATATATTCTATTTATATGTATTATTCAGAAATCAACAAGATGGAGAATGTGGTTCTCTTTTACCTATATATTTTTACCTTCACTCTAGATATTAAATACGACACATGTCCATGTACTCACCTAAAAATCGTATAATTTCTACCAAAAAAAAAACCTAAAAATCGTATAATTAAACACTCACAAAAGGAAAGGAGAAGTGAGAAGTCTACCAAAAAAAAAGGAAAGGAGAAAGGAGATCCCAGCCAAAAGAGAAAAAACACGTACATGTTTATCCTATTTAAAATTAAAGTTTGCCATGGTTTGACATTTGAGTGCAACAGTAAGTCTTGTGAGAGCGTGAGGTTTGACCCAAAACATACAATATACTCAACAAAATTATGAAACCTAAATTATTAAATTAAAGTAAAGTATATAAAAACTGAGACATCAATTTGAAATTATTTGTTGGAAACCATCAAACAAATCTAAAATGAATGGTCCCATATATTTGATATTGATATGCCCAAGTCCAACTCATGGAATTTTAAGCTAGTTAACGTTAAAAAAATTATATTAATAATTGATGGGAAAAAAATGAAGATCTCGACATGCCAAGTCCTCCCAAAAATTTATAACAACTAAAATAACCCATTATTGACTCGACCCACCACGTCCATTTTCTTTAAAAATGTAGATGGACCCACTGCCAGATTCATTTCAAACAAATGTTTCATATATACAAAGATACCCATGCATCATTAAAAATAATATTTCTAAATTAGAAAAAATATCTACTCTCTCCGCTCATTAAGTTTGTCCACAAAATACGACTAAAACAATAATTAATAAAAAATTAAAAAGGCTGAATAATATATGACAATATATGAGGATAATTTTGTAATTTAAAAGGGCTAAGAAGTGATAAAGTTGATGGGAAAAAATAGATAATCGAGGGTAATATATAATATTGAATGATGGTAATTTGTATATTTTTATGAAAAAAAGTGATAAAGTTGATAGAAAAGTTGGATGATAAAAATAATATTATAAAATTGAATAAGGATAAAAATGTAGAAATATATAGATAAAATGAAAAGATTTGAAAAATGATCAATTTTTTAGAACGCTCAAAATAAAAAGATGGTTAAACTTAATAGGACGAAAAGTGATATATAAATTTCGCATAGTCATAGAGAATATAAATACGTACATGTTTTTTTTTTTAATTGCGGAGCTACTAGCTCGAACAAGCCAAAATTAGGCCCCATTTAGAATAGGTAATGTTTTGATCATCATCACTCGTAGCAATATAAATTATATAAAGATAAGAAGTATGTAAGTATGACATGACAAACCATACTCCACTGGTCTCCTTGCTAAGGTGCACACGTGTACACTAAACCTAAACCAGCCGTATTTTATAAATTTGGGCATTGAGTCCTTTAAATTAAATTGGTAATTGGATAAATCGATGAAGAGGATATAGAGTCCGTTTGGCAACCGAAATTTTAAAGACTTATAAGCACAATTTTGCTTATAAGCACAAAATAAGCAATCGAGACTTGTCAAATGCAAAATTTTCATTTAAGTGTTTATAAGCAAACTTTTGATTATAAGCAAAAAAAAAAAAAAGCATGGGTACCCATGCTTATCGAAATAAGCAAGGAAATATCAGCAATGCTTATCCCCCAATTTCCACCCACTACCCCTTTCTTCTTCCTACCCTCACCCCATTTTCCTCCATTTCTATACCTCCATTACAGCTTCCTTCGTACCTCCATTATACCCCATTTTCCCGAGCAATACCCCTCTTCCATTTCACCATCCCTCCATCTCTCCCGATTTCTCCCTCACACATTTCCAGATCTAGCATCGGGCGAGAACCCTAGCGGCCGTTATCGTCCATTCCGGCGTTTTTCCGGCCTGTGGGGTTGCGTTCTCCCCTGCGGAGCTCTAGATCTGGTCTGGATCGTGCACCGAAACGGCCACGTGAAGAAGCTGAGGAGGCCGGTCACCGCCGGCGAGTTCTTGCGGTGGTTTCCGAGCCACGATCTGAGCAAGCTATGGTCACAGGGCATCGAACTCCCCCGCGGGATTTTTGAAGAAGTAGCGAGCATTCGAGAAGACTAATCGATCGAGATCTCTGTAATATTGGATTAAATCAATTTGTTGACAATTGATCTGGATTTGGCTCGATTTTGTTCTGGATTTTGTTGATATGGATTTTGTTCGACTGATTGTATAAGAAAACGATTTTGTTCTTCTTACTGTGTAAAAAAAAAAACGAAAAAGAAGTTATTAAGCTAGCTCCCTTTAATTTGTCCAAAAGCCAAAAGCCAGTGTGTTCTTTGATTCTTTAATTTCACCTGCTACATTTGTAATCGATGTAGAGCAAAGATGAGGAAGTAGTGTAGTTGTAAAGGGGAATTTGGAATTCAAAGACTTTTTGTTTCGCTTTTTTTAAAATTTGTTTTAAGGGTAATTTCGTCAAACAAGTTTTATACCTATAAAATCAGCAAACCGTCTTACCAAACACCCATTTGCTTATCCAAAAAATAAGTTTTCAATTTCAGCAACAATATCAGTATCAGCAATCGATCAGCATCAGCATCAGCATCAGCAATGATTTGCCAAACGGACTCATAGTCTATAAAACTTTAAACAAGTAAAAGAGAAATCTTCCATATAAGAAAGATCTATTAAAGTATCAAAGGACAGAGCCTACTCAAGAGCAGCACCATCGATGTACAAGAAAAATGGATCAAGACCTTATGGAATATGGGGTATGCATAACAAACCGTCTTTATTTAGACTTTACGAGTTTTAAGTTATCTCAATTTTCATAATAAAACTAACCAAAAACCCTTCTAGGATCCGTTCGGTAGTAACAGACAGGATTGATAACGTAATCCGCTAAGAGGGGCTAAATAGTGAGATTAAACGGTAGCCTAAGTCTATGTATGACCCGATCGGTAATTGATTTGATCATAGGACGTTGTAGGATTCGATTCAATCTTTGTGATGGAATTATTTGGCTTTAGATCATCACCAATAATAAACAATAATTAGGGTGAGTGTGCTAGGTAGTGAAGAGCATTAAGCATTTGCGCAATTGCGCCTATCTATTTGGAGTGTATTTCACTCTAGGGCGCAACCCTCAAATTATTCGGCCAAAAAGAAAAGGCGCCCCCGCGTGTTTTTTGCCACCAAATTTTCCTGAGGAGAGAGGTTTTGCGCGCCTGAATTTCGGAGCACATATATATTACTACTACCACTGTACTACTATATACATAATGTCGGGACCAAGCATGAAGCATCTATTTCATTTTTTTTCCAAAGTGGCCGATTTTAGGGAATTTCACATTTTTATTTTTTTTGCTCTCGCGTCCGGTTCGGCTAGTAAACCCCGCCTACATCCGGATCGGGTACTGCAGTGGCCCTGTGAAGGGGGCGACCCTCCCAATTCCGTTGCTCCATCCACGCTGCCAAGGAGATTCGAACTTCGAACCTCTTGGACAAGCGCTTAAGGGGTCAAGTGCCACATCCCACTAGACCAACGGGTGATTGGTGAATTTCACATTTTTATGCCCACCACATGATCACCCCATGTGACTTTTTTATAAAAAAAATTACATAAAATCTAGTTTTTACAAATATTTTTTCCTTTTTATCTATGTATACAATTTAATTTTTCAAAATCAAAATTTTCGTTGATTTAAACTAAATTAACGTACACCTTTCTCGCCTAAAAGATGCCCACTAATTTTTTGATGCATCAAAAAAACCCTATAGGTTCACGGCCGGTGAATTAATCATTTTGTCATGCCAATAATCATAGGTTTAATTTGATGATTTGGTAGGGCTAAATGGAGGCCTGAATAAATTTTACCATTTTTTGTAGTCAGGAATGAGCATCTGTAATTGAGTGAGGGTGGACAAATATGGACACCCTGTAAAATAATTTAAGATATTTGATCCCACTTACACTTACCCATAAAGATATCAATATGTGCAATTTTTTTTAAAAAAATAAAATTATAACTATAGATTTATAAATGCTGATCCATCGATCCAGATTTGATGCCACACAACGGCCTTATACATCATAAAGTCAATTAACTAGCGAGTGTGCAGCCAAGTATCTTTTTTTTTTTTTTCTAGATCCAAACATTTATTGAAATTTCTTTTGAAATAAAGAAAAAACAATATACTCTTTTTGAAAAATCCAACGTTGAATCCCACTTGTGTGGTACTAGCAAAATTCTCTTTATCGTCTCAGTTTGGAGAAAATTAGCTGGGTGGCAACCCATTTTCCAAAACAATACTCTATTATCCAATACCACAAAGAAACAAAGAAACAAACTATACACTTTTTAATAACACATAAAACAGTTGACACTATGATCAAAATATATAATATGTTACACAATAATATATATTTAGACTAACAATACATAGCTCACACATAGGGTTTTTTGTTTTCAAGTTGTAAATCCATAGTTCAAAAAGAAAACATGGTAATGAAATGATTGTATTTGTGACTAATGAAAAATGCAATGCTTTACATAAAAAAGTTGGTTTAGGTGCACATTTGTGTGTGACAACTCCATTCTAGCAACTATAGCTACGTCATTATGAGGAGTAAGTGAAAAAGTACAGTTCCACATATAAGACAATCTACAAATTCAATGACAAAATCTATGTTTTATTGAAATGGGGACTTCACTCACAATGGATGAAGTTATAAAATTCAAATCTTTTGGTAGACTTGATTAAATCTTAACCTTTCAATTATAATATAACGATTTAATTTGATTTATTGAGGTTTATTTATCTTTGTATCCCACTTGTCAAACCGAAAGTTTCATAGGCCTTGTTTCACTTTGTAGGTTAAAAGTATTTTTTTGGTTGAAAATTGAAATTTTGAGTGAAAAATTTGCCTCAAAAACGTAATAGAGATGTGATATGAATGACTGAAAAAATTATTTATGTGGAAAGCGAAACAAGGCCGTAGTAGTATACGCACATTTCATTGTTCGGCCCAACATCCAGTTACAGTGTACGGCCCATTTCTATATTTTAGCCCAAAATATGTTTGGGCCGAAAAGCCCATATGTCAAGATGCAGATTCTGGAAGCCCTCCATCTTTCTGCAACTGATTCTTTTCGTTGTTAGGAGATGGAAATTGGCAAAGGCAAAGCATCCAGATCCAGATTGGTATATAAATGGCTTCTGCTCTGATCAGCTGTAGTAAGGCGATATCTTCTTCTTCCTCGTTGCTCTTCGCATCGCCCAAGCTACGACGCCGGATTCCGATAGTTGGGGCGATTTGTGTGCTGAGCTTCGGTTTCTCCAATTTCTTGCCTTCTCTCTCACACTCCTCTTTCAAGACGGGGTGCGCTCAGTCTCTTTCCTTCTCTCATCTTCTCCGGTCTCTCTCTTTCTCTAGTCTCTCTTGCATCACTGTTTATGCTTCTTCTGGAAGAAAAGGAAATTTCAACCTGATTGCGAGAAGTTCTCCGTTTGATTAGAATCGGTGTAGTGTTGGTGGATGCTAAGAAACTCGGTTTTTGATTTCTTGAGCATTCAGGAGTAGTGCTAGCTATTCAAAAGCTCAATGTGCTGCATCTTGTGCTGTTTTGTCTGTTATTGAGGCTGGATAAAGCAGAAAAATCGATTTGATCCATTCTTCATCGTTTAATTAGACAAAAGCTAGGCTTTGTGTGATCCTGCATTTTGTGATTTCTGTCAATAGTTAATTTACATTTCGATTTGTTTGTGTGGTCTTCTGTCAAGTATTTCCCGTATCCAAGTGTTAGACTTGTGTGTTTTGTTTAGCAAAATCTGCTATGGCTCGTTTGACATTTGCTAAGTCTGTAAGAGGGTGATGTGATGTGATTTCAGACCCAAAATCAGTGACAAAGAACAGCCCAGAAGCATCTACACTTCCCCCAGAATGGAAGCTACTAGCACCACTGTCCCAAGCATAGTTGTTTACTGCACTGTCCCTAACAAGGAAGCAGGTTAGATTTGTATTTGCTATCATAGCATTCCATTTTGTTTCTGTATATTGAACTTTTTGGTGATTTCTGTATTGGTAGTAGTGTCTCTCATATATCTGGTATAGTGTTCAATTTGTGCATTCTGGTCAGTGCTTGATTTCACTTTCTTAGAGGTTTAAGTAGTAAACATGTAATGCTAGTGGTTTAAGAGCTGATAAGAACTGGCAAGCTTCTTGGTTTTCTGAGAAGGGACAGCTTGTATTTTTACAAAGTTGTGGATCCTTGCCTTCAAGTTATTTAGTTGCTTCATTCAAGTTCAAAGATATGTATTGTTCTAGCTACAAGTAGCTTTCAGTTGATATTTAGCTGTTTTCATAAAATTGCTATGTGATGCTTTTTTCTTTGTTTCATAAACGTCTTTGAGTCTATAGTCTATTATCCACCATTCAAATCATTGCAGGAAAGAAGTTGGCTGAGAGCATAGTCAAAGCAAGACTTGCAGCCTGTGTGAATCGCGTGCCAGGTGTGTGTTCTAATGCAGTTCATGATAGCTCACATGTTCTTTTCTGTGTCCAGACTGCCTAATCAACTCTGTTTTATTTTGCTTTTTGGAATTCGTGATTGCTACATGCGTTAAGTGTTTTATGTCCTTGTTCTGATCACTGCCAAGTACATTTGTTCTCCTGAACTGAATATGTCAGTACTACAAAGTGCTTAAACCTGACTACTTATTGATGCAATTTAATCCAAGCAAAATTGCAACTTCAAATCTTTATCACCAATTCTAAACCATATATATGACTGCCTCAGAATGGGTTGAACATTAATATGGGCACTTTAGTACTCGGTGTTGCAGAAGTAGCAAATGAGCTAATCGCTTTGTGGCTTCTTTGTTGGTGCATTGTCTCAGAATGGATTATGCACATGGTTGTGATGGTTTTCATCACTTTGTGCCACTAGAGAAAATTATAGTTTACATGATACCTGAGGTAGTGTTCTGTTGATTGTTTCCTTGAACATTTATTGCAGCATCCTTATTTTTTCCCCTGGGTAAATTGGTTCGTTATGGATCTGTTTGGCTCCAGTGCTATGACCCATCAAAATATTCGAATTTTGGTTTCACCTCACAGTACTGAAATCCAGTTATGGTGTTTGCTTTAGAGCTGATGATAAAAACATCTTGACTCTTCAAGTCTTTTACCTGACCTTAGGTCCTTTCTAACTAGGTTTTTACTACGTAATGCAGGTGTTGAATCAGTCTATGAATGGAAGGGAGAGGTAAGGATCACATACCTTACATTTCACTTGATTTTCCATTCAGGATCATGATTGGTTTCTTAGATTGTGCATTGCATTGCACATTTGTACTACAAAAGTATTCTTGTAGTAGGTTAATTTCAATGGATTGATCCACAAGAATATAATAGATTTGGAATCCAAAATCAAACTATATCCTGATTCCAAGAATCATCCATCTTGGTTGCAGATACAAACAGACGCCGAGGAACTTCTTATAATCAAGACACGGGAGTCTCTTTTTGGTGAACTGACTGAGCATATCAAGGCAAACCATGAATACGAGTAAGCCACCTTGTCCTTCTTTGCAGCCTTTCTCCAATCATTGTGCATCAGCATAGTAGGACTAGCTGAAATGCATCTGGTTGTTATTTCACCTGTTTGTCATACTTAAGATTTCATATGGCAAGTCCTTTAATGGTAATTCTTATTTTTTGTATGGACATTGTCACGACCTCTCTCTGTTTTGGCAGTGTCCCAGAAGTGATCTCCTTGCCCATAACAGGGGGCAACCTTCAATACCTGGAATGGCTCAAAAACAGCACCAAGGATTGATTCTCAAACCCCATTACCAAGAACATAAGAATCCTCGTTACCAAGACCATAATTAATTACTCAGAACGTCTGCTTGCCGTAGGATTGTGTTGTGCTGGTCTCTGTAAATGTGCCTGGTCCTTCTATGTCATCCTGAACTTTGTGGATTTGCTGTGGGATTTTAAATAGAATAAGGCTTTCTGCTATTTGATTTTATAGATTTCATGTTGAGCTTTTGCTGGCTAATTTTTGACACAATCACATACATTAACTCTTATCTTGATGCCTGAGAGCCTGGTAATTGTCGGAATGAACACCATGGTTTCGTTTGCAAAATAAGCTGAAATGGAATCGTCGGAATCAACGTCCTTATTTTATCTTTTGACAAAAGTTGAAGAAGTGTTACATGACTTCTTCTCACTTCTTTATTAGTTTGTTAGTGGAGGTTGGACTAGTGGATTCAAGGGAGGGAAATCCAAAATGAGCGAGCTTTCACAATTGTTTATGGGAGGATCTTTTGCAAAACAATATCAATTTCCTTCTCTTATCATTCTTCTTACACGAAGTTTGTATTGAAATGTATGTTCCTCAATTGTTTTACTTGCTAGTTGAATTCTCTTTCCATGTGGATCGCAAAAGAAACACAATCTATTCAAAAAGCAATGGTCTGGCATGCAAAATCCAAGGGAGATGAGATCAAGTGACCAATATATACTTCTATTCACAACAAGGCAAGTGTTCATAAATAAACACGAGTGTGGATGCTGATGTGTTTCATTGATACGGAACATAGTTTCCATCATTCATTAAAGAGTGGTACAACAAGCCATTGTCCACAAGCCGTGTAGATTATAACCAACAACGAGCTTGAGATTTGCCTGAAATACAAAGACGGCCAAAATGCAAGATATAAGATGGAAACTGTACCAACTACACATCATTTACTCTTTACCTACAAAACATAGAAAATCTCCATGCTTCTTACCCTTCCAAGAAGGGCAAAGTATGTCATCAAAATGGACAAGCAACATGAGATATGCTCAACCCTGCCGCATTCTTTACTGCCTCATGCCAAGGCCATTGCAAGTTAGTATTAATCCCTTGAAACGATTAAGGTACTCCTGCAAGAATGTGCAAAAATATGCAAGCAATGTTATAGAGAGAATCCCTAAGACAGATTCTTCGAAAAAAAGAGGAAAGGATGATGAAATCTCACCATGAAATTGTAGTCAGTGACATAGAACATTCCTTTGCTGTCATACTCTTGCCTTTTGATAGGGTCACTCAAGACTGTCACCAAAACCACAAGAGAAGGTAAGAAATCAAGGCATTTAGCATCTCTTGTGATTTTCAGGTAAGGAAGAAAGAATAAGGGAGATTGCACTGTCAAGTGACACAAGACTAAGAGAAATTCAATTGTCTACTCCAATTCTCTCTATTTATCCCATATTTCTCTTTTCTCTTTTCTCTTTTCTCTCTTCTCACTTCCCTCTTCTCTGCTGTCTAACTTTTGCTATCCAACAGTTAAGATACAAAATCAGTCCCCACTGTCGCTTTTCGCATTGTTTAGTCAACAAGTAAAAATCAATATTCAATATATATTATAAAAGCCGACCGTTTTCGAGCCACCACATTGATTCTGGCCCCACCATTTATTAAACCAAAATAAATTTTAAAGTCTTTTAATTAACTACCATAATTTTGCTACCTAAATTTTCAATCTTTTAGTTAACTACCTTATCAATAATATCTATCCATACATTTAACCAAAATAATTTAAAAAAATATCAACAATATGATTCGAAATCTAAAATTAAAGATACGGTGTTGATAAGGTATTGTTGATAGTGTATATAGATATTGTACGTAGCAAAACTTAAAATATCAACAATATCTCTTAAGTTTACGTAGCAAAATTGTAGGATATTAATAAGTCATTTTATCCATAAATAGATATTATTTAAGAAATATCCTACCTTATCAACAAAAAATTTAAAATTGCATAAAATAATATCCATATTATCATACCCGTAAATAACATCTATTTTTTTGGGTTGAATAATAATATCTATTTATTATCCATAATTAATATCTACCCGTAAATAAAATCTATTTAAGCATAATTTGAGATTATGCTACGTAAATAAATAGATATTATTATCGCAAATAAATTGTAATATTGTTTTGTAAAATAAATAGATAGTATTTTAGCAAATATTTATTATCTATTATTTAATAAATAGATATTATTTAAGAAATATCCTACCCGTAAATCAATTAATCAATATATATATATATTTATATTATAGGAAGCCAACCGTTTTTGAGCCACCACGTTGATTCTGGCCCCGCTTGATTAACAATTTTGTATGTTTTATTTTTCATAATTATTTTATCTTTAATTTTATCTTTTTTCTTACCAATATAATATCTATCTTAGAAGGCATACTATTTATCTTTATAATTTCCTTAATTATCTAATCTTTAATTTTATCTCTCATAATTAAACAATTAACTTTTTCATGTTATTTTAATTAATCTAATTGCATTCTTTATTATCAATTTATGTAAAATATATTTTTTGAACTTTGATAAGATATTCTGTCCTTTTTGATATATTAGTTATCTTTTTAATCTCTTTATGTAAGCGGTAATTTAAAATTTAAAATTTAAAATAATTTAAAAATAAATTCCCTTTTTATATTAAAATTATTATTCTTATCTTTAATATTAAATCAATTTATATTTACTATATCTTAGTTAACTTATTTATAATAACTTAGCTTATATCTTTCGTAATAAAATAATTGTTCATTAATAATTTTATTTATTTCAATATATAAAGTCCTTGGAATCATGTAGAACTCATTTTATATTTCTAAATTTTGATATAATGTTTTATTATATTTTTTCACTTATTAATATCTCATTTATAATAAAAATATTTTTAAATTGTGAAGTGTAAGTCAATGTCGTGCATGGCACGACGGGTACACCTAGTGTTACAGTAAAGATCAGTCGTTTCTAATGTAAACATGAGTATTCAACTATACTTAATGGAAACAAGTGACTTTGTTCAAATTATATAATCCTGTCTAAATCCTTCCAACACATAGAAACCAGCTTAACACTAATTACCAAAACTTCGTCAGTCAATATAAGTTTTTGCAGCAAAAAGGTTGCGGTTGTAAGACAAGGATAAGATGAAGATTTTCTTTTTCCTAGCTTGGAACACATTATGCAGACTAGGAGTACAACATCCTGAGACAATGATATTAATCTGAAAAATGAAAACCTCTATCAAAAAGTTTCTAAAGTATGAATGATGGATCTACTAGATAATATGCTAAGGTTGCGATAGCATTCTGAGTGACTGAACAGCTCAAGTTATATTACTAGACAAACAGAAACTCTTCACTATGATGAGCATCAACAACATCAACCTACACTAGCATATGCAAAGAAACTGCATTCACATAGCTAGAACAATGCCCTAAGGCATCTGTGGAAGACCGGCATATTATGGTTGCATGCATGCTCAAATGAATTCAGGAAAGTGGCCCTGCAACTTCAAAATCCAGTACCAACTACCAAATTTATTCTTACAAGTCAAAAATGAATCACGGACTCCTACTAGGTAAACAGCAAGGATGAAAGATGGGGATCAAATAAATTACACATAACTAAACATAGTAACTGTGGGATGCTGGCATTGAACGAAAATAATAGGCTTTCCCTTTTGCCTATGGAGTCTCTTTACTCACCCCTTCCCCACTTCTCGACTCTTCACCATTTGTCCTTTCATCTGGTTTCCCTTCCCTTGATTAGTTAAGCAATTTCAGTTAGCTTTTAACCAGTTCATTGACAGTAAGACTGACAAAGAGAAGTCCTGAAATTAAGATTTTTGCCTTTTTGGTTTTGGAAGCTCCAAAATTTGAGAAGCAAAAAGTGGGAGTACTATCACCATATAGATCCCTATCGCCTTCATCTGTGCAATAGATGCAGTAAAAGGCGGCAAATCAAGGAGTTGAACTAACTTCATCCAATAACCAATATATATCTGCCATTTCAGGACCCATGCAGGCAACCAGTCAATGACAGCATTGCAGATGATTTGACTTCAAAAAACTTAAAATGGAATTTATTGCTCTAGTGTCCTCTGAAAAAGACATTTAGAAGAAGATTCATGGATCATTTCATCATTTACATGGTTGGCTGTGTAATAGAGGTCTTTATTATAATATACTATCAGTGCTTAATCTTAATGGTTACAGTGTCATTTCAAGATATTATAATGCAATTGATTGCTGAGTTGAGTTATATAGGAATGGTCCAGCCATAAACTCATATGCCAAGGGCAGGTAAAACTGGTTAACAGCGTAATTGGACAAGATTAAAAGAGCTCATTTCAGAGATGGGCAAAAGGGTTCTCAGGTTAGAGAAAAGATCAGACTTTCAGATCTACACTATGAGAAGCAAGCTGATTTCCAATTTTCTTAGGACACTACTTGCATACGTCTCATGCATCACACAACAGAACATATCTTGCAAGCATAATTCACTTAAACGGTTAAACCCAACAAAATATTGCCAGAACAGTGAAGAAATCATGAGGAATATGGCTCCAAGAAAAAACTTCATCATGATTTTCTAGAGTATCAGATGACAATTGACAAAGCACTGACCTTGATACGCCTCGTTTATCTCCTGAAACTTGGAGGTGGATGAATCCTGATCCTTCCTCTTATCCGGGTGCCATTTCTAACCAGTAAAATACAAAACCAATACAACTTAAAAACAAATTAAAACAGTAACAACAAGGCCAACAAGAAGAGCAGATTGGGCAGCTAATTACCAATGCAAGACGAATATAGTTGGAACGAATCACCTCCTCTGAAGCATCAAAGTCCACTTCTAGAATTCTATAATAATCCTGCCAAAAGAAACAACAGAGAAAACAATTCATACCCATTTGCCAAGCAGCTGAAATCTGAACAGAATTCTCAGAAGAATTGAAATTCAGAGCTTAAAGTATTTCAAACAAGGCAGGAATCATCCAAATTCTCAGCAGATGAGATGAAATATAAATTAATTTAGAGAAATGCAAACCCTAATAAGACTTCAAAAGCTATATAGAGAGAAAAGACCTTTGCTTTCGATACGAGCGACAACAAATCAAAATTGAAACTGAAATCGTGGTGGTCCGTTCCTGAGGAATCCTGATGCTCATCCTCATGCTCTTGCTCATGAGTTGATGGGTTTTGATCGCAAAATTCCTTGGCCCATTCTTCGCCCATCATTATTCTAGTAAAGAAAAACCCTTTCCTCTACAGCTGAGAAGAAGAGCACTAAGAACTTGGATTGGGATTATGCCGGTTGAGGAAATGGGACTTTTGGGGTTTGTTGTGTGTACGAGAAAGATAGAGGAAGAGAGATAAATCTGAGTATATGTACGTGGATTTTTGTTTTGAATTTATGGTGAGCTTGGCAAAAGATTAATAATTTCAGAGGGGGGAAGAGCGTTTACGTTTCTCTAATTCTCTCCTTAATTATTCTCGCTTTGCTGAATCTACATGGGTGAATTACAGAATTTGTATGGCTAGACATTTTCCGGACAGCCGAAATTTAATTTTGTTATAATTAAATTAGATCTGAACATTAATTTTATTGACATTTGAAAAAATATTTTTTTAAATAAGACAATTTAGATATTTATAATTTTCATTTGTATCTTCTCATCTCCTTAACAAAAATTTTGCTTACCTAAAAATACAATTTTGTGATCTAATTTTTTGAACTTGAGTCGGTTAGCAAAGGTATTTATGTCCAAAAAAAAAATTATTTCTCTTAAAAAAGAATTCGATAAATCAGGTTAATTTAGTAGATTGAAAGCAAAACATATAAAAAAAGAGGTTAAAAAACAAAAACCAAATGATTAAAGCAAACATTTAAATAATACAAGCAATCCAAAAACCAATAATAGCAATAATCATATACATTAATCCCATGAGAATCCAATGAATAATGGAGGATTTATATAATTCAGTGGAGATTGATTGTGTTAAAATTTTCAACATGTCATTAATGCATATGATATATTTCGATAAATGTAACAATAGAAATGAGAAAGTAATATCTAATTTTTATTAGGTCTAAACGTGTTTGATGTATTATTTTTTTTATAAGTTATTCTTTCCCTTTTTACGGTAAGTTACCTTTTACACATAGATACAAGTAAGTACACGAGATTGAAGTGAATAAAAAGAATAATTTTAGGCTCCGTTCGGTTGCATTAGCTGGAATTGGAAAGCTAACTGGAACTATAAAGATAACTGGAACTGAAAAGCTCACTCGAACTAAATTTTTGGAAAAAACAAGTTAATTGATCGTTCAGTATTACGAGTTAAATAATAGGTAAAATTACCAAAAGGGTATAATATATAAATTAATATTTTCTCAAGGCGAATTTGCACGCGTACCCTTAAAAAAGTTCGTAATATGAAAAACACCCCAATTTAAGTTAAATGGCAAAAGGGCATTTTTTGGGCATATCTATAATTAAAACTGTTAATATTTTATATTTTTTCTAATTTAAAAAAGAAGTATATTGATTTCCATAAAAATAATAATCCCAAATCTGATCCCGAAAGTATCCGTCGTCAGTGTTGGAGGACTCCAAGTACGTGGCCACGGTCGACAAACCGATACGAATCCGACACTTCTTCTTCTTCCTCCTCCGCCCCCTCTATCTCTCTCTACCCTGTTATCCGCTGGATATTGAGTAAAAGATATAGAGAAGAAGCCCTCTTCCTATGAAAGCTAATTCTGCTTGTCTGGAACACCCACCGATAGCAAACTATTCAATCACACCCTGCCATGGAATTCGTGGCCGCCGATGCCGACAGATGGCGTGGTTCTTCTGGCACTAGCGGTAGTGGGAGGGAGGCGCCGCCTGCGGCTGCCACCGCAACTTCCACCGCAAGGAGCCCTAGCCCGCCGAGCCCCACCAGCCCGTGGTGGCCCCAATCGCCTTCTACCCCTAGAGCCAGGGCCAACATCCCGTGGGGCCGGGTGGGTTCCAGTTCCAGGCCTACGGCTGGCAGAGGCCGCCGATGTCGATGTCGCTGCCCCCTCCGCCCCCTCCAAAGCGGGAGCGTGCGGGAGATGATGATGATCTCGAACCCCATGGCGGCCATGGGCCTGGGATCGAGCGGGAAGAAGCGGTATCGGACCAAGTTCACCGATATTGAGTAAAAGATCTTACGTATTTGCAGAGGAAGTCGATAGTGGTGGCGGCGTTGCTCCGACACTGGATGACGGTGGACGCCGGGAAGACGGTGGATCCCCAAATTTAGTTAATTTAGGTTACAATTCTGAAGCATGGGCCGGTGGACCTTTTATTGCTTAGGATTTTCTCATTAATTCTAGATGGAAAAATAATAAATAAAACTATTAATTCTAATAGAAATAAAGTATGTAATTGATTGTTTGGGGCATCTCTGCTAATTTTTTAAATTTTGGATATGTTTGCTATTACGAACTTTTTCAGGGGCATTGATTGTTAAAAACACTTTTTTTAATACATTTTTTTAGATCTAAGGTTCTTTCTCAACCCCAGTCAAATTCCTCCCATCCACCATGTTCGCCGACCGTCAGATTTAGAGCAGATGGCCCCCACCTTCCCAAGATCCTCTCCTCCTCCCTCCTCCGCCGCCTCCGCGACCCCGACACCGTCGTTCACTCCGCTTGCTTCGACGCCTCCTCCTCCCTCGTCCGCCACCTCACCTCCTCCCCCTTCTCCGCCTTCGTCGACCCCTTTCTCGTCTCCCTCCTCTCCGAGCAAGACCTCAACGCTCAGATCGAAGCCTCCCTCTACCTCACCACCGCCATCAACTCCTCCCATGCCGTCCACGCCCCCGACCTCCGCCGCTCTCTCCCCAAGTTGCTCAAGCTCACCAGGTCCGACGGATTCTAAACCAAGACAGTGCTCTTGGTGCTCATCGCCTCCGTCATCTCCGCAGATGGAGGTGGAGTCGTCAACGGACTAGGATTGATGGCTAGTGTCGTCGCTACGCTATCGAGTTCCTCAGTAGTGACCATTGGGTCACCAGAAAGGCCCTCGTCGAGGTCCTCGAGAAGGTGGCGCTCGCCGTCCCTAACAGGCACCTGGTGGTGACGGTCAAGACGTTGCGTCTCACAACCTTCTCCCTGGCCGCCGCCCGTCATCGACTTCTCGACACCTCCTCAGCCACCGCACCTCCCAAATTGATCCCCACAAACCGCCGTCGAGTTTGGTGGAGGTCGATGGGTATGGATGGAAGGTCATGTCTCCGAGTTGCAAATCTAATGGAGGGGTAAAAAGGAATTCCAACTCTTCAAGCTTTAAAAAAGTTGGGGGTGGGAGCTTCAACATTGGGGGATTTTTCAGCTTGAATAAGCTGCGGTCAACTAGTTAAGCTAGGAGACAAAAAATATACCGAACAACTCTTTGATAGCTGAAAAAAATCAAGTTGCAGTTAGCTCTTTCAAGTTGATACTGAACAGAGCCTTAGTCTTAACTATGATATGTAAGCAATCATTATGTGGATGGACCGGTTGATGATGTAAATACAAGGACGATTGATTATGTTAAAAAATTGATATCTCATAAACAAGATGTAGTTTTTGACAAAAATAAGAATAGAGACATGATAGTAGTACTCAAACTTTCTTGTAGTTTAAAATGTGTATATCGTGTTGTTTTAATTGTCAATAAATCACTTTACAGTACAATACCCAATAATTATTTATGCAAATACAATACCCAATACGGTCCAAACAAAACCTTGATGCAACAACTAATGTTTTTTGTATGAGCAAATTGACCACTAGTTTAAGCAGTAAACAAGTTGAATAACTTGTTCTAACCACTTCAACAAGTCCAAAGGCCTCCCTTGTTGTATGCCTCCCCTGTCTCTCTCTACCCCCTTTGGCACATTTGTCCTTTGCCCCCCTGCAAAATCTCCCTCCTCCACTTTCGTCACCACCAACCAACCCAAGAGAAAAAAATCCCAACTTTCTCCTCCAATTCCTCCTCCTTCTTCCTCCCTCCCCCCTCCTGTTGACTTCACTTCCCACCAGCCTGCAAATGGCGTCCTCCATTTCAGGCCTCTGCTCCTCCCACCACCGCCACTCTCTCAAACCAAACCTCCATTCCATCCCCAAAGACCCGATCTTGAACCCCACCCGTTTACCCCTCCATTTCAAGCCTTCTCGCCCACTCTCAATCCAAGCCGTCGCCGCCGATCTATCATCCTCCGGGAGCAACAGCAACAACAGCCTCCCTCCCATGGCGGAGATTGCGAGGAAGAAGGCCGACGGAGCTCTCGAAAAGGACCCACAAGCACTCTGGAAGAGGTACGTTGACTGGCTCTACCAACACAAGGATCTCGGGCTCTACTTGGATGTCAGTCGGGTCGGGTTCACGGCCCGCTTTGTCGAGGAAATGGAGCCCCTCCTACAGAAGGCGTTCAAGGACATGGACGAGCTCGAGAAGGGCTCGATTGCCAACCCTGATGAGAGCAGAATGGTGGGCCATTACTGGCTCCGGAAGCCCGAGCTCGCCCCCAATTCGTTCCTTAAGACGCAGATTGAGCAAACCCTTGATTCCGTCTGTGAGTTTGCCAACGACGTCGTTTCTGGCAAGGTTGGTTCGTCTCTATGAAGCCCTTAATTCTCTTTGATCCGACCAGATCGTAGTGATTGATTGATTGGTTGATTGGGTATTTCGTTACTTGGAAGCTAGGGTCTTTGGTTTGCAGAATGGTTGGTCTTTTTTAGTTGAGCTTTCTGATTGGGAATATACTGTTGGCATTTTTGAAAGGATGAAAATGACAGTCTGTTTGATGGCCATAAATGCTTTATATTGTCTTTTTATGAAGTGAGAAATGAGAGTAAGATTACTTTGGGAACTACGGTTGCAAATGGAGGTTTATGGGTTGTGTTGAAAAAAATTAAGGCCTTTACTAAGTAAGATTGAACAACTGATGAAGACGGATGACATGACAAATATCATCATCTTTGAAGTCACTAGATAAAATTTTGAATATGAAGAAGCATGATATTGATTAGTTCAAAATATAATCTAAGTGGAGCTGACATGAGAATGCTTGCAGATTCGAACTCCGTCAGGGGGTCGATTTACCCAAATACTTTCGGTTGGGATTGGCGGCTCAGCTCTTGGCCCACAGTTTGTGGCAGAGGCATTGGCTCCTGATAATCCTCCTCTAAAGGTATAAAGCTATGTTCTTTTCTTAGTCAAGTTTGTTATGAATACAATACATCCTTATTTTTCTTGAACTCATTGCAGATAAGATTCATTGATAATACTGATCCAGCTGGAATTGATCATCAAATTGCCCAGCTTGGATCTGAGCTGGCTTCTACTCTAGTCATTGTGATTTCAAAGGTACCCTAGGGTGTATATTTCACCATCTATACTGATTAAGGGAAATGAGGCTTCTTTGTCTCGGTTTTATTGATGTTCTTTTTGCTTGTTACTCTTCTTGACTATTTCTCAGAGTGGTGGCACTCCTGAAACAAGAAATGGTCTGCTGGAAGTACAGAAGGCTTTTCGTGAAGCCGGCTTGGTGTTTCCAAAACAGGTTTTGATCTCAGGTTCTTGATTCAACTTCTTGTTAACTCTGTGATCCCAGTGCAACATGACCTCATGTTTTAGTTCCATGTGACGATGCCTACAGCCGTATATAACCATAATCTTTCGCACTCCTTGCAGTGTTCTTTCTAAATATATAATATCATCCTTATATATATTTTTTCGAACTTCTGTACTTTTTGTTTTTGAAGTAAAACACATTTGCATTATAAGGTTTAAACCTATGGCTTTATGTATAATCGGTTATATGAAAGAATGCCATATCCTGTTTTATTTATTGCATAACCACTAATATTTTTTCAAATGTTACTAAAATTCCACAGGGTGTGGCTATTACTCAAGAGGGTTCGTTGTTAGACAATACAGCAAGAATTGAACGGTGGCTGGCGAGATTTCCCATGTTTGATTGGGTGGGTGGTAGAACGTCTGAAATGTCTGCTGTAGGTCTACTACCAGCAGCCCTACAGGTAGGTCCCTGATAGGATTCCAGTCAGTGATAGGGCTTTTTATCATTTAATTATGGGTCAGTAGTCAGTTGTTGCTTTTAACGTATTAATTTTCTAGTTTGGGGTCTGCAGATTAAGTTAGAAGATTTCCCTGTTTTATAGCGTCAGTTTAGTTTTCAGTTTAGCACTAACTCAATTAGTTGTGTTAGTGGGTTAGTGGTAGGTTAGGCTTAGTATTTCCTTATTTAAGTTGCTGCCTGTTTTGTTTGTAATCAGCTGGAATTTATTAATGAAATGAGTCGTAGGTGGTATCCTACAAAATTTCCTCTGTTTAGAGTGGTAATCCTCTTGGGCAATCCTCCCTAGAGTGGTCTATATCAGTCCCCTTTCATGTTTTGGGTACTTTTACTCTTCAAAGCTATGAATAACTCTTAACATTCTTCTCTGCAGGGAATCGACATTAGAGAAATGCTCGAAGGTGCAGCTTTGATGGATGAGGCTACCAGAAGTACTGTGGTAAGCATAGCTTCACCGTATAACTCCTTTTCTTTTTATCCATGTTAAGTCTCATGCTTCTTAATATTATGTATTTGCATCTTTCGATGTGCTATATATGGTTCTTTAATTGTTTGCTCTATGGTGGCTTTCTGTGTAGTTGAGGGAGAACCCTGCAGCATTGCTAGCTCTATGTTGGTATTGGGCTTCAGATGGTGTAGGATCTAAGGTGCTTATAAAATTGCATGTCCACTTCTCACATGGAATTTTTGATTTGCTGAGCATAATTTATATTTGTTCGGTTCCACTTTTGATTTTTCTTTTCATACTTAAATTATTTTTCTTGGAATTGTTGGTTACTTGCAGGATATGGTTGTTCTTCCTTACAAGGATAGTCTATTACTATTCAGCAGATATCTGCAACAGCTGGTCATGGAATCACTTGGGAAGGAGTTTGATCTTAACGGTAACAGGGTATGTATACATACATCACATTTGACTTTGTACAATCCTTGAATCATTCTTCTTGGAGAAATCAGATGTGTGATCATATGATGTCAGTGTTTGTCATATAACTGATACACACTTGTTGTAAGTTGTTGCTGTGATTTATGACGCTAGTATAAATACTCACGCTAAGGAATTATTAGTATGATCACATTGACTATGGAGATAATATGGTCAGGAACTATAGATAAATTTAAGCTCAATATTGGCAAAAGTGGTCTTCATCGGAAAAGAAAATTGGAAAAATGATGAATAAGCTGTGGTTGATATGGCAGGTTAACCAAGGACTTACAGTCTACGGAAATAAAGGAAGCACAGATCAACATGCGTGAGTTTCTTTTATGTGCTCTAGCTATGCTGCTACTGTTATAAATATTATTATATAATATAATAACTGATGTAATTTTTGTACAGCTACATTCAACAACTGAGAGAAGGTGTCCACAACTTCTTTGCAACATTCATTGAAGTTCTGCGCGATAGGCCTCCTGGTCACGATTGGGAGCTTGAGCCAGGAGTCACATGCGGCGACTACCTTTTCGGAATGTTACATGTTGGTTAATTCATTTATTTTCTCTTTATTCTCTGATGTACCAATTACTAAAAACCGTATTTCTTTCCTTGATATTCACTAAAAAGAAATCTTTTTTAGGGAACAAGATCAGCACTCTATTCCAACAATCGTGAATCCATTACGGTTACTGTTCAAGAAGTGACTCCGAAATCAGTTGGTGCTATGGTAGCGTTATACGAACGAGCTGTTGGGTTGTATGCGTCCATGGTAAACATCAATGCGTATCACCAACCTGGTAAGGCGGCCTCCCGACACCTTCAGAATCTCTTTTCCTCACAATTTCTTCTTCGTTTCGTTTCTTTGCCTGTTTGCTTACGAGTTTGAGTCATCTTTTTCTGTTATAAGGTGTTGAGGCGGGTAAGAAGGCTGCTGCAGAAGTTTTAGCACTACAGAAGCGTGTTTTGGCTGTACTGAATGAGGCCAGGTATAACAGTAAAGCCTCCTTATCCCATTAAGGTCCATCTGGGTCGTCCCTTAATGCATTAACTTGCATTAAAATCTTAGTGATTATAATGCACGTAGACTTATTTTTATTTATTCTATTTTTCCAGCTGCAAGCAGCCGGTTGAGCCATTGACAATCGACGAAGTAGCTGAACGTTGCCACTGCCCGGAAGATGTAAGACTTCAAACCCTCTGAAAACCATAAAGGATTTATTAATGATTTATTGTTCCTAAAAGGCTGCATTTTTTCCCCTTAACTATGGAAAATGCCCATGATTCCATGAATATACCATTCTTGGCTGACACTGCTCATCAATGAATGTTAACTCCTCCTGTAAACCATATTTGAATGCAGATTGAAATGATTTACAAGATCATCGCCCATATGGCAGCCAACGACAGAGCGCTGATTGCTGAAGGCAACTGCGGATCGCCCCGGAGCATCAAGGTCTTCCTCGGGGAGTGTAATGTCGACGAATTGTATGCGTAAAATGAACGGCCAGAAAATGGTCATGATTTGCTTTTTTGCAACGAGGATGATGTTAATAAGATGTATTGACAAATAAAACAGTTGGTTGTCATTTTCTCAATTCTAGGCTGTCTTTATTAATAAGTTTCTGGAGAAACAAAACAGATTGTCTTTCCTTGGACCTGTTTGACCCCTATAGATACAGTTCATGTGTTTGATTGACTTTAGTGGAATTCCATTCAAAAATCTGATTTTGAATGCTTCTACCATCTTTTACAAGTCATCAATTGCAATAATTTCCCAATTATGTTACAAGCTACGAACATTGTCAATGCATAATCAATTTGATGTCACACACAAAATAAATGCTCCATGTCAGGCCTCCTAACCTCATCTGATAGGGATTACACTTTTTTAGCGGGTAAGGATTAGGATCGCCCATAAAATTCAAAATGGTGACCTCCGAATACTATTTAAAGGATTTGACCGTGGAACCAGATGATTGAAGACCTACATTAGGATCGTCCATGAAGTTCAAAACGATGATTTCGGAATACTATTTAAAGGATTTGACCGTGAAATCAGATGATTGAAGACCTACATTAGGATCGCCCATGAAGTTCAAAATGGTAACCTCGAAATACTATTTAAAGGATTTAACCATGAAACCAAATGATGGAAGACCGGATTTGCATAACTCAAACAAATTCATACTACATATTCATTTCATATATGCTTTCCTACAAAATGATAATTTTATAACAAAATGCTTTCCTACAAAATAAGCTGTATAAACAGTTAGGAAGTCTACGAAGGAGGTTGGTTCTCCACATTTCTTGTGTCCAGACGGTCCTACGACTGCCACGTGTCCAACTTCCGAATTTCACGGCCCCGCTCATTTCTACACATTCTGGAGTTCCGTTGAACCAAGAGAAAAAAATCCCTAAACAAACTCTTCCGATTCTCCAAATTTGTCTTCTACATCTCTCTCTAATTTCAATCAAAATCGCGGCAATGCAAGGCCAAATTGTGGACGAACTTCCAATCAATCTTTCAAAATGTGAGTTTGTTCCTCGGAGCTTGGTTTTCGAGATGATGAGATGAATTTCCGTGGCGAATTTCGACCTATTTGGTTTAGGTTTTCGTTTCGTCGGTAGCGCGAGGAGGCAGAATAAGTAGGAACAAAAGCGGGGAGAAGACAGAATGTCCACCAAAAACCCCGAATCTTCATCCACGGTAATCGGAAATTTCTTCTTCTGGTAGTATAGAGAAATTATTCTCTTGAATTTCATGCATTTGGGGGCCGACTTTCATCTTGATTTGGATCAGGATTGTGTGGTTATTGTAAATGTTTGATTCTCTGGTTTTAGGCGCAACAAGGAGAGAGCCTAGCAGCTCCGCCTCCTCTGGCTGTTCCACAGGATTTCCAGCAACCCACTCGAACCGGAAATACGGTGATTCTGATTTTTCGAGAATCATATTCATCTTCAATTGCATTTTATATGTTCCTGTCAACTGCACATGTTTGTATAATGGTGGTATAAGTTGTTGTATGTCCCTTGTTTGCAGGTGAAGAGTGGGCCGCTTCTTATTTCGTCGAAAGGTAAGCTTTCGAAAAGTTACATTTGGGATGTTAGCAGGCTAAATTAGGATTTTGTTGGAATCGTCGTGCAAGCTGAAAGCAGAAAAGTTTGTGCTTATTGGAGATGGGCAGTGGTTGTACCTGGAGTTGGTAATCTTTTGTTTGCCTTGTCTAGGAATTGGATGGACATCTTGGAAGAAGCGATGGTTTATCCTTACAACAAATTCTCTTATCTTCTACAGAAATGATCCAGTAAGTGCTTCTTATTGGTCATCAGGATTAGAAATTAAGAATAGTACATGTCTTTTATCGGTGGTCTGTGAACTGTTTAAATATCCTTCCATGCTGAATGATAGATTAGAGCTGAGGTACAAAAGTGAGATATGCGCAGATCTTTGTAGTTGTGCATGCAACAACCTCATATTATTATGCTTGGTTCAATTAAACATTAAAATTAATAAATTGGGCAACAGCTATGCAAATAGCTGATTCTACTCTTATCCCGGATGGCTTTGGATTTTTGAAATTGTAGAAACAATGCAACTATATCTAGACATCCTGAGAAGGAATACCAAGCACAAATAAGTAGAACGGAGGGACATGATGTGGATATAAGTAACAGCAGAAAAAAAGTACTAAAAATTTCCTGATGACTCTGTGGCACATTAATGCCATCTTTAGTATCACTTTTACTGTAAAAATGTCTTGCGTACTATTGCTTTAAAGCTTAAACTACCTCAATTTAGTTTCTTTTTATCCCGCCTTCATGAACTTCTTGTAATCCCGTGCTTCCAGCAAAACGATTGAAAGTGCAAAACAACTCAGAGAGTGAAAAAGTAAAAAATCTAATGTGGGACAAGCTACCAACTGATTGTTTCGATAAATTGTTCTTAATGCTGATTTATCTTATAGAGTGCTGCTACTTCAAAAAGTGGTGAACTAAATCTAATACTTGGTGGCATTGACCTCAACAACTCAGGCAGGTTAGCTTACTGTTCTACTATTTTCTTTATTCTTTTTCTTCCTCTTTCTCGTGAGATCTCTTACTATGGTTTTTCTTACCTGTGTTGGGTAGTGTGGAAGTCAAACCAGACAAGAAACTATTGACTGTGCTTTTTTCTGATGCTCGTGATGGGCGTGCTTTCACGCTTAAGGTGATTTTAGACTAATCACATTGTTATTAGACAAATTCAGTATCATTTTTTCCAATTTAAGGTGATCATTTGAATGGACATAGTTGTAAATGTCTACTAATTCCATGTAACATACAGTTTTCAGTGTTAGAACATGTCTGGCATGAACTTGATAAGCTGCCTTATAAAGATAAGCCACAAATAGCTTATGAGCTGAGCTGTTGCCAATAGATCATAAAGTTCAGTATTTTGTGGTTTATAAGCTGCTAGACACACTTATACGTTATAAGCTATAAGTTTAGAACTAATGACAAGAACAACTTTAACTTGCTTTCAAGATTCCAGAATGAGAACTTGGGTACTGTCCGGAATAAGTTCTGGATTATCTCTGTCTTACCTTGCTACATGTGGGCATATATTGCTCTGAATCATAGTAGTCTACTCAAGGTAATAGAAAGATGGAAGTTTGTTAAAAAAATATATCGATGGTTTTGAAGGATTAACCTTTTCTAAAGACGTGCATTTAGAAGAGCTTATTTATGCGATTGAGGACTTGAAAAATTAGTCCTGCTGCATTTTTCTCTGCACCTACTTATATGTATTTCTTCCTATATTCTCATTGCAGGCTGAAACATTGGAGGATCTACAAGAGTGGAAGAGTGCACTTGAGACTGCTTTGACACAGGCACCTTCTGCTTCACCTGCCTCAAGTCAGCATGGCAGCCTTAGTGGTGAACAAATTGAGGCTGATAATAGCTCTTCCGAGCAACGTATGTTTCTCTACTTTCAACTTGTCTCACCCTGGGTATAGTTATCCTTATTTTATATGTATTATTTTCTGTGTATTTGGACTTATTTTATAGCGAAGGAGACGCCACCTGCAAAATATGTGGTCATTGGCAGGCCAGTTTTGCTGGCTTTGGAGGAAGCTGATGGATCTCCTTCTTTTCTGGAGAAAGCTCTTGCATTTATTGAAAATCATGGTGAGATCCTCTTTCCTACAGTAATTTGATATTGGTATTGGTATCATGACTTATATGAACTATATGTTCTACTGAGTTAGACTTACTAGAAAAATTGTTCACAAAGCTTCCATTTTAAGTAGTACTCAAAATTTCCATTTCAGGGTAATGCCGAAAACATGTCAATACTCACTTGAAGATAGATAAAATTTATCTCCTTACCTTCTACCCCTTTCCATTAGTGTGAAAATGGATTCTAGTTCTAGATAGAGAAGGATTATTAAATTTTCTCTAAAGGATAGAGACAGAGAAACAGAAAAAATGCATTCAGGACATGCTTTTCTAGAAGGAAAATTTCATAAAATCACCTCTGTGCATCTTCAGAAAATCACCACTTTTTTTGTTTAAGCAAAATATTAGCAGACCTTCTTACTTCTTTGATAAAATCACCTAAATCTAGGGATTCCATCAAACTTCCAAAAAATTAACCATTTTAGCTCTGTGATGAAACAGGAGCCAAAACCGAGGGGATTTTGCGGCAAGCTGCAGATGTTGAGGATGTTGAACGCCGAATTCGTGAATATGAACAGGGTTTGCTTCACTTGTTATATTTTTGTTATTTCTTACAAATTGCATGCACATAATTCGAAACTTAGCAATAGAAGTAGGAAAAGTTGTGAATTCTTCAATTCAGCAAGGCAGAGTTTTTGTTAAGTCATAAAATCCAATAACAACTAGATAGAATTTCAGTATTTGACATCATCAAGAAAGATGAGTTGGGAGTGGTTATTAGTCTGCATGGGCTAGTGGCTTTAAAAATACTACTTGATTCTTGTTGGCTCCATTGTGAATTGATTGCGTTGCTGATAGCTGATAGTAATCTTTTTCTAAAATCAGGGAAAACTGATTTTTCACCAGATGAAGATGGGCACATTATTGGTGATTGTGTGAAGGTAATTCTTCTACTGGCACAGTTATTGTGGCGGTCATCGTGTAATGCAATCTGCAGCATGTATTAGAGCATCTTCAACCCTGAAACTCCCAGTTTCTTAAATCATAGAAGAAAAAAGAAAACTAATTTCTTGTTAGGAAAAATCTGAAAAATAAGAAATTGTGTCAGCCCAAGTTTCTTGTAGAAGAAATTCAATCTGACACAATGGACCCCATTTATCCTAATTGACCAATAGAGATATTTGTAGTTTTAAAAAGGAAAATAAAGTGCGGATTCATTGTTTGCCAAATGGATAGAAGATATCTAATGAATTTCATGAATTTGGGAAATAAAATGTCATGTCTATGTGGAAGAAAGAGATAGTCTAAAAGTGAAATAAGAAATTTAAGGCAAACTTCACCATTGCAGATGCTCTTAAGAGAATTGCCATCCTCTCCAGTTCCTGCATCTTGCTGTACTGCACTACTTGAAGCATTTCGTAAGTTGGTCCAGAAACTCATTTTCTTTAACTTTTGACTGATTGCTATAATGCAAGTAATCTGGCTGAGGTCATATCTTAACAGAACAAGATGAATCTAGAAAATCCCTATATATATCCTGTTATATCTGAAGCCTGTACTAGACTCCTAATCTATATGTGGCAACAGTCTACATTCTAATATCATTACTCATTTTGCAAGATTAAAGCTTTATGAACCACGCTTTAAAAAAAAGCTTTATGAACCATAAGTGAAGTAAGGCTATGCGCTATAATCAGTCTTGCTGCTTTAGCAATATGCCTACATTTTGGAATATGGATACTGCCCTCCCTGTTAAGCTCGAGTTGTGAGTTTGTTCTTGCAGCATCAATGATGGAATAGTTGTAAATCTCATCTAAAAAAACTAAACTGACAAACTGCAGCCAATCCAGTTTCTGAGTCAAAGAAGGCTTAAACTGGATATTTCAAAGTGGCTACCTGACTTTTTTAACAAAATTTATGTGATTTTTGTTACTTGACTTGACTTTCGCACCTTGTATAGAGTCTGACAATCTTGGCAATGATGTCTAGGTACTGAACGTAGTAAAAGGGCCAACTCCATGCGTATAGCAATACTGGAAACATTTCCAGAGCCAAATAGAAAGTTACTACAAAGGTAATATATGCTAAAGCTGCCTTTAATCTGTCTGAACTCATTCCTTTCCAGATTTTTTTCATCTTTTCTGCATATACAGATATTCTGAAAAACTAATTGACCATGTAAAAATACCACCAATTCATCAGTAGATCTAGGTGACAATATTAACTGCATTGAGAATCTACCAGCTGATATTTCCTATCAATAAATTAATGTAAAATATATAATGCAAAGTCAAACCCTGCATTCCTGTATGAACTCCTTCCCAGTTCCCACCATAGAGGTATTACTTCCTGTGTACTTTGGATTACAACCATCTAATGCAAGATGCATTGAATGGTGTAATGCACGCACACCCTAAGTCCTCCTTATATGTTCTTTCGCGTACGCTTACTGTTATAATTGTCTATGGTTTTATGCTCTACCAGCTTAGCCTTTCTGTCCAAAGAAGAGTGATTTCTTGCTTTAGACGACCAAAATGTGCTTGCTTGTGGTCTCTCAGTATCCATGGTTTATCTTGGAATGCTAACCAGTTTATGGGACTATGATTTTGAAAAAGCTCTTATTGTTCATGTCTTTTAAGTCTTTTCCATTTCTCATGGCCAAAAAATAAAAATTTTGTATCTTTGAACATTTTCTTTCTGGTTCAGGCTTCTAGTGATGATGCAAGCTGTAATTGCTCAGAAACATGTGAATCGAATGAGCACATCAGCTGCTGCAGCCTGCATGGCTCCTTTGCTTCTTCGTCCTCTTCTCGCTGGTGACTGTGAAGTAGAAAACCAACACTTCGAAATGGCTGGTGACAGTTCACTTCAACTGATGCAAGCAGCTGCTGCTGCAAACCATGCTCAAGGCATAATTATAGCATTGCTAGATGAGTATGACAAGATCTTTGGAGTAAGCCCTGATCTCTTTTTCCCAGTTTCTCTCGTCTTTAGATTGTTTGTAGCTTTTCAAACAGGCTTCTGGATTGCCAGTTAAATCATTTGATGGATTCAAGTTCGGCTTCACATTTATTCATTTGGTAGGAGGTAGAACTAATGAACAAAAAAGCAGCACTTAGATGTGTAGTTTGTGCCTCAGCAATACCACGATAAAGCGTCCACCTCAAGCTTGCCCGTAGAGTCAATCCTAAAATTATTTGATAATTGCCTCATCCCAATTTGTTTCTCCTTCTGGGTCTGTGTCTCTAACATTCATATCACAAGTATAATTTCAAAAAATATTGATGTCTTTCATGAAGCATGCACAATAGAGCCCTACCCCTCATTAGCTAGAGCATGCAAATGAGATTAATGAATGTAATGTCAGTCACAATAGAGCCCTACCCCTCATTAGCTACAACAATACATTGTTTTTCTTTAACTTCTTGCTATTATCTTATCTGTACAATTTCCTCATTGCTTGTCACCTCGTCAAATGTAGAATGACAATCAGGCAAATTCACTGTCCTCTGAGCTATTCTCAGATGAGGAAGGAGAAGGTAGTGGGACGGAGGGGGAAACTGAGTATGAAGAGGATGAGGATGAGGATGGGGATGAAGATGAGGATGAGGACAATGAATATGGGTCGGATGAAGAGGACGGTGAGGGTGAAGAGGACGACGGATCGGATGAAGAGGAAGGAGAAACTGAAAACGAGGAAGATTCAGGAAGTGATGTTCAAAAGGCAAGTACTGAACAGTTTGCAGGGTTTCTATTCCGCACTTTTACGAACAATGGTTTAAGAATGTAAACCTGCTTTAATTTGGCTTTAAATTTAAGACAGGATAAACCACACAAACCCACCCATAAAGTGGGCCACTTTGCACAATCCAGCCACTATAGTTGAACTGAAGTAGCTTTGAATCACCCCTTAGCAATACTTGTTAGCAATCTAACCTCCCAACCCTATTACCCTTTGTAAAATCTTGCAAGAAACCTTGAACTTTTCAATCTGCCTTTATATTAAAAAAACACACAGTAAGTATCTTGAATTAAATGTAGATTATTTTGGACACGTTATCCTCTTACTTCACATTTTATGAATAGGTTAGGTGGTGAATTTTGGTAGGAGTATGGATGATCGGTGGTCATATATTATAATGTCATTTATAACCGGTTGTTGTGTGCAAAGTAACCGTAATGTTGTAAAAGGATTTAAAGAAAAGACATTTAACTTCCATGTTCTGCTCTACATCTGTGGGTTACTTTGAAGTAAATATGGCAATTTTCTAATTTATTGTTAAGAGAATGCACCCTCATTTGGAAAGGACCATACTTTTCTTCCAAAACAAGAATGCCATACAAGTCATACGAAAGTAATATTACCCACTTGCTTATAATTTTCAGAACTTACAAGGATGTATTCAAGGATGCTTGTCCATCATGATACATGAACTTCCCTTATCACTAATTGCCTAGTATTTCCTGACTAATGGATATATATCTTTTCTCGGATTGAACTTCCCCATAGATCGGGCAGTTGCATTATCATAAATTTAACCTTTGCTACTGTATTTTATCCTAATCGTAAGAAATAGCTAATAGTGGAACTACTTTCTGTTTTAGGCCAAGGTGAAAAAGCATCGAAATGTGTCCATCAAATTGTCACCTGAAGAAGAGTAAGTCATGTATCCCTGATCCCCCTCTCTCAAATGAAAGAAGGCAAAAAACATGTTCTGTAGAAACATGAGGCATCTTTTGTGACTTTCCTTGGAAGGGTAGCATGAATTCTGTATATTATGTTTCATTTATGATATATTTGGGGGGCATCTTTTGTCTTTTTGATGTGTGCTTCTCTTTGAAAGCAATACACCACAAACGCCATTTCACCATCTCAGACACTTCAGAATTACCATATTATACATACTCAATGAAAACTTCATCCTTCAGTAAAATCTTTAATCCCAGAAATATATTTTGTACTTGACTTCCAAATTCTACTGCAGGGAAGAACTCAAAGGCCTACAAACTGAAAAGAAGGAGTTGGAAAAGCAGATTGTAGCGGAGGTAAATAAACTGTTCTCTCTTCTAGCATTCCTGTCCACTAGTTGAAAAGCTTTTATTCCAGAGCAGGGACGGATCTAGGATTGCAAAATAGGGTGGGTTATTTATTATCAAAATAATTAGGGTGGGCTAAATTACTTTAAATTAACTAGTTTACTACTAAATTTACCTTATTTTTTATTTTATTATTATTTAACTTATCCTAGTTTTATTTTTTCTAATTTTTTAGGGTGGGCTGGAGCCAATCCCAACCCACCACATCATCCGTGCCTGTTCCAGAGTTACTCACTTGCCTAATTTATTATCTATGTAGGGCACAGGCAAGGAAAGTCTGCATTCAATTCTGGGCAGACAAAAGAAAGCTTTACATGAGCATCGTCTAGCTCTTGAAAGAGAAGTAAGGCCTGCATAAACTTTTTCTTGCATTGCATTTTCTATTTGTATTCTCATTTCCTTAAAGAGCTCTTTGATCAAATGTTTTGTGGCTTTGCTCGTTATGCCCAAGGAAACATTTTGATTGAGGGAAGGATATTCATCATGACCAAACGGCGGAATTTGGTCTCTAATGCATAGAACTATCCATCTGACTTCTTATTATATACAAATTCTGCCATTTGGCTTACATAATTTTCCTGATACACAAACATTTATTTTTCTTGCTATCCATCTTTCCTTGCTCAATTGAACTTCCAGATTGATTTTGTTTCGGAATCTTTCATATCAATTTTCGTTGTAATTGATATTCTCTTTGATTTTTGTTTTACACACTAGCTTCTTTTAAAAAATTGCTTTATTCCATGAAGGTTACTTTCTTTTTCAATCTATTGATTAACTAAAACAACATTCATTATGACACAGGTTGTCAGAGTGACAGCACAATTGCAAAATGAGCGAGATTTAAAGGCAGCTTTAGATGCGGGACTGGGCATATCCGAGGAACCAGCCTCAGAAAATGCTGATGAAAAGGTTGGTCTAATGTTATATCTCTTCCTTTAATGCCAGGTCCCAAGCCTATCATTTTCACTTTGGTCCTCAACTGGTTCCTAACCCTGTGCTTACATTCTGCTCATTTTCAATAAAGACGGATCCAAAGGAAACTGTTGCTGAAGAAGATGATCCAGAAATGCATCACAATCAACAATCTGAAGAGAACCATTCAACTACATCTGTTAGAAGCATTCAGCCACTAGATGCTTCAACTCAAGAGACAAAATTGTAGGTTTTTCGACCTTCCTCCCTCTTTAGAGTTAAACCTTTGGACTTCGATTTGTCATTGTTGTTTTCTTCTAATAGAAAATTTATGTTTAAGTTACACCATTGTTATTTTCTCCTTTATAAAAACTATTTTTTTGGTTGCAGGGCAAATAAGCCAAAGGTCAATGAAGCTGGATCATCTTCACATAATCATAATGCTGATAAGCCAGCTAAAAGTAAAGTAAGTGATAGAAGTATGATATCTTGATTCTGTCATTGCCCATTGTTGAAATTGAAGAAGCAATTAAAAAAATTGGTAATCAAACAAGAAATGAAACCTTGTGCTGGAAATAAAATATAAGCTTTCCGGCTTTTATGAATACATAAAATCTGAATGGGACGAAAAGTGACGGTTTAGCTATCGCTTCATCTGTCATGTAGCTGCTAATGATTCATAGTGATAATTTATTGATTTAACAATGATCTATGTATGATACTGACATGAAACTTGTCACTTGTTCCTTTTTTTAATAAAATTGATTTGGATCCTCTGTCCAACTAGAATCTGCTCACACATATTACATGCTAACATCTGAATATATCTTCTATGATGTCACTCATAATTCTGGACAACAGAACGATGGAGCATATTCATTTTCTTCATCAATGAAAATCCACACCACACATACCGAGTCAGCACGGAGCGCCAGCATGAAAATGCCCAGTCATACAAGTGCTGACGCTGGTTTACCGAAGCCTATGACTTCTTCTGGGTCTAAGAGGTTCAACCCCAAGGCCGAGGTTGGCTTTTTCACCTTTGCATATTTTTTTCCATGCACTATCTTCTTTGATGTACTATTTTCTCTATGATAGGATTGGACGAGATCAGTCACTTGTTTTTGTTAAATAAGTTGCATGACAGAATGTGGCTTAACGAGGTATTCATGATTGTGCAGCAGGTGAATTCTAACGTGTTTACGCTGTCCAAATTGACAACCCGACTTAACTTCTTGAAGGAGAAGCGTAACCAGATCGCCAGTGAGCTCCAGAATTTGGACCAAGGTGGCACAGAGTCGACATCAGGGCATTCGCCTAAAAGAGCCGAAAAGAGCAAACATGAAGGTGGCTCAACTTATAAACAGGAAGGAGGCAACGGGCCCCATCACCCACCACAAAATTCAGACAAGAAGTTAGCAACAGAAGCCACTTCATCTTATAACCATGATGCAAGCAAAAAAGGCCATGTCACAAAATCAGCGAGCGTGTTACACGTCGAACCTGATAGAGGGAAGCCATCAGAAGGACATACAAGTACAACTCATCATTCAGAGAAACCGAAACCGACAGAAAGTAGATCAATGCGACATTTCTTCTAGCACATCAGGGTCTATCTTCGAAGTGAAGGTCGCTTGCCCTTCTCAGATATATATATTGTAACGGTAACGCCATGGTGACAAGTGAACAATTACCAGTAATTATACAAGAGTTAGATCATAACCGTAGAGGCGATAGACGACTGATGCCCTTGTCCGGAGGAGATACCAGCTATGCAGGTTTTGATTTTTGTAATGCAATTTTATGCACAGTATACATATTTATATAATGTTAATTGAAATGCTAATTTCTGTACACACATTATGCAGCACCTCATTAAGCAAAACTTTGTTTTCCCGTATTTTTGTTACCTTAATATGCAAGCATTTGCTTATGGCCTTACCAATTACTAGAGCTCAAAAATCTTCCTAAGCAAAATGTGCAAAAACCAGGTTCACTAAGTAGTTTACTCTCCCAACTGTTTTACATCAACGATCTCTCATCCTCTACAATCAATCAAAATCAGCTCATCTTCTGCAGTTGATCAAATTTAGCAAATTCGTCTTGGTTGAGATGAAATTTTCATTGCTGCAATAACAACACATGTTCCAACTGGTTGAAAACCATTGCCTTCCCTAGCAACCAGCAAGGCGATCATAAACCCTGATAACAACTACATTGAATTAATTTTGTATAGAAATTTAGTTAAGAATTTATTACAAGAGAAACACAAGAGAATTCGCACTCCTTTGTACAATACAAGAGAATTCGCACTCCTTTGTACAGACCCAGCACATATAAAGGCAACACAAGAGAATTCGCACTCCTTTGTACAATACAAATTGAATTTAATAAAGATCAACAACAGCTCCAAAATCACCACAGCTTTTGAGTGCACACAGACTGCAGGCTTGTATATTCGTATAAAAGTCGATCAGATGCAGCCAAATGAAGGAGGTGAAAGGCAGTAACAGCAAGGACGATATTATGCACTGTCGCCTGCATTGAATGAGTAAACAAAATAAGGTCAAGCATAGGACAAATTTATATGACGAACACACCTTAATATGGTGCAACTAGGAAGTTTAGACCGAATATAACCCTCGAATAAATAAATGTTGAAAACACATATTAAGGTAGACATTCGCCATGTTGCTGCAAATTGTGTATTAGGTGTGTTTTTTCAAAACGTGGGATACAAGTATGGTCGAGTTTTCAGATTGTAAATTAAATGTTTTGGAATTTTCTAACTCAACTAGCTTTTAGCGCTGAAACAGAACTCTGCTTGCTGTGCAATCAGGTACTGAATGGCTCGTCGATTCTTTGACTTTAGTCATTCTCAAATGTATAGTTCTTATTCTTTTGGCTCGTCGATTCTATGACTTTCCACATCTTGAATGATTAGCACAAAACTATTCATGTTCAACTCACACACTAAATACCTAATGTATCTTCCTTCACTACATGATTTAATGCCTTGGACAACTCGGGGTGTACAAAAATTCATACCTTGGACAACTCCATCACCCTTGACAATGACTACAGGGCAAGATGCATGGTTGCTGCAGTGCTTGCTTACACTCCCCAAAAAAAATCTGCCACCATTATTCATCACATAGATCAGAAACAGTCTTAAATTTTTTCAGGAGCCACCAGGTTTCACATTTTGATAGATCATAATATATAAGAGACATAGTCGAGTCAAATAGCAGAAGCAACAGCCTCACCTCTTAAGGGGACCAAAAGCCCTATTCCCCATTACAAGCAAATCAGCATGTAAGTTGTCCACAGCTTCACATATCTTCTCCTTCGGATCACCAATAACTACTTGGGTTTTGACATTTACCTGAGAGGCATAGATCAACCATCATCAGAAAGACTATTATATAATCACCAAATAAGCGCACAAATAATTGTTTCCTCCATTATGCTTAGCATCAACAAAAACTAGCACGGTTTAAAGGGAGCTCAAAATGCTAATGATAATTAGGAAAAAAAAATGAATTTTTCATATTACCAGTAAGTTCAGTAACCAATATGGTTATCAGACCTTAACTAGTCTTTGAACACTATCTGAGACAAGATAAGCTATAATACTTGTTTCATCTTGCCCATTGTTCAACTCTTCTCAACCTTATGCATCTAGTCAAACACCAATTCTTACGCAATAACACCCATTAATCATGTCCCCTAAACAAGGAGGTTGAATTTTTCTAGCTTCAGCAAAACTTATAGTCAACAGCTTATAAACCGTTTACCTCAACAAATCCTCTCAAGACTAACCTAATCAGTAATCACACTAGGAAAAAGCAATCAAACCTAGAAAGCATAACAGGAAATCTTACATTCTTCTCGGCACAAATCTCGAGCGCACGCTCAAGAATGGCATCGGTGATCCGCCGCTGGTGCGCCTCAATAGCCGCCGTAAACGCCGGCACCTCCATACCTAAATCCCCAGCAAAAGCACATCAATTAGTAAACAGGTCGAAAAAAAAGACACCATAAATTATCCGTCCGAAACCCTAGAAATTGGGAAATGGAACTCAACTGGGGCCGCCAAAAGGAATAGATCCGGGGTTGATCCCGACGGCGATCGACGGCGGGGATTGCACGTGGAGGACGACAATGGTTCCGCCGTCTCCGGCGGTCGGGGAAGAAGGGGCTCGGAGCCGGAGGTTGTCGAGGGCCCAATTGAGAGCGTGCATACTCTCCTCACTTCCGTCGGCGGCGACGACTACGCAACCGAGGTGGCCGGAAGGTGTAGCCATGGGAGATCAGCAGAGGAATCCGAGTAAGAGAGGGAAGACCCGAATTTGTGAGCGAGAGGAGGAAGGAGTTGGAGAGAGGGAAAATCTGGAAGGAGGGCTAAAGGGGAAAGTCCACTACAAATAGAAATAGTTGGTTTGTAAAACCAACGGCTTTTGATGCCCGCCAATGGGCGCGCCCACAACTACGCAGCCACGGGCACGAGCCAAACAATGGCTCGTCATTTGTCTTCGTTTCATGATTTCTATATATAATTGTCAACATGGTCTATTTATTTACATTTTGGGGGATTAGATTATAGAATATGAGTTCAATGATTATGTATTGGCCAAAACAGATCGATATTTAAAATGGGTCGACACATATTAGTGTTTTTAAAAAAAAATCAAAATGTGGATCAGCTATACGAGAATCTGGATGACAATAAGTTATTTTGAGTGGTCTTTGCCGGACGAAAATCTTCTGTCCCCCCGCACGTCCCACTCCTTCCTATTGGTCGATGTTATTTATTTCGGTAGAATTAAAGGGAAAATATAGGGGGGACTCATAGTTTCGACCAATAAGAAGGGAGGGACACGGGAACGGGACGTGCTAAGGGGACAGAAGATTTGAATCTGTCTTTGCCAAACATTTATTGAACTGGTTTTTTGTATTATAAACACCAAACTATGGCCTTTGTATGTAATATTTGTGGATTCTTAGGTCTTCTTCCAAGCATTAGAATTATGAACTTTAGGTACGTCTATGGTAAATAAATGACATACCACCATAGTCTTGTAATTAGTGGTTGATAAAAAAAATCAACATATAGTGCGGCTAGTGGTTTGGATCCAAATCTTCCGTCCCATAAACCCGTCCCCAAATTCGTCCACTTGTTTAGATTGGTCCATATCTATATTGCTACTTTAAAAAACACAAAAAGAAGCCTAGTAGTTTTGGTTGTACATAAATTCTCATCCTGAATAAGCAAGATGATTAATGTGTGTAATCATTGTCATCTATAACATGTTTTGATATCACGTGGTAATGAAATGGGCCGAGGGGGACAAAGGCCCAATGGTGGGCGAAGCTTCTGAATTCACCCTCAGAGCCCAACTCAACAAACAATTACAAGTGTATAGTACTAGACTACTAGTGTACCAGTGTAAGTGTGTCATCTTGTTCTTACTACCTTCAAATTCTCATCGCCGGCTTTTTCCGTTTGCCTCGGTTCGTGTCAATTTCAGGTAACCGTAATCCTGGTTCTCCTTCTCGCCATCGCTTCTTCTGCACAACTTTCTTGTTTCATATCATAGGTACCCAATTGGGAGGTAAATTGTTTGTTGTTTGTCTCTGAGAATGTTAGGGTTCTGTTCACTGAGCTTGAAATCTTGTATCTTTTTCCACTTTCGATAATCTGAAATGGGTGCCTGTGGAGGGACTGGGGTCAACAATGGTTGCTGGAATTGAATTTTTGAGTTAGTCAAGCTATTGTCTTTGGCTTCTTCAGGTTCAGTTGAGAGCTAAAGTTTGTACTTCCATATTATACTACTTATTATCTTCATCATTTTGCTGTTGAAAGAAGATTAATTTAAAATCGTTTTCTCTGACCATCTTGGGATTTTCTTAAGATTCATTTAAAGGCCATGACTGTAATAAGGGTGGTTTATTGAGATTATTTTTCTCAAAACGAGAGGAATGTAATAAGATTGGTTTCATTTTACTTGTGGAATTTGGAATGGTTTTCTCAAACGTATCCTTTAGATAACCTTATTTTGAGCATTTGCAAGTATTGGGTGGTATTTCAGTATGCAATGTACTGCATAGTTTTTTTGATTTTGCCTTCCCTGACCATCTTGAAGGTAATTTCAAACGTTAGGAATCTGAAAATTGTGCAGTCTGTAGTATCTGATTTCGGCCTCGCTAGGTTGACATGGTTGAAGTGTGGTGGTCGCTGCTCGGGACAGCCATTCCGGCGGTTATTGCTGGGCAGGCGATAAGGGTGAGGAAAAGACGAGCTGAGGACCAAAAGCTCAAGGCTGCAAGAGGGCGTGAGAAAACCGCTGATGAAGTCTTTGTCTGTGAGCGGGTTTGCACTTCAAAAAGGATGCTTAAGAAACTTGGCTCCTTCTCAAAGGACCCGACCCCCGACACTTGTGTGACCGTGTGTGGCGTTTCTGAGCTCGATGCCTGTACTGATGCTTGTGCTCGCACCGTCTGTGTTAATCAACACCAAGTTCCCAACTGGAATGACATTTGTCTTAGAAGGTGCCAAACTGAGTGTCTCAAGCTCTCAAATTCGTCTTCTTCTTCCAGATCGTAGTCATTAGATTTCATCATGTATCATTCCAAAGCTCTATATACATTTTTTTGTCATTCAACCTTATATCATGATATTCATTGCTGTGCTGTTTGGCAAAACAGAGAAATTCTCAGTTAATATATAGTTCATAGTTTTTCCCTTTCTAAGATTTAGAACGTTTCTGCAATTGATCAATTTGATCTTCTAGGTTCTACTGTTATCTCATTATGATCATATTGCCGTTTAGAATTGAAAGCCTAGACAACGAAATGTTTAAATCCATATTAAATCATGTATTACAACTTACGATGTAGGATAATTTATGTGACAATTGTTTGGTGGAAGGTATAAAATCCGAGCCTTGAAAACTGTTGTTTCAAATTGACGACATTTGTTTAGCCTTGAGAGGGCATAAGCCTTGTTCTAAACTCGTCCTGTTGCCATCTATGAAGCTGGTAACATCTAGAAGTATGGTGTCTCGGGTATCTGAAGCTCCTAACTACTACTATACATTAAATGGACTATATAAGCTATTAGCTTTAGCCAATCTCCAACTCATATAATGAGGAAAATATAAGTAATTTAATGTGAAACTGAAAGATATTATTCATTTTTTAAAGTGAAATTGTAGTTTTTTTGTAGCAAACTTTAATGAAGACCTGATATAAAGGATGCATAAAATTTATTGATGAACCGAAACAATACGATTGTGAGTGTGTGATGAAAAAACAATGTGGATATTTGTTGTAATGAGATTGAACGAGAATGATAAAATCAAGAACGGTATAAAGATTTACGTGGTTCACCAACATTGTTTTAGATACGTCCATAGGTACATAGATAGAGTTTTATTATAAAGATCGATTTTTAGGTTACAAATTATGATATATATCAAGAGAGACTCAAAAACCCTAATACGGATTATGATAAGCCACGAGACCCCTACCAAAGAGTGTTGTACCTCACAACCCCGCTAGGGGGCTGCACCTTTGGACCCCTGTGATACGTCGCGGCCTGAGACACCTCAAGATGGTGCCTTGACTCTCCTCCAAAGTGTTAGCCATGAAGAGGTGCTATGCAATGTTCACATCAATCACCAATTGGAGCCAACCTTCCGTAATGAAAGTGAGATCATTCAACTACGTCATCAAGACACGAAGAGAACCTCAAGGGGTTGGTCTAGTGGAGCATGACAGGGCATCGGTTTGAGTCGTTTGACAGATTATAGGTTCGATCCCTCACTAGTCTCCTTGAAGTAAGACATATGTAAATCGTCTTGTAAGAGTTCTATGAGCCCTTATATCTTACTTGACCTTGGACTGGGATATCATCCCCGGCCCTCACCCTAAAAAATTTCGATCAAAAAAATCAAGACATGAAAAGGCTTCAGAGCTAACTCTTCCATTTTAAGACTTCATTCAAGGCTAATCAAAGACAACTCTTCCACTACAACCCAACTGTGAAGATGTAGATCAAGCGGAAGCAAAATGAACTTCATTCAACAAAACCAACAAGAGAGAGAGAGACATATTCTGTTACAAGGAGCGAAATGAGAGAACTAACTCTAAATAAATGCTAAAACAAGCTTTTATACACGTGGTCAACTAACTAGCTCTGGTTACAATTTAACCCAAGCTAACTAACTAACCACTATACTCACACCAACCAAGAGGACGCTCATTCAAGAGCCCCATTAAAACGCGTAACTCTTTCATTCCAACCAAGTGAAAGCCTCCGTCACAACTCTCTCTTCCCCTTACAAACGTCTAAATCTTGGACTAACTTGCTTATTTCCGATGTATAATCCTCAGCTTCATCATTTAGGGCATGTTTGGTACGATGCCAAGAATCAGATTGGAATGAGGTATCGGGTTGGATTAGGAATGACTGATACAATGAGTTTTAGTAGAGTACATGAGTTCATATGTATTTTGTGGAAATGAGAATCACTTATACCCAACTTTAAGCCAAAGTAAACACATTTATGGGTTTATCTCATTCTTAAAAGGATTTTTCGTACGGATGGTATATAAGTTATTTCAACCTCTACAAATTATCTTCATTTAAAAAAAATATAGTTAGCATGTTTATGAAAATTTCGTCGGGACTGGCGGGTCATTTTGGCACTTACTTTCCTCTTACCGCTCAAATTAAGAAGACAAAAAGGGCCGAGTCACCGACCCGGGAAAACGAGCCCTTAATTTCGCAACTTCGCAGTTTAGTCTTCGCACTCGAAACTCGAAAGTACACCCCACTTCACGCTGACACTGATGGCCGAGGAAGAATCGCCGGCGCCGGCTCCGGTCTCCGCCTCCGATATGGAGTCCAAAGTCAGGACTGCCATGGTCTCCCGGGTTCCCTACTTCAAAGAACAGGCCAAGTTACTACCTTTTCTCTCCTTCTGTGCTCGTCAATTTCTCTCTCTCGCACTTCGAATTCGTTTACCAGAGCTCATTCTGAAATTAGGAGTGAGGCTGGTTAATTTCTTCCCCTGAGTCTCAATCGATAGGCTTTCTCACCTTGTATTTGCTGTTGTGTTCGCGATGCTTCCAGTTCTCTCACCTTCGAGGGCGTTCGGCGGCTGCTGGAGAAGGATCTAGGGTTAGACACCTACGCCTTGGATGTTCACAAGAGATTTGTTAAGCAGTGCTTGCAAGAGGTAATCTCACAGTTTCCTATTCCGATTAGTAATCGGTTAGTCATTGATATTGTGTTTTATTCTGAAAATTGCAATTTGAAGTGGTTTCGCTATCCCCAGAAGAGTTAACTTAGTTGCTAATTGGTACATGGAGCTCTATAGTACTGGATGTAGCTTGATTCTACTCGCAGTGCTGAAATTTGTGTGTTATCAAGTATGTCTTGTACCTGTGTATTTGGAAGCTAGGATTATGTGTGCATAATAAAACCAAAGAGGAGTGGTTGTCATAATAATACATCACAACAGAACTAGGTGTATTCTTCTGTTAAGAATTGCTTGGTTTCAATGTCAATGATTTGTGGAAGTTTAATTTTTTGAGATAGGGTTGTCTGGTTTACCAATTTGTGCTTATGGGTTATGGTAGAATGGTTCCATAACACTCACGAGAGCTTCCAAATTTTTGCTGTCTAGTGTTGTTTGAAATAGTGACCTGTACTAGATCAATATATTGCAGGAAAGGGACTCTTGTTAATTTGCTTCCTGTGCTTACATTAACATGTGCACTTTAGCTTACAACTATTGGTTGCTTGTCTGTCTTAAGTTGATCATTGCTACAGATGTATCCTCCTATAGCTTGATATCTGTTTCTGATATTGTTAATTTAAATGATCTGTTAAAAAGAAAAAAAATTGACTTGCAAAGTCACTATATTATCTCTTAATTCCAGTGCCTGGAATCTGGTAATGAAGATGAAGCGCTGAAGAACTCAGGAGTTGCTGTAGAGCCCATCTCTTCAGTTGAAGGACAAAGTGTTGTTAAAAATGAGCAAAAGAAAGAGGTGAAGGATGACTCAAAAGATGGTTTGGAAGAGTCTCCTGAAGTGGGTCTCATTGAAGGGCATGAAAAAACTAAAACTGAAACTGAGAGTGCGGAAGACAATGGAAATCATAATGCTCCAAGTGAGGCTATGATAAAGAAGGCCCTTTTAGAAAGAGCATCCCATTTTAGAAAGAATTCAGAGTAAAACAACTATATCTTGATTCTCTGTGACCCTCAATTATATTGCAGTGTAGTTTAACCCTAATTCTGGATCTGTTAGGAATATTACTATGGTTGGAGTGCGCCGGCTTTTAGAGGAAGATCTTAAACTTGACAAGTTTGCTTTGGATCCATTTAAGAAATTCATCAGTCAGCAAGTAGGTGAGGTGAGGAAATTAAGTAATTAACGTTGGCTTGCTTGAAATTATTTTTGAACCAGCATATCCACTTACTCTTTTTCTCTGATCAAACACACATACTGCAGTTACTAGCAGATCCTCAAGTTGCCAAGCCTGCAAAGAATGACAAAAAAACTGGTGTAAAAAAGAGGATTTTAAAAAAATCCAGTCAATCTGAATTGTCTGCTTCATCAGAAAGTGAAAGTGAGGTTGAAGAATCTGAAACGAAACCTAAGAGAAAAAGTACCCCTAAGGGCAAAACACAGAGCTTATCTGGGCTCAAAAAGCGTAAACAGCATGATGAGGATCTGAAGGAGCCAAAAAGAAAACAGGCCAAGACATCTGTAGTAAAATCTAAGGAAAGCAGTGAAGCTGAAGATGGTGGAGATGGCTCTGAGCAAGAAAACAGCGAATCATCAGCAGAAAAGCCTGTCAAGGTAAGCTACCTTTGTGTCTTAGTAGTCTGGAACTTTGTTTAATAGTTCTGTTGATGAAAGCTTCTTAGCATTGATTCTTTTGCAGTGGAAAGAAGTTCCAAAACCTTCATACGGGAGGCGTGTGGAGAATCTTAAATCAATAATCAAATCTTGTGCAATGAGGTCTTTGTCCAATTACTGAGCAAGTTTTTTGAGGTTCTAAAAATGTAAAAAGTCCAATATGCTTTCGATTTTATGCAGCATCCCGCCTGTGGTTTACAAGAAAGTCAAACAGGCACCTGAAAACAAACGTGAAGATGCCCTGATAAAGGAGCTGGAAGATATTCTTGCAAGAGAAGGGTTAAGTGCAAATCCATCGGAAAAAGGTATTTACTACAAAGCGTATGTTGACATGTAAATATATTTAGGACATCTAATGCTCAGATATACGGTCAGCTATTTAAATTTATGTTATGAATTGAGAAAGCAAGTTGTGTCACAAGTACTTAAAGATGATGACTGAACATCAGCAAGCACTTTGCATAAACTAATATGCTTGACGTGAGTATGAGTGTGGGGTCTAACAGGGTACCACATTTTTGTCTTTACGATGTTCATGTCACTGTTCTCACAAAAACATATTGATTGTTCAGAAATAAAAGAGGTCAAGAAAAAAAAGGAAAGAGCAAAAGAACTCGAGGGCATTGACATGAGCAATATTGTGTCAAGCTCTCGCAGGCGGTCAACTTTTAGTTTTGCACCTCCTCCTAAGCCCAAAATACCTGTTGAAAGTGATGCTGATTCAGAGGATTCTCAAGATGAAAATGACGACGATGATGATGACAGTGATGATGATGAGGAAGTTGATGAAGAGCAGGATGTAGAGGAGGGTGTTGATGGAAGTAAAAGTGAGGAGGAAGGTATGCACTAAGGATCTACCCTACTTGTCATATAGGAAAAGGATTGCTGTAGTCATATAGTGCTGAAGAGCAACATTCGTGTTGCTGTTTTACTTCTGAATAATAAGGAAAAGGAGTGCTTATGAATGAAGATATGACTCTTAATGGTTGAAAATTGCTGATAGCTCTATCATATAGTGCCTTGTGCTATTTTACTCATATTGCTTTCTTCCGATTTCGCTCTTTTTTACAGAAGATGATGATGGTGGTAGTGATTAGAGCCTGCACAATGTAATCTTCTGAATTAATATCACATTTGGGGACGAGAAGGTGAGTTATTATGTTTTGCATTACTTTGTTCCTTTCAAATCTTCTGATCTGATTAGGACGGCAGAGATTGTTAGCATGTGTACTGGTAGGTTTTGAGTCACGGCTTACCAGAGTGTTTAAGCTGTAGTCAAGTACGGTGGCTATGATGTAGCAATGCTAGTGGAGTATAGTTTGTCTGTGCAACTCAAGACACAAGTATAATGCATTGAATTCTTCGACTGTTTGGAGTGTGTTTGTGCGTTCGACAGCAGTTATTTTGATCAACAACTTCTCAAGCTGATTATCTAGTCTGGTGCATGATAGGGTGTCTTATATTCTGAAGAGCTGTACATGTACAATGAAATCATGCGTGTCTTTGAGATATCATCTCATACTGCTATCATGATTTTTCTGTTTTTTTGTTCTCTTGCCTATTTTCAATCCCCAATTGATCAGCTGATGGACATTCTAATAGTACCGCAATAGGAATTACCGAATAACACAAATTCCATTTCCTAATTGTGAGCTTTCTTATGGGCCTTTTGGATGCATACATTTCTCAAGAAGGGAAATTGTTTTAGAAGGCTGCCTTTGTGTTATTGGTTCCATTATGTTATGGGTTAAATTACCCGAAAAGATATGGGCTAGTTAGTTGATCATTGGATATTTGGATGTGGCCTATTTTCCTATTAGTGTGCTCTTTGCATTTTGGGTGTGAATGACCTTAATAATTTTGGTCAGGGATACCAGGATTATGCATATTCTCCGTCCACTGTGCAGGTACATTCCCTATGCTGAACATCCTCTTAGTGAAAACTTTGCATCAGTATACTTTTCCGAATAATGATTTATACTCTTTCATATATATAGTATCAGTGTGGTGCACTGCCTTAGGTTATTTGCTGTGTGTGTGTGTCTGTATTACTATAGATTTTGATGACTCTGGTTTTGAGCCGTGCTCTCCTTGTAGTAGCCTTGATTTTTCTGTAACTCATGACATCTTATGACATGCATATTGCATAATCCATGCTTACCTAATTGAAATCCTGCAATCAAATATTAAAATTGCTAGATTACCTCATCTAGTCACGTCCACACCCTTGTGTTTGTCAGTCAAACAAGTAAGAAGTAAGAACATGCCTTAACAAGTTTTATAAAAATAAAACCAACAGCTAGATGGCATTACCATACATATTAATCAAGTTCCTCTAGGAAGCTTCTTTCTCAAAGGTTGAGATTTGGTGTCGACGTGGATTATTTCCTGCCTCCTTGATTTTTGTTCCATTCATGCATTCAAAGGGGAATTCTAAAGTGATAATATTATTTCCCTTTTTCAACCCAAACCTTATTTTTCCTTCCTTGTTACTGTATTTGTGAAAGCTGAATCATGTAGTACTAGCAAGTCTATGTCACAGTTTGTCACTATGTGCTGCTAATCTGATTCTTGGCCCCAATTCCTCTTGGCCGGCTTGACTTTTACTAAATGCCTGCCTTTTGTCCATGGGCCCGCTTATTCTTTACATCGTCAATACTTTTTCGTTGTAGATTAATAGATGCATCTTTTTTTTTTCTTTAGCATTTTTTGTTCGTTTTTGTTCTCATCACTTGAGTAGTGTTGTACACTTACACTGCCCATCCCTTCATGCCTGGTAAGCTTTATTGTGGAGTTAATCACTCTGCCAAAAGTTTTGCCTTGAACCCGACTACCCGCAACTTAGTTAAGGTCCGCAACATAAGTTAAGGTTGAACCCTTGATATTTCAACCAAACTCTCAAGCTTGTTGCATATTGAATTCCAGGCTAACTCATTACTAAACTCTTAGCTGCCAACACGGTTAGCATGTATCCATACAATGTCAAGAGGAGTCCAATGAATACATATATTATAATATAAATCCAGTTTAATGCAAAGTCTAAAATAGTAGATAAGGGCATGTTTGTTATTTTTATTTTCATTACCATTGTTGCATAGTACTATTATTATAAAGATATGGATATATATGGCCAGATCTCAAAATGGGTACGGAGAGTGAATGGGAGTTTTGGTGGTTGGGCTTCCCATTCCGTGTTGTGTACCATTTGTCATACGATGAGCTGTTATCTTATCTCTATATTAATGTTAGTACCCGAAACATACATTGCATTTTGACTGATTTGAATCTGAGTCTTTATATAATTTATGAAACCATTTGTTTTAGCTTAAGCTCAGTATCTTTAGGTATCGGTTGGTGGGGTGCTAAGCTAGCAAGTACAGTAGTACCAAAGCGTGTGATGTCAACGTCTTAGGGTCCTCTACGTTGTCTTTGATGTATACCACTTTTTGGTAACCAGGTGAAATCCATCCATTGATTTACCTTATGGTAAAATTATCTAGAGTCACAATTAGAGGTGTCAAAACCTGACCCGACTTGAAAAATTTACTTGAACCGAAAAGTAACAAGCAAAGGAAAAAATCGTACCCGATTGAAATGAAACTTGAACCCGACTTGAACAACCCGATTTTTTTTTTATATACATAGAATAATTATCTTTTCTTTTAAATGTTATAATATATATTTGTATAAAAATTATAAAAAATATTAAATATTATTATGTAATCATAATATCATTTTAATGATTATTAAAAATTCAAAATTTTGACTTGTTAGGTCGACTTTTATATGTAGAAATAACATGTCAAGACTCGATTCGACTTGACTTGTAACTTGATTGACCCGAACCCTTACTAAACTCGAACCCAAAAAGACTGAATTAACTTGAACCCGCCCAAACCGATTCGTTTGACACCTCTAGTTACATTCAATGTTTGAAATATCTTAAGCAGAATTCTATACAAAGAAAAACAAGTAAGACTTTCACAAACAAATGCAACTCAAGACAATCTTTTCCAATTGGTGTCTGTTTTGAACGAATCTCATTAGGTTTTCTAAGACATATAGGATCATAAGCTTTGCAAACTCGTTTCGTGTGTTTTACCGACTGCACGCCCAAAAAACAGTGGCGGCAGATTTTTCTCATTCCTGAAAAGATAACGTCCGTACATGGCTATGTACGTTGAACAAACACAATCAAAATCCAATCATAATAAAAGCAGTACGATCTCGGCTCAGCCTCTTCAATGGCAATTGGTGATAACGATTACCCTACCGGACCCTAAAACACTCATGTACACAAATAAATTAAATGTTCAACCTCTAGTACTTAGCCTAGCAAGCTAGCACCATAATTGCTGAAAAAACGCACCCATCAATTAGAGTTTAAATACATGAAAACGACCTAGCAATAAAATCCACTATATGATCCTAGCAATGGATTCCTGGAACCCACCATCAAATCCCTAAAAAAAGAAGATTTGAGCACTTGCAAGGTGAAGAAATTTCCTCCAAACTTCCTGCTCCTTAAAATTATTAAGAAGCTGTACGAATTTCAGACGCTTAAATTACATCACCATATATATAAAAAAAAACAGTCCTCGTTCGAAAAATTATGGGATTAATTGTGCCAGCGACATGTGATGTCCTTTTCTTCGAAGACGTACGTCTGGTACAATAATATTGTGTTAATAATTGTATCCATGCATGCACTGGCAACCACACCTGACCTGATGGTTTTAGGCCTGACAATGCATATAACAAATTAACGTGCGTTTTGATATAAAAAAAAAAACAAAAACAAATTAACGTGCGTAGGGGTCTACCTAGACTCTAGAGATCGAGAGTGTTAGAGATTAATATAATCACAAGCTCATTTGGTTAGGAGCTTAAGTTGTTTAGGTTTCGATCAAGTTAACAATCAAGTTTTGATGGTTCAAGTCGATCTTCTGAACTTGTTGTGCAAGCACTTGGATTGGTTATATTGAGTTGGTTTGAGTGTCGGCTCGTTTTGAGTGTTTTTTGGACTCAAATCGAGTCGGGTTGGTTTTAGATTGTATTACGCGTTTGATTTCGTCCTAGCTATGGTAGTTAGATCGTCTCTAAACATACAAAAATAAACATGACACTTGCGAAAACAATAACCTTTCGGTCTCACACTCAAATCATGCTATCTTATTCTTGTTTTCCATTTCGGCTATGTGGCCTTGGTTTATTTGGGTTTTGTGATACGAGAATTTGGAGATCGAGCAATGTCTAAGATATGAGTTTGATATATTACTCTTTCTATTATCAATTGATTATAGAATAGACCAATGTCTTGAGCCTGTATATGCATGTGCGCATTAACATATATACGTCCTCGATGATTTGGTCCATTGGACTTTTAACAATTTGTTTCGCACATCTTATATATTAGAAGCATTGATTTGAATGTAGTTGGACAAAGACAATTAATTAATACATATAAAATGTTGTTTTATACCAAAGCCATAAATAAATGCTTCAATACTTAATTAATTTGAAACATGAAATTAAATAATAGTATTTGGGTACGGAGTACTCGTTTTGGGTCTAAAAAATTCCTAGTAAATTGCTCTAACTCAGCTTATTTGATGGACCTTGTGCCAAAATTTGTGTTCAGATGCCATGGTTGAAAAGGGTATTGTCAGATTAATTAGTAGGTTAATTTGGTTCATGTCCTCGATTAGGTAGTAGGTCGGTTCTTGAACAGTGATACCAAATGTGTACTTTGTTGGGCTGCGGGTGGGCCAAATGTGAAACAAATTATCTTCCTTCTCTCAACTCGGTTATATTTAGCTTAATAAAGATTTGTTTAGTGTTGATATCAAAGATAAGAGATGTTAAAAATTCGAATTGATATCAGGCTATGAGCATCAAAATATGAGCGATAATTTTTTTAGTCAAAATATGAGCGATATTATGAATACGAGTTATGTTTTGATACATATATATAAGTTTGATGTCGATATTTCCATATTCTGATATCAATATCAAGCAAGCCTTATGAGAAAATCTTGATTTATATCTAGTGAACAACTAATATATTATATTAGGGGTATTACCACGTATATATGATGTCAATAAGAGTTTGATATCAGTATTAGGGGTGTATAATATATCTTCATGTTCATATATGATATCCTCTCAAACAAAGCCTTAAGAGCGAATCTTCATGCAATTAAAAAAACTAATGAAGATCTCGTGCGCGTTCACATCTCTAAATTTGGTAAGAAAAACAGAGTGAGAGGAAAGTGGGAGGAGGAAGAAGAAAGAGTACGGATTGAGGACAGCTAGTGTTGCAGAATCCTAAAGACTTTGTAATCTTCATATGTTTCCGCCCCCTTTCCTTTGCTCTTACATTGGGCAATTAATTAATTAAATGGTCTTATATTGATCATGTTTCTCTTCTTGTTCTCCCCATCCTGGCTTTGCTTTGCTGTAATGGTGGCATGTACCCCATCCTCCCTCTCTCTAGTTAACTTCCAATTGTCGGTCAAAGTCAAACCTCAACTTCTATGCATTGTCAATTCTAGAAATTACAGCCTCTTTTTATCTCATTTGGTTCGGTAACAGTATTACCTACGTCCACGAGCATAGAAAAAATATATTACTAGTATTAGTTTTTGTGTATTGAAAGTACGATTTTGATTTAACAAAAAACTTGCTTAAATTTTATATAAAGTTATTCAAAAGAATAGTTCGATATAAAATCTTGTATTCTTTTATTTAACTTATTTCTTATGAGTTTTATTTTTATGATACATTATTTTATTTAGAATATATTCTTTTAATCAAACAAACATTGTATAGGTTACCTTATAGATATAAGAAAAATTTATAGGTATAATTTCAATTTAATATATTATTTCATATGTTACATACATGTGGGTCTACAATCAAAATTTTAACCAATTAAATTATTTTAATAAAGATAGATGATACAGTCCAATGACGAGTTGACATGTAAATTGATAATTATTATTTTTAACATCCGATTTAGTATATATTTATGATGATTATGGAAGACGAAATTCGGATTATAGAGATCTGGAAGACAGAATTCAAATTATAAAGCTTTAGGTATTTCGAGAGTCCATATATTCAAGAGACTCTAGTTACAAATATGGGTCATGGGCCAAAACAGTTTGCTACAGGCCTATAAAACAGAAAAAATAGCGTAGCGTCCTGTGCTACCTGTCGCAATGTGCGATTCAAATTCAACGCATGTTAACATATTTGATGTTCTAGTAGTAAACTAGTATTAGTCCCGTACCTTAAAGGCACGAATTTGATTTAACTAAAAACTTAGTTTAAATTTTATACAAAGTTATTCAAAATAATAATTTGATATAAAATCTTGTATTATTTAATTTAATTTGTTTCTTATGGGATTTATTTTAGAGATACAATATTTCTATAATAATATATTCTTTTAATCGAATAACCATATTTAAAATTATAATTTTTGTATAAGGATTGAATGCTCGTAAGATTTGTAGGATTTATTTTAGTGTTTATGGATTAAAATTTTAATTATGAATTTAACAGGAGTTGACATATGTTTTTTCATACTATTATTAATTATCTTTTTAAAGGGCACGGTTTTATAAAAAATTAAGATTGATTGAAATTAGTAGATAATAATTTTTCGAGAAGAATTAAGTATAAAATTTAAAGTATAAAAAAAATTTCAAACAAAATTAAAATGGAAATTAGTAGATAAAAAGAGTTCTAATGTGGGGTCTACAATGAAATTTCAACCAATTAAAAAAAATTAAATTATTTTAATAAAGATGGGTGATTCGGTACAATGAGAATTTGACACTCTGTTAAATATTATTTTTAACATCCGCTTTAGTATATAGTTATGAGACCATGTTCAATGGGAAGTTCTTATTTGTGGTACTTAACTATTATTATAATGTTTTTTTTATCATTTCAATACTACACAAACACCTTCTTTTTTCCCATTCCAATAGAGAACCCCTAAAGGTACTTATAAACACCCATATATTTCTTTTCCACCTTTAATTTTTCATACCAAAATATAAATATGTCTTTATATCATATTTTAAAAAAATTATATTAATGTGAAAAAATGATTATTTCATAACTTCAAATAAATTATTATGTTCAAACAATACATAAATAAATTATATTATTTATTAAATAATATTTTATTTATCTTTAAGTATATATGAGAAGAAAATTAAACTTGTATATATTATTGATAAAACATGCATAAAAAAGTAAAATCATCTTAAGCTTAATAATGATGATATTACAAAACACTAAACCTTTCCATTACATAAGAAAGGTACTTGTAATATATGATATTTTTATTTCAATGTTGCTTATTTTATGTAATGTTTGAGGTTGAATGCATGTAATGTTGGCTTTTTAATACATTGTGTTTTAAATTAATTATCCTATTATTAATTTGAATAAAATCATACTTGTATTACTACATAAAGTTATACAATAATGATATATAAGTTTATATAATAATATGCAATTAATCATATGTAAATACTATCCTAAATTATATAATTTTTATATATACACAAAGTGCATACAATATTCGTCTTATTGGATAGATAATATTATTTCATAAATTTATTATAATTTTTTAAAATTAAAAAATTTATGATCAAAAGTTTAAAATTTACATCCAAACATATATACAAATTCACTAAATGACATGTGGCAAAAAATTACTGGGTAGAAGTTAATAGTAGGAGTTCTTAGTGAGTACTTACATAAGCACATTTCTATGGAGTGCTTAGCATTTTTTTTTTACTCAAAAAATAGACAAGCACCCATTAGATACCGTATAAGTACTCCCATTGTAAATGCCCGGATATATTTATAATGTATATAATGAGTTTTTCACGTGAAAAAGTTCAAATAATCATTTTATTTCTGATTGGTTTTAGGATAAAAGGACACATTTCCTCCCGGCTATTCACTCATACTAAGCGCGATTGATAGTACTCATCCGTCATCTAAACCGCGTTTCACGATGAAGAGACCGAGACGCTAGATCAGCTGTCGTTTGAAGCAAAACAAGAGGGCATGTTTATTTTGACTTGACAGATGGGAAATGTTAGGAACTAAAACTCCTAAAGTCGCAGGGGCACATTATTAGAAAAGATAAGAGGGTTAGAGTAGCAGTATCATGTAAGCACATGCTTGCAACTTGGTTTCAGAGGAGGCGAAGAGAATGTAAGAGTGTGAACATGAATCAAAGAGTTGGTCATTCCCATAGATTGGTCTAAAGTTTTCTGCAAGGGTATATCATCTAATTCGTACATTATAATATGTTTATTGGTACTGTTATACTTGGTTCTTGTAGGGCATGCTAAGGTAGACTTTTTACCATATGTTGAATTGAAGATCGGCTGGTTCATTCTACTTATATTTTCTGCGTATATAGATGGTAGTACTTAGCTCACCTCGCTCAAGTTTTAAGCATTTTTTTGATTGGGTATGTTGGAATCCGGTGGACTAAGAACGAGAATGAATCCACCAATTTATATGCTAAATTTATGAAGTTTATGGTAAACAAAATGAAAATATGTGAAGGGGAGGAAATTTTATGTGATGTTTAGCAGTTATACTAATTTATGAACTTTGATCGATTGATATCAAAACAACGACCTTGAGGTTCCCCTTCGAGGTCCAAAGCATTTGACGGATCCATCACCCGTAAGGTTTTAATCATTTAATTTATTATAGTTTCTCTCTTATTGGTTTTGAATTTTTGTGTTTGTACTTATTTTTTATATCAAATTTAATTGATTTTGACCTCTCAATTTATCAAATATGTTTGAAATTACTTTCTTTATTCAAAATAGAATAGTACGTAGAATTAAATTTCCAAAAATACATTGATCTCAACAAACTACTCCACACTTGGAATAGTATGTTAAGTTGAAGAAGAATATTTTTGTTTCTTTTAAACTAGCTCAATTAACAAATTAATTAAGAAATTATAATTATATTTTAAAAATCAAGACACTTAGGATGAAAGGGTGGCCCACTTGGAAAGTGAAAGAGTGTCTCATTAAAGTGGGGTGTGTGTGTGGCTCCCTCCTTTTCCTTTAAGCTTTGAGCTAGCTAGGCATGTGTCCTCATATTTTTGATCCCAACCCAAAACCCTTTTCATAGATTAACCTTTCCTCTCTTTTTTAACTTTCAGTTTGATAATTTAATTAGCAATTGCTTTTTATGGAAGCCAAAAGATTTGAAAGCCTTTTTAAAGAGCAGTTGGAATATGGTTTTCCCCTTCTCTACCATCTCATGTGTCTAATGCTACCTGCCGCCTACAGCCCCACACTTCAAATTCATTTTATATAAATTACTACTGATTTCCCTTTCATTAAGTATTAACTCTTTTTTTTTTGTTAGTTGGGCAACTCCTTAAACTACTTATCTATAAATTTGAATTACGTAACTGACTAACAGAGTCTTTCGAAGATAAGAACAACCTAAATTATCAAAGCGAATGATCGTCAAGAAAAACTTCCACAAAAGATGTCGATCGGCTAAGTATTTGAACCATGCCTTATTGGCATTGCACCAAGGATTGAAGACTACTTGTCAAAGAGTTGTGTTTTGCCTAATCTATCAATTATAATCCTATTCATTTCCTCCCGTTGTACAAACACTCGGAGTTCATTATTAAGATATAGACACAGACAAGAAAAAGAACATACTAACTTTCATCTTTAAGAGTGTGGATTAGATGTATTATATAAGTTATGTGTAATATGAGGTGCATTATTCACTCTTAGATGCACTCGATCCAGATTAAATTAGGCTGTAAAGCTCAAAAAATGTATTTAAATTAGGAAGAAACTTTTTATTTTGTACGATACAATTTTAATATTGTACAATACGCAGAAATATTGTAATTTATGCATGCACTTTTACTCCTTCACGAGTACACTTTAATATTTTACGATACACTTTTTCTTACCGCATATTCGAGTGTGATTTTTTTCCATGCCTCTGATTCAAACTCTCAAATTTAAATGCTACTCGTAGTAATTAATTACAGACATCTTATAAAGATGACTGTTTATTTTAACAATCAAAATAGACATACTCCAAGTTGCAATTTAACCCTAGTCACTTACTGATCTTAATTCATTCTTCCGTTAGAGGTCTCAAAAGTCAATCTCCTAAAACTAATATTTAAGTATTTAACCCTACATATTCAACGCAAATTGGTCCCCGCTTATTCTGCAAAACAAAAATACAATTAAAATTGTCACAGTAACTTAAAGATTTGCAGGCGTCAGCAAAAGCAAAGGCCCAAGAAAGAAAACAGTTTTAATACTAATACGGTTGTTTACTTAAATAATTAATCGGTTAATCTCTTAAAAAAGTTTTCATCTTTTCTTTTTCCTATCCTTCTCTTTCAGCGTAAGAGAGAGAGAGAGATTAAAACGCGTTTTAGAGGGCTCTGCTTGCCAGAGCAACACCAGCTGTGTTCTAATTTTGCAAAGGCCACTGTTTTAGAGCGCGTTTTCTGTGTTTTTATTTTTTTTTTCATTTTCCCCCCCTTTTGTACTTTAGTTACAATATTTGTCTAATTGTTATTTATTTTGCCTATGTTGGGTATTTTCTATTAAATTAAATCTCTTATGCTTGTCTTTGCTCGCCCTTCCATGGTTTTGCTAAGTCCGGGAACTAGAATCCTATGTTTTTCTCTCTGCACTTATTTTTTAGTTTTTTCATTCATAAATATAAATATAAATGCCTTATCATGATATGATTTAAAAAAAAATTATGGGCCAGTTTTATAAGCTACCCCAAATACCACAAGTTTCAAAATTTATTCTTATCTATGTTATAAAATAGTTTTTTTTTTCCTAGCATATTAATTACAGTAAAATTGTAAGAGCATCAAGTACATATTTTTTTGCCATTTACTAAGAGTATACAAAAATAAATATATTATTGGACATCTTTTATAAAAATAAAATAAAATAAACCCAAATGCCAGACCCAAAAAAAAGAAGAAAAGATTTATTTTCCTTGTGTGAACATAAAAAGTGATTTGAGGAGGTAAACTTTGCAGTGTATCTGGATATCTGATTCTGCAGGCTAGGAATTCATCATCTGGTAAATGCATCAGAGTAAGTGCAAATTGATTTGAAGTCACCTTTAGTACAACAGTACGCTAGATTCTAACGCAGTAACCTTTTTAACACATAAAGGGCAAAAATGGAGGTAAACTAAAGAAAGGTGATTTTTGTTGATTTATGATTGGTTGCCATATTTACCATCAAATTCATCAGACTTTTTCTACCTTCCTCTTTTTCTTTTCCCCTCCTTCCCTCGATTTTTACAGTGCTGAAGAAAAAATTTATAAATAAAAGGGTCAGTCACAGGCCTTGTAATTACTCAAGTACAAAGGGTAAGAATTTTTATTTTATTTTATGATTCCTAAATATTCCATATGTCTCATCTCTTGCCATGTTAAATTTACTGCCATAATTTTGGCGTCGCCCAATTTTTTCACCATGCATATGCATCGATCTGTTCATCGATCTCAACCTTTGTTGCATTTCTTGTATATACTTGCTGTAATGATTTCAGGCATGTTCAATGTACTACCAAAGTATACTACAACATGAATGCATTGGACGAGTGTTTCCCAAGTAGTATATGGAGTAGAATGAGTGAAGGGCAAAACCGTCATTGTACACCCACATTTTCTGTAGGCACAAAAAATTCAATGAGGCCACCTGGACTCCATTTACTAGTTACTTCTTGTGACTTCACTTGGCAATACTATAATGCCACATCTATAAATAGAAATCACAATCCACCTTCATCCTACCTTCACCTCTCAATCCTCCATTCCAAACATCTTTCTTGTTTTTGCCACAAAACAAAACAAAACAAACAAACCCATTAAAAAGAACTAGCTAGTAGAACAACATCAACAACAACAAGGACCCGGCCAAATGGTGAAGAGTGAGCACACCAAGATCCAATCTCCACCCTCCTCGAAATCACTCTCGTCGTCCTCGTCTCCGTGGTCGCCCCCGTCCCCGAGCTCCTCCTACAAGAAGAAGTTCAAGGGCGTCCGAATGCGGAGCTGGGGCTCGTGGGTCTCCGAAATCCGCGCCCCCAACCAAAAGACGAGGATCTGGCTCGGCTCGTACTCGACCCCCGAGGCGGCCGCTCGCGCCTACGACGCCGCCCTCCTCTGCCTCAAGGGCTCCTCCGCCAACCTCAATTTCCCCATCAGCCCTAACTCCAACCTCCACATTCCCAGCTCCGACACCATCCTCTCCCCTAAGTCCATCCAAAGGGTGGCTGCAGCCGCCGCCGCCTACGAGCCCGTCTCCTCGAACCCGCCACGCCAGCACCCGGACCCGCCGAGCTCGAACTCGCTCCCCATGACGACGTCCTCCTCCTTCTCCAATCAGCTTGACGATGGCCTCATGCTCCCTCCTAGCTCTTGCTACTACGACTATGGCTACCCAATGGCGGCGGAGAATGAGAATTGGTATGACTTCGACACTTTGGAATCTCCAAAGTTTGCTCTTGACCCCATGATGAGCTCCATGTTCTATAATCCCCCGGCCATGGTCATCGACGATCAGGTGTACGAAGAAGGCGATATTCCTCTCTGGAGCTTCTGTTGATCGATCATCGAATATTTAATTGTTCATTTTATATTCTTTATATATATTCATTGAATTCATCTCTGGTTTGGGCTAATCAGCCTTGCTTGAGGATGAGAACTGACTAATATTTTGAGATTCTTATAAGTTATATATACAGTATTAGAAGATTAATTAGTGGATGGTACTTAGGGGAGATGAATAAAAAAAGAAAAAGAAATTAAGAGGGATTCATTCAGAAGGAGTTTTCAGCACAGAGTTTTTGGTGAGGAATTCTCTGGTTTGAGTTCCTGTATACATTATTATAGGTTTAATTTGTGACAAGATTTTTTTCTTTTTTATAAAATTTGTTATGTGTTGTTGTACTATTGTCTTTGTAATATTATGCTCAGTTGCTTGAATAAAAAGGAATGAATTGAAATTTGACATTGTTGCTATTTCAAGTGATTGGGAGATTTGTTGTGAAAGTCAGAAGTGTCCATGTTGAGCAAGACAGGTTGCAGAAATACTCATTGGAACTTGAAAGCATCTAGAAAAAGTGATTGTTGAATTGGCCAATTAATGAACACTAAGCTCCTGCCTTAATTTGGCTTTTAATCAAGTGTTAAAATATTGTAATTAACCCTCTTGTCTATGTCCCTTTGGAGTTTAGATGCTTGTGTAAGTGTAAATCTAGCTTGGATTTTGCCAACTGAGCTTCAGAGCAGTTTTTTTTTTTTGCTAGAAGTATATTTTCCCTTGGGGTTAAAAAATTGGGATTCATGTATGTAGGTTAAAATCTGAGTGAAGTGATATTTTTATGCGTACAATATCACAAGCTCATAATCCAATCTCCTAGTTAATTAACTCGAACAAAAGAATATTGTAGTAATTAAACCTTGGGGAAGGCTGTGAAGTTGATCACGGACAAAATGATTATGAAATCTAAGCTCATTCACTCTTGGTATGGTAGCTAGGTAAATACAAACTTGAGATTTTAGACGTATGTAGCTTTACAAAGTTTCATGCGTATTAAAGTAATTGTTAGTACACGAAATATGTCGGTGTACAAGTCTCAATTCCTTCTTCAATGACCTTCTTCTCCAAGCCTCCTTCAATAACCTAGATCTGCAAAACAATGGACAAAGGGGGCGGGGACCCCCCAATCCACCTCCGATGCCTAAGTCAGTAGAGTATTCGCGAGGGTAACAGTAGAGAGAGGCGCAGGGTAGGACTGAGACAAGCGATCATCAGCCCCTCTAGGGTAGTTTGTGTATATCCTTTCTACATGGCCAGGCCATGTATTTATAGTGGAGAGAGAGGGCTAGGGTTTCTTCCTTGGAGCCCAATTAATAATTCTATCTTCTTAAATAAGATAGAATCTTCCAACTATTGGATAACTACCAGGATTTAAAGATATTTATTAGATATACTTACCTGGCTGGCGGAAATATTATCCTTATTTATGGCGGTAAATTACCCACCTACAAATGCCCCACCTACGTCTCAGTTGCGTAACTAAGACGTAGGTACTCTAGGATTGACTTGGCGTGACTTATATGGATTAGGAGACGGGCACGTTTGCACGTTCATGAGCGAGTATCATGAGAACCCCCGTGAGCGAATATCACGGTCCCAACCCCCATGAGCGAATATCATGGGGGCTCCGCGAGCGAATATCGCGGTCCGCGAGCGAGTACCATGGGAACATCCATGAGCGAGTATCACGGGATCATCCGTGAGCGAGTATCACGGGAACTCTATGGTGGCCAGCCATAGTCCGTGAGCAAATGCACGAGAACCACCGCGCGAGCGACGCGGAAACAAACTCCGGTGAGCGAATGTCACGGTCCATGAGCGAATATCATGGGGATCTCCGTGGGAAACCACGGTCCGCGAGCGAATATCGCGGGAAACTCCGGTGAGCGAAGCTCACGGTCCATGAGCGAATTATCATGGGGATCTCCGTGGAAAACCACGGTCCGCGAGCGAATATCGCGGGAAACTCCGGTGAGCGAAGCTCACGGTCCATGAGCGAATATCATGGGGAACTTCGTGGGAAACCACGGTCCGCGAGCGAATATCGCGGGAACAAACTCTGTGAGCGAATACACAGGAACCACTGTGACAAGCGATCACAGGTACCACTGCGAGCGAATACGCAGGAACCTCGTGAGTGAATATCACGGGAGCGAACTCGTGAGCGAATACACGGGAGCCACTGCGAGCGAATACGCAGGAACCGCTGCGAGCGAATACGCAGGAACCTCGTGAGCGAATATCACGGGAGCAAACTCGTGAGCGAATACACGGGAGCCACTGCGAGCAAATACGCAGGAACCGCTGCGAGCGAATATGCAGGAACCTCGTGAGCGAATATCACGGGAGCGAACTCGTGAGCGAATACACGGGAGCCACTGCGAGCGAATACGCAGGAACCGCTGCGAGCGAATACGCAGGAACCTCGTGAGAGAATATCACGGGAATCCTCCTACGTAGCTAGCATACGAGGAGTCCGTCAGTGTGATGAACTAATGTTGCGTTTACCCTTGAGCGCGTCACTTGTTGAGATTTCAAGAAAACAAAACGATGAATAAAACGAAAAGTTTCCCGGCCGGGGTTTTGTTTAAGAAAACGAAAGAGCATAAAGAAGCGAAGGTTTTCAAACAACTCAACATCCACGCGAGGGCCTCATGAAGAGTGCGCAATAGTGATACCGCGATCGTGCCCGCATGGGCCGCGGTAACAATTTATCATCTTCGTCTCGCACTGCCCCTGCTGCAATTCCGTGCTCACGGATCGAGGGGTGCGGTCACGGCTCCGCGCACCGTGGTCGCCGCTTTGCCCTAGCGGAGGGACTTTGCTCCTGACCACTCTAACGTCCGCGCAGACGTTCGTGGTCTACCAACACGAATTCAAGATTGGAAGCGCGGGTCGATGGTCTTACCAAATCTTGAAGCGGTGTCTTGATGATTTGCACAACGGTCAAAGACGTTGATTGATCCTCCGACCCTCTGGCTCGATTTCTGGACTGCGCAGTTCGTGCCCAGTTTTGACTGATTTCGAGTAGGATTCTCGCTTCGATTTCTGAAGATAATTTGTAGCTTATCTCTTCCTCTTTCCGGCGATATGTGGATCGTCCGAATCCGATAAGCGTAGCTCCCGAAAAGTGAGTCGGAAGCGCGATAGGTAATCCTGTCAGTCACCAACCCGCGGTCGCGGGTGATGGACCCGCGGTCGCGGTTTGGCTCCCGAATAGAGGTTTTGTTCTCTGGAGCGAAACCGCGCCCGCGGCTGGGGCTACCGCGCCCGCGGTTCTGCCCCAGACTGTGATTCTCTCCCTCGTCGCCTTGCCCGCGCTCGCTGGTCTGCCACCGCGCTCGCGGTTATAGTGCAGTTCGCTCTTGGCGACGAGCGAAGGCTTGTGCGATGGGATCGGCTCCGATCCCGAAACTCTCCTCTGAACTCGCGCCGAGTTCATTACGACGTGGGCCCGCGCTCGCAGGGCCCTGGACCGCGCCCGCAGGTCCAGGTGTCCGATCCCGAAACCCTCTTCCGAACTCGCGCCGAGTTCGTTATGACGTGGGCCCGCGCTCGCAGGGACCTGGACCGTGCTCGCAGGTCCAATCGTCCAATCGTTTAGGGTTTCGTCGACGGTTGCCCTCGGCTTGGCCGGGGTAACGGGTCGGACCGACCGCTCGCCCGCCCCGGGCTCTAGCGATCGAATCCGTATGCTCATACGTATATCCTTGCGTCACATACACGATTGTGATTAGAGTTGCCCCCAACCTAGGGTTTTTATTGGATCGATAATCAACAATGACTTTTGGTTAGGGCAACCTCTTGGATCGACAATCCAAGGTCCGATTTAGCGAGGCGCACCGCCGAATCCCGCACTTGATTAGTAGACCTTGCAATGCTATGACTTGTGATTCTGTTGCCTGACTCGAGTCCCCATAAGTCTGTGCGATGAACAGACGCGCTTGCGAAGGGGATTACGTCACGGATTGAGTTGGATCCAGGCAAGGCGCCTTGCCCGGATCGCGATGTGGTCCATCATCCCGAGCGAGTATCGGGTTCAACGCGCGTTGGGATTCGTTCTCCGAGCGAATTTCGGAGATCGCGTGTTCTGGCCTCGACCCGCGGTCGCGGCTCCGGGGCTGCCGAAAGCGAATCGCGCGATTCGCCTGGCGCGATTGCCCCAGGGTTGTCTCGCCGGTTCGTCCGGCGGCTGTCTCGATCCGGGCTCGTGGACAAGCGATCCATAGCCTCTTCAGATCGGTTCTCGTAGGAGGATAGAGACGAAGGTCGAAAACCTATTCGTTGTTTTTCCCACGGACGGCGCCAAATGTTAGTACACGAAATATGTCGGTGTACAAGTCTCAATTCCTTCTTCAATGACCTTCTTCTCCAAGCCTCTTTCAATGACCTAGATCTGCAAAACAATGGACAAAGGGGGCGGGGACCCCCCAATCCACCTCCGATGCCTAAGTCAGTAGAGTATTCGCGAGGGTAACAGTAGAGAGAGGCGCAGGGTAGGACTGAGACAAGCGATCATCAGCCCCTCTAGGGTAGTTTGTGTATATCCTTTCTACATGGTCAGACCATGTATTTATAGTGGAGAGAGAGGGCTAGGGTTTCTTCCTTGGAGCCCAATTAATAATTCTATCTTCTTAAATAAGATAGAATCTTCCAACTATTGGATAACTACCATGATTTAAAGATATTTATTAGATACTTACCTGGCTGGCGGAAATATTATCCTTATTTATGGCGGTAAATTACCCACCTACAGTAATTGTTCTCAATATGTGTGTATGCAATCTGCCTACGAATCTATGAAGGCTTATAAAATAACATACAACGTAACGACGATTAGTGTATATTGCACAGACGAAGGTATGGAGGTCGAGATGTATGTATCCTTATCCAAGTAAGCCTTTTAATAGTAGAGATAATCATAAATAACTGTTTTATATGAGTAAAACAAACCAAATTAACATATATTCGATCACTCGTCTGGTTATCGATTGCCAGAGTAGTTATTAAACCATCCAATTACCCAAGCAATCAACTGATACAACTTTTTTCGAAAGACCCAAAGATCGAAACAAAGGTGAAAAGAAGTGAAAACATGAAACACGCTAAGTAAAATGAAAATGGAAAGTAAAAAGTCGAGAAGGTAGAAAAAAACCCTATAGAAGAGCACACAAAGCATATCAAACCACTCCAAGTACAACATAAAAAACAAGTAGAGACACAGAGTTATAACCACCAAAGCATTGAAAGCTTCTCAACTATGCACTAGGGCATTTCGCTGCCCTTTGACCAGCTTGTTTAACTTCGCATATCTATACATTCATCCATCGACAAAATATCTCATCTGTCATTGTTTGGTTGAATCTAGCTAGCTAGTGCCCTTTGATTCAACCAAACACTCTTTTGTTACACTATCCTCACCAATTAAGCATCACTTTTACATCCCTCTTTGCGCTATCCTCGAATTGGAGCTCTACTTACTCGCCTATCTTTGTTTGGTTGAATCGAGAGCCCTTTGATTTAGCGTCGCCTTCAAATGTTCGAACTTGCTACTACTACGTACCAGAGATCTAGTGTCCTCTCTACCAATGTAATATCTTAGCATACACCGGGTAGCACCGCGGTTGCTCATCTTGTACTTACCCCAACATTAAGAGACACGAGCTTAAGGTAAACCCTTGATACAAACCTACCTTGAAAATATTGTATGTCCCTATGGGAACATATGAAGCTCAATTGTACGTTACATAGTTCGGATTTAAATTTCAACACCTCTACGTGTTGTTGGTTATTGTTGGATATATGTTACATGTCAAGTATACATTTGAAGTTAATTAGGGTTAGGTAATAGTTAATTTTTCTTACTTTCGTATGGTGCTTCAAATGTCAATGATCATGCTTAGCAGTTGTATTAGGAAAAAAAATGGTTTTAATCCCTAGCTAAGCTGTGGTGAAATTTAAGGAAGGTTCTTGTTGACTCTTGTGGTACTGCAAAATTGTGATCCAGGCTATAACTAGTTCACATTAATTATTTGATCGTCCCAACTGTCATATAGTAGTAAGTGTACTAGCTTGTCAACATCTCAAATATTTGACTTGCGCTTGTTCATTTTAATTATATGAGTATATTACAACATGATTTGAATTTCCTACATTATCAAATCGAACATCATATATAGAAATGCATATCGATTGACATCTACCAGAAGTACTTGTCAATTTCTGTAATTTATATCTAAATATATGCGGTCTGCCCATATTTTGAGGCGAACGACGGAACGAGTCAAGTTCTCTATATTATCCCGTAAGATAAAATAGAGCCAATGTTCATGATAAAGAATCTGTGAATATAAATGAGTTTCCCATATATATACTGCCAATTAACTGTGAATGATTGTCTAAATGTATCTTGTGTAGATACTAGTAGATAGTAACGTCATGTTTTCTATCAAAATCAAATACGTGATTTGCATTAAAAATGTAAGAGATCAAAGTTATATATATATATATATATATATATATATATATATATATATATGATGACGCTTAATAGTAATAAATAAAAGCACATAATAATACATGGGATCATAGGTTAAAGTAATTTGTCTCACTACAAAAGAAGGTATATATATGTTATAATAAACTAAATTGATTAATTCGTAAATAGAAAGGGGATATATTGAAAAAAAAATGCAAACAACAAAAGAAATGATATAGAATGATACAAAAATAAATAATCAAATATATCGCTGTCCTCTTATAATTGGTTATTCTAAATATAAAACAAAAGGGCTTTTTGGGTTTGCATGGGATCGATGTGAGAATGCACATGGACTGCCTTCTCACACTGCATTGCATGGTGCACCATTCTCCCAAATACTAAAAACATTGTATTTGGCCCTTTCAAACTTCGAACATTAATTTCATATTGAATTTTTCTCATCAGCTCTTCGGGGCCACCATGATATATAAAAACAAAGATCATTTCGGAAATGAAATCAAAAACAATAAAATTACAATGTACGAGTACTCGTATATAATATGATAATTGATTATATATATACACTCTAGACAAGCTTCACAATTATGAAAGTCGCAGAGGGTCCAATATTTGCTATTAAGTTTGCATATGGCCCAATCGAATCGCTAATGACAATAATAACATATGTTGTTTTTGATAGATATATACATAAATATATTTACTTTAAAATATAGAATTATATTAGTAAGGGACGAGAAGTCGTTTCATCGATCTTTAAAATGAATTGAAATTGTTGTTTTATATATCAATGATTCTATATAAACAAATCGGTTTTTTGACTTATACTAGCTTTACCCGTCGTACCATGTACGACTATGTTTTAAATATTAAAATTATTTTCAATACATTATATTGGTTAATTTATGCACATTTAATTTGACTTACTAATAACATAAACTATGATAGCACTATTATAGATAGATATTTTTTTTGATCGAACTAAAAAAACAAATCCAATAACGTGGGATTTTGTGCGAATTTTATATCCATAACGTGAGATATTGAATAACGTGGGTCTATAATTATATTTATGATAGAATACTGTTTTGTTGCTCGTTAATTGTGTTCAATCAATATTGTTGTTAATTGTGTTAATTTTTTGATATTATTCTGATAGATATCAAAAAAAATATTTTGATAGATTATGGATATAAATATTATTCTGATATGTCAATATATGGTAAATAGATACATATGAGAATAGGTAATTGATTTATAACGAATTTAACATGTGGTGTGGCCAGAATTAACGTGGAGGCTCAAAATTCTCCGGCTTTAATATATAGTATAGATACTCGTGACTCGTGAGTATCGGTGAAATATATTGGTATTAGAAATTTTAATCCTACACAAAAAGTAATAAGTTTTATAATTTAAATGCAAATGAAGGTTGGACTTTGATGTATAGTTTGAGCTGTTATTTTGGCAATTGTTCGAATTTTTACTTATAAAGATATAACAAAAGTGATCGACGTAAACATTGACATGTCTTACACATATTTTTTGTTAGATTTCCCCACAAAAATTAAACATCATTAGTCACGAATTAATTAGGTATTTGATACAGTATTATTCACAAGATTAGGAGAATGGACCCTACACCGTGGGAGTTTCTTTTCATCGAACATTTATCATAATTCGAGATGGATCAAAGTCACATGGTACACTTTTGTTTCTTTTATGATTTATTGGGCAAATCATGTGATTTAAGGAGCATCAATCAAAGCAGCGATGCCTTCTACTTTGTCTTAATTATGGCGTTTCTTTCTCCTTAATCTTGTTCAATATATTCATACAGGGGTGCATACAAACATGTATCATATTTCCGACCGATCGAGTCCGAAACGTATAGATTTGTTATATGTCTATGAATTATGCTAGGGAGCACCTTGTATATATTAGTCTTATTGATCGACATTTGATCAAAAATAGTCTTATTGATCGACCTACATTTATTGGTGGGATTGCAAATCAAGCATAATAATTAGTGGAATTTGATTATTCCTACTTCCTTTCTTATCAAGAAGAAATTAAATTATGTTCCCCAACACATGAAACGTACTAATTTCCACTAATTGTGTGTTTAACAAATATATGCACCTATCAATCACTCAATAAATATAAATAATTCATAGAGCGCTAATCATTAATATATTGACTCCATCACGTTCAAATTTTTTTTTTGTAAGGTTACAAGTAGAGTGTAGTGACGAACGCAGAACGGATTTAAAGGGGGGCACAGCTGCCCAGCTCGTGTACGAGATCCAATGATTTAAGAGTAATCGATAAATTTAGTTACTCAATACTCTTAAATAGTAATAAAATAGGTATTTATTTTTCAAAAAAAAAATTACGGTATGTATGAAATCTAATTTATGCAGTAAATAGCTAGTTTATAAACAAAAATTTGAGAGGAATGCATTAAATTTGAATAAAAAAGCTCTTCTACCAAAAATATTTGAATAAAAAAGCAAAATGGTGCTATGGGGATTTGAACCTTGGTGGAATTAAAACAAAATTAAGCAAGAAACCATCTAGACTAGTTAATTTTCATGTCATGTTAATACAAATTTAATTAAAATATATTAATATTTAATCAAAAATTACATATATACTGAAAATTAACCTGACGGGAGGGAGGGCACGGGCCTACTCATGCCCCCCTAGGTTCGTCTATGAGCGTGTGTACGTAGTTGTGTAGACATTTCATAATTGGTGTGGGTAGGGTACGTAGGTCGTATTCAGCTCCATCTTTATCAATTTAGATGGATTCATATCGAACATTGTAGGATTCTACCCATTCACTAGTTGATCTATCGATATGAGATGCTAGGTTCGGGCTTAGCCAAGTAGAACCGGGTTGCGATGATTGATACTCTAATCGAAAACAAATTAGTGAGGCCATGTCGATACGGCTGAATACGCGTGGTGAATCGTTATGTGAGCGGGTAAATTAATCGCCACTAATTATTTCCAAGATAAATGTATTTTTAATTATTTTATTTATTATGCTTTTTTATCTTTCGAGATCTTCATTATCCTAATTGATATGACGGTTAAACGTTATAATGGAAGATTCTATCTTATCGTAAAGATAGAATTATCGTTGGATTGGGTTACAAGATATCGCTTGATCCCCTTTCTTTCATTATAAATACATGTACTCGTCATGTATGGAGGTATGATCACTTCAAAATCTAACTTTCTACAAACTCTTCTCCCTTACCCTCGCGCTCGCTCGACGGGTGTTCTTTTGACTTAGGCATCGGAGGTGGATTAGGGGATTCTCGCCTCCTTTATCCATTGTTTTGCAGGTTCTAAGTCATTAAGAAGGTTGGAGCGAAGGAAGAAGAAGAAACCATCAATCAATGCATTAAAGGCGAAATTTCGTGGCCTAACACCTTCCCTATGACCAACGACGGAACTACGCCCCCACTGGGATTTTATATTTTTTATAAAATTATCTTTATAGTAATATATTATTCCCTCCGTATTAAAATAACTGTCCACATAGTATTTATATATATATTAAGAAAGATTTGTTTTCCCTATATTACTTATACTATCATAGAGTTTATTATTAGTGCAAAGAAACATATAAAAGCGTATATGATTATTATGTAGTTAATTGTTAGGGGTATAAATGGAAATTGACGAAAAAAATGTGAAATTGACAGGTATCATGAAACAAGAAAAGGCGGTGATTAGGGGTGTACATCGGTTCAAAACCGAACCGAACCGATAATAATCGAACCGAACCAAAAACCGAATTTTGACATTTTTTGAACCGAAAACCAAACCGAAATATTTCGGTTCGGTTCGATTCGGTTTCGGTTAAAATCAGTTCGGTTACGGACAAAACCGAAAAAACCGCACTAATTACTTGGGTTGTATTCAATTGAGCCGAAAACCAAAAAAAAACCGAGAAAAAAACGAATCAAGCAATTGTGCAAACAAATCAAGCAGGAGAACTACTATCAAAAGTATCAGATTCCAAACAAATCAAGCAATTTCATGGTATCTGATGTCACCGCCCTTGTCCCTTTCCTTTCTCCATTCCGCCATCAATTATGATCAATATCAATATCAATATATATACTTCTAAACCTGAATCAGTTAAAGGCACTTTTTTCAATAAGAATTTTTAAACCGCCCATTCCATTTTTAATTAAGTGATTTGTTATGACAAATTTGAAATTTCTATCCATTCATATCTATACATAATATATCTTGATATCCATATATTTAATGACTAATTTTTATCTTAATTTCTATCTATTTGTGTAGCACAAGATAAGTTATAACCTATTTATATAGGTCCTACTATGTGATTGTACGTATCCGCCTATTTATCATAAATAAACTCTATACGTTAATTGTGAATTATACGTGATTTTTTTTATCTTGATAGCCAACTCTATACTAAATCTTTAAGTCATTGAAGTAGCCTATTTATCTATATTCAAACGTAATTTTTTTTATTTGTAACATACTTTTTTTTATCTGCATTCAAACATAATCTTTTTCCACTAAAACGTACGTAATTCTTTCACCACAAGGTAATCGAGTCTGTTTTTTTCTGCATTAAACCGTAATTTATTTTTCTGTAACATATTTTGTTAAGATTACGTTTTTTTTAATTAGGGAGTATCTTGTATATGGATAATGATATTGCTATGTCTTAACAAAATCTTATATTTTTCAACCAAGCACAAAATCTTATTAAAGGTAACCATATCTTATATTCATTATTAGATATTATATTTACACGTACATAGAGCCCTACATCGAATTAAAGGTAACCATATCAATTGAAATAAAGTTACACCTAATATCAACGGAATTCCTTCACCACAAGGCATGTAGAGACTAGCTATAGGGCTTAGAAAGAGCAATCTAAGGTTTCAATTTCTACTATATTACTCCATTCATTGAAACGTTTATGTAGCAATACTGCTTCTAAAAGATGAAAACAATGTTAAGAAGCGCGTAGTCTTATTATGATTCGGTATGTTGGTCATGTCAACTGGGTAAGGCCATTGTAAGTCTGGTTCAGTTGGGTTCAGGTAAGTCTGTTTGGTTTGTGATTGAGTATAGGTTAACGTCATTATTTTAATAGGTTAGTATGTTAGTTGGGTTCGGTATGTTGCGTAATTATTACCCTATTATCATTATTTTCTTAGAAATTTAGGTTGACCAATTGGTGAAGAAAGTCGACTATTTTATACTTCCGTTTGACACCAGAGTTTTGGACCAGTTTGACAGCGAATAAAAGTTATTTTTATTTCTTTATTTTAATAATACAATATATATTTGTATTTAAATAAATTTATATATGCAATTTTATAGTTAGAAATATGATATCAATTCAAATTATGATATTCATAGATCATATGAAAATTACGGAATATTTATTACATTTATTTAAAAGAGTTCTCAAACAAATACCAAGTCATCAAAATTAACCAATTAAGCAACTCTAAATCTTATAGCTATCGCATTACTTATCGGTTTCAAATAAAGTATATATTTAATTTATAATAGTTATATCATTTGTAAATTAATATGTTTTTGAATTTTATTAAAAAAATTCCTGGACAAGGCCCGGGGTTATAACTAGTTAGAACTAATCAAGAACAAGAAATGAAAGGGAAATGGGAAATGAGACAGAGAAAGACAGAGAAAGGAAGGAAAGGGAGAGGATAGAGAGAAAATCAGTTGTATTCAGCATACCTCCAAAACAGAATGTTGTTACAACTTTATAACATGAGTTTTCTCTCACTTAGGGCCGGTAACCCGGTTTTCCCTATTTATACATTTTAAGGCATATACAAACATATAACCAAGGTACATAACAATGCCTCCCTCCTATAGAGTCTTGTCCTCAAGACTCTTTGAGAAAAATCTGGAAATTGCTGTAAGATATGCCCAGCTGGCTCCTAGGTAGCCTCCTCGGGTCCCAAGTTTTTCCACTGCACCAACCATTCAGTGACTGGCTCACCTCCCTTAAGATAATGCACCCTTGTGTCCAAGATACACTGAGGACTAGCATCTAGCTTACCATCTGAATTCAACACAGAAGGCAATGTCCCACACACCATTTTATCTCCAATCTTCTTCTTCAATTGTGATATATGAAAGACATGATGTATCCTTGATGATTGAGGTAGTTGCAACCTATATGCAACGGCTCCAACCCTTGCCATGACCTGAAAAGGCCCATAATACTTGGAACTTAGCTTGACACATCTTCTGACTGCTACTGAAACCTGTCTAAAGGGTTGTAGCTTCAAGTAAACCCAATCACCAATTTGCAACTCTCTATCTGTACGCTTGCTGTCAGCCAAATTCTTCATCCTCACCTGAGCTTGTTGCAAATTATCCTGCAATCTCTGCATTACCAAAGCCCTTTCCTTAATCCAATCATCCACTGAAGTTGTTGTGATCTCCATATTAGGAATACTTAACTATGCAGGCATATAACCATATAATGCTTGAAAAGGAGTACACTTCAATGCTGAATGATAATTGTTGTTGTACCAATACTCAGCCAAGGCCAACCACCTAAACCAATTCTTAGGATTCACAAATGTCATGCTGCTAAGGTAGTTCTCCAAGTACTGGTTGACACGCTCAATTTGACCATCAGACTGTGGATGATATGCTGTAGAAAAACGGAGCTGTGTACCCATAGCAGTAAACAATTCCTTCCAAAAATAGCTCACAAAATTTTTATCCCTATCAGAGACAATGCTACTAGGCAAACCATGTAATTTGAAGGTCACAGTAAGAAATTCCTGAGCAATAATGACTGCACTAAAACGATGTTTAAGAGCCATAAAATGTGCATATTTGGTAAGCCTATCCACTACCACCATAATAGCATCCTTCCCCCAAGACTTAGGCAATCCTTCCATAAAATCCATTGAAACATGCTCCCAAGCTCTTTTAGGAATTGGCAAAGGCTGTAACTTCCCTGGATATGCTACATGCTCAGACTTATTTCTCTGACAATTATCACAAGACTTAATGAAATCCTCTACCATAGACTTCATTCCAGGCCAATAATACAGTGATTTCAATCTCACATAAGTACCTTGAATCCCAGAGTGACCACCTATAGGACTCTCATGCAAGCTAGAAATTAATTGTTGCCTTAAACCAGTAGAAGAACCAACAAAGAGCTTACCTCTCACACGCAGCACACCATTCACCACTGTACACTCTTGTGAAGGAGAAACTAAGGCAGACTGCAACATTTCAGAGGCTTGATCATCATTGTCATAAATAGCAATCAATTCATTCATCCACTAAGGCAAGATAGCAGAAATAGCATGAACAGAACCCTGCACCCCTTCAAACTGTCTAGATAATGCATTAGTAACCATATTCTCAGACCCCTTCTTGTAAACAATTACATAATCCAACCCAAGCAACTTCCTAATGGCCTTTCTTTGTAAATGTGTAGACAGTTTTTGGTCAAGCAAATTCCTCAAAGACTGGTGATCAGTCTTGATGTAAAATAAAGTTGGCTCTAAATAATGCATCCATCTATCCACAGCCATTAGAATTGCCAAAAGTTCCTTCTCATAAGTAGACAACAACAAAGCATTACCATGTAAAACTTTACTAATATATGCTAAGGGCCTACCCTGCTGCATTAAGACTGCTCCAACACCAAAATCACATGCATCAATCTCTAAAGTAAATGGTAGATTGAAATTAGGCATTGCCAAAACTGGAGCTGAAGACAAAATAACCTTCAATTTCTGAAAAGCCTCCTCTACATAAACTGTCCACTTGAACTCATTTCTCTTAAGCAATTCAGTCAAGGGACGTGCAATCCCTCCATAACCCTTTATAAATCTCCTATAGTACCCTGCCAAACCAAAAATCCCCTCAAAGCCTTCACATTTTTAGGTTGAGGCCACTTGACCATAACACTAATCTTAGTTGGATCTGTTGCAACTCCTTTAGCAGAAATAATGTGGCCTAAATGCTCTAATTGTGGCTGTGCAAATTCACACTTAGACCTCTTAGCAAACAACTTATTCTGCTGTAGCAACAACAACACCTTTCTCAAATGATCTAAGTGCATTTCCAGTGATGAACTATACACCAAAATATCATCAAAGAACACTAGCACAAACTTCCTCAAATAAGGCTTGAAAACATCATTCATAAGGTACTGAAATGTAGCAGAAGCATTAGTCAATCCAAACGGCATAACTCTGAATTCATAATGACCCTGATGAGTTCTAAAAGCTGTTTTACACACATCCTCCTCAGCCATTCTCACTTGGTGATAACCAGCTCTTAAATCCAGTTTGGAAAATATGCTAGCTCCATGCAATTCATCTAGCAATTCCTCAATATGTGGCATAGGAAATTTATCCTTAACTGTGGCGTCATTCAATTTCCTATAATCCACACAAAACCTTCAAGAACCATCCTTGTTTTTAACCAATAACATTGGGGAAGCAAATGGACTTTGACTAGGACGAATGACATTAGACTGTAAGATATCCTCTACTTGCTTTTCTATTTCAGACTTTTGAAGGAAAGGGTACCTATAAGGGCGAGAACAAATAGAAGACACACCCTCCGTGAGCACAATGTGATGTTCATGTCCCCTAACTGGTGGTAACCCCGTTCACCAAAAAAAAAAACTGGTGGTAACCCCTTAGGCTCTTGAAACACTTCAGGAAACTCATCCAGAACTTGAATAATCTCTGGATATTCTTGCACTTCCTGTCCTTGAACTGCAAAAATCCTGGCCACCTGTGTAACAATCAAAGGAACCCCCTGATGTGATTCGCCTTAGGATCGGACTCGATTCTGGTTCGAGGGAGTTCATTGTTGCTTCTTGAATTCGGCTTCGATGAAATCTCTTGCCAAACTTGCGAATTTGAACAAAAAATGTGACATTTAGGGACGTGTGGGATTTTATGACTAACAAACTCTTTTTGTAGGCTTTTTATTCAATAGGGGATAAGTAGTCGAGCCCTCACTTCGGTCCACTCACCGAGAGGGATTGACTAAGGGATACAAGGGGTGCGGAACCAAACCCTAACAACCCAAGTGGCCCTAAGGATAGGTAGGCGCCTCGCTCGGAGTGAACCAAGCTAGAACGCCTAAGGAGGGACGGCGAGGCTCGAGTCTCACGAGCCAAGCCACCCTCCGAGCCTTCGGTCACCCGAAAGCCATGGTGTATGTGAAAAATAAGAATGGCTAGACCAAGGTTCGAGTCTCACGAACCATAGCCCGCCATCCGGCCCTCGAGTCTCACGAGAGCCCTACGGCTTGAGTCCCACAAGCCGGGAAAGCCCAAAACCTAGAACGGGACAAAAGTCTCTCAATTCAGGTTCAAGCTTAATCTTAATCTATCTAAAAATGAGGCCCCTAGACGTCTTTATATAGGGGGAGAAGAGGGAAGAGGGGCGGCAGCTTGGAGTGGGCTCCAAGCATCAGAGGCGGCAGCTTGGAGTGGGCTCCAAGCATGATGAATGGGTGGAGGTGATGGAGAAGCTTGGCGCCCAAGGCAAGCACTCAAAGCTGGCCCCTTAATGACGAAGATTGGCGGCCAAGGAACTCACTTAATGCTTCTTTTGATGAATCAAAACTTGGCGGCCAAGGAGTTGCTTTAGATGTTGATGTGTGGCGGCCAAGCAACCTTGAGGAGGTGGAGGAGGCGTCTTGGGCTGAGCTGAATGACGGTGGAGACTTGGGCTTGGGCTTGTTCTTGACTTGGTTGTGGAGAGCTAGCCCGGTCCAACATGTTCTTGTAAGTTGTAGTCTTCCTTACTTGGGCCACCTTAGAAAAAGGCCCGAAATGCGACGAAGATGGGCGTCCAAAAACCGCACCGGCCCGAAGACGCGAGTGCCCACATGAGGCACCGGCGCCGCGGGACGGGTGCCTCGGTGAGGCACCGGCGCCGAGAGGCGTGAGGGCAAGGGGGTCGGGCACGACCGCTTGAAGCTCGGGCCCGATCACATCATCCACCCCCCCTTGAAGAGGATTCGTCCTCGAATCCTGAGAGTAGTGCATGGGGGTGGCGGTGGCGATGTGGCTAAGTCGGGCCGGCCTCTTCTCCCACTACCACAGGCACTTTGAGAATAACTTGTTTGAGCACGTCCTCAGAGACCAGGCTGGAGGCGCACCCCGATCAATGTTGACTTGGCAGTCGACGCCTAACACCATGGCATAGCAATAAAACATGTTGTGCCTTTGGGCGTCGAGGTCTTCCCTAACCGAGTTCTCTTCCTCATCAGACTCTTCACTTGAGCTTGCATTAGTATCACATGACTCGTTGCTCGAGCTCGAGCCACCCTCTTCGTTGATGCTAGGGTCACTCTCCTCACCAAATCGGGCGTCACTTTATTCTTCATTATTCAGGGCAATGACTTGGTTGACACTCGGCTCACTTGCCTCCTTGTGATGGTTCTCGACCTCATGATCACTCGAGATGTCAATGATCTTCTTTCTCGGGGGCATGCCACACACAAGGCGAGGGCCAGTCACCCCCTTGCTCATGGCAACCTTCTTGGCAAGCAACATCTCGTAGGCCATCGTGAATGCAAAGACGTCGCGGTAGTGAGGCCTTTTTTTCTTTTTCTTTTTTTGCCTTAAAAATAACGAACACACACAATGTTTACTTGTAAGAATTCTCCATGGTAAGGACATCCCGAAGCTTTGAGTGTGTGCCCTCGTTTCTCTCTTCTTTTCTTTTTTTTTTCTCTTTTTTTTTTTTGTGGCTCTCTTGCTTGGCTGGGGTCGGTCCGAGGTTCAAAGCTCTCGCCTCTCTCTCTCTCTCTCTCTCTCTCTCTCTCTCTCTCTCTCTCTCTCTCTCTCTCTCTTTTTTCATAAACAATTTCCGACCCCTTTCTTGCTCGGTTTGGTGCTTGCGAGCCAACAAGTTCCACACATTCCGTGATTCTCGACATATGCACATTCCATTTTAACTCAAGCAACTTCAAGTATATGAATATATAAATCACAATTCATATTAACTTTCTATGCTCAATTGGGTTCGGTTTTAAGGTTTTTGGCTTAGAGACAAAAGTGTCGGTTTTATGCACGTTAAGTTCGGCCATCCTAGGGGAAAGGTTTAGCATTTCGGGGCTGAGGGGTCCCTTGAATTAGCTTGAAACTCAGCCTAGGAAAGACCTACTTCGACCCATCATTCGGTTTGAGCCATCAAGATTAAGACCGACGCCACTTACTTGAGTTGTCTTGAACTAGAGAATTCGCGAAGAGTCTTGGAAATTTCGGCCGAGGCTCACACCATCGTCTCTTGGACTGCGAAGGGGTGAAGGTGCACTAACTTTCTCAAGAAAAAATTGGGAATTTTCTGAGGGCTAGAACACACGGAAATCAATTGGCTTCTTCTTCTTGGAGAGCTTCGGATCTCTCTTGGTTTTGTCGGTGGTAACAAAGTGAAAAGGCCTTGTATTTATAGGCGAAAGGGGGCTGGAATTTATCTTGGAAATAGGCTAGTTACTTAGGCTTCAAGGCATGTGATTATGAAGGAGAAGAGGAGGAGATGGCAGCCATGAAGGTCCATCATAACCACGCCCTCATCAAGACGCCTCCTTAGCTTGCACACCAAGGTCGGACACTTTAAATTTTGTTGGAACCGAGGAGGTGCTCGACTAGAATGGGGCCATTACTCTCCTTGTTGGCCAAGCAAACCAAGATGGCAAGGAAATTCGGTTGGTTTACTAGAGGTAAATCGCCATTCACCTCACACATGCTAGCTCGGCTTGTTTTTTTTTTTTTTGGATGAGCGTTACTCCGCCCCTCAAGCTTACTTGGGTTCCAAGACTTGAAAGTTCACAAATTGGGTCGAAAAATAAATTCTCCCACCATAGTTTTGCAATAATTTCGTGTAGGAGGTTAGGTATGGGCGTTTGGGGAAAGAGTGGCGGGTCTTAGGAATTTTTCCACGCACCTTGAGATTTTTCCTAGATCTTAGACGCTTTAGGGTCGTACTCGAGTAAAGGTGTGGTTTAAGGTTGGTTCGGGTCTCGGTTGGCCGGAAAAGGTTTGAAGGGATTTGAGCACATATGAAAGTAAACATGAAAATGCAATTTACATATTCAAAACTTACAAAACCCGCCTCGAAAGGCTCTGATACCAGATGATGTGATTCGCCTTAGGATCGGACTCGATTCTGGTTCGAGGGAGTTCATTGTTGCTTCTTGAATTCGGCTTCGATGAAATCTCTTGCCAAACTTGCGAATTTGAACAAAAAATGTGACATTTAGGGACGTGTGGGATTTTATGACTAACAAACTCTTTTTGTAGGCTTTTTATTTAATAGGGGATAAGTAGTCGAGCCCTCACTTCGGTCCACTCACCGAGAGGGATGGACTAAGGGATACAAGGGGTGCGGAACCAAACCCTAACAACCCAAGTGGCCCTAAGGATAGGTAGGCGCCTCGCTCGGAGTGAACCAAGCTAGGACGCCTAAGGAGGGACGGCGAGGCTCGAGTCTCACGAGCCAAGCCACCCTCCGAGCCTTCGGTCACCCGAAAGCCATGGTGTATGTGAAAAATAAGAATGGCTAGACCAAGGTTCGAGTCTCACGAACCATAGCCCGCCATCCGGCCCTCGAGTCTCACTAGAGCCCTACGGCTTGAGTCCCACAAGCCGGGAAAGCCCAAAACCTAGAACGGGACAAAAGTCTCTCAATTCAGGTTCAAGCTTAATCTTAATCTATCTAAAAATGAGGCCCCTAGACGTCTTTATATAGGGGGAGAAGAGGGAAGAGGGGCGGCAGCTTGGAGTGGTCTCCAAGCATCAGAGGCGGCAGCTTGGAGTGGGCTCCAAGCATGATGAATGGGTGGAGGTGATGGAGAAGCTTGGCGCCCAAGGCAAGCACTCAAAGCTGGCCCCTTAATGACGAAGATTGGCGGCCAAGGAACTCACTTAATGCTTCTTATCATGAATCAAAACTTGGCGGCCAAGGAGTTGCTTTAGATGTTGATGTGTGGCGGCCAAGCAACCTTGAGGAGGTGGAGGAGGCGTCTTGGGCTGAGCTGAATGACGGTGGAGACTTGGGCTTGGGCTTGTTCTTGACTTGGTTGTGGAGAGCTAGCCCGGTCCAACATGTTCTTGTAAGTTGTAGTCTTCCTTACTTGGGCCACCTTAGAAAAAGGCCCGAAATGCGACGAAGATGGGCGTCCAAAAACCGCACCGGCCCGAAGACGCGAGTGCCCACATGAGGCACCGGCGCCGAGAGGTGTGAGGGCAAGGGGGTCGGGCACGACCGCTTGAAGCTCGGGCCCGATCACATCACCCCCTTTCTCCATAGTTTCTGCAGCTTGCTACCAGAGATGGACTTGAGTGTGGCACACTCCTGCAATCCACTAATCTCTACCTTCCTACCATCTTTCTCAAAAGAAATTTTCAGCTTCTTAAGATCAAATAAAACTGGACTAAATTCCCACAGCCAGTCTCCACCAAGTATCATATCACAACCTCCTAATTTCAACACTCTCAAGTCATATTCAAATTGATGACCTTACATAGACCACCTCAGTTTCTTACACACCTTATTACAATACATCCTCTGGCCATTTGCAACTGCAACCTCCAAAGTGACATCCTCACTAACAACTTTGTTAATTCTCTGAATAACTCTGGGATCCACAAAGCTATGTGTTGCCCCACTGTCAACAAAATTAGTAATAGCATAACCATCAATATCACCCTTAATCCTAATTGTAGATTTAGGATTACTGGCTGCTATTGCGTGCACATACACTTCAGTCTGATCAAGATCCTGAACATCCTCATCCTGCTCTCCTTCAAAAGCAACAGACTCTCCCCTTTGAAGCTCATCTAATTGTGTTGCCATCAAACTATGCAAGGTTTGGACCTTACAACGGTGTCCAACAAAATATGTCTCACCACATTTATAACAAAGCCCTTGTTGTCTTCTAGTTTCAAAAGTGACATTACTAGAACTACCCTTATTCTCTCCCACCTTACTCTCAACAGCCTGTTTCTGACCACTCCTGTTATCCTGATTCCCATTCTTGACAAAAGAAGAAGTTCCAGCCGATTTCCAAGGAGGTTTTGCCATTTTAGCTATAGCTTGCACAACAGAATATTGCAATTTAGCTTGCTCAAAAGAAAAAGCAAGATCACTAGGCCTACTCAACTTGACTAGTGATTTGATCTCCTCCTTTAGCCCGCTAATGTAACTTGATACAAAATAACCCTCTGACAAATGCGGATCAAAAGCTAAAACTGTGGCACGCAACTCCTCAAAACGCTTAGTATACTCATTTATGTCACCCTTTTGCTCTAGCTTACTAAATTCTTCAATGACTTCCACTCCCGATCTCTCCCTAAATCTTGCACATAAAGCTTCACAAAGCTCACTCCAAGAAACTCTAGGTCTAAGCATCACAAAACCTTGCAACCATGTATCAGCTCGACCAGACACATATAAAGAAGCAAGTTCCACCTTCTGAATTTCTTGAACATTGAAAATGGCAAAATATCTCTCGCTTTTGCAAATCCAACTACGAGGCTTAGATCCATCAAACACAGGGAAATCAATTTTTGGAAGTCTGTGAGTACCTGGATTGAGTGAAAACGAGCTTGTGTTACTCGGTTCTTGAACTGGAGGAGATGAATTGCGAATCACCTCTGGTTCTTGAATCCGATCACCAGGTCGACCTGCTCCAAGTAAGCTTGGCCTGCCCTCCCCTACCACATGTGGCGAATTACGATTCCCAACCACCGGCGATGATTGATTCCGATCAACAGGCAAAGACGCGATCACCATATCCCTCAACTGCACCAAAGTCGACTCCATCGAATCGATCTTGTCCAATTTTGGCGTCACCAAAACAAAGCGATCGTGCACCTCTTGTTGTTGCTTCTTGGTTTCCTCAACAAACTTCTCCGTGGAAGCCATGAATCTCCTGTTTTCAGCTTGATTTTTAGTGACCGCCAATTGCAGCTGACGAACAGTCTCTTCCAAGGTCTTGAATCGCGTACCGTTTGCCATTGCAGGATCGAGCTTTGATACCAAATTGTTATGATTAGAACTAATCAACAACAAGAAATGAAAGGGAAATGAGACAGAGAATGACAGAGAAAGGAAGGAAGGGAAGAGGATAAAGAGAAAATCAGTTGTATTCAGCATACCTCCAAAACAGAATGTTGTTACAACTTTATAACATGAGTTTTCTCTCACTTAGGGCCGGTAACCCGGTTTTCCCTATTTATACACTTTAAGGCATATACAAACATATAACCAAGGTACATAACACCATCTTCTTTGCTTTGTTTCAATAGTCTTTATGAATCATTAACATCAGATTGTTCAAAATCCAAATCCAAATATCAGATTTTTGTTCATAAAACATCAGATTGTTCAAATCCACACTACACAAATTACATATCAACAGATCAACCCGACAACCTAACTGGACCGATGAGGAGCAGAGACGTGTCCGCCGACGAGGCGACGAGGAGCAGAGACGTGTCCGCCGACGAGGCGACGAGGAGCAGAGACGTGTCCGCTGTCGAGGCAGCGACGAGGCAGAGACGTGTCCGCTGACGAGGCAGCGACGAGGAGGCCGAGGTTCCGACGCCGGGAGTCGGGGAGGAAGCCGGGTGGAGAGCGGATTAGAGAAGCGGAGGGTGAGGCCGTGAGGGAGGAGTCGAGGAGGCCGAGGGCCCGGAGAGAAGTCAGAGGGGAGTCGAGGCCTCGAGGGTGAGGGTGAGGGTGAGGGAGGGAGAAGCGTCTCTATGTCTAAAGCGGCTGCTGAAGGCATGAAACATTGAAAAGGAAACAACCCTAATCTGATACATTTTTTTTTAAATTTATTTCGGTTTGACCGAACTGAACCGATAATAAACCGAACCAAACCGAAGCCGATTTTCACCAAATTCATGAACCGAAAACCGAACCAAAAGTTTTCGGTTTCGGTTTGGTTCGGTTCGGTTAAAATCTTTGGTTTTGTCGGTTTGATGTTCAGCCCTAGCGGTGATATAGATAACTATATATTTCGAAACGTATGGAGTATTTAAAACACATATATAAACAGACACAATCATACACTATAAATGAAATGAAGTTATGCCGTAAAAAATGGTGAAACATATGTTTAATGAAAAATATTAAATATTAGCTAATGTTTTAAAAAGAGATGAATTTTTATGTAGAATAATGGAAGAAAATGTATACAAATGGGTCCTTAATAATTTTCGCTCGGGGCCTCTAATTTGTTAGGAATGGCGTTGTTTGCCTCATATCTGCCCGCCTTCGTCCGCCAACCGCTTCACTTCCACATTTTCGCCTACCTCCACGATGGCGACGTCATCCGTCCGTCCAAACACGGGTCACGTGTGCTGTATCCAAAATTTATCGGTTTGAACTTTAAACTTGCCAATTGGATCATAATGCTGCTAGAAATCCACTTTGGGTTTGATAAAACTTAGCTTTGTTTCACTTTCTCTACTCAGATTAGGACTAATTTTATACTTATATTAAGTATTTCGGGTTTATTCCAAGTTCTAATGATTAACAGATTGATCAAATTTCTAAAGATTATACTTATTTCGGGTTAAAATCCTGGTTTCACCACTGCGTATGACATTAAAAAAACGGGTTTTTACTCCTATTGATCGATGAAAAGAATTCATTGATTGCCTTTGTTACATTAACTTATAGGGCACCCTCAACTTAGTCTTTTTGGTTCTTGATCGAGAATGGTCGCTACCTCTCCAAGGACCGGAACGAATGTCCTTGCTCGAAAGGTCTACAACATGAGATTGATGTGTTCAAGACACTAATGAGATTGCTGGGCTCACAAATGAGGTTATAGAGATGCACTATTATCCCTATATATCTTCGGATAACATTTATTCTATGTAAGAAGTCGCATAATAAAAGAATTTGATAGACAAACGACAAAACTTTGGGACGATCCAAAATCAAATGCAGCAACTTTAATTGTTATATGGTATTTCATATTACAAGTAGCGGCGGATCCAGAAACTTTTGAACGGGGGGGCGAAAAACGCTTAATGAATCGGTTTGTTCATCGGATATGCAAATCTAGCTAATGAATCAAAACTCAAAAGTTGTTGATTTAAAGTAAAATGCATCATAAAACTATTAAATGAATCAAGTAAAATGCATCATTAATATATCCTATATACTCCATTAACTTTATATGATAAATATAATCAAATAATTAAATTGAACCAGACATTTTACTAGTATGAGCAATGTAATAAAATTGGTTTAGCTAATTTTCTTTGCTAAATGGTAAATTAATGTCATCAAACGAAGAAGTAGCACTCAAGCAGACAACAATAATTAATTGCTAAAATTTAAACAATAAAATAAATAAAGTAATGACTAGGGACCATTGGAAGTTTGGAACCTGTAGGGAGTAGAGTACGGCAGATTTGGACAGAATAGCTAGCCTATTACAGTAAAAAAATAAAAAAAATGGGGAGTACAAAATTGCAACCAAGGAGATTTGAACCCCCGGCTTGAGGGATGTGGGGGGCGACCAACTACCACTGCACCAATTGTGCTTTGTGCTTAATAATACCTCTACTACATTTATCTAGCGAACGGGGGGCGGCCGCCCACCCATGCCACCCCCTGGATCCGCCAGTGATTACAAGGAGCATTTAACAAAAAGATCTTATCTCGACTATACATACCGTCTATCGATAAAGAGAAATGTAGGGTCCATGTATGTATCTATAAGTTGATACTGAAACCACGTACATGGGTCAAACAACACTACACTGGTGTGTATAGAAAGGTCGGCTTCACAATCCTCATCGGGTATTGATCATCATCTGGACCATACCCAATTCTTTGACCAGCATTTTCCAAATACCAATAATACCTCTTTAGAGAATAAAACACAACATTTCTTAGAGCATCCACTATAGAGAATAAAACACAACATTTATTAAATTATTTTTTCTTCTTCTCTCTTTTCTATTAGCTGGAAAAAAATTTGATAGAAAAATGTGTCAGGTTGTCTCTCTTTTGCAAGAAACATCTCACACAAGTAAGAAATATTAATATGACAAAAATTTAATTTTTTCTTTTCTTAAAAATGTTAAGAAATCCATCTACTCTTCATTATAGATGCTCTTAGTTTCTTCCTCTCATCTTCTTTTCACCTCTTTTTTTAAACTTATATATTTTCCAATTGAATAATGTTTTGCAATTTCAGGTAACTTATGAGCTGGGTTTTATATATAATATATGTATGGCATTGAATCTCACTCACTTGTATATTTTTCTAATTATCTCACTGTTGATTTTAAAATTTTAAATTAGTTGATATGGTGCATGTGCTGTGTATTCATTTCAAGAGTTAAGCATTGCAACTATATGAGTAGTACTTTCAACTAATATTGCAAATACAAATATGATAACGAATTTAGTATTTAATCTAGTAGAGATATACCATTTCTCAAAAAAAAAAATAAAAAAATCAATGTTACATTATTATTCTAAGCAGGAAAACAACCCATTTCTCGGAACACGGGATAACACCATGGGCACGGGACAATACCCTTGGGATATTAACCTGATGATTTCGGACATGGTAACTTCACTCTAGTTGCTCCAAACAGTTCAAAGTGTGCATGATAGTAGGAAGAAAAATCTTATGCCCTAAAAAATTGTTAAAATGGACTGTAACTTTCCTATTGAACTCATTAAAACCCATCCAAAGCTTCAGACGTACTCTCATCGAAAAAGATGTTATAAGACGATCCGGTAAAGGGATTCAAATCCTCCGTCCCGCAAACATGTCCCCTTGATCCTCATTGATCGAAATTTCAATTTTTGACTTTAAAAAACATAAAATAATTTTAAAATTTCGACCAATGAGGATAAGGGGCGTGCAAGGCAACTCAAAACCGACCATTTTATCTGACAACCAGGTGAGGACCGAGAAATAGTCAATTTTAGTATTTTTTTTTTGCAGGATGTCGTTTTAAACTTGGGTTATACAAGTGAACACCATTAGGCCCATTGAATTCGAAAGCAGCCCACTTCATTAATCAATGTATTAGTTAAGCCCACCGAGTTGGACTCGGTAGATTGACGCAGACTCGCCCGAGTTCATCATTCCGTTTTCTGGCATCAGAAGAATTCGCCTCTTCTCTCTCTCTCCCTCTCGCACAATCCTCTGAAAAAAAACCTACTCGTTTTCTCCTCTGTGGCCGTCTTCATACTCATTCTGCAACTCTACGGGAAGGACAAAGAATGGGCGTCACAAGGGACCAGCTTCTAGCTCGTTTGAAGGTATTCCTCCCATCTCTCTATCTGTTTTTTCTGCTCAATTCGAACTCCAATTTTCCTTTACATTGCTATCTAGTTCGGTCGATTTTCGCTATAGATCAAGAGTGTAATAATTGTAGTATATTTGTCCCCTATTGTCTGCTCAATTAGCCGGCTTGTGTACACTTTTGAGCTCTGTGTGCCTAATTGAACCCTAGAGATCCGGTTCCACCGTCCGTCGTGTTGTAAAATTGACTGAAGTTTATTATATCCTGTCTCAGGAGCTTCAAATTGATTTCTCTCAGCACGAGCACCCTGTGGTTTTGACTGTTGAAGCTGCGGTGAGTTGATTGGGAGCAACTTGTGATTTATTTGGTGTTCAGAGGATCAGGTTAATGTGACATGGTTGTTTATTGTTTTGCAGGCACCATATGTTAGTCATCTTGGAGGTGCATTTGCCAAGAACTTGTTCTTGAAGGTATAGTTTTGTATGGAAAACCTCTGCTTTAGTGTAATTTAGTTTGATTTCCTTACAAGTAGGCGTATTGATTTAGTGAAATTGTAAATATTGGACATGAGATTGGGATCTTTGCTTCATACATTTATAATGCAATGAGTTGTTTTGTTGTAAGAGCTGATTGTTAAACTTCAATAGAACAGATTTGACACTAATGTTATTACAATTAACTGATCACTCTCTTCTTTCAAGTGTGAAGTATGTGTTTTTGACTTTATATGTTGCTTTTAAAGGGTAAGGCTTCTGGAATGAGGCTATAGTTCTTAAGTGAGGCAAACATTTAAGACTCACATCACTAGAAAAACATGTTAGACTTTTTTTTTTTGTGAAATTCAAGTTTGTGTGGAGATATAGGACAAGTGACACCAGCTTTTATGTGTAAGAATATGCCAAAGCTCATCATACATAGGTTGGAATCTTGTAAAAGTAAATTTTATTTAAGTATAGAGATTAGATCTTTTTGTTGGACTTCTCATTCTCTTTATTCTCGTTTCATTATAGGACAAGAAACATCGGTTTTACATTGTTTCTGCACTAGCGGATACAAAGGTGGATATGAAAGGTACACCGGCACAATCGCTCATCTGTTATTGTGAAGTGCAATTAAGTCCTTCCTTTTTTTTAATCTTATATTATATATTAATGGATTCGAAGTTGAGCAGTTTTATCTCAGAGGCTTGGTCTAGGGAAGGGAGGGTTAAGAATGGCACCAGAAGAAGCACTAGGTGAACTCCTTCAGGTTGGTTTACTTAACAGTGGCATATGATAATAACTTTTTCTGTGCAACTTGTTATGTTTCATTAGTATTTCTTTTCTAAGGCTGGGTTAATATACTTCATTTGCAATCAAATACAATTCGGCGTTTAAAGATTGATGTTGATGTTCCACTAGAGGCTTTTCTTGTATGGTATACAGTATAGCAATTGGTGGATGTACTATAATAAATCACGGATGAGAGAATAATAGTGTACTATCTATGATTTTAATGGTTGGTTTTTCTTCTAGGTCCCTTTGGGGTGTGTGACTCCATTTGCACTAGTGAATGAGACAGCCAGGTATGGTGTAGAAGTCAACTGCCAAACTCGATTGGATACCTCTGACATTACAATTATTGTTGCTAATCAGATTTCTGCTGTCTGTTTCTCCCTTGGCTTGTGCTCAATCTATGAAGGAATGTTTCATTGCTGTTGGACCAAGGACTCAAGTCAGCAGATCGCTGTTTGTTCCATCCTTTGACCAATGACATGACTGTTGGTAAGCAAAGATTCTTCTTTCTTTTTCAAGTGTAGAGTGACATTATCACGCTTGAACAAAGTATAACTTTATCACTGCTGTAGTCTTTGATAATTTTCCGATGCAAAATATGCCAATTCTTAGTGATTTAGTTTCATCCTCTGCATTATTTTATTTCGTTGCAACACTAACTTGATTAAAAATCATACCTATCTTGCTTTGGTGGCAGCAATTAGTCCTAGTGATCTTGACAAGTTTCTGATTTCGATTGGAAGGCAGCCTGTATATGTTGATCTTGAGGTTTAGCTCGATCTCTCTGTGCATAATGTAATAGATATAGATTTTTTCCCACCCTCCTTAAATCTAATCTAATTAAATTGTCACGGCAGGCTAATCCTCCCGTGGGTAAGGATCAACCTCCTGATTTGGCCACACTTGTTCCATCCGAGGCTGTGGTGCTTCCAGAATCTTCAGAAAAACCTGCTTCCTGTCCAGTGCCTCCCAAGGATCAGGAACACGCTAAGAGTACAAAGATCCCTGGTACTTGCACTTTCTCTATTCTATATATCAAGATTAGCATAAGAGAGTACTTTGCATGTTCGTTATCAAAATTTATATGTTCGTGTTATTTTAAGTACCTGCTACAAATGAGAAAATGTATGCCTTTATAGGTTTCTTAGTTTTTCTAATCTTTGCATCTGGTGTTAATGAAGCTAAATCCGTCAAGCAAAACACCAAGAGTGAGAAGGCCAAGTCAACAAGTACAGCTCAGACGACTACAACATTTGGCAACACCGAGCGCTTTGTAGAGGAGATTTTAGATAAGACTTCCTCGCTTATTATGTCAAAGGTAAACATACCCTTCGCACTCCCCTTACTAGTTTTACAGTGGTAAATGCCGCACCATCTAAGCACGCTCTTTGAAACGTGCCAGATTACAGAATTGAGCATCAAGGAGAATGGTAATGAACTTGGACCTACTGTATCAGACTCGATCAGAAAATCTCTGACCTCAGATATATCAAGCTTAGCTGTACGTTTTGCCCTTATCAATTAAGTTGTTTGAACTATCTTTACTCCTTAATTACCTTTTCTGAATTCTTTGCTGCAGATGCTTTTCAAGAATGCAGCTTATACAGAAGGGTTTCATGCTGCTAAGGCCCAATTTTGTAAGGGCATGTGAAATGCAGTATGTTCTTTAACAAACTTGAATATTTGCTAGTTTTTTTTTCACAAGCTTGGTTAATGACTGATATTATATACACTATTGTCGCCATATATTGTATTGATTTTTGAAGGGTTTATTTAGTGTGAGGAAAAAAACTATGCAGAAGTGCTAGGATTTTTTAATACCCCATCTATTTTTCTACCCCTATTGTGATTGAAGTTCTAATTTAGGTCAGAAAAACTCGAAGCTTCAACTGAACGTTTAAGCGTTGGATTCGTGTGAACAAATCCTTAAATCTCGTGTCCAAGCACATCTAAGCTATAACCAGTTTCTGGGTCTACCCAAAATGGAGCAATTTCAAATAATGGGGGCAAATAATTTGATTCGATTCTCCCCCGGATTCTTAGTAGTATATTGCTCCATTCATGTGAGACTTGTCTTTATACAAAACGCATACACATCCAGAATCCTATCCTAATTTCAAAAGGTAGAGAACAGAGAAACGACATACCATTATGAAATACATATAAATACTTGAAACATATGATAAGTCGCAACTAGAAATTATAGTAAAATAGAAGATTTTGTGGTAAGACAAATTAGACAATCAATACTGAGTACACGTTATACTCTTTTTATATATTTTCACTTTAATCATAAGAATACATTAGATTAATTTACTCCAGATAATCTTATAATTTTGCAATCCTACGTAATTTTTTTTCTTTTTGATCAGAAAGGAGGGTCTATCCCATTTTATTGAGAATAATAATAAGAAATTACATATTGATGCTCATCCAAGCATCAAATTCTAAGAAAGACATTAAGCCCTCAGGAGACTCATTAAAGAAAACAAACTCCCCATGACAATTTTCACCATTCATCTGCAGCTTGATTTGCTTGGCTAGCAATATGTTTGGTTTCGACAAGCCAGCAATCTTCCTGCAGCAACTTGTTGCACTCGAAAACAGCATCCCAGTCCTAGGCCTCACATTTTGGTTTGTAACCAGCTGCACCACCTCAAGAGCATCCAGCTCAATCTCCAACTTCTTGATGCCCATTTGCTTGGTGATCTTTAATCCTTGATGGCAAAACCTTTGAGGACACTCCATCTTGATCACGAATCAGCCCACCAGCCCCAATCTGTTTAGTCCCATCTCGGAAAGCCCCGTCAGTGTTACGCTTACACCAACCGATTCCTGGCCTAGTCCAGAAATCGAAAGAATGAAGACAAACCTCATGATCCATATATCCAAAGATGGGAATCTTGGCATTCATAATAATGGATACATTGTTTCCGACTCAGCGACTATATGAGAATTGAGTGAGCCTTATCTCCTATTTATACCCTCTCTCCGACAACAACAAGGACTTGGACGTCGAGTACGAGCCCCTCCTCTACTCATCCACCTCTTCCGTCGCCGACGTTGAGATCGAGATGGTTGTGAATCACAGGATGGACGAGGAGGAGTTTCATTACATTAAATTCCCTTGATTGCGATTTCTTCATCTGCAATCCGCCTGATCCTGATAACCATGTCTACGACCTCTAGAGAGGTTGACAATGTTATGGCCTTTTCCTTGCTTAGATTCAGCACCAAATATATTTTTATTTTTGATGGATAATTTTGTCGCAAGTTTTTAGGAAGGTGATTTCTGAGTATCTTCTTAACAAAAAGATATTTAAATTTTGAATTTTGAAAGAAATGTGAAAAGGTTTGAAAAGCCGGTTCTTATATATTGGTGCGAAACCATAAACCTATCTCACTCACTCTCTCCCCTGCCCGATTGCTACTGATTCTCCCCGGTCGAACCTTGGTTTTGCAGGATTTCAACATGGTGACCACCAGATCAATGTCTAAGAGAGCTGATATTAGGTACATCTTGTCTAATTCTGTTATCGTTAATCATCGAACTCGATCAATTTGGTCTCTGATCTCTCATTTTTGTTTATTTATTAGGGTGGCTGAGAAGGTCAAAAAAGTTCCCAAGAGCTCATGCAAGGAAACAAGCTACGAGGACAGTTTTGACACCTTGCCCTAGGATGGACGATTAAGCTCGAAACAAAGAAGGAACGACTTCTGTTAGACGCACAAACCCGTTTTCTGTAAGGAGGTTTTCTCTGATTTTCAGTCTTTTTCTCCGTTCGGTTGCCCTCTGATTCGGTTCATTTACAGAAGGAAACATTTTATCCCAAATTTCTTGAGAAGAATCCAGTTATCACATATGTAAGACTCTTGTCTTTTTAATTAATCTGTGCAAGATATTTAATCAGTTTGTTTAGTAATTTTTTTTTTCAATCGGTTTTCGTCATACAGCCAAACATTAAGATGAAGCGGGCTGGAATTCGTGAATGGGAGAACATGACTAATAGTGTAAGTAGTTGTTCATACTTTCCATGATCAAGTTAAGGTCTGTGTGCTAACATTTGAGTCTCTTTCTTTGGATATAGGAGAAAGCTCCTTATATTGATGCTGTCAAGGAACATAACGCTGAGCTGATGAAGGCCCGCAGAGTTCCCAAGAGACCACGCAAGGAAACAAGCTACGAGGGCAGTTTTGACACCTTGCCCCCAGGGTGGACGAGTCAGCCAGAAACAAAGAAGGAACGACTTTTGTCGGACGCACAGACCCATTTTCTGTAAGGAGGTTTTCTCTGATTTTCAGTCTTTTTCTCCGTTGGGGTTGCCCTCTGATTCGGTTCATTTACAGGAAGGAAGCATTTTATCCCCAATTTCTTGAGAAGAATCCAGTAATCTCATATGTAAGGCTCTTGTCTAATTAATTAATCTACGCAAGAGATTAAATCAGTTTGTTTGGTAATTCCATTTTTCAATCGGTTTTCATCATACAGCCAAATATTGAGATGAAGCGGACTGGAATTCGTGAATGGGATAACATGACTGATAGTGTAAGTGGCTGTTCATATAAACTTTCCATGATCAAGTTAAGGTCTGTGTGCTAACATTTGAGTCTCTTTCTCATTCAGGAGAAAGCTCCTTATATTGATGCTGTCAAGAAACATAACTCTGAGCTGAAGAAACGTCGACACTTCCGTCCTTACTGATAGTGTAAGTTGTTCCTTATGTTGCAAGTTTATCAAAGGGTTTTGCTTGTATTATTTATTGTTAAATTATAACTGATAATTGAGATCATCTTCTTTTTCCTTTTGTTGGTTTTGCAGGATTCATCTGGTATCACTTGGTGTTTTGTTTGGTTCATATCTTTTGGACTTGCGCTTTTGTGACCTGAAAACTGTCTCTTTTGGACTGCTGTTTTGTTTAGTTCGTATCTTTATTTTGGTCAGACTCATATATGTACATCAGACTAGAATATGTTTTGTTTAGTTCGTGGTTCCGGACACTATTTCAACCCGGTTCACACAATTAATCCGAGTCCAGTTGAAAAACAAACTCGGCTAGTATTCTTCTACCCGGCCCATTACAGTTACTATCGGCCCATCATGCTTTTATCTGAATGTTTAAATGCAAGTGCTCATGTTGAGAATGTTGCACCAATGATTTGATAACAAGAGCAAGTAAATTTGACATCAGTGTTCTGGATTTTTTTTCCCTCCTCTATACATGCTATGTTTTCGTGTAACTAGAATTCCAATTTATAGTAAGCACATATTTGCACTGCTGAGTGTTATCTCATCAAGATATTTTGCTGCCACCATCGTAAATATAAACAAAGCCCACATCATTAAACTCTACCAAGTTGCAAAAATACCCATATATATATACACCACTAAATATAAACAAAGCCCTCTCAGTCCTGTCGCTTTTCCGGTTCCTATTCTGCCTCGGGACATGCGCAACCATCATCCAATCGCCTCGGTAGCCGTTTGCTTCTAGGGTTTCCGCCGCCTCCTTTGGCGACGAAGGGGAGCAGGCCACTAACGGTCCAGGTTGTGGGTTTGCCGGAAAAGGGGTGCTTAGACCTCCAGCGGGGGCTGGGGTCCCGCTCTGCGGAGGGGCGGCGCTCTCCTTGGCCAAATGTGGGCAATGCCTCATGAGGTGGCCACACCGGCCATAACCCACGCAGATCTCGCACAATCCCTCATACTCCACCAACACGATTTCTCCGTCGATGAGGAGGGCTCCTTGGAGAGGCTCGCTGATGTCGAGCTCCATGCACACTCGCGCAAACTTTCCCCTCGAGGAATGGAAGGTGTTTCGGTCCACTCGCAAGGGACGTCCCAAGCTTGTGGCTATCCTGCAGATGACCTCCTCTTCATATAGCACCAGGGGAAGGTTTGAAAGACGGACCCAGGTGCACACCGTCTTGATGAAGTCCTTTTTCGGATTGAATTTTGGGTCCCAACTTCTGATCAACAAGGCTTGGCTAAATATGCTCCACGGTCCGCCGGTCAGAGCATGCCAACAGTCGTGCTCCTGCTCGAAGCGGACCATTGAAAACCCATTTGCCAAGTCAACGATCGCCATACCCCCACTAGGTCTCCACATCTCACGTAGCCTCCTCTCGAAAACGTGGAAAGCGATCGGCTGTCCCAGGAGCTTGACGATGACCGAATTTGCCCACGCTTGGGCCAGGTGGTTGAAGAGGTCGAGAGCGATGGTGATCGTTGGGATCTTGCATGTCTCACTTGGCTTTTCTATGCGGATCTTTTCCACTAGGAGAGCGTAACCTAGGGAGCTCCTACTCACTTCACCCGCAGAGCTAGTGGTTTGCATTAGCTTGTCTTTGAAAGAGGGTTGCGGTTGGGTCTGTTTCAGAGCCCCTGGGGTGATTTGTTGGGCAAGCTGCGGAGTAGCTAGCAGGGTTGAAGAGGCTGGTTGTGGCTGGACTGGAGGGGTTGGTGCAGCTTCCTCCATCTGGGAGTCCTGCGGGGTCGATGACGGGGGCTGGGGAGTAGGGGGTGGCGGGGGGTCTGGGCTTGGGTGGTCAGGGGGAGTCACTGGGGAGGAGTCGGGGGGATGCATGGAAGAGAGCGTTTGGGGATTACCTCGAAGTGGATCTATAACGTTTACATAAAGTGGATCTGGGACATAGATTATAGATTAAGCGAAAATGATTCAATTTCTTTGGGACTATTTTGGTTTTGATTTTTAAGAAAAAGTCTACATTACTTTTTTTGGTCAATGAGGAGGGTCAAGCCCTTATTTATTAATCCAAATAATTATGCAACAGAGGAACAATTGAAAGAGGGGTCTCAAAAATTTGAAGTTCGACATCAAATGAAAAGGCTAAGTTAGCAAGACTATTTGTTACAAAATTGGGTATGCATGACTATCGCTCGCTAGTCGGTTTGATGCAACAAGGAGCAGCAGTGGACCATCAAAGAATAATCTGGGTGGGATGCTGGCATAGGGCCGTTGAGGAGGTTAACAACCGAAGTCGAGTCAGACTCGATGATAGCTTGTGAAATTTTCCTATTAAGGATCATCCATGTCTTGCCGCTTCTCTTTTTATTCATAGAGTGTATCAGCTTCTGGAGAAGGATGACGTTCTCTGCAATGAGCCTTCCCTTCACAAAACTGCTCTGGGTCGGGCCAATGATGTTGGGGAGGACCAACTACAGGCGGTTTGCGAGGACTTTGGTGACGACTTTGTAGGGGACGTTACATAGGCTAATCGGGCGGAATTGACCGAGCGAGTCCGGGTGAGGAACCTTCCCGATCAAGGATATGAGGGTGCTGCTTGCTTCTGTCGGGAGCTTTCGAGATTGAAGAAAGTCTCCGACGAAGCTTACCACCGCAAGGCCCACTTTACGCCAACAGTTCTTGAAGAAGATGGGTTGGAAGCCGTCTAATCCAGGAGCCTTGTATGACCCCATTTGAAAGAGGTCGGTTTTGATTTCAACCGCCTGGACAGGGAGGTTAAGGCACGCCATGTCGGAGTGGGAGAGGCGTGGAAAGCCTCCCCTCCTATAGGCGCTTATCTACGGTGCCGAATCGGGCAGGGTGTAGAGGTCGGAGAAGAAATTAACCGCCAGCTCCTCTAACTCGCCCTGGTCTGTAACCCATCTGACGTCGGGACCTTTGAGGGCCTCCACTCTATTCTTCTTACGCCTGATGATGGTGGAGGTGTGGAAGTAAGATGTGTTGCGGTCCCCGAACTTTATCCATTTCTTCCTTGATTTCTGGTACCAAAGAGCTTCCTCTTGCGCGAGGGTCCAATCGAGCTCTACCTTCAACTGGCGCTCGATTTGGAGGAGATTTGGACGGGGGCCCGTTCAAGGGCTCTTTAAATGCCGTTGACGCGAGCTATCAACTTGGTTTTCTTGTGATGAATGTTTTCAAAGACACACCTATTCTAGGCAAGGAAGGCTTCTTGTAGGTTGCGGAGGGCAGGGCAGGGCTCCAAATTTTGGTTCAAATTCTCTTTAATAAACTGGTGGAATTGGGGATGACTGAACCAGGCAGCCTCGAAATGGAAGGGTCTTCGAGACTTATTGGTGGACTGTTGGCCATTGAGGGTGAGGAAAAGAGGGTTGTGATCAGATGAAAGGGCAGGGAGATGCCTTACTGTCGCATCCACCCACCGCATTCTTCCCGCCACGTTTGTGAAGATACGGTCAAGGTGTTTTGCAACTCTGGTAGAGGCGGTGACTCCCCTGCTCCAGGTGAATCGGGGTCCCACATAACTTATGTCGATCAATTGAAGGCGGCTAATCCAATTTGCGAACTCACCAGAATCAAGGGAGAGGGTGCCGGATCCACCTTGCCTCTCATCGAGGGAGATGATGTTGTTAAAATCACCTCCGACGAAGAGGGGGTTCTGAATTCCGACGAGAGCGTTACTAAATGTGTGCCAGAATTATTTCCTCTCGGTTGCTGCAGGCGGTGCGTAAACGACCACCAAGTGGGTTTCCTTTGATCCAGAGTTGGTGATGGTGTGAACATAGTGTCTCTCAGCCACGACCACTCGGACTGTGCCCACTTCACTTCTCCACAACAGCCAAATACCACCATTGAATCCGACGGCCTCTTTTCGGATTGAGTGATCGAATTTGAGCTTCTTGCAAACCCGCTGAGCTTGGGTTCCCGAGAATTTTGGTTCCAGAATAGCAAGGATATCCACTTTATGGTGATTGAGGAGGTAACGACAGGCTCGACGAAAGCCCGGCTTCCCGGCCCCTTGAACGTTCCATATGAGGCAATTCATGGGGACAAACAAAAGGGGAGGGGAACGAAAACTCCGGAGAGGGATCCCTAGGTGGTACGAGGCTCGGAGGCGCTAGCCTCCTCCTGCATTGCCATCTCTTCATCGCCATCAAAGATCTGGGGTTGGGCCACCGAGGATGGGAGGAGCTCGCTCGGTCGCTCACCGGGATCGTGATGGCCTACAGTCTCGAGGTCGTCGGAGGTGTGGGCTTCCTTCGTGTCCTCAACCTGCATGAGCTGGGGTGGACTCGAATAGGTACTAATGCTTTGGGCTTCTGGGCTGGTGGCCCGTAACCTCTTGAGATTGGGCTTCGGTTTCATTTGGGTCATGGGTATGGGTTTCTTGTGGGCTTTTGTCTTAGTTCTCTTGGGCAATTGTCCTAGGGCGTTTTTCCGTTTCCTTCCATGCTTTCTTGTTGTTGAGTTGTGGGTCCACCTGCAAATACCAGTTGACTCCTATCCACCTTTTTTAATTTTCTCTGACTTTTTTTCGATTTCACCGAGGAAGCCGCCAAATCTTTTGTAGCAAGTGTACTGCCCTTTTGGAAGCTTAGGGTTGAAGGTCCAGGGTTCTGCGCAGGGTGCATGAGGCTTGCCTTCTCCTTTCCTTTATTTGTATCAAACATTTGCTTTCCACTTGCTGCTTTTTTTTCTTCATTCCTTTCTGAGCTCTCTTCCTCTACCTCCAAGGCCTCAAAGCTGTTTGCTACTTTCTGGATCTCTCCCCCTTGGTCAGCCTTTTTTGCTTCATCCCTCCATGTCCTTTCGCTTTTCCGGTTCCTGTTCCACCAAGGGCCACGCGCAACCATCATCCAATCACCTCGGTAGCCATTTGCTTCTAGGGTTTCCGGCGACTCCTTTGGCGACGAAGGGGAGCGGGCCACTGACGGTCTAGGTTATGGGTTTGCCGGCAAAGGGGCGCTTAGACCTCCAGCGGGGGCTGGGGTCCCGCTCTGCGGAGGGGCGCTCTCCTTGGCCAAGTGTGGGCAATGCCTCACGAGGTGGCCGCACCGGCCACAACCCATGCAGATCTCGCACAACCCCTCATACTCCTCCAACACGATTTCTCCGTCGATGAGGAGGGCTCCCTGGAGAGGCTCGCTGATGTCAAGCTCCATGCACACTCGCGCAAACTTTCCCCTCGAGGCATGGAAGGTGTTTCGGTCCACTCGCAGGGGACGTCCTAAGCTTGTGGCTATCCTGCAGATGACCTCCTCTTCATATAGCACCAGGGGAAGGTTTGAAAGACGGACCCAGGTGCACACCGTCTTGATGGAGTCCTTTTTCGGATTGAATTTCGGGTCCCAATTTCTGATCAAAAGGGCTTGACCAAATATGTTCCACGATCCGCCGGTCAGAGCATGCCAACAGTCGTGCTCCTGCTCGAAGCGGACCATTGAAAACCCGTTTACCAAGTCAACGATCGCCATACACCCACTAGGTCTCCACATCTCACGTAGCCTCCTCTCAAAAACATGGAAAGCGATCGGCTATCCCAGGAGCTTGACGATGACCGAATTTGCCCACGCGTGGGCCAGGTGGTTGAAGAGGTCGGGAGCGATGATGATCGTTGGGAGCTTGATTGTCTCACTAGGCTTCTCATTGCGGATCTTTTTCACTAGGAGAGCGTAACCTAGGGAGCTCCTACTCGCTTCACCCGCAGAGCTAGTGGTCTGCATTAGCTTGTCTTTGAAAGAGGGATGCGGTTGGGTCTGTTTCGGAGCCGCTGGGGTGATTTGTTGGGAAAGCTACGGAGTAGCTGGCAGGGTTGAAGAGGCTGGTTGTGGCTGGACTGGAGGGGTTGGTGCAACTTCCTCCATCTGGGAGTCCTGCGGGTGATCGGTCCGGGAGTGGTGGTCAAAATTTAAATTTATAAACCGAACCTCACTTGTAGTAAAGAGGTAGGGTGTCGAACACATGGGAGTTCGTGTGTTGAGAATACCCGAAAGACTAAAAAGGGATAAAAGAAAGACAAAACAAGGAAAAACAAGGGAAATACCTCGGACCGACACTAGTCACTTCGGTCCGAGGGTGGATCGAGGTTGTTTGGCCGGGACCGACTTCACTCAACGTCGGGCCCGATGACTGGGTAACTCGATTTGGCAAAAATGGTAGATCGGTCTTGGGTTTTTGGGTTCCTTCCCTAACTAGACTTGAGTAATTCCACCCCAATTCAACCAATAAGTATTGATCCTTGTGAGATCAAGGTTGCTAGCCTTCGATCCCTCCACTCTACACTTCGACCCAAGGGAGTTTTCACTCTCCTTCGATGTTAGGTCTAGTGACGGGTTAGAGATCACTTTCGCTTACTCTTACCAATCACAAGCCCTATGTCCCTTGTTTCCACAAGAGAATTGAAGCTTAGTGTAGAGAGGATTCATAGATCAAGCACTCAAAGGCTATGGAATTGGGGTTTCCTACCCAATCCTAGCTAGGGGTTTCCCCCATAGCCCAAGACTATGGAATCTACTCCATGAGATAAGAGTAAAAAGCAATCAAATGGAAAAGCAAGCAATTTTCAATCATCAATCTCAAATCAAACTCAAATTGCATTCAAATTCAAAGGGGTCACAAGATCCAAGTCTTATCTCTACAAAAACCAAAGCAAATCAAGTACAAACTCACTAGAACTCCCTCTAGCTCCACCGATTTCCTCCTCTTCTCCTCCTCCTTTCTTCTCCTTGCTCTCCAAGCCTTCCTTGAGCCTTTGAGAGTGATTTGGTGTGGGATTGTTGTTGGATGATCTCTAATCTCTCTCTAATTATGCTTTTCTCTTGATTGGGGACCAAGGAATTCCAAGTTAGAAGAAGGGCAAAACTGGAAGTTCACCACATTTGTGCCTTGGGGCCTAATCTTCACAATTGCCGACTCGGACCGACACGCTGGGGACCTCGGGCCCGACGTTGGGAACGTCGGTCCTGGTCACTGGTTGCTCGATCTCGGGCCCGATGTAGTGGTGCTCGGTCCTGGGCCTCGGTCCTTCTTCACTTCTTGGTTTTCCTTTGATTCCTCTTCATTCTTGGCATGGCTCTTCCGTTCCTTGACTCCTTTGCTTAGCTCCTCCTTTGGTGCTCCTCCAAAACGTTCTCATTTGCGCCATTTTACCTACAAAACATAACAAACTCGCATAGTTTCCGAATCTTAAAGAAAACCGGGAACTAAGTTAAAAAGGAACGAAACTAATCAAGGAAAGGAATGAAAAACACATATTTACATGGGAAATTAACTACTAAAACACCACCAAAATGAGAGACGTTAGAATACCCCATACTTAAACTTGCTTGTCCTCAAGCAATAACAACATAAGCAAGACCGAAGCATAATCTTCAAGTAAAGCCTCATATGAAGAACTCAATCAAGAACATGTGATAGATATGCTAGCAAGATTACATCATCACACATGATCAAGTGTTCAAGGAATAAAGTCTAATGCAACAAAGCCTCACTTTAGGTATGTAGAAATGTGTATCACTCATCATGTGTTTAGGCTTGAAAATGAACACTCAAACTCAAAAATCATGCAAGTAAAGGCTTTACCATTGAAGCTAATATCACCAATTCCTCCACCTAGAGATGCCTATTACAATGCACACAAAGAATATGAACTTGGCTCAATGGAGGTCCTCAAAGAGGTTCCATTCAGCCGGGTTGTAATGGGGCTTTTGGTATTTCTCAAGGTGGGAATCATTTTGGTCTTGTGGTGCTTACAATGGGGATTGAACTTCCTAGTCTCTCACCAACTTCACCAAATTATTCCACTTTCAACTTCACACACCCAAAAGACTTTGATTTTCTCCTTTCTTCTCTTTCAACCCACATTTCACTTAACATTCCACTTCATCTTTGCACTACACTTTTTGTTGGATTTTTCTCACTTTTTCCACTAGGATCGACTTGCACTACAACTCGGGCCCGATGTGCACTTTAACTCGGTCGGTGCCCTTTTCTTTCATTTAAGCATTTTGCTTTCAATCCACTACTTTTCCAACTTTTCTTTCTTTCTTTACACTTCAAGCTTCACAAAGATGCACTACCCACTTGGTTTATAACTCCATTTCTTGCCCTTCACCAAAGAGAATCTCAACTCTCCAAATATTCTTCCAAAACCTCTCACTAAAGTCCAATCCCATAAGGTTCAAGTCATATAGGCTAGGAATCATATTTTTGAGGAGCTTCAAACAAAGGTCTAAGGCTAAAATGGGGCTACAAACAACGGTTTATCTTCAAGGTAGGATATGGAAGATTTTGTGACTAAATGAAACAAAGTCCAAATCAATGTGATAAAGCATAGAACAAATCTCATATTGGTCTCGGAAAATAGATAAACACCTCAATAGCAAGTTTTACTAAGCATGCATGAGCTATTCACACAAGAAACGAGGGATATGCAATATGAACAATCATCCCTAAAATGGCCAAAAATAATCTCACAAGGTTCACTCTAGCTTAGTTGCATCAAAACTCATCCAAGAACTCATGTGCTCAATAAAGACATGCAAGATATCACATCACATCAAAAACAACATCCATTTAGAGGCTAAACTATCCAAAAATATGCAAAAGATTTTACATGCTCACATCATCATTAGCCCTCATATGGACATCTAAGATGGGAATTCCTAGTCCAAAAACAAAATCTTTTTGTTGTTTTCAACCGAATTTTCGAATTTTTATGAATTTTTGCAAAACTTTTCTCAAACGAAACAAACAAACTCATCCATTCATGCCATAAAATTCAATCATCATTCATGCATCACATCATGCCACTATCCAAAATGAAACATCCCTTAAACAAAACAAGAACAAACATGAAACTACACATGGAACTATGAGCTACTAACCCACCCCATACTTCAAATTTTGATGTCCTCATCAAAACAAAGAAATCAAAACTCGAAAGTGAAGAGAAGAGTAGAGAAAGCTCACAATTTCCTTATTCTCGAATGGCTTGTTGAGGCTTAGTTTGCTAGGAGAAGAGCCCATGTGGCCCTCACTTCTTCACTCGGGTCAATCTTATCATAGAACTTTTTCACTCGATGACCATTTACCCTAAAGATCCTTCCATCGTCACCCATCAAATCTACCGCTCCTTAGGAAAGTATTTTATGTACCACAAACGGTCCACTCCACCTTGTTCGAAGCTTGCCGGGAAAGAACCGAAGTCGTGCATTAAAGAGAAGAACCTTGTCTCCGACTTGATAGGTTTTTGGAACCAACTTCCTATCATGCCATTTCTTTGTTTTCTCCTTGTAAAACTTGGCGTTTTCGTAGGCCTTCAAACGCAACTCTCCCAACTCATGAAGGTCTAGATGTCTTTTCTCTCCGGCTAGATTTACATCCCAATTCATCTCCTTGAGAGCCCATTTAGATTTGTGCTCCAATTCCACCGGGAGATGGCACGCCTTGCCATACACTAGATTGAAAGGTGTAGTCCCCAAGGGTGTCTTGTAAGCGGTCCTATAAGCCCATAGTGCATCATCAAGCTTGGATGACCAATCTTTCCTTGACTTAGACACCGTCTTTTCCAAGATAGCCTTGATTTGTCGATTTAAAACCTCCACTAGCCCACTTGTTTGAGGGTGATATGGAGTAGCAACTCGATGAGACACCCCATACTTAATCAACACATTCTCAAAGCATCTCTCAATGAAGTGTGGACCACCATCACTAATAAGAACTCTTGGCACACCAAATCTAGCAAAGATGTTGCTCTTCAAGAACTTCATCACAATTCTTGCATCATTGGTCCTCGTTGGAATGGCCTCCACCCATTTAGAGACATAATCAACGGCCACCAAAATGTACTTGTATGGGCCCGACGTTGGGAACTGTCCCATGAAGTCGATCCCCCATACATCGAAGAGCTCTACCTCTAGCATTCCGGTTTGTGGAGTCTCATTTCTCCTCGACAAATTCCCCTCTCTTTGGCACTCCTCACATCTCCTCACATACTCATGCACATCCTTAAACATGGTTGGCCAATAGAAACCGCAATGAAGAATTTTAGCCGTAGTCTTTGAACTCTTGGCGTGCCCTCCGGTTGGTGAAGAATGGCAATGGCAAATGACACTTTCAATCTCTTCACTTGGAATGCACCGTCTAAAGATTCCATCGCTCCCTTCCTTGTATAGGTATGGATCATCCCAATAATATTGCCTAGCATCATGTAAGAATTTCTTCCTAGCCGAGTAAGACAAACTTGGTGGGATTACTCCCCCTACAACAAAGTTAGAAAGTCCGCAAACCAAGGGGTGACCCCTCGTTTCACGGTCTCAATGGATAGAAGACAAGTAGGAGGTGAAGATTTAATCAATTGAGGACGAGAAGGAATGGAAACCGAGCGAAGGATCTTACTTGATTTCATGGACCGACATTGCGAGGTATTGAGTCCGACGTGCGAGGATGTCGATCGGGTCGAACAAGTGCACAATCCCTCTTGGACCGATGTTGGAGACCTCGGTCCCGAGTTATTGGGCATCTCGGGCCGACTTTCCACACCTCGGGCCCGATGCTCCGCCTTGGTCGATCCCTCCATTCTTTCCTTCTTGCTACTCATTAGCCCTCCATCCGCCCTCATGTTATCTATTTCCACACCATCCTCCATCTCATTCATGTACTCCACGGGCAACCGAGATAGATGATCGGCCACCAAATTCTCCAAACCCACCTTATCCTTGATCTCATGGTCGAACTCTTGAAGGAGAAGCATCCATCTCAAGAGCCTCGGCTTTGCATCCTTCTTTTTCATTAGGTACTTGATTGCCGCATGATCCGTATAGACTACCACTTTAGATCCCACAAGGTATGACCGGAAAATTTTCAAACGCAAACACCACGGCTAAGAACTTCTTTTCCGTAGTCATGTACTTGCATTGAGTTTCATCCAAGGTTTTACTTGCATAATAGATGGCATGCAACTTTCCCTCCTTTCTTTGCCCAAGAACGGCTCCCACGGCAAAATCACTTGCATCACACATCACTTCGAAGGGAAGACTCCAATCGGGTGACGCCATGATAGGTGCCGAAACCAAAGCATCTCTCAACCTACAAAAAGCACTCATACAATCCTCGGAAAATTCGAAGGGAACGTCCTTCATTAAGAGGTTAGACAATGGTTTTGAGATTTTAGAGAAATCTTTGATGAAGCGTCTATAGAAGCCCGCATGACCTAAGAAACTCCTAACATCACGCACACAAATAGGTGGAGGAAGTTTTTCAATTATCTCAATCTTGGCCCTATCAACTTCTATTCCTCTACTAGAAATGAGATGTCCTAGAACTATTCCTTCCTTAACCATGAAATGACATTTTTCCCAATTAAGCACAAGGTTAGTCTCCTCACATCTAGCCAACACTCTATCCAAATTAGCCAAGCAAGCATCAAAAGAAGAACCATAGACCGAAAAATCATCCATGAATACTTCCACTATTTCCTCTAACATGTCGGAGAAGATAGACATCATGCACCTTTGAAACGTTGCCGGAGCATTACACAAACCGAACGGCATGCGTCTATAGGCGAACGTTCCATAGGGACATGTAAAGGTCGTCTTCTCTTGATCATCGGGGTGAATAGGAATTTTCCAAAATCCACTATACCCATCGAGGTAGCAAAAGTATTCATGTTGTGCTAGTCTTTCAAGAACTTGGTCAATAAAAGGAAGGGGGAAATGATCCTTACGAGTTCCACTATTCAACTTTCGGTAATCAATGCACATGCGCCATTTTGTAGTGGTTCTAGTAGGAATCATTTCTCCTTTCTCATTTTGAACTACGGTCAATCCACCCTTCTTAGGAACTACATGCACGGGACTTACATATTTGCTATCCGAAATTGGGAAGATGATTCCCGCATCCAACATCCTAAGTATCTCACTTTTAACCACTTCTTTCATATTAGGATTTAATCGTCTTTGTGGTTCAATAGTGGGTTTATGGTTGTCCTCCATGTAGATCCTATGCATGCATATTGATGGTGAAATTCCCTTTAGTTCCTCTAATGAATACCCTAAGGCTCCTCTATGCTTTCTCAAGACTTTTAGCAACTTAGACTCTTCCTCATCATTCAAATTAGCATTCACAATTACGGGCAATGAAGAGTTAGGACCAAGGAAGGCATACCTCAAGTCTTTTGGAAGCTCCTTTAGCACATGTGAGGGCTCCGGTGGTGCTTGAGTTTCCTCCGTTTCGGCCTTGAATACCTCCAAGTAGGTCATCCCACTCTCCACCTTCTCGTCTTCCTCTTGGTTAGCAATCACCCCTTTGTTCTTCACTTCAACTCCATAGGGTGGTGGAATGGCTTTCAACTCTAGCTTCCTTGTGCTTGGCTTATTAGATATAGCTTCCCATTGCACTCCACTTGGAAGAAATTGAACCATCTTGGCTTCTCTATGCAAGGCTTCCTTTGAAGTTGGTTTGAAGGAAAAATCGAGCTCTACTCCTCCAAATTCAAGGGACAAGTGACCTTTCTTCACATCTATCATGGCTCCAACCGTAGCAAGGAATGGTCTTCCCAAAATGATAGGCTCACCCGGCACTTCTAACATGTCAACCACAACAAAGTCCGTTAGAACATAGTGCCCTTCTATACACAATGGGTAATCTTCCACCACTCCAATCGGCTCAATTGACGTTCCGTCGGCTATGGTCAACCTCATGTTAACCGGGGCAATGAGTCCCATGGAGGTAGACTTCCATATGGTGTATGGTATAACACTAGTGCTTGCTCCAAGGTCACACAATGCTTGAAACTTCCTTGATCCAACATTCACGGTGATGGCAAATCTTCCGGGATCACCTAGCTTTTGAGGTAGCTCCAAGATCTTCACTTCATCTTGCATCTCTACAATTGACCTCTTCTTGCTCAAGATTTCCTTTAAGAACTTTGCATAAGATGGCATCTCACTTAGAGCATCGGTGAATGGAATAGTGATGTGCAAGCCTTGCAAAAGCTTCAAGAACCGCTTGAACTTGCCCTCAACAATCTCCTTGGGCTTCTTCAAAGGATATGGAAGAGTTGTGCCACCTTGCTTCTTGCTTGGGTCCACCTCTTTGGATCGATCTTGGCTTCTCTCCACATCTTCATCTTGGACCGACTTAGGATCGACGTCAGGACCGATGTCGGGTACTTCGGACCTGGAGCAGGGGACTTCTGGGAACATCGGGCCAACTACAGGGCAAGTCGGGCCCGAGTTGCTGGGTAACTCGGTCCGAGTTGCTGGACCCTTTTCTTCTTTTGGATCGACATCTGGGCATGTCGGGCCCGAGGTGCTGGGAACCTCGGTCCGACTCTCTTCTCTTGTCTTTGGAATGTGTGGCTCGGGCAAACTCCGTCCACTCCTCAATCCTATGGCTCGAACTTCATTTTGTTGTTGTTGAGCACGGGGATTCTCCTCGGGTCGGCCCGGGAGTCTCCATTCTTCTCTTGGAAGTTGGTTCGCCATGTGAACAAATTGGTTGTCCACTTGTCTTCTCCACACACCAAACTCCTTAAATTGGGTGCTCATGTCATCAAATCTTCTCTCTATGTTGGTGACTTGATTCTTCAAATCTTGAGCCCATTGTGGTGTTTGCTCATAGAATCCCGGAGGTCGGTATGGTGGTGGTTGGGCCCTTGGCTCGTTTCGGTTGAAGTTGTTGTTGTAGCCACTAGCTTGGCCTTGGTTCCACCTTCCTCCATTGTTGAAATTGGTTCTCCCTCCGAAGTTCCTTTGAACATAGTTGGCCTCCTCAATTTGCTCGGCCAATCGGACTTGGCGCTCATTTGGGCACTCTTGGGCTCCATGCTTCAAAGAACCACACTCTTCACAAGCTCTTGTGTTTTGTTGGAGATGACCCATCTTCCTCCTCATCTTGTTCAACTCATCCTCCAAGAATTGGATCTTCACATCTTTGTCCACCTCTTCACTTTTTGGATCATAGAGCCTCTTCGGACCGTCTCCATGGACTCTCACTTCCTTGTTCACTTGATTGACTCCATACATGGCCTCATAATCGGAGAGCTTGTCTAGCAACTCCCATGCTTGCTCCGGAGGCAAGTCAATGAACCCACAATCGGTATGAAGGTTCAATTTATCCTTGGTGGCGGGGTTGATTCCTTGGAAGAAAATGTCTTGAAGGACATAAGGTTGTTGCCCATGCATTGGACACGCCCTTAACATTTCTTTGAACCGATCCCATGCCTCAAAGAGTGGCTCGTGGGCTCCTTGTTGAAAGCTTGCTATCTTCCTTCTAAGCTCCGTCGTCTTGGTGGGCGGAAAGAACTTCATTAAGAAAGCTTCATTGAGAGCCCTCCATGATGTGATGGAACGAGGTGCTTGACTCTCCAACCAATGCAAGGCTTTGCCTCCCAACGACCACTTGAAGGCTTTGAGTAGCACGTACTCAAGTGTCTCGTCGTCCGTCGAGATGGTCTCACATAGGTCCTTGAATGGCTTCAAATGCTCGATCGGGCACTCATTCGGTCTCCCTTGGAATTGCTCTCTCTTGATGAGTGAGATAAATTGAGTTTTTATCTCAAAATTCTTTGACACCTCCGGCAAGACGATGGCCGGTTTGGGCACCTTCAACTCCGGATGCATGTATTGTCTAGCATTCCGGGGTTGTGTGTTGATTTGGGCCTCCAATCTCATCCTTTGCTCCCTCTCTCTACGGGCCTCGGCATCTCGGTTTGTCATTTCAATTTGCATTCGAGCCATGTCGGCTCTCATCCTTTCAACCTCCTCATCACGGGCTTGGTCCGCCATCCTCTTCTTCTTTCGGGCTTGCTTTAGAATACTCTCCGGGTCACTCACAAAGTCGAGCTCAAGTGTTCCTCGGACGGAACGAGCTCGCATGCACCTACAACCAAAGACACAAACAAAACCGAATCAAAACAAACAAGGGGTTTGGGCTAGTCCCTCACCCAAATCACTACCAAATCAAAGACTCAAAAGATGGGTACCTCAAACGAGTAGAACTCCCCGGCAACGGCGCCAAAATTCTGATCGGTCCGGGAGTGGTGGTCAAAATTTAAATTTATAAACCGAACCTCACTTGTAGTAAAGAGGTAGGGTGTCGAACACACGGGAGTTCGTGTGTTGAGAATACCCGAAAGACTAAAAAGGGATAAAAGAAAGACAAAACAAGGAAAAACAAGGGAAATCACCTCGGACCGACACTAGTCACTTCGGTCCGAGGGTGGATCGAGGTTGTTTGGCCGGGACCGACTTCACTCAACGTCGGGCCCGATGACTGGGTAACTCGATTTGGCAAAAATGGTAGATCGGTCTTGGGTTTTTGGGTTCCTTCCCTAACTAGACTTGAGTAATTCCACCTCAATTCAACCAATAAGTGTTGATCCTTGTGAGATCGAGGTTGCTAGCCTTCGATCCCTCCACTCTACACTTCGACCCAAGGGAGTTTTCACTCTCCTTCGATGTTAGGTCTAGTGACGGGTTAGAGATCACTTTCGCTTACTCTTACCAATCACAAGCCCTATGTCCCTTGTTTCCACAAGAGAATTGAAGCTTAGTGTAGAGAGGATTCATAGATCAAGCACTCAAAGGCTATGGAATTGGGGTTTCCTACCCAATCCTAGCTAGGGGTTTCCCCCATAGCCCAAGACTATGGAATCTACTCCATAAGATAAGAGTAAAAAGCAATCAAATGGAAAAGCAAGCAAATCTCAATCATCAATCTCAAATCAAACTCAAATTGCATTCAAATTCAAAGGGGTTCACAAGATCCAAGTCTTATCTCTACTAAAACCAAAGCAAATCAAGTACAAACTCACTAGAACTCCCTCTAGCTCCACCGATTTCCTCCTCTTCTCCTCCTCCTTTCTTCTCCTTGCTCTCCAAGCCTTCCTTGAGCCTTTGAGAGTGATTTGGTGTGGGATTGTTGTTGGATGATCTCTAATCTCTTTCTAATTATGCTTTTCTCTTGATTGGGGACCAAGGAATTCCAAGTTAGAAGAAGGGCAAAACTAGAAGTTCACCACATTTGTGCCTTGGGGCCTAATCTTCACAATTGCCGACTCGGACCGACACGCTGGGGACCTCGGGCCCGACGTTGGGAACGTCGGTCCTGGTCACTGGTTGCTCGATCTCGGGCCCGATGTAGTGGTGCTCGGTCCTGGGCCTCGGTCCTTCTTCACTTCTTGGTTTTCCTTTGATTCCTCTTCATTCTTGGCATGGCTCTTCCGTTCCTTGACTCCTTTGCTTAGCTCCTCCTTTGGTGCTCCTCCAAAACGTCCTCATTTGCGCCATTTTACCTACAAAACATAACAAACTCGCATAGTTTCCGAATCTTAAAGAAAACCGGGAACTAAGCTAAAAAGGAACGAAACTAATCAAGGAAAGGAATGAAAAACACATATTTACATGGGAAATTAACTACTAAAACACCACCAAAATGAGAGACGTCAGCGGGGTCGATGACGGGGGCTGGGGAGTAGGGGGTGGCGGGGGGTCTAGGCTTGGGTGGTCGGGGGGAGTCACTGGGGAGGAGTCGTGGGGATGCATGGAAGAGAGCGTTTGGGGATTACCTCGAAGTGGATCTATAACGTTTACATAAAATGGATCTGGGACATAAATTATAGATTAAGCGAAAATGATTCAATTTATTTGGGATTATTTTGTTTTTGATTTTAAAAAAAAGTCTACATTACTTTTTCTGGTAAAAAAGGAGGGTCAAGCCCTTATTTATAAATCCAAATCATTATGCAACACAGGAACAATTGAAAGAGCAAGGGTCTCAAAAATTTGAAGTTCGGCATCAAATGAAAAAGCTAAGTTAGCTAGACTATTTGCTACAGAATTGGGTATGCATGACTCGATGATAGCTTCTGAAATTTTCCTATACAAAAAAAGTCTACATTATGAGTTCAGAAAGAGAATGGGATCCACTATGTTTTTTTTTGTGTTTTTTTCAATGTTTGTTCTTATTTAGTGAATAATTATTCTTTTTTATTTTGTTTTCCCTAATTATGACATCAAAACCAATGGACGAAAAAAGAAGACATTATAATTGATAAATCTCTACAAAATGGTGCAACAAAAGTCAAATTCGAAAGACCAACTCAAACCGCGGTATTTGTACTAATGGATCAACTAAAAGAAAGCACTGAAAGTCGAGGGATCAATACAAATAGAGGCATTAAAATCGGTGGATAAAAGTCAAATCCAGGCTTCAAAAACACATGAAGTCATTAACTAACTGAAATTGAGCAATCAAAATTACAAAAAAGTCAAAACCAATTGAGGCATTAAAGCCCGAGAATGAGTTATCAAAATTGAGAGGCTAACTCAAAAATTGAGGTTGAGGACCAGGTAACCCATGGATTACAACCGAAGCACGCGGCCTTAAGCTAGTAGAGTAAAAAGTAAAAAAAATGTAATTCAACCAAAAACACTCTAATTGCAATGCAATTTGATGTTTTGGAACTAGGAAAAGAGAAGCCTACGGGGCAACCTCAAAGTCATAAAGCATAACTGATGACACACAGCTCGATCTCAGCCCCACTCCACTTCCAACTCTAATATGCATCGTGATTTCCCCCCAACGATTCCCTTAAAAAATCTCTCATGTGAATCGCTTGGGTCGAATTCAAGCTCACCTCTGAAAGTCTTCATAGACGATGATGCACCTTCAACATGAGCAAGTATGTGCACTTCAAAAACCAATGCACCACCAGACGGCACTACAGCAACATCTTTCGACAAGGGTATGTAAGAATTAGAAGCCCGAGTAGTGAAGCCTTCCTTCTTCTTCTTCTTCTTCTGTCGAAGGAGCCTACTTCGATAGAAGTTCTTCTCGTAGTTTGTAGAACACCTATAATTGCTGTATCCGGCATATATGCTTCCCCAAACAACTCCAAAAGATAGATTCGCATCATAGTCATCAGCATTTAGTAGCCTAGCACGAACTTTAGCAGAAACCGCCTTCACCCGTAACAGCAGAACATAAGGGCAATATACTCCAAAGATCTGTTGCATACATTGACCAACTTATGATCCCCTTGCAGATTCGCGACCTCCGTCGTCCTTGAGATCAAGAATAATTCCGAAAGCAGAATCATCAAAAAATGGAGTCTTGAGCAAAGGTATAGATTCATTCGGAAACACTACTTCAGGATCCGTATGCGCTCTCTCAAACATAACACAGTGTAAAGTATCCATCATAACACTTGATTGTTCCCCACACACGCAAAGGTTCTTCACTGAAAGAACCAACATATACAAAGAACACCTCCACAAGATTTCGACGGTGTGGATTGTACCTGTAGATCCAAGACTTAGTTTCCATTACTACCCATATCAAACACTCAATCTATGTATCTATATAGTACTAAATAAACCAGGAAATAAATAAGCTAAAAAGGCACCCTTAGGAACAGAAAGTTACGTGCCCTGTTGGAGGGGATTTCTCTACTTCTGTCTGTTTGATGATGTAAGGGGTCGGGTTATCCCACGCTTGATGACTACTTATCTCTTTTTCTTTCCAATTAATAAAACCCCTCCCCGAGGAGCGGAAGAGTACCGTCTCTCCTTCAACAAAAAAAAGAACAGAAAGCAGCGTACCTCCCTCCTATTCCTCGTCGAGTCAACAGAACAGGACAAGTCTGTTTATTTCTTTTCCTGGTAGTTGGGCAACTTATTACTTTAGTCTCCAATAACTCGTCCGGCTTAAAATAACCCAAGAATGGATCATATCGCATATGGAAGGGCACTCACCATCAAGCTCAGACCTTCTTAGGAGAACGAATGGATGGGGCTAAGCCACCAACAAACAGAAGCGCCATTCGCCCACCGTCAATCCCTTTACTCAGGAGTCATAAGGTTCACATGATTCCCAAACGAGACGCTCTTCAGTGTCTCCGTTAACCGCCAAGTCTGCTGTGACTATAAGCGATGGAGAATAAGCGGGCACGGCTACACCGCCAGGCAAGTGAGCAGCACGGCGCCCATTCATGGTCAAGGGCATAGACTGGATATCACACAACACACGAGAAAGCCGTCCGCTCTTACACTTTGCATCGGTGTCAACAGAAATGCGACCACTCACACTAACAACATCATCATTCGTTGCACTGCTTGCATTTTCTTTAGTGACTCGAAGAGACAGTATACCCATGAGTGCACAATGGAATACTGCATACTTCAAAGTCACGCGCCCGTAGCCTCTGCCAGGAATGCGTATCTCTTGCTCTTCGTCGTAACGAAGCTTGCGCCCGCAGAAATTCAGCTCATGCGTATATTTGTGCACGATGGTGACATCCGAGTCTTGTCGACCAGATGGACCTGTACCCGGAATAGTTCTGGTAGCCAGCAAGGGCAGTAACCTTCTGGTTAAGGAATTAAGGATTGCAGTGTTGTTGCCCGGATCAATAGGGATGACGGTCTCGGGGTTAGATTCTTCGCGGTTGAAGAGAAAATACTCTCTACCGGCATTGCTGGTCAATTTGATAATACCATAGATATCGAAAGAAGTAAAGTTGTCATCAAGTGTGCGTGTGTCCCTTTGTATGGTAACGGAGAAAAACTCAAGTAAAGTTGTTTGCCTTTCAAAGTTTCAGGTTCACCCGCTGCATTCTTAAGCAAATCGTCAAGTTCATGCCTTGTATGTTGACGGTTTTCATCTTCTGTCTCCATAGTGGAGCACTGGAGCAAAGAGTTCTTCAGCCTGCAAACACCACACACAAACAAACTCATTACAAACACAAAAACAACAGCCAAGCGCCAGGGGCACAAAAACATCCAATTTGGATCTTTTGCAATTGACAAGTAAGAACCACAATTGAAATAAAGACATTAGAGAAGCAAAATTCAATTCGAACCGATCACTTTTGGACAAGGAATTTGGCGAGGCGGGGACGATATGCGGGCGATGAAAAAGGGTCTCTTTGATAACTTTGAGAGAGAGATTTGTAGGCTGAACAATCTCTTGCGTATTTTAGATAGCTTGAGCCCCAAGGATCATAAATACAACGACGGTTATAAACCCTAGGTCTAATATACTCTTTCTCCCAATTCGGGGTGATGTTGAACAAGTTTCCTCCTCCTCAAAGAAACAAATCCGAGCTGAGAATGAACTTGGGCCCTTTTAGAAGACAGGCCTGCTGGACATTAAAAGGGACACACTCGTGATCGGCCCACTTCTGCTTTGTTTAATTTTTGCTCATGGAATGTAATACGGAGTAATGTTTATGGTTTAATGGTTTTCGTTTTTACTTTGATATAGTGTTCGTAATAATATAAAGATCTATCTGAATCATATGTTATATAACTATGTACATTGATCGAAAGAAATTTTTTTTTGATGAAAACACAAATTCCATTAACCATTACTCAAATCGTTTGACAAAATGTCGTACAAGGCATTAGGGAAATGCAAACTACTAAACGAAAGAACAGGAAAGACCGGAGCCCAACGATTTGCCAATCTGCCGCTCTATTTGCTTCCCAACGTATGTAACTCCACCTACACATCAACAACTTGAGACTTAGCTCCTCAATTCTTGCAAGCAAGAAGCCCAAGGATGAGTAAGGCACCGGACCACCCTTCAACAGATTAATTAATCCCTGGCAATTGGATTCAAAAACAGCAGGTTGAACTCCATAGGAAGAGGCAATTAAAAGATATCTTTTGTATAACTGTCAAGCTCACTTAAGACAAAATATTATTAATAGATATAATAATAAGAATTCTACCCAAAAAATATTATGATAAGATTAGAACATGTATATATATAGCCTAATTACTCGGATTTGATGGAGTGAAACAGCAGGGAGGAGAGGATTTCCTTCGTAAGGCCCAATGTTCTTTAACGAACTTGAATATTTGCTAGTTTTTTTTGTCACAAGCTTGGTTAATGACTGATATGTACACTATTGTCGCCATGTATTGTATTGTGGTACGGACCCGGTGTGAGTCACGCACCGAACCCTTGTTGGTCAAAGGGGGAACCTGCGGCCGGTGTGATCACGAGGTTCAAGCTGTGCGCGCGAGTAGCGTGAGTAACGAGAGGGGATCAAAGAGAATAGGGCAAAGGGCTAATTTCTCTGATTAATTGATTACAAAGATAATTAGGAGGTAATTATACCTTTGCCCTATACGGTTCAATAAAATGCATCTCAGGAAAGAACCGTCAAGAAAATCCGAGAGGAGAGACTTTGCTCTAGTTCCAAAATTACATTTAAAAATCCAATAAAATAAAACACCTAACTAAGATAAATATTAATCCTCATAACGTTTTGGCCTTCGGCGGTGTCTTGCGGGTCTAGTTGGCACGAGCTTGGGCGACCTACTCGTATCAATCTCTCCCCCGATGAGATTCGGCTTGTCCTCAAGCCGCAAAGCAGGGAAAAGACGCTGAAGATGCTCGACCGGCTCCCAGGAAGGTACGGAAGGGTCTCCATCATCCCACTCGATGAGCCACTCGTGACGGGGTTCGCCGTCTATCATCACCGTCCGCTCAGCTGTGGCACGACGTGGACGAGCTACCGGACGGTCGTACAAGAATTCAGCAGGGAGAGTAGCGGCTTGGGGCGTGTCACCATCAGACTTGTATGGCCTCAAGAGGGAGACATGAAAGACGTTATGTATACGGGTAGCTTGTGGGAGCTCCAAGCGGTACGCCATGGGACCGACGCGTTCCGTCACCTTAAATGGCCCATAGAAGCGACGGGCGAGCTTGTGAGAGACGGGACGTGCCACCGAATGTTGGCGGTACGGCTGGAGCTTGAGCAAGACTTGGTCACCCACCTGAAACTCCAAATCATGGCGATGCTTGTTCGCCTGAGCGGTCATACGCTTCTGAACCTTTCGAAGGTTTTGCCGCAAGAGATCGAGCACTTGTTCACGATCATGCACGGCCTCCGAAGCGGGTGTGGGTGGGCCGGACGGATACGTAAAACGGCTGATTGGCGGCAGTTCCCGGGCGTAGAGGGCGCGGAACGGCGACATGCGAAGACCCTCATGGAACATCGAGTTGAGAGCCAACTCTGCTCTTGGTAGAAAGTCGACCCATCGCCTAGGGCGACCATGAGTGAACGCCCGGAGATATTGCTCCAATCCTCTATTCCGGACCTCGGTCTGACCGTCGGTTTGAGGGTGATAGGCAGTGCTACGATGAAGTTTCGTACCGCTCAACCGATGGAGTTCCGTCCAAAAGGCACTCGTGAAAATAGCATCACGATCCGAGACTATGGTGGCTGGAATACCATGATGCCGAACAACAATATCAACGAACACTGAGGCCACCTTTGGTGCGTCATATTTCGGTCCAAGTGCCCCGAAATGCGCATACTTAGAAAGTCGGTCCACGATGACCAAGATAGTAGTGTGTCCTCGAGACGGTGGTAACCCTGTGATAAAGTCCATGGACACATCGTCCCAAACTTATTGTGGCACCGGTAGAGGTTGTAAGAATCCTGCAGGTTTCTGCGTGCTATACTTTGTGGATTGGAAAATATGGCATGAAGAGACAAACCGCTTGACGTCACGGCGCATGCCAGCCCAGTAAAACACTTCAGCTACACGCTTGAAAGTCCGGTCTATCCCCGGGTGGCCAGCCGAGGGAGACGCATGGAACTCGGACAGAATTTCGGCTTTCAGAGCCGACTCAGCTGCAACAACCAGGCGGTGATCATAATATAGAATACCCTCATGCACTCTGAAAGGAGCCTATAAAGAATTAGAAGCCGCTTGAGCATGCCAAGCCAGAAGGTCGGGCATGGTAGAGTTTTCCAGGCGTAGGCGGTGCAAAATATCTGGCAATGGGGAAGAGAATGCCATGAATTGCTTCACCTCGGCGTCGTCGTCGATCATGCAACGAGAGAGGGCATAGGCGACGCGGTTACTAGCGCCAGATTTATACTCAATGCGAAATTTGTAACCCATCAACTTCCGCATGAAAAACCGTTGGTCAGGCGTCTGTATAACCTGAGAGAGAAGCTCCTTGAGGCTCTTCTGATCACTACGTATCAAGAATTCGCGACCAAGCTAGTATTGTCACCATTTTTACACTACCGATACAATAGTGAATAGCTCTCGGTGGTATGCTGAAGACCCACGCCGGCGAGGTCCCAGCTTTTTGCTGAAGAATGAAATAGGGCGCTCCTCTTGTAATAATACGGCGCCTACTCCCTCATCCGAAGCGTCGGTCTCAACCACAAATTGTTTAGAGAAATCCGGAAGCTGAAGAATTGGTGGTTGGAGCATGGTATCACACAAACGCTGAAATGCCGTGGTGGCCTCGTCGGTCCAGACAAACCGATCTTTCTGTAACAGGCTCGTGAGTGGAGCTGCAAGCACGGCATAGTTGCGGATAAATTTTCTGTAATAACCTGTAAGCCCGAGGAAGCCACGAAGCTGCTTGACGGACTTTGGTTGAGGCCACTCAGCCATTGCCGCTAGCTTTGCAGGGTTGGCCAACAACTGTCCCGACGAAACAATATGACCGAGATATTCAACTTTCGTAGTCCCAAAAGAACACTTCGAGCTTTTAACATAGAAGTGGTTATCTTGCAAAATCTGAAGAGCGACTGAAATATGCCTGGCGTGTTCCTCTAGGGACGGGCTATAAATCAGGATGTCATCACATAAAACAATGACGAAATCCCGCAAATACTGAGCAAATACTTGATTCATCGCAGCCTGAAAGGTAGATGGCGCATTTGTCAGGCCGAATGGCATGACTAGGAACTCAAAATGGCCATCATGAGTCCGAAAAGCCGTCTTGTAAATATCATCCCTGTGCATACGGATCTAATGATAGCCCGAGCGCAGATCCAGTTTCGTAAAGTAAGTTGCCTGCTCTAACTCATCAAATAGCTTATCAGCGGTAGGGATAGGGAACTTATCAGCGACCGTAGCCGCGCTCAAAGCGCGATAATCAACACAAAACCGAAAACTGCCGTCTTTCTTCTTAACCAAGAGAGCAGGAGAAGAAAACAGGCTAGTACTGGGCCTGATGATACCCTGCTGAAGCATATCAAAGACCTTCCGCTCAATCTCAAACTTCTGAAAGTAGGGGTACCTGTAGGGCCGAACGTTAACGGGCTTCGAATTCGGGAGGAGGTGAATTCGGTGGTCCCATACCCGTTGAGGAGGCAGCGACGTCGGTACCTGAAACACAAGAGAGTGTTGCAATAAGACGTCACGCAGAATAGGAGGCACGTCGTCAGACAGACTCAAAGACGAGTTCGGCTCCGGCGTGGGCGGCTCTGTCTCAACAGCCACGACCTCGAAGAGCTCGGCTACTGCGTCAACTAAATAAAGAGATTGCAGGGTATTTAGAGAAATAAGCTTCGGTGACTTGCAGTCTCCCTGTAATAACACGGCACGGTCCTGCCATTGAAATTCCATAGTCAGCTTAGCATAGTCATGACTCACTTTCCCCAGAGTCTGTGACCACTGAACTCCCAATACAACATGTGGTCCATGCACTGCCAAGACGAAGAGATCAATAGAGAAGTCAAAACCCTGTATTGTAAGGACTGTCTCGGCACACTGATGGGAACACTGTAAATATGTGCCGTTTCCGACATATACTCGGAAAGGTGTAACCGGAGAGAGAGGTAGCTGAAGCTTTTCCGCGACGGCAGGATGTATAAAGTTGTGAGTACTCCCACCATCGATCAACACCTGTACGGGCGAGCCAGAAATAGAGCCGGCGAGTTAAGTGATTTCGGGCTTGTCAAACCCTCCATCGAATGGATGGCTGAGACGTTGCCGGTCAATACGATCTCGTCCTCATGCTCTGCGTCAACTTGTTCGTCAGAGTCAGACTTGTCACCGCCCAACAACAAAAAGCGGGGCTTGCACCGATGCCCGCGGGTGAACCTCTCATCACAATTGAAACATAAACCTTGTTTAGAGCGTTCTTCATGTTCAGCTAAAGTCAAACACTTAATAGGAAGAGACAAGGATTTACCGTTCCGGTTATCAGGACGACCCGTAGGGGCCGTGGAGGTGGTGTTGGGCGCCGGTGTTGATGTAGTGCCAGGCAGGTTCGTGACTCTCGGGGCGCCGGCTGCCCAAGGCCGACGAGGAGCGGCGGCGTACCACTGCTACGACTCTTGGAACGTGGCCGCCAACTCCCGCGCCATAGCAAAGGCTTCAAATAGCGTTGCCGGATTACGCAAGTTAAGCTCTAGGCGAACCGGTTGCTTCAACCCGGCTTTGAATAGAGAAATCAAAGTCGGTTGTGTTAGGCCATGGACATGATTGAGCAAGGCCTCAAACTCAGTTTGATACTCCAACACCGTATTTTTCTGCTTTAGGTTGGCAAGGAGACCAACATAGTCTTCGTAGTGATTGGGATCAAAGCGCTGTTGTACTGAGAGAAGGAATGCTGGCCACGTTTCTTCGCCGTGATTGTCGCGCTGAAAGCGAAACCAATTCGAGGCGGGGTGATCGAAAAGCATCCCGACGAGCCGGAGACGATCATACTCAGAGGTATGAAAGTAATCGAAGTACGCCTGGACCTTGTAAACCCAACCACGCGGGTCCGTGCCATTGAAGTGTGGCGGTTCGACCCGGATTTTCGGTATCGTGTCATGGCCTGGAGGTGCACGGATCTCAACCCCACGTCGCGGAGGGTCGACTGGTGGGGGGAGATTGGCCGGCGGCTCGCGAGGGGGCGGTAGCGCTTGGGCGAGCGTAAGACCCGCAATTGTGCGTGGCGCTAGGGTTGCCAGAGCTAGAGTTTCCAGCGCCCGCGGTCACGTTCGCAGCCGTCATATCGGCCGGAGTAGGGTTTGCGGCCTCGGTGTGAGTCACGCACTGAACCCTTGTTGGTCAAGGGGGGAACCCGCGGCCGGTGTGGTCACGAGGTTGAAGCTGTGCGCGCGAGTAGCGCGAGTAACGAGAGGGGATCAAAGAGAATTAGGGCAAATGTCTAATTTCTCTGATTAATTGATTACAAAGATAATTAGGAGGTATTTATACTTTTGCCCTAGACGGTTCAATAAAATGCATCTCAGGAAAGAACCGCCAAGAAAACCCAAGAGGAGAGACTTTGCTCTAGTTCCAAAATTACATTTAAAAATCCAATAAAATAAAACACCTAACTAAGATAAATATTAATCCTCATAGCGTTTTGGTCTTCGGCGCTGTCGTGCGGGTCTAGCTGGCACGAGCTCGGGCGACCGACTCGTATCATATTGATTTTTGAAGGGTTTTTTTAGTGTGAGGGGAAAAACTATGCAGAAGTGCTAGAACTTTTTAATGCCCCATTTATTTTTCTACCCCTATTGTTATTTGAAGTTCTAATTTCTTGACAAAAAAAAAATTTGAAGTTCTAATTTAGGTTAAAAAAACTCCAAGCTTCAACTGAACGTTTGAGACTTTGAGCGTTGGATTCGTGTGAACAAATTTTTAAATCTCGTGTCTAAGCACATCTAAGCTATAACCAGTTTCTGGGTCTACCCAAAATGGAGCAATTTCAAATAATGGCCATGCTGAAATGGGAGCAAATAATTTGATTCGATTCTCCCCCTGATTCTTAGTAGTATATTCCTCCATTCATGTGAGACTTGTCTTCGTACAAAACACATACACATCCAGAATCTTATCCTAATTTCTAAAGGTAGAGAACAGATAAACGACATACCATTATGAAATACTATATAAATAATTGAAACATGATACGTATTGATAAGTCCCAACTAGAAATTATAGTAAAATAGAAGATTTTGTGTTAAGCCAAATTAGACAATTAATACGAAAAATTAATTCGACCAAAAAATTAGACAATTAATACGAAGTACACGTTATACTTTTGTTATATTTTCACTTTAATTACGAAAAATCAAACATTACATTAGATTAATTTACTCGAGATAATCCTAATTACAATCCTATTATTTAAAGAACACCTCACGATCCAATTTTGTCGAAATCCAATGGGCATTGTATGGGCTTATGTGCTTAGGCCCATACAAAGAAGGTTCTGATAACATGGCGAAATTTGGTGGCCGATACCGGACAGATGATGATGGAGGAGGCGACCGTCAATGCGCATATGCACGAATGGGTCTAACCACATAAACCCATAGGGTTGCATCCTAAAACCAATTGACGATACTTGAAGTAACTAATGTACTTATATGATAGACGGTTTAGATTATGATTTCATATGTGGGATAGGGTTCCCAACAAATATGATCGAAAAATCTTCTGATCCCAGCTATAACAATGTCTATGGAGACAACCTAGTAATACGCCATACATAATCTATCAGTTCGATCTTTCTAACCTATATCCAAATTAAACATTACTCCCATATTTAGTCAAAAATCAATTTTAAAAGTCGTAAAAATTTAGAGTCACTTCTATAACTTTTAGGAGGAAAAAAATCAATACGGAGTATTAGCTTATCCAAAAAAAATACAGTTGTATTGTGTGCTTAACTAACGTCAAAAAAATTGAGATCAAACGTTATCTTATCCAAAACCTAGCTTAAATTAGATGGACTGGATTAAAACCTGCATGATTGGTAAGTGGGTCGCACACATTCTAGTTCAAGTCTCAATCAGGGAGGGGTATAGATCGATCGATCGATATGCAGCAAGTAGCAATCGCATTTGGTTTTGGGAGATTTATCTACAAAAGCTCATACGCCATCAACATAATCGTGGTCTCTGTGTTCTACACATGTAGACAACCATATCCCCACAAACACATCCATATTATAGAGGAAATTGCAGTTCAGGACCTTCCCAGATAGATATTTGCTATCGAGGGTACAAAAGAAAACATGCGGACTAAAATAATTTGCAAGCAAGGACCGACTTACAAATTGTCCGCCAATACTAGTAGTCAGTAAAGAGTACACGTTATTGCTGTTTTAGTGCTTGGTTTGGTTGATTGGATCGGAATTAAGGTGCTCCTTATTGAATGCGAGACTAGGGTCTGTTTGTTATAACTATTTTGGGATGTGCAAAGTCAAAGGGTTTGGTGAGCGATGCCATGAATTCATGATCATCTATTTTCACTAAAGTTGATACGGTATCTATGTTTATATATGTACAATCTATATTTATACCCTGTTTTTTCTATAGGGAAAGGATCGATCAAGCTCAAGATCCAACCATTAAGACATTGATCATTTTAGAGCATCTAAACAGATGAAATTTCGTAAATCAAGAAGGATGTAGTCGTCCAAGGAGCCCCTAAAGTGATTTGCATTTTTTGCAAAGTCCATGAATATATTGATTTTCATGAAAATATAAAGGATTCCTTAACTTTTGAATCGGATGAATTCTGGAAGAATATAGTATTGATTATCGTCCTCTCATACAAAAAAACTCTATTTTTCATTCATGGGGTTTGATCAATAGCTCGATCTATAACATCAAATACTTTAATATTGACCATAATCTAAAAAAAGAAAGAGTATATTCTAGAAAAGAACTTAATCGACTTTAAAAACTTATAACAATATAAAATTCATTATATTATTTTAGGACACGCTATTAAAAGCGCAATTATATTGCTTTAGGATAAGTCAACCGGTTAAATATTTAGGGAGTATATAAAGATTATCAATTCGACTATGATAATTAGTAATATCAACCACACAAAAATTAATGATACTCGTATTATTTATACCCCATACTATTTGGAGTATATACCAATTTGACTCTGATGAATGAGTGTGCAAACGTGTGTTACGGTGTGTACTAGCGTATTTATACATCTCTTGCGGATTGTACGGATAAATACGTACATGTATGTAGGAAAGTCTCTGAGGTTATTGTTTCTATTTAATTCACTACAATAGTATAAGAAAATTCAGTCCATGGGTCTATAAAATAAACACACCCATATGATAATTTGATTCTCTATCAACTTCATCCTTCATCCTTCATCCTTATCGCTTTCACATTTATATTTAACATAGTCAAGGTGTTTGTTGAGTCAACAACCCTTACTGCTTGATTTTTTAAAAATCATCCGACGTGATGATCTAGGTTATCCTTGTAACTAAAAAATAGCCTAATTTTAGTTTGTTCGAGCTAGGAGCTCCGCAATAAAAAAAAAAAAAAACTTGTTAATAAAATAAAGGAGTATGGTGTAAGAAAATCAAACCTGCTAGATGACAAACAGATCGATGATATAGTAAAATGACAAAGAGTATAATAGTTAACTATTGTTGTAGGGATATGTATTAACAGAGAATGATTAAAATTAATTGTGACCGTATTATATGATAACCGGCACATGCATGGCTGATTGGCTGGGCTTAGATCAGGCAGCTCATTTGTTGACTGGTCACATGTATAAGTGCCATTTTACAATTAACAGTACGTCTAATTGTACACGAGTAATAACTTTATCTTAAACTAGACATCTACTCCCCACGGTTATCCGGGACGTTAAGTACTATTTTGGTATTTTTGTATGGTTGTGGTTTATATCTATCATTAAATAATTTTTTATATTCAAACAATATATTGTCTTGGTTAAACAATTGGAATCACATTTTTATCGCATTTTGTATTAAGATTATAATTCTGAATATCAAAAAATTATACCCTTAATCTATACGTTTTTAGTTATTATAATAATATTGATTATAAGAGAACTTGCTTAATAAAGAAATTATGCAAAGAATCTTATAAAAATTTTATGATATAATATTTAACTTTTATTAAGAAAAACTAAGATCTAAATCATTATTATGGAATGAATTGCCACAAAATAAAGTTTATACTGTATATAGATATAATGTATTTAATAACATATCTAGTCTAAACTTATAATAAGAAAATGATTGAACTTAAAATAAAAAAATAAAATCTTTCAATTTGTGGGCCGCTTCATTTAATCAAAACTTTATTTAGTAAGATAATGTTAAATATATATATATGTTTATGTACTTATTGAATATAATACAATTTAATTAAATAAATTTATTGGGATAATCTTTACAACTTTAAAAATGCAACACATCCATAAAACTTAAATGTTGTTAATTAACCCAAATAATGTTGTTGTTTTTTTTTATGAAAACTTAAATGTTGTTTATCACTATAAACAATCAATGTATTAAAACTTAAATGTTGTTAATTAACCCCAAATAATGTTGTTGTTTTTTTTTTTATGAAAACTTAAATGTTGTTTATTACTATAAACAATCAATGTATTTTTATTTCAAACTCAATGTAGCAATGAAATACTACAAACAATCAAATTAATTTTTATTACTATATTATTATGCATTTAAATAAAACATAATTCATATAAAAGATGGAAATTATGTAACTTACAAACAAATTCCCCTATATTGTTCATCCACAACATAGGTGAAATTCACACTCGAATATTAAGCCAACAAATTTAGCAACGCTAAAGCCCGTCCATCGGACGGGCGTCCAGTGCTAGTATATAGTATAACAAAATAATAGTGATAATACAATTTAATTAGAGGAAATTTAATTCAAGGCATTTAATGTCAAAATAATATAAATTTACATGTAGATAGATAGATACATATGTAGGATATATAAGATAGATAATATATAATGACATAATAACATATATATACTATAACATATCAAGGAATGAATTGAAGTGGGCAATTCATGCGAAAAGTCTCAACTTTACTAGTAGGTTAGATTTTGTAATAAAAATAAAATCTAGGATAGGAGTTTAATGGAGAATTATGTACGTATCATAAATTATCGATCGGGTTCGTTTGTACCGTACCATGGTAAAGAGAATTAGTTTCAAGACCATAGAATCACTCACCTTAATGCATCTATCTGGTTTGAAATATTTTTTTGGACGCCCATTCCAACGTTACACACTATCTCATATTTATACCTACTAAAGTTTAACAATACCTAAAACAACTTAATCTCTTTTCTTACTTAAAATCTCAACCCAATTCTCAACCTAATTTCGGGCATACTACTAAAACTACAAAGGAGCCTATAAGCTAAATGGTTCGATGTTGTTTAACTTTTTTCAAAAATTGCCCATACTTGGAGAATCGTAATTGTGGGTCTTTCCGGTTCCAAGGAAGAAAAGAGACAACAACAAACAGGGATAAAGCCAATTGATGGATGGATATATTATATAGAGTGGAAGAAACAATATAGATATGAACATTGAATGTGTAAAAATGGAGGGAATGTGAGACCCACAAACATAAATTAGTCTTTGACATTAGCCAAACGAAGATAGAGACCCATCACACCACTTTCACTTTCGGCAAGACGGCAAATCCGATCAACTTCCTAGTTGGATTAATTTTATTTTTGAGTTTCAAACTTGGTTTAATTTATTTTAAAGGGTTGGATTGATTTGAGAGAAGAAAACATTTTTTTAAAGGAACACATAAATGAATTACATCATTCAATGTCATGCAACAATTTGCTATACACCTACTAAGTAACAAATGCTAGTACAAAATAGTCAACATGGGGATTACAAAGCATGATATTTGAATGAGGGCATGCAACTTTTGGTTTAATTGGTGCAAGATGATATCATACTCCATGCATAATACTACTAGTACTACTCCATTTTTATATGTTTGACTTGATCATTTTGATTCCGTAGAGATTTTGTAAACTTCAGTGCTTTAATTCATTACACTTTCTGTTGTTGCATTTGGGTTTTTAGCTGTTTAAAACCCCAAATTTAAATAATCTAAAATTTCAAAGTACGTCTAAATAATGCTATAGGGAATTACTCAACAAACTTATAGTGTAGTATAGAATTCTGAGTATGTATCTAACCTTTTTTTTCGTTTGAAACAGTAGTATTTGATTTGGTGTCAATAGTATTTGATTGTGTGATATTCAAGTTAGGTAGTTATGGAGGTGGTTGAATAGGACTTGACATGCATCTTCGATCACTTTGATGGAATTGATCGGGCGAACATGAAGCTTGTAGTAGTATATAATCAATAGGGACTATAGGTTAAAACCAATGAAGGTCTGAAGGAAAAGAGCCTCTGCCCACCTGCACCAATAAGGCAATACTATCAATCAATTACTACAAGGTCTGAAAATTTGTTTGCCGAGGTCAATAAATGAGTTCACCAGTAAAAACTTAGCAATAATTTTGGAGCACAGTTTGAGGGGTGTTGGGAACTTGGGGTATTCAATTTCAACTGTGATCAAGAATCAAAATTATTGTTCCTCGTTTGATGGTGTTGTTTTGTCTTGTTTGTGTTTGGTTGGTTCTTTTTGTTTATTTTCTCGTATCAATAGCGGTTTTTTTCTCCTTTGATCGGCCAGAAGAGCAACATTTATCTAGATAGACCCCGTAAACGCGAAATTTGGGGGGTCGGGATAGAATTCCACTAGATATTACTTGGGCTCAACTAACCGTCGTCAATGGGGTTCGAAAGAGTGATCTCGAGATATTATCTCAAAGATACTGGATGTCCTATGACAATAGGAGTAGTGTCTAATATATTGAATTCTTTTCTCGATCGAAAAAAAATATATTGAATTCTTTTCTTGTTTTTTCTTTTCAAAAACAGATTTTACAAAGTGAAGCTGTAGTGGTGGCACACTTTTGACACGTTTAAGCTAATGCTACCATTTTAGAAGAGACAATTTACTTATCCCTTAAGAAAATCATACAAATTATAGAATGGTCATATTCGAACTTTTCGGGGTTCATAGTATATATATATTGGTGGAATGCATTATTGAAGCCAATTCTACCATATATTATATAGTGCCTTTTTTTGGCCATCACCATATATAGTACTTAGGTTGATCAGTTTTGAGTTGGGTTCATAATTTCAAACCAGCTTTTAAGGCTATGTACTAGTTCAGGGTTTGAAACGGTAGAATTTTGGGAAGAATTTTCTGATTCATTATGCCTCTCTAGGGCAGATAAATACAGTTACAAGAGATCTCATCTTGGATAAGATGGAAAGATATATACAAGTAAATGGAAAGATATAAAATATGTTCACAAAGATAATATCGTCAATACTCCCCCTCAAGTTGGAGCATGAGGATCGATCATGCCCAACTTGGAAGACAAAAACAAGAATTGAGTTCGAGCAAGAGCCTTGGTGAAGATATCAGCTGGTTGCTGAGAGGTGGATATGTGAGCCATCCGAACAGTACCATTCAAAACAAGATCACGAACGAAATGACAGTCGATCTCAATGTGTTTGGTCCGTTCATGAAAAACCGGATTGGAAGAAATATGTATAGCAGCTTGGCTGTCACAATTAAGCCGAATAGGTGTGGATTGAAACACACCAAGAGACTGCAGCAAAGATTTCAACCAAACTAACTCGCAACAAGCGGAAGCCATTGCGCGATACTCTGCTTCAGCGGAAGATCTAGAAACTGTGGGTTGCTTCTTGGTCTTCCATGAGATGGGAGAAGAACCAAGCATCACAAAGTAGCCAGAGATGGAACGACGAGTCAACGGGCACGCAGCCCAATCAGAATCACACCAAGCCGAGAGCTGCAAAGCACTAGTCTTGGAGAGACGGAGCCCCTGTCCGGGATGACTTTTGAGAAACCGAAGAACACGCATAGCAGCCTGCCAGTGTTCAACTTTCGGGCATTGCATAAACTGAGAGAGAACATGAACCGAGTAACATAGGTCTGGTCGAGAGATCGTAAGATAAATAAGGCGACCAACAAGACGACGATAGCTCTCAGGATCAGAATAAGCCTCGCCTGATGCCTTTGCTAACCGATGATTAGGATCCATAGGAGAATCATAAGGTTTGGAACCCAAATTGCCCGAGTCCGCCAATATTTCAAGAGCATACTTTCGTTGAGATATAAAGAGGCCATCAGAGTTTCGAGCAATTTCAAGCCCCAAAAAATACTTGAGAGTGCCGAGATCCTTCATGTGAAAGCAACTGCTGAGATATGCCTTGAAAGAGGAGATGGCCGAGCCATTATTACCGGCAATAATAAGGTCGTCGACATACACAAGCACATGCCATTTCGAGACAAAGAAAACAAGGAGTAGTCGGCCCGACTTTGAGAGAAACCGAAAGCCTTTAAACGCTGCGGCAAGCTTTGAGAACCATTGACGAGGAGCTTGCCGTAAACCGTATAAGGATTTCCGAAGCTTACAGACATGCCCGGGAAGAGCACCGCCAAATCCTGGCGGAGGAAGCATATAGACATCTTCATTCAGATCTCCATGAAGAAAGGCATTGTGCACATCCATTTGATGCAATTCCCAATTCTGAATAATAGCAACCGAGAGAAAGACCCGAACTGTAACCATCTTTGCCACCGGGGCAAATGTTTCATTAAAGTCAACTCCTTCTACTTGACGATTGCCCAAGATAACCAAACGAGCTTTGTACCGCTCTATTGTCCCGTCAGAGCGATACTTGATTCTGTAGACCCATTTACACCCAATAGGCTTCTTACCCGGAGGAAGCGCTGTAATATCCCATGTTCTGTTCCGTTCTAAGGCAGCCAATTCAGAAGTCATGGCCTCTTGCCACTGTGAGATCTTGCTAGCTTCACGAAATGAAACGGGTTCGTGACCAGCTGTAACAGATGCAAGAAAACGAGCATGCTTTTCTGAAAAATTAGCCAAAGAAACAAATGAGGCTATAGGATAGAACGAACCTGAGGACGGACTAGTCGTGGGTGATGATGATGCAGAAGGGGGGGGTGTGAGAGTGACAGACTGTATGGCAAACAAAGTCTTGCAGCCGAACTGATTTTTGACGCGGGCGAGTGCTGCGACGAAGAGGCAATTGAGCGACATCAGGAACATCAGCAACGGGCTGAATAGTGGGTGGAAATGCAGCAGAGGGCTGACCATCGGATGCAGTAGTCGGCGAATCAACAGCTGATGGCGAAGCATGCTCAACAGAGACAACATCAGCTGGAGGCATTGAACTCCCCCTGTCGTGTACAAGCACCTCAGAGTCATCATATATTGCAGGGTGTCTTGGCGGCTCAGGAAGGTCTTCAGAAGGAGACAGTGATGGCTGAGAGGAGTAAGGGAAAATGGTCTCGTAAAAAACCACATCTCTAGAAATAAAGATGCGACCTGTTTCCAAGTCGTAAACCCGCCAACCTCGTTTCCCTGGCGGATACCCGAGGAAAATACATTTCAGACTCCGAGACGCAAACTTATCACGAGGTTTTGGCATATTAGATGCGAAGCAAAGACACCCGAAGACCTTAATATGATTATATGAAGGACGATGGCCATGCAAAAACTCATATGGAGTCTTGTAGTCAAGTAAAGCCGAAGGAGTGCGATTAATAAGATAACAAGCTGTGAGCACACATTCACCCCAAAAATCAATAGGTAAATGTGCCTGAAATTGTAGGGCTCTAGCATGTAACACCCCGAGAATTCATAAGGGGATTGAGGTGCTCCCCATGCCAACAAGAGCTCTTCCTTTTCATGGTTCGAGAGGTCAAAAGAACTATGAAGTTAAGCGTGCTAGGACGAGAGTAGTCTCAGGATGGGTGACCTCCTGGGAAGTCTCTCGGGTTGGCATGGGATAGTGCTTCTAGGGCCTCGGGCCTTACATAGCAACATTGAGAATATGACGGTGTTTACGTTTAACCCGTCCGTTCTGCTGAGGCGTATATGTGCATGAAGTCTCGAATAAGATGCCCTGTGAAGAGAAGAAAGGCTGCAAAGATAGAAACTCAGCCCCATTATCGGACCGAATTCGTTGCACAACTTTATGAAACTGAGTACTAGCCATGGCACAAAAATTCTTGAGCAAGGTTGCAACCTCTGATTTTGATTTCATCAAAAACACCCAAGTCGCCCTAGAGAAGTCATCCACAATAGTTAAAAAATAGGAAGCACATTTGTAGATGAGACACTGTATGGTCCCCAAATATCACAATGAATCAACACAAACGAATCAACCGCTTTATTTGAACTCAAAGGAAAGCTACTACGAGATTGTTTAGCTCGAAAACAAACATCACATGGACTGAAATCATGATCCGAAACAGAACAATTATCAAAGACTGAAAGTTTAGACAGCACAGCGGAAGATGGATGCCCCAATCTGGAATGCCACAAGGCAGGAACTGTGGAGAGACGAGCAGCTGATGCAGCAGATCCGAAATGTCGCAACCAGTACACCCCACCCTTTTGCTCACCCAAACCAATCATTGTCCTCGAAGTGCGTTCTTGTATGAGACAAAGCTTGTCAGTGAAAGTTACAACACAACGAGCATCAGCGGCCAACTGACCAATAGAAATCAGATTGCAGTCTAAGGAGGAAATGAACAGAACATGATGCAAAGTCAGAAGATGAGATAAGTGTAATGAGCCTTCAGCAGTGGCATGTACAAAACGATTGTCAAGCAATTTAATTGAAATGGGACTGATGGAGACAAGATTATGTAGCAAGGACTTGTCACTGGTCATATGGAAGGAGGCCCCGGTGTCCAAAATCCATGAAGACTTACCTGACGAGGAAGAAGTCTGCTGAGTCTGCAGAGAATTGAAAACAAACAGCACAGTGTTCCACTAATCCGGTGTGATGGCATTGCCAAGAGCCGAACGATCGTCGGAATTCAAGGATGGAGATTGAGCAGAGTGAGCGGCTGGCTGCACAGCATTAGCGGATCCTGACTTCGGTTGGCCTCAACCTTTAGACAGCTGAGAAGGTGCACCATTGGAAGACGATGCAGCCACACGTTCACCGTTTCGCATCACATCACCATTGCGAAAGGTATAGCCCTCAGGAAAGCCATGAAGCCGATAACACTTAGATACATCATGACCAACCCTGCCACAATGAGTGCACGTAGGACGATCTGATGTTTTAGAGTCGGCGGGAGGACGACGATGCTGAGCTGCGAGAGCCAGGGAATCAGCGGACTTGAGCTCACGTTCCTTGACGATGTTGTATTGGCGCTCTTCTTGAATAGCAAGAGCGTACACACGACCAAAAGACGGAAGCGGATCTTTGGCCATAACATTGGACCAGAAGGTGCTGTAAACTGAATCATCCAGACCAATCAAAAACTGATGTATACGGTCCTCTTCACGCTTCTTAGTGAGATAGGAAGACAAGTCGCAAGTACACTTGCCACATGTGCAAGTCCGAGGCGGATCGTAGTGCGACAACTCATCCTAAAGCTGCTTGAGAATACCGTAATACACGATCACGGATTGCCCTTTCTGTGAACAGGTTGCAATTTCTGCCCGTAGCTGGAGTATGCGAGGGGCGTTACCAACATGAAAACGCTGATGAAGCTCGTCCCAGAGATCCGAAACAGTTTCAGGAACCAAGATAGACGAGCGAAGAGTAGGATCGATGGATTGAAAAATCCAACCAATCATCATAGCATTGACGCTCCACCAATCATCGAGATCATCAGAGGAGTCGTCCGGTTTCACAATGCGACCATCAAGGAAGCCCATCTTGCGTTTAGCCCGGAAGGCATTCTTCATGGCGGTGAGCCATTCTTGAAAGTTGTCGCCTTTCAAAAGGACGTGACGAATTTTGAGGCCAGGATGATCAGAGGGATGAAGATAGAAAGGACTGGTGGGATCGAGGGCTGCCCATTTGGAAGAAACAGCAGGAAGAGCGGTAGGGTTGAGGTCTTCAGACTCCACGTCAGACATAGTTAGCAAGAACTGAGACAGACGGGAAGAATTGGTGACCGGAGGTGGGTTGTAGGGTGGGAGGGCGGAAAAACGCTAGGAAAAAATTCCTGCTCCGATACCATGACACGGTAGAATTTTGGGAAGAATTTTCTAATTCATTATGCCTCTCTAGGGCAGATAAATACAGTTACAAGAGATCTCATCTTGGATAAGATGGAAAGATATATACAAGTAAATGAAAAGATATAAAATATGTTCACAAAGATAATATCATCAATAGGGTTTATATATATATATAATCTCAAATCAAGATTTCAAGTAGAGTATGCACAGGATCAACAACAATAATATTGAAGTGGGCGATCCTTTTCACGGTTGAATTTAAAATTACAAAGCCACACTTTGAGACCAATTCAAAGCAAAGGCGCGCGTCCAAAATTTCAATAAAAACGACTGATAGTATGATTATCTCATAAAATCTCTCTGATAAAAAAATCTCATAAAATCTCTAACACTACATCAAGATATATATATTACGTATTACTATGAACAAATTTTCATAAAAATTAACATATATCTACAGAAAAAAGTTATGTATATAGCTTTTTTAAAAATTTAAATATAAGGTATTTTTTAAGGAAAAATGACTCAAAATAAACTCAAGTGTCAAATTTCAACCAAAAATAATTAACCTCATATTTGAAAATCATCACCAGCAATACGAACTAGAGGGATTGGGGTGGGGAGGGTGTTTTGGGGTTGATTTTGGAGGGATGGGGCGAGCGGAAAAATTAATTAGCTAAGTAGGCGAAATTCAAAAAAACGGTTTTGCTTTTATTTTTTTCGGTCCCCCCACTATCTCCCCGCTTCTTCCCTCTCTTCCTGAAAATCTCGAGCTGTGCCATCGCCATCTTCACCCCCCCCTCTTGCTTCGATTTTGCGCTGCTTTGCTTGCTCTGCAACCGTCGCCAAGCCTACATTGCCCATTCCGTCTTGATTTGGTAAGTATTCTCGTTTCCGTCAGAAAGTTAGGGCTCTAACAGTGTTTCAATGGCGGTTTTTGCATAGTGAGCTTGAAAAATCATGCCTTTCTGTGTATGTGAGGGTTAGGTTTAATGGTGGTTTTGATTTTGTTCGAAATCATGCCTTTTTGTGAAGCCTCCATTAGAACTTCATCTGTCGCCCTTGCTTCTGACATGGAGAAGTTTAGTAAGTATCCATGGGGTAGGAAGGTGTATCTGGCTACTGTTGATGGGCTGAGCAAAGTGTCTCAACACAAATATAGTGGCAAGGGGAGGCCTGGTTTCAACTTGCTGGGGTACCCCATGGCTTTTCAGGTATTGTTTTCTTTTGGGTCTGTTAATACCTGATGACAAGTATATGTTTTTCATCTGATGACAAGATCTCAGCATTAGCATTTGTTATTGTTGTGCTTGCAGATCTGGATAATTGAGACATTCCCCCATCTTCAAGTAGTGTGTAGTGTGGGTTACAAAGTAAAAGGATGCTCAGGTCCTATATGGCATTCTATGGAACCACAGGTTCCTTTGATGCACAACAAACTTGAAGATGCTTTGTTAACTGTTGCGCACGTATGTGAGATCATTTATGAAGTAGTTAGGGTTTGGAATAAGGAAGCTCTGAATGTGATGACAAGTGTCATTTGGTGGTGTTGTTGTTGTTGTTGTTGCAGGTTCCTGTGTTTAGGTATGATGCTGTAAATCTGGGTGGATTTGGATTCCCAGAGGAGAAACCTGATCCTGTCATCGATCCCTTTGTCCAGTGGAGGATGTCTAATGTAGTGATCCCTCCACAAGCCCTACAAGGTGCACTCAACAATGAGAGGGGCGATAAAGTTGAGGGTGCTAAGGCAATAAGGTTGAGGATGAAGCTTGCTGTTTACAAACTTACAACATCCACATCACAGAGCGTGTCTTCTGAAGAAACAATTGATGACAAGCCGATTCAGAAGAAGTACAAGCCAGCCAACAAAGGGAAGTCTGCTTCAAAGAAGAGGCCAGTAGAGGAGCCTGATGCCCAAGACAAAAGTGTAGTGAAAGAGCCCAGCAAGATTGAGATCAAGAAGGGTGAAGTGAAGGGGAAGGCTGAGGCTGCTGCTGCTGATGATGATGACGACTTTGTCAGTTTGGCTGATATGGGCAAGAAGCTCAAGCTGCATGGGAAGAAGTTTGGTGTACCTCCTCCGAAGGCAAGAGTGACATTTGCAGCAAAGGGCACTTCTGAGATAAAGAGTGATGACAAGATTGTTGCTGATGGTGATCCAAGATTGGAGAGCAGGGGTGATGACAAGGTCAAGGATGCTGGAAGTGGTCCAAGTGAGGTGAAGGGGGATGACAGGATGGATGACAAGGTGGATGCTGTAGCCGGTGCTGGGGTAGACAAATCAAGTAAGGAAGGTGATGACAGGATGGATGTTGAAGAAGATGTGGTGATGTTGGAAGGTGAGTTGGCCCCCCAAAAACAAAGGAGAAGAAAGGGTGATGACAAGTCTAGAGGTGGTAGGAAGGTGGAGCTGCCTGAGTGGGCCAATAACCTCACTGATGATATAAGAATTCAAGGCCGTACGATCAAATCCATGAAGTGGAATGTTGGTGATCTGGCAAACCAGGTGTTAAGGTGCTGTGAGAGGCAGAATGCTATTGAACTGAACAACCAGCAAATGTCTCAGAAGCAAGATGAGATTCTTATGAAGTTGGATGCCGTGATCTGTCATCTTGGCATACAAGGACAAGCACCAACACAAACCAACACCCAGAAGATCATGAAACAGAGAGAGGAAGCTGATTTTGAGTTGAAGGACATACTTGCTGACATTCAGGGTCAATGCTCTAGGCCTGAGGAGCATGCTCACCTATTTGGAGGTGCTTGTTGTGGAGCTCAACACAGTGATGATGCCACTGTTGATGACAATGCTGAGGATGAGGTTGATGCAAGTGCTGATGACAAGTCCAAGGCTGATGACAAGCATGATGGTGCAAGAGGAGATGACAGGCATGATGATGTGCAGGCTGATGCAAACATTGATAGTAAGTCCAAGGCTGAGCCTCATGGTGCAAGGGTTGATGACAACACTGAGGTTGAGCAGACTGATGCAAAAATGGATGACAAGTATCCCAACCCTGAATTACAGCCTTCTACAGCTCACTTGGGTGATGATGTTGATCCATCTGCTGCATCTGTGGGTAGAGGAAATTTTGATGAAGAGCCCAGGGATATTCCTGTGGATGTTGGGGTGTGTGGTGATGCAACAGTTGCTCTGGATAGGGACGACTCTGGTGGAAGTGACTCTGGGGAAAGTGACTCAGATGATGTGGTGCAGCCAAATCAAGCTGGTGTAGCTCTTAGGAGGTCAACTAGGCACACCAAGCCCTGCGACTTGATAACATCTCCATACACAGCTGGGAAGGAGAAGAAGAAACTTCCAAGGAGGCCAAAGAACTGCTTCTTCACAAATGCTGAGAGAACACCTTTCTATGATTGGTACAATGATGAAAAGTATGCCCCCTATCTCTGTGTCATCTGGTTTTGTTGTTGTCATCACATTTTATATTCATAGAAGCTGTCATCTGATTCTGCCAACCTTTGTCCACGTAGGACCACATACTGGGTTGGATGTGAAGTACCACATTTGAGGAAAGAGTTCTTCAAGCTAACAATTACCAGAGGTAACTGGTTGGACGATAATGTAAGGCATCTCTGACCTGAATGTTTCTTAGCTTCTTTGTGATGACAAGTACCATGTGATGACATGTTTCATGTGTCCTGTGTGTTGTTTTTGTGCAGCATATTGATGAGATCCTATTCCACTTCAGGAAGAAGCTACACTCTGACCCTGAGCGCTACAAAGAAGTTGCTATCTTTGATAATCTTTGGTCTGGAAGATTTAATGAGTCCCAGTTGGATGATCTGTATTCTGGCAAGCTTCTATTTCAAGACCATTAGACAGATTATCTCGATGGGTTGGCTCCTGGGCATTTTGGGAAGCAATGTTATGATGTCAAGAGGTTTTATGCAGCATTTGGCATCCCTGAAAGGCACTGGTTTGCGCTGGAGATTGACATTACTCTGAATCAAATCAATGTTCATGATTGTCGGTTGGATTTGTACAGTGATTCTGAGATTGAAGAGTTACTAGGGGCTATGGCAACTATGCTGCCAATGTTTTTCCACTCATGTGATAGGATGGCTAAGCTGGTAGACCTTAGTATGCCCTTCAAGATCCATCGAGTCAAAGATGCGCCTCAAGACCCTGCTAGGTAAGTTGCTATAGTATGCTTTTACTTAGTTGATGACATGTTCATATGTGGTTTCATGGTGGAGGACTAACCCTTTGCATAATGCTTCCAAATGTGTAGTGGTAACTGTAGGTTAATGACTGTCAAAACCATTGAGTCTCTGGCGTTTGGTACCTCATTCAAGGTCAATGAAGACAACATCAATGCCTACAGGGAGAAGATTGCAATTGAGTTGTGGAACCGCGAGTGGGTATTTGATGAGGAGTAGGATGTGATGACATGTATGTAGACTCAGTTTAGATGTGATGACATGTAGTTGTGATTTCACTTGATGATGACATGTATTTCATTAGATTTGATAAATGAACTATGTTCTAGGAAGTAGGTTCTGGTGGGAGTTGGATGATCATGGATTTGTGCAAGGAATCTTTAGGAAGCATCAATTGATGACAGGTTTTGCATTGTATATGACATGTATGCTGATGTGATGACAAGGTCAATTTGTTATTTGTTAGAATTGTCAGATGCATTGGATTTCTATATGCATTAGGATTTGTTATGTGAATTCCCACAACAACACACTGATTGGTAAATGCATTGGGTTTTTAATGCATTCATCCCTGGTCATCAGGTGCACTTGAACAAATGATGCATAAGACATGACACAAGATGACAAGAAAATAGTAGGGTGTAATATTCGAGTTAACAAGTTCAAATCACAAATACATAGACATGACACAAGATGGCAACAACCAAACAACAACAAACTGGAAATACAAAAAACAACAAAACAGGTGATGACAAGTTCATTGTGCTAGATTGGCTGGCAGTGTTTCTGGAGGCCAGTCCTCAGCTATTCTCCCTGGGGGATGATGTAAAGCCACAATGACGCAGTCATCAGAAAGTCCAAGCTGCAAACATGGCAACAATAGTTTGGATTAATATACCAATTGTTAAAGGTGATGACAGGGTAAACTTGAGCACATGATAAGTATATCTCCCACCTCTTCACAGGTTAGAGTTCTGTTTGGGTCTCGGACACGTCGATTGTTGAAGTAAAATGCAACCCAGCCCCCCGGCGTGACACTTTCCACACAATAAAAATTATAGATGTTAACCACCTTGACGTTGGGGGTCACTGTGATGAATGTTGGTGACAAGGTGTGCTACATGGAAAGGAAACAGATGACAAGAAACTATGTATGAGCAATTATCTCGGAAGTGATATAAAACAAAACAGGTGGATGTAAGATCTTTGTTCTCACCCCATTGATGATGGTTACTCTCCACCTTTCTCGCGGCGCATACACCCTTCTTCTGGCTGTTACAGGCCTTCGTTGCCCACTCATTGTGCAAGGTGATGACAACGTTGTCTTCTCTTGAACTTCCAAGGAATGGATGACAAGTTATATGAAGATGTTTCATGCGTACAGGGCGCCCCTATTTATAGCTCCTCACCTCTAATCAACGTTAGGTACATTCAATTCATGGTTGGGAATGCATTTAGACTTTTTTAGTATATGCATTGGATAAACTCAACCAACGGTCATCTATTTTTAAAGGGAGCACGCATTTCATGACCTCAGCAGTAAAGAGTACAACAGATGACAAGACAAGGTGTTGTGCAGTTTTTAAAGCATGCACACGCAAAATCATTCACACTTTTCAAAGAATAAATTGGTCATTGGAACGCACACTAAACTAGATGACAGGAGCAATGGATGACAACACTGAACAACATAGTTCATTTCTTGATAGATATTACAATGCGTTGGGAAATAGATGACAGGAGCAATGGATGACAACACTGAACAACTCACAAATCAACAACTAGATCACAACTTACACAACAACAACTGGATGACAAGCACATTAAGCAACAACAAGGACAACTGGATCACAAGTTCAACAACAACAACTGAACATAAACAACTTAAACAGCAACAAGAACAACAACAAGGACAACTAGATGACAAGTTCAACAACAATCGACATTTCATGGTGGAGACCCTGGCGGCGTTATTGGTGGCGTTGGTGGAGCACCTTCTGGACGGGGAATACCAGCTGCTCTTTGTTCTGCCCTTAACCGTCTGTAACCTTGAATCGTCCTACGAACCCATGTTCGATACCCAGGTTCTCCTACTCCTGGCCTGAAGATAGCATGTATAACGGAGTTGTTTCTTAGACCAATCTGCACGACAACAACAGATGCACAGTTTAGCACAATATAGTTCAAAGGTAACAAGCTACGTATACTACTTCTGATGACGAGTTCATGTATGACCTCTCGAGCTGTTAGAGTTCTGTTTCGATCCAGAAGCTCTTGATCGTTGAAGTAGAAGTGCATATTATGAGGGTGAAGGGCTTCATCGTGGCAGTATACATCAACTAGCTGGCATAGTCGGGTCTCTGCAGTGAGCATCACCCTAAAATCCCGGGAATCCTACATATGCACGAAACTGATGACAGGTTTATATACATAACAAGAAGACGTTCAGAATGGGGGTTTGTAAGTGTGTTTTTTCTCACCCTGCGGCGGACAACTACCTCAAAGTAAGGTAGTTGTGGAGGTCGTGGTTGCACCCTTCTTAGTCCATTAGGCACAGGACGGTTAGCCATTTCGATGACAAGTATTGTATCACAATGTGATGAGAAAGCGATGACAAGCTTTGGGATCAGAAAGTGATGACAAGTTTCATACTCCTTAGCACTCTATTTATACTGACTTCCTTGGGGGTAATGCATTGATTATGGGATCAAGATTCAGAACCTTTTTAGGTATGATGCCTATTTCCAATAAAGGAGTATGGGTGGTCAATGCATCGTTCAAAGTACCTATTTTTGACCCACACCTAGAGCTATGACAAGTCTTGTCATCTGGTGTACACAGTGATGGTACACTTTCACACAAGTAATACTTTTAAAATGAAAGCGATGGGGGGGGGGGATTCCATCGGCTGAAATTAGCACAGCACAAATGTACTCGAAAGATTTGCTAGCACAAATCATGTCATCACTGAGAATTCAAACTAGTGTAATGTATAATATTGCAAAAAACTGTCATTCATTTAACAATAAGCTGTCATCTGTTTTCACACACAAAAATCATGTCATATGTTTTGCAGGCACTACACCAAAAAACGTGCAATGATGCACATATATGCAAAAATAATATCAGTGTTCATCACTGAGATAGAATACTAATAAAGCAAAAATAATATCAGTGTTCATCACTGAGATAGAATACTAATAATAGCAGAATATTAAAATCTTGTTCTAGTAGCTGATAGATGACAGGTCTTCGCAGGAGCTAGTGGATGACAAGTCTTGGTAGCACCTATGTTTTCTTGGTTTTATACTTGATGCAAAGCTTTCCTGCAGATGGGGGAGCTGAGGGGCATCTCTTCTTGTTGTGTCCATCCTTCCCACACAGGCTGCACCTGTAGGTTGAGGGCTGCCCCCTTTTCCTGACCTCCTTTTTGAACTCTCCTAAAGATGGCAACCTCTTCACCCTTGGCCTCCCAACTTTCCTACTGTTATTTGGTGGTAAGCATGTCATATGTTTAATGGCATCTGGCACATCCCAAGTAGTCCTGTAGGGTAAAGGGTACAGGGTCTCTTTGTATGCATTCAACCAGTAGCTACTTTTGAAGTGGTCTTCTATGAAGTCGCCTACCCTATATTGCATTTTCTGAATTGCACATATGGCATGTGTACATGGATAGTGGTCCCAGTAACTTGGAACCGGTCCTACAACAGCAGGTCTTCTTGGCAAGATCAACAATTCCAGAAAATGTGCCCCTAGTAACTTGGAACTGCGCATCATTAAGGGGTTTGATATCATACCTTGATGACAAGTCCAGTCTTGCATTTAATATGGCGATGACAACTTCACTGGGTTGTCCCTCATAAGCAAGGGCCTTTGTTCTGCGCTCATAGAACCATCTTGTAACCATATCTCTAATGAACTCGAACAGTGAAACCAATTGGTAGGACCTAGCAATCTTTAGAGCTGAGTTCACACACTCGGAGTTGTTTGTTGTCATCATGTTGTACCTATCCCCTTCACAATGTGCCCTGCTCCACTTCCTGAAGTCTGCATCAGTGAGATACTTCCCCATTTCAGGATTTAGTCTGCATATATCATTCAAATAACCATCAAACTCCTGTGTAGTGTAAGCATCTGCAGCTTGGTTGTACAAACTCATCAATCCACTATCATGAAATCTGGTTACAAGATTCTGTTGTAGATGCCTCTTGCAACAGATGTGCTTAGCTGAGGTATACACTGTCGATACTGCCTTCTTTATGCTCTTGTGTCTATCTGATAGTATCATCAACCCTGGAGTGTTTGGCACCACATTCAGTAGTTGCTGGAAAAACCAAGTCCATCCAACATCATTTTCTGTTTCCACTATAGCAAAGGCTAGAGGATACACTTGGTGGTTGGCATCTTGCGCCACAGCTGTAACTAGGGTCCCCCCATACTTACCATGCAGGAAAGTTCCATCCACAGACACGACCTGCAACATTTTTTTGTAGGACAATGGACAGAAGTGATGACGAGTTCACACAGAAGTGATGACTAGTTTAAACACAGAAGCGATGACAAGTAGGCACAGAGACCACAGAGAGAGCAGAAGCGATGACAAAAATACACGGAGACCAGAAGCGATGACAAGTATGCACAGAGAACAAAGAGAGAGCAGAAGCGATGACAAGAATACACAGAGACCAGAAGCGATGACAAGTAAGAGAACACATAGAGAGCACAAGCGATGACAATTATACACAAAGGCCAGAAGCGATGACAAGTATGCACAGAGAACACATAGAGAGCACAAGCTATGACAATTATACACAGAGGCCAGAAGCGATGACAAGTATTCACACAGAACACAGAGAGAGAAGAAGCGATGACAAGTATACACAGAGACCAGAAGCGATGACAAGTATGCACAGAGAACAGAGAGAGCACAGAGAGCAGAAAGTGATGACAAGTATATACAGAGAGCAGATTGAGCACAGAGATCAGAAGCATCTGATAGAAGCCTCTGATGAGACATATCCACACAGCTACTAGAAGTGATGACAACATTAATACATACCTTTCTCATAAAAGCGAAGCCTTTGATTGACACTCCAAATGCGATGAAGATAGATTTGAAGCGGTCTGTCTCCTCATCTATAACCAGCTTTGTGTATGTTCCTGGATTCACTTGTGTTAGGACGTGGCAATAGGCAGGTAGCAATGCATAGTTCTCTTCTGGGGAGCCTCTGATTAGTTCTTGAGCTTTCTCCCTTGCTTTCCTTGCTTTCCAGTAGCTTATTCTCTCATGCAACTCCTTTTGGACATCATTCTGAATCTGGTGCACATCAGGGCCATCCTTCACACCTTCGAACCTGCAATTGTCCATTACATTTTATTAGATGACAGGGGCTGTATTATTGTAATTATCAGAGAACTGATGACAGGACAAAGCACCTTGTCTTAATCTGTTCAGCGACAGTTAGGTAGGATGGTTTGTGGTGCTTTTGGAACCTGGTTTCAAAGGGACAGGTGTGCTTGTAGGTGTATTTCCTTATTTGGAAGTAGTCAGCGTCTTTCACCTTTGTGGCTAGCATTAACCAATTGCATTCCTTGACCACACACACACAACCTTGTAGATCTGTGTTGTGGACTTGTACACTTTGTACCCAAACCTGTCTCTTAAGGCTTGCTTGGAAACAGCAGATTTCAGCTCATCTTTTGATGGATATAGCTGCCCCACTTTCAAGAAGTCATTGTTGGCTGTCATGTCATCACCATAATCTAGTATTTCTGGCATCTCGTCATCACCATAAACATGCATCTCAACAAACTCAGGCTCCTCTCCAACTACCATCAACCTGTCATCAGATACAGCTACACCAACATTCTCCACCCTGTCATCCATTGCAGGGTTGTCATCAATATTTTCCACCCTAACATTCCTCTCACCATGCACCTTGTCATCTGTTGCACCCCCCCCCCCCCTAGTCTTCAAGGTCACATACAAGGGCATCTTCCACTATACCTCAGGGGAGTCATTTATCTCCAGGAATGACACCAAGTCATCCTCATTCTCAACTGTGTAAGGCTTGCCAACTACTTGGAAGGGATTCAAGTAAGTCAACAACAATCCATTGCCACCAGGTTCAATATTACATCTCTTCATGATTTTTGAAGTCAACTCTTCTAATGTCATGCCATCTTTGACGACCACTGCTTTGTAGTTCACATCACCAACATATTTGCCTTCACAGTCCCACTCCCCACCAAAGCAAACACTTAGGAGCTTCATTGTTATTGTCCTGCCAGATTGGCAAAAAGTAAAACAAATGTTGTCATCACACCAACAAAGAATATGAACTACAAAGCAAAAGTTGTCATCACATCAGCATGTACTATATACATAAAACAAGAAAAAAAGCATTTAATATGCTATTGTCCTCAATTCATTTAATGATGCCAGGTCATCAAAAGGTATGAAAATGACGTCGTAACTAATGGAAAACAGCTAAAACACGTCATCACATTCAAACATGTCATCGGATCATAACACCAACGACTAAAAACACGTCATCACATCCAGGGTTTTGTCCGCAATATAGGTCATGTCATCATGTGTCATCACATAACACGTTCAGTCCCCATATCTTGTCATCACATTCATCCATTGCTCTCATTCACCCTTTCCTCGTCATCACATATCCACTTATCACAATAATCCATTCAAGTGATAAGCAGAACACAATGTGTCATCCAATAACCTCGAGTTTTCACAAGGTCTCGAGTGTTTTTACCATGACAGAGCGCTGGATTTCGGACTCAAGACGCGGACTCACGACATGCAACTCTGTACGCCGCAAGAAGCTGTCATCGTCTTTCCAAGCTTCAATCGATCGTTCCTCACGGCGTCATCACTCCATCGTTTCAATCGCCTGCCCGAATCGCGTGTTTTGTGCGCCGAATCTCGCGATTTTCGCTGGCCGCAATGGATGACGATGGGGTTGCGGGAAGCTAGCTAGGGTTTGGGGGAGGGAGCTCATTAAATGTGACGGTGGCATGGCCGTTATTTTCCGCCTCTCTATGGGGCATTTTCGGAAAATCGCCTATAGGAGCTCATTAAATCTCCGCGCCACCTATTTGCTTCAATTTTGGCTGCCCGCCACCCACACACCCATTTTCGTCTACGAACTATCACGAAGTTAACCACAAACGATTCAGAAACTTTTTACGACATGTTTTCTAGTGGAATCGTTCATATGGCAATCAAAAATATTTAACCAAGTGTAAAATATCAAGTTGTTATGTATGATTTTCGATCCTTGCGTCATCAATTCCACCGAAAAACTCGCTGGAAAATGCTTTTGACTCATTTTTGGTTAATTTAGAGATACTTTATCTAGTTAGTGATGAGTTTCAAACTTGGGATTATTTTTTGTTGAAAGTTAATACTTGAGATTATTTTAAGTCATTTTTACCTTTTTAAATGTATAGCCTTTTTAACATAAAGACTTGAGAAATTACTTTTGATGTCTCTCAAGTTTGGTCTTTTTCTTTTGGTGCTCTAAGAAAAAAACTTACTCTTCTTGGTATCCTAAAGTTATGTTTTTTTCCTGTTAATGCCCCTCTTATATTCAAAGTTGAGTAAATTCAAGCTTATGATTGTGTTATGCATCCATGAATTAGTAGAACAAGACTCATAAAACACCTAAATACATAACAATATAATCCCAATTTGAATTTCTATACAACCCCCACTTGAGGGTAGTTATTTAAAAATTTAAATTAAAGTGGTTTGATTATGCATTTGAGTGGTTTAAGAGTCAATTCCCATGGATTTAAGTGTGAATAATACAATAATAAGCTTGAATTTACTCAATTCAAACATAAGAAGGGTATAAATGGAAAAATGCAAAAAACTTAGAGGTGGCACGAGGAATAAGTTTTACTTAGGACACCAAAAGTAATTTACGAATTCAAAGCCTCACACGAAAAACTATCCAAAAAGCTCTGATAAATCCATCCTTACAAATTACAATTAGCTTTGCATATGGGTTCAATCCAGTAATTCAATTGTGTGGATGAGGGATTTTCCTGACATCGTTAATTTGAGAGTTTAAATTCGACCAAAAAAAATTTGAGAGTTTAAAATTAAGATTATCCTTGATAAATCTCTTCTTTATTTATTTGGTTGAAATCTTATTTTTTTATTTGATGTTACTGGAATCGGGTCAATTAAGTTATCAAGTAACCCAAATTTCAAGCTACTTATATTCTCTAGACAAGATTTCGCTGGCCACACAACTCAAATCCAATTTTGCCAACTCTAAGGATCTATCTACACTCACATTTGGTTACACCACAAAAAGAAACAGAAAAATCAAGATAAGACTCAATCAACTAAGCTCTGGAAAAACCTTTTGTTACTCCATTAACAGTCTCATCTACATGTGAATTTATGTACAGATTCTTGGTTGGTGGGTATAAGCTCAAGCTGAAAAAACCAAACCCCTAAAAACAAAAAAAACAAAAACCACAAGTACAAGAAAGGAAAACCTCCTTTCAACCTCCGGCAAGCTTTTTAGTTTTTGCTTGCCAGGGTGATTTTTTTATCCCCTTCACCATTTTACCATTTACAATTACCAAACACAAACTCAGTTAAAAACCAAAAAAAAAACCACTTGCAATTCTCTATTAAACATCCATCAAACACTTTCCTACCATCCCATTCTGAACTGCCTTGATGGCAGCAACGCGAGCCGCTGTAGCCGCTCGGTTTGCAGCCTTCACTGATCTGTTCACTTGATCATCCACTCGTCTCAGACGAATGGCTTCTGCTGCACTCTTCCTAGCAGCCTACAAGACGCATCATACATATAATAAGCAAACCCCTAAGAAGAAAATACACGAGAGCATAAGCAAGCGAAGAAGCGTTTTTTCTTTACCTGAACTGCTCGTAGGACGGAATCTGCGTGAGGTGGCAACGGCGTTTTGAGGGCCCCGTTATCCCATTCCCCGGACTTGGTCTCCCCGCCCCTGAATGTGTACATCCCATACCCTTGCTTACGTCCTTCATGCCATGAGCCCTCGTAGCAGTGGCCGTTTGCGAAATGGTAGACGCCGTACCCATGAATCTTGTCACTGAAGTACTGTCCAGCGTATTTGTCTCCATTTCTGGCATATTGCAATCAATTCATGTCAATAAATAATCAAATCAAAGCCAATTAGAGTCCAGATTAGAGCTGTTGAACACAGATTATGTAATCTGTAATGTTGCATCTACACAATCAAACAGTAAGCCTAGCTATAAAGGAATAATCTTCCATTGCAATTAATATATATCCAAGAACCAATCATTCTGAGCAAAGCATGGTCCATAAACTACACATCAATTAAGACAAAGAAGCCACTTCATAATCAATCAATTGCCACCAGAAACCAGATTAATTAAGGCAAGACACTGTTCCATTGAACCACACGGAACCAGCAAAGGGCCCACATATAAGTTTGAATTCATCTCATCTCATTTCAGTTCAACAACAACAACAACAACAGCAACAGAATCAGCCAGTAAAGCACAACCTCCTTTACCAAATCACCACCAGAATTCCAGAGTCAGTAGGTAAAAAATTTACCTGAAACGATAGCAGCCAAGGCCGTGTTTGAGGCCACACTTGAACTCCCCAACAAAGCAACTACCATCAAAGCAAGTCTGCACGCCAACCCCGTGATACTGGCCGTTACACCAGACTCCGGCGAAGGTGTCCCCCGTGAAAAACCGGTACAGGCCGAATCCGTGGCGGAGACCATGCCGATACTGGCCCCGGTAGCGGCTCCCACGGGCCCAGCTCTCGATCCCGTAGCCGTCGTACTTGCCGTCCACCCAATCGCCTTCGTACCTCCCGCTCGCCAAGTAGGTGTACACTCCGCTGCCGTTGCACTTCCCCTTGTGAAACTCGCCTTCGTAGAAATCGCCATTGCTGTAGAATTCCACGCCTTCTCTGGCCGCCGGTCCGGGGGAGGAAGATCGGAGGCCTAAGGCCGCCGCCGCCGATGACTTGTCTCGGCTCTCGCATCCGATGTACCACTCGACCGATGAACCGGACCGGTTCTTGGCGAACCGGAGCTTCTTGAGAGCGAAGATCGATCTGTCGAGGAGCTGCTTGTTCCGCCCGGCGAAGAAGAGCGCGACGGCGACGAGCGTTAGGGTTAGGAGGAGGTTCTCGGAGGTGGACATCCTCGCCTCCGATTTGAGGTACAAGAAAGAGAGGAGGAGCGTGGAGGCGGCCACGGCGAGGAGCTGGATCCACCGGAGGGAGGGCGGCGACGGATTTACAGAGGCGGCGGAGCTGTGGCGGCGTCCGTGTGGCTTCGGATCCTCCTCGTCGCCGTCGACGGCGGCGGAGGCGGAGGCATCCATCTCCGAGATGGACGAGAGGCTGTGTATGGATGATCGGATGGTCGGCGATGACCGGAGGAGTGAAGACGGAGTCCTCGTGAGCTTCGGTTGACCGTCCATTCCCGTCCCACCAAAACGGCGGAATATCTCTCTCGCCGGAGAAATCTGAATCAAATCTCGAATAGAGAAAGAGCTCTGGCTCGTCCGATTTGGATCTGTAGCTTCCCGATCCTCTTGGGAGAAGATGGACTCCGGCGCCGGTGAGATGACCAGAGAGTGAGGATTGTGGAAATTGGAGAGAGAGAGAGAGAGAGAGAGAGAGAGAGAGAGAGAGAGAGAGAGAGAGAGAGAGAGAGAGAGAGAGAGAGAGAGAGAGAGAGAGAGAGAGAGAGGGAGAGGGAGAGGGAGAGGGAGAGGGAGAGAGAGAGGGAGAGGGAGAGAGAGAGAGAGAGAGAATTGAAGCTTTGAAAACCGAAAGCTTTGGGGGTTTGGGGGTTTCTTTATGTAAGTTGGGTGGGGAAGAAGGAAGTGGGGAGGAGAGAGAGTGCGAGATTCAATGTGGGGCGTTGGATGGGGATCGGACGGCGGAGAGGAGAATTGGGATGTGAGCCGTTGGATGGTGTGAAGATGAAGGAGCGGAATCGGAGGGGAGATGGGTCGTCGAGGGGCTTCCGCACCCTCTCTCTCTTACCTTTATGCTTTTAGCGTAGCAGGCAGGCACGTGCCCTCTGATTTCTTACCTTTTATTTTTAGTTAAAAATTACTACTACTCACTTTTCTTCTTTCTTTTTTCCTATTTTATTGCTTTTTGTTAAGCCTTTTTTAAATTTGGAATTCCCACGAAAAATAATTTTTATACACTATAGATTTAAGTTTCAAATGGTTTTGAACAATAGCATAATGTGTATGGATTAGAGTGATTTCGATCTACAACGAAAGGTGCAAAGGCCGGCTTGATTCATACTAGTAGAATAAAGATACTCCGTTCCACTTTCTATAGTTCGATTTTTAGTCCATTTAGTTAGATCGGGAAGAAATAATTTAAAATATAAAACAATGTTAATGTATTTAAAAAAAAATTAATATGGAATCAATTCTATCCACTTAAATTAAGAAAATTCTAAAATGAGTTTAGAAATTAGACCAAAAAAATACGTTTAAGGCCTAACTTCCCTAAAGAGGATAGAATTGATTTAACTAAAGCACGTTATCAAATCGTACATAAAAATACGTTTCGGCTTTCAATGTTTGGTGTTTTTGAGCTTGTAAGTTTTCTAGCTAAGATCATGAACTAGATAAAGGTACAACGTTATTTATTCTAACCAATCACCATAAGTAACTAAATGTTTCAAGTGAACACAAATGTTTACATAGGCTTCGAAATAGAATTACCCACATTAGTTCTGATCGAAAAAAAAAAAAAAAATTACCCACATTAGTGTCTCAAACTCATCAAAATCGATCGACTAACGTACATCAATCAATGCCTATTGTGTGTATTGGTTAAACTTCACACGACCTCTATAGTCTATGGAGGTGTAGCTTCAAGTTATATATAGCTAGTTAGGGAATGAGGTGTCGAATAGAACTTTAATGTTGTGCGTATGTTTGTGATTGGCAGCATTTGTACTTTCCCTCGTAGTCTTTAAAATAGTATCAGTCCCGTGCCTTGAAAGCACGATTTGATTTAACTAAAAATTTACTTAAATTTTATGTAAAGTTATTCAAAAGAATAGTTTGATATAAAATCTTCTATTGTTTTATATAAATTGTTTCTTATGGGATTTATTATAATAATACATTATTTATTTTAGAATACAATCTTTTAATTGAAAAAATATTTATAATATTATAATTTTTACATATAAGGATTAAATACTTGTTTTTATCAATAAGTTACTTTAATTTATAATTAGTTTTTTTATTTGTATAGTTATTTTTAAAAATAATCAAAATCAAAATCATATGTTTATATAATTTATTTAACCAATAAAAATAATTCAATTAAATGTCAACAAATCAAATTGATTAAATTAGTAGATAAGAAGAATTTTAGAAAAATTAATTTTTTGAAGCCTTCATCACTAAGAAGATTTTCATGTATTTCATTATAATTAATTTTTCGTGTATTTCTTGATTAAGTTTCTCAAGTATTTTTTTTGACGATTGATTTTAAATTTTTTAGTAGATAACAAAAATTATGTATAAAATTTAAAGTTTATTTTTTAAGAAAAAAATTAAACTGGAAATTAGTAGATAAAAAGAAATCTAATGTGGGGTCTACAGTGAAGTTTCAACCAATAAAATAAATTAAATTGTTTTAATAAAGATGGGTGATGCGGTCCAATAATAAATTGACACGTGTCGTGCTAAATATTATTTTTAACCTCCGCTTTAGTATATAGTTACGATGATGATTAATGTATTAAATTAGGATACCTCTAAACACTAGTAATTTTTTTTAGAGACGGATTGTAGTATCAAATCGCAATCAATTATAAAGGAAAAAACAAAAACAAAAACATGAGATGACTACGTGCATCTAGGACACTATTAAGTCATGATACAATTAAAATAGCTAATGAGGATATTTATAAAGGATAAAAGATAAAAGATCAAGATCTTAAGAGCATCTCCAATGGGGTGGCTTTCATAGAGTCTCTCATCTTAAAAAAACTCAAAAAAAAAAGGAAATGAAAATAAAACCCTAAAAAGAGTGAAGGAAGAGGGAGAGCCCTTGAGACCCCGAGAGCCTTGTTCAAGTGGACACATGGCAAACTTCCATTGGTTATTGGTTACATTAATTTTATTCTTGTGTTTCCTAAATTATAAATTAGGGTCTGTTTGGATAGCCAATTATAATGCATTATAATGTATTATGGATTGTTTAATGTATTAAATAATTAAAATGTGTTTGGATGAAAATGATTTGTTGAATTATTCTTTCACCTATCTTCTTCCTTAACCACTGTAACTTCACAACAACCACCCTCACCACTACATCTTGACAGGGGAAGGAAGGTGAAGGGGTATATCGCATATAATGTAAACACATTTTAGCCATAATATATTACTTCAATAAATTCATTTAATGCAAATTAAACTTTAAAGCAAAATAATGCAAAATAAAACATAATGCAATTTAATGCATGTCTATCCAAACAAACCCTTAGTTTTCGGTATTAATTAAATTGTTTTTTTCATTTTTTTAAAAAATACTTACAATAAAACTACTTATCTATAGACACCCATTTTACATGTGTAAGTGAAAATTTTAAATTATTTAATTTGTACTTGTATAATTAAGATTTAGCACAAACATAGAACTATCGCGTGTAATTGTACGCTTAAGCATGATGTGCACTTGAACAATACATTTCTATTTTCTATTTTTGTTATTAATTATGTTTTATTAAAAAATTTAATTATACAAATTTAATTATATATTATATTAGTTTTATTTACAATACAATAATTATTATAATATTATTTAGAAGTATAAAATTAATATAGGTTAAATACTAATGTATAAATAATATGAGAGACCCAAATGGGTCTCTATTAATGGGTCTCCCATTGAAGATGCTCTACTAATCTATCTTGCGTGGTCTCAAAGGACCCATGTATAAACGACCCACGTTTTTTTTATGCATGGAGACCGGTTCAAACTTTTAATCATCGTCTTACCCTCAAGCTCCCTACCCAACAATTCTACCGCATAGAGACCGAATCCGATTACAATCATCTTCACCTTCAGCAACCCATCATTAATAGTGGTACGTAGTGACAATTCCACAACTCTAGTACTAAGGTCGGCTGAAGCTACACACTTACTAACGTCAAAACCTTAATCAATAGATTCGATGCGACTACATGGTGAGATGTTGGATATCAAATTGAACAATGACAAGTTTTTTAGACAAATTGATACACTTTGATTCAACAAATAGGAGCTTTAGAGAGATTTGGCCGGGTGTATGGTCCTATATTCTTCACACCGAGGCGTAACTCGAGCAATTTGAAGCAAGGCATTATGTTTGCTTTTGAGTATTATGGAAGGCAGAAATGCATCTCATATGAAATTGGTAGTTTAAAATCTCTTGATCACTTAGTGTACATCTAATGCTTTAAGTAGATGTACTGTACTTTGGGTTTGCTTAAGAACAAGTTTCTTTGAGGAATAAGTTCTAGAGATGAGAATGGGCCTGACGAAAAAGATAATCTCAATAGATCATTTACCTTATATCAAACACACATAGTATACAAGTCCAAGTCTTCAATTCAATCCTCCATTCCCCCGAAAAACCTACATGTCATACGATCATACTTCCTCGAACCACCAACTTCGGAACCGGACTCATCTTTAAGTAAATCCGGTTGGATTATAATTTGAAACTACCAAATTGGTATATCTCCATAATTAACCTAATGTCACATTATTTGATCAAATTGGTAATCCTAAAACATATAAAAACACCTTTTAGCATATGTGATTTTTTGATCAAGTTTGAAACACATAATTTACGTTGATAGGCACGTCTGAGTTTTGAGCATGTCTTGTTGGAATTTAATAGGTCGGGTAGGATAAAGATGGCTTTGAAGTTTACAGACTATTTCTATTGATCCTATTCCACTAGTCTTTTCTCGTCGTATGTAGGTGATAAGTAGGTAACGCTTGCAATTGTCGAATCACGATCAATAAATTAGATAATAATGGTGACCAACACCGAATATTGTAGAAACACTAAGTTAAGTAACTATTCATAACACATAGCTTAGTCTATTTTAACATTCAATTTTAGAGTTGTCAAAATTTGATCCGAATTAAATGAGAATTTTTGGATTTAAAACAAAAAAAGCCCAAACTTGATTGCTCGTTCTAATTGGTAAAAATCCAAGATCTCTTTAATTGATATGACATACTCCGTATTATATTTGTAGAGTTCATAGAATCTGTATTAAATTTTATAACAAAAGTAATACTTTATTATTAATTAGTACTCCAATGACCACAAAAGTAGATTATTGAATCGTTAGACTGACACAAACTTACAAAATGCCTTCAATGACCACTCCCAACTTGAACTGTACACCAATTGTGCTGAACACGTACAAAATGACCAAATCCGACTTAAGTGACTGGATTAACAAGTGTGAATCTTACCATAATTCTATTTTATTTTTGATAAGAACATTTGCTTAGGGTATCTCAATATTATAGTTTCTTATAAATGAATTAGATTGTCCAATGCATATTTAGAAAAGCGGTTGTGATTGTCGACTTGCTTAATCATTTCTATGTTAATTTACTTATTTTTAATAACCTATATAAGAATATTGTTTTTTATCTTATTGATAACATTCGGGGTCGAACTATCTCAGTCTTGTTTATGATTAGCACTTCTGTTTAGTGAAGTTTGAGGGTTCACATCTCATTAGTAAATACTCCCTCCGTTTCACAATAAGTGTCGTTTTAGCTCTTAACACAGTTTTTAAGAAAAGCAATCATTCACTTTAAAACTTACAACTTTTACTTAATCTTACCACTCATTACATTTTTTTGGCCAATGCATGAACAACTTTAGTCAACAAATACACATTCCAATAAAAATTATCATCATTCACCCCTATTAAATCACTTTGAAAACCTAAAACGACACATATTATGAAACAAATTTTAAGTACTAAAACGACACTTATTATGAAACGGAGGGAGTAATTGCGAAGCAAACCAGATTGAGCTTTTTAGTAGATGGAAATAGTCCACTAAACCAAACAATTTACATCTCATTGTCCAAAAAATGAAATCATTTGTATGACTGGCCGTAAACGCTTCCGATTTAACAACTATTAATCTTAAATCTGGCCTTATCAACTCCATATATTCGTCTGCATTTTCAAATGTTTTTTTTAATCATTAGGAAACAATTGTCTAGCTATTCCTCTAAAATATTGAATTTAATTAGAACGACACACCAATTATTTGTCTTATCTCAACTTAAAAAACACTTAATTAATAACATAGCCAGTATCATTATTAGTTGATCGGCTCTCGAATGACCAACAAATTTGCAAGAACAACTTGCTAGAAACTAAAGGAATATTTATGAAGAAATATTATAGACATGGAGACTTGAAGAACAAGGAAAACAATGGCGCTAAATATTTTATTAATAAAAACTGAGATATCATATCATACATTATATATATCATGATCATATGAATTGAAATATTCTTCCTCATCCGCAGTTGACCAACACAAAATCAAACTTGGCCATTCATGGTTTTCATTAATTTGCTTCTTCTTTTCAAAGAGTAGCAAAAACTTTAGTTAGTTTAATTCGTCAAACTTTCGCTACCAACTAATCCCCTTTCTTGATCATCTGCTTTTTCTTCTTCTTTCATTTTTGTTTTGACATTTTTTTGGTTCATACAATGATAATAGGAATGGATCTTTTCCTCATCTGCTGCGTAACTATTCCAACCTCTCCATTTATTGTTTGTTATCATTGCCACCACACACCAAGTCAAATCGGAAGAAACCCAAAACTTGCATTCCTTAATTTGTTTGGTTTAATTTTGTTGCAACAACGATAAAGTAAAGATCGATATAGAGGTTTACGTGGTTTACTAACGTTGTATGACAGAAAAACATTAGTATATTACTCTCTCCGTTTCACAATAAGTGTCGTTTTAGCCCTTAAAATTTGTTTCATAATATGTGTCGTTTTAGGTTTTCAAAGTGCTTTATTAGGGGTGAATAATGATAATTTTATTGGAATGTGTATTTGTTGACTAATTTGTTCATTTATTGGCAAAAAAATGTAATGAGTGGTAAGATTAAGAAAAAGTTGAAGTTTTAAAGTGAATGATTGCTTTTCTTAAAAACTGTGTTAAGAGTTAAAACGACACTTATTGTGAAACGGAGGGAGTATTAATTAGTGAGAATATCGTCGGAGGGCGTTAGGGAGATTGGGCTAACAAGACTTGACTAAAAATTACTACTACAATAAGTTCAACCAAAAAGAATTACTACAATAAGAAGAAAGAATAAATTTTCAGTCTACGATGTTCATAGAATCTTGTGTTGATAGAAGTTACAGAATATCGAGGTTCAACGGGTATATGAATCGAAATGATAACATAATTATTGATTAAAGTACGCAAAGGAGTAGGCTAGGCTTGAAATTATAAAACATATAGGAGTAAGTTACTGGGCTGAGTGGTCCAGAGAGTTTGTTCCAGAAGTGGAAGACAAAAACCTGTACACATATTTAAAACTGCCTCCATACTATGTTTGGTTGATAGTTGAGATATCTTCTGACTTCTGACTTTGATTAGCTTTGAAGTGAGAATTGTGCAGAAAACATGACTAGTATGCTTCCCTCAGCAAATTTGGTACTACCAAAACACTAATTTGGGCTATTTTAGGCCCAATAAGAATTATAGGCCTTGGGCCTTACGAGAGAGCTAAGCCCAGACAGTGGTACACAGCATTAGTTGCAATGCATTGAGCAACTGAAAATGGTGGATTCATATCTTTATGACCAGATCATATATATTTCGGTCGCTTGAAGAATTCCACGTACTGCTTCGAGGGTATGAGCAAGGCACATGGATTCGAAACCCGGAAAGCCAGAGGGGCGGAAAAAGCATGCCTTAGCTTCTTCGATCACTATTCGTTGTTCCGGTTGTGAAATGTACTGGTTAGAGGACGACACAACAAAGAATGATGGCGTGGAGCAAACTGATGGCAGGACCAATTTCGACATATCAAGTTAAACCATGTTAGGGCCTGTTTGGTTTGATTCCCTGAGAATGAGGAATGGGTGTCAAGAATGAATGATTCCAGTATGCTGTTTGGTAGGGAAAATTCTGGAATCGATTTCATTCCCAGGAATGGCTCATTCCAAGGCTGCTGGCTAATTTGATTCAACTGAAAATGAGAGGTATCATCCATTCCAAAAATGATAATTGTCATCTTGAATCCTAAAACTCCAAAACCTTAAATTATAATTTCTAAAAGTCATAAACCCTTAAAATAATAATTAAGAACTCTAAATCTTAAGAATTTTAAATCGAAATTATTATGAATGGTTCATTCCGACAGCATACCAAACAACATGTCTTTGGAATGGTCCATTCCGATTCCTGATTCCATTCCGATTCTTGATTCCAATCCGATTCCGATAATGTTACCAAACGGGGCCTTAAAAGACAGGAACACTTATCTCTCAGAATGTGTGGCTGGTATCATGTGATAGTAAGATTATATTAAGCTTGCACATATATGGCGAGGTCTTTGCAGACCAAGTTAGCGGGATTCTTTCAGGCCCAACCCAACTCATTATCCAAGTCTATTGAAATACCGGACCAAAAAAAGCAGTTGGGCTTTGTTTAGTTAAAATAAAGGATTTTATCGCACAAAAAAATACTAAAAACAAAACCAAGCAGTTAGCATTACAAATACCACATGTTGTCACAAATCAATGTATATATATAAAAGTCATACGATTTAGAGCCATCACATTATGTTACATAGGATTTTTTCACGTGCTATTCTCATATTTCGTCACCTAGAATTTGTCACGTGTCATTTTATCGTTGTTCTACATCATATATTTTTTAGTTTTTAATTAATACACATCATATCAATTAATCCATGTCATATCATATTTGTCCACATCATATACATGTGTCAATCACATAAAATCTATTACAAAAATCGCATAATAATGAACTACGTCTTCCTTTTTACAACCATCATACTTCACTATAGTCGTTCTTTATCATATTCAACCATGACCGCTTCCAATTTTTCTATCATCTCCTCCACGATTACGTTAATTCCGATCAACTTTACAACTATAGTCTTCTCAAAAATTGCCCACTGGCCACTACCGGAAAATTTCACCACAACCACTGCCACCGATCGTGTAAGATTTCAGGTTTTATTTTTCAAGACTACCAAACCTAATTTATAAATTTGCAATTAGAAATACAATTCTCATCGCAATGCAACTTACAAGTTGCTTATTTCATAGAATCCATACAAAAGAATGGCTTATCTATCAATTTCTTTATAAATCAGAGTAGTAAGATGTTTATTCACATGTATTTCAGTTAAGTTGTGTATGTATAAACCAACCTAGGCAATACAGAATCAACGCCTTGAAAGAGTATGTGTTGTAGACTCGTAGCTCTATGGTTTTCTCCCGTCGGTAAGATGAAGAAAACGTCAATTTAATTTTTTATCAATAACAATACCGCCGGCCGCCGCTCCATGGTTTTGTTTTAATGATTGAACTAAAATTATTTACCATAAATAATTTTTTGTATGTGAAGCTTTTTTTATCATAATCTCGTATAGAATATGGGGATTACACTAGTTATTAATAAAAATTAAAAGGAAAAATAAGAGTTGGGATTCTTTGAAACTCATTTCAAGACAACTTAAATATAATGTACCTAATTTGCTATTTTCCGATTGTATATGACGCTCTGTTTCCTAGTATATCGTTTGGCCGGCTAAGTACTAATACAACTAAACATAGCATGGTGGCAAATTATATGAGCTCATATCTCATAATAATTAAAAAACAAGAGTTACATTAGGTACCTTAGTATGCAACCAAAATCAGTTGGCTTACCAAATGAAAAAAAAAACAATTGGCCAGCATTCGACCATTTTACAAGTTTTTTGGGGCTAGCATCCGACCAAAAAACGATAGGCTAGCAAGTAGCAATTCCTATTGGTACGAAAGCTGTCATGTCTAGGGCTGGACATTTTTTGCGGGTGACCGACCCACCCGGTTCACCCGACCCAGTTTTACGGGTGATCAACCGTAAAATAGCGGGTGATGGGTGGGTCGGGTGACGGGTGAAACGGTTGACGGGTCGGATATGGGTGAAATGTTTCACCCATTTAACCCGACCCATCACCCACCACCTGTTTCACCCGTTTAATTTTAATAAATTAGGGTTGATTTTATCTAAAGGAAAGTTTGAGACTTTGAGGCTTTTTTTTTAAATGTTTGGGTTCTTTTTTACAAACTTCTAATTTAGTCAATTCTAAGTTTTGTATGCTAAGATGGTGATATCAGCTTTTGAAGAAGAAGGGTGACAAATATGATGATTGAAAAACTTTTTGTTGCAATTGATTGATGTAGTGAACTTATGTTTGCATAAATTTTTAGCTTTACTATCTTACAACTTATGTACTAATATTGGGATATTGACATACTGTTTAAGTAAGCAAAATATTACCTTAATTATTCTTTTTATTAATTCTGAAAATTTGAATTTTTTTATTGTAATTTTTGAATTTGCGGGTGGCGGTCACCCGGTTCACCCGCGGGTGATGGGTGGGTCGGGTGATGGGTGAAAGGTTTCGCGGGTGATGGGTGGGTCGGGTGACCATTATTACTTGCGGGTCGGGTGGTGGAAGTGCTCCACCCACCCATAACCCGACCCATGACCACCCCTACATGTCACTTAACCAACGTCCTAACGAAGTTCTCGTTCAGTTCATCTAAGATTTTCTAAAATGTGGTTCTCCTCTAAAGCATGCAAAGAAAGTGACATAGTACTTTATAATCGGGTTCAAACGTATCTAGCCTCCCGAACTTACACAAATTTGTCACTTAGACACCCTCTACCTTTGATTTCAGCCTATTGAGTACCCAAACTTATATTTTTTGACCTATTGAACACCTGATTGCTGATGTGTGCAACAAAATTTGCCACTATGGCGCCATATGTATACCATGTGTACGCCACCTCATTAATTTTAATTGAAAAAAAAGAAAAAGAAAAAAAAGAAAGAAAAAGAAGGCGGTGACGGTGGAGCTCGAGAGCCTGGTGAGCGGGAAGAGCAACAAGAGGCTGACGAAGCAGCTCTCGATGTCGGAAAAGACAAGGGACGTGGCCTGCGAGAAGCGGAAGAGGCAGATCCAGCGGCAGGAGAGACGGAGGAACAACATTTCCGGCGTGGTGGCCATCGCGCCTTCTCATTCCGCCGACGGAGGTAGGCTGACGGATGCCGATTGGCATGAATTGAAGGGCTCCATTGAGCTAGGGTTTGGTTTCAACGATGAAGTGGGCCAAAGGCTGTCGGAGAAGACGGGTTTGGTTTGGTTTCACTTTTTCTTTCTTTTTTTTTAAATTGTTTTCCTTTTTTTTTAATTTAAAGTAATGAGGTGGCATACACGTGGCGCTATGGTGGCAAATTTTGTTACACATGCCAGCAAACAAGTGTTCAATAGGTCAAAAAATATAAGTTCGGGTACTCAATGGGTCGAAATCAAAGGTGGGATGTCTAAGTGATAAATTTGTGTAAGTTCGGAGGGCTAGATATGTTTTAAGCCTTTTATAATCCCTCCATCCCCAAAAGATTCGTCTCAAATGATGGATTTCTCGTGGATTAAGAAAAATGGCATATAGTGTGTTAAATTTTGGAAAATGTATATAAAAAATGAGATTGGGTAAGGATAATTTTATTATTTTATATAAGTGAAAGTTAAAAATTGATAAACACATTTCCGAATTTTCGGTGAATTATTCGCTATTTTTCAAAAAATAAGGATACAAGAAGTGTCCAAGACTCATCAAAATTGATTGTTTATGCGTCAAAAAAATTAATCGAGTATGCATAAAATTATGTGCAATAATATATATTTGTGCATCAAATCTTATTGTTTTATGTGCATCAAAAGGATGTGATTCTATATCAAAACAACTAAAAAAACGTATCTTATTTGTGAGTGCATCAAAACCGGTTAATATGCATTAAAATTGACAAATTTACATCAACATTGGCAAAATGAGCATAAAAAAATAAAGAAATTTGAAATCGACACACAATTTTCATCAAAATTTTGATTCTATGATAATGATGCACAAAATACATGGTTTTGATGCACAATTGCACAATATTGATGCATAAGTACAAGGTAATGATGCACAAATACAAGGTATATAAGTGTATAACCATGCACAAAGTGCACGTTTTGGTAAAAAAACAAATCTTGATGCACAAACTGATATCCTTGATGAACAAAAAATGATTCATATATATAAAGGTTGAACAAAAAAAGTGATCCCTTCTAGAGGAACAAACAATTGGTATTGATGAATAAATGCACTATAGTGATGTCAAATATATAATAATGATGCACAATTGTACAATAGTACGTAATGCAAAAATACAAAAATGATGCACATCTATAAGATATACAACCATGTATAAAGTGTTAGTTTTGGTGAACAAACGCGCAATCTTAATGCACAAACTTATGTTATTAATGAACAAAAAGTGGTTCCTTGTAGATGAACAAAATCGTTATCGTTGAAGAACCAATGCGCAATACTGATGCACAAATTATTGGTATTTATATATACATGATTTGTTAACAAAAGTGCGTATTATCTCACGTGTGATTTGAAACTAACGATATATGCATAAAAAACTAGATAATAATACTATATTCATACACATAAATAATGTTGAAGTATATAAAAAAAACTTAATCGATGAACGATGTGTATCGGAAACTCAATGACATAAACAACCGGTTTTGATGCACAAAACAAAAGTGCTCATGAACAATTGGTCAATATCTACTATAATACAGTATAAGGCACAATCTAAGTCTTTGTTTAAATTTGTGCCACGTCATCTAGGTTAAATAAAATTACGATCTTATTTTTTTAACTGTATCCTTTTAAAATATCTTTATATCAACTTGATTTCTTGTCCAATTATTGATATCTTACCTAATTTTATTATCAGAAAATACAATTTTTATTTAAATTATTAAAATGTATTTCATTTTTGGTAAAAGTGATTTTTTTCCCTTTTATGAATATTCTAGATAATTAATTAAAATAATAGATTTCATATTTAAATTACAAAAAAATTAAAATACATATATAGGTCAAAAAGTTTGGATTTGGGTCTGTCGGGTTTGGATTGTACTTATCGATTAAAAAATAGGCTCGGGTTAAAATTCAATTCGAATCGGATTTATGTTCATATTACCCATACATGGTACGCGATTTGTACTAACTTAATAAACAAACTGCGCCGCATTCCTCAAAAACGTTTTTTTTCAAAAAAAATGTGAAAACGTACATAAATATGTATACAAAAACAAATTTAAGCGGAATGCATTAAATATGTATAAAAAAAAATTGAGAGAAATGCATTAAATGTGAAAACTAAAAAGTTCGTTTGTATAAGTTTTTTCTCCTTTTAATGAAAGTTAATATGAAACGTTGATTTGCAAATCTTAAAATGATTGTATTTGTACGTATGATAGGGAAAAAGAAAATCAAACTTGCAAAAACGTACGATTCCTTCTTTCATTGAAGGGAAACAACCCATCCATGATGAACTTGGTAACTTAGCTTAATACATAAAGAAATCCCTGTACTTTAACCTTTTTTCTTTTTTCCCAACAGATCTCTCTACTTAAAAATATTCTATTAGGCCCCTCTACTAATATGAATTTGTTCTATTGTACCTCTCATCACTGATCATTTGTTACGTAAAACAATCGAACACTGACTTGACTCTCATAATTAATGACTAATCATTATATTATCCAATTTTATATCACATACGACTTCACTAGCTATATAAACCACGTATGATAACACAATATATCAGATACGGTGGTTAATTTTCTGTATTGAGTCTATCTTATTGCCTTAATTGTGACTAACAAAGTCTGATGTAGCTTAAATTTGGATTACATGACGATTACTCGATCATCAATTATGGGAGCCAAGTCAGCATGTGTTTGTTTTATGTAACGAAAGATCAATGATGGGGGGTTTAATAGAACAAATTTAACTGAGTAGAAGGGTCTAATAAAACTTTTCTAAGTATAGGGGGTCTGTTGAGAAACAACGTTAAAGTACAGGGATGTCGTGCTGTATTAACATATTCACATACAATAGGATTGTTCTACGTACGTGCATGTAATTATTAGTGCTATACGTATTGCTAATACAATGGAGTAGTAATTTGGATGACATATCTCTGGCCGGTGGACAAAAAAAAGAAAACGTTTTAATCGCCAGATTCGCCACTTCCTCGTGGAAACAATGTACACGGACATAGTAAGCACTTACAAGGATGAAGGAACTCAAACTCTCACCATAATATCCATTATTCTAGTACATGATTAAGATGAAAACGCTTGTATATATTTTAAACATGTTAGGAGGATACATTCAAGGTTCAGATGTGATAGCTAGAAACCTAAAACTATATACTCCCTCCGTCCCAAAACGTTTGTCCATAAAGTACAATTGACACGGTAATTAATATAAAGTTGAGAAATTGAATAATTAGGATATAAAAAGTTTAAAAAGTGATAAAGTTGATGAAAAATGTGGATAGATGGGGTAATATATAAGATTGGATGAGGGTAATTTTATAATTTTATAGGAAAAAGTGATAAAAGGTGATGAAAAAGTTGGATAATGAGGGTAATATATGAGATTGAATAAGAGCAATATGGTAAAAAAAGTGTGATATAAATGGAAAGTTGGAAAGATGGACAAACTTTTTGGGACAACCGAAATGGAAAGATGGACAAACATTATGGAACAGATATATATGGAGTATATTATATATGATTCTTACACAGATTAAAATTAAAATTATACATTGTTCTAGTGACGGATGCAAAATAAATTGAAAGAAGGGGCAAAGCTTATTTGATAAACTCAATAAATCGGGGATGACTGTCAAATTAATTAATTAATACTCTTAATCAGGAAAAAATTATCACTTATTTATCCATAAAATTTTATTTTATGTATGACATCTACTTTATTAAAAAAGGTAGATAGGAAAATATTGACATTTATTTATCAAAAATATTTTAAAATTTATATGACTTCTACTTTATTTAAAAAAATACTCCGTATATAGGAAAATTTTGATACTTTATCATTACAATTTTAAATTATATAATCACAATAAGATGAATAACAAAAGTTAATTAGAGAGGAATATATTAAATGTGAATAGAAATAACCATAATAAAATGTTATAATATGTATGTATGAATAACAAAAATTAGAGAGGTATGCTTTAAATATGTATACAAAAACAAAATAATGATTTAGGGAATTGAACCTTAGTGGACTAGATGCAAAATTGACTAATAAACCATTTATACTAATTGATTTTCATGTTTGATAATATGTTTATATTTAAGTTAAAAGTTCTTACTAAATACTACTCCCTCCGTCACATTTTGTTTGTCTTAAACTAAACTACATATTTTTGATATAAAAGGAAAGAGGACAATATTGTAAGAAATTGTTAATATAAAAGGAAAGAGGACAAACATTTTGAAACGACGAAAATGGAAATGGGACAAACAAAATGGGACGGAGGGAGTAATAATAAACCCGACGGAAAGAGATGCACGAGCCCCTTTATGGCCCTCCCTGTGTCGATCTATGTTGACTATGGTTTATGTTTTTTTTTGCTTGTTCTTGGGTCAAGTATTGTAGTTCATGTCATTGCCTTCTAATTAACCTTGTTCTTCATACTAAGGATCTCTTTGATTGTAAGCTACGAAAATGTAAATGCAAAGGAACAAATTTAGTCAAAGTGTCTTGATATATTAACAAAAAAATTCTCTTCAGCACAACAAATGATCTCAATCCATACGTTCTCTACTTCTCTTCCATAAAAAACTCTTCAAAATGGTGAAATCCTGATAGTGTAATGTGTTTTCCGTTGAAGATATTGTCTACTTAGTCTAGTAATACAAGTTAAATATATATTGAGTTCTGTTGAGATGTCTTGAATCTTTTGTTGACCAGAACGCATAAGGGATTCAGCTAGGTGTCCAGTGCATTGTGCCTCTTGAGGGTTTTGAGGGGCGCCCCTCGACGGTGGGCCTATCATATTCTGTTTAGGCTTGTAACTCGTAATCTGTATTAGTTAACACAACGTTAGTGAAACATATGGATCTCTGTGTCGCTTTTTTTCTTTATCGTTATTATTCGATCTCGTTACAACAAGTTGGTTAAGTATTTAATAGGACAATAGAGTGTAATGATTCTATAAAAATATGGTCCAGATCTAGTCAACCGACCGTCAAGAAGTGGACCAAAATTTTCTGGAAATTGTCATGTCACTTGAACAACGTCGAACCACAAACACATGTTAAGAATTTATGAAATGTAGATTCTGGCCGGGAAAGTGACGGCCCTTAGAATGATTTGATATTAGATAAATTGACTCGAATGGTAATAGCTGCTCTCTCCGTCCAATATGTAAAATTAGATAGGGATAGTTATATAATTTTATAGATAAAAATGATAAAATTGATAAGAAAATTGAATAATGGAAGTAATATATGAAATTGAATAAAAATAATATTATAAAAAAAATATTATATGAATGAAAAGTTAAAAATATGCACAATCTTATTGGATCAATTGAAAAGAAAAGATGAACTTTTGTCTTCGAAGAGATTATGAGCGGTGTTAAAAGTCCCAGATTAGATCCATTTATGCAGCCTTATATTGGGTATGTGAGAAACAAAATCTCACCATTATTCATTTCATAGGATCAAGACAGTCGATTTACTTGATTTGCGATCTTTACCATCTGAACCACGAGGTCGGAGTGCTTGTTAAGCAAAAGCATAAACATGCCCGACTTGATACCTGCGACGCTAAGATTTCCTTAGTGCTTGACTTGCCCTGATTCCAATCTCTTTTTATTTAATTTGTTTTTTGATAATTTCTGCTATCCTTGGCATTTATTCCGTAACGCGGTAAGTTTCATTCAAGTACGTGACGTATATTTTCTACCCCGGATTCTATATATAGTCACACATCACAATACCCCATGCCATCTTCTACAAACACTCTCATACTTGAATAAAATTAAAAGTAGAAACCATAGAATCATATTGCATGAAAATGATAGGGACAATGTGTGTAGCATTATTCGCCTCTGTGTGTTTCCTCCTCTTGAAATTGCTCATCACTTGTTACCTAAAACCTTTTCAAACTTACCACAAGCTCAAGAGCCATGGCTTTTCCGGCCCAATCCCACACTTCCCTCTTGGCAACCGAAGCGAGATGATGAACACCGCGACCCAAGAAGAAGCAGACGACTACGACAACACTTCTTCGTGCGCCGGGATCAGCCATGGAATTCACCCCACTTGCATGCCTTACTTCTCCCGCTGGCAGAAAGCTTATGGTAAGCATATATTCAAGTGCCATATAAATTCATGCCAATATGTACACTAACATTTAATGCCTGAAATCATTGTAAGATTATATATTGTCGGACCCATGACATGGATATATGTATATACCCAGGGAAGGTGTTCGTATATTGGGTGGGCACTGAGCCGTTTTTGTATGTAGCGGATCCTGAGTTCTTGAAGCAAATGTCGGCGGCCGTTGCTACAAGGAACTGGGGAAAGCCCCTAGTGTTTAAGGGCGATCGGCAAACCTTGTTTGGCCAATATGGCCTTAATATGATCGAAGCCGAAGGTTGGGTCCTCCATAAGCGTATCCTCGGCCCTGCATTTTCTACTTCTTCCATGAAGGTACAATCGCGCTATTGTTGTCAACTTCTCCATCATACGAGAAATAGTATAGCTTTGTTCATGAGTTCACATGCATACACGTTGAATCGCATCTTCGGCCGATGTTTTCATATATATTATGACTTGGACTAAGGTAATTAACTTGTTATATATATATATATATATGCATGCAGCTAATACCGAGTTCAATGGTTGAGCACACCAAGAAGCTCACGGATCAATGGGTGATGCTCATGGCGAGCTCAAGTCACGTGGAGATTGATGTCGAGAACGAGATTTCATCTATGGCCGCGGAAATCATAGCGAAAACCGGTTTTGGCGTCAGCTATGAAGAAGGAAAGCGCATATACAAGAATCTAAGGGCCATGCAATTTGTGCTATTCAAGAACATGTACAACCGTTACATTGGAGTCCCCTTTGGCCAATTTTTGAGCCTTAAAGAAACCGTAGATGCAACGAGGCTAGGGAATGAGATAGATAAGCTCCTTCAATCCATCATAAATGCTCGTAGGAATGTCATTGGTGACAAGCCCCAACAGGACCTTCTTGGGCTAATGCTCCAAGGCGTTAGAGACGACGAACACAAGTTAGTGAAGGGCATGATGGATAGAGAGATCATAGATGAATGCAAAGCATTTTTCTTTGGAGGGTATGAATCAGGGACATTAGCCATATCATGGACTTTGTTGTTCCTATCCGTGAATCAGAAATGGCAAGAAGAGTTGAGAAAAGAGATCAAAGACGTGGTTGGAGATGGGGAGATCGATTTGACAACGCTTGCTCGTCTTAAGAAGGTACATATCACTACTAGAAAATTAGCGATTCCATATTCAGTTGTATGCATATATGTCGCAATATTCCTTCCCGCAAAAGTTAGGAGATAATATTGACTAATATATAAGCTTATGAGTTACTCCTCTCATTATCAATTGATATTATGATGAAATTTCATTAGGCTTCAATATACGCAGACTCCCCACGTACTCTAGCACTATTCTATGTGTTGAGAAATTAATCGATCATATGCCTATTTGCATAGCTCTAATGTTACAACTCATGTGATTGCAGATGGATTTGGTGATGAGTGAAGTGGTGCGCCTCTACCCTTCATCGCCAATTGGAGTACGGCGCGCAAAAGGTGACATCAAAGTAGGGGACACAATCATTCCCGAGGGAACCAACATATCGATAGACATCCTTGGAATGCACCATGATCGTGATTTTTGGGGGGATGACGTTCATGAGTTCAAGCCAGAAAGGTTTCGTGAAGACCCTTTGCATGGGGGATGTCGACACAACATGGGCTACATACCCTTTGGGTTTGGGGGAAGAATGTGTGCAGGAAAGAACTATGCAACCATGTTGTACAAGATTGTGTTGTGCTCGCTTCTTTCTAGGTTTTCCTTCTCGGTTTCGCCTGCTTATTGCCATTCCCCGCTCTATTTCTTCACTCTTAGGCCTTCAAATGGGATTCGTCTCATTGTCAAGTCCTTGCAAGGCTAGTAATGGCGACGTACTAGCTTGAACTGGCCAACTGTGCATGATTGGTAATATTATTGCCGATTGATGATGAAGTTGGTAGATTGAGATACATAGATAGGGTGTTAAAATTTAAAAATAATTCTAGCTTGGCAATTATATTGTCAAGTATATGTTATCCACTTTTCTTAGCTTTCTATAATTGTAATTCTGATGTTGGTTGTTGTATAACAAAGGTCTATTTATTTACTCTGAATAAATGTTCGCCCAGCTCAGTCCTCACTTCATATTGATGAGTACATTTTTTTTTGGTAGAAGTTGATGAGTAAATTAAACAAGGGTAAAATAGTACCTCACATCTTGGAAGAGGAATCTCTTAAGAACACAATTAATTCACCTCAGGCATGTCATTTGATGCAATGCAGTTCACGAGCTTTGCGAGTTACAAATATGGCTATTGCTTTCAGACATGTCATTTGATGGAAGCGTCAAGAAATTATCACAACATTGTTGTTAATGGGCATGTAGCTTTTATTACTAATCAAGAACTTACCAAACATTATTGAGATCACAGAGTTGTCTAATCCTACCTAAAAATAGCGGGTCGGATTACAATAATCAACATTCAACGACGTTAAACATAGCGAACAATCTTTGTATTACGACAAGAGAGAATGTTCACAGTCGACCATCTTGCATTGGTCTGTGCAACAAATCTATATATGACAGGGTTATAATCGGGGGTATACACGCAAAAGCCACTCATTCGGAACAGCCACATTATTGTCACCTTTCACATAGACAGATACAAGTTCAAAAGTCTCTTGATCAACCACATCCAAACATCCAAAAGGCAGTATCTTGCAAACGCACTTAATTTAGGCAAAGTGAACCGCAAAGAGAGAAAAGATATAAGAAAGAGGACAGTGGCAACCCAAATTCCTAAAACGCATTCGGGCTGCCTTAGGGAAGAAACTGAACTTAAAAAAAATGATGAATGGCTTATGAGTTGGCTTGTACCGGTGGAAATTTGGGGCGCTTATGAGTAGGTCACAATTCAAAAACCAGGACCCTCTCTCAACCCCATTAAACATAGACGACCATTTCCCTAACAGCAACCGACCCAAATCACCATTCACCACACCAAACTCGCCCCGGACTTGAAAATCGTGTCAGTTTCAACTACGTATAGATGATGCATGAGCTAGAGGATACGGATTACACAAAGTACGAGGTAGCATATAGCCTAGCGGCAATATCCAAAGGCCCGTCGTCCCCACCAACAGCATGTAGAGCTACAGGAATAGTAGAGAGAAGACGAGCTGTAAGAGGGAGAACAACAGGGTCTACCTCACCATCAAGCCTCCCGGATTTTGTGATGGAATCTTCCTTTTGTGTTATTGTACATAATTCAGCGTCTGAGTTGAGTTGAAGAGGATTCACAATTAGAGCAACGTCTTCCAATGCCTTGCATTTACCTGGGCTTCCCCTGCGCTGGACGCGCTTGCCACCTACCCATAAGCTCAGTACCAATGTGGATGTGGCTTCAAACCATTCTGATGTCAACCCATCAACATCATCGTAGAATATCCTCCTTTCGATCTGAGAAGTATGATGTCAGAAAGATCAAAAGGGGAAAACAGAAATATCATATACCCCAAAAAATACTGGATGCTTACAGTAAGCGCAGGGATATAAATGGACATGAATTTTGGACCTAAAGCCAAGACCCTGGCTTCTGACAGTAAAACCTGCAGATCAATATAAAAATTTCAGAATTCCAGGGAAGCTGAGAATGGAAACGCAAAAATGATGAAACAGATCACAAAACCAAATAACCCTGAAACAAAAAGAAAATACCTTTTTGTTCTTTATTAAGACCCACATGTACAGCTTATCAATAGCATCCTTGACGTTTCTACAAGCCAATTTTCTTTTATTGCAATGTTCAGCTACATCCAGCAGTGTCTCTGTGCAAGGGATTCTGTTCTTCAATGCTGCAGCCGATAATGCTTTTTTACCCTCATTAGATTCGGCTGCCAGCCTATCAAAGTTAATTCCGGTGAAGGATCTGTTCACCTCCTCCCAATCAACTTTACCAAGAATTTTCTGGTGCTTCATGTATGTATGTTCAGCTTCAATCACTGCAGATAGTGTCCGGTGTACTACTATGTCGGGATACCGACGGAGTGGAGAAGTAAAGTGAGTGTAGAAAGGTACTGCCAAAGCATAATGGCCCCAATCATTTTGATCAACTTTGATATCGCCAGTGCAAAAATATTTGGCTAGCTGCATCGGCTTTGTAGCATTTGATAGAAGTATATCATAAAACACTGAATCATCCTTAAGTCTATCCTTTATCTTCTCCAATGAACAACGGAAACTTCTAGATGAAGAAGCATCTAGGTCTAGACCGTGCTTGACACAAAATGATTCCAATTCTTTCAGCTTCCGCATATTTGGTTCTGGGTGCCTGCGCAGCAATGCACTCTCTGGATAAGCATGAGATATTATCTCAGCTGCAGTTCTATTTGCCAAAAGCATAAACTCCTCAACAAGAAAATTTGAATCTTTCCTTTCTGAGAGCTTACTATCATAAGGAACTCCAAACTCATCAAGAACAAAAGACACCTTTGAATTTTCAAGGACTAGTGCTCCATCTATAAACCTCTTACCCTTCAATATCTTAGAGATTTCATGAAGCCTTCTCACAGAGCTGAAAACATCTTTCCACTCAAAGTTCCCATGCAGCTTAGGAAGTCCACCTTGCTCACGGCCCTCAAGGATGTCTTCAGCATGGTTATATGAAAGTTTGCAACAGGAATGGATTACAGTGCGGCCAATCCAACGGCCTATGATATTTCCAGATATATCAATGTCCCAGAAGATAGAAAATGCAAGCCTGTCCTCTCCTGGGATAAGGGACCCTAATTTCTCAGAGAGTATGGGAGGCAGCATTGGCAATTTGCTTTGTATCATATAGACACTAGTTGACCGCACTTGGGCTTCCATGTCCAGAGCTGTGTCAGGCTGAACAAAATACGAAACATCAGCAATATGAACTCCAACTCTGTAGACATCACTAGATAGCCTTTCAAATGACAAAGCATCATCCAGATCAGAGGCAGTGGGAGGATCAATGGTAAATACACACAGGTTTCTTATGTCTCTTCTATTTTCTAACTCAACTTCTGGCACCTCCCATGAATCTTGTGGCAGGCAAGCCAGAGACTCGGATGAAAATTCTAAACAGCATATATCATTCTCAAATAGAATGGCATCAATATGTGGTTCGATTTCTCCAGCACGGCCAAATGTGTGCATGATGCAAGCTTGTGGAAAAGGATACTTCTCACCCCATTCATCAATTGTAGCGGCTACCAGTTCCTTTTCAATGTTGATATCACCATCATTCAGCCTTTTCTTGATAAAAGCAGGCAACCCTTGCACAAGAACCACCATCTTGGGAAACTTTGGATTGGTAGGTACAAAATGGATATACTCAGTATTGACATTAGAAATCGAATTCTTTTTCTTTCGATTACTTTTGCTATAGTTTTCCCTGCTAGAAAGCCATTGTTTAATATTAAGAAAACCCACAATAGTATTTCTCCGCGGTGACGGCTCAATAATGGCTACAACTCTACCAGTTGGCCGTTTTGATGGATAAGCAGAAATGGCTTGACATAGTGCCTCAACTGCATAAGCTGCTTCATCATTCTGACCACTGGATTTGCCTTCATCCCTTAAACCTGATGCCACTACACAGTTGCTAATGTCACTTAAGTGACCGTTTGCTTTTTCAAGCTCTTCCTCATAGTCAGGTCTATATGTTTTCCCAGGAGCAGACGTACAATCATCCAACTTACATTTTTCTTTCATCATATTAACACTTTCAGCAGCCACGGGTAGCAAGTGATCACCAGAAGTAACAGGGTTGTTGGACCCATTTGACCCTTTCATCCTAGTCCAATACGTAGGGGGGTCAACTATGAGTGCAACAGTATCTCCGTCAATCTGCAGAGGGAGTCAACCATTTATAAGACCTCAAAAGGAAGAGAATCACCATGATTAACAAACATACTAGCAGGCATGCATGTCTGTATTGTTAATACTATTAAATCAACAATTATATGAAAATCTGCTAATTTTAGGATGATATGCCTCATGATTCTAAATTTTAAGTATTTAAAACAACATACTACATGAAGTGTGTTTTAAACATATAAAATGCATGTATGCAGAAACAATATCACTATTCATATATATCCGCCACGGACCAATTGACTAAGCTAAATTTTATCACATACATTTTTTATTTCCATAATTTGAAACAAAGATTCTCTTCTGAGAGAAATGATATTCAAAGCAGTGGGGTAGAATTGAACTTACAGCTCTGTTTTGCACCGGCATGCCGCTTATAAGGACATCCGTCGGCACTCCATCAATTGTACAGTAAGCCTTTTCAGGAAGAAGGCAAAGAACTTATAACATATAAAATGCATATCTGGAAAAGAGAAATGAAGAGCAACAGAAAATAACATACCTCAAGTCTATTGTGTGCATTCACACGAAATGTCGCTTCAAAGACCTCACCTTTCTACAAAAGCAGTGCAGTTCGTTAAAATAATGTAGCTGAAGCAGTACAAGGCTATGCACAAATTTAGTCCCAATCCACTGAACTCCCTATTCTGATTCATACTTACCCTCAATGCTTTGTTAACATCCTCTACAGACCAATGTGGTTCAACACAACTCTGCTGATTAGATCCTTCTGTGAGAGGAGGCATAAAATTCACATCCAATGGCGACCCAACTGACCCATTCGATGCAACTCGTGTGGGATACGACCTCGAATAAGTTTTGGCGTCAAGATTCTGCTTCATTCGCTGCTCGCCTAAATGCAATGCAGGCATGGACACATAAGCAACATCAGACTCCTTGTTTACCACCTGCTGCCCAGCTGAGGAGGAACTCGTTGACACAGAGCTACTACTTTGTGAGCATTTGGTGGCTACACCCTGCTGTCCAGTATTAAAAGATGGCCCTGAAAATCAAAAAAAAAATGTACATTGGTGATGTTTATACTTCTCAAAATGAATATGTTCTCTGCATTGCACCATTCATCATTTGGATAATGATAAGATATTGGATAGTAATTGATTTAATTTAGGTCATTCGGTATGATTCAAGCTACTTAGGCTTCAATCCCGTTCACGATTCCTCATTACTCATACTAAACATGCCTTTAAAGCAATTTAATCATCAACTAAAATCCTGTAACATAAACTTCACTGAATATTTCACAGAATGCCGAAAAAACTATCAAAACCCAAAAATTTATACGTTAAGACTGAAAGTGGCAGCAAATTGAAATCGCAAACAATATCAACATTGCAAAGAACGATTGGAACTGTTCCATTAGATCCAGATAAGAAAACTATGGGAATCATACCAGCGGGAGGAGAATTCTGCTTCGTCTTCCTATTAGGACGCCGTTTCCTCTTGTCCTTATCACCACCACCGCCAAAATCATCAATCCCGATAACTGTCGTCGGCTGCTGTTGTTGTTGTTGTTGCTCAACAATAATCACACCCATAGTCTCAGAAATCAAGCTTAAACTCGAAACAAATCCGACTAAACTAACAAGTATTTCAGATCGAAAACTATGTAGTTTGAACCAAAATCCAATACAAAATCGGAACCTGATTTTCAGACTTCTACGAAAAAAGGAATCTGATTTAGAACAGAAACACCTAAACTAAGATTAGAGCCCTAAGCTAGAGAACTCAAAAAGGCGAAGAACCATAAAGTGGAAGGAGATGGCGAAAGCTAAGGATCTTCTGACGAGTTATAACCAAAAAAATTTATATCTGCGGAAGAAGAACCGACGCGATCAGGAGAAAAGGAAATAAGAGGGAAAAAAATAAATAAAGGAAAATTGGGAACCGAAATTGAATTAGGGTTAAGGGGAATTGGGGATTTTACAAGATCAGGAGGAGGGAAGGGGAAGAAATAGGGAAGACGAAAAGGAGTGGATAATTGGTCGGCGAACACATTACGCCGACTATACGAATCTCCTACCCTTTTTCCTTTTTTTCGTATTTTATTTTTTATTTCTATAAATAAATTAGTAGACCACTGACTTGGTAAGTGGCCGGGTTAAGTGAGTCGCGTTGGACCGGGTTTAGGAGAGCGGTTTCTGTAATTATAATATGGCCGGATCATTTTAAAACCATTATCTTATAATTTTTATTTTTATCACAATTGTATCATTTTAATTATAAATTATTTTTTATAATTTTATTATAAGATTTTTAAAGTTATCAATGATAGCAAATCTATCTATCTATCTATCTATTACTATATACTAAAGCGGAAGCAAATTCAGCCACCATATTGCGCCACATCACCCCTTTTATTAAAATAGTAAGTTAATTTTTTTCCCACCTTATTAAAATCCTCCAAAAAGTCTATCAAACTATTTCTACTTATCTATTTATCAAGAGGGATTGGGGTGGGGAGGGTGTTTTGGGGGTGATTTTGTGAAGGTTAGGCTCGGTTAAAAAAAAATGAACTAACTAGGCTATTCTCTCAATATAAAAACCCCACCTCAATCCCCTTTCTCTCTCCTTCCCCTCATTTTTTCTCTTTCCTTCCTCTCTCCTCTCTCCCCTCTCTCCTTCTCCCTCTCCATCTCTCCCTCCCTCTCCTCTCCATTTTCTTTCTTCTTCCTCTTCCACTTTCTCCTACCACCGCCACCACCCGCCGCCCGCCGTCTCCGCCCGCCGCCACCACCCGCCGCCAACGCCCTCTCCGCCCGCCGCCAACGACGTCTCCGCCCGCCGTCAATTTTAGGTTCGCCCTCTCCTTCTCTCCCTCTCCTCCCTCTCTCTCGGATTTGGGCTCGTATGAGCCGGATCTAGCCGGATCCGGGCTCGTACGAGCCGGATCGAGCCGGATCTAGCCGGATCCGGGCTCGTACGAGCCGGATCTAGCCGGATCCGGGCTCGTACGAGCCGGATCTAGCCGGATCCGGGCTCGTACGAGCCGGATCTATCCGGATCCGGGCTCGTACGAGCGGGATCTAGCCGGATCCGGCCTCTAGCCGGATCCGGGCTCGTACGAGCCGGATCCAACCGGTTGGATTTTTGGGATTTTTGGGTTTTTGGATTTTTTAGGGTTTTGGATGTTTTAGATGACAAGTTTATTTTTCGGACTTAAGTGATGACAAGTTTTGTTTGTGGGTTTAGGGTTTTTGAGTTTGTGGGTTTTTTGGATGACAAGTTGAATTTAGGGTTTTTTGAAACGATTTTATGTTTTGGGGTGATGACAAGTGATTTTTTATGAGTTTTGAGCAATTTAAATTTGTTCTACGGATATGACTGATGACAAGTGCGTTTTAAGGTTTTGGGTGATGACAAGTTGTTTTACGGTTCTGGGGGTGATGACAGGTTTGTTTTAAGGGTTTTTGAATGATTTTATGGGTTTGGATATGTTTTTGGATTTTTTGGATGACAACTTTGTGTTTCGGATTTAAGTGATGACAAGTTTTGTTGTGGGTATAGGGGTTTTGAGTTTGTGGGTTTTTTGGATGACAAGTTCATTTTAGTGTTTTTGGGACGATTATATGATTTAGGGTGATGACAAGTTGTTTTTATGGTTCTGGGTGATGACAAGTTCGTTTTTATGGGTTTTGGCGATGACAAGTCCTTTTTAATGTGTTTTGGTGATGACAAGTTGTTTTACGGATCTGGGGGGTGATGACATGTCTGTTTTAATGTTTTTTGGATGATTTTATGGGTTTGGGTATGTTAGATTTGTATATATATTACTTATAATTATGGCCTATTAGCTCAAATGGTAGAGCAATGTGCTTGATGCACAATAATGTGGGTTCAAATCCCACATAGGTCAATTTCTGAACTCGTTATCACCTGATGACATGTTTTTTACGTGAATGATGGGTTTTACCTCAACTTGTCATCAGATGACAAGTTGAGGTCGTGAGTGGTGAGGTCATCACTGATGACAAGTTTTTTGTACGTGGACTGATGACAAGTAGCTTGTCATCTGATGACACGTCACTTGTCATCACTAATGCCACGCCGGTCAACGCCGGTCAACGCCGGTCAACACTAGTCAACGTCGGTCAACGCTTGATGGGTGATAAGGGGTGCTGACGTCATCAATGGCATATGATGACGTCATCTTGTAATTTTGAAAAAAAGGTAGGGGCAAAATTGGAAAAAAGCCTATGGGACCTCATTGTTTTTCCTTGTAGCCTATTTACTCCATTTTTGCTTGCCCAAATCCCATATACCCATTTTCGTCATTAAAAACTTACTTTAAACTTTAAGTAAAGTTATTCAAAAGGATAGTTTGATATAAAATCTTGTATTACTTTATTTAATTTGCTTTTTATGAAATTTATTTTAATGATACATTATTTATGTTATAATATATTCTTATAAACGAACAAAGATTAGTAGGATTATAATTTTGTATACAGATTGAATGCTTTTTTCACTAAGTTTCTTTATTTAATAATTATTGTTTTTCCTTTATAGTTAGTTTGGAAAAAAATTCAAAACTAAAACCATGAGTATATATATAATATTTGTATATATACAATCTACAATAAAATTTTAACTAATAAAAAATAAATCAATTAAATGTCGACCAATCAAATTGGTTTAATAAAATGGTCATGTGGTTTATTATATTAATTTGATTATAAATTTATTTAATTTGACATATATTGTTTTATATTATTATTTTAATCTTCATTTTTAGTATATAGTAAGATTAATTAATTATACATTTAAGGAAACCTTATAGATATTATTATAATGATATATATTCTTTCATATTTTACACACATGTGGGGTATAAAATCGAAGTTTAACAAATTAAATTATTATATAAAGATGAGTGATGTGGTTCAAGGTAAATTCGATCCGAAATCACTCGATCTGACATGACCCGAACTAAATCTCACACGAAATCACCTGATCCGAAATGACTCGAAATAAATCTGACCCAATATCATCCGAATTAAATCTTATGATTATATATACTATTAACAATAAGGCTTAAATGCTTAAAACCACCCTTATGATAGACCATATTTCACTTAACCACACTTATATTTGGAAATTATTTAGAACCACACATATAATGATATAATAGGTTCCATTAACAATTAACCACCCTCAAGAGTCTTTCGTTACCTTCTGTCCAAAATTGATGACGTGGCATCCAACTCATCAATTTTATTGCCAATGTATATCCAACTCAACAATTTTTTTTGTTTTAATTTTCCTATTCTTTAGTTTTCTTTTCTTTTCTTTTTTCTTTACTCATCAATGGTGGTGGAGGCCACAGGTCGGAGCCGGGCGAGCTGGGGAAAGGCGACGAACAAGGACGGATCTAGGTCATCGCCTTTGATTTTCGTCGAGTTCTACCCTTGCGTGGCCAGATCTGGTGGCAGTGATATTGGTTTGAGTGAAGGCGGCGGTACGAATGGCCTCCCTCACCGCCTCCATCTCCAAATTTGCCTCTTCCAAAGGCTTCCAATCTGGTGTTGCTCTCGTCTTGGCGAGCTTGACTCGCCCTAGATCTAGGATTGTATTTGGAGGTAACGGAGGAAAAGAGCGAGCTCGACGCCTTTCAGGTTGTAACCCAAATCCACTTAGATCTGGTTCGAGGGTGGTTAGTTTTTTACAAAACCTATGATATGTTATATTTCACTTTAACCACCCTTATATTGGGGTGGATCTGGTTCGAGAGTGGTTAGTTTTTAACAAAACCTATGATATGGGGGTGGTTCTAAATAATTCCCCAATATTAGGGTGGTTAAAGTGAAATATAACATATCATAAGGGTGGTTTTCAGCATTTAAGCCTTATTTTTAATAGTATATCTAATCATAAGATTTAATTCAGATGATATTGGGTCAGATTTATTTCGTGTCATTTCAGATCAGGTGATTACGTGTGAGATTTAGTTCAGGTCATTTCAGATCGAGTGATTTCGGATCGAATTATTTCGGTTCGGATGATTTCGAATGATATCTAATTCGGGTAATTTCGGATCAATCCAGTTTCGGATCGGATCGGATTCAGATCGGGTCTTAGGTCATGTTCGGATTGTTCATTTTTCGTTGTTCGGGTCTAAGTTTGGATTTGGTTCAGATCGAATTTCGGATTCAGGTCACTTTTTGTCGAGTATAGTTACATGTATTAATACGATCCAGAATGAAAATTGATTATGTTCACATATGTCTTCCTGTTGTTTACTTATTTATGTATTTTTTCACGTTTTCAATTTACAGAATAAGAAAAGTTTTCACTGGAATCAACCTCTATAACTTAACCAATAAGAAGATGACATGTTTGGCTAAACTATTAATGCATTCCCCGTACAATTTTAGGGAATTCCCTAAATATAGAGAAAAGATTAAAAATTTTGGAGATTTTCTCAAAAATGGAGAAACTATTGGACCATACAATGAGTCCAAAATCTTCAAATGCACTTCATTTAAGAATTTGGAAGAGGTGCTCCTAGGCTTGCTATTGGATGGAGTAAATAAGATTTGGTGTTCAATGGTCCATCAGGCTCTTGATTCTAGGGGTTACACGATTGACATGACTCGAGAGTTGCTAATATTTTCGAGGGGGGATTGAATGGATCGATAATTTAAGGGTTGAAATACGAATCGAAAATCGATAAATTAAAGTAAATGCATAATCCAATTGATTCGAACATGCTTGAGTTGAAATTTGAAATTCGTTTAATTGACCTAATTTATTATATTTGCAAAAAAAAAAAACTTTATTATTTTGAATATTACAATATATTTAATTATAAAATTATGAAATATTACTCCATATGTTCCAGAGTATTTTTCCATAAAGCACATTTGCACTAGAATTAGATTAATTCAAATTATTTCATAGTTACTAAATATAAAAGATCTCTCAAAGTTGTTGTACACTTAAAGTAAAGTACAAAACCAAAAGAGAAGTTCATGTGCTTTAGTTACAACAATTAGGAATGCTTTACACTTATTTTGGGAACAATTAGAATAAAGTAAATACAGTCACATGGATTATTGACAAGGCACACAATCATCCTTAAAAGAAAGGCACAAAGCTTTATCCAACATTCAATTTTTATGCTTAGAAATTGTGTACATCATTGCTATCAATTAATGGCTTTAACATTCAATCTTAATGAAGACCCTGTTCCTGAGAGTGAAGCCCCACCACAAAATAAGCCTTTTCTCTTTGAACTAAATGAGCCAACAAGGGACATGGACGAGGTGCGAGGGCAACACGGAGCAGAGACAAGGCAACACATACTAGCATCTTTGCACTACCAACCATCAAAGTCGAAGCTCAGTAGTGAAAAGAGGTTTCATATTCTCTTGAAAGTTATGCAAATCCACACATCAACGGTACAAAGTGGCCAGAAAGTGGAGGAGCTCATCAAGTGATATTCACAACAAGATTATGCAAAAGCACACATCATAGGAAGATGTAGAATGACAATAGGTATATCAGCAAGATGGATTTACTTTGATCTGAACTCATCAACCACTCAGCAACCTTTATGAGCATTTAATCTTTGGCGCACAAAAAATGCCTAAGAATGTTGAAGTCATGATGGAAATTGTGCATGAAGTTTTTTATAATCTAGTTCTACGACTCAATGTAATGTTTGAATTGCTTTTCAATATAGTGATATCAATCCCTTCGTGATCTGATCCAAATTGACTTGTAACACGTTTGACCAAAATCACACTCATCTCAAACCCAAAATGATTGAATTTGAACCCGACCACCGACCCATTTAACACGTCGAATTTTGATGACGCAACAACCAATACAACTATTCAAAAAGTGCAAAATGTTCTTATTTAATATAATTTAAATATTTTGTGTTAAATGGGGCAATTAAACATCCCTTATTTTAAAATTAAAGTTTTATAATACTTTCGCTCGTTGATACCACAACATCTCCTCCTTTGCTAAAAAATCTCGTTCTTGATCTTCCAACTCCTTTCTCCTTCTCACCCAAGCACCCCTCATACCAGCTTTCTGTAATCTGTGAAGCTCCTCCTGAATCTCTTTGAGCCAAACCGAAATATTACCAAATTACTGCTTGTTCCAATCTTTCAGCACCTCAGCGCACCTTCTCAGTTTATCCACAAGACCAGCGGTCCTCAAGTTAGGGTTCAACCAACAATTCCTCCATACCGATTAACAGTTTTCGTGTTTAACCCACATAGCTTCGAAGCAAAACGGAAGAGGAACCCTCACCTTATCCTCCGAATCCGCACTTTTAAGGAAATCAACACTAATCGGGACGTGGTCAGAGCCGCACCTATCTAAGTGTCTGACGCTACTAGAAGGAAAAAGCTCCAGCCATCTCTCATTTGCCAAACCCCGATCAGCTATTCCTGAACAAAATCCACCCCCTCTCAGCCATTGTCCCACGTGAAACGAGGACCTGACCACCTCAGCTCATAAAACCCGCACCCATCAATAGCGCTAATAAACTCCATCAAGTCGTTCCACTCCGGATCACGCCCTCCATCCTTCTCCTCCCGCCTAAGAATCTGGTTAAAATCCCCTACACATAACCAAGGGCCTAATACATATACGGCTCTCTCACCTTTTACAAAATGGCCACTTTAATACCTCATCTTTACGTTTTACCGATTGAATACCCGATGTATACATTTTTAGACCTATTAAACACCTCTATGATGACTTGTAAAAAATAAAATTGCCACGTGAGCACATCTGTTTGCCACATGTATATTACTTTTTTTATTTACTAACAATAACAATTTCTAGACACTAAGAATAAAAAAAATAAAAAGAATTACAAACCAAAATACCACTACCAAAGAAACTGTACGCTACCACCGCCTTCTCAGATCCACATCGCCGTCAACACCACCTCCGACCTCCGTGGCTCCATCGCCGTCGTCTTCTCCATCCTTCACCACTTCACCTAACTTGAGAACGCCGTCTTCCACTTCCTCATCTCCTCCGGCCACGCCGACCCTCAATCTCTCGCTCGCTCACCCGGATAACATGCCGTCCTTCTTGGCCGGCCTCATCCAAGCCCCGACCTCCCCGACTTCACCCTAACCCGACGACGCCACTGCGCTTGCCCTCTTCCCGACCTTCTTCTACCTTTGACCTTCCCTTCCATTGCCCAGATCTGAAATTCCGACTTCCTTCGGATGGCAGCCGTCAGCTCGTGGAGCCACCATGCCAGCTCGCTCCGCCCCACCGCCCTCTTTCTCCTTCCCTTGCCGGTTCTGCCCCGTCCGTCGCCCGCGACCCAGACCCCCTCCTCTTTATTTTGCGGGGCTAGAGGCTGACGCCGGCGACCACTCTCTATCCAGCTTTGGAATTGTGAGTGTTGGAAGAAAGAGAATGAAGAGGATCTGGTGGGCTGTGGTGGTGGGAGGTCATCGGAGAAGGAAGGTGGCGGTGGTCGGAGAGAAGGAGCAAGGGGTTTTGCCAATGCATTTTTTGGGTTTTTTATTTTGTCTTGAAAAATTATTATTTTTAATAAAGAAAAAATGTAATGTATATGTGGCATATAAATGTGCATATGTGGCATATAAATGTGCTTATGTGGTAATTTTTTTTCTTACAAGTCAGCATACATGTGTCTAATAGCTCGGAATATGTATAGTTCAGGTATTCAATCAATAAAACTCAAAGAAGAGGTATTAAAGTGACCATTTTGTAAAAGGTTAGAGAGTCGTATATGTATTTGGCCCATAACCAAGCATCATGTGGATCTACCGCCAACCTCTTCAAAAGAGACCACAACTGATGCTTGTCCTCCTTTCGCGGCCAACCATAAAAACCCGTAAATCTCCACTCCCTACCATCCCCTTTGACCTCAACATCAGCATCCACATGATGGCTCGCATAAGACCTAACCTTTACAATCACAACGGTCTCCCACATTAAGCAAAGTCCACCCGACCTGCCTACACTATCCACCGCAAAGCACCCATCCATTCCAACCTTAGAGCGAATCATTTCCATTCTCTTACGGTCACATCGAGTCTCCATAAGAAAAACCACCTTCGGGGGATCCCTTCTCACTAAACTAATGAGCCTCACAACTGCACAGGCCGTCCCCAATCCCCGGCAGTTGTAACTTAAGAAACTCATTGTTCCCGGAAAGAGAGACTCTTCGTCTCTCCCGCCGATATAATAAGTTTTTTGTTACTCTCTTCCACCACCTCAGTTTGCATAGGATCCACTGCCTTCTGCTTCCTGGAATTCTCCTCCTTATCATTCCCTGTGGACTTTGCTCCCCTTGCTCTATGCTTCCATCCTTTAGGCTTCTTTTTCTTAACCACCTGACTACCCTGATCACCACTCAGATCATTGCTTCCGATCCTCTCATCCTCACTATCCCCCACAACTCCTTGATAACTACGCTGGAAACCTTCCCCTTCGGTCCCGCTCTTATCACACCCCGAACTCACATCTGTCTTACCCTTCTCCAAGCCCACAACAGCCACGGTCCCCTCCTCCCTACGCTGACCCTCCACTCCATCCTGATCTTGCAGCGTTAATCTTCCCACTGGCTTCTCTACTTCCCTTGCCACCTCGTTATCACCTGCATAGCTTTCCTCACCTTCCTTCTCATCTTGCTCCTCCTCTAATAATTCTAAGAGAGACTTCCTCGCTTGACCTCTGCTACCACCTAAGTCTCTCTTGTCTTCTCCCCTTCCTCACAAGATCATCTTTTTCTTCTCCCTCTCAATCAAATCCCTGGCTTGAGGCTGTTTTAACGGAGTTGCTCGAAGCCAATCCCCATACTCCCCATGCAGACTCTTATCACCGTCCTTGTCACATTCCGAATCCACATGCCCTAACTTACCACATACGTAACAGAAATTCGGGAGTCGCTCGTACTTCACTTCCAACCACATCCTCTTTCCTCCTAACCTCATCATCAGACCCCTTTCTCAGCGGTTTCATTACATCCACCATAACACGCAACCTGATGAATTTTGCACACACGAGCAAGTCCTCCTCATGTATCTCCAGGACACCTCCGAAAGCTTGACCAATTGCCACCGTAGTATCCCTGTTCATTGCTTCGATGGGAATATCGCAAACCCTAATCCAGAATGCTGCTTTATCAAGAACCATTCGTGAGGGCTGCTCGATCCGTGGCTCCTTAAACAACAGCAACGCCTTATCAAAAGTCCACGGGCCTCCTGCCATCACTCGATCTTTGTCCTCCTTAGCAGCAAGTTTAAAGAGGAAAAGATTGTTACGCAGTTCCCTAAATACACAATCATATCGAAGCCTCCATGCACCCTTCATGGTGTTATTTAGGGCATAAGCATTAAAAGGCCTCGTAGTACGTAAAGAACCCACCAAAGTAAGCGAATCCTCCCCTCGACCTTCCTGTCCCCCGATCTTTCCTTCGAACTCGACACACTCCTAATCGGTCAAGTGCAAGTCCCTCCTCCTTGCCGTCGCCATAACGCTCAGAGCCTTCAACCAATCCGCACACACACACAATCCCGGCGAAACCCGCACGTGACGGGACGACCCTAGCTCTCACGACCGGACGCTAGAGAGAGGCCAGAAACACTCGGAGAATCTACCAAGAAACAGTCGCCGTCGTGCCCTACAGAGCCCTAGGGTTTTTTCTGTAATTTGCGCCTAATGTATCTCTCTTTTATATTCAGATATTATAACTTCAAGTTTATGACACATGTAATAACAATTAGTTCAAACAAATGGAGTGAGTATGTCTTCGATAATATGGACGACTTCTTTGATGATGAGCATGACTACACTCTAACTACGAATCTTTATGAGGGGTTGCATGAATTACAATATGAGACTAATACCATACGATTATAGTCATTCAAACAATTAAATTATACAGTCATTCAAAAAATTGCAAACGAACCTCAAAAATTAACAAACGAAATTCATGTTCTAATCTAAGCATTCATATTCTGATACTTAAACTCAAATTTTGTAACTTCAAACACAATATAATGCCCCCATATCTTTTCTTTTTTAAAATTAATTTTCATGTCACCCGGGTTTAGGTTCAGTTCAGTTTCAAGGACGAAACTAATTTTAAGGATGTAGTATTATAATATGCCTCTATTTTTATAGGGTTAAATTGTAATTTTCCCCTTTACGGGATTTAATGAAGTATATTATATAACCAAGTTCGATAATATTCTTCATTAAATATAATAACCCTTTTAATATCATAAGAAAAGTTATATTCTCTAGATATAGTTTTAGTTTTAATGAAATTATATAAAAAGCTTTCCTAAGTATAGAATATAAGACTTTTAAGTTTGCCTTCGGGCATTTAGTCAAAACGGTTAAGCCTCTAAGGGTAGTACCCAGAGGTCACCGGTTCGACTCTCATGGGCAGCGCCCTCAACCAAAAAAAAAAAAAATAAGACTTTTAAGTTTTGGACAACAATAAAATGGAAGTTTGTCATGAGTTGGGTATTTTTGTCACATTGGTAAATTAGAGGGATTGTTTGTGCAATTCAGCGCGCAAATGAGTTGCACCCGACGCAACTCTTCTTCAACCTTGGATCACAAACTTCAAATGACCATAACTTACTCGTTTCTCAACGGAATTTGATTCCATAAAATGTTATGGAAAGACCATGACCTGATCTATAGAAGTCCTCAATCAATTGGAAGGTTCAAGTTCCCATTCCTGGTCGAAAATGCAGTAGACCTTCCGAGTTAGGGTTAGAGTTTGAATGGAGTTTCCAACCAAATTCGAACGATTTCGAAACAGATAAGAGCGCCTATTGATGTACTGGCTGACATGGTAGTGTAAGGAGTAAATTGTATGGGTTGACTCGAGTTAAAAAGCCGAAGATTAATCGGATTGGATTGGACTTAAGAGGGGCGACGTTTAGACTCGTCGGTTTCAGTTGAATTCGACAATGCACGCTCGAATTGGTAACTATATATGGGGACGGGGAAGGACTCAAAAGTCACATCTCAGTACACATTTCCCCTTTCAAAAATTCGTCTCAAAACGATCTGGATTTCGTCCGAATTCACCGGAGAAACCCGAAGATTCCGCACTCCCCTGTTTTAGAGACGCCATCTTCAACCGCAGCATTCTCCGCCGTCTGTCCACGAACAGTGATGCCACCACCATCAATAGCTTCTCCTGTTGCTCCCGTGCCCATATATGTGCTCGACACCTCGAACCGTCGTCGGAATCCTCCGTGCCGCCGCCTGACTTCCACCTCGCCGTCCCTTGTTTCTTGAACTGTAAGTTCAAGCTTCTGCCCATGTACCAGTTGAAACTTTTGTTCCCTGTTTCCTATTGGCCAAATACATACACAAGACCCTGAACTTGTACCAATTAGTTATTTAGGACCCTATACTTCAAAGTTTGCCAATTAGGCACCTTAACTCAGTAATCGTGACCTATTGGGTACCTAATGGCCGATTTTGACACGCGCGTGTGGTGTACTCTCTTATGTGCGAGTAAATGCGTTCTTACGTGTCACACATTTCAGACGTGGCAAAAAAATTTTTTTAATAAAAAATCCCCCTCCCACAACGGTCATCTCCCTCCCCAAAATCGATTCAACCCGAGCTCGCTCCTCACCTTCAACCCCAGATCTTTGCAACCCAAAATCGATTCGCCCTTTTCTCATTCATCTTCCATTCATCTTCTTCTAGCCCTGATGGATTCTTCAAGCTCTCGGATCTCGACTTCGACATCGCACGACGTGCTTGAAATACCGACCTGTATGTGTGGATTGTCAGCCTCGATGAAGAGTTCTTGGACTCGATCAAACCCAAGGAGGAGGTTTTTGGGTTGTCCTAACTATAGGGCAAGTGTTTTCAACCTCAATTGCAGAAAATTTTGGAAATCCCCAAATTCTAGGGTTTGCGATTTCTTTCAATTTTGGCTCAATTTCTGAAACATTTGTAAATCTGCTTGTGTAGAGGCCTGGTTCGTGTGGGTATTTCCAGTGGCATGATCCCCCGGTTAACCATCACTTTAGCCAGGTAATTGCAGGCTTGCTTCGAAAAATTAGAGAGATCGAATCAGAGGCGGAAAGGGAGAGACAAAGAATTAAAGAGAGTTGGAAAGGGCGAGGTCTAAGGCAAAGAAATTGGTTGTTGTTTTAGTCGTGATTGTCATCGTGCATTGCTTCAAATTAATATTGTAAAATCAGTTGTGGATGGTGTTGTTTAGGGTATGTTTTGGCAAGTATTTAGTCAGCCTTTTGGTGCTTGAAATCCCTTTGTCTTGAGTAGTGAATGGTTATGTAGTTGATGCTTTGTAGTTGTAATGAATGGCAAGTATTTGTCAGTGACTAGATAGTGTTTTGTAACGCTGACAATGCAAGTTTTTTGTACTTCTGACAATGGCAAGTGTTTTGTAATGAATCTCTTGTTGAATGTAATGAATCTCTTGGTGCTTTTTTGGTGGATTTTTGGTGGTTTTTATGACAGCAACTGTGCCCTTGTTAGAATTTTCAGACTTGCATATGCCCTTGTTAGGATTATGACAGCAAGTGTAATCCAGAAAATCTTTCAGCTGCATTAAAGTTGTGTAACACAATCAAAATGATCAAGGAAGCACACCACCAAAGTTGCCTAAACCTGTGTAACACAATCTGTGTAATAACACCAAAATCTTTCAGCTGCATTAAAGCTGTGTGACACAATCAAGATGATCAAGGAAGCACACCACCAAATTTGCCTAAACCTGTGTAACACCACAATCACACAACACCAACAAGAAACACCAAACACACACCAAACACACATATTCCAAAAACCAACAACCATTGCATTGAACTTTGTTTTGAAGCAATTCAAACACAAATGCAACTAAAACAGATCATAAGTTTCTGACAAAATGCTCAAAGTTGAGCTTGCTGTTCCACAGTTTAAAGTCAAAAGATTATAGCTTGTTTGGGTTTCAAGTCAAAAGACAACTTCAGTGAGTTTTAGCTAATAGAGTAAATAGATACATGTTGCACTAGAATGACCCTAATGCAACTAATTAGGCAGATTAGAGCTTGTTTGGCTATTGGACACCGGTTGAGCCATAGAGGCAGTCCTAGGCTTTGGTATCTGGGACCTTATTGTGATAGCTAGTTTGCCTTGCCACTTCAACCTTTTGCATTGACTTCCAAAATCAACAGTTCCACTGGAATGTTTGGTAGGTTGTGGACACCTCAAAATCCTACTACTTGGTTGCCCAGGCTGTCAACCACAAATGCAAAATGGTATAAATAAACATGCCTAAACCTGCACACTTGAAACTGCTTATTTAAAAAAAAAACTTACATTTTTAATTGTGAAACCTGTTGTAGGGTTGTTGTACACACCAAGACCCTACCAGCCTAGCCCTTTTCCTAGTGTTTGGAACCGTACCAATGCCACTTGATTGTGCTCTTCTCTCCCCAGCCTGTGAAACAGACAAAGAAAACAATATTGTGTTAATTCATGGCATTAGTGCTATAAAAACTGTTAGTTAAGTGGAATATAATCCATATAACAAACCTGTTCACCACCAGAGTTAGATTGTCTACCAACAGCACTCACACTACTTCTTGTTTGCCTCCTTGGTGTCCCTCCTCCTTCACCACCAGCCCTGTTGCTCCCTTGTGCTCTCCTTGGAGTCCCCTGTCCAGATTGTGTCTGGCTAGTGCTAGTTGCTCCCTTAATCATAGGACAACCTTTCTTGTTATGGCCTTGAACCTTGCAAATTGAGCAAGTCATCACAACTCCAACCCTTGACAACTTTACAGCTTTTTTGGGTTCATCCCTGGGCTTCCGCCTATTAATCTTCTTTCTCCCTCTCTTCTTTCTAGCTTGTGGTGCCTCCATAGATGCATGCTTAGATGGAGGCCACATTTTCATTCCAAGCACAGGTTGAAGAGCATGTGCATATGCTTTCAAGTAAGTCTGTTTCTTGTACCAATGAACCACATGGTCATCAGGATTGACCTTTATGTGGTTCATTGCACATATAACATGAGGACAGGGAATTCCCTTTAACTACCAGCTTCTACAAGTACACGTGCAACTATCTAAATCCACTGTGTGACCATAATCCCCATCTTGAATCTCAAAGCCCTTATCCCCATTCCATAACAGATTGAACTCCATTGCTCTCACTTTACTTCTCTCCAGTCTATGTAGTGCCATAGGGGCAATATCACATATCCAAGTGGTTGTAAAGTGGTTCATCTTTCTAATCTTATCCATAACCTGTCTCCTAATCTCCTCAAGCATTGAAATGATACTCTTATGCCTAGCTATAACTATCCAGCTGTTGAAAGTTTCACACATGTTATTTCAACCACATCACACTTGACCTCAGTTCTAAAATAAGGCTTACAGAACCTTTCCTTGGCATAATTTAGAAAATCCTCAACAAGATCAGGGCCCAACTTACCTAACTCAACAATGTTGTCTGCAAGTTGGACCTGAAAGGTAGACCAACAACAGGCCCAAAACTTATGCCTTCTTTCAGTGCCCCTCCAATTCTTGGCCCAATTAGCATATATATGCCTTGCACAGAATCTGTGTTCACACTCTAGCAGCTCGTTTCCAACTATAGCTGTAATGGCCTGCCATTATCAATAAATATCAACAACTGCAACATTAGCAAGGCCCAAACATTCTTCTTTCAAATTAAATACTTTCCAATTAAAAATTCTTTGCCTAGATAAGACATGATGGTCAGAATGTATTAAATACTTATAAATAGCACAGAATCTGCTCTCACTGTATCACCAAATTAAATACTTACAAATTCAATACTTTCAAATTAATTACTCACAGTGTGCATATCAGACATGATGGTCAGCCCTTCTCCTTTGCCTAGATCCAAATCTGCTATCAAGGTCTTCAAGAACTTTGTCCAAGTCATAGTTGTTTCAACCCCTGTCACCTCCCAAGCTATTGGAAACATTTACCCATTGCCATCCTTTACAATTGCTACAAACAAATGTCCCTCAACTGGTCCTTTTAAAAAGCGTGCATCCACACCTATGATTCTCCTACATCCTTCTTTCCACCCCTGTTTCAAAAAGCGTGCATCCACACCTATGATTCCCCACCATGCTTGCATGCAATCTCCATTTGCAGCCCTCATGCATACATTTCACTGTCACCCTACGAGCTTCATTAGGCTTTAATCTCAATCTCACCCCCATGTGTATACCATACTTAGCAACAGCCTCCCTGAATTGTTGCACACTCTCAAACACCATCTTTAACTCCCACTTTGGGCACACACAACTGGGGTCATAATTCACATGACTAGACTTCCTCTTTCTCTGTCTCCTATTGCCTCTCATGTCCTCTTCAGATGAAACACTCTCAAGGTTGTAGTCTGAGTCACTAGCATAGAAGGGTTCATCTCCACCTACCTTGTCAGTGTAGTCATGTGATTCCTCACCCCAGTTCTCATAGCCAAAATTAGCCCCCACCTCTCCTAGGTTTACATCAACTCTTGGATAGTTCTCCTTGTGCTGCTTTTCCTTTCTCCTATTCTCTCTGGCTTCTTGCCTTAATTGCCTTAGCTCATCGTCCACATCACTATCATCACTCATGTCTAATGTCAAACTATTAACATCACTATCATCATATTCATCTCCATTGTAATCCCCATCTTCATCACTCTCCTCAAATTGCAGATTCTGAAACAGCAGATTCTCATCCCTCTCCTCACTGCCCTTAGTGCTCTCACTATCCTCACTGCCCTCAGTGCTCTCACTGTCCTCACTCTCATCACTCTCCTCATCTGCATCTCCACCACTACCCTCACCATTGTCTTGATCATCTCCATTACCATCCAACTGGATCCTCATCCTCAGCAGATTCTACATTTGCACTTCCCTTATGCTTAATGTACATATGCATTTCATCCCCATCCTTAATCTTGCTACCGACTTCCACAAGCAACTTATCACTAATCTCATAAAAGCAATCCTCAGCCAAATCTCTGTAATAGATGCCCTCCCTCTCAGGATAGCCCAACTTATCTACATACCATCAGGGCAACTAAGGTAGTCTGTGTCTGTGGTACGGCGTACACAAGGCGACTCTTGCACATACTTTGTCTTTGGAAACCTACCACCATGATGCCAAACAAGAATCACCCTTGACATGGGGTCTACTACACAAAATAATGGTTACAAATCAAATAATACACTAGGAGCCTTATACAACAGAAACAAGGTGAATGAAGCCCTAAATACCAATATCAGAATCTGTAAACCTCAATCAACAACCCTAAATCCCAATATCACAGTGAAGAACTCAAGCAAGAACCCTAAATCCCAAATTCGTCCAACAAAACCCTAAAATTTGAATCTGTTTTGCCTAAACCCGAAAAGCCCTAAATTTTTGGTGAAACCCCTAAATTTCGCATACTAACCTGTGTACAGACCTCGTTTGTAGACTCCACGATGAAATCGCCTTCAAACTTGTGCGATTCAAGCCTCTAGCTTTGTCGAGATGAGCGGGGGTTTTTTTTCGCCTTCAAGGTTGGTGAAAAATGGTGAATGTGAAGCGTTTTTTTGCTTCGCGCGATTCTTCAAACCAAATATAAGCCAACGTCTTTTTTTTTGTTTTTTTTATCTTTCTTTGAGTGACGTGGATTAAATGTGTCCATGTGGCGTCCATGTGACAAGTATCAGCGCGCGTGTTATACACCGCAATTTGATTTGTGTTAAAATCGGCCATTAGGTACCCAATAGGTCACAAAAACTGAGTTAAGGTGCCTAATTGGCAAACTTTGAAGTATAGGGTCCTAAATGACTAATTGGTACAAGTTCAGGGTCTTGTATATGTATTTGGCTGTTTCCTATTAGTATTCCTTTTCTTTGGCAGATATTTGGAATGGCCCCCAACTACGTAAATTTCATTACCTTAATATAGCATCTATACTATATATTAAAGCCAGAGAATTTCGAGCCTCTACGTTAATTCTGGCCCCTCCCATGTTAAATTAATTATAAATCAATTATCTATCCTTATTAATTTTACAAATAAAAAATTCTCATATGTATCTATCTATTTACCATATATTAATATATCATAATGATATATATATATATATCTGTAATCCTTATTAATTTTACAAAAAAAAAATTCTTATATGTATTTATCTAATTACCATATATTGATATATATATATATCCCAATAATATCTTAACTTGGAAAGCAAACTTAGAGTTTATATAAAAGAATCTATGAAAACATATGGTAATACGTTAAATATTTGTAGAAAGTAATCAATACATGGTATTGACGAGAGAACATAATTTAATTAGTAAAAATTTGATTGTATTTAATACCTTAGAAATTTGATTGTATTTACACCATCATCACATACTATAAGTGTTAATCTATATCTCTAGAAAAATAGCACAAAGTCATTTATAAATTGTACTATAACTCTACTATTATTAAATTAATTATAATTTTATAAGATCGATTAAAATATTCATTTTACTTAGAAAAATATTATTGATATAATTCTATTTTTCTAAAATATTTATGTAAATAAGTCATGATTAACTTAATTTTTTATTTCTATCATCATATAAAAATCTTATCAATTATAAAAAAATATATATGTTGATAAAATTGTTCACTTGAGATTTGATATCATATCACATATGACTTTTTTAATTAATCAAATATATTTTGAAATAAAATGATAGTATTTTATCTATGTTTTTATTTAAGTTTAATATAAAATTTTTATTTAAATTTATTCTTAACATCAAAGAACAATTTTGGAGTAACAAAATATTGTAACGATTTTGGATAAAAAAGATGATATCAATATCGAAATTCTGATAATAATATTATGCATTCTTTTATCAATTGAATAGTACGTAAAATAAAAAAAGTGTTATCGCACATGTCCCGTACATGGTACGGGCAATAATCTAGTAAGTGATAAAAAGCAAAAGCAAAAGGAAATGCAAATCGTAATTCCATATATTAAAATTTTGTACTGGGAAGATCACTATATATTAGGCAATAGTATCAACACTAATATTATTATTACAGTATTATTATTAGAACTACTATTATCATTATTGTAAGGACTATATTATCTACATTTTACAAGCAGAAATTGATTGGGTAAATAACTACTGTATTTATATTTATAAGGGAATAGGTTTATCTTCAAAATACTTATATGTATAATATTTTAAGGGCCCGTTTGGTTACAAGAGGGTAAACGGAAAGGGGAATAGATTGAAAAATGAAAGGAATGGAAACACAATCCGTTTAAGAGAGTAAGTTGTTTGGTTTAATTAAGAGGAAATGGAATGAAAAAAACCCGATTGTTTTCTTCTACAAGGATATTGGTTTGCGGTTTCACTATAACCATGTCCATCATCAATTGTCCTATCCCATCATGTGATGTATCTGGTCATCTTCTTCGATCATCTTCCCCCTATTTTTTTTTAATTTTACAAAATCTATCCCCAATTTATAGATCTGAAAATTAGGTTTTCAATTTCAAAAAACCCCCAATCTAGAACTTTCATCCCAAATTTCAAAATTAGATCTAGGCAAAAGCCAAGATGGCTTTGAGACATGTAGGTCGACTTGAAAGAGAGAACAAGAGGAGAAAGGGGCTGGAGTTCGAACGGAGGAGGTCAGTGATGGCCATGGAAAGCTTCAAAGACCGACAATGGTGGTAATGACAAGGTTAAGACGACATCGGCGAGATAGAGGATAGAAGAGAACTGGAGGGGAGAGATTGAGATGGAGATGAGCTCGTTGATTCTCCTTCCATGGAGATGAGATGGGTGAGAAAGTGGTGGAGAAGAGGAGATAGGAGAAAGGATTGAGATGTGAAACAATACGCTATTGACAGAGGAATGAAAGATGTTTCCAGACCCCTTCTCTCGGGAAACAAAAAAAAGGTTGATTCCCTTTTTCAACTTAATGAAAAATCTAAAAAAAATGTCACCAAACGGAATTAAATCCCGTTTCCGTTTCCAAAATCCCAAAATTTTAACCACCAAACGGGCCCTAAGTAGTATGATATTAATTATAACGATAACAAAGAAGGTGATTTTCTATTAATAGTATTATACTTTCATTACATAATTATGTCAACAATTATATGAAAAGATACTAATATAAAATGATTTTCTCATACATAGTCATAAATTATAAGATATAATATTTATTTGTGATACTTTAATGTAGTGACTTATTTTCAAATATTACATGAGTAGATTACTTTTTATTCATTTCCTGTATAAAATTTATAATTAAAACACTCTATGAGTCATATAATGTAAGTTATAAAGTAATAAGTTACTTATAAACTTATTAACAACATGTGGTATTTATAGTATAAGTATTCAATAATATGGGTTTAAGTAATATAAATAGGGTTTTATCAAATTTACATATTATTATTAATAATACACACACATATATATATGAAAGGTTAATTAATATTTAACTATAATTGAATATAACATTTTCATGAAAATGATTATAAGAGGTTAATTTATATAAACCAATCAACCATCTTTATATGTTCACTATTTTTTTTTTTTTGATAGAAGAGCTACTAGCTCATACAAGCAAACATTAGGCTACCAGATTATTACAAGGCCAGCCTAAATCATCACAACGGATGATCTTAAAAAAATGAAACAGCCCGGGTTGTTGACTCAACAACCCTTTAAGCTGTATTATAGATAAAGAAGGAAAAAGGTGAATGGAGGTAGAAAGAGTAGACAAAGCGTAATTAAGACTAGTAAGATTAACTTGACGCTTGGCAAGAAAATCGGCTGCTTGGTTGCACTCCCTGAAACAATGTAAAAAAACAACATGAGGAAGATGCGAAAGAAGGTTTCTAATGTCGTTTATAATAGATAGGATTTCCCAAGGGATTTTCCAAAGACGCTTCAATGAATTGATAACTGTTAAGTTATCTCATTCAATAATTAATTTAGAGCAAGAGGCAATATTTATATTTTGTAGAGCAACAAGAAGGGCAGAAGCTTCTGATTGAACAACAGAGAGATTAGAAAGTTCAGTCCTGCCACATTTCAAAATCTGACCATGTTCATTTCTAAGGATATATCCGGCATAGGAATTTGCATTTCCATGTTTAGAAGCATCAAAGTTTAATTTGATAAATTGTGTAGGAGGTTTCTTCCAAACCCCTTGAATTTTCCTTAGCGGTCTTTTATTAATTTTGTTTGAGACTTTCTGTTGAGCACTGTCCCACTCAAAGGACTGTGAAAAGGCAAGATCTGAGGGAAGTTTTCCTGAGTTAATTCTGGAAGGGTCAAAAAGTTTAGCATTTCTATGTGCCCATAAAAACCACCAAAGGAAGCATAGAGGGGTAGTATACGTATTTTGCTTTAGAGTGTTTTGAATATTATCTGCAAAGGATTGAGAAGTAGTAAGTTGAAAGGTGTACTTTAAAAGGATTCCCAACCTAGCAATCATAGACTGGGTGAATGTGCATTCGAAGAAAAAGTGATTTAAATTTTCATCTGATAAATCGCAGAGCGAGCATCGGTTCGGGACGCAGTTGACAAATCTGTTAAGCCTATCAGTAGTTGGGAGACAATCAGCACAGGCTTTCCAGAGGAAGTTATGAATTTTAGGTGGAAGTTTGGTTTTCCAGATCCAAGAGATGTCGTCTCTAGGAGCAGAGTTTGGTGTTGCTATTAGAGTAGAGGCCGTCCGGACCGAAAAAATACCATCACTAGCCGGAAGCCAAATTAGGCGATCCTCAAAAGTGGTAACTGGAATTCTTATTTGGGAAATGATTTGTACAATTTGTGGTGGCAGGATTTGATTTAAAGCATTCACATCCCAGGAGTAGTTGGGTAGAATAAAGGCTGAGACTCTTAGGTTCATATCAATATTGTCAAAAAATGAGATAAGTTCAGTGTTGGGGACCCAAGGATCAGACCAAAATTTAATAGAGGCTCCATTCCCGACCAACCATCAAACTCCGGGAAAAAATTGATCACGTAGGTTTAAAAGACGGCCAAACTGCCAAGAACAATTCATTTTTTGATATTGAGAAAGAGATTGATTATTGAGATATTTTTCAGATACAATTTTAACCCAGATGTTATCAGGCTGAGCAACAAGTTTCCATAACAGTTTCATTTGTAAAGCAAGGTTTGTATTAAGAGCAGATTTTAATCCTAATCCACCCTGTTCTTTAGGAGTACAGATTTTCTCCCAACTTAAAAGAGGGTGATGATTAGTATTAAATTTATTCCAGAAAAATGATCTTGCAACTTTGTCAATCTGGTTTAATGTTCCCTGCGGAAGTAAGAAACTTTGCATGAGATAGTTAACTTTGCTTAATAAGCATGATTGGATAAGGACCACCCTTCCAGCTTGAGAAATGGAGTTAGCCTTCCACTGGGAGAGCTGTTTTTGCATATTAGTTACTGTGTTATTAAACATATTGTTCTGCACCCTACCTTTGAAGATAGGAATTCCAAGATATTTTTCCATTGAAGACGTAACTTGGATATTAAGGATACTTGCAAAGGAGGCAGAAGAGTCCCTTGAAATATTAGCAGATGTTTGAAAGGAGCTTTTGTGGTAATTAATCGATAGACCCGAAAGACGGGTAAAATTATCAAGAAATTGTTTAATGTATTGAACATTTTCATTCTTTGCTTGGGCAAAAATTATAGTATCATCAGCAAAGTTGAGAAAGGGAATTATGGTTCCATTCTTGACAAGTTGAATGCCAACATGTTTAGTAGAGGATGAAGCCTCATTCTGAAGGGTCCTAGAAAGGAATTCCATCGCCAGAACGAAAATGAAAGGTGCCATTGGGTCCCCTTGTCGAATTCCGCATTGGGGAGAGAATTCAGAACCCGGTTCATTGTTAACTAGTACTGAAGAAGAGGATGTTGTAATACATGTCATGACTAACTCGATCCATTTTGGATGAAACCCAAATTTCGTCAAAATTAGTCGGATAAAATTCCAGTTTAATTTATCATATGCTTTTTCAAGGTCTAGCTTAATGGCCATCCATCCAACCCGGCCCTTTTTCTTCTTGTGGAATGAATGAAAAATTTCATGCGCTATAAGAATATTATCTTGAATAAGTCTACCTTTAACAAAGGCACTCTGAAGAGGGTGAACTATTTGTGGAAGTATGTTGGTGATACAGTTAGAGAGTAATTTAGTGATGACTTTATAAATAGTGTTGCATAAACTTATCGGACGATAATGGTTAATAGTTTGTGGTGTGTCTATTTTAGGAATTAGCGCAATAAATGTTTTGTTCATTGAACGCAACATGAGTCCCGAGTGAAAAAAAGCGTTCACAACAAGGATAAGTGATGAGCCAACTGTCGGCCAGTAATGTTGGAAAAATTCAGCAGTAAACCCATCGGGACCTGGCGTTTTATCAAGCGCAAGGTCAAAAACCGAACTTCTGATTTCTGCAGGCGTTGGTGATTTTGCAAGTTGTACATTATCTAGTGCGGTTACCATTGTCGGGATGATATATAAATCACCCGGACCTTGAGCACAAGCTGGATTAATTTGGAATCTCTTAATTAATTCTTCGGTAATCTTTTGTGAGATGTTATCATGATCCGTAATGTTTATTCCTTCAGATGTTTGGAAAGAAAAGATGTTCTGCTTGAATCGCTTAATTTTAGAGATGGTTTGGAAGTATTTTGTATTTTTATCAACATTTTGAAGGTGCGTTATTTTAGCACGTTGTTGCCAAAATCTATGGTGAAATTCAATGAGAGCGTTATATTTGTTCAGATGTTGTTGTAATTTGACTAAAATCTGGGAATTTGACGGGTGTCGAAGTAAGCTTGATTGGAGATCCTGCAATTGTTGTTCCGAGATTTTCAATTGTTCAAAGTTATTATTAATGTGTTTTTTAGCCCAATTTTTGGAGTATTTTTTAAGTAATTGCATTTTTTGGGTAATTTTAAACATAAATGATCCATTCATTTTATAACGCCAGACTTTCTTGACGAGGTCCGAAAATTCTGGCTTTGTGATCCAAGCGTTCTCAAAACGGAAGGGGTATTTAAAGTATTTTTTATGTTTATCGAGATTGAAACTGATCAGACAGTGATCTGATGTGGTAAAGGGGTGATGATGTGTCTGTATATGTGGGAAGGTTGTTAATAGAGATTGGTGAATTAGGACCCGATCCAAACGTTCAAAGATGTTATGGTCTGAGATACCGCTTTTACTATATGCTCACTATTTTGAAACAAGTATAACTTGTACCTTAAGAATAATAATAATAAAGTAAGATAGTATAAAGCTGTAAATATTAAAAAGAGTTATTATTGAATTAGGTTCATGAAGAATATGAACCTTAATGATTTCTGTTAGTACACAAAATATGCCGTGTACAAGTTTCAACTCCTTCTTCAATGACCTTCTTCTTCAAGCTTCTTCTCCCAGCCTCTTCGCCTTCAATGACCTGCAAGGCAATGGACCAAGGGGCGAGCGACCCCTAATCCACCTCCGATGCTTAAGTCAGAATAGGTACAATGTCGATTAAAAGGCGTCAGGCAGAGCGATGGCTTCGAACTTACCTTTCACATGGTATACATGTGTATTTATAGAGGAGAGGGACAAAGGGGGGCGCGCGCCTAGGGGATCGGCCCACTAGGGTTAGGGCAGCGCCTTGCTCCCTAAGTCAACCAAATATCTTATCTCAGGCGAAGATAAGATTCTCCTCTATAAATAATATCCTAACTAGAATAACTACCCTATTAAAGGATAAAGCATAATAAATATGGATAGCAAAATAAATAAGATAGAGAAATAAATGCTAACTAATTGATATGGAATCATGCCCGCCTACAATTGCCCCCTCCGGAACCCTATATTCGTGTACCTTGTACTATCCCGTGTATAGGGGCCGGAGCTTAAGCGGTGAGTGGCCATGCGGATTAGGTGCTCTTATTCGTATATTCATACATTCGTACATTCGTACAATCGTATATTCGTATATTCGTATATTCGTAAATCCGTATTCCATAAATACGGGATCCATGCAACTCCTACGCATGCGTATCGTAGGGCCTTCGTTGGCCAAATGCGCGCGTACACGCGTGACCTGCACCACACGTGTGATGGTGCACACGCGGCGCTATTCCGACCCTGAGTCGAGTGTTCGGCCTCCCATGCTAGGAAAAAACATTTGAAATCAAAAAAGATATGAAAAAAGAGTTCCCGGGATTTTTATTAAAAACAAAAATCGTTTGAAATAAACAAAAAGAAGATGAAAAAGGCGGCGCGCCGTTACTAGCATGATGAACCTCGCACTTTTCTCAGGGGTAGAATTTTCTCAATTTCGCTATATTCCATGTGCGCGGCACTGGTCGACCATCCAGGTGCTTCAGCACGTATGCTCCTTGCCCCAAGGCCGCGGCAACTACGTATGGCCCTTCCCAAGTGGGTCCGAGCTTCCCGTCAGTGGGGTCGCGTGCGCTCCCCATGAGCATCCGAAGCACTAACTCGCCAACTTGGAGGCTCCGTAGACGAGCTCGTCGTGCGACGACTCGTTTGGCGGCACTTTGGTAGGCTGCGAGGCGCACCGCTGCGGCCTCTCGTCGCTCTTCGGCGAAATCGAGGCTCCTAGCGAGAGCCTCGTCGTTCCGGTCCCGGCTGAGGGTTGTCCGTAACGTCGGGAGTCCCACCTCCAGCGGGATGACAGCCTCGGTGCCGTAAGTCATGGCGAAGGGCGACTCGCCCGTCGACTTTCGGGGAGTGGTGCGATATGCCCATAGGATGGGTGGAAGCTCCTCCGCCCATCGTCCCTTTGCCTGATCGAGACGTTTCTTGAGTCCGTCTACGATGACCTTGTTTGTCGCCTCCGCTTGCCCGTTCGACTGGGGGTAGCCCACGGATGAATAGATGTTCCGGATGCCCCAGCCTTTGCAATACTCCTGGAAGTTTGCGCTGTTGAATTGCGTCCCGTTATCGGATATAAGCGCCTTTGGGATCCCGAAGCGGGTAATAATGTTTTCCCAAACGAACTTGCGCGTATCCGAGTCACGGATGTTAGCTAGGGGCTTGGCCTCGACCCACTTGGTGAAGTAGTCGGTAGCGGTAATGAGGTACCTCACGTTTCCGGGGGCTTTAGGGAATGGACCGACAATGTCCAATCCCCATTGTGCGAACGGCCAAGGGCTCGTGATGGTGTGAAGATCTTCCGCAGGCAAATGCGTCAGACGGGCAAAATGTTGGCATTTCGCGCACCGTCGGGCGTAAGCTTCCGCATCCTTTTGCATGTAGGGCCACCAGTATCCCTGAGTGCGAGCACGCGCCGCCAAGCTACGACCGCCGGCGTGTATTCCGCAGCTCCCTTCGTGGAGTTCATAGAGGAGGGGCTCAACCTTTCCGGGAGCAACGCACCTCAGATAGGGTCCGCCAAAAGACCTTCGGTACAAGACTCCTTCTGGCGATATCTAGAATCTTCCTGCCCTCGCGCGAGTCTTTCGGGCCGCCTGAGGATCCTCCGGGAGCACATTCTCCTTAAGGTAGCGGATCAAGGGCTCTTGCCATCCTAAATCCTCCACCTCTCCGCTTTCCGGAAGCTCGTCCGGAGCGGGATTTTCTCCCGTCATCACCAAACCGACGTCGTCCTGTACCAGAGGACATCCGGACGTCTCTAGTTTGATGATGGGAGCAAGCGATTTCCCTGACAGGGATGCTAAAGTGGCAAGCGCGTCTGCTGCCTGGTTCATCCTTCGTGACCTTTGCTCGAGTTCGATGTGCTCGAAAGAGGCCATCATGGTTCGAGCCTGTTCGGCGTACCTGGCCAGTTTCTCGCCCTTGGTTTCGTAGACTCCGAGCACTTGATTAACGATAAGTTGCGAGTCGGACAATACGTGTAAACGTTGGACTCCTAAATTTGCTGCAGTCTCGAGACCGAGGATCAAGGCCTCATACTCGGCATCGTTGTTGGTGGTGTCAAAGTCGAGCCGTATGGCCAACTGCAATGCTTCCTGGGTCGGTGATGTGAGAACGATCCCGACACCCGAGCCCTGCACGTTGCTCGCCCCGTCTACCTCTAAGACCCAACCGTGCGAAATCGGGCTTAGATTGCCATCGGACCGACCCGCGATCGCGGATGCCCGACCCGCGCCCGCGGGCAGTTCAGCGGGATCGGGCAAAACGCTCTGGAGGTCTACCGCGACCGCGGGATCTGGCCCCGCGCCCGCGGCTCGTCCGCACGCGATCGCGGAATCTCGGCTCGCGCTCGCGGATGTTGCTTGCGCGTTTCCTACATCGGGCTCGGTTAACTCTGCGATGAAGTCAGCCAGGACTTGCCCCTTGACAGCTGTGCGCGGAACATATTCGATGTCGTACTGGCCCAGCTCAACGGCCCATTTCACAATCCGTCCGGATAGGTCGGAGCTGCCAAGAAGAGATCGAATAGGGTACCCGGTTACCACCTGGATCGCATGCTCATGGAAATAGTGATTCAGCTTGCGAGAAGCCGTGACCAGAGCTAAGAGTAGTTGCTCCATAGGTGAGTAACGGGTCTCTGCATCGAGCAGGGTCTTGCTAGTATAGTATACGGGGTGTTGCTCCCTCCCGACATCTTTGACTAGCACTGCGCTCACCGCCCGAGATGACACGGCCAAATAGATTTTGTGGACGTCTCCCTTTGAAGGGACGGTGAGGACCGGGGGCGATTGCAGGTAAGTCCTTAACCTTTGAAGGTCTCGCTCACAATCATCATCCCACTCGAACGTGCTCTTTTTCTTCAATGCTCTGAAGAACGAATGGCACTTGTCCGAGGATCTGCTGATGAACCGATTAAGAGCGGCAGCCATCCCGGTCAATCTCTGCACCTCCTTTACGTTTCTTGGGCTGACTAGGGAATTTATAGCGCGGATTTGGTCTGGGCTCGCTTCAATTCCCCTCCGGGTCAGTAGGTGCCCCAGGAACTTCCCCGAGCCAACCGCAAAAGCGCATTTGGCGGGGTTTAGACGCATTTGAGCGGTTCGTAGCACATCAAAGACGCGTTGCAAGTCGTCTAAGTGGGTCGATGCTTGTCGACTCTTTACGACCATATCGTCAATGTAGGCCTCAACCGTCTTTCCTAAGTATTCATCGAATAACTTAGTCACAAGACGTTGGAAGGTTGCCCCTGCATTCTTTAATCCAAAGGGCATCACTTTGTAACAAAAGATCCCTCGAGGAGTTATGAATGCGGTCTTCTCTTGATCCTCCTCATGCAGAGGAATTTGATGGTATCCTCGGTAGGCATCCAAAAAGCTCATCCGCTCATGCCCCGCTGTGGCGTCCACTAGCTGATCAATCTTCGGAAGAGGGAAGAGATCTTTAGGGCATGCCTTGTTAAGGTCAGTAAAGTCCACGCAGACTCTCCAATCTCCCGTCTTTTTCTTAACGACGACGGTATTGGCTAGCCACGTTGGGTACTATACTTCGCGGATTGCATCGGCTTCCTGCAACTTCTTTATCTCAGCGATGACAGCATCGGCGTGTTGAAAGGAGGACCGCCGGGCTCGTTGCACCACTGGCTTCATACTCGGACTCACATTCAATTTGTGACATGCGAGCTCTGGGCTGATCCCGGGCATCTCGTAGAGACTCCATGCGAACACATCGCGGTTTCTCCGCATGAGGATCGTAAGGTCTGAGAGCTCTTGGGCGGATAGGCCCTTTCCGACGTAAAAGACCTTTTCGGGATCCTCTCATGCCGAAACTGCAGTAAGTTCATCGATGGACTTATCCCGAGGTTGCGATCCGACGTTGGTCACCTTCTGAACGTAATCCGAAGATAAGCCCTCGTGAGCCTCGGGATCGGCTTCGATCCCGGCACCCTTGTCATGACACGGGTCCGCGCTCGCAGGACCTTGAACCTCATACGCAGGTTCCCGTGTCAGATTACCTAGGGTTTCGTCGACGGATACCCACGGCGACCCATCCGCGATCGCGGATGCCCGACCCGCGCCCGCGGGCAGTTCAGCGGAATCGGGCGAATTGCCCTGGGGATGCCCCGCGCCCGCGGCTTGCGTACGGGAATCAAGCGAGGGGTTCTGCATGGAACTCGCGACCACGGTTCCCCAACCCGCGCCCGCGGGTTGTCTCTTCTTTGCAACGGATCGTGCGGCGATCCGCGCGGCTGGTGGATGCGGAATGGCCTGATCGGGCGACGGCCCGACCGATCGGCTCCGCTTCTGCCCCTGCGTAGGCGCAATGGTGGCGGTCCGGCGCATTGTGTGCCGCGACTCGTGCCGGATCGACTGCCGTGGTGGCACGTCGCGCGGCGTGGTCGGTCGGCCATCGGCCGCACACGGTTCCCGGGGTTGGCGGCCATTGCGCCGATTCGCCTGGGGGTGGTCTCGATCCGGGCTCGTGGACAAGCGATCCATAGCCTCCTCAGATCGGTTCTCGTAGGGTTCACGAAGGTCGAAAACCTGTTCGTTCCCCACGGACGGCGCCAAATGTTAGTACACAAAATATGCCGTGTACAAGTTTCAACTCCTTCTTCAATGACCTTCTTCTTCAAGCTTCTTCTCCCAGCCTCTTCGCCTTCAATGACCTGCAAGGCAATGGACCAAGGGGCGAGCGACCCCTAATCCACCTCCGATGCTTAAGTCAGAATAGGTACAATGTCGATTAAAAGGCGTCAAGCAGAGCGATGGCTTCGAACTTACCTTTCACATGGTATACATGTGTATTTATAGAGGAGAGGGACAAAGGGGGGCGCGCACCTAGGGGATCGGCCCACTAAGGTTAGGGCAGCGCCTTACTCCCTAAGTCAACTAAATATCTTATCTCAGGCGAAGATAAGATTCTCCTCCATAAATAATATCCTAACTAGAGTAACTACCCTATTAAAGGATAAAGCATAATAAATATGGATAGCAAAATAAATAAGATAGAGAAATAAATGCTAACTAATTGATATGGAATCATGCCCGCCTACAATTTCTTTCTCAAAATAAATTACTAAAATTTATTTTGGAATATTTTTCTTTTCGGTGTCAATTTCGTTCAACGAAGGTACGAGGAGTCGTTATTGAGCTATACCATCGATCGTCTAACTCACCTAACGAAAACTCAAGGCAAGTGGATTTGGTTATTTTTATGCATATGTGTTAATGTCATGATTTATACTTAAATCGTGTTATCTTTAATTGTTAGGAACTAATTGTTTGATTTCATAGATTTAATGACTGTTATTCCTATTACTTCGTAGGATGCGCTAGTCGAACTAGGCCTCGATGTGTGTTTGGACGTAAGTGCCACGTTGCTTGGTAGTTTTATGTAAATGTATATTATTGTTAATCTCAACAGGCGGAGGGAGTACTCCCTGGTGTAAGGTCATGACCAAGGCCTCCTCAATCGTTGAGGGGTCGTATAAGGCGTAATGCCACTTAAGGCGCAATGCCGCTTAATTGGACTACGTGCCCCTACCTGCGTTAACATACCTTGATAAGTCAAGTGTAATTCTCTGTGTGTTTATGAAATAATAAAGATAAGTGCATATGTGCATAATAAATCAGTTTCGTCTTCGTACTCAACGAAGACACCTAAAGTACAATTTGTGTGTGATAATACGTTCCCACCAATCTTGTATCAAATTTTATTGAGGATACCACCTATCGTTTTCAAAGTCATACTCATTTTCCGTGGAAGTGTGTAGTTGTTAGATCGTCACCAACTTTCATTCGGGGTTCGACATCAGTTTCTACTCACTCACTAACCGAACCACCTTCAAAACCCATCTTACTTAGTCTGTCACAAGACTAACCGACAACTCTTTTTCCATTGCTTGGTCGTCTAGTGTCAACCGTATTTCCGTCGCGGCACATCAGTGGTGGAGTCAACATCAAAGACTGAGGACAAGAACGCACCGAGGATCTTGCTCACTCTTCTTTCCCCACTCCGAGTCTTAAATTTTATTGGGTTGGGTTCCTTTTCATGCTAGGACCAGTCCAACTTATCTTATTTTCGATCATGTAATGGAACTTTCTATCAATTTGAGAATTGTAATAAAGATTTTAATTCTGCATTGAAAGTTCTGGTTTGTTTTGTTAATACTAGGAAACCTAGGGTGACTTTGGATCTTAATCCTAAGGTCACTAGCGGCAATATCCCTATGTAAAAATTGTGGTGTTACACACAAATTCATGGTCGAAAGTAAAAACGTATTCAACTAATAAAAAATCATAACAAAAATTTGTAACTTGAAATTGAAATGTCATTGTCCTTCTACAACTTAATTTGACCTAGATATCACATACAACTTTCGTAATCACCACACAACTTCATAGATCTAAGTTGAGTATATAAAATTGAAACCATACAACCCAAGCGAAAAATGTCAAAATTCAAACATCTTCAATATACCTTATATTCAGAACATAAAATGCAAATTCTACGAAGGAGGATAGAGGAGGAAGGAGGATGAAGATGGACGGAGTAATACTAGTGTTCTACACCGTCGTCGGCCGCCCAATGTATAGAGCGAGAGAGAGAAAACAAAAAGATGAGAGGGAGAGCGATATTTTTGGTTGAAGAGAAAAGATTTGAATTGATATGGAAAAATTCTATTTGGAATGAAAGATATAGTAGTTACTATTTCAGTTTCTTTTTTCTTTTTACTAATAATGTATTTTAAATGGGTAAATGCGAACCCTTTAATGTCTATAAATTTAATGGCTACAATTGTGACCTTGGTTTCTCTATAACTTCTTGATCCTAAATCTATCAACAAATGGTTGTATTTAGCCACTTATTTGAGGGAAAATGTTGTTTTCTCGGTTAATAATAAATAAAGTGTTTAAAATTTCTAAACAAGGGAAGGAATCAAATGACTTTGAAAGAATTAAACAAGGAGTTGTGCAAGGTGAAAATCTCATGTATACTTCTATAGAATGACAATAAAGGTGACTTATCTATTAACTTTTCACTAATACAAAAAAGCAAACTTTGCTTGACGTAAAGTTGTCAGAGTACGATTAACTTTTGAATTAGAATGATATAGAGCTGAAAAAAAATCCGGTGCGGTCTTCCTTCCACAAACAATAAATTTCTCCTCAATGCGGTCCGATCTGGTACAAATCAACTTCTTTTTTTTATCGAGAAATAATAACAGTGTATACATATTAGTTTATATATAATAAATATGTAAAGTATAAATCTTATACAATTTTTATATATGATAAATTTAATTTATTTATTATAAAATATTAGGTCAGAAAATCCTCAAGATTACTTGGACGTAAAAGGCCTAACTAAAATGTTTGCCCAACCTGAGCTTGGAGGAAGGATTAGCGAGACCCAAGGCCCAATAGAAGAAGGGAAGGTAGTTATTCCTGAAAGAGTCAAAGCTTGGACGTAAAGGTTAAAGCATCTCCAACAGTTTTCCCATATTCTTGAAAAGTGTGAATATGGAGAATATGATACAAGTTTTGGCTCCAACAATTTTTCCATCACAATCTCCATTATAGGGATTTCTGAGTTCATTTCCCTATATCTAGTACTTCCTCCGTTTCATAATAAGTGTCGTTTTAGCACTTAAAATTTGTTTCATAATATGTGTCGTTTTAGGTTTTCAAAGTGATTTAATAGGGGTGAATGATGATAATTTTTATTGAAATGTGTATTTGTTGACTAAAGTTGCTCATGCATTGGCCAAAAAATGTAATGAGTGGTAAGATTAAGAAAAAGTTGTAAGTTTTAAAGTGAATGATTGCTTTTCTTAAAAACTGTGTTAAGAGCTAAAACGACACTTATTGTGAAACGGAGGGAGTATAATACAGTATAAAGCGGAACCCAAGTCTTTGTTAAAATTTGTGCCACGTCATCAACCCTGAATAAAATAATGATTTTATTTTTTGTATTGATTTTCAAAAAATAACTTATATATTTTCTTGATATCTTATCCAATTTCCTTATGCATACTTAATATCTTACTCAATTATATATCCTTATACGAATAAGGAAATTCAAGTGATTTTCGTTTATATTCTTTATAATTTTTTCTTATTAATTAGTATACATTTTTGTCATTATTGAATGTTGAAGAATAGTGAAAAAAATTCACATGTGTCAATAGTATATTTCATTAATAATATAAATTTGAAAATTTGAATAGAACTATTTTAGAATTAAAATTGTATGAATAAAAGTACATATATAGGTCAATAGGTTCGGACTTTGGTCTATCGGATTTGATTTTAAGTTCTCGAGTTAAAATCGTATTCGTATCAAAATTCGATCTCAAATCGGTTAATTCGGTTTTATATTTACATTACCCGTACATGGTACGGGGTTTGTACTAGTTTGGAGAATTCTTCAAAATAATTTGGGGAAGACATTAATTGCAAATTCTATCATATCAAGTTTTGATTGGTTGATTTATCTTTTATATTTTTTTATATAATAAATATAAAAATATTTAAGATAGGGAAATTGTTGGAGTTAGACTAAAATAATTTTGGAGAATATGTCTTTTGGTTCTCCATTTTAAAGAAAATTATGGGAAAACTCTTGGAGATGCCCTTACACCCGGAGATTGTTGGTCAGGGACGTGAAAGTTAAACAACAACATAGGCGAATGTGGCTCGATAGTGACTGCTGGTGATTTATGAGCTTACACATGTTGAAGGGAACTCATAGAGGAGTGAAGACTCATTTGTAATCATTCGTTTACTTACCTCAATATAGAAATTACTTGTGTCATGCATTGCTTCGATTGACTTCATTTTGGTTATCGTGATGACACCTTACTAATGGCCCGCATTTAACCAAAGAAATCACCTAGTTCGGTTATATTGGTCTTAGTATAAAATATAAATCATTTATAAAAGTACATTTTTTTTTATAGAAAAACATATTCTTTTAGGAAAAAATATGTTTGGTCCAGAACCAGTCTAGTGTTGGACCGGATCAAAAATTTCTAAGTTGGTGCTCGATCCACATTTTTTGCAATTTCCGGTTCTAGTTTGGTCCAGATGCCCACCCCTAGTAGCACCTTAACAAATGTGTTGAAGAAGCACACTTGGACATTCGAGCAGGGGAGGTGAGCTCACACTTTTACGACGGTGTTATGCTGTGGTGCAACATTGGCTTAGCGCGGTGCAAGCAGATCCAAGGACTTTGGGTTGTGGTGTTTCCAGTGGTGTTGGTGGTGTGACTTGTCGTGGTCTATGAAAGGAGAGCAATGTCATTGAAAGAGAGTTAGAGAGATTTAAGACTGACAAAGGGGTGGTATGAGTGTGTGATTATAATAATTACATACATTTTAAATTTTTTAACATATGGATCGGCTGAGAACACAACAGATCAACTTGTAACTTGACTTATATGTGACTCATAACATATGTAGTGCAATATATAATATGTACAGGCCTTAATGTGCAAGCACCTTATGGATAAAGTCGACCATCAACTGACCATCTCTATCTCTAATGGCTGCAGTAGCCGCCAAACAATCGTCTCTCATCGAACATCAATATTGAGTTTAACCCAATTAACACTCGGTCTAGTACATTGAATGAGAACCTCATGCGCGTTGCCACTCCTTCCAACAACCTCCAAAGGTGCCTTACCAAGCATATACTTCTCAATGCGCCTTTGGATGACTTGTAACTTGTTCCGTGAAAACTCCCCAAATCCAAATACAATAGTACTACACCATTTCCATATCTACCGTAATGTTATGGCAAAAAAACTAGCCCATGGGGCGTCTCTCCAATTAGCAGAACATGAAATATTGTCATGAATCCAAAAAGGAAATCCAAATAATTAATATAATACTCCGCTAATGAGGAGGGTGAAGATCATTCTAAAAATACTTATTGATAGTATAATTGCGTAAAAAGTAGATCAATAATTCATGCTCAATTGTACATGTGGGCCGGGACATCTCATCTCCGAGGCGAGATGAATTTGAACTCTTTCCTTGCCCGCGAGTACTAATGGGAAATCTAACCATTCTCATTGTAAAATTCCACATTCCATGACTATAAAAAAAGTTTGTGATTGTAAAGTTTTACACTCTTATTGTAAAGAAGTGTTTTTTTTTTTTACGGAAAACAAAAACTGAACAAATTTATACTTATCTAGTAGGTTATCCTTTCAAAAAGTGGCTTTATTATACGGAGTAGTAATAAATACAGTAAATTAGTTTCTCAACAAAAGGATGCTGACTCGAAAGCAAGAGGAATTAAGAGCTTGAGTCTAAGACAAATGAAGTTGAATAATGTTTCCTTAATTACACGATACTTAAGCATAGCTGCTAAACATCACAACATTTTTTCTTTTTTTTCACACTTTACCAATTTCTTTACCATAAAACCCCTAATCTAACTTTGGAAAAAATTATTTAGTGTATAACTATAAGAACATATGGAAATCTATTTAATATTTACCTATAAATCTTCTAGTTTTAACTTACCATCAATAGACCATATATGTCTTATGTATGGCTTAATTACTTTTTTTTGGTCAATATGGCTTAATTTCTTACCTTTATTTTCTAGTTGAACTTAGTTTATTACATAGCTTTATATATAGGGTTTAGCACATTGAAGAACTTACATTGAAGTTTTGAAGAACTTACGTAACATTGGAGGAGTACTTTAAGATGGTAGTGTGTATTCAATTTTTTTTATATATTTTTTCTTAATCGTTATATTGATTTGGCTTAAATTTTTTTTATGTAGGATGATAATGATAATCATCTATCACATGGTCACCCACCTTTGACCCAATTCATTGATTATACTTCGCAATTTGCCACTGATCGGGTGTTCGACACGGATGATGAAGCTATTGAGTACCTTAGATTAGTTGGGAGAAGGAACCATATGCAATTGATAAAATATAGAACAAAAAAGGACGGAGTTACTGGAATAGTATTAGTTCGATGGTTGGCTTGTCAGAGGGCTGGGCACTGGGAGTCAAAAGCTCAAGATAAGGATCATATGCACACCTCAAAAAAGTGCCGGTGTTCATTTTTAATCAAAATTTTCTTGGTTGAGAACTTAGTGTGGAAGGTAAAAGTACTAAACGGTTCGCATAGCCATGATGTTATAAATGATGTCCATGCACATTGCTTTGCAGGTAAATATTCAATTAGTATTTGTCAATTTTTCTACCTAACATACGGTTCTTGATTAAAATATGTTTGCATTGTTCTTTGTCTATGATCAATATGTGTGTATAGGAAAATTGACTCATGAACAGTTCCAAATAGTCAAAGAGATGACTACAGCAAAATGTAAACCCAAGCAAATTGTTTCTCATCTAAACCAGGACAAGAGCACTACATTTAAAGTCACTTCTTCTAAACATGTCTATAATGCAAGAAATAAGATTAAAAAAGAAGCAAGGGAGGATCGACCTCTTATGCTACAATTCTTGCATCAAATTAAGATTTTGAAGTACTTTGAGCGACATCGAAAAATACCGGGTACGGTGGTCCTTATCATATTTATTTATTTATTTATTATTATTGTGTTACATTTAGAATGTATTAATCTTGAAGTGATCGTATAGGTAAAGACAACGTCAAGGATATTTTCTTTGCTCATCCGGAATCCATCAAGTTGGTTCGTGCTTTTCCATATGTGTTGGTAATGGATAGTACGTATAAAACTAACAAATACAAGATGCCTTTGTTTGAGATAGTGGGGTTCACAAGTACTTGGAAGAGTTTTTGTGTAGCATTTGCTTTTATGAGTTCGGAGACAACAGACAACTATACTTGGATCCTCAATCAACTAAAAGAGTTACTGTCATTGTACGTTGGTACTACTCCTACCGCCTTCATTACAGATAGAGAGCTTGCTCTTCTCAATGCATTGAAAGAGGTGTTTCCTGAGAGTCATAGTTTGTTGTGTCGACGTCACGTGGAGAAAAATTGTCAAAGTCAAGCAATGGCAATGACACATAAGAGTAGTATTGGTGTTGCATTTGAATATTCATGTAAGAAGTTGTTAGAGTCTCCCACGGAGCATGATTACCTTCAGCAATTATCAAAAATTGAAGAGAAGTGGGCTCGATTTGGTTTGGCTACATATTTGAAGAACACATGGTTAAATAAATATAAAGAGCGTATTGTGTCAGCTTGGTGTGATCGGATTACTCATTTTGGACAGCACACCACAAATAGGTACGTACGTACATTTACATATATATTACATATATTTTTTACTCTATGGCTCCTTTGTTAGCTGTAAAGGTCAAAGTTTTTGATGAGATATTTTTTTTTTTAGGGCTGAAAGTTCACACTCTATGTTGAAAAAGTTACTTGGGTCAAGTAATGGTGGCTTTGACACCGCTTTGGAGAACATACACACCCTCTTAGAGGTGCAGGTGGTTGAGGTGAAAAAAACATTTGCAGCATCTAAGATGAATTTGCCCAATCCAGTGAGACTGCCCATTTTCAAACAGCTACACTATCGAATCTCTCACAAAGCATTCAGACTGCTTAAGGATGAGCATAAACGTGCTCAAGCATCGGAGTTTGATCCAACTACGTGTGGGTGTTGGCTTCGGTCTATGTATGGATTACCATGTGCGCATGAGATAGTTGAGTTCATACAAACTGATCAGTCAATTCCGTTGTCATCAGTACATGCCTTTTGGAGACAACTTGATGTTGATACAAATATTGAGACAGTGCAAGGTACATTGACAAATGATGAGACGCCAGATTTAGATGCCGTACTGCAAGAGTTCCTATCAAGTTATCAATTTATGACAGTAGAGGAGAAAAGAATGTATATGATGCCCATTCATAACATGATGCACCGGGAACAAGTGATTTTGGAAGAACCTCCTACTGCTGTCACAAAGGGAAGGCCGAAGAAAGACTCCACGGCTAGAGATTTTTCATTGCACGAGAGGTTGGAAAAATCCCTTGCTCCATCATCTAGAGGAAGAGGTCGTGGACATGGTCGTGGATCATCTAGACCGAGTCAAGGTCTTCCAAAAGGAACAAGTAATGCTTCTCCATCTCGTTCGATAGGACACGGTTGTGCTTCTTCGACGCATCCGAGTGGGTGTGCTTCTTCATCTCATTCACTATGTACCACTAATCCAAAGCTACCATTACACGTCTTTCCTTATGAAGATGGTGTCCCAAGGTGCATGCTTCAGTTTGTTCGGGCTTATGTCAATGTCCAAGGAGATGGTAATTGTGGGTATCGAGCTGTTTCAATGGGTCTTTTTGATACCGAAGAAGAGTGGTCAAATATTAGACGTACTTTGTTGGAGCATTTGAAAAGCAAGCAGGATTTTTATAAAAACTTGATGGATGTGGACAAAGAGGTGAGCCGTTTAAATCACTTCATTGGATTTGCCCCGCGGGAGTGTTGGATGACTACACCCGAAGCCGGACATCTCATTGCCACTACCTATCAAGTAGCTTTGGTTATATTGTGCGAAGTTGGAAATTATTGGGGATCATACACGTACCTCCCGCTTACAACCAACCATGGTGTTCATCCTCCAAACAAAGTGGTGTATATAACTTTACTGCATGATCATTACATGGCGGTATATATACTTACCTTCAATTTAAATATATTTATTTATTTGTTTATAGTCTTATCTAGTGTTTTTATTATGTGCACAGTTGACTATGGAGGAGAGCTCACCCATGCCTAGCATTTATCAAGAATGGTTTGCATATCATGATACAACAGTGGAAGGATGGGATAAACACTACTTTGATCGTATCAACCACTACCACAGAGTACATCCACGTAGAGAGATTGATTTGAATGACCTACCTACCAACTCTCCCATAATTTTGGGTGATGATTCTGAAGTGTGATGAATGCGGAAAACGTCTATGGGTCGTCCTAGTAGATTTAGGAATTAATTCTTGTCTTTTAAATTCAATTTTTCTTGTTAGAGTATTATATAAACTCTCTTCTCGGGTTTTCTATTCGGTTCTTTCCCGGGACGCCTTTTATTGAACCGATATGGCTAGGATAAATAATCTCTTAAGCTTGTTATTCTCATAATAAGAAAAGAATTATTCCCTTGCCCTAATCTCTTTGTCTCGTCTATCTCGCCCACCTTTTCGGCGCAAGCCGTCTTCACCAAACCTTGGCAGCCAAGGCAGTTCGATCTCTTGGTACTCGCCTGGCGCTTGTACCATGATTGTTCTTTTTTCTTTTTTTTCTAGATTATTATTTTAAGTGTTCTTTTTATTTTATTTTTTATGGTTTAAGAGTTAAAAGTAGAATAATTAGCTAAATTATTTGGGATATTTATTTTTATAAATCAATTCAGCGTTTTTTTTCCCAAATATGGTTGATGGTGTGAAGTTTAGTAAATCTATTTATTAATGGCAAGAATCTTATAAGATACTCCCTCCGTTTCATAATAAGTGTCGTTTTAGCACTTAAAATTTGTTTCATAATATGTGTCGTTTTAGGTTTTCAAAGTGATTTAATAGGGGTGAATGATGATAATTTTTATTGGAATGTGTATTTGTTGAATAAAGTTGTTCATGTATTGGCCAAAAAAATGTAATGAGTGGTAAGATTAAGAAAAAGTTGTAAGTTTTAAAGTGAATGATTGATTTTCTTAAAAACTGTGTTAAGAGCTAAAACGACACTTATTGTGAAACGGAGGGAGTACTTCCTAATATGCTATTTTTTCTAATTTTTGGTATTTTAAGAAAAAAAGAGGATATTTAAGTAAATTCATAGTGTGATGTTTAGTAAAATGGTGTGATGTTTAGCATCCCTACTTAAGTTATATACGCACGTAGTATTTAATTGGCCGTCTGAAGATTTTCAAAAATACCAGGGACTAGAAATTAAGTTTCTCTGTCACAAGATGCATGGTTGGTAGCGGCTATCCAGCGATCCATATTGATCCACGTCGCCAAATCCCACTTACCACTATACATACAACTTTCGATTATCCGGCCACGTCGACAAGGCAACAACTACCAAACCAACCACACTCTCTTTACTTCTACGATCGACTGATCATGGATCCTCCATGTAGGTCCCTTTAATTCAATTGGTTGACGTCACTTCGCTAACAGAGTGGAGTACTTGCTAATCAAGCTGTTGAAGTTTATGGTTATTAATTAATATTGAGATTAGCAACTTGATGGATATTTGGTAAACTTAAGATTGCTTGATATATTAATTTTCACGGACTTACGATGGTCCCACGTACTCCATGTATAGTACTCCGTTTCCTTAACGTACCCAAATGTATGGTATCAAATAGTGTGTCCTAAAAATGGAGACTACTGCTGAGATATGGTATCAAATAATTTCTAACTTAAGAATATAGAGTGGGCACGAGTATTCCGGCCATTTCAGCGTTAAATTAAATTTATTATTCACCAACCATACTTATAGTTATAGGTGATATAGACCCGCGGCCATGTTGTTCATTCCGGGTCGGATCACTATTAATGAATGGTACGTGGTATGGGGCTCGTTCACAACCACCAATTCAAATAAGTAACCACATGTATCCTAAAGCCATAGGATAATCAATCCACATTTAGGAAATAAAATCATAAAAGAAAATGCATAAGTCTGTTATAAAAAAAATTTATACCACGTACTAAATCAATGAAAATAACAAAACTTTTTAAGATATGATACTTACTGGTCCCGTAAGGATATATATATATATATATATACATTATACGGAGTATTTTTGTCAGGCTGGTGTACCAGCGTACATGTGATCGACTTAATTTCATGTGTCCTAAGTTATTACTACTTTAATTTATAATGTTAGCAATTCTTATATGATTATGTTTCACGTACGTACGTGTTTGCTACATATTCCACAGATATAATGTACTCCTCTTTATATATATAGTAATAGTAATAGAAACTTAGATAGTGTACTATCATCGGTTTAATCCATTTCAGAAATGGCTCAATCATTATCCATACATCCACATTTCATAACTTAATTAGTTTTTTGGGTTCGTAGCAAACGCCTACGTAACTGATTAACAACAACATAAAAGAATTTGAATTCACAACGTATAATGATCACGTCATCACGGGTATTGCATGCGACAACGTCTCATAGAAATTTTATGTTGTTTTTTTTTTGACAAAGATAAATTGATAACCGACGTATGTGAATTGTGAAAGTTAGTGAAAATTTGCGATCACGAGGACGTCATAATTGAGATCCCATTCTGGGGTGTAAATCAAGTTTGATAGGTAGTTGGCGCGAGCGGGCTATAAAAATGGGCTCCCGCCTTTGAATGAACAGAAAAGCCACAACCACATAGAAAACCCATACATCCACTCGATTACTACTGATTAGGGCAATTCAATTGAAAATGGAGGTGGAAAGAGTGCAAGCCATAGCAAGCCTATCAACCACATCGAACAGCATTCCGTTCGAGTTCATCCGGTCGGAGAAGGAGCAGCCGGCGACCACAACGGTCCAGGGCCCGGCTCTCGAGGTGCCCACAATCGACTTGAACGATCCCAACATGGAGACGCTGGTGGAGGCGGTCCGGGATGCGAGCAGCGAGTGGGGACTCTTTCAAGTGGTGAACCACGGGATCCCGGCCGACGTGATTTCCCGCCTCCAAGAGGTGGGAAAGCACTTCTTCGAGCTCCCTCAGGCGGAGAAGGAGGAGTACGCCAAACCCGAGGACTCCAAGGACGTCCAAGGCTACGGGACCAGGCTCCAAAAGGAAGTCGAAGGGAAGAAAGGGTGGGTTGATCACCTCTTTCACAGAATCTGGCCTCCTTCTGCCATCAACTACAACTTCTGGCCCAAGAACCCTGCTTCTTACAGGTATATAATGTTACTCCCTCCGTTAAGAAATACACGTCGTTATTTGACTTTGTTTTCCTTTAGATCGACATGTAGGGCACGGGTCATATGTAAGTCTTTGTCCATGTATTGATTTTATTAGAGTAAATTGACATGGGTGACAGGGAGGCAAACGAGGATTATTGCAAGCACCTAAGAGAGGTGGGTGACAAGATACTCGATTATCTTTCAAAGGGACTAGGGTTGGAGGGTCCAGAGATGAAGGAGGCCTCTGGTGGCGATTTATTAGAGTACATGATGAAGATCAACTACTACCCGCCGTGTCCACGGCCCGACTTAGCCCTCGGTGTGGTTGCTCACACCGACATGAGCACTATCACCATCCTCGTCCCGAACGACATCCCCGGCCTCCAGGTTGAGAGAGACGGCCGTTGGTATGATGTCAAGTACATCCCTAACGCTCTTATCATCCACATCGGTGACCAAATCGAGGTAACTTTATTTGCCACCTTATATTAGTCCGTAGCTTCGACTAGATCAAGTCTGGAATACTCTCATCCTGACCTCCCAGATCTGCGTCTATGGGACGACCTGGGTAAATATTGTTTATAATTAAATTAGTCCGTAGCTCGTTTTATTTAAGGAAACCTTCAATCAAATTATTCGAGGAAACCTTTGACCAATCATTGATTTTCTTTTTTATTTATATTTTCTTAATTTTAGAATGAGTAAATGATTTTAAATGAAAATAATACATGTCTTATTCTCTATAGTAGGGAACAAGATCAATTTATCTGATAGGGAATATTTATTTTAGATCTCCGTTTTGAAGGAAATTATTTTAGCAAATCTGTTGGTGTTGCTCCTAATCCATTATCTTTGAATTCGTGCTAGTTAATTATAAAATGGTTTTATCCTACCGACATATTGTATGATGCACGTACTCATGCATGTGGTGTGGTCCAACATAACCACATGTATATAATTTAATCGGTTTTTCTATCGTGTGTTATAATGGCACACTAAGTAAGGAAACTAAACCCTAAAATAGTAAATCTATCACAAAAAAGATTTAAAAAATCCCAAGTTAATTAGATGAGGAGGTTATATTTAGCTTTAGCTTCTTTTTGAGACAATATCTTTAGTTTCACCGACAAGTCAATCGAAGGGTAGTACCCAAAGGTCACCGGTTCGACTCTCATGGGCAGTGCCCTTAGCAAGAGGGCTACATCCCAATTTTATTCATAAAAAACTTAAAAGACAAGCAAGTTTATTTGACAATTGAATTAGTATGCATGTTTGACATTTGAGCGTCACTTTTCTACCGAACAATTTTATGCTCTAAAAATTTTATTTTACATTTTTATAACATACGTATCACATTTCTACTTTTACGGTTTTCAAGACAATTTTTTCACTCAAAACAATACTTTTCAGTCAAAAACTACTTTTAACAACAAAAGTGAAACAAGCCTAGTGAGCTTGGAAGCAAAGGATAGCTAAAATCTGCTAAAAACAAATCTTAGCTCAAATAGTAATAGCAAGGATTTGTTTTGCTCCGTACTTAGCAAAAAAAAATAAAAACTGAATTCATTCATTATATTGTAAGATAAGAAGAGACCTGTCAGCAAAGATCAATTGTTAGTTTGTTACCCAAAAATCTAGACCTTGACTTGTTGTTACTTGTTAGGTTGTAGGGAAATTGTGCCATCATGGGAATGCAACCATTTCATTTGAGACTCAAAATGGTCCATCTAGGACTTGACTTGTTGTTAGGTTGTAGGCCGGGGAATTGTACCATCTTCGTAGGAAATGTAACCATCTCAGTTGCGACTCAAAATGGTCTTACGTGTCCGGCTTGAACGCCGCTAAACGTACCAACTCTTCTTGATAAACAAAATAACAAAATGGACCTTTAAACTACTCCATTGCCTAGTAATTTGTATTTTGGATAGAAAATAAAATGAATAATGTGATGTAGATAATGAGCAACGGCAAGTACAAGGCTGTGGTGCACAGAACGACGGTTAACAAGGAGAAGGCGAGGATGTCGTGGCCGGTGTTCCTCGAGCCACCAACGGAGCACGCGCTCGGGCCACTCCCGAAAGTCGTAAACGAGAAGAATCCGGCCAAGTATAAGACCAAGAAATATGGTGAATACATGCATTGCAAGCTGAACAAGCTTCCCCAGTGATCGATCGAGTAATGTCAACTAAGCTCTTGTAATTGGCTATTTGTTTTGTTCCTTTTTGTTGTTAAATCGCCCCCGATCGAGCGCCCCTATGCATATACGTATGTGTGTACGGGCTTTAGCACTTAAGCTAGAGCTATGTTGTAATAATGTGTTCCATTAATCGATATACTTTCGTTTGCTCCTAAGTCTTCATTACCATAGAGTTCTAGCTATCTTCGATATTTTTATTTGGGAAATTCCACCCGGTAACCACGAGGTTTTGCAAATTCCACGTGGTGCCCAAAGTTTTTCGGTATTCCGCATGGTAACCACGAGGTTTTGCAAATTCCGCGTGGTAACCTTGCCTTTTATAAAAAGTAAAAATTATAGAAAAAATTACCCATACTTTCTACTTAATTACACAAATCACCCTATCTTTATTTTTTTTAAATATCTAATCTATTTTTATAAAACAACTAACTTTATAATTTTAGCATTATATATATTTACTCTTTTTACATGACACTATATATCAGTATTATTTTACAAAATGTTTCATTGTTTATTATTAAAAAAAAGAATCACAATTTTCAAATTTATATTAAAAAATCAAAATAGATTTGATAGGTTTGTTGAAAACATAAATAAACAAACTAATTTCTTATACCTAATGAGAAATATCATTTAAAAAGATTTTTTCTACAAAACTATCAAATCTGTTTTCTTAAAATACCTAATGAAAAGTATTACTCAATATATAATCTTTATTATTTTTAAAGGTTAATTTATTATAAATAAAAACATTCCTAGAGTTGTACATGTCATAAAAAGGCTATAATTTGTACACATTTTTAATGTCGTTATATATGTACATTATGTTTAGAAAAAATAGTTTTATTATATTTTAAAAACAAATTATTTAACTAGTGCACCCACTTTTAAAAACACCCCCTTAAAAGATCAACTATAAATAAAATTCAAGTTTATATTTTGTTAATAAGAACTAGTAGTTTTGTTTTTTAAATTAGGTATGATTTTTTTTATTTGAAAAAAGAACTGTTTTTTTATACAAATTTGAAAAATGTGGTTCTTTTTATAATAATAAAAAATAGAAGATTTTGTAAAATAATAATATATAGTGCATGCCATGGGAAAAGAGAAAATAATAATATATATATAATACTAAAATTATAAATTTAGATGTTTTATAAAAATAGATTAGTTGATAGTTTTTTTTTAAAAAAACTAAAGATAAGGTGATTTGTGTAATTAATTAGAAAGTACGGGTAAGTATTCATATAATTTTACCTTTTTATAATAGGCCAAGGTTACCACGAGGAATTTGCAAAACCTCGTGGTTACCATGCGGAATACCGAAAAACTTTGGACACCACGCGGAATTTACAAAACCTCGTGGTTACCGGGCGGAATTTCCCTTTTTTATTTTGAATGAAAGGTGATTCATTTACAAGGTAGAGGAGAAATTACACACGAGTACTAGACGTCCTAGGCTAATCGAGATTTATTTACGCGATTTTATTCACACAATTCCCGCAATCGCTTGTGAGTCTCTCTCGGTTGTTACGAGACTATATGCCTAGATCGAGTGTGAAGTTTGACATGATTAATGACCATTCTAGCACACTAGCTAATGGGGGCTAAACACCTTCCGTTGAGACAATTTGCGCTTTCTATGAAAAGACAGCATATCGATCACAAAAAGAAGCACAATATATAGTGCTTGCTTGGATGCTCGCTCTTCCCTTTAATTATGCACTCAAGCTTGTGATCGAGAAGCCTTTTCCAAGCCTCAATATTACTATTAAGAAGCACAATATATATGTGGTTGCATTGTGATTTGTGACCAACGGTTGAGTTATGAAACATGATTTAAAATTAGGTGGAACAAAGACGAAACGAGCGAAGGGTTGGAAAAGTCAAAACCTCATTAACACTAAAAAAATAAGTTTTTTCTTAGGACATTAAAATCAAAAGTCAAAAGCTCAGAGCACAAAAAGACTTTTCTATTTTCTACTAAATACAAAAAATTCAAATAATATAAAAAACTAGCTTAACCTGTCGTGTCATGCACGACTATTGCACTTAAAAATATTAAAATAAGTTACATATTTCATAATTAAATATTTATATTGAAAATATTATATAAGTTTTATTATATGGACATGTTTTTTATCTTTTAAAAAGAGTGATATTGTTTTTGAAGTTGATATAACCCAAAAAATATATATAAGACATATTTTTTTCACTCATTTGTATATTTTTATAAAACATGTTTATAAGAATAAAAATTGATACTTTACTTCCAATTTTTATCATATTAATAATTACGATCATAAAGTAAAAACTATTTTATTATCAAAAATATGGTGGGTTTAAAATCAACTTTAGAAAGGATAAGTGATATATTAAAAAGATAGAATATCTTACTAAAATTTGAAATTTTGATCATATCTTTTACATAAATAGATAATAAGAAATATAATTATATTAATTGAAATAATATAAATAAAAGATATTTTTATCAAATATGCAGTGGGGTTAGAAATAATGTATAATAAAAAATAATTAGTGTGAATATTACTTCTTTTTAAAACTATTTAGAATTTCTTATGTTACTTCTTATACTCCATTATTTAGAAAAAGTGTGTTACGTACATTATGAGATTTTTTAAAATTCGTATAGATTATTTTTGGAAAAAGGGTACTACCTATATTATTTGAAATACGTAGTACGTAGATTATCTTATATAGAAAAAGGGTAATACGTATATTATTTAAAATACTTACTATGTATGAGATTATTTAGAAAGTGGAGATTCCATTATATTTTTATTTTTAAAATTCAAATTTCTTATATTACCTCTTACATAAATAGATTAAAATGGTAATTCAAAGTTAATTAATATGTATCTTTTATTGAAGGAAATTTTAAAGATAGATAATATTGTTTCAAAGATAGAAATTAGATGAGTACGAAAAAAGGATAAAATTAAAGATTTGATAATTAAGGAAATCAAAAAGATAAATACAATGTCTCCAAAGATAGATATTACATGAGTAAGAAAAAAAAGATAAAATTAAATATTAGATAATTAAGAAAAATAAAAACATATAAAATTGTTACTGAAGTGGGGCCAGAATCAACGTAGTGGCTCGAAAACGGTCGGCTTTTATAATATATATTGAATTGATTGTACACTGGTATAAAAAAATTACAATTGCATTGAGTAATTTTTTTTCACGCTTAAAATTTTTAACATAAAATATGCATTTTCTTCGAATAAAATTTTTTTCCATCAAGTTTTTTCAAAATTTTAGATATAAATTACCAAAAGTGTGATATAGAACTATTCTTTTTAGAGGGCAGAAAACATATGTAGACACCCGAACTTGTCACTTTTGGTCATTTAGACACCTCACCTTAAAAACGCACCTATCAAACACCTATACTTGTTAAAAGCTACCTATTAAACACCTCCTTCCCAATGTCTGTATTACGTGAAAATCACGCGCTATTACGTGTAATTAGATGAAACATGCTAAATGCCTCCTAATTCCACGTAATGAAATGAATTAAACAAATTTCCACGTAATAAAATCACTAATAAGAGGTTAGGGCATTCGCGGGCAAATTCTCACTCTCATTCGAAACGTCACAGAACTCCTCCTCAAGGCAAATCCTCCAAATCGAAAATCATATGTGCGAAATCGACGAAGAAGGTCTTTGCAATCTGAAAGAGCATCAACAATAAGGTTAGACTTTCGATTCTAAACGCAAAATTCTGGGTTTTGAGCAAAAAAATTTCTGGGTTTTGACGCAAGATTTTTCTGGGTTTTTAACGCTTCATTTGCTACTGGTTGGATCTGGTGAAGATGAACCCAAATTTCTGGGTTTGGACTGAAATTTCTGGATGCTTGAGGGTTGTTATAGGGTTATGGGTGCCTTTTTAGTTTGGGTTTTAGGAAGAACAGGGTTGTTCGAATCTTGGATTTTTTTTTGAAATTGGGAGAGTTTTTGGGTTTAGGGTTGGCTTTTAGGGCCTTGATCGAGGGAGATGAGCACTGGATATCAGGTTTATTAGTTGAGTTTTGGTAAATGAGTTCATATTGGGCTAAAAATAGGGTTCCTGAGTGTGTTGCTTCATGGAAGTAAAAATAATGTTCATGATCAGTGTATTTTTGAACTGAATTTTGGGTGAGGGACTATATGTTGCTTCTGACTTTCGATTGAAAGCACTATATGTTGCTTATTTTGCTAATTAGGGTTCATGGAATTGTTGCAGATTGCAGGTTTAGGACAATGCCGTTCGTTGACATTGTGTGGCATCATGGGGGTAGGTTTGTGTACACACCAGAGCCACAATATGTCGATGAGATTGTTGTGGCATATACGAACCATACTGATACAGATTACTTCAGTGTCCCAAAATTGGAGTGGTATGTAAAAGGCTTTGGATATAAAGAATGGGATGGGATTTTCTTCAAGGGCGTGAATGATTCTGCATTTGTGGGTGCTGATGATTGGTCTTTGACAACTCTTGCTGGCACTCTTAAGGATGGTGATAAGGTACACTTCTATGTAAAGCATTCAGTGATGGAACCTGAGTTTGCAACTGGTGATCCAGATCCAAATCCTCCACCTCTAGGCTTGTCAATAGAAGATGCAATCTCTGTGGATGACAAAGTGACTGAGCCATTGATGCTAGAAGGTGTGCAAGCTGAGGATGAAGACAGACTTATTCAAGATCATGATGGTGTCTAAGCTGAAGACAAAGATATTCCAGAGGATGATGTTGAGCAGGCTGAGGCTCAGGAAGCTCAAGAGAGAGGTATTTCAGAGGATGATGGCTCAGATAGCAATGAAAATGATGATTCAAGCAGTAGTAGTGATGACACATTCAGCTTGGGTGTTGATTTAAGTGATGCATCTGATGTTGATGAGGAATTAAGGGAGATTAGAAGCACAGCTAGAGACCATAGGCAGAGAAGGCAACAACATAATGAAAATTTGGTGAATGTTGAGGTCACCCTAGGTGGTGTAGGTCCTGACGAAAGGTATGAGAACTGGAATGGAGCTAATGAGTATAGTGGCAAGCTTGGAGGTGATGAACCATTTTTTGGGAGTGAATCTGATTATAGCTTTAACAGTGAGGACTCCAGTGAGGATGAAGGAGGACAAAAAGAGTTGAGAAGGCAGAGAAGCAGGCATGTTCTATACAATCCTAGCTGTGAGTGCCCTATGTGGGAGTTAGGCATGGTTTTTGAAAGTGTCCAACAATTTAGGGAAGCCCTTGCAAAGTATGCTGTTGCTAAAGGTGTGAGATTGAAGCTGAGGCCTAATGAGGCTCGTAGGGTTACAGCAAACTGTTTACATGAAAATTGCCCTTGGAGAATTCATGCCAGCTACAACTCTGGGACTCAGAATTTTGAAGTTAAGACATACACACCAAAGCACAATTGTAGGAGGTACAACAAGAACAAGCTGTGCACCTCGAAATTCTTAGCCCAATACTTTGAGAGCAGGATAGTATCACAACCTTCACTTAAAATATGGGAGATTCAAGGTCTGTGTAGGAAGGAACTGAAGTTGTATGTGGGAAAGACTATATGTAGGAGAGCAAAGGTTCAGATTTTAAGTAAGAATATGGGGGATTACAAGGAGGAGTACTCAAGGCTACATGATTATGTGGATGAGGTGAAGAGGTCAAACCCAGGTTCCACTTGCTTTTTGGTTGTTGATGATCAATCCAAACCTGGGGTCCAGATTTTCAAGAGATTATATGTGTGCTTCAAGGCATTGAGGGAAGGTTGGAAGCAAGGGTGTAGAAGAATTATAGGAATGGATGCTTGTTTTCTCAAAGGAGCTGTTTCAGGGCAACTATTTGTGGCTGTGGGTAAGGATGGAAATGGTCAAATGTATCCTATTGCTTGGGAGGTTACAGGTGACAGTCTTACCTTATTGCTTGTGAACTACATTATATTCAAGTAGCATTTCATTATCAAGCAAAGGTTCTAATTTTTTTTATGTGATGTTACAGGGGCTGAGTCGACCATTACATGGACTAAGTTCATCAGAGCATTGCAGTTGGATTTAGAGCTTGGCAAGGGGGAAGGACTTACCATAGTCTCTGATATGCAATTGGTATGAGTCTCTTAGACATTAATTTGTATTATATGCCAAAGAATTACTAATATTGCTCTGTTTTGTTGCTTGGAATTTTTGCTTGGAATTTTTGCTTTGTATCTTATATGCTCAGATTACTAATATTGCTCTGATTTGTTGCTTGGAATTTTTGTTTTGAATTTTTGCTTTGTTTTTTTTATTGGAATTTTTATGCTCAGATTACTTATATTGCTCTAATCTGTTTTGTTGGAATTTTTGCTTTGAATTTGTGCTCTGGTTTGTTGCTTGAAATTCCTACTTTGCATTTCTGCTTTGCATTTCTGTTCTGCTTGGTTTTTTTGATTGGAATTTTTGTTTCGAATTTATATGCTCAGATTACTAATATTGCTCTACTTTGTTGCTTGGAATTTTTGCTTTGAATTTGTGCTCTGGTTTGTTGCTTGGAATTTTTGCTTTGCATTTCTGCTTGGATTTTTTTGATTGGAATTTTTGATTGGTATTATATATCCACCACTGTATTTTACAGGGTCTTAGGGCTGCAGTGCGCAATGAGCTGCCAGAAGCTGAACACAGGTTTTGTGCTCAACATATATATGCAAATTGGCAAAAAAATGGAAAGGCTCAGAAAGGAGGAAGAAGTTTTGGGCATGTTGTTGGTCAACCTTTGATGTACAACTCAAAGATAACCTTGAGGTACTAGGTAAGTTGGGGCCTGAACTGGTTGCAGATTGCTTGGAGTATGGGAAAGAGAATTTCTGTAAGCCGTTTTTCAGGACAGAGCCTAAGTGTAATGTGGTAGAAAACAATATGTGTGAAACTTTCAACTCTTGGATTAGGACAGCTAGGCATAAGGCTATCATCTCTATGCTTGAGTATATTAGAAAGCAAGTAATGGATAGAATCAGAAAGATGAATGAGTTTGTTCCTCAGAAATGGATCACTGATATTTCACCTATGGCTTTGATGAAATTATAGAAGAATAAGGACATAGCAATGCAGTGTGATATTGCTTGGAATGGGGACCAAGGATTCGAAGTGCAACATGGTGAATATGGCCATACTGTGGACCTAAGGACAAACACTTGCAGCTGTAAAAGTTGGCAACTCAAGGGCATCCCATGTCCACATGCAATCTGTGCTATGAATCATGTGAATATCAATCCAGATGAGCATGTGGTACATTGGTATAAGAAGGAGACATACCTGAGAGCATATGCATTGCCACTACAACCACTTTTGGGCATGAAAATGTGGCCCACATCAGATCATCCACCTGTTGAGCACCCGGAGATTAGAAAGAAAAGAGGGAGGAGAAAAGTAAATAGAAGGAAATCTAGGGACGAGCCAAATAAGGCTGGAAGGTACTCAAGAAGGGGTATAGTCATGAGTTGTTCCATTTGTAAGACACAGGGGCACAATAAGAAAGGGTGTCCTAACAAGGCCAATCCAGAGGCAGCTGCACATGCATCATCTTCTCGGCCAAGAAGGGGTAGATCTGCTGCATCACCATAAGTAGCACCATCACAAGGACAAGCCACATCAGCTGCAGGATCACAAGCCCCCTCCCCAGCTCCAAGTGCTCCAGAAGCTACACATCTTGCTGCCAAAAATGCATCCCAGCAGGTTAGATTACATCAACATAGAATTGTCTTTCTACTAATTTCAATAACTGAATGTTTACATGCTTTTGATAGGGAAAGAGAAAAAGAGCTCAATCAGAAGGTGGAAATGCAAGGAGAGGTAGGAAAAGAGCTGCAATTGTGGGTCGAGGGATTTACACTAACCCTGCTGGATTAACTATATTGAATGTGAGTATGTGTAGGAAGTTGGAGAATTCACACATAAAGCAAAATTTTGGTTTCTAATCTTGTTCTTGTTTTGGTTTGTCATGGAATCTATAGCCAGGGCATGATAGTAGCAGGATACTCAGGGCTCCAAGACCCATAAAACATTCTACCCAAGGAGCTGATTTTGGAGGGCTTAGCAAGGGCTTGAAATGGCAAGGTCAAGCTGCCATCACAAGGAACCAACTGCAACGCACAAGGGCTCAAGTTGCAGCTGCACGGGCTCCAACCAACCCTAGCCAATCTAGCTCTAACCAACCTTAGGCAAAGCTTGCTCTTGTTTTATGTTAGTGGTATTAGGTGCAAACTATGGTGAATTGGCTTGTTTTTTGTTGAAGTGGTAGTATGTGCAAACTAAGGTGATTTGGCTATGTTTGAGAGCTATTTCTGTTGCTGCATAATGTAATTTATGACAGCTATGTTTGACAGCTATTTTTGTTGCTGCATAATGTAATTTATGACAGCTATTAGCAGCTGCTGCCTAATTTAATGTCACAACTGGTGCCTAATTTATCACATGTATTGAATCTGTTGCCGATTTTCTGACAGGTATTGAATATGTTGAATGACACAATTGGTGCAAAACAATATCAAGTTATTGTCAGAATCCCTTGTCAAAGCATACATAACTGGTGCAAAACAACATATGCAAAGCGTAGAATTAAACTAAAGAGTTTTCATCAAATCCATTGTTACACAACACCTGGAGTTTTCATCATATCCACTAGAGAGTAGAGTTACATAGCACAAACATCATTCACTAAGTCAATGAGTCTACATAATTCATGTAAGCTTAAGGAGCCATGAATTTTGCTGAATATGCCAATACAAGTAACACTAAAAAGACAAACAACACTCTCGATCGACGCCTTGCCTTCTCCAGTTCAGCTTCTTTCTCCTTCAATCTCTTCAGCAAACCAGATATAATGTGCTTAGCATGCTCGGGGATGGGTTCATCCAACCATCTAAAGGATCGGCAAGCACCAGATCTCTGTGAAAACAATATAATTCAAATTGAATTAAGACCCATGAATCTATAGTACAATTGTTCTTGTTAAAATGTCTAAGATCAATCTCTGATTTAAGTCAATGCACATAAGCTCAAATTAGGTTTCGAAATTCAAACATATGGTCCTTTCCGACCTAGAAATCAACATTACACCTCACAATTTTAACAAATCGAAGAAAACCCAAATTTGAATTTCTAGGGTTCTTGCTCAAATCAAAAACATCAATTTGTGAATCAATTCAATGCCTACAAATTGAAAGTAGGTTCGATATTCAAACACATGCTCAGTTCCGACCTACAAATCAACAATTCAGCCCTAAACCCTAAAATTATGAAAAATCCCCAAATTCGACATTTTAGGGTTCTTGCGATTTACAGAGAAATCGAACTTACCCCATAATTTGGGCATCCAAAAAACCTCCTCCCTAGATTCCTTCCTGTCCATGAATGATTAATGGCAGCTATTTGCCCACACATGCATGCTGGAATTCCGATTTCAACACGCCCACTTGTGCGCGAGAATGTGCTCGATGAAGAAGCCATTCGCGTTCTGCAGAGGAAGAATTCTTACAACCCAGAAATCGGAATTTCGAAACCTAATTTGATCCAAGAATGCTTTGTATAGGGAGGAGTTTGATTTTGTGAGAGGGAGGAAGAGTTCGATTTTTGTTGAACGTTGGCTGGAGAGATTTTTGAAATCTCGTATATGTGAAGAAGAAAGCCAAGATTTTAAATATTTCATTTTTTTTCCACGTAAGCAGAAATCATTTAACTTAAACTCATCTCACCCGCCATTGTGAAACTACATCTCACGCGCAAGTCCACGTCACTCACAAGTGTTTAATAGGTAGCTTTTAACAAGTATAGGTGTTTGATAGGTGCGTTTTTAAGGTGAGGTGTCTAAATGACCAAAAGTGACAAGTTCGGGTGTCTACATATGTTTTCTGCCCTTTTTAGAGCGGACAACCGTGGTCTATTATCAATTCTCACTAGTTCAGAGTTCTTACATGTACATATGTTTATAAGAGGAAAGGGGTGGAGGGGATTGTTCTAACACAACAATGTGGTAGGTAATCTGCGCCTAAAAAATTGTTACTGACTAATCAAAATAATTAATATAAAAACCCTTCTTTTTCTCTCCTCTTCTCATACCAAATCTCTCTCTCTCTCTCTCTCTCTCTCTCTCTCTCTCTCTCTCTCTCTCTCTCTCTCTCTCTCTCTCTCTCTCTCTCTCGAAGCGGCGGAGGCATTTGTAGGGGTGGTCGGCGGAAGAGACGGCAACAAAGGAGGATGAAGCAGAGGAAGACAGAAAGAGAGCTGGTGGCACCAGTGAGGAGAGCGAGAGAGCGGTGGGCCAGATCTGGGCTCGTGCAAGCCAAATTCTATTTTCGGTTGAAACTCGAACCCGACCAATAAGCGTTATCCCATGCCAACCCGAGGACTTCCTAGGAGGTCACCCATCATGGTAATACTCTCGCCCAAGCATGCTTAACTTCATAGTTCTTTTGACCCCTCGAACCATGAAAAGAAAAAGCTCTTGTTGGAATGGGGAGCACCTCAATCCCTTATAAAATATCGGGGTGTTACAATCTCCCCACTTAAGCACTTGATGACCTCGCAAGGCCCAAGGGCCAAGGACCGTCCCCTGGATTGATTGAATGCCCTTGGGACCAAGCCAACTCGTAACCCAAAGTCGGTTGTGATACCATACCTAAGGCCCGAGGCCCTAGAAGTGTTATTCCATGCCAACCCAAGTACTTCCCAAGAGGTCACTCACCCTTGTACGACTCTCACACATGCACGCTTAACTTCATAGCTCTTTTGACTTCTCGAACCATGAAAACGAAGAGCACCTCAATCTCTTTATAAATTATCGGGTTGTTACAGATAAGTTGTTAGTTTATGGGTTTTAATGATGACAAGTAGACTGATGACAAGTTGGGTTTATGAGTTTTGAACGTGGTAACAAGTTTTAAACGCGGTGACAAGTTTTAAATGTGATAGCATGTCTTATTTGCATTGTTTAATTTGTTTATATACTACTTCTAATTATGGTCTATTAGCTCAAATGGTAGAGCAACATGCTTAACGCACAGTAATGTAGGTTCAAATCCCACATAGGCATACTAACAATTTTTGATGACAAGTTTTGTATGTGATGACAAGTTAGGGTGGTGACAAGTCTTGTACTTGATGATAAGTTGTGTACGTAGTGACAAGTTGTATACGTGATGACAAGTTCGAAGACGATTTAGGTGATATTAGTTATGGTGGTATTGATAGAATTTGACGATAGTTTAACTGATGACAAGAGTTACGTCATGTTGAGTAATGACAAAATATGTGATGATAGAGTCCGAAGATAATTTAAGTAATGACATGATAGGCAATAACAGGGTTAGATGCAAATTTAAGTGACAACAAGTTAAGTGATGACACGTTTTAATGACAATTAAGTGATGACAAGTTGGAAGATGACAAGCAACATACAACAACTACATATACCCAGGAACTCCCACAAAAGCAGGATCTGGGGGGTCAGGGCGGGCCGGCGGGGGCATTCCAAACCTAGATGAAATGCGACCAAAAACGACCCAAAGGACACAGACTGGACCACTCAACAATCTACTCCGAAAAGTGTAAAAACCGACAGCTAACCAAAACTACTACTAAGGCTAAAAGAAAGAAGAAAGAAAACGAATAAAGAATAAAAAGACTAAGCTATAAAAATGCTATAGATAAGCAAGCCTACAAAGCGAGAAACTGATGGCACAAAAGAATGCACGGCTCCCCTTGGCTCCACCAGCAAGCTGACTAGCTGTCTACCACACTGATCTTCTCCCTCCAACTCTTCCTGCATTGCACCAACTCCTCTGAAATCCCTAAAAGTCTGAAATCTTGTCTTATGTTGTCCATCCATCGGTTCTTCGGACGGCCTCTATCCCTCCGGTAAGCCCCTAAATCCAAACGCTCGTGTCTCCTAACTGTTGCGTCTGGGCTCCGCCTCTAGACATGACCGAACCAACGCAGTCTTGCTTCCCGCAGTTTGTCTCCTATACTAGCCACCCCAAGTTTGCCTCTGATTTCTTCATTCGTAATCATGTCCAACCTCGTGTGGTCACACATCCACCTAAGCATCCTCATCTCTACGACTGCAAGTTTTTGCTCCTGAGCCTTAGTCGCCAGCCAACATTCTGCTCCATAGAGAATCACATGCCTTATAACAGATCTTTAGAACTTTTCCTTAAGCTTGAGCGGAACCTTCTTATCACACAAAACCCCTAAAGCCGCCCTCCACGTTTGCCACCTCTCTGAATACGCTACCTAACATCCTCATCAATACACCCATCACTCTGCATAACTAAACCCTGATACTTCAACTTGTCCTTCTACACAATGGCCTCCCCGCCCAGTTGAACCTCACTCCTAGGCTCATTTTCCTGCCCAAAAAGGTACTCGACATATTCCATCTTGGATCGACTCAGTCTAAACCCCTTAGATTCTAGTCTCTCCCTCCAAGTATCCAGTTTGCTATTAACTTCAGCTCTGGAATCCTCCACCAAAACGATATCATCTGCAAACAACATACACCTCGGAACCTCTCCCTAAATATCCCTAATCTGTATATCCAACACTAGCGTGAACAGAAAGGGACTCAGAGCTGAACCTTGATGAAGAACCATACTCACCTCAAAATACTCTATATCCCCACCTAGAGTACAGACACTCATCCTCGATACCTCATACATATCCCGAATGATTCTGATAACAGTCTCTGATAACCCCTTGGCTTCTAAGCAATCCCAAATCAACTTTCTAGGAACCCTGTCGTAGGCCACCTCTATATCTACAAACACAAATGTGCAAATTTCTCTTTCTCTCCCTATACGCTTCTGTCAACCTTCTCAACAGATGGATAGCCTCAATCGACGACCTCCCTGGCATAAATCCGAACTGGTTTTCTGACACATGCACTAGGCTCCTCAGTCTCAACTTGATTGCCTTCTCCCACACCTTCATTGTACGGCTAAGGAGCTTTATATCTATATAATTGTTACACTGCTGGATATCCCCTTTGTTCTTGTAGTCTGAGATTAACTTAGTAAGTCTCCATTCCTCATGCATCTTAGCCGTCTTTAAAATGACGTTGAACAAAGTCGCTAGCCACTCCAAGCCTCGTATGCCCATGCACTTCCAAACTTCAACAGGAATCTCATCCGTCCTACAACCTTTTTATTGCCCATTCTGTGGATTACCTCACTGACTTCAATCCTAGAGAATCGCCTGAAAAAAGGAGGATTAACTTGATCCCCTGTAGCTTGCTGACTCTCCATCGACTCGCCCCTCTCGTTAAGGAGGTTGCAGAAGTACCTCTCCCACCGCTTTTTGATCTCAAGATCGATCATCCACTAGTACGTTCCCATTATCATCTTTGATACAACGTACTCTGTCAAAATCCGACTTCATCCTATCCCTTGCTCTCACAAGCCGAAACAAAACTCGCTCACCACACAATAACGCTAGAGTTTAGAATACCAACTAGCAAATGACATGCACCTTGTACGGGGAAGTTTTTTGCTTTTATTATCTTGTATATAAATTCACTATAACAATTACAAATATTATCACATGTCCAAATTTTGTTAAAACGCTACATATATTTTAGATTATAAAATAACATATTTCTCATATATCATCAAATATTTATATAACAATATTGTATGTTTATATTAATTATTTTTATACATACATAAACATATATATCGATGAAGAATGCAATTAGATGAGCTGCATTATTAAATTTTATAAAAAATTGATAAAAATCTTTTGAAATTTAAATTAAAAATTTATAAACTAATTTATATAAATAAATCAATAACATAAAATAAAAATTATGATTAATATAGTATTATATTTTAAAATATAGAGAATATTTAATAAGATAAAGAAGAAAACCAAATTATCTTGTATATATGTTATTATGCTGTAAAAAATTAACTATATAAGAAGTATATTAAATATCAAATAAATATATTAACAAATCATTATCTTATTAAGAAATCTTTTTTTTTATCTAAAACATAATCAATGTGTAATGTTACAAATATATTTAGGGTAGATATATCTTCTAATCTTTTTATTAATATTATTATTTGATTTCAATTTGAGATGATAGAAAAAATATTTAATAAATTATCTTAAATAAAAAAAGATGTGACGTAAATATAGTGGTAAAGTTTGCTACTAATGATGATTTTTAAAAACCGTTAGAACCTAGTTACGAAAATAATACTTATTATTAATATAATATTTAAGTAAATGGGTAAAAAAGATTTTTTAATAAAATATTAAGGATAAATTAATATATTAACAAAATAGGTAACCATATAATAATAAGATTGAGATTTATATGTTAGGATACAAAGCAACTCAAAATTTATGATAGAACTAATATTTTAAATTAAATATGCATAAGATTAAGCTTAAAACTAAGATTGATAAGATAATTTTTTTAATAAGGGGGTGATGTGGCGGAATATGGTGGCGGAATTTGATTCCGCTTTAGTATAAAGTAAGAGATAGATAATAATATCAAATAATTAATAAATAATTTAAATAATGATAATATAGTACGTACATACTTTTGGATCATATATGATAAGTGTACATGTAATAAGTGGGGAGTAGAAAGATAAATTTTCCAATTTAATAGATAACAAAAGATAAAATTTCTAAGTAGGAAGTAGAAAGATAAAATTTCCAATTTAATAGATGATAACAGAATTTATATAGAATATATTGTTTTAATAAAAGGGGTGATGTGGCGCAATATGGTGGCGGAATTTGGTTCCGCTTTAGTATATAGTAATAGATAGATAGATAGATATAACACTCATTTATCCACAAATTGTCTTTTTAACTATCAATTTGGTATTTTGTTCGATTGCCTCTTATGTTGCATATCTATAGATATAATTAATATTAATATATTATAAAAGTCGATCGTTTTCCATTCTTCACGTTGGTTCTAGGGAGTTCTAGCCCCACCGTATATTAAATAAAAAAACTAATTTTACGATTTACTTAAATAAATTTATCATTTTTAAGCTTAAATTATTTTCTATATTTACATTATCAATAATATACTATTCCCATTATATTTGATTTTTTTTCTTTCGTGATAACAAACTTGATTTTTACCCAAAAAACAATCCCAAAATTTTACTTAAATTAATGTTTGGTTACCATCTAGAACTGTCAAAACCTAACCCGACCCGAAAAATTAACCCGAATTGACCGAAAATTTTAGAGTTGAAACCTGACCCGAATATTAGCGAGCAAGGAAAAAAACCGAATCCGATTAACTCGATCCCAATTAGGTTGAAACTCGAAACCTACCCGACCGACCCGATTTTTTATATATATGTAGAATCAAAGTTATCAGAATCCCGACTCGATCCTACGATTCCAACGATTTTACGACTCAAGAGTCATAAATCGATCCACGATCCAAAGTAGGATCTTATTAAACTAGGATCTTAAATGATTTAACATAAAATTCTAATTGGATTTTGATTTTACACGCGACTCTAACGATTCTACGACGATTCTAACGATCCTACAAACGATTTTTGCGATCCCAAACAATCACTATTATATTTATATATTATTACGATGATCAACGTTTATGTCTCTTTTCCATTAAATTATTAACCCGATTCATCTTAAAATATTTTTACTCATCAAATTAATAATGTTTATAAAATTTCAGACTTTAAATATAAGAAAATTTACAATATATTAGGTTATCGTATATTTTTTAGTTATAATGTAGGATCTTACGATCCTAACGATCCGATTCTACGATTCGATCCTGCTACCCCCTTTCGATCCGATTCAAGGATCTCGATCCTGACAACCTTGTGTAGAATAAATATATTTTCTTGTAAATATTATAATATATTTTATTATAAAACCTAATATAAATAAAATATTATTATAAAAATCTATTAAAAATAATATTTCAATATTAAATATTATTATTTAATCATAATATCTTTTAATAATCATTAAAATTTTAAATTCTTGACCTGTTAGATCGACCCAAACCTGCAATGACCTGTCAAGACCCGACCCGACTTGAATTGTAACCCGATTGACCCGAACCCGAAAAGACTGAACCCGAATCCACCCGACCCGTTTGACACCTCTATTAACATCCCATCATAATCTTATAGGTTGTATTGTACGCTTGATTTTTTTATAAATGATTGTGTACATTAATGTTTAGTTTTTCATATCTAAGTTACTTTTGGCCAATTCTATATACCAAACATTAATTTTATCCATAAGATTTAGAGGTGTCAAACGGGTCGGGTTCGGGTGGATTCGGGTTCGGTCTTTTCGGGTTCGGATTGGGTGCAGGTTCGGATCAATCGGGTTACAGTTCAAGTCGGGTCGGATCTTTACAGGTTATTGTGCGGGTTCGGGTCGACCTAATAGGTCAAGAATTTGAATTTTTAATAGATTTTTTATAGTAATACTTTATTTATAGTAGTTTTTTAGTTTTTATAAGAAAATATATTATACTATTTATAAGAAAATATATATAAAAAACCGGGTCGGTCGGGTTCGGGTTTTCAACCCAATCGGGTTGGGGTTAGTCGGGTTCGGTTTTTTCTTTGGCTCGCTACTATTCGGGTCAAGTTTCAACCCTAAAATAATGGGTCAGTTTTTCGGATCAGGTCAGGTTTTGACAGCTCTAATAAGATTGAATTGTCTTCTTTTTTCAATAATTTTTAGTTATTTACGAAACAATCCCACAATTTTCTCAAATGGTATAACCACCTCTTATTTTCCTAATACAAACATACAAGATGTCGCTTTCGAACCACTACATTAATTTTGACATACCTCATCTCTAAAAAAACTAATTTGTATTATTTGTATTATGTAGAGTTTTCCTATTGAATTTCTTATTATCTATTTGTTAAAAAAATTATCAATCATCAATTCTTAAAGCATTATAAGAAAAAATTTCACATATAAATTAAGCAAAGGCTTTGAATACTGGATTCAACTTATCTTGTTAATAAAAGTAAATTTGTGGTTTCCTACATTTTTATTAAGTTGTGATAAACTTTATCAATTTATCAATTGATGAAACATTATAATTGTTTGCTTTTATATTTAAACTTATAGTTGTTATAAATTTATGTTAAAAATTGTAAATAAAATATCAATTTATATTCTTATAATTAGGTTTTATAATAATATATAAATGAGTGTAAACATTATGTCTTATATATATAGGTTTTCGTTCAAGTGAGGACTAATCTTATGGTAAGGACAACTCCTTGTGGTAAGTATCAATCCTATCCATTAGATTTAGCTTTTTACCATGTAATAGATGGATCATTCATTATAAGGTAAGGAGGTAAATCCAATGGATGAGGTTACTCCTCAGCATAAGGGGTTGTCCTTAACACAAGAAGTTTCCTCACCGGAACCTACATACCTATATATATATATATTATTCGGGTTAAATGAACTTTAAAAACAAAATCACTATTTTTAGAAGAAAAAAAACATGTCCATATAATAAAACTTATAGGAAATATGATTTGGAATAATCCCAAGTATCAACATTCTACCAAAAATAAGCTCATGTTTTGATATTGCCTTTAGCAATCCGAACTATGTTAATATTAACCAAAAATGATTTTCCGATGAGTTGTCCGGTAAACTTGATGACGTGGCAAACGGAAATCTCACATGACAAGTTAATATATTACACTTTTATTTTTTTTTCGTCTCACTAAAACAAAACAAAAAAACAACTTTCACGTCATTATTTTTTTCTCGGTGAAAAAGCCGAGTTGTATGGCGTCGTTTGGGTCAGGCTTGAAGTTGGTGACAGCGTCGCGGCCTCGGAAGCGGTGGGCGGCGACGTCGTAGATGTGGCCGGCCTCGTCCTCGTTGTTGAAGGTGCCCAGTCACACGCACTGGTGCTTCACATAGATCTGGACGCCCCGCCGCCCATTCGGCCGTAGGACCACCCCCTTGTACTTGGACGACGACAACTTCTTTGCCGCCGCAAATGAAGACGAATCCGCCTAGTTCAGTGTTGGGTTTAGGACCACACTCGCTTCCATATCAATATTTAAGTCTAAAATGTCGAATTTTAGTTTTAGTATTTTTAATTGTAATAGTCGTGCATGGCACAACTACTTAAGCTAACATATATTAAAGTTGTGTGATTTTTTTTCCGAAAAGGCAAAATTTTATTATAAAAGAGAAGGGAGAGTACAGGACACGAGTTCAGCAAGTGGGCAACAAAGCTACAGGGCAACAAAACCAAAAAGCTCATACAAAAACAACAGAGGGGTCATTGAAGGCATAGACAAAGGAGGCAAGAATTTCGGTGGAGGAGTTGAGGTAGCGCACTTTGCAATGAATGAGTTGTGCGGAGTAAGATAGGATGATGAGATCAATGGTGGAAGGGTCCTAGACGATAATGATGCGGGTATAGGAGCCAAGGTTAGCATTGGAGAAAGAATTCCATCCAGGAGCAATGGAATTAGTAATATGAGGGAGATTTGAGGGGGCAATGTTGTGTTTCAAGGAGGGCAAGGATATCAAGAGAGTGTTTGTGAATAAGGTCAGAAGAGGCAGCACGCTTGCTAGGATGATTCAAGCCTTTTGTGTTCCAGCAGCCTATTTTAGGGCTATTCATTGGAACCTTGTGGTGGTGGGGAAAGGCTCCTTGAGCGGCTAGGAGAGCATTGGACGGCAGAGGCAGGGCCAGTGACGGATGGTGGGTTGGAAGAAGAGCGCAACCGACCTCGAACAAGGATGTTGGGGCCATGACGAGAGCTGGAGGATGGGATTAGTGTTGGAGGAGGCGAAATGGGGGCTCCGGTGGTTGGGGCAGAGGAGGAGGGTGGGGCAGTGGAGGGGTCCGCGGGAGCTGAAACAGAGGAGGAGGGATCCATGGGGAGTGAGACAGAGGAGGGGAGCGCATCGGAGGCGTTTTCAGGGAGTGGAGGGGTTGAGAAAGAGGAGGGGTGGGCATCAGTGGCTTTTACAGGGAGAGGAGGGGTTGGAAGAAGAGGGGGAAGGGATGAAGGAGGAGGAACCTTTCGCAGCGGAACACGGTGGACGGCCGACCGCTTGGGAGCCACTGATGGGTGGGGGGAAGAGCAATCCTTGGATCGGTGGCCAAAGATCTTGCACGCCGAGCAATGAGAAGGAAGTCAGTCGTATTCAAGAGGCTGGACAATGACTTCACCCTTCGATCGGATAGTGATTTCTCTTCGAAGGTCGGAATCAGCGGAGACCTCAACAAGGATTCTGGCAAACGAGGCCCGGTCCTCGTAGGCGGTTGGCTTGTCCATCTGGATGGGGTTACCAATGGAGGAGCCAATTTTGCTAAGCATCAAATCGGACCAAAAGCGAACGTCGAGGTCCGGGACAGTGACCCACACCGGGACGACGTTCAGGCAGGAGAGGTCGAGTGCGAGGCCGGTGACCCAACGTCTCAGGATAAGAGGCTTCATTCTAGGGAAAAACCAGGGACCTCTTTCAAGAACAGAGGTCATGTCTTGCTCCTTCGCAAATCGAAAAATAAATAGGCCCTTTTCGTTGAGGATGATCTTGGGGAGAATGATCCCCGTCCAGTTGGCCGCTACGAATCTCTCCATGGCCCGGAAAGCGACGCGCTCGCCGGTAGGGGCTCGGACTAGAGTAAGGCTCCATTTCTCAACCGGCTCAGCGACGTCGTCGTCGTCGAAGAGGATCTCCCCACTCTCACAGCCTTCGACGAAGTGGAGGGCGAGGTTGGATTTCCGGAGAGGGATGTTGCCGGCCGCTTCAGCGTAATACCGGGCTGGCGGAGCTGACGTAGAAGCGACTTGGTGGGCAAGGGGCGCAATAGAAATAGGAGGAGGGGGATTATGGGCTGGGAGACCTACACGAGCTTCCAAAAGGGGATTTCCAGAAGGAATGTTGGTGGGATTTATGGGGGCAGGCAAAAGAGGGGTAGTAGACAAATTGGGGGTATTCAATGGAGTTCCACTGTTCTCCAGGGAGGAGTTATTGAGGAGAGAAGGAGGGATATCAGAAGGCAAAATCAATGCTGGAATAGAGGGATGGCGGCTGCCATTAATAAGCTTGGAGTTGTTACTGCGAATAAGGTCATCGGGAATGGGATCCGGGGGGCTCGCTTGATCGGAGACGGAAGGAGAAGCCTGCAAGATTGGAGAAGGGCTGGAGGTGGAGGAAGAGGGCGATTTGGGCGGCGGGAGGGAAGAGAGCTTTAAGGAGCGTTTTTTCTTGGCCATGGCAGCAGCGGACAGCAGGCGGGAGGCGGCGGACTAGGGCAGCGGGAGGCGGCGGAAGCAAACGAAAAGCTGGTTGAAAGCTGGCAAACACTATTCTCCCTTTTAGAGAGAGCGCGCGTGAGGCGCGTTCTCAAAACACATCCTAGTTTTTGCTTTGCACTAGTTGTGTCATTTTGAGCATGCATGAGAATTCTGATCTCATTTCATATTAAATTAATTATATTCTAATAGTTATATATCCTTATTAATTTTACAACAAAAAAACTTTCATATATCTTTATGACTTTATCTTATCCTTATATATTCATATATCAAAATAATATTTATATCCATAATTTATCAAGATAATATCTATACTTATAATCTATCCAAATAATTTATATATAAGTTATAAGGCTTAGAGTCACCACATTGCGTTACATAGGATATTTTCATGTGTTGTTCTCATATATCGTCGCCTAGGATTTTGACACGTATCGGTCTATTGTTGCTCCATGTCACATATTATATAATTTTTTATTAAGTCACGTCATATTTATTTAACTATGTCATATATATATATATATATATATTCGTTTGTATGATATTTGTTTCCTACCAAATAGGTAAATGCAAAGATTTCCTTCGATTAGGTAAATGGAGAGATTTGTTTTTCTACCAAATAGGTAAATTTAGAGATTGTTTATATTATTTTATAGTTATACAAATCTTATCTTTAACATATTAATTAAAATACTAATTAAGAAAGAAATATTTTGATAATTATATATTGATTAAAAGATATTTTGATCAAATAGTTGTAATCTTTCATTTCTTAATTAATATGTTAATTAGTCTTTTATTTCTTAGTTATAGATTTATAGTTGAATTGTATGCTTCTGTAAACTTATACATTATTTATTAAAACTTACAATTTTCACCACTTAAACATGATTAATTGGAATACTAAAGGAATATCCAAATTTAAAATATATATTTAACTTATTAAAATCATCATGTACTGAATAATGAATAATGATGTAAAATTATATAATTTTTTTTAATAAAGTCTACACAAGGCGCGAACTATTACTCTAGTATCTATCTATACAATCTATCAATTCATTATCATACTAATTAAGAAAAATCAATAACAATATATTTTAACAATTCAATATCCTTATCAATTTTACAATAAAAAAGGTTCATATACCTTTATCTAATCCCTATATATATTGATATACCAAAACAATACATATAATCATAATTTATCAATATAATATATATATTTGTAATCTATCAAAATAATATTTAACTATACAATCTATCAATATTGCACTAATTAAGAAAATAGCAATTCATAGCCCACCCGATGTTAAAAAAAACTATTTTATATTTTTTAACACTTCAACTTAACCTATCTTTTACATAAAAACTTTTTCTTAAAAATTGTACAAATAGTTTTTTACCCACTCAAAATTACATTAAACAATATATTTTATTGGCTTATTCTTCTTTGTTTTTTCATCCAAGTTCTCTTTGTTAGACTAAGGATCTTTTGTGGTACTCAAAATCATTTTTTTTATGTCCTTGCTTTTGCAAGGGTACCTTCTGAGACTTTTTATCAACCATAGCCAATTACATCTTCCACTAAATCTTACTACTGCTGAACATTCAGATGCTTTCATCCTGCTGTTAAAATTACTTGTCCCTCTCACTTACAAAAATTGCATTCAAATGACTCCCCTATTTATCCATACAAAACTCAGACTTTATATCTTTCCTTATGCAGCTGATGTAACTTCTTTTGCTCACTACTTATCATGTATAATACAGCTACTTGTCTACTTATGTTTGATTCTGAATGGTCACCTTTGCATCATGATGTGGTTTGGTTCTTACAGAATCATGGTTCACCCTGATATTCCTACTACTCCAAACTCTTGCTTCAGTAAGTTCACCATTACCACTATGAAAAGTACTTCTGTAAATTGTTACCAATTATATTCAGATTGCAGTAATCAATTTAGTTCACACTTAATCTGCTTTTTCACGGCATTTAACTATCTTCTCTTACTCAATCTCAACCACTGCATCACTAGTTCCACTTATTCAAGTTTAATTCAGATTCCAGCTGCGCTATTACCTTATCTACATTGCAATATTATTAGTTCTACTATGACCATTCTGTCAAGTTCTATGTTTTACAGATCACCTTATCATTCAAGTATCAGCTGCTATGAGACCCATCTCACTTTTATTTCATTACTACATTTGCTTGTATCTATTCTGAATTATGTATTGACTTTTATAGGGTATGGTTACCTTATGAACAACATCTGCAATGTAACTTTCACCAATTTTGTGTATTTGACTGTAACTTTCATCTACTGTGTGTATTTGCATGTTCAGATTTGTTTAACACTTTGTTTGGAACACTTAAAAATCCAACGTCATCAGCCCATGGATCATCTACTCTTGTGTATGCTATATGCAAAGTTCCATGTACTACTAAGTTTTCAAATTAAATTTAAGACTGCTGTGTGTATGCTTCTAGATTATAAATCATGCACTTTTGATCTCAAGTCTCTCAACTGTGGCAGAAAAATCACTCCACAAATTACTTTCACTTTTGGTTATGGTACTTGTGTGCTATCTACTTCACTCAACTGGGTAACTAAGTTGAGACTTCATTTCTCCCTTTGCTGCTCGTCCTTCTTTGCAAAATGGTCTTTCAACATGCATCTAGTTAGTTTACCAATTCAAATTCTCACCTTATATGACCGTCCGTATATAAAATCGTTATTATGACCTGTGCCTATTGGAATGTTCGGGGTATTAGGAGGGCTAATTTCTGGGATGAAATTGCCTTCCTACGAAAACTTCATAAATTACAATTTTTATGCTTAGCAGAAACTAAAACTGAAATTCATCCGTCAGACGCTATTATAAAGAAAATTGGTTTCCATCAATGTATCTCCTCTCCCTCAATTGGTTCTAAAGGTGGTATTGCTCTCTTTATTTACCAAACAGATTTTACTCGATCATGCCATCTTGCTCTTCAAACAACTAACGTTATTATTATGCAAGTAAATGATCCATTTCATCCATACCTGTTGGTTTTTGTATACGCTTCCGCTCGTGACGAAAACAAATCTCTCTTCTGGGATTGGCTTGAACAAACAATTGCGTCTCACCATCTTCCGTTCCTATTAATTGGAGACCTAAATGAGATTGACTGCACTTCAGATAAATTTGGGGGTTCCTCACCGCATCCTAATAGATTTAACCGTCTTCGAACCTTTCAAAATAATCAAGGGGCTATCAATACTAGGTTCTCGGGTTTTCCCTTTACCTGGAGGAAAAGTTCAACGTCTACTGAGAATACCTTTGAGCGTCTTGATCGGGTCCTTTTTCATCAAGATCTAACGACAATTTTTCCTTCCTTGGAAATTCACCACCACCCGTTCACCACCTCGGACCACTGTTTAATTTCTTTCAACTTCAATGTAAAAAACAAATTTATAAAATACCCGTTTAGATTTGAAAATGGGTGGACCACTAACCCTGCCTATGCAAAATTGGTTGATAAAGTGTGGAAATATCAACTTTCGGGCTCTTTCATGTTCAAGATCTCTATGAAAATGCAACTCTTAAAGAAATACTCTAAATCATGGGCTAAGCAACATATAAATAATAATTTTGAACAATTAAAAATTGCGGAAAAACAGTTACTTCGTTTACAGAATGAACTCCTATTGACACCTCAAAGTACAATTGTTATCACCAAACTACAACAACACCTGAATAAGTATAATGCTTTAATGGATTTTCACCATAAATTCTGGCAGCAACGTGCAAAAACTAACCATCTCCTTAACGTTGACAAAAATACTAAGTACTTCCAAACAATCTCTAAAATTAGACGGTTTAAGCAAAACATTGTTTCATTCCAAACCCATGATGGTTTGGTCGTCTCTGATCATGCCTCCATTACAGCAAACATTACTTCTGAGTTAGCCTCGAGATTTCAAAGTTCTACTTCTTTGCTCATCTGTAATGATGATTTAGAAGTCATCCCTGCCCTTGTTAGCCCACTTGACAATATTTACCTTGCAAAAGCACCGACTCCTTCAGAAATAAAATTATCGGTTTTTGATCTCGCCTTAAATAAAACCCCGGGTCCTGATGGATTTACTGCTGAATTCTTCCAACATTACTGGCCTACGGTTGGCCAGACTGTGATTCGCGCAATCTCTGCTTTCTTCCACTCTGGTTCAATGTTAACAACAGCAAATAAAACGTTTATCACATTAATACCTAAAATTGATGCACCAATATCAATTAACCATTTTCGACCAATCAGTCTTTGCAATACCATTTATAAAGTTATAACTAAACTTCTGTCAAATAGAATTCAACATATACTTCCATCCATAATACATCCCCTGCAAAGTGCCTTTGTGAAGGGGCGCCTCATCCAAGATAACATTCTTATAGCTCATGAAATTTTTCATTCTTTCCACAAAAAGAAAAAAGGCCGCCTCAGTTGGATGGCCATTAAACTAGACCTCGAAAAAGCATATGATAAAATTAGCTGGGAATTTATTCGTCTTATTCTACACAAGTTTGGGTTTCATTCTAAATGGATTCAGCTTGTTATGACCTGTATCACGTCTTCTTCCTCGTCTGTCCTCGTAAATAATGAACCTGGCTCTGAATTCCTTCCTCGTTGTGGAATTCGTCAAGGCGATCCAGTGGCACCATTTATTTTTGTCCTATGCATGGAATATCTTTCAAGAACTCTACAAACTGAGTCCTCATCTTCTTCTAACCGTGTTGGCATTCAATTAACTAAGAATGGTACCAAGTTACCATTTCTTAGTTTTGCGGATGACACTATAATCTTTGCAAACGCAACAGTCCAGAATATGGAATACATTCGAAACGTACTTAATAAATTCACAGCAATCTCTGGGTTGGCAATTAACTACCATAAAAGTTCAATTCAGACTTCTACAAATGTATCTCAACCTACTTCGGCCGCGTGCTAGTATCATTAATATCCAGGTTACAACTTCTATGGAAAAATATCCTGGGATTCCGATTCTTAAAGGGCGAGTTCAAAACGCTATGTTTAATGATTCTATCTCTAACCTTAAAAAACAATTATCTCATTGGAAAGCGAATTCCATATCGCAGGCAGGAAGGGTGGTCCTTATCCAGTCCTGTCTTTTAAGTAAAGTTAACTACCTAATGCAGAGTTTCATGTTACCACAAGGTATTCTTAAACAGATTGATAATGTCTGTAAAGCTTTCTTTTGGAACAAATTTGTCCCTAATCACCATCCACTTATCAGTTGGGATAAGATTTGTTCACCAAAGCATGAAGGAGGTTTAGGTCTCCGTTCGGCCGAAAATATCAACCTTTCATTACAAATGAAACTTCTGTGGAAATTAGTCACTCAACCTTCCAATGTGTGGGTACAAGTTATTACGGAAAAATACCTTCGGACAGACTTCATCTTTGATTACCACCAAAATAACTGTTCTTGGCAGTTTGGCCGCCTTCTCAATATCAGAGATACCTTCTCCAAAGGCCTTAGGTGGTGTGTTGGAGACGGTACCGCTATTAACTTCTGGAAGGACCCATGGGTCCCTAACATTAATTTATTGCCATTTCTAGACATAGCGGACCCTAATCTCCGTGTTGCAAACTTTATATTACCCGATCGCTCTTGGAACGTTGTGCTCCTTCAACAAATACTACCAATTCAGATTGTCGACATCATTTCTGCTATTCGAATCCCTATTACAAATCAGGCTGACCGACTCATCTGGCTTCCGTCTGTGGACGGTGATTTTTCTGTCCAATCAGCAACTTCAATTATAACCTCTCCCACGACGGCATGTAACGATGGTTGCTCTTGGATTTGGAAAACTAAACTACCCCCTAAAATTAAAAACTTCCTGTGGAAGGCATCTGCGGATTGTCTTCCCACCACAGACCGGATTAATAGATTCCATAACTCTGTTCCAGATCTTTGCTCTCTTTGTGAACTACAAAATGAAAACCTTAATCATCTATTCTTTGAGTGCCCCTTTACTAAAAACATGATTGCCAAATTGGGTAATCTCTTAAATCATGATTTCAGCGTTGCCTCGGGAGACACATTCTACAATAATATTCAAAATACGTTAGCATATAAAAAGTTTAATTCCCAACTCTGCTTCCTTTGGTGGTTCATTTGGGCCCACAGAAATGCCAAAATATTTGACCCGGGAAGGATCAACCCAAAAAGACTACCTTTTCAACTCGCCTTTTCGAGTGCGCTTGAATGGGAGAGTATCAACAACCCTGTTAGGAAAATTTATAAAGTCGGACCCAAAAGGAAAAATAATTCTACATGGAAGAAACCGCCTCCTCATTGGTCTAAGCTCAACTTTGATGCATCTAAATTAAACAATGGTGTAACCCATGCTGGATTCATCCTCCGTAACCATTCTGGGGTTATTGAGTCGATTGGTCGTCAGCAGCTACCATCGATGTGAATAGTCCAGGCTGAAGCCTCTGCCCTTTTACACGCCCTTACAAATACTAACTGCGCACAAATTCAAAATTTAATCATTGAAGGTGATAACTTAATTGTCATTAATTCTTTAAAACGCCAATGGAAAGTCCCTTGGGAAATACATTCATTTATAGCTGATATTAGGAATATCATTTCGATTATCCCCTGTGTTTTATTTTATCATTGTTTCAGGGAATCTAACGCTGCTGCTGATTTCCTTGCAAGAAGACCAGTCAACATTCAAAGTCTTAATGCAGCCATCCATCTATCATCTTCTTCTCTTTTGCTTCTAATTTGTATGTAACTCAGTCAAGGTGTTTGTTGAGTCAACAACCCTTGCTGTTTGATTTTTTAAAGATCATCCGTCGTGATGATTTAGGCTATCCTTGTAACAGATAGTTGGCCTTATTTTGGCTTGTTCAAGCTAGTAGCTCCTCAATCAAAAAAAAAAACATCATTTTTTTTATTTCGTCAATGTAGATTATAATTATTGGACAGTGGGACTTAATTTTTTTTATTATAATAGTTTTTCTTATTGGTTTATTCCAATGGCCGTTTAAAGCAACAAATATATTATTTATATCAGCTTATAAGAAGAAGATCTTAAAGGCAGACATATACAATCATTATACAGTATATATAGTTTATACTCAAATAATATTTTTATATGGTTTAGCTATTGAAAAGGTAAAGTATCCATCAATATATAAAATATTATATAAAAACACTATATATTATTCTAGAAATAAACAAATATAGACCATAGAAAATTTATTAAATAATATGTATGTAAATGTTTTCTTATAAGATCTCTCCATAATATTAATAAGTATACTACTAGTAAGGTATTTACAATTCCATAGGGCTTAATAAAATATTATGTTTTCTTTGAAACAAAATCTTTATTCTATCTAAATATCATTACTAAAAAAATATCGGTTTTTCTATTGTGTGCCGTAAGTGCACATTATCAATATCTATCTATCTATCATCATAACTATATACTAAAACAGAGGTTAAAAATAATAATTATCACGACACATGTCAACTTTACATTGGACTACATCACTTATCTTCATTAAAATAATTTAATTCGTTAACTTTGATTGCATACCCCATATTTATGTAAAATATGAAAGAATACATATCATTGAAGCTGTATCTATAAGTTTTCTTTAAATATATAATTAATTCATCTTACTACATACTAAATTTACAATAGCAAAATAGTTAAACATATGTCAACTCTAATTATATATAATTAAAATTATAATCTATAAACATTAATTAAAATAAATCCTATAAATCTTAGGCTTATTCAATCCCTATACAAAATTATAATTTTACAAATCGTTATTTGATTAAAAGAATATATTATAGTAGAAAAATTTTATCATTAAAATAAATCCCATAAGAAACAGATGAAATAAAATAATACAAGATTTATATCAAACTATTTCTTGAATAACGTTATATAAAATTTTAAACTAAATTTTTAGTTAAATCAAATTCGTGCCTTGAAGGCACGAGACTAATACTAGTTACTATGTACTAAAGCGGAAGAAATTCTACCACCATATTGCGCTACATCACCCCCTTATCAAAAAACATATCTTATCAATCTTAGTTTTAAGCTTAATCTTATACATATTTAATTAAAATATTAGTTCTATCATATCATTATATGGACGGTTATCTATTTAGTTAATATATTAATTTCTCCTAAATATTTTATTTAAAAATATTTTTTACCCATTTACTTAAATATTATATTAATAATAAGTATTATTTTTGTAATTTTGTTCTAAAATTTTCTAAAAATCATCATTAGTAGCAAATTCTACCACTATATTTACGCCACATCTTTTTATATTAAAATAACTATTTAAATATTTTTTCCATCATATCATATTGAAATCCAATAATAATATTAATAAAAGATTATATGATCATACATTTATCGTAGATATAACTGTAACATTACACATTGATTATGTTTTAGATAAAAGATGGATTTCTTATTAAGATAATGATTCATTAATATTTTTATTTTATATTTATATACTTATATACTTATAATTTAATTAATGTTTTACAACATAATAACACACATACAAGATAATTTGGTTTTATTTTTTGCTCTCCTTTGGTATGCTCTGTATTTTAAAATATAACACTATTTTGATCCAAATTTTAGTTTTAAATTATTGATTTATCTATATAAATTAGTTTATGCAATTTAAATTAAATTTCAAAAGATTTATATCAATTTTTTATAAAAATTTAATAATACATCTCATCTTATTGCATTCTTCCTCAATATATATATATATATATATATGTTTATGTATGTATAAAGTATTGATATATTAATACAATATTTATATATAAATATTTGATGATATGCAAGAATTATTTTATTTTATAATCTAAAATGTATGCAACTTTGTAAAAAAATAAGTATACATATGATAATATTTGTAATTATTATAGTGAATTCATATAAAAGATAATAAAAACAAAAAAAAAAGGTCATACAAGGTGCGGGTCATTTGTTAGTATAATTCTAAACCTGAAGCAGTTAAGGACGATTTTGTCATTCAGGCTTTATAAACCACCTATCCTATTTTTAATAACTGATTTTTATTGTAGTTTTGTATCCATTTATATTTTTACAATATTGCAATTAAATACGTCATATCTATATGTAATATATCTTTATGTACCTATTTTTAATAACAAATTTTTATCTTAATTTTTTATTCAATTATATATTTAATATATTGTAATTAAATACATCATATTCATACGTAATATATCGTTATGCACCTATTTTTAATAAATGACTTTTATCTTAATTTTCTCTCCATTTTATGTAGTAAATGATAACAATAACATTGTAGCAAAAGATAACCTAGTTATACACATCTACATTGTACATATGTGAATTATTTTTTTGCGATCACAATAATGTACGTGAATTGTTCGTACGGGAAAGTCTAAGTTCACCAAAAAGATCAACTCCAGTAGATATCTCTAATTGTAATGTACATATAATATCTACAATTCATATTAATCATTGAACACATATATAATTTTCAGAATTTATGGCTGAATATTTTTAACATAATTATAATGATATTCAATAAATTTCTAGCTAAAAGAAAACACAAAATAATGTAAACTTTATTGCTAAAATGTCCAAAATAACATACATTGCTATTTGGTAGTTTGAAGGGCGTTTTGGCAAACTTATTTACTGAGAGGGGCATGCCCACAAAATAACATACTTTGCTATTTGGTAGGTTCAATAGGTTGGTCATTTTAAGTTCGGACATGAATACAAGTTTTGGCTATTGTATATGAAGAATAAAGTTATTGATGAGATTAGTTTGATGGATTGATCATTTTTAGTTCGAATTGAGTATATTTTGGGATATTATATAATATATATGGAGAGTCATCCATTAATAAGGTCGGCGGTTCAATAGGTTGTTTATTTGAATTTATATTGAGTACAATTTGGGGTTTTGAAATTTATATGTCAATTGGCTATGGTCATTGCAAGTTTAGTTAAATTGAGTTCGGGTCAGCCAGTTTGGTTTGGGATTGAATGGGGTTGTATGTTGTTATTTTAATAAGTTAGTTGAGCCAAATCATTATGGTTTTCTTGCACGTTTAGGTTGACCGGTTGGTGAAAATAGTCAACTATATTATACTTTTATTTGACACCAACACTTTGGACCAACTTGACGACGAACAAAAGTTATTTTTAATTATTTATTTTAATAATAATATTTATTTTATTTATTTTAATAAATTTAGATATGCAGTTTTAAAGTTAGAAATATAAAGTTAAGGTATGTATAGTATTTATACATTATATGTAAATTAAAATATTATGTTTTTTTTATTAAAAACGTTCTCGGATAAACATCAGTTCATTAAATAGGTTCACAACATTGAATTCGAGTTTATTCTACATAAGTTCATGTCATTAAAATTATCCAACTAACCGGATTAAATAAGTTATGTATATAATTTATAATACTTATATGATACGTAAATTAACATATTCAAAATTTTACTTGACACAAGCCCCGGGCAAGGCCCGGAATATAACTTATAAACATACTAAATGAGAAAACTAGATCCTAAATAGGAAATAGTAAACCCGTCACGGAAAACAAGTTAAAAAATCTCAAATTTAAGATTTATCAAATATTCTAATATTTAGTATCTTATAGTTTATCCTCATGACACATAATAAAAAAATCCAAAAAAAATTTATACATAACTCAGTAATCGCTATTACTTGCTACCTCAACTCTCAAGTAGTATTTTATTTTATTATAGAAAAAAAAAAAAGAATCAAAAAACTCGTATAAGGCAAGGGACACAAACTATTAATGTCATTATTTTACGCTTTTCTTCCAAAGTTCTAAGTACTGCTCACCAGGCTTCACGTTATATCCCCGGCCCCGGGCACGTTCACCGTCCATATTGGACGGGTCTTAATGGGGAAATTGAGGCGCTCCGGTGGGTCCTCAATTTCTTTTTATCTTCTTTTTGGTTTCTGCCTTTAATTTATAGGAAATTACGGGATCTGTCCAATACTCTGTGAATTATTTCAGATCTATCCTTTTAGAATGATTTGTTAATTTTGGTGACTTAAAATGGTACTTGCTACCATAATCTACTAACTATATCATGAATAATCTATTTTCTATGATCACAAGCCCACCATGCTCCGTAATGAAAGATAATAAAATTAGAGAGGTTTGACCGTTACCTGAACGTAGTATCGCTAGACCTCCGACGTTCCTGTAGCTCCCGGATTTCTTGGGGTGGCTAATCCTCAACCAGGACTCCCTTAGTCCAAGCACAACACAGATCTGTTTCGTTTCCTACCTCAGATCGTAGTCTCTAACTTATAATCTTTGAATAGGTGGATGGAAGGTTTGTAATCAAGAAAACGGCTTATTCAAGACATAGCTTTCGATTAAGTAGCTTTCCCTTTCTTAAAAACAAACTTTTATTGAATTTGAAAGGATTACAAGCACACAAACACACTGAAAAACACAGAAATCACTCAAACACTCAAACTAGAAAGATCCATAGAAGGATTTGAACTCTTAGAGTGAGGGAAACTCCGCTTCACTGGTAAAGTTCAAAGCTTTCTCTTTCTCTAGATTCAGACTTTGCTCTCTATTTTTCGGTGCCCCTTCTAAGCTTACAAGAGGGTGTATTTATAGAGCTGGTGAGAACATAGGGTGCTCTCTTAGTGCTCTTGAAATTATAACCCGACAAAGTCTCAGGGAATCCACTCACATGGCAACAGTGTCATTACTCTCTGAAAAAGAAAAAGCATTCTGAAAATAAAATACATTAATGATAAAAGTAAAACGACAAAGATCTTCTGTGACCGTTTGAAGTGGAATGGTGACGTGGCCTTGGCAAGTTTAATCCATGCAATTATTGAGGTTATGCATGCCTTCATCTCCAATGTTATCTTCCCAGTTCTCTGCATCATATTCATCAAGCTCTATTTGCTTGATTAAGTTCTTTGAATACTCCGGATCCCAGTCCATTAGCTGATCCCAAAGGAACTCTTGTCCCTTTGGTGATAAGTATCTCCCATATTCAATTTGTGACAAGTACTCTTGGATAGAATCAGATGACTCTATGGCTTCTAAGAAATAGGATTTTAGTTCTTTTGAAATTATGACAGTGGTAAATCCAACCTTGAACATAATTACGTCTTTTTTCTGATATTCCTTGATGATCTCGTAGATGTAGAAGAATCCCATGGCTCTAGCTTCAACAGCTGTTTTGAGCAGTGGTTGATATATTGTCCGCGGCCCGTCTGAAAAATGATCTGTTTTTTGGAGAAATCTGAGTAGGTAATGAGGTGCTTTCGAGTGTCCTCCTTCTGTTTCTATATTAGCACACATCACGAAACTAATCAAATTATCTTCTTCCTTTGATTTTATAATCCTGTTGAACACGTACTTCTGGAACTTGGTGAAATGTTTATGAAGTGGACTCCATGGTCTAGGCAACTTTCCATATATCCCGTGACACATTCCATAGTCCCATGCTTTTAGAATTCCTGCATCTTCATCGGGACTTCCAGGTAGACAAACTCTTCCAACTCCAGACTGGCCATACATAATTTGAGATCCCCATTCTTCCCATATGTCGTAGTAAATACCTGAATTCCTGTTCATCACTTGAGCATACCAATCTGGAAAATCTTTATATTTCCAATAACCCTTCAGTTTTTCCTGGAGCTCCCAAGGAAGCTGAAGCATCTTGTTAGCTATTTCTAGCTCTAATATTCTGGTACTGGACATGCAGTTTGCTATTTGATATCCATAACGACATCTTCTCTTACCGACTTCCTCTAAAAAAGAAACTACTAAATTACTGGGAGGTGACACCCATCCCTTATGGTGCTCGATTTTTTCTGCGAACTTAGTCCTCTCCGCATCCGAAGGACGCACGGAGAGGAGAAACTCGACTGACTCTTTTATCTGTTGTGGAGAGGCATTCTCTAATCCACAATCCTGATACAACCTCATAACTGGTTATTTTCCGCTTGTTATGTATCTGTTTGGCATTTCTATCAATTGCAAGCTCTCTTGTCAGGCTGTCTGCTAACGAGTTCTTTGATCCCTGCACATGTTCAATGTTAAAGGAAAACTGGTTAAGGGCTAATTGCCAACACAGGAGCCTCCCTTGCGCTTTCATATTATCAAGATTATTTTGAATAAAACCCAGTATTCCTTTACAATCAGTTCTTACTGTAAAGGGTTTTGGAGCAAGAAAGATTATAAATTTATTAATTCCTTTTAAGATAGCAAGAATCTCTTTTTCCATAACTGTGTAGTTACATTCAGCCTTGTTGAAACTTCCACTGCTGTACCTGCACAACTTATTATCCTTCTTAATCTTTAAAACAGCACCCCAATGATAATTACTCGCATCAGTTTCAAGAACAAGTTCATCATCTTCATTGGGTAAAGTTAACACAGGCAAATTCATGCAACATTTTTTAAGTTCTCGGACTATCTTAGTGTCCTGACTACTCCAAGTCCACACTTCTTCTTTTTTCAGCTTACTCTGTAATGGCTTCCTAAGTTTAGCCAAATTTTTTATGAAGTCAGAGGCATAAGTGAGACATCCTAAAAACCTTTCCAATTGCTTCCTATTTTCTATAATATCAGGGAATTTTTCAACCTTTTCAAGGATATGGTCTTGTAATACAATCTCCCCTGCCTTAATCTTCAATCCTAGGAATTCAATTTCTGGTACTGCATAGATGCATTTTGTCTGTCCTAGGACGATACCATGATTTATGCACTCTTGAGTTATTGCTTTAAGATCATGCATATGTTGTTCTAAAGTCTTAGAAAATATTAAGATATCATCAATATAAACAAGACAACAATGTTTAAGATCTTTAAAGATTTTATCCATTCTTCTTTGGAATATCTGTGGAGCGTTCTTTAACCCAAATGACATAACTACCCATTCATAATGACCTTGTGGTGCACTAAATGCTGTTAAGGGTATACTATCTTTATCCATTTTAATCTGCCAATATCCACTTTTACAGTCCATTTTAGAGAACCAAGTGGCTCCTTGTATCCTATTGAACAAGACCGTTTTATTAGGGATATAATATCCATCAAAGACAGTGTTATCATTTAATTTCTTATAATTGATAACCATTCTAGCCTTTCCTCTTTTTTCTTCAGCATGATTCCTAACCATAAATGCAGGACTAGAATGAGGACTCTTACTTTCTCTAATTAATCCTTTTTTCAACAGTTCGTCTATTTGTTCTTTAAACTCCTTTGATCTTTATAGGTATAAACCATTTGCTTAACTCTGATGACAGTCTTAGAATCTATAAGCTCTATCTTAGCAAATGACTTATCCTTATCCCAAAACTTTAAAGGATCTTCAGAATATAATTCTCTACATAAATCCTTTTGTTGGGTTGTTATCTGTTCTTTTATGCCTACTTCATTTATAAAGAGCGCAAATTCTCTTTGCGTTGGAACTATCTGCTCCTCACCACGCTTACTGCGCGTGAATTCAATTTTTTGATGAGTATAGGCATCTTTCATTTTTCTAACACAAGCTAAATCTCCATTAATAGTAAATATCATACTTTCTAAGCTTTGAGTACACGGAGAATATAGCCTTTGAAAGTTATTTCCTATTATCATGTCATGAGATGTTTGTTCAGTAGCCCAAATAATAGGAATTATACAAGGGTAACCCCCAAGCATAATTGGTAAATCCAAAATAACTTCTGAATGAACCATAATACTATTATCAGCTATTCTAACTTGAATAGGTTTAGTAGCAGGTTTCCACATAAATTCAGGGAATAATGTTTTCTTTCCAAAACAAACAGAACATCCACTATCTACGAATGCACATAGCTCATAATTATTAAATCCTTCAATGCATATCACTATAGGAATGTAAATACTGTTTGGATTAGTGACTCTTAGACAAGCTTCAACCTGCATATTTAACTCTTCATCCTCTTCATACACAGGTTCACTAATGGTTTTAGTTTTAAACCCTATTAGCTTTCTATCCGATCTAAAGTTCGAGGACTCTCCTTGTAGCATTGGACGACCTTCTGGGTTTGGGTTAGAACTTGCCATTGATCCTAGATCTATGCTATGTCTAGATGGCTCATTAATGGTTCTACCAACTGTGTCCATTTCAAGTTTCTTATTCAAAGTTGCTAATAGACTAGCAATATCCTCATTTATCTTAAAGGGACTTTCTTCTTTAATTGTCCTATTTGGAGGCGCTAATTGGTTTCTCTGGGTAAGATTTAAACTAGGATTGAACCTAGAACTTCTACTTCTTGAAAGACTCCTATCCATTGTTAGGTTTGCGGGTGATTGAGATGTGGTATGAATTCTGCGTTCCTCATCAACTGTTAAGATTTTTTCATGCTTAGCGTTTGAAGGGTTCTCAAAGGCATTTATCCATATTGTTTTTAGACTGATTTGTTCAGGCTTAACCTTGACAGGAACTGCTATCTGACCTGGTCCACTAATTTCATATTTATCAGCTTCTACCATTTGCATCCTTAGTGGAGGATTGGTGGTGTTTTCTAGTTTGTATACCACCTTCCATTTCAACTGTATAGGGCAAGTGCCCTTATGCATATTAATTCCTTCAGTTAACAACTTAAGAGCTAAGAATTTAGGTGCAAACTGATCTTCTAAGCTAACATAATATTTAGGCCTACAAATCCATGACACTGGCCCTTGACTTAAGTTGCATATGACTCCACTTATGGTTTGATCACTAAACTTCTTATGCCTAGTGTCACAAACAAAGTTAATGCAATGCACATTTTTACCAAAGTCTTGTAGTGGAGTTATGAATATTTGGATACCACACACAAAGATATACTTATATCTCTTATCCTTGTTATGTTTCTGGATATTTTTCCAGTTGATTAGATTGATTTCGGTAGCTTGATTTTCGTTGTTTTTAATTACTATATCTCCAAGCATTTCTTCGCACACAAACTTAGAGAATGCTGGGAAGAAATGTCTCTTGAAGAATTGTTCTTTAGCAATAACAGGGAATTCTACTCCTGATTTACGCATATTTTCAATTTGTTCCTCATCTATGGAGGATTCAGCTTCTTGGAGCTGAGCTAGCGTTGTCATTTCCCCTCCAGATTCGAATGCTTCTGAGAAATCAGCGATGCTAGAGCTCTCTCCTTGCATCATTTCATTAATTTCTTCACAATCCGAATCTTCCACCTCTTCTTCTTCTACTACCTCAACAACTCCTTTGTTGTTGCCCAATGCTAATTCTATAGCTTCATCCTCAGATATTTCAATGTAATCCATACTTCCTAATGCTTCTGCTAATTTATTATTCTTTCTATTCTTGCATTCATTAGCATAATGTCCAGTCTCTCCGCAAGCCCAGCACTTGCAACTCTTTTTCTTTTCTGGACAATAAGAGGCTTTTCTAAAAAACCTTCTTTTCTTAACAAAGGGTTTTTTATAATACTTCTTATTATATTTTTCACCTCTCTGCTTATTGAAACTTTTCCTTCTATAATGTTTTCTTTGATAATCTTTCTTATCACACCCCCATTCGTTAGGGAAATCCCAACATGTTAGAAACTGTCGTTTCATTTGCTGTGTTCCCTTAACCTCTCGGCATTTTTTCTCAACCCATCTTTTTAGGTATTTCATTCTATTTCCTAGGGTATCTCTAGACATATACCTTTCTTTCCACTCATGGTAACCATCACTAATTTCTTCATTAATTGGTTTGGGAAGTTTATCATAGAGCATTTGAAGATTAATAGGATTTTCACCAATCTTATAGTAGTAATGCTCAAATTCAGAAAGATAACTATCTAGATATTTCATGTTACAGATTTCAAAGGTGTTGAGTTTTCTTTGCCATTCGATAAATTTTTTATCATCTTCATCTCTTTCACCAATAAACTCTTCATCTATAGCCTCACAAAGGTCTTTGAACATAGACGAAGCTAAGTTATTAGCTCTTAACCCTTCTTTGAAATCTTCTGGTACTCCTTCGTACCAGTCAGCAACTATTCCCTCTAAACTATGCTCAATATAGTTCAGGAAGTTTGTTGCTCTCCAATCTGTATTGAGGTTTAGCACGCTCATCATACTTTTCTTCCAAAAGTCCATTACTTCTTCACGTTTTCGAACTCCATCTAAGTTTAGCTTATAACCAGTTTCACTTATGGGTTCCAATTTGAGTTCTTTCTTGTTAGGTCGGTTATTGGGCATAATCCTTACCCCAAATCTGGCTGTTTTCTCTAAAAACTCCTTCGGCTTTCAATAAGGTTTTCTATAGCTACAAGATCCTTCTTCATATCTTTTATAATAGGATCTATTAGCTTCATTAGTTTCTTCCAACTCAGTAGGTGTTATTTCCTCTTCCATTTCGTTGGTGTCTAACACCCTTTTACCCATAATTTTACTTATCTTGCGTTTTATTTCCGTTATAGGTATGGTTTCCATATCTTTTAACCTTATCAAACCCATTTGTTGATACATTTCTTCCTCTTCTGTATCATATTCAGATTCTTCACTACTGATGATACCAGGTTCCTCCATGGTATCTTCTCTTAGTTCCAAACTAGTCTTCGTTGTCTTTTTCATTTTCCTCAAGTTTGGTTTTTCCTTTTTCGTTAATATTTTTAACTGGTACAGAAAATACTTTTCCTGGGTTTTGATCTTGGAATGGATATTTGTAGGGAAATTTGGTTGATTTTTTAACGTCTAGACCTTTTGCAATTGCACCTTGATGCCTAATTTCGTGAATAAGTTCGGTAGATATTTTCTTATTTTCTTCTGATAAAAGGTTACAATAGATTTTTAGTTCTTCTCTAATATTTTTGATTTTTTCACTTAATCTAAAGATACTACTTTTTAGTTCAGCGATATCATCAACTATGGTATTTAATATTGCTTCATGATGTTTATCGCCAATATTTAAATGCTTAATATGTGGAGCTTCTCTATTAATGCATTTTTCGGAAATCTCCAGCTTGTTAATTGATTAACTAGGCTCTGATACCAAATTACAGGACTCGATTGTAAAACAAGCTAGCTAATAACCAACTACTAAATAGTCTAAAGACAAACAGAGTACATATTAAAACTTATAGAAATACTTCGTAATTATATAATAATAACGAGAACTAAACGTAAATATTATAAATTGCAGGGCAAACTAAGAATTAGAAAAGCGGGGCGCTTGGAAATTCTGTACAGGGCGCCTGGATGGCCCCGTCTTAATATCACGGCTCAACTGTACCCTTTAATTTTGTGTCAGAGCTACAAAAGTCAATCCAACCAGAAAGCCTTAGACCATCTTCAAGAGATGTTCTATAATTTCTTTTAAGATAGAGTACAATATATTATGTTTTCTAAAAATTTTGTGCTCATATTTCAATAAATTTTGTAATTTGGAGAATCATCTCATGTTATTTTTATTTTTATTTTTATTTAAAATCATAAAATCTAATTTATCAAATTAGAAAAGAACATGTAGTCATATGCATTAAATCATTCTTCAAATATTTTTGGAGAATTTCCTAAATATAGAGATAGCTAGACATATTTTGGAGACTTTCTCTATTTTGGAGAATTATATAGAGAAACTCTTAGACTTAAATATCACATTTCATTCTCCAAATTCACCATTTTCAAGAAAATGAGGATTCTCTTAGAGATGCCCTTACCCGTTATTCGTGGGTTGAAAGTTGAAACCATAAAATTTAGAGCAAAAGTCCAAAAAATCTGATTAATCCGAATGCGATTGAGTTGAAACTTAAACCCGACTTGTTATGTTGATCCGATCTATTATACATTTTAAAAATATTGTATATTTTATTATAAAAACTAATGAATAATATCGTTTATGAATTATTATTATTTAATTATAATACAATTTTAGTAATCTTAAAAAATGACATTCTTGAGTCGTAGACCAACCAGAACTCGCACGATAACATGCCCAAGTGACTTAACCTACAACTCAATTGATCCAAAACCACACTCAAAAATCAATCTTCTAAAATTTGTTTATGAAGATTTAGTTTTAGTTTTTAAAATTGTAATAGTTAAGTCATGTGTAAATATTTTAATTATTTTGTTAAAAAATTGTACCAATGATGTTTTTCTTAAAAATTAATCTATATGCTATATATTAACATATCTAAAATACACACATAATAACGTATAATGTAAAACGTAATCACAAAAACATCTAAAATGGCAATATAATGTCTAATTGAGTTAATTTACTCAAAATAGTAATATAACATCTAAAATGGTACTATACTATATTTAGGGGACAAAAAAGAATATTGACAAATAATATGGGAAAAAAATTATGAGTAGAAAATCACAATAAAAAGATAATTTTAGAGCCACAAATAAGATCAAAATAATAATTATACTTTTGGTTGACAAAGAGGAAAAGTCTAAGCAAATAGTTGAAAAATATAGATATTCGGTGAAAAAGATAGATATTTCAAAAATAAATAAATTAAATACATAAGGTTGACAAAATGACGATGATAAAATTAATTAAAAACTTTAATACTTGTTTTTTTTAATTGGGTCTTTAAATATGAGTAAGATTGGATTAATGTGTTGGCTCGAAAAGAGACAACTCTATCCCTAGAGTTCTTAACGAGGGAATTGGACTCGAAAAGATTGGATGGTCTGTCCCTTGCATATGTCCCCTTTATGTGTCCCTGGAATTTAATTGGTCCATGTGTTAGTAATTTCCAACTCTTTATCTCCTTTTTTCTATTTTTCTAAAATTCAATTTTTAAACTCTAATTCAAATAAACCCCTGGAAGTTATATTTCATTATTGTTATTGCTCATAAGGCCTCTGATGGAATGGAATCCAAACAGATTAAGATGTATTAAAGCTTGATTAGCTAAAATTGAGAAGGACTACAGCAAGAAGTAAGAGGATTAGAGAAGAAAAATGCAGATTAGAGAGAAAGAAATGTTCTAGAGAAATTCTAAACACAAGACAAAACCTTCTGGATAAGAAACTTTAACCTGGAGAGGAAATTGGTTCAAATTGGCAATAGATTGGCAAATAACTAAAGCCTAATTCCTCATAGATTGGCAACAGATTAACAATGGATTTGCAATTAACCTAACCCTTAAATTTGTGCAAAGTAAACACGGAACGATGTATACGGGTAGGATGACGAAACGGGCTAAGCCACTGGCGTCATTCCACGCAGGGAATTGCTCGGTAGTCTTCCAGCTAAGGAGGTAAGGTGAAGAAGAAATGGGGAGAAAGAAAGGAGAAGTCTCGGTACTTTGGGGTTTTTCCAAATTAAAAAACATTGAATTTTAGGGAAATAGAAAAAAGATGATGATGATCTGGAAAATGCTAACCCATGAACCAATTAAAATGAAGGAACACATAAGAGGGACACATAAGTGGGGACAGACGATCCGAACCGCTATCCTAACTAATGTTTCGAGTTTGAACCATGTGGATGGAGCAAGTTTAATACTCGTGATTCGTGAAGAGGTGTTTCATTCCTAATGTTCGGGTCTACACTCTACATAGTATAAAATGTGTATTTCTTGACTAATTTTCACTAATATATACTACCTATAGTAAAGCGGAGACAATCTCTTCACAAAAATTTGCGCCACGTGTCATTTCAATAAGAAAATATTTAGTTGGGCCTTCCTTTATACAAATTAGGTAGTTAGAATCTCATATAATCTTATCCCGTAAAAATTGATTAAAATTTACTAGAAATTATGAATTATCTTGAAAATTAGAAATTATCACTTACCAAGAATTAGTTATAATCTTCCCATAAATATTAATATTTAATAAAACATGATATTTATCATAAAGTAATTTTTAAACAAATCCAACTTATTTATATTATGAGATGATTTACTATATATTGATAAAAAACTAATCATAATACGAAGATAAATATATATGATCCTATAATTTTAACATGATCATTGATATTACGTATCTATATTAAATGAGAAAGAGTCATGTAGGAAGGATTGTTGTGGTGAGAAATAGGAATAGATCTCCACCGTCCGATCTAACGGATCCAATGGCTCAGATTTAATCAAATTTGACAATTAAATTAAACTAGCTGATCTCTCAATCCTCTCTCCTAACTCGTATCTCGTACACGCGTCCCTTCCTCTCTCCTATCTCGCATCCGCCTTCTAGCGGATCTCCCGATCTGCAGCCTGCCATGGTTGCTCTGTTGCAATTCTTGCAGGTGCGGATCCTAATTCACGCCTTCTCCACTCCAATTTTAGGTCAAATTCGCCGAATAACCTTGTTGATTCTCGTATTACAGGATACGATTGATTCCTTCGTGACGGCGATTGAGAAGCTAGGGGTTGGCGGAGTGCAGGTGCTGGTTTCGGAGACGCTCAGGGATCGGATTCGGACCACGAGCCTTGCGAGGGGCTCCTTCAGCGAGAGAGCTTCCTCTCCGAGATCATCGCCGTCGCGGCCGTAGTCCATGACGAAGAAGATCCGGGAGACGAAGGCCGTCGACATCACCGGGAGACGAAGCCGTTTCATCCACCAAGCAGATCCAGCAGACGAAGGCCGTCGACGTCACCGGCCCTAACGGCGGCCCCGTCAAGGGAGGCTACTCTCGTGGCGGCGGTGGCGGTTACGGAGGCGGTTACGGAGGAAGAGGTGGTGGCGGAGGTGGCTGTTAGAGTTGCGGAGAGCAAGGACACATGGCGAGGGATTGTACGAACGGAGGATCGGGCAGAGGAGGAGGCGGAAGGTACGGAGGAGGCAGAGGATGCTACACCTGTGGAGAGCAGGGGCATATGGCCTGTGAAGAGCAGTTGCGGAGAGCAAGGTAGTTTCTAAATGCGCTGGTGTTAATAAGTATTAGAAGAAGAAGATTACTCAGGAGCTCATTCTCCTGCTCTCGCATGAAAAAACATATTTTTTGTACACAAACAGGTAAGCAAATTGCTCATCATCTCATTGTTTTTCCTGAACTTGTTGTTTGCAGAACTAGAAGAAGGCTAGGCCTCTTCGGATATGCATCCAGTGTTACAAGTCTGCCAATTTCATGATTGAAGTTGTTCCTAGTCTTAGATTTTCCTGCTGTCCTCCTGTTTATAGTGTTGTGTTTCCTATGTACAAAATCCAGGAAATTGATTAATGATCGTGTAAGTTGCATTCACAATTAGTCACAATATCATTTGGCATCTGTAATGGAATGAGATTTGAATTTTGGTATCAATTTTGTAGCTGTTGTTTACATGATTTGCTTGCAGTGGTGTGATCCTTTTTTTGTACACGGTCTCAACTTGAATTTTGGTTGGTTACTTGGCTTTGGCCGCTTGAAGCCGTGTAAATTTTGGTTGAACAAATGGACCATAGAATCGAACAAATATGTGATTGCACAATCCTCGATCGTGATTGCACAATCGACGATCGTGATTGCACAATCCTCGATCGTGATTGCACAATCGACGATCGTGATTGCACAATCGACGATCGTGATTGCACAATCCTCGATCGTGATTGCACAATCGACGATCTAGTTCACTCTAGTAGTGTAAAACGGTTCCGATTTAGCTATGTTCTTGTGTGTTACTGCCAAATTGGAAGTGAAATGCAATAACTTTTGGCTTGGTGATCCGTTCGAAGCGTGTGAGTAGTCGTATCGAAGGTCTCGACGTAAGCCACGAGGTGGAGTCTTGGGTTCGCGGTTTCCGGCCCAGCATAAGACCAGAATCTGGGGGGAAGCAGACAGGCGTTGGGGAGGCCGTGGAGAAAAGGGGCGTAACTTTGCGCTCGGTTATCGGAACGGGGCGTATTTTATGTCATTTTGAAGGTCTCTTCGAGACGGGGCCTCGCAAAAAAACGCATTGGGGGGCCTCGCAAAAAAACGCGTTTGAGCCTCCAAAACCGCGTTTGAGTGTCCCAAACCGCGTAGTTAGGTCCCATTTTGGAGCTTTCCATGCATCTGGGCTTGTCATGGCTCATTCTGTAGGTCCGTGTGGCGAATAGGCACAGTAGTTCCCGTCGAGACCTTCGAAATGAGTGGTCATTGTAGAGTTGAACAAATTGACATGGCTAGAAATTTATCTATTGAACTCATCCAGCTATGCAAACTTTTCACATGGAGTTGCACAAACTTGACCATTGAATTGCACAAATATTGACGAACAAATTGACCATAGAATTCAACACATTGGCAATAGAGTTGAACAAATTGACCACTGAGTTGCACAAACATGACCATTGGGTTGCACAAATTTGACCATTGAATTGCACAAATATTGACGAACAAATTGACCATAGAATTCAACACATTGGCAATAGAGTTGAACAAATTGACCACTGAGTTGCACAAACGTGACCATTGAGTTGCACAAACGAAAAAAAATCAAAAAAAAAAATCAAACTTCCATTGAGTTGCACAAACTTGACCATTGAGTTGCACAAATTTGACCATTGAGTTGCACAAATATTGACGAACAAATTCACCATAGAAATGAACAAATTGACCATTTAGTTGCACAAATGTGACCATTGAGTTGCACAACTGTGACCATTGAGTTGCACAAATTTGACCATTAAGTTACCATTGAGTTGCACAAATTTGACAAATGAGTTGCACAAATATGACCATTGAGTTGCACAAATTTGACCATTGAGTTGCACGAAAAAAAAACGAAAAAAAAAACGAAAAAAAAACGAAAAAAAAATCGGAAAAAAAAATCAAGGAAAAATAAAAAAACAGAAAAAAAACGCGAATTATTCGCGTATAATACGCGAATAATACGCGTTTAATACGCGTATAAAAACGCGTATTATTCGCGTACAATACGCGAATAATTCAGCCGTGTGGGTATTTATGCTTGTTTTCCCCCCGCGTGATGAACGGCCGAGATTCATTCCTATGTCCTACCATAATAATCATTCCTACCGGATCCAGACCCATATTAAATTGGATTTATAATCACAGTACCCGTACCCGTACCGCCCGTACATGATACGAGGGTTAAACTAGTTTCCTTTAAAATGTGTCACCGCTAAATAGAGAAAAAAAACAGAAGACCCTTTCACTAATTTTCTTCACTTTATAGCCTCTGACATAGAAATAAGACGAATTTTACCCATTAACCAATCCATAATAATATCGTGTATTTCTTCATTTTACAATATATGTCCTTTTAGCCATAATTTTTTGTTTACATGTTTTTTTTATATATTTTAGCCTTTACTTTACATGTTTACCTTTTTTTTAATCAATAGTACTTGGACTCTCCTAAACAACCCATGAATGAATGAGAGTTGAAAACAACTCTAAGAGGGTGATAACTGAGATCCTGGACACCTTTTGTGCAGCTTCTGGGCAAAGGGTGAACAAGGCGAAATCGAAGCTGTTCGTCTCTAGCAACGTGAGTCCGGATTTGATGGAGGGCCTCCGGTGTGAATGTGGCTTCGAGGTCACGACGGACTTGGGGAGCTATCTTGGAATGCCGGTTCTTCACCGGAAGGTGTCCAAGGAGACCTTCCTGCCCGTTGTGGAAAAAGTCAGCTCCAAGCTGGCGGCCTGGAAGGGGAAATTCTTGTCGTTGGCTGGTCGTATCACTTTGGCCAAATCGGTTCTCACATCCATCCCGGTGTACACGATGGCCACGGTGGTCCTCCCGAAAGAAACATGTCAAAAGATCGACAACATTGTTTGCAATTTTATCTGGAACGGGACAGATTCCAGAAGGCGGATGCACAAGACTTCTTGGAGGGAGGTCCGAAAGCCCAGAAGCTTTGGAGGGCTAGGGGTGAGGTCTATGAGGGCGGTGAATCATGCCATCATAGGCAAACTGGCCTGGCGCTTCATTAAGGAGCCTAACAGCCTATGGGCGTCGGTCCTTCGATCGAAGTACATCAGAGAGAATGGAGAATCCCCTCGAGCCACCTCTGCGGTCTGGCAAGGCATCCAAAAAGGCTTGACTAAGTCGGTGGTTAGAGGGTGTTCCTGGGTTCTTGGTAATGGAGAAACGATTCGCTTTTGGCTTGATGTGTGGGTCGGGGACCATAGGTTACTGGAGGTGGCGAGCACGCATCTCGACCAGAGCCAGCGGTCGGCCAAAGTCAGGGAGTTTTGGCAACGGGGGCAGGGATGGCGATGGGAATCTTTAGCCGAGCTGCTCCCACAAGCCTATTGCCTCTTGATTGCGGCCCAGGAAGTCGTGGAGGACCCCAACCACGCTGATTCCATCTCTTGGCGCCACACAACGAGTGGAGATTATACTGTGGCTTCAGCTTATACAGGCGTGCTAAGTGGCGGCGACCTGCACTGGAATGACGACACGTTCTACAAGGCCATTTGGAGACTTCAAGTCCCGGAGAGAGTTCGAACTTTCATTTGGCTTGCTAGCAAGGGAGGCATCCTCACGAATGCGGAGCGCCAGCGGAGGCACTTGACCGACAGTGGGGAGTGCGAGATCTGCCGGAATGGGGCCGAGACGCTCAGCCACCTCTTTCGGGACTGCGCTATTGTTGAAGGTATGTGGCGTAACATTGTCCCAGTTCAAGACTTTCCTGATTTTTTCCAGTTACCTTTTGCAGGATGGCTGAGATCCAACATTCTGTCCAAGAGAAGGATGGTGGAGGGAGCCGATTGGCAAGCTGTCTTTGCAAATGCCATATGGTGGACGGGGCGGTGGCGCAACAACCACACCTTTAGCACCAACAGTAGGCCGCCTAATGCAGAGAGGTTCATCATGGATCGCACAAGAGAGTACAAACTGGTGTGGGAGGCCAGGGAGATGCATCAGCAAGTCATTGCCCGAAGAGAGAGGCTTGTAGCGTGGAGCCAGCCACCAGCAAATGTGATCAAAATCAACACTGACGGAGCAAGACGAGCAGACGGGCATGCTACGGCGGCCGGAATCCTGCGCAACTCGAGCGGACAGTGGGATCTCGGCTTCACCCACAACATTGGCAATTGTTCAGTCCCAAGAGCTGAATTGTGGGGGGTATTTAATGGCCTGCAGTTAGCGTGGGATCGGGGCTTTAGAGATGTCCAGCTCGAAACTGACTCCTTGACTGCCATAAGCCTGCTCGAAAGGCCTGTGGAGGACTCCCACCCACTCTCCAACATCGTCCGAAGGTGTAGAGAGAGCTCATTAGTCGGCAATGGAATGTCCGACTCGCACACGTCCCGAGGGAAGCGAACTTCGTCGCGGACGCCCTTGCAAGTATCGCCTACTCCTCGCCTCTTGGTGTTCAGGTTCTTTTGGAGCCGCCCGATGAATGTCGTCGCCTGATTTCGGAGGACGCGCGCGCGTCACTGCTTTGTAGCCCTGTCGCTTTTCTTTCTTTTGCTGAAGAGGCTTCTCTTCTGTTCACCAAAAAAAAAAAACTCTAAGTAGTTAAAGTGTTAAACGGAGACCTTTGGATTAATTCTCGATGAAATCTTATCCCTACACTGGCTCCTCGTTCACGTGTTTACCCTTTTAATTATTAAAGGATCTGCAATATGATATTTTGAGTTCCTTAACATAAATGCTAAACATCACCCGTCTTTCAACTCCTCCATCATCAATTTTAAGTATTTTGACTTAAATACCCCTTAATAAACGAATATCCACAGGAAAGGAAAAAAGAGAAAATAGAAGAGAAATCGTGTGAATTCCAACGCAGCCAGAAAGATCCGGGTGATGTGCTAGGATCCCGACGCCACCGATTCATCTTCTTCCGACGACGAGGACTCAACCTCCGGCCTCAGAAAACGCATCGTTCAAGAGATCAATCTCCCCCTTTCCTCTTCCCCTTTGATCCCAAGTGCTGTTGTATCCGATTCCAACCTTCCAGGGTAGCAACAGCCCCATCTCGCCGACAAGGGGCAAACGGGTTTGGTTGGGCACTTACGACGAGCTTAAGAAGATGGAACTTGATGGTCTTCCTGTGAGCATTTAATTATGGATTTGTAGTTGTAATCAAGTAGACACCTAATTAAGTAGACATTCTAGGAGCCTGCTTTCACTTTCTTCTTCATCTGCTTCCACTAATTCAGTGATGGACGGACCTCATGATGAAATCCAAATGCTTGATTTCGTATCTGTTGAGGAGCCATTCCAGTGCATTGATCTGCAGATGGACCTTGACTCCCTATTTGTCAATAACTACGGACAGGTGTTCGATGATTTCACTCTGTTCAATCATCTTCCGATTTGTGAACCTGATGGCCTTCATCCCTCTAAGAAGCTCGGCAACAAAGATGACACATTGGGAAGGGGAGTAATGACTAAATCCGTTGTCAAAATGGGAGATTGAGTAGAGGTTGTCTATTCCAGTCAAAATGTAGAAGAAGGGGAATTGTGGGTTTGTTTGTAATTTTAGTAATGATGTTGGGGTAAAATTGAAAAATAAAAATGGTGATGTTTTTTTGGTTGATGTTTAATATCCCTCTTTCTTAAGAGCAAAAGTAAAAAAAAAAACTTAAAATAAATGTAACAAAATGAGAAAAATAAGAAATCTTTTCCACAGTTCTTGTAGAAGAAATTTGTTATGATAACAGTTATCTGGCATATGGACCCACATAGAAGGAATTTTAAGCATCTTTTAATCCTGAGTTGACCCGCATAGAAGAAATTTCTTCAAAAAATAAAATAAGAACTTTTGGTGAAAGATCACCAACAACTGTAATCCTGAGTTTTTGAGTTTCTTAAGCATCTTTTAAAATTAAATTAAATTCAATGTCAGAATTTGAGTGGAAATCAATATAATGAGTATTGGAGAATTTCTTAAGGATAATATTTCAGACTGAATTTCTTATAAAATGTAACTTTTTAATGTTTTAATATTTAAAACTTTTTTGAGTATCAAATAGAAAATTAAGGTCGGATATGAGCTTAATAAACTATTGATATTGGTTATCATCATAACTATATACTTAAGCGGAGGTTAAAAATAATATTTAGGACGACACGTGTAAATTTCTCATTGGACCGCATCACTCATCTTTATTAAAATAATTTAATTTATTTAATTGGTTGAAATTTCATTGTAGACCCCACATTAAAACTCTTCTTATCTATTGATAATTTTTTCCTAAAAAAGTTAAACTTTAAATTTTATACATAACTATTCTCGAAATATTCTTATCTACTAATTTCAATATCAATCTAAATTTTTTAATAAAAAGAGCACATATTACAAATTTACAAATCTTTTTATCTACTTATTTCCATTTTGTTTTTTTTTTCTACAAAATTGAACTTTAAATTTTGTACATAAATTTTCTATAAATCTTCTTATCTACTGTAATTTCTATTTTAATTATTCTCCTTAATAAAAATTGCATGCTATTTATGATAATATTTGGATTTAGAACTCTACATTAAGAAGATATTATAATGAAAAGCTATCATAAAAAACGTACCTACCTTCATTTATAAAACTTTTTTCGTTTTCATTAAAAATCTAATCATAAAATAATCAAAATTTACACGTTTTATGCCCAAAGCTTCACATAATATTTGCATGCTAATTATTTTTCTAAAATAAAATATCATTTCAAATAACATTATATAAAATTTAAGAAAATTTTTAGCTATATCAAAATCGTGTCTTTAAGGCACGGTACTGATACTAGTCAATAAACTAAAAAGTGAAGTAATAATGAGGAAGATGATACTCTGTAGTACTTTTGACCGCTTTCTCAATTACTAAATGAACATGTATTAGACGGGAAGAGTAATTATAATTTTTAATACGATTTTTCTATTGTGTGCCCTAAGGGCACATGATAAGCACCTAATAATGGAAATATTTGGTAAATCTTCAATTTTTTGTTTTTTTATCTTTTTTATGACGGGTTCACTTTTTCCTTTTTAGGGTTTTAGTTTCTGTTTTTTGTATGCTTATCATGTGCTCTTAGGACACACAATAGAAAAACTATTTTTAATATCTAAGACATTGGGCAATCATCATTACTCAGGACCCACACCAAAGCCGTCCTTGTATCATCCATGTAATATTTTTTTTATAAGGAAAGCGAACTTTATGATATAGTAATGAACTTTATGATATAGTAATGAGTATAGTAATGAACTTTATGATATAGTAATGAGTATCTATACTACTCTTAAAATTATCCCCAAAGGGGTCAAATACATGGAGCTGCCTTCAATTAGCCCCCTTATTTACTCTGCTGCTGTCAATTGGCGTCCTAGTTACTTCATCCACCCCTCTGGCATTCCCTCCGATGATAAGAAACCGGTTCCCTTCCCATTCCCTATTCAAGCCCATTGAGGGCAGGGGGCCTTTCTTCTTCCCTCCGGCAGTTGATTGTGTTCTGTTGGGCTTCCTCTTTATGGATGGATTCGGCCTTGCGTCTCTATATAAGGGCCTTCCCTGGTGTTCTATACGCAAGGTTTAATCATGGCTACAGCGGTGGACACGAAGGTTTCAGACGCGGATTCATCAGGCGTTGGTAGTTTTGCTGGCCTCCATGAGTTGTCTGGTGGATTTCACGGCCCATTGGCTACAGCGTCTGAAACGTCAATAGGATTCATTATATCCATAATCAACTTGCCGGCACCCCTCACACTCACCTTGCGGACGCCTCAGTAGAACCACCAATAACCCAATACAGCCAAATCTGACTCCCTCGACAGCCAGATCCGCCACCTACAACCCCCATTCCGACCGGCTTTCGAGCCCTCGACCCGCTATCCGACATCGGCGACACCACGACCCTAGGCCCGACCACCCTCTTCGCTCGAGCCTTACCCGACGACAGGACTGAGAGAGAAACCCGGAAGGAGAGGCAAAGCTTACCGGCGAGAATCTCCGGTGATGCACAGGGAAGACGCTCGATTGGCTCGGCGGAGGCTACTTTCAACAGCAGCAAAACCCTAACTTTCAGCAGAGAAGCTCTTATCAGCAGCAACAACAACAACAACAACAGTATGCGCAGAGGAATGCCTTCCAGAATCAGCAACAACAGCAATGGATGAGAAGGAATGACGCTCCTCCTCCCGCTACGAGCGAGTATAGTTCTGGCCAGGGCGAGAAGGCTGCTCAGCCCGACGCCGTCGATCTGAGGTAGTTTCCGCTTTGTTTGCTGTCAATTTTTGAGTAATTGTGGTTGTAGTGTCTTCGGATATTGTGGAGTGAATGTTGTGTTAGAAAGATGGACGGTTGCGTAGTTGACTTGAATTGTTACTTCTTGCTTGCGAAGTTTTGTTTGATCTTAAGGTGAGGTCTATGGAATGTGCTTGGAATTTAGTGGAATTTAGTGGATTGTGGATGAAATCTTGCTGCTTGCAAGTTGAGGTCGTGGATGAAATTAGTCGAGAGTGATTGGAATTTAGTGGATTGTGGATGAAATCTTGCTGCTTGCAAGTTGAGGTTTAGGACTTGGAATGTGCTTCGGTGTAATGTCAGGTGCGATTAGTATTAGGTCATAAACTGTAACGGGAAGGCAATTCTCTTTGCGTTGTTTTCCTCTCTGTGCTCTAATGTTACTTAGTGAAATGACGTCTTCGGAGCCAAAAATAGTTCTTTCTAACAGTAGGGACTTGACGTTTAGGAGTTAATGCTCTCCGATAAATGTGGGACTTTTGTTGGTGGAGTTGATTATGGATATAATGTTCCTGCAGGAGATTGCTAGGATATAATGTTCCTGCCCACTCACGACCCAATTGTGATCTCTTCTGTCGGTTTCAGGTCTTGGCAAAATCGTCAAAAATGATTCCAGGTGATAATCTTTAGCTTCTATACGGGCACAAAAATTAACATAGAGCTAAATGTAAGTTTGACATGTAGCCTCTCTGCTGAGTGCCAGAGTGGCACTGTTTACATGTATAAATAAGGGATCAGAGCTGATAGTAAGTAGGAAGCTTTTGCTGGTTTCATGTATTTTTTAAGAGTCCATACATATATGTGCCAAAAAGAATCATCTGAAACTCTTCGTTTCAAGGCGTGGAATGCTTGCATTAGATGTTATTGAGTTGACCTCAAAAAATTGTTTCTGTTTTTTTTTTTGCACAATTCTTCTGGCCTGACAACCTATTTTTCTGCAGCCTGTTGTGTTTCTTCATGGTGGTCCAGGTGGTGGGACCTCGCCCAGAGACAGAAGATTCTTTGATCCCGAATTTTATCGGATTGTTCTACTTGATCAGGTTGGTTCTTCCAGTAATACATGAAATCAGTGCTTTGGAACCCTGATTGGATAGTTCTGTTTGATCACCAAGCTTGATTCCTCACACTACTTTTCCGCAGCGAGGTTCATAAGTTGTCCATTTGCACGTCAAGAGGATTATTGCAATCACGTACAAATTTTAAAGTTTGAATAAACAACCCACATTCCAATCATATTTGGTCCTTCGGTTGATACATAGATTGCAATAAATAGTATAATTAAATCAGAGTTCACACGAAATTAGGTTTTCACAACTGGATTTAATTATACTATTCTTTTTTATCATACCAAAGTTTAAATAGAATTTTCTTAGATTGTTTTTTCTTCTCTAATCTATTGTCTATTAATTTTTTTCCTCAAGTAACTCAAAACATTTACCTCATCTGGCATTTTATCCACTGTCCTCATCAGTTGAACCAGTGTCCTTACCATTTTACAAGCCGTAAACGTGCATTTGTTTCACATTCAATATACCAAAGACTAAGAATTCAAATCCTGCTTTTTCAAGAAGATAATATGTAAAAAAAAAATTATGTTTTAGCTTGCAGTAAGGAAAGCTTGCTTACTTCATTTGACTTGGAGTAACTTCAGCTGCAGATTGGTATTTGAATTCACCTCCCTTTTTCTTACTTACAGGAGCCTGTTACAAGGAGAACCAATTAGTTGATTTGATTGGAATCACCTCAATTATGGAGTTCATGAATCTTATCTCTTTCTTTTTTTCTATTTTTTTACTCTAATATTTCGAAATCTTCTTCCAAATTTGTAATTTTGAAAGCCTCATATGACATACTATGGGAACTCTTGCCTGAGCTGCACACATGTTTTGGTTCTCCTTGTAGGTTCCGGTGACCATGTATATACCAATTATCTGGATGTAATCCTGTGGCTCTCTGATAGCAATCTGCTAGAGACGATTGTGGACAAATTGAGTCCCTCTTTAAGTAGGATCTTTCCTTTTTTATTTGATCCTTTTGTAATCTTGGTGATACTCTCTGTTAACTTGAGAAACTTTGCAATAATTATTGTTTTTGCCAGCTTATTTTGCCTAGGTTGCATTTTTGTGGCTGGAAATTAAAGACAAACACAAGATGAATTTGCCACCAGCTAACTGTTTTCTGGAATTGCAATTAGTTTTTGGTCTATTATTTGAGATTTTTTTATAGCCCAACATTTCTTTGTACAATACTAAAGTGAATTGGTGACAATTGACAAGTGATGGGGTTAGTTTTCACTTACTATAGACTTACTATTGCCGTTAATTAACTTGTGATTACATAATTTAGAATAGAAATATTATCTTTTAAAAATATTTTACAGAAATACTAAAAAGAAAATCCATATGTTTGTTTACGTTTTGGTCCGTCTATGGGATGGGATATAAATATCATGTACCAAGGTATTATTAAGAATTTATAATATTTTTCTGGCATCCTTTCCCCGTCCGATGGCAATGTACGACTAGTTTAATTGATAAGTTGATGCGTCAACCACATCCATATAAAAAAGATTATAGATAAACGTTATTATTGTCATCATAGAAGCTATTTGCTTTATTTCATTGTAGCAATGAACTTCATGCATAAAACGATAAAAGGTATTTTAATAGAAGACATGAAGTGTTTGACACATCAGCTTATTGGTTGAGCACTTAAAGTAATATCGAGATTACAGGACGGCGTTTTGCCCTATTATTTTTAGAGCTAGTTGATGGACGCATAATAAATTTAGGGGGGGGGGGGGGGCACGACTCGTATATAAGATCCAATGATTCAAATATAGTCGATAAATTTAGTTACTCAATACTCTTTTATAGTCAAAAAATAGTTACTTATTTATCAAAAAAAATATATTATGTATGAAATCTAATCTATGGAATGAATGACTAGTTTATAGAAACAAATTGGAGAGGAATGCATTAAAAGTGAACAAAAAAGCAAAATGGTGCTATGGGGAATTGAACCATGATGAAACTAAAACAAAATTAAACAATAAACCATCTACACTAGTTGATTTTCATGTCATATTAATACAAATCTATTTAAAATATATTCATATTTAATCTAAAATCCCATATATATACCAATAATAAACCCGATGGGAGCTAGGGGGACACAGGTCCACTCATGACCCCCTGGACCGTCTATGTCGATGCTAACACCTTTCCTTATCAAAAATAAGAAAGGAAAAATGACTTAAAATAATCTCAAGTATCAACTTTCAACCAAAAATAATCTCAAGTTTGAAAATCATCACCAACGATACGAAGTATCACGAAATTAACCAAAAACGATTTGAAAGCCTTTTCCGACGTGTTTTCCGGTGGAATCGTTGATATGATGATCGAAAATATATCAACAAAGTGTAAAATATTAAGTTTGTTATATCTAATTTTCGATCCCCGCATCATCGATTCCACTGGAAAATTCAAAAAACGCTTCTGAATCGTTTTTGGTTAATTTCGTGATATCCTTGGTGATGATTTTCAAACTTTAAATTATTTTTGATTGAAAGTTGATATTTGAAAGTATTTTAAGTCATTTTTCCAAAAAAAAAAGAAGACACGGACAAATTACAAGACAATCATATACACGAATAATATATAAGACATATATATACGTACGTACAAGGTCGATATGTTCACGGGATTCATGGCCGGCATACACCACAAGAAGTATGGACAAACAATAATTGTGCACATTTATTCAACATATCACAGGTGAAGGCTCGATCGGTTCAACATGATGTTCCTTCAATAAGGGTGTATTTTATTAGTGTAAACACATTTCTCTTTGCAACTCATGTATAAATAACTTTATTTTGTAGAATTAAAAAGTTGTCATTCTCATTTTTCATTCCTTTCTTTGCCTTCCTTTCCCGTTCCTTTACCCTTCTCCTCCTTCCTCTTGTATCCTACTTCAACTTCAAAATTCCCTTTTTTTCATTCTCATCAACCCACTTACTTTAAGCTAGATCCATTCAAAATTAATCTATATTACCACTTTGTCATTATTATTATTGAATTTGACAAGAAATTATGCTCATTATGCCGACCCGAAAGTTCAGATCTCAAACTTATTCGCTACGACAGTATATAGTCTATCAAGAACTAATGAACTAATGAGAGTTTTCCATCAAAATTCAATTAGCATACCAATTTGGTCCATAAGTTTTGTATGAATGATTATAATTTGCCCAATCATTTTCTGTGTGCAATCTTTAATTCGGCTAATAAAAATGGATAGACAATAATAAGTCGAACTTGTTCATTATTTTCCAGTGGACAAACTAAAGCCATCCATTAGTTTTCTATGGACAATACAAAAATTGTCTATTCATTTTTAATGGACAGTAGATATGTGTCATAATTTTTTTTTCGTACAGTACTAAACAAAAGTCATGCTCAATATTCTACCAAAAAAAAGCCATGCTCAATAATCACACATTATTAACATGATAATAAATACTCCAAAGATTTGTAGACAGAGGATGTAGATATCTTCACAATCCCACATATGAATCAAGATTAGGCGTAGTAAGTAGGATCTCTAACATGTCGGATTGATATGTTGTAGCTAGGGTCATAATGGATGTTTGTAGGGTATATATAGTACTCCCTCCGTTTCAATAAACATGTCGTTTTAGCTCTAAAATCTTGTTTCAAAATACATGTCGTTTTACATTTTTGGGCGTTTACTTTACAGATTTACCCTTATAATCATTAGCAGTTTATTAGTAGTGGTTTTCAATAAAGTAAAAAAGTGAGGTAATAATTAGGGGTATAATAGTACATTTAATAGCTTCCTTAATATATGTGCAAATGGCTAAAACGACATGTTTATTGAAACGGAGGGAGTATTATATAATATCCATATATAAGAAGTTATAAGATTAGTGCAAACAAGGACAAGTAGATTAACTAATCATTTAAGCTGGCTAGATAAAAAAGTAAAGAGAGCATTCTTTTGCTTACCTTCCCGAAGGAATTCAATCGTCGGGTGTAACTTTGCTCAATCCAAGTACAAATGCCACCAAATATTGACTCTGGTTAAAAAAAAGGAAAACAATATAATCTCAGTCCTATTCATTCAATAACAAAACCAAAAACAATTGGAAGAAATTACTACCTCATTTTTGACGGAGATGGGCGAGATCTAGGATACGGGACATGGTTCCAATTCTAAGTCCGTTATCCCCCGAGGATGCCGTCATTTAATTTCCATATCCATTGAACAGGCAAAGAGCTCCTTACGACTTTTTCTCCTTAAGTGAAAACGCAACAATTGTAAAAGGGTTAAGGATCTTCTATCCCATTTTCATGTCCGGCTAAAATGAGATTGTAGATCCTTAGCCCTGTAAAAGAGCATGTCAATAGCTCACCTATTGTAGAAAAAATAAAAATTAGCAAAAAATACTCCATCAGGATCGAAAACCTCCTAATTAAGGCTCTTGCTTGTAGGATTCGAATGGAGAAGTAGCGTAGGTGATTCGGATGGATAAAAATTATATATGATTTTTATTTAATTCATATTATATGAAATATATATAATTTTCAATTTATTCTTAACATATCAAACCACCACTTTGGATTTGTAATGATTTTGGATTAAAAAAGGCAATGTCAATATCTAATTTTTATCCATTGAATAATACGTCAAAAATATATTATTGATTGTGTCGGTACGGAAGACAGACAACAGTAAACCAGTAAAAGATAAAAATTGAGAAAGCAAAAACATGATGGTTCATAATTGAGAAAATGAAGGAGTGATCTAAACGTACTATTCTCTCTCTCTCAACTGAAAGACAATGGAGTATATAATACGTATAGCGTGACAAGCCGTCGCGGTCATTCTTTAATACCCTCACGTTAAGGCCGGACAACAAACGAAGCCATAAATTCCATCTCCGATCCAGAACATGCACACATCAAACCGAGCTAGCCTGACAAGCCAAAGAATGAAAATGGAGGAGGTTAGAGTCCAGGCCATAGCAGAGCTAGCGATGGCGACGAACACAATACCAGAGGAGTTCATAAGGGCCACGGCTGAGCAGCCGGGAGCGACGACGGTCAACGGGGCGACACTGGAGATCCCGACGGTTGACCTCGGCGAGCAGGATGAAGGAGCCCTGGTGGGTCTTGTGGCCAGGGCTGGCTCGGAGTGGGGCCTGTTCCAGGTGGTGAACCACGGGATCCCTGGGGACGTGGTTTCGAGGATCCAGAGCGTCGGGAGGCGGTTTTTCGAGCTTCCGAAAGAGGAGAAGGAGAAGTATGCAAAGGACGCCAAGGGGATTCAAGGATACGGAACAACGCTACAGAGGGAGGTGGGAGGGAAGAAAGGATGGGTTGATCATCTTTTTCATGTTGTTTGGCCTCCTTCTTCGGTTAATTACAGGTTTTGGCCTCAAAATCCTGCTTCCTACAGGTATTAATTACCACTTTCATCTCTCTTGGGCTTTGTTCATATACATATATTGCTTCATGGCTGTGATTTTGATTGGAAATTGCTGTTATAAAATTCTCTCAGCGTATTTGATATGAAATCTGGACAACAAAGTAAAGTTAGCTTAGACTTACAGTAAAATGAGATTTAGAGCTAAATTGTTCGGTAAGGATTAGGAACAAACCCTAAAGAGAATAGGGTAAATCGCCGCTTTAAATTCTTGAACTCGAGACCTCATGATAAATCATGAATGCTCAGTCAGGGATTTAATACGACCAAACGCAATATTGCTATGTTATGAAACGAGAGGATGAATTATTAAAGTTAATTTGGCTAGTAGCTTTTACTATCATCTATCAAAAACTAAATCATTTGAATGAGCTTTTTCGCATGCAAAAAGCTGTAGGCATTCTTCCACCCAAAAAAAGCTGTAGGCTTTTGTTTTTGGTCGAGAAGTTGTTGCCCAATTTCAAAATTCATAGCCCAAAAATCATTTGGGCCAAAAGTCATCTCCTCCCCAATTATAACACAGTGTAATGTACGTCTTCGGTCTTTCTAAGAGCACGAGGAGGTGGGAGCGAATCCAGAAATTGAGATTTGTGAAATATTTGGGATAGGTTTTGCTCTGACAGGTTATCCCTCTCATTCTACAAAATGAAGAAGAACTAGTTTAACCATGCACGACTATGTCACGACTATATTTCAAATATTAAAATTATTTATAAGTATATTTTTAACATAAACAGATAAAGTGAAATTTAACAACAAATGGTAAAATAATATGAATAAAAGTTAGCTATCTGATCTCGTCGTATCATGCTCAACTATCACTTGAATTTTTAATTTTTTTAGATTTATTATAAATTGGATATTGATATAAAAACGTATAAATAAAAATTTAACATAATTTGGTAAGAATATTTTATTGTTTTTATAAAATGATAAAATGTGCAATTATTTTTTAATTACAAAACAATTCAATAAACAAACTTTACTAATATTGTAATCTAGTAGATTTGTTTGTTATGATTATCAATTTTGATCATATAAGCCATAAGATAAAAAACATATATCAATCTAGGGCTTGGATTAAAATTATTTATGAGTAAAAAGATAAAAGATATCATAAATCTTTATCATGATATTAGGTATGATAGATATTAGGGTAATAGAAAAAAATATTGATCAAATGGAACAAAAAAAATGAATACGATTTTATTTGGGTAAATTAGTTGATTAAGAAAAAAAAGTTCAAAAAGGATGGATATTAGTTGTTAAAAGAGATAAATAAAAGAAAAAAAGTAGAAAAAAGGTTCTTAGCTCTATAAGTAATTAATAAGGAAAGTGTAAAACTTTAATGCTGTAATATAGTGTAAAAGATATAGAAAAATTTCTATCTTGATAATAAACTTTAATACTTTAATATAGATATAAGATAAGTAAGTAAAAAGATAAAATTAAAGATTAGATAATTAGAAAATTTTAAAGATAGATAGTATGTCTTGAAAGATAGATATTAGATGAGTAAGAAAAAAGATAAAATTAAGAGTAGATAATTTAAGAGAATAAAAGATATAAAATTGTTATTATCCATTTGAATTGATTAAGATAAAATAAAATAATGTATATAAAGTGGGTCAAAATTAATGTGGTGACTTGAAAACGACCGCGTTTTATAATATATATATTGATTTTAGAGTAACCAAATTTGATATGTAACCGTCCAAACCGTATACACAAACATGTAATCAAATCAATCTAAACTAATATTGGCTCAAAAAAATATGTCAAACTACTAATCCGGAAAATGCCCGGATGTAGATTGTCTAGTGCAGTAACATATTTTTTTTTGGTTGAATAGTACAGTAACATATTAAGTTGATGATTAGTTTCTTTTTTTAATTGATAAAACGTAAAGCTGATGGTCAATTTCAATATCGATCAGCTAAAACCCAAAACAAATATTAAATTAAGAAAAAACAAAAACAAAAAAAAATCAAACAAATTAAGGAAGATGTTAAGATTATTCAAGGAAAATAAATTAAAGATAGATAGTATGACTTTAAAGATAAAATTGGGGATTAAATAGTTAAGGAAGATAAAAGATACAAAGTTGTATTATCTATTTGAGTTGGAATAAAAAAAATAAAATCAAGCGGGGCCAAAATCAACGTGGTTGTTTTTTTTTTCCCTCAAAACGCCATTTTTTTTGGTTGAGAACAATACCTCTGTTATTTTGGTTGAGACAGAAGAATGTTTATATACGATACAATTTTAAAGATAGAGTATTATGTGGATAGAATTTACGTACACATAGATATTTCAATGATAAGGATGCAATTAGGGAAAATATAATGAAAATTTACGTACTATATTGATGGAACTCAATGATAGAGTATTTACGTACCAAACAGACACAACTATATTATCTATCCAAAATAGAATTGTAAATAAGTTAATATGTTTATATTATCTAGTACGATAGGTTGACGATAGGTTGATGAAACTCAATGATAGAGTATTGTGTGGATAGAATTTACGTGGCTAAATTATGATGGTTAACTAAAAGACTTTAAAAATCATTTTGGTTAAATATCTGGTGGAGCCAGAATCAACGTGGTGGCTCAAAAACGGTCGGTTTTTATAATATAATATTGATATTGATTACTTTAAAAGTGATTTTTTAAAATATGTTTTTTTGTGAATATTACCTTATCACTTTTAAAAATAATCCATTTGATAAAATTAAATATAGATAGTAAGGCTTTAAAGATAGTAATAATCTATTAGATAAAATTAAAGATAGATAGTAAGGATTTAGAGATAAAAGTGAGGATTAGATAATTAAGGAAAATCAAAGATATAAAGTTGTTATTATCTATTTGAGTTAAAAAAAAAATTAAAATCAAGTGGGGCCAGAATTAACGTGGAGGCTCGAAATTCTCCGGCTTTAATATATAGTATAGATGAGAACAAAATAGGGATTTTTTTTAAATCTAGGATATTCTCCAAATAAATTAAAATTTTTTTAAAAAGAAGGAATCGTTGAATTAGATGTCTAGATAAACTACAAATAAAGAGTTTTTATTCTCTGTTTTGAGAGTTTTTTGGAAATCGAAGATGCTCTAATAAATAAGCAAAGTCACCATTAATTATTTCATGTGAGATCTAGTATTTAATAATTCTTCCGTTTCAAAATACTTGTTTATTAGGACATTGCACATATTTTAAAAAAAAAAATGTTATTCTTATATTACTCCTATCAAATGTAAGTTAATTATTTGTTTAAATAAATATGAAAAATGTAACGATTATGATAAAGATAATTATTAGTGATATATATAAATGGAAAGAGATGAAAAAAATGTGAAATGGACAAATATTATAAAACAAGAAAAAGTGATCATATAAACAAGTATTTTGAAACGGATAGAGTATTTATTTTGTCTGCCGACATCCAAATTGTAAATGAGTGAGATTGCTTAATTGAGAACGTACTTCACATGCCATTTCCTAAACAAAAACGTTTCCAATTGCTTGATCGGTAATCATTCACATTGCATGATCGAGCACTAGTTGACAACATTTAAATTAATTACACGTCTTTTTTAAATGTTTGCATATACGGATGTAAATGCTAGGGAAGCCAATGAGGAGTATGTGAAACACTTGAGGGTAGTAGCGGCCAAGCTGTTCAAGTGCCTATCCCTTGGCCTCGGCCTCAACGGCGACGACCTGATGGTGGGTGCAGCCGGCGAAGACGAGTTGGAGTACCTCTTGAAGATCAACTACTACCCGCCTTGCCCTCGTCCCGATCTCGCTCTCGGGGTCGTGGCCCACACCGATATGAGCCTAATGACGATTCTCGTTCCTAATGACGTCCAAGGCCTCCAAGTGTTTAGGGATGGCTTTTGGTATGATGTCAAGTACATCCCTAATGCTCTTATCATCCACATTGGCGACCAAATTGAGGTACATATCTACCTACATATTTATATGAACACAATTTTTTCTAAAATGAAAACCGTCTTGAGTAACAAGGGATGAATATGTATGCAACTCAGAAGCTTGAATACACTCATAGAAAAACATGAATATGCAAACCATAGATTAAATGAAAACCGACTTATAAGAACGTGTTACTAATAAAACAATAACATAGTTAGAAATCGTTGGATTATGTGTATTTGGGTTGAAACCCAGACTCGACCCGAACTCGTTAGGTTGATCCGATTTAATATATATTTTGAAAATTATGATATTTTTTACTATAAAAGCTATTAGAAAATATTTTTTATTGAATAGTATTATTTAATCATGATATTATTTTAATAATCATAAAAATTTGACATTCTTGACCCGTTGACCACTCGAACCCGCATGATAACTTGTCATAACCCGACCCAGTTTGATCGTAACCCGATTGACTCGAACCCACACTCAACCTGAACCCGACCGAACCGACACGTTTGACAAATCTAAACATGAACTTTATGCATCTTAGCTCCCAAAACCGTATTATACGTCTCCATTGGGTTGTCATTGAGCTAATGGTTAATTTATTGTGGCAATGTAGATCATGAGCAATGGGAAGTACAAGGCCGTTCTACATAGATCCATAGTGAACAAGGAGAAGCCAAGGATGTCTTGGCCCGTGTTTCTGAACCCGTCTCCGGAGAGGGTCATCGGACCCCATCCGAAGCTAATCGGCGACCAGAAGACGGCCAATTTTAAGAGCAAGAAATATGCTTATTATGTGTATTGTAAGCTAAACAAAATCCCTCAATAGCGTTTTCAAAATTTTTGGTGTTGTATTTGTCTTCTCGTGTTGTTTTCTTGTGTTGACCTGCTGTTTCTATCTTCTTAGCCACTGTCGGCTGCCGTCTAACGGCCTCTCGGTACACCAGTTTTGGCTGGTCTACCGAATTTTTACTTGTTCAAAAAAAAAAAAAAAAAAAAAAAAAATTTGGATCAAATATGCACTACAAATTAGTACGCTCGTATGATTATCAATGTATTACAATAAATTCAAATGATTTGGGTCGGAACCCTAAGGGATTTGTGAGCACGTAGGTGGTTCCATAGAGCATATTTGTGATGTGAAATAAACATATATATTGACCACTATATATATGCTAATTTCCTTGATTTCCATGAGTGCAATTTGTACTCTCATAGTCTCATGTGATTAATTATCTCGCATGTAATGTATTTGTTAAAAAATTATGTCATCCCACTGGACCCACTCAATCTCAACTAGTGTGAAGAGGGTTTTGGATTCAAAGAATGGGTCGGAAAAGGGCAAGGTCAGTTTGTTGAATTGTGGGAAAGATATGACCATGAACAAAGCATATAGCTAGCTAGCAAGTAGTACGAGCATTGTCGCAAGCATTTATCTTAGCTTTATTATGAGAGGAACAAGGGTAATGGGTGATTTGCCACGTGTCCGTCATTCAGGTGCGTCTCAGGGGCCATGTAGCTAGCTAGAGAACGATACGTAGTACTCCCTCCGTTTCACAATAAGTGTCGTTTTAGCTCTCAACACAGTCTTTAAGAAAACCAATCATTCACTTTAAAACTTACAACTTTTTCTTAATCTTGCCACTCATTACATTTTTTGGGCCAATGAATGAACAACTTTAGTCAACAAATACACATTCCAATAAAAATTATCATTATTACCCCTAATAAATCACTTTGAAAACCTAAAACGACACATATTATGAAACAAATTTTAAGTGCTAAAACGACACTTATTGTGAAACGGAGGGAGTAATATACAGCATTGATTGATTTGTAAGTTCTTTGAACTGCTCTGCCAACTTCCATTAAACAAGTTCTTGATTAGGGTTTCGGATTTCGGATCCATCGTACATAATCTCTTTTCAATTTCAATGGGTCAAAACATATATAGACACCTGAACTTGTTCATTTTGGTCATTTGAACACCTGACCTTTAGAACGGACCTATTGAGCACTCCAATTTGTCAAACGGACCTATTAAACACCCAACTTGTCAAAGGCTATCTATTAAACACCTAGCACGTGTGTATAATGACGGGTTTAGATCACAATTAATTAAGCGAGGAGACCTTATTTGGCATCACGTGACCTTTTTTATGCTTAATCATGTTCACGTAATAGCGCTTGTGTAAAATTGCACTCCGTAATTAGGAACGGGGTGTTTAATAGGTAGGCTTTGACAAGTTAGGGTGTTCAATAAGTCCGTTTCAAAGGTCAGGTGGACAAATGACCAAAACGGACAAGTTCGGGTGTCTGTATATGTTTTGAGCCCAATTTCAATTCATAGGATCGTTGATATATATATATATATAGATAGATTAAAGTTCAATAGTGAACACCTAAATAATAGAGAACAAGTGAACAATTATAGACCATTAGATTAAAAATAATCTCAACGGTGGAGATTAGATTCAAATAATGGGTCATTATTGTGATTTTTGTACGTACCCATTAATATAGCAACCAACAAAAGATTTTGTTTGATTTTTAAAAATTATCAAAATAGGAAAGTGATTACAAGATTTACGGCAAAGGGAACGAGAAGATTTGTTTTAAGAAGGAAGGGGAGGATTTTATTTTGAAAAAAAAAACAAATCAAAAACAAAATCTTCTCAGTTGCAAAACCGTTCCCCATATTTTCATTTTCTTTCCAAAATCAAAATCATTCTCTTTCCACTACCATTATCAAATTCACATATATATGAGATAATTACTTAGGTGTCACCTTCCTTATAATTGATTATTTTTTCAAAGCCAACAAACAAACACATGATCGATTGTACATAAACGATCCAACCACAACGAATTTCGTATATACATTCCTTAGGTTGTTATATACAATATTACTGTACATATATACATTTTGATCTGTAAAAATAGGTCACATAAACAATTCGGCCTCAAGAAATTTTGTATATACATGCCTTAGGTTGTCATATACAATGTTACTGTACATATATACATCTTGATCTGTAGAAATAGGTCACATAAACAATTCAGGCACAACAAATTTCGTATATACATTCCTCTGGTTGTCATATACACGATTACTGTACATATATACAATGATTGACAACGTCGTGGTGGCTTTGGCGACGTGGTGGTTCCGACGGGGTCTTCCAGCAAATTGGTGGTTCCGACGGCCGGCGCAGTGGTGGTTTGATGTTGTCGGCGCAATGGTGGTGGCAATGGAAGTGGTTACACCGGCAAAGTGGTCATATACAATATTATTATACCTATATACAATAATGCAATTAGTATCCATCCAGAACAAATTTCGAATATACATCTCTCAGGTTGTCATATACAATGTTACTATACATATGTACATCCGTAGAAATAGGTCACAGAAGCAATCCAACAACAACAAACTTTGTATATACATTCCTCAAGTGGGCATATACAATATTACTACATATATATACACCTTGATCTGTAGAGATAGGTCACATAAACAATTTACACATAAATTCACGACATATACTAAAACAAATCAATCATATACATAATGAAAAAAATTATATACAAAATTACCTGATGTCATATTTATACGATTAATAATTGGCAACGTGGTGGGGGGCGAAACTCCGACGGGGAAAGGGGACACGGAAGAATCTCGACGGACGGTAATGGGGGGTGAAACTCCGACGCGGTTCGATTGGGGGCTCCAAGAGGCCGGTGGGAGGGGACCCGAACCTACGGACGAGCATCGGCGACGGGCAGAATCGGGAAGCGACCAACGTTGGGCACCAGATCTGTGGCGCAATCCGGGGGGACGGGCGAAACCCCTGATTTGGAGAGGGGATCCGGTCGGGTAGGGTGCAAGGCAGATGGCGACGGGTGGTCGCCGGAAAACTTCATGGAGAGTGGTGGTGCTAGGGCGAGAGGTTGAGCGGCGATGGTCGATGGAGGATTTGCGTAATTCTGGATCTGCGTAATTCTCCGAATGGTTTCCTGCAATGGACGATCTGCGTTATTTTTGTATATGCGTAATTTCTAGAATGAAAATTTGTTATTTTCCAAAATTATATTGTTGGTGGTTACAAGGATCATGGGAGAGAATCTCTCATATTTTTGTTTTTTTTTTTCTATTTTCTTATTAATGAATATTATAAACACTAATCCCACCATCCATTACAAATCTCTTGTTCTCTATAGAGGCTTGTTCACTATAGAACCTACCTCTATATATATATATATATATATTTAGAAATGTGACCTGATCTTGATCCATTGTTCCTTAACGATAATTATATATAAGTGTGAATAGGGTTTTGTTAGTTGGTTTTTGAATGAAATTTCATGGACTTGTGAGTTCAACGAGTTGGGTTTGACAAATGTGTCCATCTCCTCTCCTAACAAGTGGTATCCGATTTATAATTGAGGAACAAATTGTTTGGGTTCAATTGGTTTTGAAATTGAACCTCGTGGAGTTGTTAGTCGTTGGATTCGGTAATTGAGCTCATCTCCTCTCTTAACAAACTTTTACTCGAATTTCTCATAATAAGGACGCGTATATCTCAATCTTGAGATTTGGCTCAAACGTTGCATTGATAATTAAGCAAGCATCCATAAATAACATGAATCTATCAAAGCTAGCTGTCCTAATTCAAACAAAACTATTACATGCCATGTGAAGTTTGTACGTGATTTATCTTCACCCGTAGGGTCCATAAACGTACGCATGCCTCTTTAAGATGCAACTTTTTCCAGTTGTATGTGCTCTGTGTTTTGTTGAGGTTTGGCTAAATTTGCCACAACTTCAAATTTGCAATCATGCACTCATTTTGGTCCTTCACACACTTATATATTCGTTTTTAGCAACAACATCACCTACTTTTTTGTATCCTACCCTACCACAAATTAATGCATGGTTAATCCCCTGCATGAGACCTTTCATTACCTTTTTCATTTCTCTTAACATTTTCTATATCCTTGATAAATCGCATTCACAGTTGATCTTGCATTATATTGTTTTGTTTTATAAGAATGTTCCCTTGATCAATTATTGGGTATGTTCGGCTACAAAGTCATTATGCACTATAAGAGCTTATTTTTGTGTTGGAATTTGTGCCTAAGAGGGGAGTGAAATTTCTAAAAGCAGCAAAATAAGAGCTTATCTTACGTTATCTTCAACAATATGGTGTAAATGAATAGAACTATTACCTTAATTGAGATATGAATACTAAGTTCACACTCATCCTACTGTTTTTTAATCACTCCTTCAATAATTCCCTTTGATTAAGGTAGATTCTATTAGCACAATGATTTTTTGCTATCTGCACCACGGAACGCCGTGGCGTGGAAATCCCACGGAACGTGGTGGCGTGGACGGTAAACCGGATCACGGATCACCCGTTGGAAGAGTCCGTGGCGTGGACGTCCACTAAACGTGGTGGCGTGGACGTCCACGCCACCAACTTCTCAAACGGGTAGTCCGGAATCCGATTTTACCGTCCACGCCACCACGTTCCGTGGGATTTCCACGCCATCACGTTCCGTGGTGCAGATAGACAAAAAGAAGTGTGCAAATAGTACCTTGGTATTCGGTACTCTATGACCTATGCCTTAAAGAGTATAGATAGGATTTGACAAAAAAAAAGAGTATAGATAGGATAAGCTTTTAGATCTTGTAATCTTAAACCTTAAAAATAAATGAAATGTATAAAATTGTTATAATTTTTTTTAAATCCATAAATAAATAAAAGCAATAAATCTTTCTATTTTAAGATAATTATCCCTCTGCCCTTAGAACATAGATTTAAAACTCCGAATTTTCAATATTTGTCTAAAAGAACAAATCATAGAAAAATATAATTATGAGCTGCTATAGTTGGGAATGGGAAGAATTCTCACATGCATATTAATTTGCTCAGTGCTCACATCGATAGTGTACGTCCAACATTGCTGATCGAGCTAGAGGTAGTAAAGGTAGATGTACGTTGTTGACGACGTACTATTAATTATTTGGTAAATAACTAAATAGTACCTTGTAGCAAGTTCCAACAAGCTCACTATTAGCTCATAACATCGATCAAGATCCTAATTAACAACAACAACAACAATAGGCCCAGTGTAATTTCCCTACGGGAATCTGGGGGGTCATGATGGGGCCCCCCTGGCTAAGCGCAGAGGGGGGGCGTCCAAAAGACCCAAAAACTATAGCTAAAAAGACAAACCAACAAAGAAGGAGCACACAAAGCCAACCCCCGAGGGGTCCTAAAAACAAAGAAACTAACCCAACCCCCAACAAAGGCACATTAAATAGAGCACATAACCAACAAAACACAAACACCCAAACATATCGAAAGATTAAGGCTTGTCATCTGTTCAGGGACTAGCCATCCACCACGCGAATCTTCTCCCTCCAAATATCTTTGCAAACTGCCAGATTTGCCGATATCCCTAGATGACTGACGTCCTGCCTAATACTGTCTCTCCAGCGTTTCCTAGGTCGACCCCTCCCTCTGCGAATAGCTCCCAAGTCCAGACTCTCGCACCTACGAACTGGCTCCTCAGGACCCCTCCTTTGGATATGCCCAAACCAACGCAATCTCGATTCCCGCAACTTATCCTCTAAGTTGGCCACCCCCACTCTGCTTCTGATCACTTCATTTCTGATTAAGAATGGATCAATGAGGAGAAAATATCGAGGCACTAGCGAAGATGGTAACAAGTTAAGAGTTAGATGGAACGAATCCAATCTAGAAACTAGCCGATAGTTTGTCCCTAGCTTTAGGCATGGAGTAAACCTTGTAACACTAGGGGCTTGTAGCTAGACATCTTGTATAAACACTCTTTTTTTGTCGTTGTAATAAGGACTTCATCTTTGATGATAAATTTTGAGCGTGTGGTTTAACCAGCAAAGAGCACAAATCAGGTAAATTAGATTGCATCAGCCGTGATGATAACTGGAACGATAAGGTGATTTTTCAACCAAGTGAAGAGACAAAGACAATGATCAAATCCAAGACCTTCCAACATCCCTCCATGCCTCTTACAATAGGCTATCCCATGTGGGACTGGTAGAGCATATAGGTTGTAGTATTTAGGACATGTCTTGATTATTTTTTCATGCATTTTTAGGTAGATTTTCTCTTATTTTGTAGTTTAGCTTTAGTGTTGGAAGATTCGGAATCTACACTCGTTTGGTTGATTTTTACAGATGTGTTGATCGAGTGCCGGATCCATGGTGATGGTGGACTTGGAAGTGAGCTTGAAGGTGCCAAAGAAGTGTGCAAGGATGGATGCTAAAGAAGAAATCAAGTGCTCAAAGTTATTGAAAGTCTCGTTGGAAAAGCTTAGAAACTCGGGCAAAGACACAGAAACGCGCCCGCGTTTTGAAGGATAGACCGAGTTTCGTCAGTAGAGCCTCTGGATTGAAAACTCGGGCACAGCTGCAGAAACTCGACCGAGTTTCCATGGTGTCAGCCCGCGTTTTCACCCGTGTCTGCGAGAACGTTATATTTGTATGAGATTTGGGCTTTTGGGTTGAAACATGTTTTAGATAGTATTTTTGGAAACCTCTTAGATATATTTTTGGACATTAGTTTCTAGGTTTTTATTATCTCATAACTCTTGACTTCAGAATTATTGTTGGAGCTTGAGAAGAAGAAAAACCTCTTTGGAGAATTATAAGCTTTTCAATGTCTTTCAACAACTAAACCTCTTTTGCTTAACTAGTTAATTGAAGTTGTGAATGAAATATTATTATGAGATTTGATTGTTCTTAATTTCCCTTGACTAGATTGTTTTCTTTGTGCTTTATTGAATAAGTTTGATTTAGGGTTTTGTTAGATTGACCATCTAATTGAATCTCTAGGTTGAATTACAACTAGATCTTTCTAATTACCGGTTGGTGTTAATTAGATCATAGGTAGAACCTTTAATCAAACTAGGACTGGTAGGACTAGTTGATTAGAGAAGAGAATACAATTGCATATTATTTGGATGTCTGGTTGCTCTGAATACATGTTTCTATTGATGCTTGGAACTTAATGCTGTTGTCAAATTGAATCTAGGAGGTCTCTTAGGTTATTTGATAATTAGAGTTGTTAGTACCGGTCGGGCTAATAACTAGAATTGAAGTAGGATTAATAATTCCGTGAAATTGGGTTATTAGCATTCCGCAATAGATAGTCAAGGTAAAAAGAGAATTTTGATAATCAATGATCAATAATCGAATTCATAATGGATATTAACTGGTTAAGCATACTTCTCTCATATTCTATAAATCAATCTTAGTTTTGCATGTTTAATTAGTTAGTTAATAGATTCACACTCAAAAAACCCCCATTTTACATTCATTCTAGTATACAAATTCAATACACAAAAACACAAGTCTCTATGGGATCGACCCTTACTTCCCTACTACATTAGTTGAGTTGTTTGATTTACTTTGATAGGTATTAAAGGCAACTAAAATACCGTTATCAGGGACAAAAACCCTATTCTTAATAGGGAACGCTCAGGTGAGATATGTATTACGGTGCAACGTTAGGCATAATACGGGGCATTAGATCAAACCAAATCAACGGTAGATAAAGAGGGTGCATAACAGGATACAATTTGTGGGGGGAGAAAATTATTCATACGTGGTTTCTAAAATGGAAATCTAATTATATGGATTTGATATGTTAATTAGGAGGGAAACTGCTAAAAAATAGGGAATTTAAAATGGAAGTTTCATGATATTAGGGATTCACAATCAATAATTTACCGTAAACTTGAAAATTCGTTAGTGAATTCTAGAAAAATTTCTAACCAGTGTTTAAATAAGTCTGTATGGTGGTTTGAAAAATTACAAAGTTGAACATGTTTTATTGTTTTATGAATCTTTTTCTAATTTGGTGTGCTCATATATATCACTAGAGTTGAATAAGTACCTGTCTTCATATAAAAATCAATTCATTATAGGTTGAATCGTTACATGTTAAAATAAAAATGAAAATAAGGACTTTATGTGAGCATTGAATAGGTAAATAAAATGCATTGAATAAGATGAAAATAAGGATTGTTACATCTCGAATACATAGTATGATAAGTTTGAATAAGTACATTTACTTTTGAATATACATTGATTTGATTAAAAAACTCATTGTCTTTATCTTCAAACTTCATCCATTACTATTACATCCCCCTTCTTGAGTAACTGTATAATAAAACACACAAATGTGAATAACAATTCATGCATAATAGTACACAACTTAAGAAGCATTCATCATATAATGCATAACTATCAAAACGAAAAACACTATTGAAAAAGTTAACTTATAATCATTGAAAAACACTATTGTACACCATGAAAAATACAAAACTATTTATATCTGTTATTTGAAAAGTTGTTATCAATATGTAGAAAAACATAATAGACACAAATGAAGCAGAAATGAAAAAACACTTTGTTCTTCTTGTAATGAATAAGTTCGTGTAAATATTTGAAAAAAAAACGCAAAGAGAGAAACCATTATATATTTGAAACTAATATGTGAAAAAGTTGTCTTATAATTATTGAAAAATACAATTGTACATCATGAAAAATACAAAATGTTTATATTTGTTATTTGAAAAATTATTATCAATATGTAGAAAAACATATTAGATACAAATGAAGCAGAAATGAAAAAGCACTTTGTTCTTGTTGTAATGAATAAGTCGTGTAAATATTTGAAAAAAATGCAAAGAGAGAAACCATTATATATTTGAAACTAATATGTAAATAAGTTGTCTTATAATTATTGAAAAATACTATTGTACAGCATGAAAAATACAAAATGTTTATATCTGTTATTTGAAAAATTATTATCAATATGTTGAAAAACACAATAGACATACATGAAACATAAATGAAAAACACTCATTTCATCGATTAACAAACCTCTATGTTTGTGTTTGTTGGAACTCGTTTTGGAGTAGGTGATCTAGCCATGTGGTTACCTACAATATGAACGAAGTCTCTATTAGAATAACAACCAAAAACACACCAATACACTTTAAATAAAAAAACAGGCTGCCAAAAGCGAGACTAGAACCCTAATCAAGAATCGAAATACCTAAAATCTCACATCAAACACACTGAATCAAACAAACTACAAACCCAATTCTCACATCAAACAGGCTGAATCAATCTCTTAGGAACAAATCTGTAAAACAAACCCTAATCGTAATCTATTTGCACCCAAACTCAAACCCATCTCCAATGCTAGGTGTACAATCATAAAAAAAAAACCTCCATCGCAACCATTGTAGAACATGCGACTTAGTATTGTCAAGCGAGATTTAAAAATTCAATAAATATTAAGACTAGAAGACTAGAAGAATCACTTGCCTGAAATCTAGGTTTTGGGACCGACTTTGATAAAACTTGAACGTACACCTCACTCGCTTCCAATATCAGACAGAAGAATGGCGGCGTACGCGATGGCAAGTTCGCAAAAGCAAGAAGAATCGTTGAAGATCGATTGGAAGCTTGGAGATGGAAGGAGATGAACCGAGAAAACGTTGATTGAGAACGAAAAAGGGAAGATGAAGAATGAAATATTGTGTCAGACAAATTTGGAGAAAATCTTGGATTTCTTTCAAAATTTGGTAAAAAGATTTTCAAATGGGATTATTTAAGATTATTTACTGCTTCTCACCTATGGTATGGTTGTAGACCCTATTTCCCCACATTATAGACCGTTGATCGTTCTTAATCTAATGGACAGGATTGAGAAGCATGTTACACTATAACAAGAAGCCTTACTAGAGCGTCTTACTTATGAATGAATTACGGATAACAAAAGGACAACGAGGTGTGACTCCTTCATTGATTCACCTAATCGTTTATGACCGTCGTTTTCAACAGTCTCTCAGACTACCACCATTTTCATTCGATACTCCCAGTTTTTACCTTTCAATAAAAAAAAGGACAATGAGTTGTGTTTTTGTCTTAGTATAGAAACACATGGATACAAGTATACATTAGAGTACGTACTCTTTATTTGCATTTAGTTAACAACTTGGAAATAACATCGACACATGAACAAAATATGAAAGGAATTTTGCACATACAAGTTAACGTTTTCAAATAAATGAGTTCTAGGCTATTTGCACATACACACACAATAGATATTAATTAAGATACTAAATATGAAAGGAATTTTTTGATAATTATATATTATTCAATAGATATTCTTATCAACTAGTCAAAATATTTCATTTCTTAACTAATATGTTAATTATTTTCTTTCTTATTAAATTTTTTGATTATATATATCTTATTCCTTTAATTCTTATCAAATAGTCAAACAAAATTCATTTCTTAATTAATATGTTAATTAGTCTTTTATTTCTTAATTAAAAACTTGATTGTATATAGTTTATTCATTAAATTCTTAATATGACTATAATCTTTATTTTAAAAAAATAAACATGATCATAATTTCTCAAAAATTCCAATAATGTATTTTATAACACTATTAGACTATTAGTTATATATAAATTTTATTTATATATGATATTAATATACTATTTTTAAATCTAAAAAAAATAAATTTAAAATTTTATTTAAATTACTTATAAGTTACTAGAATTATTTGTACTACTATTTATACATGTATCACCTAGCGTTTGACGCATCAGCTCACTAGTAGTACCATGAGGTCTCGGGTTTGTGACTAGCTCCATGATAGCGGTTTGCCCTATTTCTTTAAAGCACGTTAGTGTGTGAGGGCATGCCCAACAGTTTCCCCATAATTTTTTTCAAAATGAAGAACCAAAACACATATTCTCCAAAATTATTTTAGTCTAACTCCAACAGTTTCCCTGTCTTAATTTTTTATTTATTTATTGTATATAAAAATATCCTAGAAAATATTATACTGTAATAGGTAAACCAACAATTACAAATTGCCATGATAGCACTTGCCATTAATGCAATCCCCGAATCATTTTGGAGAATTCCCCAAATATAGAGAAAGAAATTCATTTTTTTGGAGAATTCCCTATAATGGAGATTATGATGGGGAAATTGTTGGAGTGAAAACTTTTATCATATTCTCCATATTCACACTTTTCAAGAATATGGGGAACCTCTTAGAGATGCTTTGAGGACATCTCCAACAGAATCCCCATTTTCTTGAAAATAACAAATTTGGAGAATTTTTGGTGTGTTTTGACCCCAACAGTTTCTCTGTCTAATTCTCCAAAATGGAGAAAGTCTCCAAAATGTGATTAATATTCTCTAAATTTAGGGAAATCCCTAAAAATATTTGGGGAATGCATTAAATGCATATGTTACCATGTAGTCTTCTAATTGATTGATTTTGGTATTTTAATATTACATATAAATAAATATGATAATAATATAAACATGATTCTCCAAAATGAAGAATTTTTTAGAGTTAAGAATAAAAATTTTAGAGAACATGAGAATTCATTCTCATCAGATGCATTTGACAACCCTAAACACTTTCCTTGTAACAAAAAATACATGTACCACCTATAGTGTTCGAAATTAGGTTTTTTGGATAATCTAATGTTGTAAATGTTCTTTTTTCTCGTATGTTATGAAGCCGATGCCGCTGAATCGAGCGGTTTTTCCACTGATAGAGAAAGACGAGCCAAGAGGAGAGAAGATCGTCGTTTGCATACTGAACCGGGTATTTTTTTTTTTTCGTGGTATGGTGCTGTGTTGTACATTGTGTTGCATGTCGAATATCTTGTGTTTGCGTTGTACTGAACCTGGTATTGAATTCAAGTGAAACTCATGGCTGTGTATTCCAGTTTCAATGTTTGTGCATTCCAGATCAAGTGACTGTGTGTTTATTGTGTAAATCCTTTTGGTGTACATATTATATAGTTGTCTTAGGTGTATGTGTGGCTCCTCATGAAGTGTCTGTGCTTTTTTTTACAATTGTTTGTGTGTTCCATATAATGTGTTTGTGTATTGTATTTTTCTAAGTTGTACATAGTAGATGTAAGTGTGTTTTTTCGAATTTCATGTCTGTGTATTCCAGATCTTGTGTCTGTGTATTTTTAAAGTTGTGTTTGTGTGTTTTCAAATCCGTTCAATGTTGTAGTAATCCTTGATGACGAAGAAGTAATCACACCTCCAACTGAATCTTAAGTTGTTTTCTACAACTGGGTCGTTGGAGATAATGGGTTGAAAGAGTAAGTTTTCATATGTTGTTGTGTTGAATGATCTTATATTTGGATGTGTAATACGTCTTTTGCTTTTGTGTATATTAGGGATTTGCTTTTCAAGATGGGTTCAACGAAGCTATTAAGGAAAGATATGGCAGTTATGAAGGATGAGGTTTATATTGATACAAATATGATTGATGCATGTAGCGCTTTTCTGAATGAGAATGAAGAAACTAGAAGCCCCTCATCCCCTATGAGGTTTTTCACATCAACCAATCCTTTGGTATGTCACATCATCTTATTTTTTTAATTGTGTTTGTGTTTTGCTGACATTTGTTGGATATGTAATTTTTCCCTTTATGATTGTTGCAGACTCTCTCTGTTGTGTGTAATTTCGGTGTTTTGCAAGAAAGAAGTTTGTTCTTCAGGCAGGGTTTGCTTGAAGAATTCAATTCTTGTGCCTTCTTCAAGAAATCTAAGAAAAAGATTTCTGATGTGAACATGGTATTTTTAATTTTTGGATTTGTGATCTGTTTTCAATATAGAATGTGTACCTTTTGTTTATTAAGTGTGTGTTTTGTTTATATGTATGAATGCAGTATGTCTTCCCAATCGTCCACGCAGAACATTGGTTCATCACTGTCATTGATGTGGTTAAATTAAAGTTCCACATCATTGACAATTCTGATGCCAAGATTCCTTTGGAAGCCGAATATGGTGGGATTCCAAATCGGTTGGTAAGTATAAATTTTTGTTTCCAAACAATGTCCCTGTGTTTGTATTTCCTTTTTTTTATATGTATGTGTGTTATTTATAAGCATGCATGTGTACAGTTTCAAGTTATGTCTGTGTTGTGTTTTACACTTCTGTTTTATGCAAATGTTCATTGACTGTGTTTCTTTTAAAACATGTATGTGTGTTTTTAATAACCATGTGTGTGTTCTATATAGAGTTATGTCTGTGTTGTTTTAAAACTGTATCTGTTTTTGTCTCTTTTAACATGACTGTGTATTTACTTATAAGTGTATGTGTGTTATGCATAATGGTGACTGTGTGTTTTGTTTTTTACAGAGAGAAGTGTTTGTGGAATTCCTTGTGGATCAAGAGATGTCCACTTTGTCTAAATCATTCAGAGATGCAATGAAGACTCCTGCTATAAGAGTGATGATGCCATGGAGGAACAGTAAGAATACCACGGACTGCGGTGTATATGTCATGAGGCACATGGAATCCTTCCGGGGAGAAGATCTTGTTGATTGGGAATCAGGGCTAAAGATAGAGGAGTCCAAGCGACAAATGTTTTGGTTGAGGTAATTGTACTGTTATCGTTTGCTCAAAAGCGAGTTCAATGAAGTAAAGGACAATGTTAACAACTCTTTTGTTGAGGACACGAAGAAGAAGGAAGGACCAAAGATGAAAAGTGATGAAGTGCAGAAGGAAAGTAGACCAAAGAGGTCTAGATTGAACTGATAATTTATGTGTGGGGTTTAAAACTTGACTTCTTTTATGTGTGTAGTTTTTGAACAAAACTTTTTTAGGGTTGTGTGTGTGTTTTGAAACAAAGTTGTGTGTTGTGTTTTTAAAAACTGTATGTGGATGGATGTGGATTATGTGTAAGTATGTATGTGATTCTCCTATAATTATGAATGTGCATTACATGCAACCATGACTGTGTATCAAGGCAAGTAGGAATGTGCATTGAGTACATAAACGACTAAGTAATAAGAATCAAGACCAAATATGATTGTGTATTAACTATTGCAATGAATGTGTACCAATAACAATCACGAATGTGTATTAATTAACCATATGACTGTGTATCAAGATCAAATATGAATGTGTATTAACTACTAATATGACTGTGTAATAACAACATCAATGATTGTGTATTAACTAAGGCGAAATGCATCTACAAGCCCTCGAACTTGCACATTTTTGTCACTCAGGCCCCTGTACTATGAAATGTTCAATTAGGCCCTTAAACTTAGCATTTTTTGTTCAATCAAGCCCTCGCCACGTAAAACACCTATGTGTGAAATACACTCGCGCTCCACGTCAGCGCCACATAGATACCACGTCAGTGTTGACGTGGCATGGTTTAAAAAAAAGATTTTAAAAAAAAATGTTATGAATTTTTTAAAAAACTTTTATGGTAATTATACTTAATATAATTTTTTATCGAGGTCGTTCTACCAAACACGCAATAACGGATTCATTTCAGATCCAGTTAGTTTTACCGAACGAGCTAGAGTTCCTATTACATGATCGATTGATTAGTAGAGCTTTCAAAATTTGATCGAATTTGCTAACCGACCCGAACCAACCGAAAATTTTAGGGTTGAAACCCGAAAATTTGAACCCAAAACCCAAAATGAACCAAATCCGTTTTGACTCGAATCCGAATGGGTTGAAACCCGAAATCCGTTGGGTTCACCGATTTTACTACTCCGTTTATGCATTCTTTAATTATACTACTCCGTATATTTTATTATTAAATTAAATAAAAAATATTATTTTAGTATTTAATGTTGTTATTGAATTAAAATACTCTTTTTTTTAATTAAAGAGTGCATAAAATTTATTTTCAAAATTATACTATATTTTATTATTAAATTAATTAAAAAAATAATATTTTAGTATTCAATGTCAACGGGTTTCAGTCGCACTATACTGGCGTGTGGTGCACGCGCCAAGCCACGTCAGCATAAAGGGCCTATTTGAACAAAACATGCTAAGTTCAGGTGCCTAATTGAACATTTCATAGTACAGGGGCTTGAGTGACAAAAATGTGCAAATTCGAGGGCTTGTAGATGCATTTCGCCTATTAACTAATAATATGTATGTGTCTTATATTCTCGTCCAGTTTTTGTCTCTGCAAGCATGCCCTCTTGTTGTGTCCGGTTTGAAGCAAACCTGGCATGTCCTCGTCTCAGTTGTGTACTTTTCCATTCCAATCTCTTTCCCCCCTCTACGACGTTCCCCCCCCCCCCGGTTTTTGCCTGTGGTGGTGGATGCACGGTAACTGTACTTGGGCGGTCACCAACAAACCTTTCAAAAGTAGATTCGGACGCCCTTGGCGGTAGCGTTGCTGCAAACTTTTCTCTTTGCTCCATCATGACATTTATTAATTCCTTCATCATATCGACATTTTCATGCACGATATTAATGCAACCATGTATTTCTGTAAACACGTCCAAGAGAAGCACCTTCTTCTCATCGTGCACTTTGCTTGCATCATAGACGGAACCGTCAATCTCAAATAGGCTTTAGTATCGTATTCTTTGTCCATCGAAGATTTATGAACCTGCTTGGTAGCTTCTGGAATCCAATGTTTTTGAATACCAAAAACAGATGAGAGCAAGGTAATCCAACAGTCAAGAACTTGTTGCAAGATCAATGCAATTCCTTTGTTTGCATTGAACGTTTGACAATACACACCTTCTTGTTGAGTGAACACCTAATATGGTAATGGGTGGCATCACCCTCTCTCTTAAAATCTTCTATCACATAGTTATATAATGCCTCAGATATCGACTCTTGTAACTCGTAGAAGACATTGATCGTGTAAATTGATGAGCAATGTTTCTCCAACCCTAAAGGTGTTTTCAAAGTCGGGAGGCAAGTGGTTGAATCTAAATCCAACTTTTGTTGAGTGTGTCTTTGGCTATCTATTGCACTGTTGTACTGCATCATAAACTCAACAAGCATTAATGAAATGCCCGAAAAAACTATTCTGGTTTTCCGGCCTTGACGTTGTTCTAAGAAGTCCACCCATCTTGACATCCTGGAAGAAGGAAGGTATCCAATAATGTCGTAACTCAAACAACAGAGGAAGCCAAGGATTATCCTCCCGTCTGAACTCGATTACGATCAAATGCCATGCTTCCTCAAACTCCTGGGGTGTCAGCTCCTTGCTCCAAACAATTAAACCAAACTTTTTCGAGAATTGCGCGTTGTTCTCTGCTGTAATCTTGCGGGGTATCTTGTACATTATATGCTGTTGGTGATTTTAGTGTCATCAATCGTTGATCCCTGAGGAATCAGTTATGGTTCCTGAGGGATCAATGACCTTTTAGTGTTATCAGGGTTCATGACGACTTTATGATGTTCCATTTAGCTTATCACAAGTTTGGGGGTGTGGAGTATACGCTTGTGTAAGTATATTTGGGATCTAGTGGGAATATTAAGGATATGTTACTCTGGGATCAGTAGTTTAAAGAACAAGAGTTCTGGTGGACTGGTACCAACGGGATCAGTCTTTTAACGGTTTGAATATTGGTCACGTGGGTTAACTGCCAATATAGCCGTTGTGTAACTACTTGAGTAACCTCCTTTTATGTATGGTTTCAGATGGGCCACGTGTCTCTCCAAGAGAGAGCCGTTGGAGGCAAAGGATCAGCAGTAACCGCTGGTAACCGCCCTTATAACCGCCCATAACTTGTAGAAACCGCTCCCTAGACTTTCCTACGCCCTATATAAGGCTAAAGGAAGATGAAGTCGGGCTGGTTAGAGAATCTCTCTCAAGATTCAACTTAGTCGAAGTCATACATCCATCATACATCATTCTATAGTTTGATCCTTACCACAAGCCTTGGAAAGGATCAGCAGATTTGTTTTATCTCACTTCAGATTTTGTGGATTCCCTAAGGCTTATAAGGGGCAAAATTCTGATTTCGGAAAGTGATTACACGACTCAAATCTTATCCGAAGACAGACATCATTGATTGTTCCCCAGGTGTTCTGCATTGAAGTGAAGACGGGATCAACAGACGCAGCAGCGCTCGCTGGATCAACGTAGGGATCAACACCAGAATCCAACAATCGAAATCAGAATTTTCTTGATCAATGACGTCTGTGTGTGAGATGACAATTGGGTTGAAGTTGAAGGGATCAATGGTACTTTGATCGTCTTACAAAAGAACCCAAGATCCGATGGAAATTGATCCATGTTTCTCAAATTTGATTTTGAGAAAGGAAGGCTCGTGGTCTTGATATTATTTTAAAGAATAATATGTAATGATGGATTTTAAGCCATGTGTGATCCTTTGATAAGAAAATCACATGTATGGAAGTGTTTTGAACACAAGTCCATGTTTTCTTGTTACTTCGTAATGAGAACGGTTAAGTGTGACATCTAAGGTGTGATAATCATATAGAAGAGATTTTTGTATGATTATGTAAGGTCAAATGGAATTTTCGGATCAAATCAAAATTTGGATGAATGTTCCCGAGAATGGATCGATGTATGATGCTCCCTAAAAGGGAATGTGTTTGTTTTGTTATCCAAAACAGAATAAGTCCATTTTATGGATTGATTTATCATTAGACAATGATAAGGAATGACTATTTGCATTGATATGTTCTATGACTTCACGTAAGTTAAAGGGTAACAACGATAGTGGTATCTACGCCACTGTTCCCTTAAAGGAAACGAATAGTTTATCAAAGATAAACTAAAAATGGATAATATATATTCCTCGAAAGGGGGAGGTTTCCTAATGAGTCTACTATACCTCGTGTGTAGATTACTCATGTTTAAATCCAGATTACTCAATATGAGTCTACTGTTCCCTATTGGACAAATTACTCTCTTGAGTCTACTAGTTAAGGACCTACTGTGTTTCACAGTTTGGCTTTTCGACTCTACTGTTTCCATACAGATTAGTCGGTTTTATTCCATTTTGTTGATGTATTTTGTTTGAATATCATACTTACATTTGATTAATTGCAGGTCAATGATGAAGCAATTAGACATGTTTAAGGTTCATAACCTTGTTCGGATCAACAATAGTGAGATTTGCACACTGTTGCAAGGATCAAGGAAATTTATTCTACAATTATTTTCCTAAAGGGAGATGTAGTGAATGTCTGTTTGACATGCTTGTTCTAGGAACAAATGCATAAGATGACATATTGATCATTAGAACGGATCAAGGACAAGTAAATCTTGTGAAGGAATTTTTGTCATCATAATTCTCCATGAAATACATGGGAGAGGCTGATGTTATCTTAGGGATTAAGATAAAAGGGGAGGAAAGATGAGTTTTATCTTGATCCCAGTCTCATTACATTGAGAAAATGTTGGAAAACGAGGTTGAGGGATCAATGTCCCTTGATAGGACTGAAAACGCGTCCTTCGAGATCGATGTCTTTTGACTATCCTTTGGGATCGATGTCTTTTGACATGAATACTTGTTTCTTGTTTAGAAATGTGTCTCTCAACATTCCATGTTGACAATGTCATTATTTTCTTGGATAGTAAGGAAATGTTGAATGCAAGATTGGATCAAGTTTAAGAATTGTTCCTTGAAAGGTGGATGGATATTTCTACTTGGGATCAGTTCCAAATCTTGAATTATGGAAAAGGATCTAGCATTCTGATATGACAATGGGAACGAGGCTGGTAGGATGAGTTGTACCCTAGATTGAGGTAACAACTATGGATGTAAACCTACCATGTTTCGTTAAGGCCGAAACTGATTTCATCTATGTGAGCATAGTAACTCTGGCCAGAGGGGATCGATCATGCTTGTTGATACCAGGTCACGTCTTTGATGTGAGGTATCGCATGGTTCGAATGACACATAGTGTGATTTTGGTTGGCTGAATCGGTGAAAGACAATGTGGCTGATCACTTGACAAAGTGGTTGGTCCTAAGGGGATGAGAATGAAAGACCGATATTGCTTTCTAGGGGTGGGACACCCAATTCCTATCTAATGAAAATTAGAACAGAATTCAATGTGGAAAGCCCATTTCTAGAAATTGTGAGTGCAAAGGATCAATCCCCAATGTGTGCTCTGTCCTACAGGATCAGAGGTTGAAGATTCTATCTTCTTAATAGTTCCTTTGAAAAAGTACAATGTAGGTGTACGACTAAAGGATCTACCTATGTGGGCGTGGAGTTTTTGGTCGCTCCATGAAGCTTGGGTTGGCTTCACATACGTTCATGAATGGATAAGGACTCAAGGACCATTAATGGAGTCAAGTTAGACTATAGAAGTGTATAGTAACTTATGTGTGTGTTATCTTTATGCATCTAAAGAGGTTGATTGGTTCAATCCTTAGGACACCATGATTCCGAGGTGTATAAAATGTGTAACTACACTAAGACACAAATTCAATCGTCACGACATTTGTGTTTATGCATGAGTTTGGGATGAAGACTTGCTTATTTTGTGAATCAAGGATTACACTAAAATGGGGGAGGATTGTTGGTGATTTTAGTGTCATCAATCGTTGATCCCTGAGGAATCAGTGATGGTTCCTGAGGGATCAATGACCTTTTAGTGTTATCAGGGTTCATGACAACTTTATGAGGTTCCATTTAGCTTATCACAAGTTTGGGGGTGTGGAGTACACGCTTGTGTAAGTATATTTGGGATCTAGTGGGAATATTAAGGATATGTTACTCTGGGATCAGTAGTTTAAAGAACAAGAGTTCTGGTGGACTGGTACCAACGGGATCAGTCTTTTAACGGTTTGAATATTGGTCACGTGGGTTAACTGCCAATATAGCCGTTGTGTAACTACTTGAGTAACCTCCTTTTATGTATGGTTTCAGATGGGCCACATGTCTCTCCAAGAGAGAGCCGTTGGAGGCAAAGGATCAGCAGTAACTGCTGGTAACCGCCCTTATAACCGCCCATAACTTGTAGAAACCGCTCCCTAGACTTTCCTACGCCCTATATAAGGCTAAAGGAAGATGAAGTCGGGCTGGTTAGAGAATCTCTCTCAAGATTCAACTTAGTCGAAGTCATACATCCATCATACATCATTCTATAGTTTGATCCTTACCACAAGCCTTGGAAAGGATCAGCAGATTTGTTTTATCTCACTTCAGATTTTGTGGATTCCCTAAGGCTTATAAGGGGCAAAATTCTGATTTCGGAAAGTGATTACACGACTCAAATCTTATCCGAAGACAGACATCATTGATTGTTCCCCAGGTGTTCTGCATTGAAGTGAAGACGGGATCAACAGACGCAGCAGCGCTCGCTGGATCAACGCAGGGATCAACACCAGAATCCAACATATGCCACATGCAAAAGCGATGCACGGATCTGTCAAATACTTGTTCAATAACAACTTTAACAGCCCGGTCCTGATCTGTGAGAAACACATACGATTGATCCCCCATTGCATTTTTGAATTTTTCGAACAACCAAACATAAGCTTCAATGTCCTCCTTTAGTAACACTCCAGCAGCAAAAGTAATCGATCTTTTGTGGTTGTCAACTCCAGTAAAAGGTATAAACACCATATTGTATCTGAAAATCAACATTTTTTCTTATAACGATGGCTGTGTGATGTTATTATACATTGATGTGTACACGTAAGAGGCATGACTGTGTGCATATATACTATATGTCTGTGTATTATGTAGCATATGATACGGGTAATGAGAATAAGCATGATTGTGTGATGTCAAACAAAATGAATGTGTAACATGGGAAAGCACGAGTGTGTACTTGGGATAACATCGACTGTGTAATGGGATATAGAAATGTGTATTACGTAGTATATGGAATGTGTACTGATAATAAGCATGAATGTGTACCTAGGATAACAATGACTGTGTAATGGTATATGAACGACTGTGTGATGTTGTAACATATGAATGTGTGATTTCTGATGAGAATGATTTGTGTGATTGTTTTAACATATGAATGTGTACCTGTTCATTCTGTATGTAGCATATACTGTGACAACATCTCCAAAATATGAGAAGCTTTTTCGACCAATAGGATCACACCAAAACAGACGACATAGTTTCTGCTCTTGATCAACTTCATAATCAAATTGAAAGGCTTCACACATTTGCTTCTTCTTGTAGAAGTCATCAATAATCATTTGAGTATCATAGCCAACCATAAAGGCATTCAAGTCACGTTTGAAGTTTTTGAAATCAACAAGCGTTGCACCAATTTTGGAATAAGATCCAACTAGCTCCTTGTACACCTTGTAAGAGGAACTCAAACCAATATTTGCCCTCATGCAGTTTATTACGAAGTCCTTGTGAAAGTTGGGCACTTTCCTATTGCTCTTTGCAAAATGCCTAACGGAATCATGTAGCAATGGGTGTGTGTGTGTCTCTCTTCAAATCTCCTTACAACGTATCCTTCACGCTCTACATATCGAACACTCAATCTTGCATCACAACCACACCTGTTGGATATTGTTCTTCTTTGCCTCTTTGTTGATGATTCTTGGTCACCAGTCTCTGTTTCATCCTTTGGAACCACATTTTTAAATCTCTCTCGATTACAAACAAGGTATTTCCAGATGATGAGATCATGATTTTTTGCATCTCTCTTGACTGTGCTCTCCCTTGCAATGAAGCCACACATTGTAGCATATCTCTTATAAAATTCAACAACATCAACAGGTTTTTGAATTATCTGCTCTATGTAAGGTTTAAATTCAGGGACACATCTTGAAGATTCAATGATTGTTATTTGGTCTTAGATCTCTTTTAGAGGGGCGTACGCACGTGAACCACCTTCATTAAAAAAAATAAAGTTATTTCTAGTAATGCTTATACATATAAATGTGCACGTAATTAAGGATACGCCGTTTTGGTGGCACGAACACGTTGGGATATACTAAAACACTCAAGTAAAACTAACGCCAACTTTCATTTTCCGGGTCAGACAAACCAAAAAATAAAATTAAAAAAACGCTAACTTTCACAAAAGAAATAATAAAATAAATAAAATAACGGTAGCAGAGTAAGACTGGGAAGTGTGAAGCGTAACGTGGTTTCTTCACCGTCTTCCCCGCAAAATCTCGTTCCCCGTTTTACCCCTCCCTTTCTTCTACCCCCTTTTCCCCCTTTCTCTCTCCCAAAATTCGTTACTCTTTCTCTCTCTCTCTCTCTCTCTCTCTCTCTCTCTCTCTCTCTCTCTCTCTCTCTCTCTCTCTCTCTCTCTCTCTCTCTCTCTCTCTCTCTCAGAAGATGCGCAGATTCCCCTTTTCCTCCAACCACCAGCACCGTCGCCTCCGCCTCTGTCGCCGTTCCGATCCCATGCCGATCACTGAATTGTCCCCTCTCCCCTAACTCACATGCATCCGTTTTGCTGCATCTCCCCAATGTCCGATCCCAATCTGCCACATCTCTCCCCAATGCCACCGTCCCTGCCTCCTACCTCCTTCTCCCGCCGAAATGGAGACCGATCCGTCACTAACCACAGTGCGAGCTCGTTCTCGTCGGAGCCGGAAGGGATCCGGAGGTTCTCGCTGTCGGCGAGGGAGAGTCGGAGCACCGTCAACCACCTCCGGCGCCAGCTGTCGGCGGTCGATGTCAGGGAGGTCAAGATCAACGATATAGTTGGGGATGGGATCTCTGGCGTGCTCTATAAGTGGGTGAATTACGGCAAGGGATGGAGGCCGAGATGGTTTGTTTTGCAGGATGGCGTTCTGTCCTATTACAAGATTCACGGTCCTGATAAGATCTCCGTCAGTCTCGAGACTGAGCGAGGCTCCACTGTTATTGGCGAGGAGTCGTTCCGAAGGATGGCTAGGCAGAAGAATGCCTTCCCTCAGCTTCGTCGTAAGGCGTTTGGTGAAGTTCATCTTAAGGTTTGTGGAGACGCTTCCTTCGTTTTGTTATCTGGTTTCAATGTTGATTTCGTTGCTGATCTCATCTGAAATCCCTATAGATCAGCTTCTGGTTGTCTGATTTGGTTTCTAGTTCTCAGCATTCTAATGTTTGTGTTTCGATCTCATTTTGAGTTGTTGAGAATACAAGATCTGATCATCAATATCTAACTTCAGCTCTTTTCCTATTTTGACTGTACGTGTAATGTAATCTAGTTGGTGTTAGAATGTTGATTGATTGCCTGTTTCACCTGGTTTGGTTCCTTTATGATATGGACTTTCCTTTATAGTATACATCATTTGATTTGAGTTAACGAAGCTTGCTTCTCGTTCTCATCTCCTTCCTGACTCCTTCCTGACTGATTACTTTCAATTTGATTTTTAAAATGCGCGACATTAAGCACAGGGAAGTGGTCATTAATGAATCCATTCTTCTGCTGCAAACTTTTTGACAGAAATGTAGCGTTCTATAGTATGATACAAAAATAGCTCATTCAATCATATCATAGTAGTTGGTAATCTTAAGTTTCACTTACCCTTCATACTTGGATCATTCGGAAAAAGGGGGAAAAAGGAAGATATAGAGCACAAGCACCATCTATGAATTTCACCATGGTCTCCTGACACCCAAATAATTTCTTGCAGTTAACATGCTAATTACTAACTAGCAGATGAAAGGAAGAAGAAAACTAAATTGCACCGCCCAAAAAGAAACAATTTTGATAAACCCAGCCATGGTTTTTGAGGAACTAAGTTATTGTAACCATTGCTTTCCTTGATTTTATCTTTATTCTTATTCCTCGAGCGGTACTTCTGCAGGTTTCATCAATTAGGGCGAGCAGATCCGATGACAAACGCTTTTCCATTTTTACTGGCACAAAAAGGCTACATTTGAGAGCTGAGTGTCGTGAAGATCGAGCTGCATGGATGGATGCATTGCAAGTTGTGAAGGGTATGTTCCCCCGAAGGGTCAACAATGAGTTCATGCCACCTGTAGAAAATGCTGTTGTATCAACTGAAAAACTGAGGCGGCGGCTACAGGAAGAAGGTGTCCGCGAGTCAGCTATTGAGGGTAGTGAAAAGATCATGAGGGGTGAGTTTGCAGCAATGCAAAAAAAGCTTGTTTTACTCCAACAGAAGCAATTCCAATTGTTTGATACACTGCGGCATTTAGAGGTAAACAAGTATTTTGTTTTCTTATGTGCGTACCCAATGTTCATTTTTTATGATGTTTTCACACATGTGCTTTCAGGATAGTACCCGATGTTCATCTCTACAACAGACATAAAATAGAATTGAATTTTGTTCACTGAAGCTGAAAAGATTTTATTTTGGTTGGTTCATGTTGAATGTTGAACAATAGCTATCTTGTGTCTATAACGTTTGTGGGAGATCAACAAGTAATGTTGTCCACACCTCTGACTTTGACGAATCCAGGCAAAAATTGTAAATACTCTAGCTTGAAGAGATGTTTAGAATCTAATCAATTTTGTGTTGTTTTGTTCATATTGAATTTTGTTCGCTGAAGCGAACTTTTGTTGTTGTTTGTAGACAGAAAAGGTTGATTTGGAGAATACTGTTGTTGACCAAAGTCAACAGCATACAGAACAGCTGGGTGCTTCTTCTAGTTCTAAGCAAGACAAAGACAGTGGTATGCATCATTCCAGTGTTCTTTCTTATTCTGCTATATGTTAATAGCTGTTAATTTTGTAGCCTGATTTTCCAGTCACCCTATGAAAATCAGCGATGAATATGTCATTATGTTAATCTCAAGTTTCTCATGAGGATTTCGCATGATAACTTTTTGACATTTTTGCATGTATCTACTGCATGTGTATGACTAAAGGCTATTTTATACTCTTTTTGCTCTTAACTTTATGTACATAGAAGTGCCACCGAATTAGCTGAATTTTTGTTTTCAGATTAATTTCATGTTTTGAATCAATCTGCTGAGGATTACTGTAAGCAATCGCCTAGTATGTTGTGGTCTACAAAGTTCTTGCGTACATTCCACAGATGTCACTTTGTTATTTTTATGCCTTTTGCTTTTACCCAAAGTTTAGTTGGCCCGTGATCAATTTATGCTCTGCTTCTGCAGCAGAGGCAACTGCTAGTGAATCTGATGAAGATATTGAAAGATTTGATGCTGCAGAGGATGAAACAGATGAAGAAGATAATGGCTTCTTTGATACCCGTGACTTTCTCTCATCGTGTTCACTAAGGAGCAGTGATTCTGATATGAGGATATCATCTTTTTCATCTAATGATGATGTCCATGTTCCTGAATCTGATGATGATTTAGATTCTACAATCAGATCTGCCGGAGCTAACTTTCCTAATGTCAAACGAAGGAAAAAACTGCCTGATCCAGTTGAAAAGGAAAAAGGAGCTAGTCTTTGGTCAATGATAAAGGATAACATTGGGAAAGATCTCACAAAAGTCTGCCTTCCTGTGTATTTCAATGAACCTATCTCATCTCTTCAGAAGTGTTTTGAAGAATTCGAATATTCATATCTTCTTGATCGAGCCAATGAATGGGGTAAAAAGGTAAGATTTGTTTTTCAGATTCTATTCTCGTCTTAGTAGGGTTTTCCATTTTTTCATGTATGGCTTTCATGATTCCCATCAAGATTGTGTGTTATTTAGAATCTCTAAAATTGCTCCTAGCCTTCTACAGTAACATGACTCCTTAGATCCCTTTACTTCATTTGGAGATTTGATTTGACATTGGACAGTACAAGCATGTTCATTTCCTCGTAGTATCTGCATTGGTTAGGATATCTTTTTTGGCCATTTCAGTTTGCCTGATTTCAGTTTCATTTTTTTTTTTTCTATGTTAATATGTTTCAGCTTTGCTGAATAAGATTTCTCATACTTTAGCCTTTACTTTGATTTTGGAAGTAAGTGGACTATCGTCTTGGTTTTCTACTGCAGAGACTAGTTTTCTCACTGGACCTCAGTTTACTTGCATTAGGTAATGGGTCTTGGTTGAGTTTGGATTTATTATCATTTTTCTGCTCTGAGCTTGGTTCATGGGACACTGGACAGAAACAGATTGATTCTTTTTTAATCATGCAAGTAAACTGTAATTTCCACCTTGACCTTAGGACACCTTTCCAGCACCATAAGTCACCAGGCTCAAAATCCATCCCCAAATAATCTCCCTTTAATTTGTTCCAGGTGGTTTCCCTTTTAGCTGCTAATTCGGCTAAATTGCGGATTAGTGGAGCAATATGAGCCATATTACATGCTAAAGTTTCCTTCAATCTTAGCCCTCCCTGCTGCTTTAATATTTGTAAGAGTACACCAAGGAACAAGTGTTTTTATTGTTCTCCTTTCACTCTTTTAATTCTGCATCAAGGCTCTGCACAGTGCACATACATCAGATTTGTTAAAAACTTCCTTGAGCAACAATAACACCCTGACCCGACCTGAAAAAAAAACACCCTGCATCAGAAGCTTTGCTGGCACTGTTTTTTATTTTCCATAAATATCTTTATAAGTTCAAATTCCTACCTGATCAATTCGATCTGGTTCTTCTATGTGTTTGTATGATACTTTATGGTGTATTGTAGTTTTCATGCATTTTATATTGGTGACTAACATTAGTAAATGCAATCAATACATATTGTAAGACTGGATATGGAGCATTGACCATTGTTTAAAATTCTAGCCCTAATTAACATCTTGATATTTGAAAATAAATTGTTCAGGGTAACAGTCTGATGAGAATTCTTAATGTGGCTGCTTTTGCTGTCTCTGGATATGCTTCGACTGAAGGAAGAATATGCAAGCCCTTCAATCCATTGTTAGGGGAGACATATGAAGCCGAGTTTCCAGATAAAGGCCTTCGGTTTTTCTCCGAGAAGGTGTTTATTCTTAATAAATCGTACTGAAATATGCTAAATATTCCTGTCTGCCTGTTTGTAACAATATCATAGCTGTGTTGTTTTTTCTAACCGATCTTTGAGGTATGAGGTATGACATTTGGGAAACCCATCATGATGTTTGGTAAACAAGCTAGTATTGCAAATGGCGCTTCTAAGTTAGTTGATGCTTCATAAATTAACTGATAAAAGTAATAATGTGCTCTCCTCTATAACTCTAAAACCACCTATTACTCCCTACTTGCTTGAAATTTTGAATTCGTGAACATTAATAATGCTACAAATGTCACTTGAAAACTGAGTGGACACTAGGGATCTTTGTGTTTTATCTTGATGGCATTATGGTATGTTACATTAAAATACTGGCCGGTCTGAGCAGATAATTTTGCATTTTTGGATTATAAAAAAAATTATGTTTTATTTGTGTAGTTTAACTTGTTATGGATTATGTAGTGATATCCCTTTTTTGAGTCAGGTCAGTCATCACCCTATGATCATTGCCTGTCACTGTGAGGGATCTGGATGGAGATTATGGGGAGACAGCAACTTAAAAAGCAAGTTTTGGGGTCGTTCAATACAACTTAATCCAGAAGGTGTTCTGACTTTGGAATTTGATGATGGCGAGGTTTTCCAGTGGAGCAAGGCAAGTCCTAGATGATGACTGTGTCCTTTTCTTTCAGTGTGTAGTATGTTATTGTACGTTATCTGTGTACACTGCAGGGTCCTCTGTAGCTTCTAATACAATGATGAATGTATTTTCCAGGTAACAACATCCATATACAACCTTATACTAGGAAAACTATACTGTGAGCACTATGGAACAATGAGTATTCAAGGAAATCGTGACTACAGTTGCACATTGAAATTTAAAGAGCAGTCCCTTATGGATCGAACTCCTCGCCAGGTTCTGTGTCCATCTTTGTCTCGTCTCTTTCATCTTTGCATGTTCAAGAAAAATGGCTCTTCCAGTATTAACTTATCCATCTTATCCATTTTAGGTTTTTTTTGAATTTTGATTTAAGATTTTTTTGAATTTGGACTTAAGATTTAAAAATGGCTCTTCCACTAGTAACTTATCCATCTTATACATTTTAGATTTTCCATGTAAAGACTATTTGACATCCAATACACAGGAAGCAGATAGCTTTTGTCTTCCACAATCAGGTTGGAGGAAATTTGGCCTTCTTTCTAGTTAGAAATGCTCCATTTATAACCACCTTATGGATACATAGAGTCATCGGTAATAAAAAAATCAGAGAACCTCCACTTAAATTAATTAGGCTCTATCTAGATGCTGTCGACATGCAATTTTGGAAAAATGCAAAAAACAGATAGGCTTCATGTGAAATTGTAAATTTGAATAGAATAATGAGATTTAGAACAAGTAGCTTTTCGCTGAATACCTTGGTTTAAGCATATAGATGAAATTTTCCAAGGGGACAGATATAGTCTACTCTAGGATTTTCTATTACCTGTTAATTTCACTGACCTATGATATCCTAGACAATGCAAAAAGCATTCTGGTAGCCATACTACTAGTCGCTCTCCGAATGTCTCTTTACTTTAGTATAGTCTAGTCTTTCCATTGCCTCCTTCCTTGCTGTGTGCTTTTTTCAGATATGCAAGCGCTCCCTAATTTATGAAAGCAACGTCCTTTGTGCAGGTACATGGTGTAGTACAAGATAGAAGTAAGAAGACAATAGCAACTCTGGGTGGGAAGTGGGATGAAAGCATGTATTATGCGAATGGAGGCAAAGGAAAAGGAGTGGAAAATACCCACTGCTTGTGGAAGCGAGGCAAGCCTCCTAGATTTCCTACTAGATACAACCTCACTCGCTTTGCCATAATGCTCAATGAGCTTACCCCAGGCCTCAAGGTAATTTCTGCATAAAAGTGATTGAATTCTTCTCTTGGATGTGGTTCAGTAAACAGGTTCTGCTGAAGCCGTTTAAACTTTTCTGTTATATTACATATGTTGATTTTGGATGTATCCGCATCCAAATATCTAATCAATCACTTATGCTATAATGCTGATACTCATTTTCATTTTTGTAACTTACCATAGGAAAAATTGCCACCCACTGATTCCAGACTGAGGCCAGACCAGCGATACCTTGAAAATGGAGAATTTGAAAAAGCTAATGCTGAGAAATTGCGTCTAGAGCAAAGGCAGCGGCAGGTAAAGAGAAACTCTCCTTAACTTCACCATGCTTGCATTTTTACTTGTATGAGAAAAGTATAAAACTGCAATGTAAACAACCCTTTGAGTGAATACTCTGTTCCATTTCCAATTAAACTGAACTGAAACAAGTCTTAGAAGACCCCAGATGCTCAGATTGATGGGTTTTACTTGGACATTGTAGGCTCGGAAAATGCAAGAGAGAGGATGGAAACCACGGTGGTTCGCCAAGGACAAACAATCGGATGGATACCATTACATTGGTGGTTACTGGGAATCCCGGGAACGAAGAAACTGGGAGGCATGCCCCGACATATTTGGCCAGATTCCAGTTGAGGTACTGGAATGATTTTTCATCTTGTATGTTTCCTTTCTTGTACTTTGAAATTATAGTGAAGTCAAGAGCAACATCCTATTCCAAGGATAAACAATCTTGTTAATCTTCCTGTTTTGATTTTTCTTTTTTCCTTTTTCCCTTCTTTACATCCAATTGTTGCATAGCGAAGGCAGAGTTAGATAGGTATTTCATCTTTTTTTGAGAAGTCGAATGTGCGGGTTGTACACTTGTATGTAGGCTTAGATCATGATTTTGGAAAGAAAACAATCCAAGCATTTGTATTAATCTTTCAAGTAAAGAAATGTTTCGATCTGCTGTGATCTGCCGGTAAATTAAATTTTATTAGTATTTAGATTAATAGTTTAAATAACCAAACAAACACACTCAAATTAGCTAGCTAGTACAACTAAACAAAACTATTTTTGTTTTAAAAAGGAGTTTAAATAGCTGGCTAAGCACAAGTGCACAACCTACTGTATTAGGAAAACGAAAGGGGTACAAGTGTACAGCCACTTGCAAGCTTAATGAATGCAGGTAGATCTCTTTCACAAGTAACAGTCGTCGATTTTAATATCAGCCCAACTTGTGCATGTATATGAATGTGTATATTTTTTATAATGTTTTTTTTATAAATAAGGATTATGCAAAAATATGACAGCTGATGGTAACTTCTAAGTTTTGGGATTTTGCACAATTTGAAAATAATCAAGGAAAAATATTCAATTTTAATTACCTCTAATATTGTTTTTAGAAATTTAACCATTTAACTAGATATTCAAAGACTATTCTAGTTATCATACACCGGTGTTCTGTTCCTGTGGATCTACACAAAAATGTTTCCGAGCACATCATAAACCGTAGATTTTGGGATCTTGAAGATTGGATATGATATGGTGTTTTCACCATTCAACATGGTGGGGATAAATAGACTTAACATTTAGATAGCGACATTCCAACGATGCAATTCATGGTTGTCATATAGTACTTATTTTGGTATGATGTGGTTGTCATATACTTCAAGTACATGTTTTACTTAATTGGGTCCAAATGTCCAATTCAGGAGGGATCCGTTTCGAGTCGAATTTTCGTTACCAAACAGTAAAATAACTGTTTTAAAATTTGGCTGTAGTGCTACCCTTTAAATCTTTAATTTTCTTTATTTTCACAATAATAACTTTTCTCCGGCCATATCTTACGACTTCTGTGTGCAATGTCATACCAATTAACTAATGAACATGTTTTGGAACTATGGTCTATGTATGTCCAACTCATCCCCTCTTAAACGATTATTGATTCGACCAAAGAAAAAGATAAACGATCATTGATTGAAGTAGAAAATGATGTCAAAATCAAACATGTGAGCATCTAAACCCATGCCACGTACATTCATATAATTAAATTTAGACATGAAACTCACCTAAACCAGTATATGATGAGATCCCACAAGTTTAATTAAGATAATACTGTATAAATATATCTAGACTGATCGAAATTGACTCTATATACACTATGGCCTTGCTATGTTGGATAGAGTAGTTTTTAGGAGCATGTAGTGTTTTCTTTTGTCTTGCAAAATTTAACACCCTCAATTTTCATAGGAGTATTACTGCCAGTAATCTCGGGATTAACCAACCCAAGACTACTCAGGTCTTTACAAAACACATTCGAAGTATAAACAGATGATATTATGGTTGGAATTTGGTCAGATAGTTAAAGTCTGACCATACGTTAAGGGATTATCTAGAGATAACGCTGCAGAAGCAATATAAATGACTGACTAAGAATAGTCTTAGCAGTTGACTCCAATGAGCAAAATGGGATTCATGACTTCGCTACAACCTTTTCTTTATCCCCTAATGGGTAGATGAGCTCTCCAGCCTCCAATATTCAACCTCACACGACGATCAAATCCTCCAAATCCTGATGTATCGTAAAAATAACCAAACACACCAGGAAACATACAAAAGAAGAGAAAGTGGAAGGGAGGTTGATCCTGAAGAAATAGTCACGCAGGAACAGAATTCTGGATAAGATCAGTTAGTAACTCCACTACCAACAATCGAGTAGAATTCAGATCCCGATTTCACTAGATATCCCCGAGACAGCTCTATTTCACAACTTATGAGATAGTTAATATTCCATAAAGAACAATCATAGAATTTCACGTCGAAGGGTCTCCATTCCCTCGACTATATAGAGTTTTATAGTCAATCCAAATCCAAATCCGCATAGGATTAAGCAAGGATCACTTGTTTTACTGACTCGGCCTGACCTGAGGTTAAACTAGGATTCTTATAATTACAACTGAAGAAGTTATCCAATACTAGATGAACCATGGATAATCCAAGGATTACTAAAATACGAACCCCTCACAAATTCGTTACCAACTTGTCACTAGTTGATATCCTTAATCCTCATAGAGACTTGATTAAGGTAGAATACATCCCAACTCCCTTCTTTGCCCTCGTAATGAAACTCAGTTATAAGAATTTATACGACTATTGTTCATTCCTTTGCCCTCATAACGAGACTCGGCCAAAAGAATCTTTCCGTATATGAATACGACCTAGAGCACAATCTCCAAATCCTACATCGACACTCGTAGGAAACTCGGTTGGTTAACTCATCATTTTCATTTGATACTCATCAAAGAATCAGTCGAATGCTTCATTGTTCATGATTTCAATACTCATAAAAGACTCAGTCGTTTAATCATTCGTCTTTATCGACGCTCAACAGAGACTCCGTCGAACATTCTACCAGACTCGATTTGGATACTCATAAGGAGACTCAGTCACGAACCTCATTGTTCTTCACTTCGACAGTCACAAGAGACTCAATCGAAAGAATCCATGTGTCAAGCAAACCATTCCAGGCAATTAAAACGAGATACAACGAACCTAAGTTCAGTCTGCTGATAGAATATGAGAAAGCAACTTACTTCACAAAATACGCTAGAGTACGAATGTCCATAGCGTAATAGAGTGACGACGGTCATGATTCAAGATCAGCGTATTGATAGCGACACTATCTTTAACCTGTCGGGCACGAGGTGCCAATTATAAGGGTACATAAAGTACCTAAATTTATCAGGGCGCTGAGCGCCTAATACATCAAGACGTGAATCACCTAATTTATCATGGCGCGAAGTGCCTCATGTGTCAGGGTGGTGACCACCTAATTTATCAAGGCGCGAGCGCCTAAATACTTAGTTAATAATGTTCTCTCCAACGTAGAGATGAACGAAAGCATGATTGTGACTCAAAGGTTTCAATTAAATGATATCTCTTTACCTAGATGGTTTCACGAGATATATATATCAGAGTCAACAACTCTCATCCTCAACCTATTTCAATTCCAGACATCTCAAACCAGATATATCAAATAGCAAGGTCGCGATTACTCGAACCTAAGCCCGGTTGTACAACGACCATCCCAATAATACTAGCAATAAAAGTAGCAACACCCACAACATAGATGTCAGTTGCACTGCTACAATCAACAACCTGGTTCGTTCTACAACAGCACATACTCCAGGATTTTCATCATGCATATTCCATGGGATACGACAACACTTTTAGTGACTAACACTATATTTAGCCGTTATCAAGAGATATAAAAACAGTGCTGGGAACCATTCACAAGTGCATACGATTCTCAAAAGTCTCCGACAACTAAACCGAACAAGAATGACCAAGCGTTCTGGCCAGTGCATTAATTTGCCTAACGCACTTATCTTATATGGCTCTTGATGTAACACACATGTTTATAGCTTTTAAAATGTCGAGTACGACCGGGACCAGAAAAAGGTAACAAGTCCATAATCAATTCCCCAGCGTAGAAAAGACGCAAGGTTTAACAAGTGCAAAGCACGAATGGTAAGATCAAGGGGAAGTAACAATTCCGTGATCTAATCCAAGCGTCTAAAGCTTAAGGTTTAACAAGTACAAAACACGAATAATGCCCACTACATTCAAGATCAGAGGGAAGTAACAATTCCGTGATCAAATTCCAAGCATACAACAAGGCAAAGTTTAACAAGTGCAGAGCACGAATAATGCCGAATGCGACCAAGGTCAGAGGGAAATAACAATTCCATGATCGAATCCCAAGCGTATAGAATGCAAGGTTAACAAGTGCAACGCACGAATGATCAAAGGGAAGTAACAACTCCATGATCTAATCCCAAGCGTATAAAACGCAAGGTTAACAAGTGCAACGCACGAATGATCAAAGGGAAGTAACAACTCCATGATCTAATCCCAAGCGTATAAAACGCAAGGTTTAACAAGTGCAACGCACGAATGATCAAAGGGAAGTAACAACTCCATGATCTAATCCCAAGCGTATAAAACGCAAGGTTTAACAAGTGCAACGCACGAATGATCAAAGGGAAGTAACAACTCCATGATCTAATCCCAAGCGTATAAAACGCAAGGTTTAACAAGTGCAGAGCACGAATGGTGCCGAGTACGGCCAAGATCAAAGGGAAATAACAATTCCATGATCGAATCCCAGACGTATAGAACGTAAGGTTTAACAAGTGCGACGCACGAACAATGCCGAGTACGGCCAAGATCAGAGGGAAATAACAATTCCATGATCGAATGCTATCCTAGCACACACAATACTTCCATTGAGGTGTATCCAGAATACAGACCACTCAATTGACCCATCATTATTTATCATAGCTAGTACAACAACATGTCTTCAGCAATAATGGACGACGATAATAATAACAATACAATAGCTATGAAAGATATATGCATATATATAAGATGCAGGATCCATCCACTTACCTGAAAGACGAATTAGGGAATCAATGAGACTAGGTTGATATACTCGGGATTACCACTAAGCCTAGCGCTGGAAGACTGAACTATCCGAAGAGAGGCGGATTCTCAGTGTCCGACAAGGGTTTAGTACCGGAAATCCAACAAGGAACTAATGAGTACACTTGAGTGGAAAAGCTTTAGAGCGTCTTATTATTCGACAATGAACCTTGTAATAATGAAATTGTTGCACAACAACAGCAACAACATACTGTTAAGCTTCTACGAAATTGCTACATAACTTACTAATAAAATACAATTAAGGTACTACGAAAGAATTTATAATAAAACGATTTATTATAGTATTTCGGTTCAATATTTGTACCAACAAATCGATATGATCACGATGAACATTATATATATAAGCTTTTGGGCATGAAAACCAAAATTCTATTTTAGGTAGATCGTTGAGCCCTCAAATTAAGGTGAGCACAAGCACACATACACCTGATTGCTGGCTTCCGAACATAATCCCTTTTCTCTTAACCTCAAATTAGTCCAGTGAGATAGTACTCCCTCCGTTTCACAATAAGTGTCGTTTTAGCACTTAAAATTTGTTTCATAATATGTGTCGTTTTAGGTTTTCAAAGTGATTTATTAGGGGTAATAATGATAATTTTTATTGGAATGTGTATTTGTTGACTAAAGTTGTTCATTCATTGGTCAAAAAAATGTAATGAGTGGTAAGATTAAGAAAAAATTGTAAGTGTTAAAGCAAATGATTGCTTTTCTTAAAAACTGTGTTGAGAGCTAAAACGACACTTATTGTGAAACGGAGGGAGTAGCTATTATGCTCACAGCCTTTAAACAAAACAATCTACAGGATAGAAACTTAACCCAAACTTTAAGCCATGCGTGAACCCACAAATTAAACTTCACCCATCAGCTCCTCTTGGAACCAAATTCTGGAACCCATTATTTTAATTGCATGCTTTAATATACTGGTTTTTAAACAAATTGAAAACGGGGTAGACTCCTTCACCCAAATTAAAAACCAAAAGACCCTTGCATTAAGGCATGTACGAAGATTCTAAGTAAGAATTTGACGTCTTATGCAACCATAGAACGAGTCAAGTTTCCGGATCCGGTTTATTGGCTTGCACCGGCCAAATTAGCCGTGGTTCAGCCCGAGCGTACCCGCCTAGTCCTTCTTTAGACTATTAGGGTCTCAAAACCGAGCCCGTTGGACTTACAACCGAGATTGTCGAATCGGGTCCAAGACAAGGCTGAACGATTCGGATCTAGCGACGAGAAGAGTGGTCGGACTCGGGTCTCGCCGATTTGTCCTCGAATCGGTCGGAGGAGATCGACTGTGGCCCGGATCTGAACTGAAACGGAGAGCCCAGCCACGGACTTGGTGTCCACGACCACAGTCAGCCACGGGTCGGGCCGAAGAGAAAAGCTCGAGGCCGGATTGCGCGATTCGCACCGAGAGAGGTCAGAGGCGAGAGACACACCTCTCGAGAGCTCCCAGACGGAACTAGGGCCGGCTATGTATCCCCCCGAATGAATCCGTACAGAGTGGATGGAGGAGATTATATATATGGGCCTTTGGACATTTATGGGCTTCATCTACACGGATTTATGGTAGCCCAAAAATCAGATTTCACTAGAAACCCAATCAAAAGAAAAGAACTTATCCATACCTTTGTGTAAGCTTATACATTAATATATATATATATATATATTCTTAATAAGTCCCAATCAAACATATAAAGAACAACTTAGGCAAATTTTCAGATCCAAAATTTATAATACGAATTTCCAAATTTTAAATATACGGAAAATTTCGGGATATTACACAAAACGTAAAAAGTAAAGAGATTATACGTATTTCAAGAGTTTTAGAAGTAGATTTCGAAAAAAAAATACTTTTTAGTGAAAGTAAAGCAAGGCCTATAGTGTACTCCCGTCCGTAATCAAATGATTAATAGAGCCACAAAACTAAATCCAAGTGTCGTCATGTTCTACAACCATAGTTTATAGAGTACATTTATAGCTATTGGTTTGTATACGGATTTAGCCTGTCAAAAAGTTCCATCCAAAACGTGATCCTAACGGCTAACACTTTGCCTTGTATTTTGTACAACGTCCTCTATCGAACGAGCATATATGGGGGGCCTTTAGCATTAAGTTCTTCCACCTACGTAGCATTACATAATTCTCTATAACAATAAGTGGGTTGGCTGTCTTCCAGAGCTAGCATGGGTCTTGATTTTTCCCATATCTTCACTTCAATTAATATATGGCTTTATAAAGCTATACATTCTATGAGCTAAAAAAACAAAACCAAAGGGAAAAGGAAACGCAACAAACTCCTATAAGAAAATGAGAGCCTCTAGCAACCATCTCAAAATCCCAGCCTTTGTACCTCCACAAATAGAGGTTTCCATGTACCAAGAACTTCCCAAAGAGTTCGTTCCGAGCCTCGGTTCGAAAACCGTCGTATGTGACATCGACGGAACCCTTCTCAAGTTTAACCACTCTTTCTTCCCTTACTTCATGCTTGTTGCCTTTGAAGCCCACGGCGGATTCCTACGAGCTTTCCTCTTGCTCATAGCATACCCTCTTCTATGGCTCCTTCCCTCGGAGATCAAGCTTAGGCTCATGGTTTTCATCACCTTTTGTGGCCTTAGCTTGAAGGACATGGATTGGATCCAAAGGGCAGTTCTCCCAAAGTTTTACCATGAAAATCTCAACTACCAAGGTTATGAGTTATTCGCATCCGCTCGAAAGAAGGCCATTTTCACAGCCATGCCGAAAATCATGGTTGAAGGCTTCGCCAAGGACTACCTTGGGGCCGACCATGTCTCGGGCACAGAGTTGTACCGCTTGGGTCCTTACTTCACCGGTTTGCTAAGCGGCTCGGGCTTGCTTCTCAAGCACAAGGCTTTGAAAGCTCACTTTGGAGAGAAAAAGCCAAGCGATGTCGTAGCCATTGTGGCTACAACATCATCTTACAATTATCGCAACCATGATGACCTCCTCTTCCTTTCCTATTTCAAGGAAGACCTTTTAGTAATCAAACAAAATTATCAACACTTTCCTCACTCGAAAGTTCCAAAAATCAAGCATTTAAAGCCTGTCATATTCCATGATGGAAGGCTAGCCTTTCTCCCAACTCCTAAAGCAACACTTTGCATGTTCATGTGGCTTCCCATGGGGATCATTCTTTCCATAATAAGACCTCTCGTGTCATTACTCTTGCCATTCAAACTATCCTTTGTGATATGCAGCTTCATCGGCATGCGCCTCAGACTCAACAACAACAACAACAACAACAACAACTTAATAAGCCACAACGACTCAACTTATAAACGTAACAACGTTCTCTATGTAAGCAACCATAGGACTCTCTTAGACCCTCTATTCATAAGTGCGTGCATGGGGAAGTCCATAACGGCGGTCACCTATAGCCTAAGCCGGTTATCAGAAACGCTCTCGATTGTCAGAACCGAAAGGCTAACGAGGGACAGGAAGCGAGACGAGGAGAAGATCCGTCATCTTCTAACAGAAGACGACGTCGTTATATTACCCGAGGGAACGACATGTCGTGAGCCTTATCTGCTTCGATTCAGCCGGCTTTTCGCAGAGATAACGGACGAGATAGTGCCGGTGGCGATCGACACGAGGGTGAGCATGTTCTATGGCAACACCGCTAACGGGTTCAAGGCGACCGACCCGTTTTACTTCGTGATGAACCCGGAACCGACGTATGTGATGAGTATCATGGAGAAGTTGCCCAAGGAGTTCACTTGTGGGGGTGGCGGGAAATCAAGTGTTGAGGTTGCAAACTATATGCAAAGGAGAATTGGTGAGGTTTTGGGGTTTGAGTGCACTTCTCTTACTAGAAAGGATAAGTATATGTTACTTGCTGGTCATCAAGGCTTGGTTAACCACAGTAAATAGTAAATTATCTCAAACTCAAACTGTTTATAGCTAGTGACATTTCTATTTTCAGGGAATAAAGTTTATATATTGAATGTGGCAAGTTTTTTAAAATGTATTGTACGTCCCTGATGACTTGTGTAGTTGTATTCGATCAAGATGGGGTATGCTTAAATTTGTTATTGATTTCCACTTACGAATGCAATCTTACATCTAATAAAAAAAGAGTGCACGTACATTTTCTTTTTCTTATAAGTAAACTTGAACAGTTAGACGTAAATGACAGACTGTGGTGCCTTTACTCGTACAATGAACAAACCACTTTCAACTAATAATTCCTGTTCATTAGATTTCCGGGTGCATCAGTGCATGTACGTAGTTGTTACTTGTTTGGGAATTTATTTTTTGGGATTTTTCTTTTGGTGCCCCCGAGGTATTAGTGTCCAAAAAATTTTCGATTCCCTTTTGATACCCTCATATTTTATACAACTAAGTCTCCGTACCCTCTTGTTCACATTTTTACAAATCCATCCACTTTTTTAAACTTTCTGTCAACCAAAGAAAAAAGAAACTAAAATCAAATAAAAAACCTCAAACAATGTACCAGGTCACGTGCATCTTGAAATCCCCACTATCCCCACCAGTCCACCAGCACTATCTTGAAACCCATCGTCGGCGACTAACGGCCGGCGACCAACCCATTACAACCACCACCACCCTCTTGAAATCCCTACTATCTCCACCATCGAAACCTCCTCCCCTTCCGCCGCCGACCGAATTCGACCCCTCCGATCTGCTCTCCCCCACCTCAGAATCCCCCAAGTCGACCCACCACTCAAACTCCATGGCCACAACCAGACGGATCCGTCCCCGAATCCACTCAATTACATTCGCATTTCAGTCTCAAAGCCTCATAAAGTCCCGGAAGCTTCGAATTCGATCGTCCCGGGGAGTAATCGAGGGTTCTTTGGTAGTCGCCGAAGATGAGTTGGCCGCGTCGTTAGTCTCCACGTCGCCGATCTCGGGCTGTACCTGGTGTCCGTCGCCGGCCTCGGCCGTGTTGTCCCCGTGAAGTTTTTGAGCTTGCTTCTGGGTATGGAAGTTTATGGCCAAGATGCAATACGCAAAAAGGAAGAAGGAGACTCACGTGAGCTGTTACAAGTTTGGGGTTTTTCATTTGATTTTAGTTTCTCTTTTTTTTGGTTGACAAAAAGTTTAGAAAATTGGACGGATTGTTAAAAAAAGTGCATAAAAGGGTACGGAGGCTTAGTTGTACAAAACACGAGGGTACCAAAAGGAAATTGAAAATTTTTTGGACATCAAAAGGAATTGTTAATACCTCTGGGGTACCAAAAGGAAAATCCCTTATTTTTTTAGTATGTAAGTAAAATATTACACAATCTCATTGTTCACTGATGATAAATGAGGTGAAAATTTAATCCTATATAATATTGAGATAAAGTTACATTATTTTTCTTAACGATTAGTCGATTAAATACATTGTATTAACGGTAGAAATGATAATTTTGTATGAACGTTAGTATATATTACATGTGTTGAGGAATTTCAATTATTGTTCCATGTGCACATTAGCAATTGTTGTCTGTTCGACCAAAAAAACTTAGCATTGGTGTCTAAAAGAAAAATATTTGATGCATGTATGTATCAATTTTAGGGTGGTTTTGGTATACCTTTTAGATTGGTCATTGGAGTATGGAATTGGGTTAAGTGTATGTTACTAGCTTCAAATTTGTTACAAATTCTTTCGAAAAACTAGAGCAGAAAAATGATCGATATCATTGCATTATAGGAAAAAAAATGAGAGTATTTCCTAGTAGAATATTTTTTTTTTCATGTCGACTTATCTGGATGTTGTTATTTTGACCTCTCGATCTACTCGTGCTAAAGATGAATAATGTAACGAACGGATTAATGAAAGGGCAAGATTATGAGTTGACCGAAACCATTTGAAAATCGCGTGTAAGACCTAGCCAGAAAAGAGCCGAATCTTGTTTAAAAGGGTGTAACTTTCACCAATACAACTCTACTCTACTAGAGCCCAACTCCAAGTCGATTAATGCTAATGAAAAGCCCTAGCCAAGAGGATAAATGACGTCTAATGAAAGGCAATCTGTTGGATTAGACTGTTAGTTAAATGAAAAATACCAATATGACATTCTTTTCTGATAAATTTGTATAAAAGAGAAATTAAATAGGAAGAGCATAGGAAGTCTAACTCAAAGGATGCTACTTCTCAAGAATTATCTTCCTCCGAATTGGAAATCCGAAATTTTGAGAAGGTGAAAGACGATGAACTCTCAAGGTCGCTTGGCCACTTTAAAAATAGATAGTCTATGAACTACATCAAAGTTATTGCAACAGTCTAGCAAGAAGATGATAATAAACAGCACCTACATCAATCAGTCTAGACTAACACATACAACATAATTACAGCATGCACATCATTCACTCAAATATAGGAAATTAACCATGCTAAGGCATTACCAGAACAGCCACATTCGAAAGTATTCCGAACTTGTAAATTGTAACATACAATACACAAAGATTTCACTAGAATGCAAAGCCGAAGCCGTTAGTGAAACATCAAACAGACACCAAAAGCAATGCATCATCTGTGGCTGGTGATATTGATTAAGGCCAACTAGTTCAAAATGCATTCAATCATGCCTTGATTACCAAAAAGAAAAGAAAAACGAATACTGTTGGGAAGACTTACAAGATTACAACAGGCGGGCTATTAGAGACGAAAGTGATTAAATGAACTACTTGACCGCCTTCTTCTTTCCAGCAATGGCAATTTTCTTACCCTTGAGGGTTCTTGTGTTGTTCTTTGTCCGTTGTCCTCTGCACGGAAGCCCTTGGATATGCCTCACACCTCTGTAGCATTGAATCTCCTTCAATCTCCGGATGTTTAAGGCGTTGAAACGCCTCTATTTTGACAAACCAATTCATGGAAACAAACGAAACGCATTAGTTTATGCAGATAAACACCAGAAACGGTGCCTTAGTTTCTGCAAATGAGCACAAATATAGGCGAGCACTGAGCCTTTTGAAAAAATATCATTCATTTAAACATATCATTGAACTCCATGACACGGACTACTTTAAGCATTGTTGGCAATTGAGAAGGCTAACGAAGTTAACAATTATAACTTTGATGCAAATCTTCCTAGGATTAAGCCAATCCTCAAGGAACAGCCGATGATAAGCTATCAAAATGACAAATTTCCATAAGCATTATATAAAAGAACTTCCAATTATCCATTAATTCTTCACATGAATGTTCAAATTTCCCCACTACTTGTAGAAATCACAGCCCTTAATGTAAGATTAACAAAGTTGGATCAGCATAGACTACCTAAGTCCACACAATCACCTTCTCTATTATGTGAAACAATACTTAATGATCAGCATCAAACCGATTACAAGCAGTGAAATCAAACAAATGAAAAAACTAGAGAAGGAAGTAAGAAGTGGGAAATTGATACCAGGTCACCCTCAATGGTGTACTTGGTGACTTCTTCTCTGAGACGAATGAGCTCCTCCTCCTCCAACTCCTTGGTGATCTTGTTGTCCATGCTCAAATTGAAGAGAATCTCCTTGGCCTTGTTCCGTCCGATGCCGTGAATGTACTGAAGAGAGTACTCCACCCTCTTGTTGTTCGGGATCTCCACACCGCCAACACGCACGCACTTTATGCTCAATTCTCCGGCCTGGAGTACCGAATTCCACACAAATTACGCCGGAAACTGTACAGAGAGGAAAGAGGAGCAGGTTAAAGAGGTGTTTATGTACCTTGGAAGGGGCTGATTTGGGCAAGGAGACGGAGACGGTGAGTAGGCTGGAATTGGTGGGCCTGGTTCCGGAAATGAAGGACATTGAAGGTGCCACCGGAGTTGCGAGTGCCTGCGCCATGTTCGTCGACAAGAGAATGGGAGATTGAAGAGGGAGCGAAGAGAATGTCGTTCTCTGGTTCAGCCTGTACTGTTCCCTTATCCCCTTGTACCATTTGAAGATGAAGATGTGGGCCTGTCTTCGCTATTGGGCTTTGACAAACTACCATCAGCCCAACCCAGCCCATTGTAGTGGACAATATTTTTCACGATTCATTATAAAGAGGCTTGCATATAAGAAGAGCTAAGACATTTCGGAGGGTCACTAACACACTATCACTAAAAGGCTCTTTGTAAATCTCCTTGTAAGAGCTCTTAGGTCTTTCCTGACTTTGGACTGGGGCACCATCCCCTTATCCTAAATTTTTTTGACCAAAAATAATTAAATAAAAGGCTCTTTGTAGAACCCGATTTGAACTAGAGCGACTCTGACTGATTGAACAGGATGGGAAATCAAAAGTGCATATAATGAAAAGTGTAAGAGATGTATAGTGATAGTACCATCAAGATAGAAAAATGTCATTGCAAGTAAAATTATCATTATAATGATTTTTTTAATTATTTTTTCTTTTTATTTCGATACATTTGTTTGTAAGATTACCGTCCTATTTATAGTTATTTAATTTATGATATCAAATACTCCCGCATTCACAATCCTCCTCCTATTGTTGTGGTTACTCATTCAACTCTTATATGGTTTATCAAGATAGACTAGATTCTTGGTTTAGGTTGTTTGCTTCTTTGCACAAGAAGCCTTGATGTGTGTTTTTTCATTTGGGTCATTAAAGCCCAAAACTCAACTAAAAATTTGTCAACAAGAAAGTTCGAAAGACAAATGATAAAGTTTGATAACTAGACTTGTCGTGCACTATGAAAATGTCTGAAGAGGTTTTCGAAATGGGCCTTTTCTGATTGGACTTTCCAGCCCAGGCCATCATCATGTGACATTTTGGGCATCAAGAATTCAAGAAACATGACCAATTCATAAACTATATGTGCATAAGAAATATCCAACAAAGGACTCTGAGCCTTACTCTCCACGTACTTAACAATTAAAAAAAATTAATTGAGGGATTTGTCAAAATTTTTGCAGAGAAATGTTTCTTATTTCTCAATTTCTATCCTTGTAAGAGAAATCTTCTCTATACAAAGCCGACAAAAAACTGATTATATATTTATTTTTATTTTTCTCTATTTATTTATGGAGAATAAATCTTTGTATTTGGAATTTTAGGTGCTTAACGGATTTAGAAACCGCTACATTTTATGATAGAACCTTAGATCACGACTATAGGTATTAGGTAGTACATTATAACTCAAAAAGTCCTAAAATGTACTCTTTTTATATGTTCGTTTTCCTAATATCAAATTAGAAGTCTTAACTGACAATTTAATGTTCCGTGTAAGGAGATTTAGTTAATTTACACACCTAATTTTGTCATCTAACTAACATAAGTACTAGTTTTTCTCCTATAGTGTACCCTAAGGGTATATCATAAACACCCTTAACTTAGAAACTAAACCCTAAAAGGGAAGTGACAAACCCATTTAAGAAAATCTTAAATAATCTCAAATACTAAATTTAAATAAATCTTTCCAATTATGGATTCTTATCAAGTGCTCTAAGGGCAAATTCTAGAAAATCGATATTTAATACAACTAATTTTATAGAGCGGTGTATAAGTTAATCAGGTCTTCTTTTCATGTAGCTAAATTTGTATAACTAATGAACATTGTCTGTTAACAATGGCATATTTTAATGTAATAGTTAACTTCGTTTTCGTATAATTCATGTAGTAACTAGTATCTTTTTTTTACATGATTGAGTATATATGTCCTTCATTAGTCCATCACCCACAAGGTCGAAATGAGTTGAAAGCCATTCTTATTAATTACTTTAACCCAACTTGTAAAATGCCCCAAACAGTTAATTACATGGTGATACAAGCCAGGGGACCAATATCTTTCTAGATATTTGATTAAAAAGAAACGTGACAAGATAGTGATATATAAAGTACAAATATTATATATGGGCAAATGAGTTTTGGCCCCATACATGGATTTGATATCCACTCGAATCCGATAGAAGTAGAACGAAGTGTCAGGCTAAACCTAACATTAATCGATTGACCGATTTTCACAGTTGACACACACATGTGTATGTTTAGGTTTGGATTTTTATGGACCGATGTTATATAGGGATGGTACATTATGGCAGGTTGTATTCCGTCCACACGCCTACCTAGACCCTCTCTTTTCCACTCATTTATGCACTTCATTAGGTTAATTACTCAACAAAAAAATCTCATGGGCCAACTTTCAAAATTTGAAAAGACAATGGAGTATATATTACGGTCTAAAGTTAATGTGTTATTTTTCTTCTTCTTTTTTTAACTAGAAATCAATCTTTTACGACAAACTCCGGACATGTGATCTACTAGTTGACAAGGACCATGAACCAGATAAAACAATTTGTACTTACCGGTTCGACCCAATGATAAAAAGAGTTGTGAAAATTTGATTTTTTCACTCAAATTAAAGGGCGGAGATTGAGGTGTTGTTTATTGGTAACGCATACACGTAGAAATTGATAGTTTAAATTATTTTTGAATTGTTGTTGTATCTTGGTTTAAGGAATTAGGTTCTCAAGTCAAAATGGTATCACTTTATTGTAACTATTATCAATTTTGTTACAAACTTAGTATGAATAAGTATGATTCTCATTAGTTGAATAAAACATGGGAGTTTCTACATTTGCATTCTTTTGTATGGTACTAGCTAGCCTAATCACTTATCCAAAAATCAACCTCTTTAATTCATAGCTACGATTCTCATTAGTCGTATAAACACGCTTTCTACATTTGGTTTGATACTATTAGTCTCTCCTCGTTTGCGGAAATTACTCCTTGATTTACCATTGCAGTTGTAGATAATCAAATCAATCGCAATCTCTAAGACAGAGATATGTAATGTCTTGGTTCTGGGCACAAACAATTGTTTTTGATAAACGAATTAATCAAGTAGCTTGATAAATCAAATAAATGAGAATGAGAGCTAGGTACAATAGATATCCACATAATAAACGCATGGAGCAAAATGAGTTACAACTTAATTTAACGAATCGAAACGACGGAAGAAGTCGAATTGTGCGGTGCGACGAGAAGGCGGTACGAATGAGGCAGGTATACAAGGGCCGCATATAAGCAACCCGAAGATGGTGGGAGCAAGGGCCTATGGTAACAAATGATGATGTTAACCCTTCAAGTTACCAAAGGTTGGCTCAAATGGGCGAGTAGAGTCGTATATTGCTCAAATAACATTGGCCCACCTACCCGGCCAGATTTCACATTTCGATTCAGGCTTATATGGGCTAGGTTGTACTTAAAAAGAAGAAATCATGCTTGTGCAACACTAATTTTAGGCTTGATTAATCTAATATTAAATCAATCATGTTGATTTTATACATGGCTTAAAGACTAGGGATGATTTGTGTAGTATTATTATGTCTACTAGCTTTATATATGAGCTTTTTTTTTTATAAATTTGATGCTGGACTTACGAGAGAATTTGTTTTCATGGGCTTTAATCATTTTGCACTTTGTACACTAGTCGATATTAAGATCAAATGGTTCCTGAGTGGATTTGCTTTTTTTTTTTTTACCGAAGTAGAGATGGTAGACTCCGTGTATTTGAGGGTCGTTGCTTGAATTATATAAGTTTTATTGATCTCGTTGATATAGTTTTGTTAAAACTCAGCCGTATCGGATCAAAAATTGATGTAAAAGGGAGATGCTATACAGGTGCATATTAACAAATTTGTTATGATATGACAAGCTACGTTTTAAGATCAAATGGTTCCTGAGTGGATTTACTTTGTACACTAGTCGATATTAAGATCAAATGGTTCTTGAGTGGATTTGCTTTTTTTTTTTTTTTTTTTTACCGAAGTAGAGATGGTAGACTCCGTATACTTAAGGTCGTTGTTTGAATTATAAAATTAGTGGATGAAGTTTTATTGATCTCTGTTTTTTACGTTTCAAAATCACCTCAAATTTTTTATTTTTGGCAAGCTAAGCAATCTTATGTCAAAGCGCTATGTTACTTAATCCGAGTCCTTTGAAATCTTATGTAACATATTTTATGTTTTCAAAACTAAAGGTGGATTCTTGAGATTATGATTCATGAGATGCTTTCAATTGATTTACTAAAGTTGCTTTTAAGGGAAATGTACTTAAATGGACATTGCTTAATTTGTAAGAGTTTAAAAACTAAAAAATGTTGGAAGTGTTCAGAAAACTCTCCTAAGTTACGTAATTACGGATAATTTAACCTAATTATACTAGATTGTGAATTGTCACGTAATACTACCACAAAAGAGTTTAAATTACATGGTTTATTCTCAGCCTTTAATTTCAAATCCACACATTTTCGTATTGTCAACAAAAGGAGGCTAGCTAGCATGCATGGGGTTATTGTCACACCCCAAACCCACAAATTTTTGTACGTATGTCAAATTGCACGACATTAACCAAATTTAATAATTTATAGAAGGAAGGTCATTTAATTTGTTTTCATATCTCATTGGAATTTTGTTGTAATGAGAGATCGAATGAGAACTATAAGCAAGATTGACACAAAAATTTACGTGGTTAGGTAACGGTGTGTTACCTACATCTATGCTATTTGTCCTAGTGTGTGATTCAGATTCAAGTGCATATTAACAAATTTGTTATGATATGACAAGCTACGTTTTATTTCAACAAGTGATTGTCGATCGACCGATGATCGACGAGTACAATTCGTGGACATGAATCTATTAAGAGGGAAACTGGTACAAAATCGTTGTCATCGTCGAGATGTCACATTTGCCCCTAACTTTCTTCTCCAATTGGGTCTCTCCCCGTTTTCTCTCTAAAGGTTTAGTAGATGAGCTTTACTATTCATACTTGTATTTCTTATTGGGATCGCCATATTTTTCATGTCGACAATGTCTTTTCTCAATTAAGGCAAATGAAACTTCCCTTTTGATTAAAGCTCATCTACTGCGGATCCTCTATGGTGTGGAATGTTGGTCTACGACTAAAACTCAGGAGCAGAAACTTGTAGTTGCAGAGATGAGTATGCTTAGGTGGATGTGTGGTTACACGAGGATGGACATGATTAGGAATGAAGAGATCAGAGGCAAGCTTGGGGTCACTAGCATAGGGGACAAACTGTGAGAAGCGAGATTGTGTTGGTTTGGCCATGTCTAGAGGCGGAGCCCAGACGCGACTGTTAGGAGGTGCGAGCGTCTGGATTTAGGAGCTTACCAGAGGGATAGAGGCCGTCCGAAGAAGCGCTGGTTGGACAACATAAAGTAGGATATCATACCAGTCTGTTAGAGATTTCTGAGGATCTGACACAATACAGAGAGAGTTGGAGAGAGAAGATCAGCGTGGTAGACAGCTAGTCAGCTTGTTGGGGGAGCCTTATTAGTGGAGCCTTGTAATCCTGGGTTGTCGCTCGATTTCTCGCTCAGTGGACTTGTTTCTGTTAAGCTTAGTCTTTTTCTTTTTTCTTTTCCTTTCTTTCTTTTAGCATTAGTAGTAATTTTTGTTTGTCTGTTGGGTTTTGGGTTTTTATGTATAGTTTGTTGAGTGGTCCGGTCCGTTTCCCTTGGGTCGTATTCGACGCATTTCATCTAGGTCTGAAATGCCCCCACCTTGACCTCCAAGATCCTGTTTCTGCGGAATTTCCGTGGATTATTGTTGTTGACATTTTCCTTTTGAGCTAATGATGGGATGTCATGTGTCATTGTGTCCGTAGCCTTTCATACTAATTTTCATTCCTATCCTTTTTTGCTTCTTCTCCAAGCTCCATAGGCCATTCATCCCTAACCGTCATCAATTGCCATCCACAATTGAACCCCAAACTCCATACGTTAGTTCTTCATGGTGTTTATAAACATCAAAACCGGTTGAGAAAAACATTGTATATGAAACTTGACAATTCCCATTATGTTCCTACAAGTGAAAACATTATCTTCACGACATTTAACCCCTTTCCTCATAGGCGTAAGGAAATGCACTTATTTTATTTTTATTTTTAGGAATCTCTTTCATAAAATCATTTTTAAAAAAACTTCCAAAAACTAGGATGGTTGGATTTCGATAAGGTGAATCATACTCGTAAATGGTAACAAAACTAACAACAACAATAACATTGATCCTTTAAATTGGATCAATTGAACGGTGTGCACAATAACACATAAATTTGATAGAGTTCTATCCTAAAATTAATTAAAATCATTTAACAATAATAGGAATAAACAGTAATCTTGTGCATCATGTACGTGTTTTGTGTTCAAAGTTTGGATGTGTGGTCTATTCTTCAACAAAAATTATTCACAAAACCTATTATCTATATATCCTTGTCGAAATACAAAAACTGGTCGATCAGAGCTTTTTAAAATGAGTCAAAGATATGGTTTTAGCAATACCTAGTATACTTTTTAAGTGGACAGAGATCATGGAGGATTGGAGGCCAGGGAACTTATGATGATAGCTCCACCATGTATGTTATACATGTAATTAAAGATCGATTAGAAACAAACACAAATGGCCAATTTGATCGAGTTGGGATATAATTAATGACCATTACTAATATTCAAATCCAACCCCTCAGTTTTTGGAAAACCATTTCTGGCCGGTTCTCAAACTCCAACCCCTAGGGAATAAAATATTTATATATTTATATCAACTCCAAAAACACTATAATCATATAACTATAATTATCCCAAATAAAGGACAGGGCGCCCACCTTTTAACATTTTCCTAATTAATGTATATTTTATTGAAAGTGTCTTTTGTTTTCAATATAATATGAACTTTTGAATTGGATATTATATATATATATATATATATATTTAAACAATGGTAGTTTGCTCTTGTGGGGAATCTTAATTAATCCTACTTGGGATTTCTACGTATACTGAATCCTAGTGTGACGAACAGAAAATGACCATTTTTCTTCTTATAATATATATCTACTTAAGAAAACGAGGGATAAATTATATCTATTACTGATCTCGTACCATGTACACTTAATAGAAATATAAATCCAAATTAATCAATTTGAGATCGGATTTTAACGTTAATCCTCTTTTAAATAGAGAATTTATATTCCAAACCCGATAGACCTTAGTCCGAATTTATTGACCTATATACATACTTTTATCAATACAATGTTAATTTTTAAATAACTCTGTTCAATTTTTCATATTTATATTATTATTTAATATATTGTTGACATATTCTTCAAGATTTAATAATCACAAAAATGTATACTAATTAATAAAAAAAATTGTTAAGATATAAAAAAAATCTTGCAATTTTTTTTATTTATAGAAGGATATATAGTTACAAAAATCATGTTAGGAAAAAACCTTAAGGTATCAAAAAATTGGGTAAGATATCAAATAGATATAAGAAAATTTTATAAGAATCAAGTAGATATTTTATTTTTAGAAAATATAATCTAAGAAAATAAATTATTATTTTATTCAAGCTTGATGACTTGGCACAAATTTTAACAAAGACTTGGATTATGTTATATACTATACTAGTAAATGAACGGTACCATGTACGGGGGTAGACTTGTCAATCGGGTCGGGTTGGGCGGGCTCGGGTCGGGTCGTTCCGGGTTCGGGTTGAGTTCGGTGTTGGATCGTAAGTCTGTTAAAATGAGCGTCCTTAATTGAGTTAAGGGCATCCTTAAGTGCAGCAGAATAAAGACTTAGACAGGAAAGTGAATACGATAATGGACATGAGTATTTATAGAGGAACACCACTAAGACCAACTAGTCTTATGGGTAAACCTCAACCTCCGTTGGAGGATTTTCGAATAGCCGTCTTTATCTTATTCGGAGAGAGTCCTTACAACTTAGGCGAGTCGTTACAATTCTCTGAGCTAAGTGTGCGTCCTTAGCCTCACTAGTAACACTCCTTTCAGCCTAAAAAGTAACCTAACAGTGAGCTCGAAAGAAAAACCTTCAAAGTCCACACCGCTATGCATAACCCTTGGGAGGTATTTATAACGGCAGTGGGTCTTGTCCTCTAGCATCCTCTGAAGCTTCTGCAGAATCCGTCGTCTTTCTTCAACGGTGCGATTTGCATCTTGAGGAAGTCAACTCTGTTGACGCTTGGGAAGCCTCCGTGTGGTCAGGGGACCATCTTTTGGAAAGCGACATCTTTGGAATTGTTCACACGTGCCCAAACATGAGAAGCTTCCTTTTGAGGACTACGGCCGATTATGATGTAATCATGTTGGGGCGGCCTTGGTTTGAATTTGAACTTCGTCCATATTTAGGCGTGCGTCCCTACTCGATGAGGACGCCGTCCTATCTTCGCAGGGACTCCATTCTTCTGTTCAACTTGGGAAGTTTTGATGGAGTGCGTCCCTACAGCTCAGGGACTCTCGTTCACTTGTTGTCCTTTTCACTCATGTGCGTCATCTGGACTTACTTGAGATCAACACTTGGACAACTTATCAAATACCTTTGAGTTTGTCATTATCAAAACTAGGGACGATCATTATTGGTTAGATATTAATGACTAACGTCCTTAATATTGTCCCAACAATTTTCCCATTTTTGATGATGACAAACTCTTTAAATAATGTGCGCAAAAATAAAGCTTTTAGTATGAAGATTTTCATTCTGATGTCTTTTGACAAAGGTTGGCATGCAAATCATTTTTCAAGAGCGTCTTAGCTTATTCTTAAACTAGTGTCCTTTGGACTTGGCCGAAATTCCCCCTAAACACATGCTTTCTATGATAACTTAAAAAATGAACGCATCTCTGCACAACTATACTTCCCCTTTTGGTATCATCGAAAAGGAGAACAAGTGATAAAACAAGCAAGCACAAAGTCATAATTAAAGGAAAAAACGATTAGACAAAATGAAATTCAAAGTAATGAACGCCATCCATAAAAGTAGAGTAAGGAGATAGTGTTAGGAATTACAGACATTCACCACAAGAAAACATTGTTCAACACAATCATCACGTTCAAAAAGTCTTAACAGTAACACAAAAGAAGATCAAATTTTTCCAGAGAGGACGGGGAGGAGTGTTCATTTAGGACGCTTGCCAAGAGCCTTCAGAGTCTGAGCATGGAGATCATTGGATTGTGCCAGAAGTTCATTGTTGCGTTCTAACAGATTGGTAAGCTGGTGGAGAGTCTCATGAACTTGTTGGATGAGATCGATCATCATACATTGGTTTTCGATCATCATGCCTAACAGTGACTTTTGAGAGCACTTCTCAGCTTCAGCATGAACGTTCTCACGCACTTCTTCGTTGTCGTCCTCAGCATCAACAGGCGTCCCCACTACTTGCAGATTTTCTTGTCCCTCAGCAGCAGCAACAGCTTCCTGAGCAGCCTTCAGCTCAGCCTCTTTCTTCTCTTTGGCAAGTTGCTTCTTAATAGAGGGAAGCTCCTCATCATATCTCATTCTGCCCACTGGAGACGCTGTAATCTGCTTAACGTCCCAATGGATGTCAAAGGATCGTTCTTCTTTAGGGGCGTAGAGGCCTTGCTGCTCAAGGATCTTCTTGACGAGTCCAGGGTAGGGGAGAGAGTGACGACCACCTGTGCACTTCCCCATGTGCTCCAACACTACTCTCGCCAAGTTGATTGGCGTTCGGTTCAAGAAGGCGTCCAAGATGATGCTGTCAGTGATCTGCAATATGTACTTCTTCTCTTGCCTAGGGACGACCATGCGCACTATGAAGTGATGCGCAAGGACGCCCGTCTTGGAGAGTACGTGAGCAACCCTATCCCTTGCAAGTGGCTGCTTCCCATTGAAAATATTGTTGAAGATCTCTTCTTGGGAGAAGCGGCCAAAACTCTTGCTGGGAAAATCATGAAGAGCCTCTGCAGGGGAAGGACGCAGGCCTAGCATATTTCGGACAGTACCCTCAACAATAGAGTACTCGTCCCCATTGATCTCAAACGTCCCCTGAGGCTTGCCCTTGACCTCAGACACTTCGAATTTGGAGTAGAAGAGTTTGATTTGGTCCGGATCAACAGTAGCAGCCTCGGCGCCTAAGTGCGTCCAACCCTGGAAGTCCAGCAGTTCCAGGAACTCAGTGCGTCCATTCTCCCTGAGGAAGTCGGCATCAAAGAGAAGCGGCCCTAGAATTTTCTTGAGCCTCTTCTTCTTGTTGCCGTTGTCGGATACTATCACATCATCACCGACGTCCTCTTCATCTCCGTCTCCGTCCTCATCATCGTGTTCCTCATCCTGAGGATTAGCTTCATCATCTTCAGAGGCCTCGTCCCCTTGATCCTGGGACTCGACCATCACCATGTCTTGAGCGTCGGACGCCTCAGCTTGAACGTTGGCGTCCGTTGCAGGAGTCTTTGCCAAGGACTCCGTAGGGACTTCAACAGAAGGCGTCCCTTGGACTTGTACATTCTCCTCAATGATTTCAGCCGTAGGAGGAGTAGGAGACTTGGTTTTGGGAGGAGAGGGAGTGGGAGTGCGAATTTTGGCCTTTGGAGCAGAGGAGGCACTCAGCTTTGATGGAGCTGGAGGGGTGGGAGCTTTAGCGGCTGGAGGAGGAGGAGGTTGTTTAGCAGGGGAGTCCTCCACATTAATTATAGTGGGCGCAGCGTCCTTGGCCTGGACCTACGAGGGAGGAGCGTCCCTTATGACCTTAGGAAAAGGCTTTGCCAGGTCCGCTTCCATTTCCGCCTCCAGCGGATCCACAGTAGAGGATGGCGCGTCCTCAGTCCTTGGTGGAGGAGGAGGAAGAGCCAAAACCCCTTTTCCTTTTGAGGATGCCTCAACAGCGGCGTCCTTTTCAGCTTGGGCCTTTTTGGCCAGTTGCTCCTTTTCTTCGTTCATCTCGGCGAGACGCATCGCCGCCATTAGTTCATCAGAGACGCCTTCAAGCTCTGCAGATGTCTTGAGGCATCGTTTGGGAGCGGGAGGAGGGGTAGTTGGGATAGGTTTGGGTTGAGAGGAAGAGGAAAATTTGATTTTGAGTTTTTGAGTGGGAGGAGGAGAGGCTTGCCTTTTTCGCTTTTGGGTAGGGACGGAGCCAGCGGGGGCGACCAAGAACTCCATGATATCAGGGGAGCTTGGCAAGTTCATCTACCGTCCCCCCAAAGGTGTCCGATATGACGGCAAGGCCCGCGAAGGGAGGGTTCTTGAAGTTGGTTTCCCTAATGCGGGGCTGGATGTAGGTGACCATAAAGTAGTGGAGAAGACATTGGATTTTTGGAGGGTGGTTCTGGATGGACGCCCTATGTCAGATGTTTGCCAGGGTCTTGGCCTCCCTTTCAAGCCAGTCCTCGATCAAGGGGTCGAGTTGAGGACGGCGTTGAGGTTGAGCTGGGAGTCCCTTGATTTGGGATTTGGAGGGACTGCTTTGCTCTAGCTCTGAGACGAAGGGTTGGTCAAGGAATTTGAAACGGTTTTGTGAAGGAGGGTGAGACCTGGTTTGGGATTAGGATTGGTTTCTTTGAGGTTTTGGAGGGGTCGTGCAAGGGCGGCGCTGCTGCGATTGCAAAGAATGTGGCTGGCGCGATTGTTCTTGCCTCCCAATATTTCTTCCTCTTGAATCCATGAGAGACCGGCCTTTCACCGGAGTTGTGGTTCTCGTCGCCGAGGAGGATGGTGAGGGTTTTGAGTTTTTTGGTGTTTCTTGTGTTGGCCATTGGAGATTTGAACGGTTTTTATAGGAGAGATTAGGGTTGAGAAAGGGGTGATATCGAGATCTGGAATGAAGATCTTGGGAGATTTTTGAGCGATTTCCGGATTTGGGCAAACAAGCAAAGGAAGCGAAGAGGTTTCTCTGTGGTAGCAGGGGCGTATTTATAGGAAGACGACGAAGGAAAAGGGGTAGGGGTAACAGGGTCTTTTACTTTGGCTTCCTCCACCCGCGTTCCCACACGTGTCAAATTTCTTCCCTAAGTAAACAGCTGTTTTGCAACCGTTACACAGATCCCGAGATTTGCGTCCAAAATCCCCGCGACGGTTCACCTTCCCATTTTCAAGTTTCAAAATTTTTCACAACTGCAAAGGAGGTCTTGGCGTCCTTTCAACACAACACACTGCTTTTCTAAGAGTTGTGCCTCTGCGTCCCAAAACTGATCTCAACAACTGACTTTTGGAACTCTGCACTGATGTCCTTTAGACTTCGACAAGCTTCCCTTTAATCACTTGGAACCATTTTGAGAATCAAACAAGTACGTCCCGTAAAGTTAAAACAAAGAAGGCTCATAGGAGGTGTTTGCAAGATTCTCGGCTTGGGTAAGCTTAGAGTTCTCATCATTTCGGCTTATAGTGAGGGTTGGATGATCAAGGATACTCTTAAGATCAAAAGAGAAGTGAAAAGCGTTCAAAACTCAAACAACTCACATGCCTTAGACTAGCGTCCTTTCAAGATGACTTTAAATGCATGACATACTTTAAAACAAGTTCTCAACAAAGCATAGCCAATCATGGAGGGAATAATAGAACGGGACTTGATCATTATCATCCCCAAGAGCAACCTAAGGTGCTCGAAGGGACGTCTATCAAGTGCTTTTGTGAAAATATCGGCCACTTGGTCCTCGGTCCTAATATGATCCACTCTTATCAATCCAAGTTTTACATTATCACGAAGAAAGTGATGTCTTATGTGTATATGCTTCGTTCTAGAATGATGAGCAGGATTTTTGGCAATACTTATAGCACTAGTATCATCACACAAGATAGGGACTATATCAAGGAACGTTCCATAGTCTTCCAATTGGTACTTGATCCAAAGGACTTGTGAGCAGCACGAGGCAGCAGCAACGTACTCAGCTTCCGCCGTAGAGAGTGCCACAAAGTTTGCTTCTTGGATCCCCATGATACAAGGCAAGAGCCTAAGAATTGAGCCATTCTTGAGGTACTCTTCCTATCCACCACATGGCCAGCGTAGTCTGCGTCAGAGTACCCTACAAGGTTTAGGGACGTCCTTTTGGGATACCAAAGGTAGAGATCGTCCCGTCCCTTGAGGTATCTGAAGATTCTTTTGACCTCTTCCATGTGGGACTCTTTTGGGTTGGCTTGAAAGCGAGTGCACAAGCATACGGCAAACATGATGTCAGGCCGGCTCGCGGTCAAGTACAATAGAGATCCTATCATTCCTCTGTAAAGCTTTTGATCCAAACTCTTGCCTTCTTCATCTGCATAAAGGCGAGTGTTTGGAGATATGGGAGTGTCTATTGGTTTGGACGTGTTCATTCCATACTTCTCAAGCATTTCACGAATGTACTTCTATTGGTGAATGCGTGTCCCATCTTTGAGTTGGGTGATTTGGAGTCCCAAGAAGAAGTTGAGATCTCCTATGAGGGACATCTCAAACTCACTACTCATCAAGTTCTTGAATTCCCTTACAAGTTTCATGTTAGTGCTTCCAAATACTATTTCATCAACATAGACTTGGACAATCAAAAAATCTTTAAGGACTTTCTTTAAGAACAAGATTTTGTCAGTGTTACCTCAAGTGTACCCGTTGGACAAGAGAAAGGACACAAACCTATCGTACCAAGCACGAGGGGCTTGCTTGAGTCCATAGAGAGCTTTGTCCAGGTAGTACACATGGTCGGGATAGTCAGCGTTCTCAAAACCAGGGGGTTGAGCAACGTACACTTCTTCTTTTAGCTTGCCATTGAGGAAGGCTGTCTTGACATCCATTTGAAAGAGCTTGAACCCCTTGTGAGCGGCGAAGGCAATGAGAAGGCGTATAGCTTCAATTCTCACGACAGGAGCGAAGGTCTCATCGTAATCGATCCCTTCGTCTTGCCTATAGCCTTGAGCCACAAGCCTTGCTTTGTTTCTTGAAACTTTGCCACTCTTAACAAGCTTGTTTCTGTAGACCCACCTCGTCTTTATAATGTTTTTGTTTTTAGGACGAGGGTCCAAACTTTGTTTCTTTCAAATTGATTGAGTTCCTCTTGCATTGCTTGGATCCAATCAGCGTCCTAAAGTGCCTCCTTTATGTTCTTAGGTTCAATTAAGGACACAAAGACATTGAAAGCATAGAACGTCATGTTAGCACTTTGGGACTGATTCACAACTGATCTGGTTTAGACTCCTTTTGAAGTGTCTGAGATGATTTGATTTGTTGGATGATATCTTGAAAGGTTGGATCCTCTATGGATGGCGTCCCTTCCAGGAGTACACCTAGGATCCGTCCAATCAGAATCATCGGAGTCGAAGCCGTCTTCTTCGTCAATAGGCTCAGTGTGTTCCCCCTCAGAGTGAGCGTCCACACTTTGCGTTTCTTCTCTTTGTTGACTTGACTCAGCAGCATCCACTTGGTTTAGCGACCAAGTTTGCGAGGGCTCTTGCTGCTCACTAGGGACTCCCATAGCAACTTTGTCACGGTTTTCAAGGGCGTTCCTAGGAACATAGTATTTTCCAGAGGACCAGCTGGGTTCTTCTTCATCATCTTCTCATCGTCCCTAGAGGAGGAACGACGTTCTTTCTTACTTGGTTCTTTCTTGTGAGATGAGTTCTCCTTGAACACCACATGAATACTTTCCTCAAGCTTAAGAGTCTTTTTGTTGAACACCCTATAGGCTTTGCTTGTGAGGGAGTATCCAAGGAATATTCCTTCATCGCTCCTAGCATCAAACTTGCCGACGTTGTCTTTGCCGTTGTTGTGCACGAAGCATTTGCACCCAAAGACTTTGAGATGGGAGATGTTTGGCTTCCTTCCATTTGGAAGCTCATAGGACGTCATTTTCAGTAAGGGACGAATCATAGCTCGATTGATGATGTAAGTTGTTGTGGCAACGGCCTCGGCCCAGAATTGTTTGGGGACGCCACTTGCCAAGAGCATCGTCCTTGCCATGTCCTCCAGCGTCCTATTCTTTCTTTTAACAACGCCATTTTGCTGAGGAGTTCGAGGACAAGAGAAGTTGTGGGAGACTCCTTGTTCGTCACAGAAATTAAGGAACTCTGAGTTTTTGAACTCTGTTCCATGATCTGACCTTAGAGCTTTTAGACGAGTCCCAAGAGCAACTTCTACTTGCTTGATGAAGATCTTAAACATTTGGAAGGCTTCTACTTTTGACACCAAGAAAAGAACCCAAGTGAATCTGGAAAAATCATCTACAATAACATACATGTACCTCTTTCCACCATAGCTTTGAGTCTTCATGGGTCCACACAAATCCATATGAAGGAGTTCCAATGGCTTCTTTGTGCTCACTTCATTTTTGGATTTGAAGGATGATCTTGTTTGCTTCCCCTTGATGCATGCTTCGCATTGTTCAATTTGTTCAGGATCAATTTGGGGAAGTCCTCTCACAAGCTCTTGTTGGTGAAGTTTGAAGATGGTGCTACGTCCAGCGTGACCGAGATGTCGATGCCAGAGATCAGCGTCCACAGCAGAGATAGATAAGCACAACTTGGATGCAAGCTTGAACTTTTGATTGAAGATGTAGACATTGTTTTCACGAGTTCCCTTGAGAATGACTTGATCTGTTTTCTTGTTGATGACTAGGCATTCCTTAGAGTCGAATGTGACTAGGTTTTCATCTTGATCACAAATTTGAGAGACACAAAGGAGATTGAAACCAAGTCCCTCAACTAGACTAACATTGGACGCTTTGATGGACTGATTCAGTTTTGCGGTGCCCGTCCCTTTGATTCTTCCTTTGCCCATGTTGCCAAACGAGACAATTCCTCCCGTGGCACTAGATTGGATAGAAGTGAGATGGATCTGGCTTCCTGTCATGTGATTTGAGGCGCCACTATCAATGATCCACGGATTTCCTGTCACTTCCACGTGAAAAGGAGAGTTAGTTCTTTGCGACCCAGGCAAGGTGGCCCTTACCTGGTTCGTTACATGGGTACATCTCTCTCATGGACAAATAATCATACACATTCACATCATTTGTCTTTCTACCATGCTTCCTAGAAGATTGATTTTTAGCATTAGGCACACTAGCATGCGTCCTATCAGCAGATTTTGGCTTAGCGTTCTTATTACCACTTCTATCCTTTCTTCCATTCTCAAGATCCTCTTTTAACTTAGCACACTCATATTGGTAGTGACCACCCTTGCCACAATGCCAGCACATCCTACAGTAGTTTCCAAGATAGTATTTCCTGTTAAGACGTTGAATTCTATTTTCTTCCATTTTGTTGGGATCACAAACCTTAGAGCCTTCTCCCTTAGCAATTTTCTTGTAAATCTTGTGAGTAGAGGAGTTTTTGCAATAGTCCTTCTTTCCTTTCTCACCACTCTCAAGGACTCTTATGCGTTCTTCTAGGTTCTTGGTCTTTTCTCTCTCAAGCTCTAGCTCTATCGTCTTACTAGCTTCAAAGTCACTAGGGAGGGAGTTCTTAGAGCTAGATTCATATCCTAGACCTTTCTTGGCAGGGACAAAAACAACAGGTTTAAAGGTCTCGGTCACAGCACTCTATCCAAGAACTTTTACTTCATCCCTAAGATTAGCGTTCTCTAGCTTGAGACACACAAGTTGAGTTTTAAGGGACTTTATTTCTTCTGGAGAGGAATCTAGATGAAAAGATACAGTGTTGCAATTTTCACATTCCACAACAATATTTTCTAATTCAAGTTCATCGAGCCTTTCTTTCATGGCATGGCTTTCTTGCATGATTTGAGTGATGAGTTTAATAAGCTTTGGCTTAGAACACTTGTCTAGAGAGCTTATCATGGAATCGTGGGTTACCTCTTGTTCAGCTTCAGAGGCATCCTTGGGAGAGTCTGAAGCGTCCTCCATGGCCATATAAGCCACTTGGTTGGACGGCTCTTCATCATCTGAGTCGATGTCGTCCCATGCGGCCTCATAAGCACCAATCAGGGCTTTCTTCTTGAGTTCTTTTGTTGAAAGTCCTGAGTTGCAATTCTTAGCATAGTGACCCTTTTTGTTACACTTGTAACATGTCATTTCCTTCATATCAGCATCTGACATTTTGGGACTTTCCTTCTTGTAAGGCATTTTCATCCTTGGAACTTTGCCTCTTTTAGCCCATCAACGAAGAGTTTTGTGCAAAAGGGCTAGCTCATCTTCTTCAGCAATTTGTTCTTCCGACTTCCCTTATCGTTCTATCAAGGCTTGAAGGCGAAGATTCTCTTGGTGCTCTTGAGTTTTGGCCTTAATCATCAAGGTCAGTTCCTTTTGCCGTTGATGATATTTCTCGTGCTCTATTAACCTAATGATAAATCGCTTGTTAAAGCATGACCGATTGATCTATGTTCTAGACTCCTCCCTTACTAACGATGTGCATTACTCTTATACCCAAGAGACAGGAACTTCATACATGGAAGTTTACAACCTTTTGTGACAACAAAGGATCCGTGCCCTCAGGTTATGCGATATCTAGATGACCTAGCAGGAGTTCCACATCTTCAATACTCAGGGAAGCATCCTTAACCAACACTTTTCTGACTCTCGTATCAATTTCCTCCTTTTTTTCTGGATCTGGTCTGGAGCATATATACTCTCCATCCATTATTGTTGACGAATTATCTAGAGTTGCTACTATTACATGACATTGTTTGAGAACTAATCCAGGACTTTCCCTGTTTCGGTATCTAGACTCTGAAACTGGCTAAGTTTTTTTCTATCTAGTACTCAGTTGCTAATACTTATATTTTTGAGGATTAACTTCCATACTCATGGCTACGTTGTTCTCTGATAACGCCTTAAGGGTAATCCATGCTAATGCTCATACGATTTCCCAGCATTACAGGTGGAATACTTACACATCGCCTACGCAAGAAAGGCTCGTGCCAACACCAGACACTGGTTATCCACAAAACTCCGGGCTTGTTCACAAGAAAGTGGTACACCATTCACCCAACTCTACATTCTAGATAATAATTCTAGCATTTAGCATTAGTTGAAACACTATTGTTCTTTCCTCCCTTTGCAATTCTTTCAGCATATTATATATATCTTTAGTATGACTACGCTTAAAGCTTGTTTGCAAACTTAGCATGGACAGTGTCGTGCAAAAACCAGCACGACACAAAGTCCCCCCCCCCCAGGATACCTACCTAGTAGCCCTGATCAGGCCAACAACGGGTTATAACACCACTACACACACATAAGCGCATGTTCCCGCAAATCTCGCGGAAGATATCCCGCAAAGCTCGCGAGAAAGGATATTCCCACAAACCTCGTGGACGTAACATTTAGGTTCATAAGTGGACCTAGGCATTTATCGCCAGATTATCCCACAAACCTCGTGGACGTAATGATTAGGCCCATAAGAGACCTAGGCAAGTATCGCCAGTATTGCAAAACTCGCACGAATATTTGGATCCATAAATAAGGCATAATTCGCCTGACACATATGCTAGCATCCGACGAATTAATCCACACATACTACCTGGTTGTACAACCTAGATAGCCTATCAGACGGTTGACATCTCGAGCTAACGTTAGCACATCGTACAAACAAGCTTGTTCAGTGATATCACGACAAACGACCGCTGAGACGCACTAAATACCTTTAAGGACTCTGTCACAAACTCATACACCGCTCGAGCAAATAAACACGTAAGTCTCTAGATACACTCTCTAGACACAGTATCTAGAATACATACCCATCCTAAAAACCTCCACGATCACGTAAGTCGGGTACGAAGACTCCCTACCAGGCAGCCCCTTGGAACGGTTACAAACACATATTACCAGACAGTTCCCTCTGATATGATCACAAAAAGTATCCTACCAGGCAGTTCCCCCTGGTATGGTTGCAAGAACATCTTACCAGGCAGTTCCCCCTGGTACGATTTACGTACTGACAAAGCTCTAGAGCATACTCATGTCGAGTAACCACTATTGCGGGACGCCGCATCACACTTACGTCCGGGGTACAAAAACACTTTCAAAACATGCATCGACCCACACCCTACAGTCAAAGAACGAGTGTACCGTTCAACAAAAGACAAAAGCGAAGCAATCTTTTCTAGATACAGACTCTAGAAATGCACCTCCCTGCTTCGGAATAGGAATCATTAGACATGGCCTACCTATATTATTGAAAGGTGATCATAATACTGATTAACCTTATCATTACTAAGACAACGATCCACTCCATGTAACTAGAAAACAATACAATAGAACAAGACCGAACGGTCACTTATAGATACAGTATCTAGAACACACATCTTTCCTGAGTCGCTGGACTCAGCATGCTTACTTATCCAAGACGATGGATTTTGGACATCTATCATGTTTTTGAACGAAGTACCAATACCACACTAGACAGTGCCTCATCGGCATCAACAAGACGAAGTCATTGATAGACAGAAGCAAGTACTAACAGAGGTGAAGATAAACAAAGTTACGCAAAGGAGTTTTCGTCCAGCAGAAAGTTTACATTTCTGGATCTCATAGCAAGAACACGAACCCAGACAAGGGTATGCAAAAATTCTTACAAAATGAAGACGTCACGGCACCAACAGAAGTTCTTGGCTTAGAGGATGCAATACACAATGGGGTCGATTCAAGACCAACGTTCTATAAGAAGGAAGCAATAACAATACAGGGGTACTTGAAGAGTCCAGTAATCTACGACTGCTCGTGAACATTTCTAGATCAGCAAACTGGAATTCAGTGAAGCACGCCCATCATGATCACAATCTGGCCGATCATCTTTGACCTAAGACAGGGGTTTAAGTACATTCTGGAAGGCCTCAACGACACTATCTTCACTATTTCGTCTGGGGTACGTTTGCAAGAGACAAGTCTTGCGAAAGAGCCTAGTATTGGGGTATTGGGGTAGAGATACATAGCAGAGTTGTTCTTCCCATCAACAAAATCTTAAGATTCCCAGGGCGAAACTTCATCAAATACTAAGCAACCACGACGGCCACCACATTGACCAAACACTAGGTCATCTTCACAGTTTTTCACAACTTTACTTCCCAAGCACAGTGCAACTCATCGAGTACTCGCTAGCTGATCTAGAGAGTCTCCGATGCAGACATGAAAAAACAACCAGTTTTACTACCTTAAGAAGTCACTTCAAAACACAGTTCCCAAGACATGAGCCTTTAAGCTAAGGCATATACCTTCAGTTTCTTAGACATCTACCAAGAGTGTTCAAACTCTAGGATCCTCTTTGACGATAGTTCTGGATAAGACAGCAAGGTTTTAAGACAGCAAAGACTTCGATGACACATTACGAATCGGCTTCCAACTCCATATGGATCTGGATTTACAACCCGATCCGGGGGTATTGTTGGGCCCTGGTTCAAAACCAGTACGCATATCCAGATAGGCCCATGAGAAACGAGCAGCTTAAGGGAATCCGAAGTTGTTACACGGAACATTCTACCATATTGAAGAACATCTTATCTTATCTAGCCGAATATTCTATCTATTGTATCATATTTGTTGTTATACGGAACCTTCGTTTGGGACTCAAACTGTACTAACCCTCCATTTTCCATGAGGGTAAAATCGTAATTTATTCTTTATAAAATAATCACCCTTCCAAATGTTATTATTATATATGATAGTAGTGTAATATTTTTAATTTGTCATTTATGAAATAATAGCCCTTTTAAAACATCATATATTATAATAGTTTGATATTATGATTTTAACTTTAAAGAAAATTATTATAAAATAAATTGTTTGAACATTAATATATCATACATGATTAATTTAGGCTAATATATATAATTAATTTGTAAGTGATATACAATAAAGTTATTGTATATATCATTAAGGCTTAATAAGAAATTCGTTCATGTACCACCCGATTGAAAAATGGGGTTGTGTTCGTTCGATCAATTCGTCGTCGTTTCTCCATGAAAATCGAAACGGAAAGATGATATGGAATCCTCTTTCCATCCTCTATCAAAGCCCTCAGTCAATTTTGGGTTTTCTTTTCATCTTCAAGGTCGAAATCGGGCTGGAAGTGGTCAGCTCGGGTTAGGGTTCTTCATGGGTAATCCGATTTATCAAAATCCGAGTTAATGAGACGTAGATAAGTACGACTCTTGGTTCCTCGGTGATGTCTGTTAGATAAGGCTTCGTTCGATCCATTTAAGGGAGTTAATAACCTACGAATTAAGGATCAAATTGAAGAGTGGAATGGCGTCGTTTGGGCTCGAGGGTTTCGGGTTAAAACCGATGAATTCATGGCCGAATCCTCAACTATAAATTCAGAAAGAGCCTCAACGTAGAAGCCACAATAGTGTACACTTCTCCTTCTCAAGAATCCATCGCAGAAAGCTCTCGAATTGGTTCGAATTCTCCGGATAAAACCGAAGACACGCCGGTGCTCTGTTTTGACGACGTCGGAATCGGACCGCTCGTTCGTCGTCGTTAGTCCACAAGAATAGAAGCCACGAAGGCCAAGCGACTCGAAACTTTCTGTTCTTCCCGGATCTGTGTTCATCACCGGAGATGGTTGCCGGAATCCGCCGTGCCGCCGGCCGGCTTTCTCCTCGCTCTCCCCTGTTTTTGTATGTGTGCGCTGTAAGTGCAGACATGGCATTGTACTCTTGTTCATTCTTTTGCTGTAGATTACGTAAAGTAACATGAAATCTTGCCTTGGATTAGTTTAGCAACATATGTAGATGATGACTAGTTAAAGCTACGTTCAAGTAGTAGATGATGATTAGTTAGTATAATATACGGTGTAGTGTTTAGGTTATTAAAATATGGGAAAAAGAAATGAAGATAAATTTTATTTATAAAGAAAATAATTCTATATTAAAATAAAATGAGTCTAATGAAGATTTAAGGTACAAATTATGTTAATATTGTTATAGTGATTTTGATCTTATATTATAAAGTTATGTTATTTATTCCATATTTCGTCACAAGGAAATACATAATTAATATTTTGACCATATATTATATATTGTCATCACCCCCTAAGGTATAATAGCTAAGTATAGTTAGTGAATCAATATGATGCTTTACATATACACGTATATCACTTGAAAGAAAGTTATAATTAAAGTACTCTATGAATTATATAATATTAGTTATAATATAATTGATTATTTTATAAAGATATTAGCACCATGGGGTAGTGAAAGTAAGTTTTCAATATTATGGATTTAAGTAATATAAATAGAATCTTATTGAATGACCAGATTATTAATGTGTATATTAAAGTTAAACAATATATATGTATTCATAAGTTAATACAAGATTTACATGAATACGATTTTAAGAAGTTATCTTATAAACTCATAAACGACCTGTTTATACTCATTATTTTAAGATAAGGATATATAATTTGTATCTTGAAATTAATTGCAATAAAATAAGATAAATGAAATAAGATAACATAAAGTTCGTAGATACTAAAAGGGTTATGATTGCTCTAGGTTCATGAAGGATATGAACCTTAGCGATTCCTTATCAAAATAAATTAAAATTTATTTTGGAATGTTTCTTTCTAGTGTCAACTTTTGATCGACGAAGGTACGGGGAATCATCTGTGAGCCATACCTCCGACCGTTAACTCGTCCTAACGGAAACTCAAGGCAAGTGGAATGGTTCAATTTTACGCATATGATTTAAAAGCATGATTTATATTTGAATCATGAAGTTTTTGATTGTTGGGAACTAATTGTGTGTTAAAATGAACATAGGACTATATTGTTAGTTTTAATGACTGTCATTCCTAGTACTTCGTAGGATACGCTAGTCGAACTAGGACTCGATGTGTGTGTGGACGTAAGTGCCACGTTGGTTGGTAGTTGCGTGTAGATTTATTTAACTGTTAATCTCACCAATGCGGAGGGAGTACTCCCTGGTGTAAGGTCATGACCATGACCTCCTCAACCGTTGAGGGGTCGTTTAAGGATTTTATCCACTTTAAGGCGTAATGCCACTCATATCCGCGATTAACGCACCTTAATAAGTCAAGTGTAATCCTCTGTGTGTTAAAGAAGTAATGAAGATAAGTGCGTATGTGCACATTAAATCAATTTCGTCTTCGTATTCAACGAATTGAAGACAATTAAAATAAAGTCTTTGTGTGATAATACGTTCCCAACAATCTTGCATCGAAGTTTTAACGAGGATAACACCTCTCGTGATTTCCTAACCTTTTCAAAGTCATTCTCGTTTTTCCGTGGAAGTGTGTAGTAGCTAGATCGTCGCCCGGCTTTCATTCGGAATCCGACATCAGTTATTACCCACACTCACTAACCGAACCACCTTCAAAAACCCACTTGTTTAGTCTGTCACAAGACTAACCGACCACCCTTTTTCTTTGCATGGTCGGCTGGTGTCCACCGAATTTCCGTCGCGGCACATCAGGAGGGAGACTCGTAATCAAAGACTAGTCGAGGGAGGCGATGAGGACTCAAGCTTCTTTTCTGAAGACTTTTATATTAATTCCGCACTTAAGTATTTCTGAACTTAGTTTTCGTATTGAGATTCTCGAGGTGTGAGATCCAATACCAGTTTTATTCCCGACTTCATATGTAATCGACGATTAAGACCTTTGTTATTTAATCTTTTTAATTCCGCTTTAAAGTTTTGTCGTCTTCTGTGATAACTGTAAAGCCTAGGGTGACTTTGGGTGTTTTAACCCGAGGTCACTGGCGGTAATATCCCTACGTAAAAATTGGGGTGTTACACAAACCGCGACCGCGGGTCCATCACCCGCGACCGCGGGTCAGCGATTGACAGGGTTACGGATCGTGCTTCCGACTCACGGGAGCTACGCTTATCGGATTTGGACGATCCACATATCGTCGGAAAGAGGAGGAGATAAGCTACAAATTATCTTCAGAAGTCGAAGCAAGAATCCTACTCGAAGTCAGTCGAAACTGGGCACGAACAGCGCAGCCCATGAGGAGCCCGTAAAGCTGAGTAACAAGGTTCTAGAAGGCAATCCGAGTAATGAGCTACGAAATCAGCATATTTGCCCGCCAAGATATAAGATAGACTTAAATTATATCTTGTAGGGATTTCTTTTATCTTATGTAACCGAATTTATACCATACTTAGGGGATTTCTATCTAGTAGATGCGTATCTATCTAGTTAGGATTCTATCTTGTACACACTATATGTTTTAGGTGTCCCCTATATATACATAGAGGGGGGTCACGAAATCACACACGATGTACGCATATCACCACATGTACACATTCACATACATCAATACAAATTTACATGTTTTTCTCTTCAATTCTTTCGTTCTATTTACTTTGTTCAGGCCCGATCTAGGCCAAGGGGTCACCAATCTTGCTTGGTTGATTTTTGGCTCTAACAGCGTCCTTACTCCAAGAGTCAAAGCCAGTTCATTTTGTGGACTCTTTCCCATTTCAATCAAGTCCTGATTCCTTCTAGCTTCGTACCCTTTGAGCTTTCCATAGATTTCCTCCATGGACAGTCCTTTGTTGGCTTGGTTTTCCTTGAAAGTCATCCTATCAAAGTTCCATACTCCCTTAAGCCCATCGATCAACACTTGAACTTTCATCCTTTGAGTGATCTCCGATTCTTTGACACCCGAGTTCTTTAACTTGGTCAACAAATGCTTCAAAGCGGAATGAATAGTCAGTGATGGTCTCATTTGGAAGCATTCTGAATTTGTAGAAATCCCTTTTTGCTTCTAGTTGGACATCTTCCTTCATCTCAGGCGTCCCAACGTGTTACTTCTCAAGAGCTTCCCATTGGAGCTTAGCAGTTGACAGGTTGCTCACACGGGTAGCGTCTCTTTCACAGAAGGACGTCTGTAAGAAGCAGATAGCCTTGTAGTTCGTCTCCATGAGTTTAAACTCCTCGGCACCCCATTCATCTTCTTTGTCAACCTTGGCAGCAGGGACTTTGAGGTCTCCATTCCTTATCACCAACCAGCATTGGTAGTTTTGACTCCGCACGAAGTTCTCAAAACTGGTTTTCCATCTGTTGAAGTTCCCGTCTGTGAGGCGGGGAGGCTTCATGCTTGAGATACCTATAGGTTCCATATCCATGTTTCCTGCAACTCAAACACAATCTAGAGCGCCCGCTCTGATACCAATTGTTGGATCGTAAGTCTGCTAGAATGGGCATCCTTAACTGAGTTAAGGGCGTCCTTAAGTGCAGCGGAATAAAGACTTAGACAGGAAAGTGAATACGATAATGGACACGAGTATTTATAGAGGAACCCCACTAAGACCAACTAGTCTTATGGGTAAACCTCTACCTCTGTTGGAGGATTTTCGAATAGCCGTCCTTATCTTATTCAGAGAGAGTCCTTACAACTTAGGCGAGTCTTACAATTCTATGAGCTAAGTGTGCGTCCTTAGCCTCACTAGTAACACTCCTTTCAGCCTAACAAGTAACCTAACTCTCTTAGCTATAAGGCAGCTAAACGCTCAAGTTTCTCACTATACGTCGTGAGAGACAAACTAACTTTCTAACTCTTTTGTGGTTTGGTTTGGATTTGATGTGGTTGGACTTTCTTTCTCTCGCTTCAAGCTCACTTGATATTCTTGATCTTCGTTCTTGAACTTGAATGCTTCAAGAGTGAGCTCGAGAGAAAAACCTTCAAAATCCACACCGCTATGCATAACCCTTGGGAGGTATTTATAATGGTAGTGGGTCTTGTCCTCTAGCGTCCTCTGAAGCTTCTGCAGAATCCGTCGTCTTCCTTCAACGGTGCGATTTGCATCTTGAGGAAGTCAACTTTGTTGACGCTTAGGAAGCCTCCGCGTGGTCAGGGGACCATCTTCTGGAAAGCGACATCTTTGAAATTGTTCACACGTGCCCAGACATGGGAAGCTTCCTTCTGAGGACTACGGCCCATTATGATGTAATCATGTTGGGGCGGCCTTGGTTTGAATTTGAACTTCGTCCGTATTTAGGCGCGCGTCCCTACTCGATGAGGACGCCGTCCTATCTTCGCAGGGACTCCATTCTTCTGTTCAACTTGGGAAGTTTTGATGGAGTGCGTCCCTACAGCTCAGGGACTCTCGTTCACTTGTTGTCCTTTTCACTCATGTTCGTCCTCCGAACTTACCTGAGATCAACGCTTGGACACCTTATCAAATACCTTTGAGTTTGTCATTATCAAAACTAGGGACGATCATTATTGGTTAGATATTAATGATTGGCGTTCTTAATATCGTCCCAACATTCGGGATCGGGTCAATCGGGTTACGAGTCAAACTAGGTCGGGTCACTTCGGGTTTTTGGGTTTTCGGGTCGAACCAACCCAATGGGTCAAGAGTATCAATTTTTTTACCAAAATTTAAATAAAATATTATTTTTAAATTTCTTTAATAATAAAATATATCGGATCCAACCCAATGGGTTCGGGTTTAACTCAACGGGTTCGGGTTTCAATCGGGTCGGGTTGAAACTGGGTCACGGGTCTAAATTTTCGGGTTGAAACCCGGAAATTTCGGGTCGGGTCGGGTCGGGTTTGCGGGTAGGTCAGCTTTTGACAGGTCTATACGGGGGAGTTTATTATTTATTTATTACTTTGTGTATGAATTTACTATAACACAACAACAACAACATTTACCCAGGAAGGTCCCGCAAAAGCGTGATCTAGGGGGTCAAGATGGGGGCATTTCAGACCTAGATGAAATGCGCCCTATACAACCCAAAGTTAAAAATAAAATATAATATAAATAAATAAATAAATAAAAACTAGCTAGTACTCCAACACCTTGATCTTGTCCCTCCAACTCGCCCTGCACTAAGTCAAACCCTCTGAAATCCCTAACAAGGCGACATCTTGCTTAATACTGTCCATCCAACGCTTCTTCGGCCGACCTCTACCCCTCCTAAAAGCCCCCAAATCTAGACGCTCGCACCTCCTAACTGTGGCCTCTGGGCTCCGCCTCTGAACATGCCCAAACCAACGCAGTCTCGCTTCTCTAAGCTTGTCTCCTATGATAGCTACACCGAGCTTACTTCTGATCTCTTCATTCTTAATCCTATCCATCCTTGTGTGGCCACACATCCATCTGAGCATCCTCATCTCCGCGACTGCAAGCTTCTGTTCTTGAGCCTTCGTCGTCGGCCAACATTCTGCACCATAGAGCATCGCCGGTCTAATAACAGACCTGTAGAATTTTTCCTTAAGTTTGAACGGAACCTTCTTGTCGCATAGAACCCCTGAAGCTGCCCTCCACTTCTGCCAACCTCTCTGAATATGAGACCTGACATCTTCATCAACACACCCATCGCTCTGCTGAACCGATCCCAGATATCTGAAATAATCCTTCTTCGCAATCACATCTTCCTGACCGGAACTGAACTCCATGTATTCTGTCTTGGTCCTACTCAACCTAAGCCCATTACATTCCAACCTCGCCCTCCACACTTCCGGTTTACTATTTACCTCCTCTCTAGAGTCTTCTACCAAAACGATATCATCTGCAAATAACATGCACTCTGAAACCTCTTCCTGGATGTGCATACTTTGTTTTAAAACGACGATTATTTAATTTACTATATTATCATGTGCATACTTTGTTTCAAAACGACAACTATTTAATTTTTTTTGATTATAAAATGACATAATTCTTGTATATCATCAAATATATATAAATTAAATTAAATTATATATTTATTTTTTATACATACATAAACACATATTTAAAAAATTGAGGAAGAATGACATAAAATAAGATGCATTATCACCTTTTATTAAAAATTGATACAAATCTTTTGGCATTTAAATAAAACTGCATAAACTAACCTTTATAATAAAATAAATTATTTTAAATAAAAACTCGAATTAATATATTATTATATCAAAGATATAGATAATATTTAATAAGATAAAATAGAAAACCAAATTATCTCGGATATATTTTATTATTTTTTGAAAACATAATTAATAAGAAATATATAAATATTTAATAAAAGTGTTATCGAGTCATTATCTTAATTAAGAAATCTATATACTTTTTCTAAAGCATAATATTAGCGATATATTTATGGTAAATATAACATCTAATTATTTTTAATGAGATTTTGATATGATATGATAGTAAAGTGAATATATTATTTTAATAGAATAAATATGTGTCTTAAATATAGTAGTGGAATTTGCTACCATCGATGCTTTTAAAAAATGCTATAAAAAATTACGAAAAATAATTTATATTTAATATGCTATTAAATTAAATGGGTAATATATTATGATTAATATTTATACAATATGACTAAAAAAATTTTATTAAAAAAATTATGATATATCTACGTATTAATTAAATGGGTATAATGGTAAGATAGAGATTTATATATTTGGATAGAATTATTAATTAAGCAACTGAAATTCTAAGATAGAACTAATATCTTAATTAAGTATTTATAAGATTATGATAAAATCAAACTTTAATAAGATAAATTTTTAAATAAGGGGGTAATATGACGTAATATAGTGGGAGAATCTGCTTCCACTTTAGTATATATACTATATAGTAACTAAGATTTTTGTTAAAAATAATCTAATTATGGCTAGTAAAAGACATTGAATTGAAAATAATATTTTGATCAAGATACAATTTTATTAAACGAATTAAGATTGAATTGAAATTAAATTTAGTAATTCTAGAAAAATTAAATTTTGAAGTTTAATTGTTTTAGAAAAAAAAAAGAAAATTAGTAGATAAGAAGATTTTTAGAAAAATTATGTATAAATTTTTAAGCTTATATTTTTTATTTGAAAAGAAATCTATAATGAAAATTAATGGATAAGAAAATTTCTAACGTGGGATCATCAACGAAATTTTAATCAATTAAATTGTTTTATGAAAGATGGGTTGTTCAATCCAATGAGAAGTTGACACATATCGAGATAATTATTATTTTTAACCTCCGCTTTAGTATATAGTTATGATTGATTGTAGTAGATTTGTTACAAGTACGTTCATCTAATCTATTGATACATTTTCCTACAAAAGAAAAATCATTACAACGTGGGATATACACGTCGGTTCATATACAGACGGAATTTGTCCGGCATACAAATTCATGATTTTTCATACTAAAATTAATCGGTAATAAGAGAATTAACCAGTATACTTATACGATAGATGAACACTTTCCTTTTTAGTTTTCAATGCGGAAGACTTTCTTCGACAATTACCCATACATGATATATGTAGTTTGTTGTGTTAATCAAGTATCTACATATGTATAAATATGTTTTTTATTTTATTTTGTTTTGGTTGAAAGTATAGATATGTTATTTATTATGCATGTCATTATCCGAAATATGTAATTAATGTAAGGTGAGAAACCACCTGATAAGCTTATACTATATACTTCAATGGTTTTTGCATACCAGGTTAATTTAATTTGTTTGAAAATGGTTTCTGACTTTCATTGATGGTTTCGAAAATTAATCAGATTGATCATGGATATATAACATAAGATTAATTACAACATATAACAAAGGACTTGATTAATTAGAATATTTATTTATTCTATATTCTTAGGACATAAGATAAGAATTAATTATATATAAACGATCTTCTATAACTAAGAGTGTAAGACCATTAAAATGTCAATTTGGGTAATGTGTCTATGCAATTGGACACACATAATAATTAAGTTAAATTTAAAATTTGTTTGCACATCTATATCAAAATTGTCTTAAACTATCTAATTAATCAAGCAACAAGAACTTTAGGCAGTACACAACGTATATGAGGTCTCCCTTTTCAATTTCTTACCTAATGTCCTTGAATTGGACTCCCTCCCCCAACATAACATTCTTAATCGAAATTTAAGGTCTCTGTTTCAATTTTCATGCTCAACGTCCTTGAATTGGAAAACTAATACCACGTACTGACTTCAATGGTCTGAGATTTTTTTGTTGTTGATTGTTTGTTATATTCTTTTTTATTTTTTTCAGTAGAATATATTCATTTTTATATTTCGATGTAGGAGAATGGCCGAATAACGAAATTTAAATTATAAAACCGTTCCATCATACATAGATTTAGAGAAACGACTTTACAACAATGGTACATGTAGTTGTCTACAAAAATTATGAGGACACTATTTTATTCCCTGAAAATGAAAGTTATCAAAAATAAATTTATTGAAAGTCAAGCGTAAACCAATGCTGCAAAACCGCAGCATGATGCAACTTGCAACAATTATATAGCAATTGTATAGAACGATTATGTTCTTGTAAACATTACAGCATATACATATCTAACATAAACTATGGTCAACTTGTACGGATTCACATAATCAATAACAACAAATGCATGTCTAGCATCAAATTAAATGTAATGTTTAGCATCAGATTAAATGTAATGTTTATTGTGCAAGAAGTTGTATAAGTGTCTACATGGACCACTGGTTTCCATCATATACATTTTTGTTTTTGATGTTCCAGAGCGTTTTATTATATATATATAACAACAACAACATATACCCAGGGAAATCCCGCACAAGCAGGATCTGGGGGGTCAGGATGGAAGCATTCCAGACCTAGATGAAATGCGCCCAATACGACCCAAGAGACACAAACCAGACCACTCAACAAACTTTACCAAAAAAACTAAAAATCAAAACCTATAAACCCGACAGACAAACAAAAACTCCTAATAAGGCAAAAAGAAAGAAAAGAAAAGAAATATAAAAAACTAAGCTTAACAGAAACAAGCCCACTAAGCGAGAAATCCACGGCCAACACAAGATTAAAAGGCTCCACTATGCTCCACAACAAGTTGATTACCTGTCTGACAAGTTGATCCACTCCCTCCAACTCTCCCTACATTGAGCCAAATCCACGAAAATCCCTAACATGCCGATATCCTGCCTTATGTTGTCCATCCAGCGCTTCTTCGGGCGACCTCTATCCCTCCGGTAAGCCCCTAGATCCAAACGCTCGCACCTCCTAACTCTCGCATCTAGGCTCCGTCTCTGGATATGGCCAAACCAACGCAGTCTCGCTTCCCGCAGCTTGTCTCCTATGCTAGTCACCTCAAGCTTGCCTCTGATCTTTTCATTCTTAATCTTGTCCATCATCGTGTGACTACACATCCACCTAAGCACCCTCATCTCTGCGACTGCAAGTTTCTACTCCTGAGCCTTAGTCGTTGGCCAACATTCTGCACCATAGAGGATCGCAGGCCTTATAACTGATTTGTAGAACTTTCCCTTGAGCTTGAGAGGAACCTTCCTGTCGCACAAAACCCCTGAAGCCGCCCTCCACTTCTGCCAACCTCTTTGAATATGAGACCTAACATCCTCATCAATACACCCATCATTTTGCAAAACTGATCCCAGGTACTTAAAACTTTCCTTCGTCGCAATGGTCTCCCCTCCCAGCTGAACCTCACTCCTAGGCTCAATTTCCCGACGGAAAGGGAACTCCATGTATTCTGTCTTGCTCCTACACAATATAAAACCCTTTGATTGTAGTCTTTCCCTCCACACTTAAATTCCAACTTATTACTAACTCTAGCTCTCGAATCTTCCACTAAGCACAATGTAGGATCATTAGTATTTGTGAATCGTCCAGTCCTACGAAGTCGTTGATTTAGAGTAACTTGCATTGGAAATACAAACAAAGAAACATTTAAAACTTTGCGTAAACCAACTAGTTTACTAGCAAAATGACACTCTTAATCATAGTTGGACTTTAAGAGAACGTTAGGCTCACTTTATTGATTCTTGAATTGTTACAGAACTTTTCGGTGTACAAGTACGTATTGAATTCGACAATCCAGAAACCACGATCTAGCTACATTTGATACAACTCTCTCTCTCTCTCTCTCTCTCTCTCTCTCTCTCTCTCTCTCTCTCTCTCTCTCTCTCTCTCTCTCTCTCTCTCTCTCTCTCTCTCTCTCTCTCTCTCTCTCTCTCTCTCTCTCTCTCTCTCTCTTCACATCAAGTTAAGCGCTCTCTAGACACATCATTTGCACAAGACTCGATCAACTAACTTTTTCTCTTTCACTAGCTTGAAAAAGCAAAATAGAGCAAAAATACGTACTTCTAGCCTATAAACTCGGACGATTTAACTTAGTGGACGTTGATTGTATGCGATGTCATTTCTTATTTGGTTAAAGAAACGACATCTCACATAAGCTTACATATCTATAAATGCAAGCTATAGATAAAATCGCACATCCTATCTTCACATAGTTCTTTGATTTTGCTCTTCTTTTAAGGGTTTTCTTACTAAATACACACGATAACTGCCCTAAATCAAAACGACACTTCCTTTATGAAAAGAGTTCTCGCCAATTGTCCTTCTTAATAACTTCTTCACACAACCAAACTGTCGTCACGCGACTCTCCTCGTAGTTTCTATATCGCTAACTCCTTCTAAGGTTTGGAACACCGTATTAATTAGCATGGATACGAAATAGGTGAAATTTCAAAGAAGGGCAACTGAATTAGGTGGTAATTAAGATATTTGCTCGGACTTTCAAGTGTCGGAGGGTACACTATACAAACCAAAAAGGAGGGTGACGTGACGAGTATCTTCTCCAAGTGCCACAATATTCAATCATTTGCTTTTGTATCATAGACAAGGACAAAATATGCTTCAACAATTTTTCGATCTAAACTACAAGGGCAATAGAAAAATCAAACAAGAAAAGGTTCTACATACTAGTACTACATAATAACTGTTTAATAGTGAAGCTAGATAGGTAAACAAATGAGAAACAATAACAATTCAAAATAGATATAAAAAGAGTGTTAGGTTGTCCTTTGGTTTCACCAAGAAACAGGGGCGGGTGTGGGGCTACGCAACGTCGTCCTCACCCGTGGGAGTGGGAGGAGGCGCGCCTCCATGGACGCGGCGTCGGCCACTATTTCCCTTATTCTATTATTAATTTATTATTGTGATTTGCATTAAATCACAAATCAGAAATGTATGCATGGCCATTTCTTTTGTCTTTGTTTGCATACTGTTGGTGTTGTACGTAGACTTGTATGATCCAGAGCCAGGCTGTATATTCACTATATACACGTTTGTTTGTATTGTAGCCTCGATGTAAAGTTTTGATCGTGACTTTTTACCACTTTTTTTTCTCAGGATGAAGGTGGTCTTAATACGACAATTAAACGATTCAGATATTTTTATCGGACTATATATATTTTGAGTCTTTGACAAGTATCAAAGACAATAATAGCATATGCAACTTTAAGTGTACAAATTTGAACAAGGATTGTATTAATTGCCGTCTTCCCTAAACTTCTCAATCATATGTTAAATTGTCTTCTGAACCTGCAAAACGATAAAACAAAAGGGATGTAGGGTCTCTTAATCCACCTCCAATACCTAAGTCGATCAGGCTAGAATTCTCCGTGTAATGTGTGATGAGATAAGCAAGTAAAGAGCTCATATTCAGCCTTTCAATCTACCTTCCAAAGCCTATGAGTCTTTATATTTGTAGGGGAAAAATAAAAGCGGAGACAAGCTTTACAGGTTGGTTAGGCGATGGTCCATTACTTCCTCCCCATGCAAGACAATATTCTATCTTTAGTTATCAAGATAGAATCCCTACTCTCCCATAAATACTTTAAGCAATATGATATAAAAAATATAGATAACAATAATAGGAACATTAATTTATCTAAATATTTAATATCCCAAATATACCTAACAAGGGGTACTAAATATGATAGTAAAATTAATAAAAAATATAAAATAAAATAAAAATATATATTATATTACCTAAATTTATCTATACATCACATCTACTCAAGATTATGATTGAAAATTGGATCCCAAACTATATACAGCAATGAATGATGAATCAAAATCTTCGATAAAAAAAGGGGTGCAAGATTACATATGCGGTAGGCCAAGCATATAAGCCTGATGGGATTCCATTCTAAACTAGCTAGTTGATAATTGTCTAGTTCCGCATATTAGTCAAATAGAGTTTGATCGTAAAATCAATTGGCTATAAAATAAGTATTCAATATACTTATATGGCAGAGGATTTACGTTTCAATCACCGTAAAAACGTTCTTCCACACTATTGTTGGAGCTTATTAGGGTAATGTTTGAAAAAAGGCTAGATGATTAACGCCTAGATTTTGGCCGACATTTAGGCAGATTGAAAGTGTTAATAAATTGGGACATTTTTATACTTACATACGACCTAGCTATGCTAAAAGTTTAAAACACTAATCGGGGTTACTAGCAAATGATACTCAGAGAATTGGTAGTTAAGGCAATTGGTAACTATTGTTTGAACGGCAAAAAGGCAATTGGTAATCTTGTGGGGCATCGATTAATGGGTTAGTCAAAAGTAAGATACACAACAAAAATTGTGGGTAAAAATGCGACAGTATTAAAATTCATCGTCACAAATGAGTCAATGATACATTGATACATTGATACATTGATACATTGATACATTGATACTTGTCACAAAGAATCTGCCTCCAATGTCCAATTATATATCCTCTCATATCACATACGAGATTCTTATTAATTCAAAATAATCGTGTATTCTCACTCTTAACGCTCAAAATTGATCCTTCTAACAATAATTTTGACTGGATTTGGAAATCTAAACTCCCACCTAAAATCAAAAACTTCCTATGGAAATCTTGTGCAGACTGCCTTCCAACAACAGATAGAACTAGCGGTATCCGTCGTGCCATGCACGACTATGACTCACACTTCGTATTTTGTAATTATTTTTATTATAAGTAAAATACTAATAAGTGAAAACATATAATGAAAATTTTTATAATATGACAGTGTTATTTTTTTTCTAGACAAAAAAGAATATTTTTCAGATTTGTACTTACATGTACCAGATTATAGAGTATATTCTAATTATAAAACAGTTTAGTAAATATAAATTCACTTACTTTTTTTATCCTCAAATTTTTTTCTCTAATGGTTATATATATCAGTAATATCATTATCTCTATTACCATAATTTTGAGATATTATAAGTCCATACAATATAAAATGAGCTATTTTAACAGTTATTTTGATATATAAGTCAATATAATACAAAATGAGCTATTTTAATGGTTATATTATTATGAAAGATAAAAGCTAAGCTATCATGAACATGATAATATATAATTTAAGTAGAACATATTAAATAATAATTGATTTAATATCAAATATGAGAATAATAGTTTATTTATAAAAAAAGGGCTTCTTTTTTTAAATTGATCCTAAACCCAAACCTAAACCGCCGGTTCCGAACCGGAACCGGCGGTTAGGTTAACCGGACCCACGTCTAATGATACATTGATACTTGTCACAAAGAATCTGCCTCCAATGTCCAATTATATATCCTCTCATATCACATACGAGATTCTTATTAATGCAAAATAATCGTGTATTCTCACTCTTAACGCTTAAAATTGATCCTTCTAACAATAATTTTGACTGGATTTGGAAATCTAAACTCCCACCTAAAATCAAAAACTTCCTATGGAAATCTTGTGCAGACTGCCTTCCAACAATAGTTAGAACTAGCGGTATCCGTCGTGCCATGCACGACTATGACTCACACTTCATATTTTGTAATTATTTTTATTATAAGTAAAATACTAATAAGTGAAAACATATAATGAAAATTTTTATAATATGACAGTGTTATTTTTTTTCTAGACAAAAAAGAATATTTTTCAGATTTGTACTTACATTTACCAGATTATAGAGTATATTTTAATTATAAAACAGTTTAGTAAATATAAATTCACTTACTTTTTTTATCCTCAAATTTTTTTCTCTAATGGTTATATATATCAGTAATATCATTATCTCTATTACCATAATTTTGAGATATTATAAGTCCATACAATATAAAATGAGCTATTTTAACAGTTATTTTGATATATAAGTCAATATAATACAAAATGAGTTATTTTAATGGTTATATTATTATGAAAGATAAAAGCTAAGCTATCATGAACATGATAATATATAATTTAAGTAGAACATATTAAATAATAATTGATTTAATATCAAATATGAGAATAATAGTTTATTTATAAAAAAAAGGGCTTCTATTTTTAAATTGATCCTAAACCCAAACCTAAACCGCCGGTTCCGAACCGGAACCGGCGGTTAGGTTAACCGGACCCAGGTCTAATGATACATTGATACTTGTCACAAAGAATCTGCCTCCAATGTCCAATTATATATCCTCTCATATCACATACGAGATTCTTATTAATGCAAAATAATCGTGTATTCTCACTCTTAACGCTTAAAATTGATCCTTCTAACAATAATTTTGACTGGATTTGGAAATCTAAACTCCCACCTAAAATCAAAAACTTCTTATGAAAATCTTGTGCAGACTGCCTTCCAACAACAGATAGAATTAATCGATTTTACAACTCAGTTCCGAACTTGTGTTCACTTTGTGAGCTGCAAGATAAAAACCTGAATCATTTTCTTTTTTCAATGTCCTTTTACGAAGGCAATGATTGTGAGACTGCAAAAATTATTAAATTATAACTTCAAAATCACTTCAGCTAACACGTTCCATCAAAATATTCAACAAACATTTGCAAACAACGAATATACCACGTTCCTTGCTTTTCTATGGTGGTTCATTTAGGCACATAGGAACGCTACAATCTTTGACCCATCAAGAATTAACGCTAAGAAATTTCCATCTGATTTAGCTTTCTCTGGTGCGTTAGCATGGGAAGGCTGTAATAGTAACACAAAACTGCACAACAAAAGACCTAAAAGAGAAAATCATATGACATGGAATAAACCTCCTATTGAATGGTCTAAACTAAACTTTGACGCTTCTAGACTTAAAACAGGAACAACACATGCTGGTTTCATTTTAAGAGACCACAATGGATTTATCAGATCTATCGGACGACAACAACTTCCGTCAATGACAATAGTACAAGCTGAAGCCACCGCTTTACTTTATTCTCTTCGGAGTATAGACTGTTCACAAATTCATAATCTTATTATTGAAAGAGGTAATCTTATTGTGATTAATTCTTTAAAACGTGTTTGGAAAGTTCCTTGGGAGCTTCGCTCTATTTTAGCTGACATCAGAAATATTGTTTCGGTTATCCCCTCTGTTGTTTTTTTTCATTGTTTCAGGGAATCAAATGCTGCTGCTGATTTCCTAGCAAGAAGACACATCAATCTTCAAAGTCTCAATGCAGCCCTTCCACTTCATCCTTCGTCCTTTTCATTTTCTCATTTGTCTGTAACACAATCGAGGTGTTTGTTGAGTCAACAACCCTCGCTGTTTGATTTTTTAAAGATCATCCGTCGCGATGATTTAGGCTATCCTTGTAACTAAAAGGTGACCTAATTTTGACTTGTTCGAGCTAGTAGCTCCGCAATCAAAAAAAAATTAATCGTGTATTCGTGGGCGCTACACTTACTTCTAAGTCTTGAATTGTATTATTGGTGATCTCTTCATACAAAATAAACATGTCAGTCCAAGTCAACCAAAGTTTATAAAATCTAGCTAGCTAATTACAAAGAAAGTATAACTTTGATTAATAATGTAATATTTCTATACAAGATATAATCTTCCCATAATTAAGATCGATGAGAAGACGTGTAAATACATAGAGATTATCACGTATTGATCTCTCCCTCCTTTCTATAAAAAAAAACACAAAAACATAAGATAAATCAATACAATTAATAGACTTTTCACCTTATTTCTCAATGTACTCCGAACACAATACATACAAGTAGCTTGAATAGTCGACAGATTTTGATACCCCTTGAGGCCACTTACATATAAGAACCGACACATTATTTACATACACTAGACAACACCAATTAATGTTACGATAGACACATAAACCGTATACATATATATAAAGGCGTTACACAAAACTAAATGACACTAGCAACAAATTTGAGCCACCTTTTTGTTACGGCCTTACCTCCTAAGTGAGATGCACTCAAAACACCAAAAGCTCCTCCTTGATATCATATCCCATTTTCTCCAAGTTAGGTTGCACGGCAAACTGGATCATAGGAGGTGGCCCACACGTGAGGGCCAACACTCCTTCACCCCCGAGAGGCACGTGCTCCCTCAAGATTGCCTCATTGATGAACCCAACGTCATAGCTCCACCCTTCCTTAACACTCTTCTCCACCACGTACCACACCTTGACCCTCTCCGGGTACTCCCGGGCCCACTCGTCGAGCTCGTCTCTCAACAAAATGTCGTCCTCCGTTCGGTTCGCGTACACCACATACATCTCCGTGTCGTCCTCGGGATCCTTGAGAATCGCCTGCATGATCTGGTAGACCGGGGTGATCCCGGTCCCACCGGAGATCATTGCGAGCTTGTTGGCTGTCTTGGGCTTGCCGTGCACCGTGAAATGGCCTCCTCCGGTGTACTCAATGTGGCCCAAGGGGCCCTTCACCTCAACCGTCGACCCGACCTCCAAGGACTCGAGATACTGCGACATTAGGCCCCCGTTCGGGAACCTCGGGTGCTGTCCCTTGTAGTAGATCTTGACGACCAGCTCGAAGAAACCGACGTCATCGTTGGTGGACGTTGGCGTGTACGCCCTCATGCAAAGCTTCCCTTCGATCGTCGCACATAGGAAGATGTGCTTCCCGACTGGGAGCCCGAGGATCTGATCCTCGGACGGGAGGGCGAACCTGAACCTCCTAACATCATGGGAGATTTCAACCTTCTCAATCAACTTGCATGGGATCTTCTCACGTGGGTTTAGGGCATAGACTTCCTTGATCGGGTCGAGGAGGAGGCGGATGGTGTTGGTGGCCCCATGCATAGAGTTGTTCGGGGACGATTCAACTGACGAGTAACCCGATCCTGTTGTGAGGAGTTCGCCGATTCGGTAGTCTTCTAGAAGCTGTTTGGCCTTGTCAGAGTGGATGGCGTCGAACTCCTCGGTGCAGTCGGTTCCCGCATTGATGAGGATGGAGTCGGATCCTCCCGGGTGGTCTGGGAGGAACTTGGTGCAGTCATAGACGTTGTTGTGGATGATGATCCAAGCAGAGTCCGAAGAGTTGTGTTTTTTGACTTCTGACAGAGGGATCATCTTGGAAGATGTGTTCATGAAGGGTGTGGAGACGCTCTTTTTCAGGGTCGGGGCGCCGTCCGAGATTTCAAGGTGGCGTTCCCGAGCCATCCATCCTCCTGGTTGGTTGCCGGGTTGAGTTGGGTGCTCGAAGACGATCCCAATCTCGCCCTTGTGGGGCTTGCACACGTTGGTCTTCACCTTGAACCAGCAGTTGTTCATCATGCCCTGTTGTTGCAATTGCACGTTATAGATATGAAGCTAGTTAGACTTTATCAACTTTAGTCAGGGTTTGCTACTATCGATCATTATTGTAAAAGAAAGACGGCACTATCACCATTTCAGATCGATAAATTGTTGTCATAGCTAGGAAATCCTATGGTGGCTTCCTAGGAAATTATTTATTCTATTAAATTAATATGCTATATATATATACACTCTATTATAGAGAAAAGAACTTCCTATGCTACGTGTCCACCATTATTCATATCAAGTTATATCTGCACCAACCTAAGTGGTTTGCATTTTAAAATAAGAAAAGACTGAATTTTCTATTCGAGTACTTGATGAATATATCAATTATATACTGTATGACATATTGGCATCCCACTTGGAGTTTTCTTCCAACCAAAATACATACCATCTGGTCAATCAAATGACATCATTTCCTTCACCCACAAATATCTACTGACTTTTCATTCACCCCACAACTATCTTCGTGACTTTTCTAATGTTTTCATTGACAAAAAGGTGGCGGCTAAAAAGTAAAACTTCCTTGGTCATTGGAATGCAAAACCATGTCCACTTTCTATACTGCCTCACATTAAAGAAAAGCTCATTGATTTCTTGCACTCGTGGTCCACACCAAATAGTAATCCAAAACTATGTTCACTATCTATTTCTTTAAACGTTTCTTATGTTCATATAAATAATAATTAGCTTAATTGGGAAATGTTAGGTAAAATGTGAAAAAGAATAGTTACCATGACATTCCAGATAAGCTTCTCAGGCTGAGTGTTAAGGCTTTCATCCCATGCCCTAACAGCAATCTCCTTAGCACTTAGAAGATCAAGAACCTCCACCTCCAAAGACCAAAAGCACCAACACCAGTATTTCCCATACTTGTTTGGCTTCTCTTGATGGTCAAGCTCACAAACTTCCCATGTCTCCCCGCCATCAAGAGTAACCTCTACTCGTGTCACCTTCCTTCCTCCGCCTGCCAAATCCGATCATTTTAGATCCATCGGGCGAATGATCAATCATAATGAAAAGACTGACTAGAGTACATGCATGTACCATCAAAGTAATTATTGTATGTTACTATAATACACACTTTCGACTTTGTTACTACGATATACCAATCTCGATAGCATATTCGGTAGAAGAAAATCCGGAATGGATAGGTATGTTATTATCGGCTCGATTCGCGGATTTGGGGTATTGTGACTTGTGAGGGTAAATGCCTAGTAACCACACCTTTTAAGTGACCCTGACCCTTCAAGTTTGGGAATAACATCTATGACTTTTCTATGCAAGGAAAAGGTAAGGTAATTAAGAGAATCATTCTATTGCACCGGGATCCACAAACCACATGTTGTGTGGTAACATGTGGTCCGCTCTTCTTAGTTGGGGACCTATATTTATTTTCCTTATTTTCTTGGATTAAAAGAAAGCAAAAACTATTAACCTTTAAAACCTCTTTAGTACTCCTACTAGTATATGAAAACAACTTGACCAAAAAAAAAAAAAACTAGTATATGAAAACAACGGGCAAAAGGACAAATAAAGTAGGAATAATATGTGGAGATTCCATCTATAACCATAGAAAATGAGCATTAAAGAGGTGACAGGAATAAGAGATGGAGCCTCACCAGAATAAGCGTAGCCCTTCACAGTATAGGGCTTCTGCGTGGTCCATGCATTTATAGGCAGTATCTCCTCGTGACAAGGGGTTGTTATCACCGAGTTTATGTTCAGCTCGTTTATTATGTATTCGGGCTTATACCACCATGCTGAGACATTCGCACAAGTATTATTAATTCAACTAAACAAATGCATTCACTTTGTTACATTTTACAACCAAAAAACACTATTTAAATCCAAAAAATACGATGCAAAGTAATTAAAGAAGAGATAGTAGTAAAATGAAACTTTAATTTGTCTCATCAAAATACAAATCCATTTCATTGTCCATGACGTAACAAATGAGAAAACAACTAATAATTGGCTCATAAAAACTCATACCGACCAAAAACACATGCCTACAACCAAGATCTCAAATTCGATATGGAGCATAATCTTTTGTGGTTGTCAAATTTTTTCACGTGAATGACGTGATCATCATCGTGTTTAATCTCTTGCTAGTAGAAAACCACGATGAATAATTTAAAGTTAATAATTTACCTTCAGCATTTGCCAGCTCAGCATCGAGATGAGATGGAAGAACGCGGTTATCCTTGTAATGGTAGTAATTATCGGACTCTTGAGTGGTGACGATGATCCTCTTGACCCACTTGACCATGCGTCCGCCGATGAAGCCGGGGATGATAACCCTAAGGGGGAAGCCGTGGTCGGGGGTGAGCCTCTCGCCGTTCTGCATATAGGCCAAGATGATATCGCGGGCGGGGTCCATGGCGACCTCGACCCGGAGGCTGGTGCCGTACTTGGAGCCGCCGCCCCCGGGCAGGTCCTCGGCGCCCTCGAAGCAGACGTGCAAGGCGCCGCCGTTGGGCTTACTCCTCATGATGCCGCACTTCCTGAGGAGGTCGTGGAGCGGGACGCCGCGCCACACGGAGGTGGAGGTGGCGGCGGCGCCCCAGTTGAACCCGATGGACTGCTTCACCATGTTCTGCTCCTTGCGGCGGTTCCCCGCGCACACGAGCGTCGCGGGGAGCTCGCGGGAGGGGAAGTCGGAGGCGAGCTCGTCCATGGAGAAGCTCCTGGGACGGCGGACGAGGCCCGTGACCTCGAGGCTCCAGTCGGCCCAGGAGGCCCTGGGGACGGCGCCGTGGTTGCGCACGTAGTGGAGCGGCACGGGCGTGATGAAGCCCGAGTGCATGAGGCGGTTCAGCGGCGGCTCCGAGTTGAAGGGGTGCTTCCCCGTCAGCCGGATCAGCGACGGGTGCCGCTCGATCCAGTTGTCCGACGTCGCCTCGTCCCGCGGGTCGTGGATCGAGGGCTCCACGTCCATGCTGGCGTGCTTGATCGCGTCCGCTAGGTAGACTACGTCGTTATCGTCGTCGTCGTCGTACTCGTCATCGTCAAGGCTAGGACTTGAGGGGGGGTTGGCTGGGGCGGGGTGGACGGTGGAGGGCTTATTGTTGAAGTGGACGGGGAGGGGACGCCCGATCACGCCGTTCATCGGGCCCACTTGTTGGAGGCGGAACTGGCGGTGGTTTTCGACGGAGGTCGCCATTTTGAGAGTTTTTTTTATCACAACAACAAATAAAAACGTACTACGCCAGAAGAACGAGTTGTGGGCGTAGTGCTTTTTTATTTTTTGGGTTTTTTAGGTAATAAGGAAAGAAACGAAATTGGGTTGTGCCGCTGCTGCCTGATTCCGTGGGAAGGCAGTGAGTGGAAAGAGAGGAGGGGATTGGCTGCCCTATATAGGGGCTTGAGTTGGGCCCCACTCCACTTTGTGGACTATAAAAAATACCCGCACTTTTTTCCCTTTTACTTTTTTTTTTGTGGAGTTTGTGTAACGCGTGTAGTGAGCGTAGTGATCCAAATCTAAATTATAGATTTAATATTTGGTTGGGGAGGGAGGATAAATGAAAGCTCATAATCTGTGTACTATTACTAATGCAAGGAGTAATGCACTAATTTCTGAGATGGTTTAGGAATTGGGGCGTGGGATGCATCTGATTGGCGCGTGCCCCGGGTGGGTGTCATTGGCCGTTCGGCATGATGGATGAGGGGGTGAGTAAAGCGCTTTCACTACTTTTTATAATGGTTAAACAGGTTGTTACTTGTTACTAGTATTGTCCCCTGGTTTTTTAGAACCTTCTGGCATAACCCAACCCAATCTATTTTGTTTCAAGTTTTTGTGCTCGATTCCTCCAAGGTTAGAATTTCAGATTCATATGAATCGGATGAGAGGGGATAGGAAGAGCCGAAGAGGGGTCATCATTCACCGTTCAGCGCGACACTAGTTGATTGGTGTGGTTGCATGTCCCACACACCTTTCTTGAAGCATGTCAAATGGAGCATGTAGCATATATGTGGCTCGACGCCTCGATGCCTACAATCTCCCTATCGATGCACATGAGACAATGTTAGCCGCAACACCTATTAGCCACCTATATCATATGACATTATCCCATCTCTTGATGTGGCACTCGTCGTTGCTACACACTCCTTTTGCTAGGACACTTGTCTTCATTGCGCGTTTTTTTGACACTCTGTTTTGGAGTGGTGTTTGTTTCGAGATAGTGTAAGAATATTTGTTATTGATTATGTAAATTAATTGTTGCTTCCTTAAATATATGGTGGTAAAGTAATTGTTGGTTATTATAGACATATTTATTAAGATTATATTAAGTGGGTACATAACTTTTGAACTAAATATTTCAGATGCATCATAACCCTCTCACCATGAGAAATGCCAATTATGAGAAGCAATGGAGATCTCGTGCTCATATCAAAGACTATCGACTTTCAACTCTCTTTTGACGAGTCAAAGCACAAGTTTCGTCGTATTATTTGCTCATGTTCCTATCTTTTGTAACATACAAATTGTTCATTAAAAACCTCAGCTAGGGCCACATCATAAGTAATATGAATCCATAACTCCTTCCAAAGTCACATAACCAAGACCGCCATTATCTAGAAAAGCCAACGAGATGGCTAGTCGATCATCACTTATAGGCTTCTCCATCATTAACGATATTATAGAGTAAAGGTTGAAGGGAAAACTGGTTTCCAGGTTGACATATTGATCGAATAAAGGTTGAAGGGAAATTCCGTTCTTGTAAATCCACAAGGGATAATTGAGACTTCTTTAAGTAGACCACAGAAAATAATCTCGTGAGTAGACCATGAAGGGTAGCCTTGTGGGTGTAGGCGACTAGCACAATCACCACCGAATTAATTCTTATCTCGGATAAAGATAACTAATCATTCATCAAATTGAGTTTTCTTTCAACGCTTATTGCCCCTATTATGTCAAGGGTTGCGCAACAATAATTTTGTGGGACAAAACGCTTCCTTCACAAGAAAATTGGGAACTTGATCTCATCATATGCATACACATTCTTGGTTTGACATAAGTGTTTCAGTTTTGATTGATTTTCTCTATCAAAGAACATAATTGTTTTTCACAACTATCTCATTCAAAGAATGGAATGTGAACCCCTTTATATATGCAAACGGGATGCAATCGGTGGCGGTTAAAGGGAGTTATGGGGAGTTAATAGAAGTTACGATGATTGGAGTAGTTTCTTTTTGATAACCACTAAAAACTTTTGTTAAATTCTAATTAGAAGACAAGATATTGCTTGCTGAAATTAGGCGGGAATTAGGCCCATGTTTAGCTCATTGCTTCATCAATATAGAGCACAAAACATCGTATATGGAGAGACCATAAGCACCAACCCAAAATTGCCCCATGAAGGCCCATGAGTGTCGTCCCAACATAGGCATAATCCCACCATGGCCAAGCTAGGTGCTAACCTAGCATAAAGGTAGGTAACAAGCTAGCATACAGGTAGGTAACAAGCTAGCATGATGCAACAATGGACCAAGCTAACACAAAGTAGATGCCAAGCTAGCTGGAAGCTAGATACAAAAGCTAGCATGTAGCTAGGTTGATGATCTCTTTCACTCTGAAAATGGGTATAACACTTATAATGAAGTTACCATTTAAACAAAACGACACTCCTCAAGCTCATCATTTAAGTTAAAACCAAAGGTTGGCTCTAAATTGGAGATAGGTTTTCAATGTTCCAAAGCTTGGCCAACTCACAAACTTCTCAATCATGTATTAGAGCTTATACTCACACTTTAAAAACCATGAGAAATTATTCAAATTTGGTAAACCCAAGTCAAGGCATGTTAGCTCCTAATACAAGCAAAGGCGCGCCCATTATAGGTGTACCAATGCGAAGCAAGATTGCAATTCTCTCTAGCACCGTCTTGACATCCTTATTGAACCCTTAGAATCACTTAGGGTTGATCACATAGGTCATACCTCCTGCACTCACTAAGCCCAAGTGATGTTATAAGTAATCTCACATTTATCATTCATTAATCGCACAGAATGAATTGATGACTTTCACAAATCACCAATATTCCTCGCCCACTGATGCAATGTCATAAACTTGAGCAAATTTTGCGAACTCTATGCATAGAAATAAATATCCCTTGTATTTGAATTTATAACTTGTAACAAGTACCATCATGCACTAAAGAATTGTGGTGTTCTTAAGAATTGAACCACTTCAATTTCAAGTACACGAAGTAAAAATTACAACATGAGTTACATAATGTGTATACATTAAACTTGACATTTTGAAGATTTACACCCATTATCCTTTTCACATATGCCTTAAGACGAGTAATCCTAAACTATCTTGCAAGAAGCCTTTCGCTTTCACATGTGCTTAGTTGAACATCTAACTTGCATCTTCGGCTGTAATTTCTAAAGTTCATATTATTGAAAACATGTTTCAAAACTTCCTCTTTATGTAGGCTAGAATATTTACTTTGATGAGCCTTTTATTCTCTCCAACTCTGTGTCTTTGGCCTACAATATATAATTATGCCCAAAACCTCTCGGTAAGGGAAAATTGGCCATCCAAATCATAGCTTGTTTTTAGGATTTAAAACCCGGCCCATCCCTCGACCTGCCTTATACACCAACTCTTTTGCCAAACTCTTACTTAAGTGATTCAAAAGGTTGTTGCGTGTTCCCACAAAACAACCGAGATGACTCCTAGTGTGATTAGTTCTTGGACAGAGCCGTGCCTCACACCTAGATTTCTTCAATTCCTATTAAACACTTGGCTACAGACCTTTGTCATGGTACTTTAACCAACACAAAACATAACAATAAGGGATATCATTCTTACTAAAAGGGTATCTCCCTCACATGATCCCTAAGCCATTTCATCTCCGTGCTTGTTGCGGCAAGGGCATCAAAGAACAACTCCATAGTCGAGGTTATTATACAAGATTGCTTCTTAGAAGCCCACACCAAATAGGTATACCCAACAACTTGTTGAAGAGGGATACTGAATATTAGTGATATAATTTGCATCGGTATTTTCCAGTGTGGAACATGATCCTACATATGTTATGTAATAAGGCATGGTCTCTTTTGAACACTAAAGCACCCTTCTAAGGGCCTTCCAACAACTTGACTAGGTCAACTTGTGTATCAGTTTAATTTACCCACGGTAAAAGTTATGTCGGGGCATGTTGATGTGTCTTGACCCGGGTCGGTTCATGATTTTCCCAACCTAGGCAGAATGAGGCTTGGGTCTTCTGCATAGGATGGTACCAGATATAAGCACGAGGCAACGTGATGGCTCGCGAGCCTCTTATACTCATGTAGGCAAGGACAAGGCAAGGCTTTTGACTCAAGACCCTACATGAAGGAATTTACTTGGACTCAACATGATCAATCCGAATCGGAGAACAATGTGATGGTCTCGATTTTGGTCTAATCGAAGACTAGAGGTAAAGAGTAATGTCGAGCTCTAGGGAAGGAGGAAACACATCTCGAAACCCAAGCTTTGAATTGATATTGATGTGAATATAATGAATACATTGGACGGATTCAATAGAAAATCAAACGAAGCATAGTCTAACCCTAACCTCATGCTAGCTATTGGATCCGTCTCTTAAACACAAGAAGACAAATGTCCAAAATAGTAATAAATGAAAATAAAAACGGACATAAAATATGCACATCCCAAATTGGGAAATATAACAAAAAAAAGCGTGAAGTTATAATCGAAGGTAGATGCCAAGGTCTCGGACATCCCAGACTAGCAAGGATCGGGATCAGTCCAAGCTAGGGTCGCATCATCATCCCCCTAGTCTCTAAGCATCCTCGGTTAGCTTGCTATCTTGTCAAAAAGCATGAGAAGATGGGATCACAAAACATTCTCATGGTCGTGGGTCTTGTCAAAAAGCAAAGCAATATGAACGATGTCGATGCATGAGAAGATGGGATCTTAGGTGCGACCTGGGTTTAAGCTTTAGACACCAAAAATAAGATCATGGCAAGCGGCATGTCTAGTGGCAAGGGTGAGTCCAAGGAAGGCATTGGTGTCAGATTCAAGGTGTTGATATCAGGCACGGATTGAACGATTGATGGCGTCTAGCACATTTTGTATCTCGGTTAGCTTTGGTGTTGTTGGGGTAGTCTCGGTCGGCACCATATGGCCGAAGTCAGGGCTATCCTCGGTACCTACAGTGTGCATCCCACATCCATGTTGCAAGGCAGAGATGGCACAATCCTCAATCATCAACATTGGGATCGGTTCCAAGCCAACCATGTCCAAGCCAAGTGTTGAGCTAGCATGAAGGTAGGTTTTACATCCATGTGCCATGAACATGAACTTTATTATGATGGGGTGATTTATCCCACAATGTTATTGTAGTGCAACTCCTAGCATAATAGGGGCAAAAAGGGTTGATGGAAAACTCGATTTGTTAGGTGACTTGCTATCTTTGTCTGAAACAAGAATTAAATTCAATTGTTGGTGGTGAAATTAAGGGTGTTCTATATATATATATATATGTATATTCATATATTCGTACATCCATGTGCCATGAACATAGAATCCATGCTCTGCCATATGCATATATGGGGCTTCAAAGTTCAAAGCTTGTTTTTCTTTGGTACCAAAAGTTTCCTTTAATATGGTTCATTAATGTTGTTTGTTTTCTTATGCAAGACTCAATCTAATGCAAAAGAAGTCGACTTTTATTATTAAAATAAACATGAATATCAGGATTTATATGGCAAACTTATAAGTACTAACAAAAGTCTGCAAAATCTAAGAGTCTCATCAAAACCACATGGAGAAAAGTGTAGCTTATGTCACAAACGAGGACTTAATATCGAGCTTCATGCATATGGAGACTCGAATCGATGTAGTAGAAGTTATGGTCACGGGTGGTCTTATGCAACTCAGTTTTCGCCAATTGCTCACATCACAAAAACTCTTTCTTGGGTTGATTACCCTAAATACGTAGTCATGCCTCTAGTTGGTTGGCCCAAACTCGTATTGTCAAATTCGCTCGAGGAAAGCGAAACGTATCTTCTTCTGGAAATTGTCTCATTTGATCAAAGGTCGATGGAACCACATTCACCGCATGAATTCATGGCCTTCCTAGGATCAAAATGTAGGGAGCAGGGACGTTGACAACCATGAACTTGACCTCTAACTCTTTCTTTGCAAGTCGAATCGTAGTCTTGTAGATCCCAAGAAGAAACATTGGATATCCTCCCAAACCGATGAGTTGCATAGTGACTGGAATCAAATTATCCTTCGTTTTCCCGATCAACTTTAAGATGTCGTAATACATTATGGTAACCGAACTACCATGATCACCAACGCTCAACGTATTTCAAAATCTTCAAGACCCACCAACAAGATCTAGGGGTCATTATGCGAAACTTGAACTGTAATGAGGTCTTCTTCCTGAGAAACCACACCCTGGACCAACAATAGCTCTCGTACTTGATACGGGGAAAAATCCAATAGATGGGAAGGTTGAAGACCGCATAGGTGGCTTGCACTTGTTTTGGTTTTGACTCAATGTGTATTGCGACTTTTGCTACGATGACGGTGTTTGACGCTTTGATTTCAAGTTCACCTCTTCGAGTTGGATAAATTGTCGTACTAATTCTTGCAATTTGATGACGGGGTAGGAAGTTGAAGAATCATGCCGACTCTTAACTTGCTATCTTGCTGAAGGGATCGCGTAAAGGCGATGATGGTAGTCTTTTTGTCGCATCCATTTATCTTTAAGTAGCACTCCATGAACCGATTCACAAAGAACTGTAAGCTCTTAACTTTCTCTTTATTTACCCGAAGTGTGTGTGCGCTAAGAACCCGAGTCTCGACAGTTGGGGATGTAGTGCCTCATGAAATCCTTTGCTAGTTGATTCCATAACGTAATCGAATTTGGTTTGAGACTTGGAACCACTTAAATGTGCTCTTGCCGAGATTTCTCGAGCCTAGGAACATATTGCACATGGTCGTGTGATGCGACTCACGTCATCAGAGACCCAAATAACTATCTTATAAGATAAAGTTACAACATGGTTTACATGGTCCGAGTGACCGTTGTACAAAGATAAGGTAGATGGCAAGAACTTGGATGAAGGCTTATCTCTTTTGATTTCTCGGAGAAACGGGATTGAAGTCACAAAAGGCAACTTTTGTTCAACTTCCTCTTAAGCCGATTCTAGGGCTCCTACTTGTGCTTTTAACGAGACAAGCAACCTCTTTTCAGTTCATTCAATGGATCGATTTTCCTCGCGTCATTCGGTTTGCTCAATTTTCTCCAAATAAATTATTAAAAAATTATTTTTGATTATATTAGTTCTAGTGTCATTTTGGTCAAAGAGATATACGAACTTTTCATTTTTCACTTCGTCAAAATTCACCCTTGTTTATAAGTGGTTATGGTTCTTTTTCTGCATATGGTTTAATGGCATATAATTTATATATAAATCATGATGTTATTAGTTTTTGGGAACTAACTGTTTGATTAAAATGAATATATGATTTTATTGCTCACGTTTACCGACTATTATTCTTAGTACTTCATAGGATACTAATCAAACTAGGCCCTCAATATATATGTGGATGTACATGTCACGTTACTTGGTAGTTGTTTGTAGAGCTATATACTTGTTAATCTCACTAGGCGGAGGAAATACTCCTTGGTTTAAGGTCAAGACCAAAACCTCCTCAATTGTCGAGGAGTCATATAAGCTTAGGCCATTTAAGGCATAATACCACTTAATTAGGATAATGTGTCAATATTCGTGGTTAACGTACCTTAATCAGTTAAGTATAATCGTTTTTCTGTTTAAGATATAATCAAGATAAGCGCTTATGTGCATGGGCGGACTCACATTGGGCCTAGTGGGGGCAACTGCCCCCGTTGGGATTTTACAATTTTTTAATATATATTTCTGCCTCCGTTTCAAAATAATTGTCTAAAATAAGTTTTGTATATATATTAAGAAATAATTGGTTTTCTTATATTACCCATATCAATGTGGAATTAATTATTGGTATAAAGAAATATGGAAAACGTATATGATTATGATAAAATTAATTATTAAGGGTATACATGTATAGAGATAGGAAAAAAAATATGAAATAGATAAATATAATAAAAATAACAAAAAGTGGTGTTATGAACAACTATTTTAAAACGGATGGAACATTAAAAGAACATATATATAAATAAACATATTAGTTATACATACACCTTAATTGAAATGAAGTTATGTTGGTCGTAAAAACAATTATAAGAAAAAGATGGTGAAATGTATGCTTAATGTTTAGTGAAAATAATAAATATTAGCTAAATTTTTTTTAAAAAAATGATGGATTTTGTGTATAATATTTCTTGAAATCCACTTTGGTTTTAATAAAAACTTAAATTTGTTTAATGTTCTTTACTCAAATTAAGACTAATTTTATACTTAAATTAAGCTATTTCGGGTTTATTCCAAGTTCCAATTATTAACCCATTGATCAAATTTCTAACTTGTTTTAACGATTATACTTAAACTAAGCTATTTAGCCCCCGCCCCCTCTGAGATAATTTCCTAGGTCCGCCACTACTTATGTGTACAATAAATCAATTTCGTCTTCATTTTTAACGAAAGCACCTAAAGCACAATATCTTTGTGAAAAAACATTCCCAACAATTTTGCATCAAAGTTTTATTGAGGGTATCATCTCTCTTGATATCTTATTTGTTTCAAAGTCATTCTCGTGTTCCGTGGCATTGTATAGTAGTTATGTCATCCCGTCTGACTTTCATTCGAAGTCAAACATTAGTTTCTACTCACTCTCTCAACCACCTTCAAAACCCATTTTGCTTAGTCTGTCACAAGACTATAACTCAACCACTCTTTTTCTCTTGCATGGTCGGTCAATAATAATTGTATTTCCATCGTAACGCATCAGGATGAAGAGTCATTACCAAGGATTAGTCAAAAGACAGACTAAAGATATTGCTCGCTCTTAATTTGAATTTTAAGTTGTGTGGGTTTGAGTCACTTAACATGTAAGGACAAATGCAACTTATCTCGATTTGGATTTTGTAATGAAAGCTTTATCAGTTTGACAATTGTAAGAAAGTTTCAATTCCGCATTTGAAGATCTTGTTTGTTTTATCAAAACTGTAAAGCCTAGTGACTTCGGGATTTTAAACTCCAAAGTCATTGGTGGTTATATCCCTACGTAAAATTAGGGCGATACATTCTCTTTTGAGACATGCACAAAAATGGATAAGGGGTCGAGATTTTTGTACGAGAATATTTTACAACATTAAGAATAAAAAAAAAAAAAAGATACAACCACATTTTTTACATATTAAAAAGCAATAAGATAGTTATAAACAATTTATCATTTGTATTACTTTCTTACGTTCATAAATTTAAATGTTGTAAGAGAGTATCTTACGCTATTAAGAAATCTATCTATCACAAAGAGGTCAACCGCTAAAAACTTCATGTTATAGTTATGTTCTCTCGCATGGGGATTCGTTCTTACGCTCACACCTGATCATTTTTGTATGTGTACACTGTACACTAGAAATAATTAATAATACTTCTGTAAACATAATGGCCTAACTAGATGCTACAAAAACCAAGTTTTTTTTTTTTTTAATGAAAAGGGGTGATTCTCGTTCATTTTGATAACAAAAACGGGGGTTACAAAAATATTCTAGGTAATCTTAGAACACTGATTACACCAATCCAAGTCTTTCAAGACATCTTTTGGACTCACGGTTCCTACACTTCCACCTAGCAATTACACAATTTCTCAGATGACTAATGCATCTTTTTACACATTCTTCTACTGCAATCTACTCCCTACCAAAAATCATGTTGTTTCTAGCAATCCAGATGAAGTACATTGCTGTACAGTGACAAGCTGTCCACAAATTAAAGTTAAGTGATCTCTTGTTTGAGAAATGATTTGTTCGATCAAGCCATTCATCGATGTTACCTCATCGTCTCTTGATTTTTGCCCATTCCAGGGTTTTGTTGAGCACTGTCCTGGCATAATTGCAATCAAACCACAGATGTTCTCTTGTTTCTGAGCATCCAGTATCACATAGCACACACTCATCATCGGTTAAAAGCTGAAATGTCTTTAACGTATTTTTAGTGTAGACTCCCTTGTTGATGATTTTTCAGGCATTAAAAGCCACGCGAGGAGTGTTAAGTCGACCCCACACCCACTGCTTCCAGTTTACATGGTCTCCATGCGGTCTGATTTTATCATAAACATCTCTCCAATTTGGCTTACCATTGATCTTGGTGAGCACTATGACCTGATTGTTGTCATTTAAGGAATCCTTGATCTCATCTCTTAGCTTAAATCACTGTTCTCCACATGGCACTATCCGTAGAATTACAACTTATACTCCAAAATTTGTCATTCCTAATCAACACTCTATTCACCCAATCATGCCAAATTGAGCCGGTATCATGGGTTATTTCAGTAAGCATATCAGCAAACATTGCCTTATTCCAAGAGAGAATCTCCTTAAGGCCCAATCCTCCCTCTTCTTTAGGCCTGCTCACAACTTTCCATGCCACTAGTGCTCTTTTTCCATCACTGCCTCCTGACCACAAAAAATTCCTCATTAATCTTGTCACTGTCTTGATCAGTTTCTTAGGCAAAATGAAGACCTTGCACCAATACTGTAGGACTCCGTACAACACTCCTCTTATAAGTTCCAGCCTACCAGCAAAGGAGAGGCTCCTGGCTGCCCACATATTTATCTTTCTTGTGATCTTGCTGGTCAGCTTACTGAAGTTATTGTAACTGACTCTTGAACTGCACAAGGGTACTCCAAGATAGGTTACTGGAAGCTCTCCTTTTTCCATGTTTGCAACAGAAGCCAGCAGTGCACTGTAATATTCACTCAAGCCTGCACAATAAATCTTGGATTTGCTTTGATTGATCCTCAATCCGGTCATAGCACAGAAATCATCCAAAACCTCCTTAACAGCTCGTACAGATTCTATGCTCCCATGAGAAAAAATGAATAAATCATCTGCAAAACATAGATTAGTTAGGCCCATTCGAGCACAATTTGGATGGTATTTGTATCTCCCTTCCTTTCTTTTCTTAGCAAGTGCTCTATTCAAGTATTCCATGATCAAGACGAACAAGTAAGGTGACAACGGATCGCCTTGCCTAAGCCCTCGTTCAGATTTGAAATAACCATGCAACTCTCCTCCAATATTAACCGAGAAATGGCTGTTTGTTGAGCACTCTTTGATCCAGTTTATCATAATTGGGTGAAAACCAAATCCCTCCAAGATCTTAAACGGGAAGCTCCATTCCATAGTGTCGTATGCTTTCTTTAAATCGATTTTTTGTGCGCATCTAGGGCTGATATATTTTCTGGAATAACTCTTGAGAATTTCCTGGCTCGCGGCGATATTGTGCTTTATATTTCTGCCCTCTTCACAATCAGCTTGGAGATGACCTTGTTAAGCACTGAGCAACACGATATATGCCTGAAATCATCTACAGAAGTCGGGCTGTCCTTCTTGGGAATCAATGAAATGCTAGTGCTACCTATTTCCTTCAACATCCTTCCACCAATGAAGAAGTCCATGATAGCATCAGTGAGTTCCTCTCCTACGACTGCCCAAGCTTTCTGAAAAAAGTACGAGTTGAAGCCATCCGGACCCGGAGCTTTATTTTTCCCAATCTCCCATACAGTCTTTTTGATTTCTTCCCTACTGGAAGGTCTGATCATGTTGTTTTTGTCTTCTTCACTGACTATTGAGCCCTCATTAATCACTGACAAATCACATTCTGTACAATCTGATCTAGTGCCCAACAACTCTTTGAAGTGGTTGACAAACAATCTATTGACTTTAGCCTGGTCTTCTATGATCTCTCCTTGCTCATCAATCAGGGTGTTCACCCTATTTCTGGCCTGGTCTTCTATGATCTCTACAAAACCAAGTTAATTAAACACATACTCCCTCCGTTTCATTAATCTTGTCTTTTTAGCCCTCTTTAGATTTTTCATTAAACATGTCGTTCTAACATTTTTCCCACTTTTTTTCCACTACTACCCCTAATTCACTTTCCCCTTTTTGCAGAGACGTTTTCCATGGCTGATCGCAATATCTATGCAATCCGTTCAACTTCCTCCTCAGTCCTCACGAAACCAAAATCTAAAATACCCATGGATACCTATCTTCAAGTGAACTCTTCACTCTTCTTCTCTCCACACCGGTATTAGCTCTTTCATTCTTCCTTTTTTTTTTTATCAAATTCAATTTATTGAGTTAAAGACTCAGTAACTGTTATTGGGTTGCATAAGTTTTGATTAGTAATTGATTAATTGATGTTGATTAGCAGTAGAAAAGAGTTATTTGTTCATGTTTTTTTTACGTAGGATTGAACTTATATGGAAGAGTTTGTGATGTTTTTTTAGCATAACAAATATTGTAGATAAGGTGTTCGATGAAATGCCTTGTGTGAAATTTGGTTATAATTCTTGAGAAAATGTATTTTACTTTTACTTGAGTTATAATTTGATTGAGTGCAATTGGTTGCCCAACTGTTAGCCATTCAAAGCTTGTGTTCGAAAGACATAGTGCTGAATTGTATTCATGATGCTTTACCTGATAATGAAATGTTATTCTTTCTTATTGTATTTTTCTTGTTATGGTCATGCCCCTGCTACTTGGATGTTGCAATGGTTGAGTATGTGCGGTAGGTTTATCTGTCCTGAAACTCTGCATTGTCTTGTTCTTCTCTAATCCCTTTTATGCTATTGCTGTATAGATGACATCACTCAACCCGTTGAAAAGATAGTTGTTAACGATCACATAAAATAGTTAGGGGGAATTGTAGAATAATGCACCTAAAAGTGTGTTCATCTTGCAAAAATGCCACAGTTTATAGACAAATTCTCTCATTTGTGCAGGAGATAGTTAATAAGTAGATGACAGCTAGAAAAATACAAAATCTCTTATTATATTGTTCAGGCTGGCTATTGATAGCATTTTCATACTAGTTGTGTGTACTAGTTCTCTTGACTTCTTTGAGATTGGTTTAGTTGGTGCCATAGGACCTTTTACAAAAAATTCTAGGTAAGATATGAAGAACACAAAAAATGCTTGTGTTATGTTTATCATACTGAGGTGAAACAGATTTGCCTACAGGATGGGAAGATAAATGCACTTGAAATAAAACCACTTCTCCTCTGGAAGCAAGTAATACGATGTTGACTTCTTCGTCAAATAAAACCACTTCTCATCGATGTGCACCGTATTGTACATACCTGAAAATATTGGTGCTTGTGGAATGCTACTTTGCTCCAACATGGATAAGCAGAATTTGAGTCGTGCTATCTTGTGCTCTTGCCTTAAAAATGGTTTGATGGCGTTTGAGTGCCGTCGAAGATGTCCTTCCTTCCTGCGCCTGCATAATGTAGAAGAGCTGACCTTTGAAACCTCATCAAGTGACCCAGCAAGTGACCGTAGTGTTGTTCTTTGAGGCAAAGGTATCTGCGCAATTCGATCGAAATTAACCGTAACTCTCTTTCTTCCCCTGTTTTTAACTCTTTGATCGGACACATCAACGAACGAGCCAATTGGGGTATGTTTTGCACGGTTCCAAATTCGTTGCACGGTTTTTATTGACACCGAGAAGACAGTCGAATCCTCACTCGTTGTATTGCGTTTCAGTTTCCCGTTTTGACTCCTTTCAAGCAAGGCATTGTAAATTGCCCATCTCTCTTCATTTGACAAGCTTCTAACTTGTCTCTGTTGAACTTCACCTTGAGACGTTGTCTCTGCAGCTTAGGGTAAAAATGCAAAAGTTACACCATTAGGAGAAGATCAGGATATTATTGAGAGGCCACTTGACAGCGAAAATAATGTGCCTTTTTGACAAGAACAAAGAAAAAAGGCTGGTCATTTTGGTTCACATGTCATATACTGTAGTTAAAAAAACTACAACTATCAGACCCCTTGAATTACCAAACTAGGGGCATTCAAACAAAAACCTCACATGAAAAGCCATTAGTCTGTAAATTTGAGTATGTGACAATGAACAAAATTTCACTAATATAAACAAGCCACATATATCAGATTTGCATTTTTAATTCCTATCTTCCCAAATAACTCCAAATGATAGCCAATTTTTGTTTTTGCTCTTCCGTATGAGTTTTCTCTTCATGTAGGTGGATATCATTAATTATATCATTACTATAATAGCATAAGTAAAAGTTTACGTTTTGCACTAACTAAAGCATGACAATGACACCACAGGATTGATAAATTACATCTGGTTTTCATCTTTTTCCAGAGGAGGAAAAAGTTCACAATTTCCACTCTCCATCACCTTTCGATGCAAAGGAGATATATATCAGAATTTCTTTGCCCTGCACTAAGATTGCAAACAAAGGTCTGGTACTGGTACGAAGGGATAAGGTGGTTTGATGTACAAGAGAATAAGATGGGTGTAGTACATACCTATATTAACTTCTTCGATCTCGTCATGGAGTACGGGGACAGAGCCTTCGATCGATACACCTTCACTTTGATCAAGCACCTCAACGCTTTCGGAAGATGATCGACCTGAAAATAGGTTGTTTGCTTCACCATTTCGATCGAGTCTCACAACATCGTTGGGCACTTCATTCAAGTTAAACGAATTCTCATCATCATCATCATTTGGAAGACAATTTAAATCAAAATTTTTGAATGAAGCCATGAGTAACAAAGGTAGAATGCTTGTACTTCATGTTGAACGTATATATGGGGATTAATTAGCATGAATGTTTTTGGTGAATATTCAAATTTGGCTCCAATTAAGAAGGTTAATTTTTGTAATGAAAGTTGAAATGTTTTTTGGCTCTCTTTTTGCTTGAATATGTCTGAATTCAGGGGCATATGAAGAGCCGGTGGTACATCTTTGAATTGCTGGCATGAAGTATCATTAGACAAAAATGCAGAAAAAGAGGTAGGAAGAGAAGCTCAGCCGGTGCTACTTTATGATGGCTAATTAGGGGTAAATCAGGAAAAAATAAATTTCCTTAATGAATGTGCAGTAGGCTAAAAAGACAAGATTAATAAAACGGAGGGAGTATTATATACATCAAAACTTTTTGGCATATAGTTTAAGGATAATGAAATAGCAAGTGGCATGCTTATAGAGACATTCAAAATCAAGATGCAAAAAGTGTGGACTATGGAATCTTTCAATAAACTATTAATTCCAACCAAAATAAACAATAAAACCCTACCCAAATTTTGATTTTCTTTACGTTTATCATCTTTGTCTTTAAACCAACACCCTCCAATTATTAATACGTGCGGATGAGAGAGCAATTGAGCATACACTTTATTACTTTGCAAGTTCGCCTTTAGTTTTTTCAGATTTTAGTTCTGTCCCTTTTGAACTTCGTGACTTTGTAGAAGAAGATCTTATTTCCGAGTAATGAAATGGTTTGTTTATAAAAAAAAAATTGCGCTTTGAACATCAATGTGAAACGTTATGGGTAAAAAACATTTTAGATGTTTTTCAGTAAATAATGTTATTAAATTAAAGCCACCTTCGTGTTTTTTGTCTAAAACATTGATAAACATAATAAGTAATTTCTTCAACAAAGATGTAAACTTTACTTGTACTAGAATGGATTAAGTGAGAATAGAAACCAATCGCTCGTCAAATTTATATCGAGGATTGAGATTACGAGTGCATTTCAAGAAATATATCTTTTTTGTCATTGAGGATGTAAATTTGACGAGCGATTGTTCTTTTTCACATAATTTGGTTGAGCTTTTTTAATAAATACAACAACATCTTTTCATTTCAAAATCGTGTGCATGCTCTTATCTCTTTGTGTATGATTTTTTGGAGTGTGTAATTTGAGATGAATGACTGTATATTTTTATTTGTCATGAATATTTATATTCACATAACTTTATTATGTATTTTCACTTAAGAGGATTGTGTCTTCTCACTTTTCACGACTGTGCATGCATACTCTTATCCCATGATTGTCGCTTTTTTTTCATGTGATTGTGTAATGAGTAGGGTTGCTCACTGGGTCGACCCAAAGACCCGTAATCTCGAAAAATTCGACCTGCGCGTGTGACTCGTTTAACCCATTTGATCGAGTCAAATTGGGTCAATTTAGCCATTATTAACACATTACGCTTGGTGACCTGTTTGAGTTGGTTTGACCCGTCCCGTGTGAAGAATGGACGTCAGCGAGCGAAGACGACAGTGAAGTAGGCGAGACAGGACGACGGCAAAGACATGACAACTTGTGGACGCCGGCAACCGGTGAGTTGTGTGGAACCTCAGCGAAGACAAGATGAATCCGCGACTGGCGAGCGAAGAAAGTCGGGCAGAGAGAGAAGGGAAGCCAACGAAGAGAGAATGGAAGCCGGCGGAGAGAAGGAAAGCTGCCGGAGGTTGTCGGACAACTAGACGAGCGAAAGCGGTGGCAAGGAGTCGAGGACGAATCGGCGAGGAGTCAAGGACGGAGCCAACGGAGGATATCGGACGAAGGAGCGAAGACTAAAGGGGACCGAGGAGGAGTGACGCCGGAGGGATAACGGTGCGGTGACCGGAGGAGGGACGCCGAGCGAGGACAAGTCAGGCGAGCGGCGAACAGTGACATAGGGTTGAGAGGAAGAGTGGAGATATCAGATCTGTACTTGAGATCGAGGAAGACATAGTGAAGAGGGCAAGGAGGCGGCCAAGAACTAGGGTTAACCAAAAAAAATTAACTATTGCATTAATTTACGGGTCGATCCTTAACCCGGCGGGTCGACCCGTACCCGACCTATAACCCGTAATTTCTAAAAAGAGTGGTCCGTAACCCGACCCGTGAATTACGGTCCAGGCACCCGACCCGGGTCGGGTCGGTCCAGGTTACAGGTCGCCTAGACCGCTGAGCATCCCTAGTAATGATTGCAAAAAATGTGATAAATGAATGTGCATTTACACTTAACTCGAACTAGAACTTTTTATGTGATTTGTGTAATGAGTGTGATGAATGGTAGTGTATTTTGACTTAAAATGACAATCTCTTTTCATATAATCCGACTATTTCTTTTCAATTTACATGATTGTTAAGACTTTTTCACATGTGATATAATGATCACTTGGTAAAAATGTATTTATGTTCTTTAATATTAATCCTACACATTTATGTTAGATAAAAATCTACAATCACATACAACATTGTGCAGAATAATTTTTCCAAACTTATAGCTTCCCATATAACTTATATTTGTATACGTACATGTCGTATGACGAGTGGCTAAAATTGATTCTACTAAACCCCTTTTTACACACACGAAAAAATGGATGCGATTTTGATAGGAACAAGGACATGCGGGGGATCTCTATATGAATACGGTAAATGAAAATTTTGATGTTGTGTTTATAATCTATGGTTATAACTTGTATATCTGAACAATTTGTACTATTGCAATGCACACACTAGACTAGGTGGTAGTTTGACAGTTACGAAGATGTGAGCCACTGGTAGGTCCACTTAACACAAGCTCGATCATGGTTGGCTGAAGTGCTCGCCACTTGGTTCACTTGGGTACTTGAGTTGGCCGATTGATGCGTTTGTGTAATGTTGAGGAATGCCTTGGCTCTAATCTGATTGTTTGAATGTTGGGCCTTGCTCGTGGCTTTGGGCATGTTTCTTAATGCTTTGATCTCGGCCCAATTCTGACGAGTTTAGCGTCTCCAGAGTTCATTAAGTTTGACATCGTGATTTGAGTGAAAAGAGCGCCCATATAAAAACTTTTAGGGTACCAACGAGATGTTGGTGCAGTGGTGTCAGGGACTGCACTTGGTAGGGCGAACTAAGGTTCGATCCCCCGCAACAACTTTGGGAGAGGTTTAAAACCTTAACCCCGGGACCCGCCTCGAACTGGATTAGTCGGCCCAATGGGCCCGAAACCAAGGTGCAAACCAAAAAAAAAACTTTTAGGGTTTGCTCTTGTTCACTCGTCTTGCTAATTTTCTTGCGCTGTTGCGATTTATAGGGTTTGGATGCTCCCAGAGTAACCCCCTTGTGCTCGTTGTGTTTTCATCAAATCTTGAGTCTAGACGTCAAAAGAGTGGTCGAAGAAGAGTAGGAATCGGCGACTCCTAGTGATTTCGCCTGAGTTTGTACCTTAGTGCCTCTCCTCCCTCTTTTTGTTTTTGTGTTTTGTATCTGTCGTCTTTGTGTGTGTGCGCATGCACTTGTTCTCATCTTGTTCATTACTACTTAGGGTCCGTTTGGTATCTAACGGCGGAAACGTAAAAGGAATGGAATGAAATGAAAAAAAACCTAGTCCACGTTAGCATTATGATACATGATGAGTCACCTCAATTTTCATTCAAAAACTACCGCAAGGCCCCTCGCGGTACTCAATTTGTTTCCCTAATCTAAGGGTGGGGTAACAAAATACCTCAATCATTCCCTTCATCCCTTCTCTAGACACACAAATTTCAAAGTTTCAAATAAAAATATTTTATTCAATTAATGTATAGTGACTCATAATTGAACTAGGCTCATTTCCTTTCCATTCCATTCCGTTTCCGTTTCCGTCGTTAGATACCAAATGCGTTAGTGGATCGGGTAAGTTTCCTCTTTTGTGGCCCTGGAGAGTAGAGAAACCGCATCAGCTTTTAATAGTATTCAATCTGTTTTTTCGATTTCTTGTTCGATTCCTAACTAGGACAATCGAGGTAGGTTTTTACACTATAGTGAATACTAGTTTACAGCAGGGAAACAAAACATAAATGTAAAAAGAGTCCGGTCAGAGTCTCAAAGCTCCTTTATTGTACGTCAAAATAATATTCAGATAAATCCATCTTTTTTTTCTAGTTTTTTGCACACTAAAGATAATTAATCCCACTTGCAACAATTACACTAATTAAAATTAAATCACCGCCACAGATTCAGATTCAACCCAATTGCAAGGCAAGGAAGGATTCATAATTGGAGCATTAACACACTTTAGGCATTATTCAATGCACCACGTTATGACTTATATAAAAACTTACGTGTAGTTAATTAATTCAAAGTCTAAGATCACCAACAAATGAAGGAAGGGCCAGGCGTACTTGAGAAGTGGCGCTTGGGAAATCCGACTCCTACCTGGAAATTGAAATTGAATACCATAGACAAAACATGACCAAAACGAAACGTAACTTGTTTATTAGAGGAAACTTTTCTCAAGTAAAGTGTCACATAACAACGGCTGTCGCCCGCCTTTATTAATTAAAAATTATTTAACATAAGAAAAAAGAAAATTACCAACCACTTATTGATGATCCATGACCCCAATCCGGTGAAGATCGAATTAACTCACACAAGAACAAAAGAAAGGTTTTCGAAATTGCCCGCCTTTATTATTTAAATTTTTTATGTATAACAGATAATACTTGGATCTAGAGATTATGTTTTCGTTTTTAGTTTATTTGCTAAAGTCGTTGAAAATTATCAATTTTAACTTGGTTTTCAATAAAGTCGATCACTTATCATCATAACTATACACTCCAACAGATGTTAAAAATAATAACTATCACGACATATGTCAACTTCACATTGGACCATATTATCCATCTTCATTAAAATAAGGGAAATTCCGTTTGGTGCTTTCGAGTTTTTGACTTTTCCGGATTGTGCCCAAGTGAAAAACTTATTCCAGAAAATACCCCTAAACTTTTGCAAAACTTCGGCTAGTGCCCTTACTTGTAATTTTTTCTTATATTTCACTAAAATTCGTTTATTTTATATAACAAAGACATACTTATATATATATTAAGTTAAAAAAACAATTATAGTATTAAAATAATTTTAATAGTTTTACAAATATATTCTATAAAAATATTATATAGCCTAGGTTTTCAAGTAAATTTTTTTTATATTTATCGAATTAAAAACCAAACATATTTCAATACTTACATTAAATTAATATATTATATAATTTATCATGAAAATTTTACATAGTAGTTTTTGACAATTTTGAATATCAATTCAAATTGTATATATAAATATGTATATATGTTGATAGAATATATGAATTTTCATTTCTTAAATAATAGGGAAAAATAAAAAATATTGTTTAATAATAGTCAATTACCTTTCTATATATATATATATATGTATGTATGTATGTATGTATGTATGTATGTATTCACCGTATAAATAAATTTTTAGTATAAACAATGAAATATTTTTGGTTTTGGTTTCATAAACATAACATAAATTAATTTGAAATCATAGGTTATATAATAATTTTATAGATTATATTTTTAAACTTATTTAAATTATACTTTATATTGTAATTGATTTTTTAACTTTGTAATTAGAAAATTATTTTTTATTATAAAAAATAAACGATTTTTACTATAATCTAAGAGAGATTTACATGTAAGGGTACGATCCGAACTTTTGCAAAAATTTGGGGGTATTTCCCGGAATAAGTTTTTTACTTGGGCACTATCCGGAAAAGCCAAAAAACTTGAGGGCACCAAACGGAGTTTCCCTTAAAATAATTTAATTGGTTAAAATTTCATTATAGACCCCACATTAGAAATCTTCTTATCTATTGATTTTCATTTTAATTTTTTTTTCTTAAAAAAATTGGACTTTAAATTTTATCATAATTTTTCTAAAAATATTCTTATCTACTAATGTCCATTTTAAAAATTAAATACTTTGTTCAATTACAATAAAATAACATATCATTAATATAAATCTCATAAGAAGCAAAACAAATAAAATAAAATAAGATTTTATATCAAACTATTCTTTTGAATAATACTATATAAAATTTAAAATAAGTATTTAGTTATATCAAAACCGTGCCTTCAGGACACGGAGACTGATACTAGTATTATTATCTGCAACCATGATAACTCAAATTATTTCAGCTAAATTCATCGAAAGTAGTTTATATTTTTTAAATTTAACCATTTATGTATTGGGCTCTCTTGCATATTTATTAATGTTTCTTGCAGGGTCGTTCTTTAGCATGTGCAGAGTGTCCTACCGAACTGACAAATAGAGAAATGTTGTTCCACTACTGAACAGGGTCCCCAAATTTTAAATTATATACTCCCTCCGTTTCAATAAACATGTCCTTTTAGCCATTTGCACATATATTAAGGAAGCTATTAAATGGACTATTATACCCCTAATTATTACCTCACTTTTTTACTTTATTGAAAACCACTACTAATAAACTGCTAATGATTATAAGGGTAAATCTGTAAAGTAAATGCCCAAAAATGTAAAAAGACATGTATTTTGAAACAAACTTTTAGAGCTAAAAAGACATATTTATTGAAACGAAGGGAGTATATTTTAAATATGTAGAGTGCCTTGCCAAACAAGGGCCCCAAATTTAAGGGGTCCCAAATTTTTAAAATTTTATATATTTGATAAACATAATAAATAAAGAAATGTTGTTCCACTAGCCTTGAGGCTGCAAATGCCTAATTTGGTTGAAATTTTAGGAGGGCTTGAGTTCAATTCCCAATATGTTCTCATTTGCTATTTTTTTGCCCCTTTTAAAGCTTTTTAACCAGCGGACATCTCATATTTAATAATACGGAGTAAAATAATATTTTTACGCTTTTGTTATTTGCTTTTGAAAGTGTATTAATTAATTTTATCGCATGTACTGTACTCAAGTTAAGCATTCTAACAATTCATTTCATGGTGTGATGCTTCATGAACTGATTTATAAATGAATTTTTAAGCATTTGTACATCAGTAAATTTATAGATGTTTCTTACATCAAATAAAGTTTCATCTATTAATAAATATTGTCTACGAATCTCTAGATGTTTATATATAAATAATATTGGGGCCTCTACTTTATTTAATTTATCTATTTATTATATAAATAATAGTTTTATCTATTTAGTTACTTAGTAGTATAATTTGATATTATTGGAGCCGTTGATTTTCTCATTCAAGTTAATTTATGTGGTAGTATATCCATGTAATTACGATTTTACTTTATTAGTTATTTTAATTCATCTTTCTACAACTATAACCCGCTATTAATAAAATAAACTCTCTTAAGCTAACAATTATAAACTTGCACAACATTAGCATTTTGAACAAACATTTTCAACAAGTTCAGTACGTATAAACTTTAATTAGCTGAAAATTTAATTATTAAACTCTTAATTGACTTTGAACATTGATGATATTTTGCATCGGGCTCCCGAATGTCCTTGAACGGCCTTGAGTTCTTGTATATATTACTCAATTGCGCTCCCAGAATTTTAGTATATGTTTACCCATCCCCAATTAACCATATTAGTCTTTTTTTTTCAATTCCAAGTAAAGATTCGTTAATTAGTTTCTAATATTGTCGAGACTTGTTTGATTTTATCTTATACGAGAAAAGTGTTGTTTTTCTATCATGATCCTAACCCGTGTTATGAGGATCAACAAGTATATTCCGCAATAATGTCATATGTAAGGCTGTGTTCAAGTGCTCAGTTTTCTTAATGTTCAATCTCCCGTTTACTTTTAGCTAAAATTTATTCATTAGTTGAGTCAAAAAATTAAGTCAAGTTTAGTTCCAAGATATTCATTTCAATAGTTCAAGTTCTTAATTAGCTTTATGTCATATTAATTAGTACTCACTATCGTATTGTTCTTTGTTTTGTAAAAAAACGTGTGAGAGGATTGACGTCAAAGATAATTCCACATATATTCAAGATATTAGATTTTCTTGCACCTCCATCTATCCCATTCAATCATGTCGCTTAGAATAGATTTGAACATTAATATCGACTATGTGATTGGCAACTCTAATTAAGCCACAGAAAATTAACTCTAACAAAGATTTTGTGGAGATAAAATATCTGAGGGAAATTCTGGCTGGAAATTATGTTTATGGAATGAATTATCCACAAGTCATCTGATTAGGAAATGTGTGAAACTGGAAGGTAGTGGACTAGTACGTAGTAGTAGTAGTAGTAATTGAGTGAAAGGGTTAAGCGACTCCAGCTTCGCCTAAAAGCCGCTCTCACTCCACCACAACTCTATACTTTTGACGCCTAGCTTCCTCTCAATCCTCTTGCAACTCTCAACATTTTTATATGTCCCCCAAAAAGTTCTCTTTGTCCACTTCCTCCTCTATTTGTCAATAGGCTAGTTTGGCTTCTTGTCACAATTTTTTTGGTAGAATGGCTTCTTGTCACAATTTCACAAACCAAAAGTTAGATATCAAGATCTCAAGATTTTATTGGTCTTGGCATTGTGGCTTATCAGGTTCGATTGAACAATATATATTGGATTATGTTCGAACGAGACGTCGATACATTACTCTAATACAAAGTTTTATATATTAGGGTTTAGTTTCTCCATTGTTTAAACAAATGAACTAAATTAAGTGCACAATCAATGGAGTGTGAGTTTAGATTGTCCGCAACTCAAAACATACATAATAGGACCATATTTGGGGAACCCTTAGAGCATGTGCAATGGAGAAGATTTAATCTCCTCTTTACACTCTCTCTCTTCAAAGATGACCTCTTCTTCGTTGTACAAATATGAAAGAAGATCCTCTTTGAAAGAGGAATAGGAGAAATCCTCCTTCCGTAGAGGACCGTGAGCATGAGCTCTTGTGCATCCTCCTAACTTTTAACCAATCAATTCTCAACAACTTTCATGTAATATATTTCAGTCTACCATTAATAAGTTTTTAATAAAAATAATACTAAAGTGTCACATTTAAAAAAAAAAATCAATGTTATTGATTATTAATTTTTCTTTGTCTATAAATTAATCCAATACTACCCTATTCTAAAATAACTTTTGTTTTTTCTCTCCCCCTTTATATCATAGATCATCACAATAATGAAATGTGATATTTATCCTTAGTGTTGTTTTTATTTTAAGTTTGCTATGCTTAAAATTAGGTTAATGTTTATAAAAGGTTTTTTATTATTAGCGGCTAATATATATTCATTAATAATTTGAAATTCTATTAATCAAACAAAATTAGTAAATCAAATATATTTTATTATTCATAATTTAAATAGTTTATTTGAAAATATTTGATGATATAGAATATATGGTAATATATATGTAAAAGTAGAGGAGAGGAGGTAACGAGGATTCTCCTTGTTATAGAGAAAAAATAGTAAAAGAGGAAAGGAAGGAAGAATGAGATATCGATAGTGGAAACTGAGGCAGATGTAAGAGAAAGTGATCTGTAAAAAGAGAAAAGAAGAGAGAAATTTGAGAGAAGATTAAACCTCTTTACCATTGCACATGCTCTATAGGATCACTTACCCTCATGAGTTCCACATTATACTTTAGTTTTAATAGGGCCAAATAGCTGAAAACCACCCCTATAATATGCTACATTCTCAGTAATCACCCCTTTAATGCGAAATTCCTGTAAACCACCCCTTTAACGAGCTCCGTTAACAACTTACCACCCATCGTCCCCTTGCCGTCAAAAACCGTCAAAAATAGCTGACGTGGCTTGGTTTTTTAGCGTTTTTTGCTAGAATTGCTTATGTGGCATATTTAGTATGGCCACCCAAGCTCCACCTCAGCTCATTAATTCACCCATTAAAAATTTACCACCCCCATTTCACTAACTTCATTCATCCGCACACAAATTCATCCAAACACAAATTAGGTCAAAAAATGGGGGTAACTATGGGTGCGATGAATTGAGCGATTGAGCAACACAACTCCAAATCCAACTCGATAGCAGCTACACAGTGGTTGGGCAAGGTGTTTCGCGTCTGGGAAGGTGGCTACATCCGCTCAACTCCTCCATAGCTGGGCCAAATCGCGAATCTGGGCAGCAAGGGAATTTAAAGGGCTTGGACAAATTCCACCAAATCGAAGCATAATTGCGAGGCTACCCCTTCATCCAAGCTTAAGTAAGTGCTCACCTTACTTCGAAACTAATTTTTGGTGTTAGAATAGAGTAGTTGGGAAAGGGATAGGGCTACTAATTTGGGGTTTTAGGGTTTGGGTTCACGGGGCATTTCACAGACCTGCAAAACAGAGGTTTGAAGGGTATGAGTGATGTGTGAGTATGCAGTTGAGTGGGGCTATGTATGAAAAAGATTCGTTTTTGAAGAGATCAAAAGTGGGGCAATATTTAATGCTGAAACTTGGTAGATATAGATGCCATTTTTGGTCAATATTGACCAAAAACAGTGGCTTTATACAGTGGCTTTATACTATTGCATAATTGATTACAAATACACCATTTTGTACAGGTATGAATGTCAATTTCAAGTTCATGTATGAAGGTAGATTCTACCTTTCTCCACTTGAAAAACTTTGTTATGGAAAAGGCAAGGTCTATGTCTGGGAAGATGTTGATCCAGACTTGACTTTAAAGGTAGTTTTGGAACAAGTGCTTGCTGAGGATGCTTCTGTGACTAATGTGAGGGAGCTATGGTATTTGGTACCTGGACAAACTATACACACAGGCCTGAAGCAAATCAAGGTTGACAAAGATGTGTTGGATTCAATAGAAACTGTTGGCCATGACAAAACTGTGCACATTTATGTTGTCCAAGGTGATGAGCCTACTCCAGTTGCCTTGCTTGCTGCCTCCCCATCATCTCAGCCCATTAATCAGCCCAGTAGGAAGCCCATAAGCCAGCCCACAAGCCATCCCACAACCCAGTCCACAAGTCAGCCATATCCTCAGCCCATAAGTCAAAGCACATCCTCCATTTTAACACCAGCAGCTAGGTCATCATCACTTGAGGAAACCGTGCCTAGCAAAACAATCCCCACAAAGAGGCATGCATCCAGCAGAAGCTCTAAGGCACCTGTTGAGTTAGATGTAGAGTTCTCAGATGCTTCCAGTGATGATGATGAAGATGTGCTAGGGTCAGAGTCCTCTGAGGATGAAGATTATGAGTTCATAGAAAGTGAAGGTGAGGATGATGATTTGTTCCTTCAAAATGTTGGTAGGAGCTGGGCAGATGATATAATCCTAGATGCTGGTCAAGAAGGTGGCTTTGATGATGATGAGAAGTCATTGGATGGTCTTGATGAGTTGAGGAGTGGCTCAGGGTCAGATCTTGAAGGATCTAGCAGGTATCCCCAATTCAACCCTCTTGTAGATTTCAAAAAGAAAATTGTGCTCAAGTCTGGTATGATATTTGGGTCAAATGACATATTTAGAAAAGCTTTGAGACAGTATTCTACAGAGAATGGAGGGGATTTTTACTATCTGCATAATGATAAGAAAAAGGTGTATGCATACTGCCTCAACAAGTGTGCTTGTGTTATGAAGCACTCTAGGAAAAAGTGTACTTGTAAGAAGGTGTTGTGTTCCTTTACTGCTTGTGCTAGGAGAATGGGAGGAGATGGCAGTTTTCAGTTGAAGAAGTTTGTTGGAAAGCATGAGTGTGGTTGGCAGCACTACAACACAAAGGTCACTTCAGTTTGGCTTGCTGAGAGGTACCTAGAGTTCTATAGAGATGATCCTCAATGGAAACTTATGGGGTTCATCAATGCTGTAAGAAGGGAATTCAGAGTTAACATAACATACCAGCGTGCTTGGAAAGCTAGGTTTAGAGCAATGTTGATGACACATGGGGATGCTAGGATTCAATATGGGAAGGTGTGGGACTATGCTGCAACAATTAGGAAATGGAATCCTGGTAGCTCTACCTTTGTGAAGGTCTGTTTGGATGATCCTGAGAAGCCACTGTTTCAGAGATTATATGTATGCTTTGATGCTTGCAAGCAAGGGTTCATGAAGGGGTGTAGGCCTATAGTTGGTTGGATGGCTGCCATTTGAAGGGTGCATACACAGGCCAAGTATTAGTTGCTGTTGGTAAGGATGGAAATGAAAATGTCTATCCCATTGCTTATGCTGTTGTAGAGACAGAGAGGAAGGAGACCTGGGCATGGTTCTTGGAGATTTTAGTGAGGGATATTGGTGAAAGTAAACCTACTTTCATATCTGATAGACAAAAGGTATTTGTGCTTGTGTACTTTGGTTTGTTTTTTGGCTTGGATAATGTTATATGTCTTGCACTTACTATCTGTTTTAATTGTGCAGGGATTAATTGAAGCTTTACATGAAGTTGTTCCTGAAGCTGACACAAGAGTATGTGTGAGACACATGTACAATAATTTCAAAGCTAGATGGCCTGGAAAGACCTTCAAAGATCTTGTTTGGGCTGCTGCAAGGGCCTCCAACTTACTAGATTTTGAGATTCCTATGGAAGAGGTGAGAAAACTGGATGAGGGTGCCTACAAATATCTCATTGATGCAAACCCCAACACATGGTCTAGGCATGGATTCAAGAGTCACACCAAGTCTGACATGTTGCTGAACAATGTTTGTGAGACCTTCAATTCAATGATTCTCCCTGCAAGAGAGCTTCCAGTATTGTCTATGTGTGAGTGGATCAGGAGAAAACTCATGAAGAGGTTCTTGGACAAACGTGAGGGGATGATGAAGTATGAGGGTGTGCTTACACCACATACAAAGAAGAGGATTGAGTTTGCAAAGGAGGAGTGTTTGAGAAGCTGCACACCATTTTATGGAGGTGGGGATTGTTTTGAGGTGGACCACTATGGAAGGACCTATGTTGTGGACCTCTAGAATAGGACTTGTGGATGCAACAAATGGGATCTCACAGGCATTCCCTGCTCACATGCCCTTTGCTGCATAATGAAGGACAGAAAGAAGATTGAAGACTATGTGGATCCATTTTTTACCAAGGAAACTTACTTGAAGGCCTACATGCCAATAATCAAGGCAATGCCAGGAGAAGCACAATGGGAGAGAACCAATCAACAACCACCAGAGCCTCCAAAGTATATTGTTCAACCAGGAAGACCAAAGAAGGCTAGGAGAAGAGAGCCAGGTGAAGAACTTCCTGGGCAAAAAAAAAGGATTAGAGTTGTTGGCCAAGTGAAGTGCTCAAATTGTGGACAGCCTGGCCACTACAAAAACAAATGCTCCAATCCACCAAAAGGGCCCCAACAGCCAAATCCACCAAATCCTGGAGGAAGGCCTGTCAATCCTAACACTGTGTACATTGGGCGCACCAAGAGGAAGTATGTCAAGAAGGTGAGTTTATTGGTGTTTTGTGTTGTAACATGGTTGGAATTTCTGGAATTTGTAACCCTAAGTTGACTGACATTGGTGTTTTTGCAGGCCAAGACGCCAGCTGAAACCATCCCACCACCAAGCTCTTCAAACCAACAATCTACCTATGATGTTGTAAGTTTCATTTCTGTGTTGTATGTTTCATCCCACCACCAAGAAGGTGAGTTTTATTGATGAGTTGAGTTGTGTGGTATTTTTTAGGCTGGAAGTTGTATGGATAACCTTGGAACTCAAGGTTCTGTAGCTGGAAGTGCAATGGATAACATGGGAACTCAAGGTTTTGTTGCTGGTAGCTCTTTTGTGGCACAGGTATATTCTTGGAGAGCTCACTTTTGTTCATAAAATTCACACTCTGTTCACACTCTTGGTACTCACACTTGATGCAATTGTAGGTTCCCCAACAAGCATCAAGTATTCCAGGCAACAGGAAGAAGACAACCACCAGTGGACCACCTAGGAGGAAGACAACCACCAGTGGACCACCAACAGTTGTGAGGCGTTCAGCTAGGAACAATTCCAAACCTTGAAGTGTTGTTGACTCAAGGCTTTTGTTGAACTAGTGTGACTTATGTTATCATTTTGAATGTCCAAAGATGAGTACTTTTGTTGGGATTTTATGCACTCAAACTTTGATGTTATGTAGCTTGTTATGTCAGACTTTTAAGGTATCATGTGTAGGGGTCTGGTGTGACTTATGTGATTAGATGGTATGTGAAACTTGGATTTGTGGAACTCTGCTATGAAATGCCAACTAGGCTTTGTTATGGTATTATGTAGTGCCTTTTCTCCTATTGTCAAGCTCGTTTTTGTGCTCAGTTTTTTTAGCATGATTTACAGCTTTATATGGTGTGGTTCATATGGTGTGATTTACAGCTTTATATGGTGTCATTTACAACTTAGATTTGTGGTTTTTGTGCTCAGTTCTTGTGCTCAGGTTTATGGTATTATGTGGTGTGGTTTTTGTACTCAGTTTTCCAACACAAATTCAGTCTAAACAACACAAATAAGAGACACAAATAAGAGGTCACCCTCATGCAGATTCATTCAAAACAACAAAAACAAGTCAAATACAACCACCTAAATTGTAGCATAGCAACATTACATAGCAACAATCAAAGCAACTCTCTTATCTGTTGCATCTCAGATCAATTTCACCAAAGCAACAAGCAACACCAGAACACCAAACATGAAGCCAGTCATCATAACTTTCCAATTTGAATTATGAGCCTTCATTTTCCTTGTACTTGCAAGCTCCTCTCTTATCTGTTGCATCTCTATTTCATGAATTCGTGTTGAGTGCTCCAACTCTGCTTCCAGCTTTTGCTTCTCCTTCACAAGCTTCTTGATAACACAGATTGCTCTTGCATTGTGTTTTTCATCCCTCCAAATGAAGTAGTTGCACTTGTTAGGCAATCCATATAGGCGACATCCATAGAACCTCCTACCATAGTTCAATTATGTATGTGCAGTTGACTCCTTTGCAGGAATCCCACAATAACACAACCTCTGTTCTATAGATGTGGATGAAGAGCTTGAACGCGACATGATACACCTGCATACTTGTCGCCAAAGCTCCAGTATATCAAAACCCATCCCAATTGGAAGCAACAACACACAATTAATCGGGCCCCTAAACCTAATTTTTTGCCCTAATTTTACACTGTCCAGATCAGGGAATTAGGGCAACGTAAACCCTAAATTGTCAAGCAATTATCCAATACAACAATGAGATCAATAATAACTTATGAATCAATGGAAGAATGTGGGAGACGCACCTGCGAATTGGAGCAATGGAAGCTTGGGTGGAAATGGAGCTGAGAGGTGGAGCGATGAAGATGGCGATGGGTTTGGTTTGCCAGTTAAATGGTAAATTTTATAACATAAAAAATAAAAAAAAAAAGAGATGGGTAAAATGGAGCTGAGGTGGAGCTTGGGTGGCCAGCAAATGGAAGCCACATAAGCAATTCTGACAAAAAACGCTAAAAAACCAAGCCACGTCAGCTATTTTTGACGGCAAGGGGACGATGGGTTGTAAGTTGTTAACGGAGCTCGTTAAAGGGGTGGTTTACAGGAATTTCACCTTAAAGGGGTGGTTACTGAGAATGTAGCATATTATAGGGGTGGTTTTTAGCTATTTAGCCATTTAATAGTTTAGACATAAATTACATTCACACCTAATTTTGATTGTGTAATTAATGGAAACTGTTTAACTACTTCATATGACTGTAAACTATTTAATTACTCCTAGTTGCTATGGAATATTGATAAATTTTAGCTTTAAACTTAATTAACCTATTGAGAAAAAAACAACTTGTTTAGATTTATTTATATATATATATACAAGTTTAAAACAATTTGTCAAAATAAACTCTTAAGAACATATGTTGTACTTAAAACGATTCTCATTTGTCAAAATAATCCATCGCATTTACACTGTGATCTCTTTCAACTCACATTCTATCTCTTGAGATGCTAATATCTATTAAGAAAAATGTGAACTACCTTATAAATATATATATATATATATATAAATATATATATAAATATATATATATATACGGTTTTTCTATTATGTATCCTAATGGCACATGATAAGCATACCAAAAACAGAAACTAAAACCCTAAAAATAAAATGATGAAGTCGTTGCAAAAAAGATTAATAAAATAAAAATTTAAGATTTACAAAATCTTTCTATTATTAGTCTCTTAGAGCATATGCACCGGTGTCAAATTTAGGAGGAGCAAGATAGCAATTTGTGGGCCAATCACTTAAATAGCAGAAGCAAGAAAAAATTGAAGGTGCGGCGGTGGAATGGAGGAGAGAAGACTGCCCTTTGACTGGCTGCACGAGCAGCTGCTCAAGCAAAGTTTGTTCTTTGGGTTGCTTTTGTCATTTGGTAGAGCCCACACATGTAATTGATGACAGCTGTCTTTCCATTGGTGGAGCCCACACAAGTGGGAAAGAAAGACTACCTGCTTTTTCTTTTCATATTTGCACACATTGCAAATTCACATGTAGGGTCCACACATAGAAGGTGCTATTTATTTGAACGGTTGCACAAAAAACCCGAACTGCACCTTCTATGTCTTGCACCTCCTCAAATAGTACCTGCTTCTCCCCAAACAAGAGGAGCGATCCACAAAAACCACTGCATATGCTCTTATAGTGTGCTCTAAGAGTACATGGTAGAAAAATCCATATATATACATGGATTAGAGATGAGACTCTCACTCCTCTAGTATTCAACCAAAAAAAAGAGATGAGACTACTCTACTTGTTAATCATGAGTTAAGTTTTTTTTAATTGAAAAACCAACTAAATATTACTTCAAACCATCATCGAATGAAAGTACATCAACAAGCTGAGCAGGGAAAGAAAAATAATATTGTACTCTACTTATTAATTATGAGTTAATTAAGTTTTTGGGTGAGCATTTACCAGTTTTTTATAGAATTGGTTAGTAACTAGTTTTCATCTCCTATATATAGATATGTCTTATTCATATTTTAAACTAGTTCAAGTAATATTTGTAGGGATCCTAATCCTTACTCAATTAAAAGAAAGAATGATAATCCTGAATTTAATTTGAATTAGAACTTAGAAAATGAATTCCTCCCTTTTATATAAAAGTGATCAAACTTGACATAACACCTCGTTCTTCACAACCCACCAAAATTCTAAGAATTGGCCAAGCATTTCATAAGTACCCACAATACTAATAGGAACAGTATGCAATGTTAAGAGACGAAAATAATAGTTCGACAAAAAAAAGAAGAGACGAAAATATAATAGAAAAGAAAAAAACACGAAGGGTTAGGAATCAATATATGAATGTATACATATCAAAGTATAAAAGGTTGTTGAGGTCCAGTGACGAACGCAGAACGGATTTAAAGGGGGGCACACCTTGTGTAGGAGATCCAATTCTTTAAGAATAATCGATAAATTTAGTTACTTGATACTCTTAAATAGTTACTAAAATCTAATTTATACAATAAATAGTTACTCCCTCCGTTTCACAATAAGTGTCGTTTTAGCTCTCAACACAGTTTTTAAGAAAAGCAATCATTCACTTTAAAACTTACAACTTTTTCTTAATCTTACCACTCATTACATTTTTTTGGCCAATGCATGAACAACTTTAGTCAACAAATACACATTCCAATAAAAATTATCATCATTCACCCCTATTAAATCACTTTGAAAACCTAAAACGACACATATTATGAAACAAATTTTAAGTGCTAAAACGACACTTATTATGAAACGGAGGGAGTACTTTGTAAACAAAAATTGGAGATGAATGCATTAAATTTGAATAAAAAAGCAAAATGATGCTATGGGGAATTGAACCTTGGTGGAATTGAAACAAAATTAAGCATCAAACCATCTAGACTAGTTAATTTTCATGTCATATTAGTACAAATTTAATTAAAATATACTTATATTTAATCGAAAATTACATATATGTACCGTTAATTAACCCGACGGGAGGGGGGGCACGGGCCCACTCATGCCCCCCTAGGTTCGTCTATGTTGAGGTCTAATGCTGCCTTTTAAGCAATAACTATGAGATGCTAGCTGGTAGCTTTAGAGGTTGTTGAGGTCTAATACGTTAATGCATCGTATAGATTGTACTACTTTATTCTAAACATATACTAAAACCATATATTTTAAAATATTATTTTTAAAATGTAATTGTGATAAGTTCAGGAATGCTAAAGTGTTCCTCTGATAAAGCGACATATATTGCATGGATCAACATCCGGCATTATGCGTAATTACGTTAGAAAGTCTCTCTTAAATTAATTAAGCTGCCCCTAGACATCAAATGGCCATAACGATGCTAAAGCAGTGCTTAATGTTGGTTTAACCATGGTGATTAAGAGATCCTAAAGCCAATGCAAGAATTAATTTATAGTTAAGTCAATGGACCGGATCATTATCCATGTATGGTAGGCACCCGCCACAATCCCACGTACCCGCAGGCTAACAACTTCAACACTCATGATGGACTACATTGTAATGATAAACTAATAATTAAAAACATTGCACTTTGTACTGTGCTATATTCTTCAAGAAACTTAACATCAAACTAGTATCGGTCCCCGTGTCTTGAAGGCACGATTTATAGTTTGACATAAAATCTTGTATTATGTTATATATATATATATATATATATATTGCGATTTATTTGAATGATACATTATTTATGTTATAATACATCCCTCTTAATTGAACCAAGATTTGTAGTGTTATAACTTTGTCATATATAGACTAAATACTTATTTATATCAATAAGTTTCTTTATTGTATAATTAATATTTTTGTTTACAAAATCTCTTATGTTTACCTAGTAGATTTGGAAAGATAGATTTCAAGTTGCATATAGTAGATTAGCAAAAAAAAAAAAATCTATAAAATCTCTTATGGGAGTATAGTACATTTCAAGATAGATTTGGAAAAATTCATGAATTATTTAGCGATAGATTTTTTTCAAGGGAAAAAAAATCTCTTTATAATTGCTTTAGTATACGAATTTCTTTTTTTAATAATTAAAATGAGAATTAGTAGATAAGAAAAAATCTAATATGGGGTCTACAATTAAATTTCAACCAATTAAACAAATTGAATTGTTTTAATAAAATGGGTGATGCGGACCAACGAGGAGGTTACACATGTCGGGCTAAATATTATTTTTAACCTCCGCTTTAGTATATAGTTATGATATATTTCATAGAGGTATTTTTTTGCTAGAATATTACATCGGTTTTTCTATTTTGTGTCCTAAGAGCATACGATTAGCATAATAAATATAGAAACTAAAACAATAAAATGAAAATAGTGAATTCCTGTCACAAAAAAAAGATTAAAAAACCAAAACTGTAAGATTTACCAAATCTTTCCATTAAAAACGGCTTATTGTGTGCTCTTAGGGCACATAATAGAAAAATCCATATTATATAGGGGCGAACTTAATGTGTGCCCATTTGGGGTTACAGCCCCCACTGCGATTTTTAAAAATGAAAAGTTTTTTTTAATATGAAAAATACCTAAAATTACCATTGGATTTGGGGGAATAGAGGGCCAAAACTCTACATTATTGTCAAAGAAACTTGATTTTATCACAAAAACCTACATTTCATTTATGTTTTTTTTTCTTATTTTTGGAATTATTATTATAATTATCACAAAAACTTGATTTTTATTTTTTGCTTATATTATGATTAATTTAGGATTTTATTCAGGTTATAATTATTAAAGATTGAGAATTCTATTGATAGAATAAAGAAATTTTTAAGAGACTGCAAATCGAAAAATTTCTTTATAAACAAATTAATGTCACTTCAATATTTTATATATTTAACCCCCTCTAACTTGAATGTCTAGGTCCGCCACTGATTACATATAGCAATATAGGTATTACATGTATGATGTATGGGAAGCAAGGTTCGAGCTAGAATGATGATTGAGGAAAGAATAGAAAATGTGTGTTAGACCGTTAGTTGCGAAATGTTGGAGAATCCCAGTGTGAATGGGTAAATTAATCGTCATGAATATTTTCTCTATCTTCCGACATAAATGTATTTTTATTAGTTATGTTTTTTATCTTTAAATTATTTTCTTAAAAATAAAGAGGCGGTTAAGCAATTATAATGGAAGGTTCTATCTTTGCGCAAAAATTGAATTATTGTGGGATTGGGTAGTAAGTAATCGCTAGGGATAGATTTATTCTCACTCTACCCTCTCTCTTCCATTATAAATACATGTCTTCGTCATGTATGGAGAGGTAATTCGCAACTTGCATCTTCTAGCCTTTCCTCGCAATTATCGTTCTTTACCCTCGACACTCGACTCGAACAACTGCTCTCCCTTTGTCCATTGTTTTGCAGGTCCTAAATCATTGAAGGTGCTTGGAGAAGAAGGAATCGAAAGGAGCTACCTAAGTGCATTGAAGGCGGATTTTTATGCACTTACACCCACAATGAAAATTAGAATATAAATCGTCTATTATTGGAGTATAATTTTAGGAGTTACTATATCCATTACGATATGATTTTTGGTAAGAATCTCATTGAATTTGTATATATGGTAAGCTAATTATCCGCTCGATCTCCATATTATCGTTCTACCGAACTTTATCATCGAATCTCGAAAGTTTACAGAACTGATAAAAGCTTCAATAGAACGAAATAACATTATAAGTAACATGTGTATGATCTTTTCAATATATGATCATTTTAATTAGATAAGTACTCATGATTTTATAAGTGAATTTGCATGACTTTATAATTATGTGCAGGCGATATTATAATAACTAATTGAATTTGCATGGCCTCGTATATGGGTGCTCTGTTCACGGTCTTAGAGCATCTCCTACAGTTTCTCTATTTCTCAATTTTGAAGAATATTAAGGGGTTTTAAGGTTCAACAGATCCCCTATCCTATTCTCCAAAATAGAGATGGAGAAAATTTTTGATAAAAAAAAAGAGAGATGGAGAATAAAAAGAGTTAGTCTTTCCCCATATTTGGGATAAGGCATTCATTCCCCAAAATTAAAGTCTTCACATATTTCAATACAAACTTAACAAAAAATAGTATATAATCTTTTTTGTTTTAAGATATAATTAAATGTATATATCTTTTTAGATTTGATTGATCTCCATAATGGAAAAATGGTTAGAATTTAAGCATAAATTTTTTAGAGAAGGTAAACTTTGATTCTCCATTCTTCATAATGAAGTTTGCACGTTCTTAATTTTAGGTGTATATGATCAACTATATGATTAATATATAGTCGCTTAAAATTTGCATTTTTTTTTTCAAATAACATTCAATCGTACCAAAAACTTCCAATTTCTTTACATATTTGAATGAAATTTCATCATGGGCAATGGGACGAGATCCGATGATTAGAGCTTTTATTCATTTATCTCTACAATAACTGTTTTCACTTGATGGCGTATATTCTGTATTGATCAGAAGTTAAAGAAAAAGAGTTAAGTGTTGTTGACAATCAAAGGAAAATCATTCAAAAGCCGCTAAGAAAGATGGTTACCTATTAGTTTTACTAAAACCTTCCTTAGTTTCATACAACCATGGCATATATGTCGCACATCATAGATGTTACGTACAAGAACAACTTACAATTATAAGGTGGGAGGACGCATAAATCGATCGGCTTATTCCAAGTATTTGGATTGACGTGAGGTATAAGGAAACACCCTAAACACATTTCCGTTAGCTAAGCTAATCACTTAAGTTAGAAAATTACATCTGCCAAGACATATACTCCCACCGTTTCACAATAAGTGTCGTTTTAGCACTTAAAATTTGTTTTATATTATGTGTCGTTTTAGGTTTTCAAAGTGATTTATTAGGGGTGAGTAATGATAATTTTTATTGGAATGTGTATTTGTTGACTAAAGTTGTTCATTCATTGGCAAAAAAATGTAATGAGTGGTAAGATTAAGAAAAGTTGTAAGTTTTAAAGTGAATGATTGCTTTTCTTAAAAACTGTGTTAAGAGCTAAAACGACACTTATTATGAAACGGAGGGAGTATTAAATAGGGTCCGGATCCGGTAGGAATGATTATTATGGTAGGAAATAGGAATGAATCTCGGCCGTTCATCAAGCGGGGGGAAAAAGCCCATACACGCGCGCCCATAATCTCGGCCGAATAATTCGTGTATTATACGCGTATTATACGCGTTTAATTCGCGTATTATACGCGTATAGTACGCGAATTATACGCGTTTTTTTTTCGTTTTTTTCGTTTTTTTCCCGATTTTTTTTTGATTATTTTTCGTTTGTGCAACTCAATGTTCACGTTTGTGCAGCTCGATGGTCACGTTTGTGCAACTCAGTGGTCAATTTGTTCTTCAACTCTATTGCCAATGTGTTGAATTCTATTTGTGCAACTCATTGGTCACGTTTGTGCAACTCAATGTTCACGTTTGTGCAACTCGATGGTCACGTTTGTGCAACTCAGTGGTTCAATTTGTTTTTCAACTCTATTGCCAATGTGTTGAATTCTATTTGTGCAACTCAATGGTCACGTTTGTGCAACTCAATGTTCACGTTTGTGCAACTCGATGGTCACGTTTGTGCAACTCAGTGGTTCAATTTGTTCTTCAACTCTATTGCCAATGTGTTGAATTCTATTTGTGCAACTCAATGGTCACGTTTGTGCAACTCAATGTTCACGTTTGTGCAACTCAATGGTCACGTTTGTGCAACTCAGTGGTTCAATTTGTTCTTCAACTCTATTGCCAATGTGTTGAATTCTATTTGTGCAACTCAATGGTCACGTTTGTGCAACTCAATGTTCACGTTTGTGCAACTCAATGGTCACATTTGTGCAACCAATGAAAATTTGTTCTTCAACTCTATTGCCAATGTGTTGAATTCTATTTGTGCAACTCAATGGTCACGTTTGTGCAACTCAATGGTCACATTTGTGCAACTCAATGGTCACATTTGTGCAACTCAATGGTCAATTTGTTTATTCATATTTGTTCAACTCTATTGCCAATGTGTTGAATTCTATGGTCAATTTGTTCGTGAATATTTGTGCAACTCAATGGTCAAATTTGTGCAACTCAATGGTCAAGTTTGTGCAACCATAAACTGGGCTAACATTCAAATGTCGTCGCAAGAAAGCCAAATCAATGAGCATATAATCCAGTTTGCGAATTTCAAGATCAATATTCAATTCCATAACTCCATTTTTGTGCATCCAAACATTTGCCCCATATATAACAGCTCCTACTTCATGTAACTCTAATTGGAGATCACATCGACTAATTGATCCAATTCCAAGAATTGATTTCAAACCGAACAACAAGCAACCATCGCAAAGTCCATAAACTACACACGAAAAAGCATAACAAATTACTTTAGCAAATACAGTAGTTATTAGTCTAGAAATGAGCAATTTTTTGCCATCCAAAGTTGTGGATCTTGGAACCAGAACAAAAGAACCAATTCATAAAAACAAGTCAATTATCCATTCAAGCACAAAAAGATACCAAGCAAACAATTCGAAGCCTGGAATTAGAACAAAACGAAGGAGCCGCTTTAATGTAATTCCTGACCGCTTTACACTACTTATGCAATCACGATCGCCGATTGTGCAATCACGATCGCCGATTGTGCAATCCACAACTTCAAACCCTAGATCTACCACAAAACCCCTTCATTCGAAACAAAATCGCAGAAAATGCGAGCAATATAGAACGAGATTCAGATCTGGAGAGATGCGTTACCCATCATGAGTGAGTACACGAGCAGGTAATTGTTCTTGAAAGCATTGAAAGCAGGAGAAGTTTTGATACGATCCTTGTTGCTCTTGCTGAGCTTCAAGGCTGCGACCACAGCCCCTAGAGCGCCGAACACTAGCCAGTAACACTAGCCAGTTCATTGGCTGGAGCCGCCTTCTCCTCGGTCAAACTCCCCCGGAGATCCTAGATCTGGCCGGCTTGGACTCGATCTCGTCCGGTTTCGCCACCGATTCGCCTCGGATCTCGCCGATCTGGTTGGTACTAGTGTGGATGTAGTCTGGATCGGACGACCAGCCGAAGATCGGGCTCCACTAGTTGGCCGGAGGAGAAGAGGAGGAGGAAGGGATGGAGAACCGGCGAGTGTTGCCGGTGGAGTCCGTTCGGAAGCGGACGGGGCCGAAGAGGAGGCCGAGGTCGAGCGGACGGCTGTCGATCTCAGTCTCCTTTGTCGGGAGTCGGCGAAGCGGAGCGGGACGAGAAGCGGCCGGAGTCGAAGACGACAGGGTTGGGGCGGCGACGAGGGAGGCGGACGGGGCCGGAGAGGCGATGGGGGAGGCGGACGGGGCCGGAGAGGCGATGGGGGGAGGTCGGGGACGGAGCGAAAGAGACGGAAGAGGAATGGGAGAAGAAACGCGTTGTTAGCTTTTTGTCCTTTTTTTTATTTGTTTTTGAGAGATAATCTGGACCGTACAAACACATATAATCCAAGAGACGGGATTCATTCCTATTTCTCACCACAACAATCCTTCCTACATGACTCTTTCTCTATTAAATATAGTAAATTTTGTTCTTAGGGCTTTAGTATGTAAATTAAAAAAGAGTATACGTCCACGTACACTAGATTTTGGGATCCTTTGTGGCAATTTAATCTACATTAACAATCCTGTATTGTGACATAAAATAGTTTTTTTTGTTATATGGGAGTACACGCACGAATTGAAGGATCGAGATATTTTGATATGGCCTACCTCTCAAAAAAGTGATTAATTATTAACGGGGGTGATTAATAATTTAGCTTGTAATATCTAACTTGTCAATGAGTTATAAATGGATATGTGTCCTAATCTTGCCGTCTATCGACATTTATTTATTTATCTATTAATGTATAAGTTTGCATTTGATGGAGTCACTTAATATATGTACTCTCTCTTTCAACCTATTTCTTCTTGATTTATTCATTTTAATTGTCTACTTGCACAAAATCTCATTTTATTAACCCTTTTATTATCTAGATCGAATATATAATCAATGGTAAAATAGCATATGATCGATCATGTGTTATGTCATGAGTACAATGGAGTATGAAAATAACTAACTTCTCCTTCTTATGTATATTTTCCCCTCTCTATGGCGATCTAGACACAAACTCTTTCACTGAATGAGGTCATGATATCAAAGCACACATTATCGCTCATTCGTTCATACCCTTTTTTTCGGATTGATTGACAGCCTCACCGAATATTTTGATTAGTTTTGACAAAAGAAATTGTTTGTAAAATGGCAAGTGGAAATGTTCAACAATCTGGCATGCATATTAATATTATGGAGATTTAATCTTTAACAATGTTTAACAAACTGTCTTTCTAAAGGCATAGAATAAGCAACCAAAATCTATTTAGAAACTAAAATCGTAAAAGAAAATACATAAATCTATCATAATTAAAAACAACAAAACTTTCTATAATAAGATGTTTATCTTGTATCTTAAGGACATAGGTTAGAAAACAAATTTAACGGAATATGCAAATGGCCGGAGAATTCGTGCTAGATTTGTAGATTATGTGACTTGAGTCATAAAATATGATTGAAAAAACATATAAGTGACATTAAGTATAATTTCACTGTTAATGTGCCTTGAATCTAACCGGTCAGCGAGTCGGGGGGTCCAGGGGGGCGACGCGCTCGCTGACCTGGGGGGCGGAGTCGCCCTCGGGCCACACGGTATACTATGTTTTCTGTTTGTGGGTCTATCGCAATCTGTTTTGGGCCTGCAGCCCATAATTGTAACTAGGGTTTCTTGAGTCACTATATAAGCTCTCGATATACCTAGACCTCTGTATTCCGAATTTTGTCTTCCATAACAATATACGGTTTCTCTGCCCGTGGACGTAGGTAACACACCGTTACCGAACCACGTAAATCTGTGTGTCGTTCTTGCTTTATTGTTCTCGTTCGATCTCTCGTTACAACATTCACCCTTTCACTTAATATTTTAGTTAGGAATCGCTCTTAAAGTGATGTTTGTTCAAACTTTGATTGTGCAATTTACTCAAACTTGTTGGCCGGTTATGTCTTCAAAAGTTTTGTTTGTTCCATCGACACCTATATTCCCAAAGCAAGGAAACTATCTCCCATCTTCCAATATAAGTATATGGCTATAAAGTGAAGAACATAATTCGATTGAGTTACCAATCGATTAAAGCCCAAAAATTAAGTGAACCAGCCTGTTATGGCCCATTTCCTACCGTTTTTCTGTTTGGCACTTTATTTTAAAGGCTCAATTTTTTACACTTAAAGTTGTCGTTAGGGCTATGCTATATTTGTCAAGAAGAAGTACTTTTTTTAAAGTATGTTTTTTCCACCTCGAGATTAGCAAAAAATAATTAGATTTCACGTTTTGAGGTAAGAAAAAGTATAATTATAACTAAAAAGTACTTTCTAACAACAACTATAAAGCCTAAATCAGGCGCACCAGTGGCACGTGGCACTACAACCCGTCCACTGGGGGCTGTAGCCCTCACTTAATTTTCTTTTAAAACATTTTATTAAAAATAAGTATTTTTTTACTATTATTCCGAACCCAAAATGAACCCACAATTAATTATATCTTAATGTATTAGTCCGTATAAATTGATGTTCGAAGTTACCCAATATACAATCATGTTAAAACTCAAACATAATCTGTAACCTTGAATTCAATTGCCAAATTTATACGAAACTATCTCATATAGTCATATATAATGTATTTGTAGAAAAATACAATAACATTTAATAAAATAATTTTGATACTTTAATTATATAAATATACTTAAATAAATATTTTATTTGACAAACTAATAATAATGAATATCTTTTATAATTATATTTTTGAATTTAAATTTAATTAGATTAAATATTTAGTGTTAAAGGTAATTAGACTAGAAAAACCATGATCACTCAAAATTTTGTCAAAATTAAAATCCGAGCAAACTTAAAATCTAAGTAAATTGATCGAAATTGACCCAAAAATCCAACTTTACCCGATTGTCAAAATATTAAGATTTGACTGAGATCCGGATCAGCGCGAACCCCAAAACAATTGGGCCCGAACTCATCCCAACCCACTCGATCGACAACCATGGCTTTCCCCGTCGCCTTATACAAAAAAAAAATTCTTTATTTTGTATATTTAGCCCCCGCTCAGTGAAATTCCTGGTTCTGCCACTGACGCATATATGAATCATATCAGAATTATATATCGGAATATGCAATCAACAACAACGCAAAGTTGTAAGAAAATCAATCTATGATGTAAGTTTTTAGACTATTCCTTCTATTGTCACGCGGTTTAATGATGAAATCTTATGTTGGATACTGAGATCTATACATTCATTGTATATGTGCATAACCATTATTGCATTGGTCTCTTTCCTGGTTGTTTGGGTCGGGCTTTACGAAATGCACTAAGTCCATCGTTTGGAATAGTCTGATATGTTGGTGTGATTATAAGCTACCTTATTTGATTCATGGACGACATGATAGTTTGACTTAGGGCATCTTATTTGATTAATGGACTTCTTGTCTACCCTAATTAAGGCTAGGGAAATTCCTTTTAGTGCCCTCATATTTTTAACAATTCCTTTTGATGCCCAAAAAATATTTCGTTTCCTTTTGGTGCCCCTGTGTTATGGAATTCTAATCATCCGTAGCCAATTTTAATAATTTTGTCAAAAATCTAACTCTGTTAACCCAAAAGACTAAAAAAAAGGAAATTAAAATTAAAAAAAACAACCCAATATCACTTTCAATACACGTGCGTGGCCCATCTCTTCCGATGCATCTTCCTGGTAGCAAACAAAAACCCCGCCACGCAACACCTCCGTTCCAAACTCAGAAGCGAGGCCGCCGACGAGCACCAGGACAACACCAGATCGGCGACGGACTTTGAGGCCGGCGACGGGGAGCAACGACTCGACCAACGACGACGACGGGGAGGCAATAAATACTTGGAGTCCCGCGCAGATTTCGTCGGCCCTTGCCTCCTACACCAACCGCAAAGATCTGATTGTTGAAATACACAAGTCCTTGATTTCAGAGCAATATTGGCTTCTCTCAACAAACTGGCCTGCAATTCTCGTGTCACTACCGCTTAACCCTAGCCTGAAACCGAACAATCGCAAGGGACGGGCGTCGTTTGATCCACACAACCCAACCAATTGGCCATATCCAGATGTAGAGGAAACATCGGAGACGAACTCCAACCAATTGGCCTGCGATTCCGTTACAATCCTCGCACAATTCGATGTGAGTATACGATCTCGCAATTTGAGTCCAATTCTCCAATTCAATCTTTGTCGGCCAAATCTCTTCTTACGTGGGCGCATCCCGGAGAACGAGATTTCCGGCGACGGATTCCTGTACAGATACAATCGGAGGAGGTAAACGGCGGTGGCGGTCAATCACGTGGGATTGAAACTTGATGTTGGGTTTGTTTTTTTAATTGTAATTTTTTTTTTAGCCTTTTGTGGCTAACGGAGTTGGGTTTTTTGAGGAAAATTGTAAAATTGGGTACCGAGGATTGGAATCGCATAACATAGGGGTACTAAAAGGAAACAAAATTTTTTTTGGGCACCAAGAGGAATTGCCAAAACCACGAGGGCATCAAAAGAAATTTCCCTTAAGGCTATAATGCATCAAGTGTCAATTGAAATTGATCGAAAAAAAAATCAAGTGTCAATTGAATGATCATGCCTCTCAAGCCTATCTTTTAGATCGGCCGTTTATAGCGCATATACGCACGGCGAAACACTCTCCTCCTGAATCTTGGCCTACTATACTTTAACATTGTGCTCAAAAACCAAGAGGAATTTCCCTTAAGGCTATAACGCACGGCGAAACACCAAGAGGAATTGCCAAAACCACGAGGGCACCAAAAGAAATTTCCCTTAAGGCTATAATGCATCAAGTGTCAATTGAATGATCATGCCTCTCAAGCCTATCTTTTAGATCGGCCGTTTATAGCGCATATACGCACAGCGAAACACTCTCCTCCTGAATCTTGGCCTACTATACTTTAACATTGTCCTCAAAAAAACTTGAACATTGTCCAAGTTATATTTAATGTAATACTCGGTCTTCGGGCAATTAGTCAAAACGGTTAAGCCTTCAAGAGTAGTACCTATAGGTCACTGGTTCGACTCTCATGGGTAGTGCCCTCAACCAAAAAAAATGTAGTACTCACTATATCAATTGTTTAACCGTTGACCTTGTTGATATGTAAATACTAATTGACTATTCATATTCATTAAAATCTTAAACAACTCACAATGAGAAGTGGAGAGTCGGACGATCTAGCTAGCAATTCGAGGGTGGCTCCATGGGGTATTCAATAGTTTTATTTTCCTCGCTTCTCATATATACCAAAACTTGTTTGACAAACAAATTAAAACATCTTCAAATTAAACTCTTAGATACGTACGTACTAGCTTTAGAATAATGTAAACCACCAATGCATTCTTATCATTCAATGTATACTACTAGTATATTTTGATTAGGTCTTCTAAGATTTTGTCGTACGTACTAACTCAGTGGCCTTATGCGTGATTGTTTTTGACGTAATAAGTAGACTTTTAATTGAGGTAATCAATCACAAGAATGTAGTATAAGAGCGAGCATTTATCACGCAAGCTTTTGATGTGGATCCTTAGAATCAATCGTTTGTCAAAGATGATGATCGATGATTGCAAATACCTACAATCTATCCAACCATACATCTTCATTTAATTTTGTGATTAATGAACGTCATCGCATATGAAACGTTCAAAATATCTTCAAAATGATTTGATGGGTCAAGTTCAAGTAAAACAAAGGTTATGAATAGAAGGTACCACGGATGTGGGTTGTTGTTTATATTCAACTTATTGCTACGCATATTCAACTTTGTGTGTGTGATCTCAAAAAAAACAAAACTTTGTGTGTGTGGGGATATACAATATTATGTGTATACAAATTCAAATTAAACTAGATTATTGCCCGTACCATGTATGGGAAATAATAAATAACATTTTTTCTAATGTATTATTCAATTGATAAAAGAATGCATTATAATATTATTAGGAATTCGATATTGATATTGTCTTTTTTATCCGAAATCGCTACAATATTTTTTTGATCCATAATCGTGATTTGATGTTAAGAATAAATTTAAAATTTATATAATATGACTTAAATAAAAATCATAAATAAAATACTATCATTTTATTTCAAAAAATATTTGATTAATTAAAAAAGTCATATGAGATATATGAAATATCAAGTGAAGTCTTGTATCAACACATATATTTTTATAATTTATAAGATTTTTATATGATGATAGAAATAAAAAATTAAGTTAATTATGACTTTTCTTCAAAAATCTTTTAGAAAAATAAAATTGTAACAATAATAATACTTTTTGAAATAAAATGATATTTTAATAGATCTTATACAATTATAATTAATTTAATAATAGTAGAGGTATGGATAACTACAATTTATAAATGAATATTATAACACAAATTTTGTTTATATATTTTTTTAGATATTTTACAAATATATTGTTAGATATCTGGTACTTAAATAATAAGTTTATGGGAGAAATAAGATTAAAAAAATATGGAAAATATATATGATTATTAAATTACAATAAAAACAAAAATTCAGAGTGACAAATAAGTTTAACAAATTAACTATACTTTTGATTTACAAAAATAAATGTCTAGGTAAATAGTTGAAAAAGATAGATATTATGTAGAAAAAGATAGAAATTAGAAAAAGAAAAAGATAGATGATAGACAATTAATAGAAATAAGAAAGACTTAAAAAAACTATTTTTCTAACTTAAATTTTTTACATGAGGTGAGGCCGAAATTAACATGGAGGCTCGAAAAGTCTTGACTTTAATATATAGTATAGATATGAATGAATAAAGTTTAGAATATACAAGTTAATAACATTATACAATCGTAATCTATTCAATATAACCATCAATTCACTTTAATACAAATTACCTCCAAATTGATTATTATCATTGTCGACTATAGTTTTTCTGTTTATTTAACTCATCACATATATGCTACCTCTTATATATATATGATCCAACTTTACAAAATGTTAACCTAGCTATCAGCCTATCACTTGTTATACTTCAAAATGAAAAATTGTAAACTTTCATCGGAAATTTCACCTGGTAACCCTATGGTTAAGGCAATTTCATATAGTACCCACTCATTTATGCTATTTCACGTGGTAACCCTATAGTTTTGACAAATTTTGTCAAATAACCCTGCCATTACTTTATAGTGTAAAATGTTAAATTAGTTCTTTCTTTCCTTATTCTTTTTTGAGAAAAAATTGTTTTTTAAATAAAATTCTTCTAAAAATTTCATATTTTGAAGAGTTAGTAGATAGGCTGTGTTATTATTACTATAATATATGACAATTATATTATCCATATATCTATATTATGATTTTTTCTATGTTATATTCAATTGGCATAATTATATAGAAAAACTACTTATTACAAGTATAATATCTTTTTCTACATTGTCTTAATTCTATAAATTTAAAAGGCTAATAATAAGCTAATAAGTGATGAAATAAGAATTCTTCAAATTCAAAAATGTATATTTACTTTTATTATATGTGAGATAGAGCTTCTTCTAACTTAAACTTGTTCAACTTGATTAATATTATTCCAACCTCAAATTTCATGGATTCACTTCTAAAAATTATTCATTAGCTTAATTCAGAATTTATTTTAATATATTCTAAATGTTTATTTTTATCTTGACCTAAACTAGGTTTTTCAAACATTGACAACAAATAATCTTACATAAGAAATTTCTATATTTAAAACAAGTACAATAATTAATTAAACCAAATCCACATATTTTGATAATAAACAAGAATTTAAAATTACTAATTTTTAATAAAAATTAAAGCTTTAACCATAAAATAATGGTAGGGTTATTTGGCAAAATTTGTCAAAACTACAGAGTTACCACGTGAAATAGTGTAAATAAGTGGGTATCACGTGAATTGCCTTAACCACAAGGTTAGCACGTGAAATTTCCGAACTTTCATTCTCCATCTTTGCCTTATATGTGGATTTGTTCTTTGGTCTTCATATGGCGTACGTACGGCATCTACGGATCAATTATAACGAATCACACTACTGATTTATCATAAAATAATAAAGTTAATCAATGAATTTAGTTCTTGTACCTGCACGCCAAAAATTATATCATCTGGTAAGAAAATCATTGGATTAATTAAGAAAACAAAGAGGAAGAAAGAGAGAGGTTTTGTGTTTAAAAGTCAACCACCAAAAATAAGGATTTTATACATACATATATAGGGACTATTTTTCTTATGGTTTCAAGTTGAAAGATGAAGATACATCATACATGTTACCAACTAAACACAGTGGTGGTACACTTGCCATGTTGCTTGTTCAATCAAAAGCGTTATGCCAGTGGAAGAAATTGCTAATTTACTTCATCTGTCTTTATAATAACAGCTGCTTGCTATACATCTTAATTATAACATTTTTCAACTTTTGCCCTACATATCACGTACATGATGGTGGAGCAAAACTAATCCCTGCAAATGTACGCATCAATTAGTATAAGAGTCAATCACCAAATGTAAGGTATATTCATCAGCCATCGTCTAGCGATAAGTATATCCATCTTAACTCAAATAAAAGTCGTTGTCACACAACACTGATCAACTTTAGGTTCTTTGGTCTCTTAGGACCCGTTTGGTTAGAAGAAGTGAAGTGAAAACGTAAACGGGGTTAGATTAACACTTGTTGTAGTCCTTCGTTGGATCTACTCGAAGCCTAAAATAACTACGACGGTTTAAAATATGCACAAGCGGATGTTGAGTCTATTGACGCATGTGTAATATGCAAGTTTAACACTTAGGAGGGTTAAACATTTAGAACTAAAAGTTTATATAAGCACGTCTGAATGTCAAGATAATCCAATGGTTTCCCACGCGCAAAAAGGGAAAAAGTTGATCTTCTGAGTTCTGACGAGTAAGATAGGGGAACACACGTATTCAATAGTAGTTGTTTGATGGCCCATCACGTAATTGTCTTCAGTCTAGTGGTCTCTCTCTGAGGCCCACACTTATTCAAGAAGCCCATCATCCCTTTTGGGACCCATGAATTAATCCATCAATTTAATGGGCCGGCTCTCATATATACTCTTTCCCCGACATTCCACTGATTTATTACTCCCTCCCCCTATCAATATTTTTTTTTTTTTAAAAGAAAAGAATTAGGGTCACCATTAGTAGCATTTGGCTTGCCTCAAGCATCCACAAGGGATAAAAACTGGTTACTAACTAGTTCTAAAGAGAATAGGGTAAACCGTCGCCTTGGAGTCTCGAACCGGATACCTCATGGTACACCCATGAATGTTCAACCTAACCGGTTTCGGATTTCAATCCATCCGGGTTCGGGTTAAAACGGGTTTAGTTCATTCTGGGTTTTCGGTTCAAAATTTCGGGATTCAACCCTAAAAATTTCCGATCGGTTTGGGTTAGCTTAGCTGGTTCGATTAAGTTTTGACAGCTATACTAATCAATTATGTAATAGTAATCCTTGCTCTCTTCGGTAAAAAAAGTTAACAATGTAGTGCGACTAAAAATACTACAAAATAATATTTTAATTAAGTAATATTATTTGATACTAAAAGATATTTTTATTCTAATGATAAATTATATTATAGAAAAATATTATGTGGGCTAAATCTTTTATTATATGTTTCGTAGAACGAGTTGGATAAAAATTATATATAATATAAATGAATAAAATAGTTTTGTCAACAATGTCACGACACTGCCACGTCAGTTCCACGTGGCAATGGCATGACGTACGCTGACGTGCCGGTGATGTGGCGTTGACGTGGCACTAACGTGTCAGTGATGTGGCACTGGCATGGCACATGGTACGTGATGAGGGTCTAATTGAACAAAATTAGTAAGTTTGGGGGTTTAATAGAATTTTTTTTAGTTGAGGGGTCAGATTGAAAAAAAGTTACAAGTTTGGGGGGACCGTATATGTATTCTACCATTAAACAAAGCATTACTCTCAAGTTTTATCAAATATGTATATAAAATATATTGATACATTCTATTTATATATTTCACCTTTTATACTTAGATAAACATTGACGTAAAACATATACAGACATCTGAACTTGTCCATATAGGTCATTTGAACACCTGACCTTTGAAACGGACTAGTTGAGCACCCAAACTTGTCGAAGCCTACCTATTAAACACTTCATCCCTAACATGACATTGCACGTATGATGTATACTTGGTTTGGGAGTATCTTCATTAAAATTCAGATAACTTTAAGCTTACTTATATAAAGAAATTTGTCCACCAATGTAATATAATGACAAGTTTAGGTGATAATGAATTAAACGAGGAGGCCTTATCTAGCATTACGAATTTTTTTGCTTAATGATGTTCATGTAATAGCACGTGTGTATTACGGCACTCCGTGATCAGAGACGAGATGTTTAATAGGTAGGCTTTGACAAGTTAGGGTGCCCAATAAGTCCATTGCAAAGGTTAGGTGTCCAAATGATCAAAATGGACAACTTTAGATGTATGTATATGTTTTAAGCCCATAAACATATAGTTAAATGTTATCAAATTTCATTCAAAGTTGATAAAAATCATTTTGCATTTAAATCAGATTGCATAAACTATATTATATAAATAAGTCAGTAATTTAAGATAAAACTTGGATTAATATAGTATTATACTAAAAATATAGAGAACATTTAATGAAGATAAAAAAAGAAAATCAAAATATATTTTATATATGTTATTATGCTGTGAAATATTAATCAAATAAGAAGGAGTATATATATATCAATAAAAATATTAGCGAATCATTATCTTGATTAAGAAGTCTATCTTGTATCTTAAATATAATCAATATGTAATGTAATAGCTATATTTAGGATAAATATGTCATATAATCTTTTTATAGGGATTGAAATACAATATGATAGTAAAAAATCTATTTAATATATTATTATAATAAAGAAAGATGTGACATAAATATCATGGTAGAATTCGCTACTATTGACAATTTTAAAAAACTATTCTAATAAATTATGAAAATAACTTATAATAAATATACATTTTAATAAGTAGTAAAAATGATAAGATTATGATCTATAAAATATGATTATTGTTGAAGTCCGAAAATCTCGAACTAACTACGGGACAAAATTATTAAACTCTCAGGCCTTTCGGCGCGCTAGAAACCGGCTCGTCTTGCTTTGAGCTCTCCCATCCCCCGCGTATTATTTTATTCTCTTTTCGGAGGCTTATAAGACTTTTTAAAGTCTTTCCCGTAAAATAGTGCGAGCTCCTCGGAGACTCAAACACGTCGGGGCCGTCCTTCGAGAACACGTCTTGGGACCGGCCTTTTTCCCCTCCCTTAAACTTTACCTCGTACCCCTATATATATGTTTTAGTGGTGCTAGCTTACCATGCTCATGTCCGATGTGGGACAATTTGAAATAAGGAAATTGGTATTGTGGTGACATGGCAAGCTACTTGCTTGCTACTCTTATTTGTTTTAACGCGATGAGCAACGCAAGCCCGCCTCCGTATGGACGAGGTTGGCGCGTTATGCACATACATGTCGTCATACGCGTACATTTATTCATTTTTAATTATTCACGTACTTAGCGCGTTTAAAAGCGTGCTTAGCGCGTTTAAGAGTGTGCTTAGCGCCTTAATTTTTTATGTCGATATTATCATCTCGTGTACCAACGCGGTGACAATTCCGGGTATCAACAATTATGACTTAAATAAATATAAATAATTTTTAAAATAATTGTTTTGGATAGATCCATTTATTAGTTAAAAAGGTATAATAATGAGATTGATATATATATATATATATTAGAATATAATTATTAATTAAGTAACTCAAAATCTAAGATAGAATTGATTTTTTTGACAAAACTAAGATTTAATAAAATATTTTTTTAGTGAGAGAATGATGTGACGATTGAATTTGGTTCCACTTTAGTATATAGTAATAGTTAGATAAATATATCGTTTTAGGCCCGCGATAGGAGAATCTCGTAAGAATTTGCTAAAAGGAAATTTGTGGGAACAATTAAGAACAAAGTTTGACATAATTAGCACAATTTGCAACCGACTCAGGGAAGTTGTGGGTCATTTATATAGATCAAGGTATAAATGAAAGTCGCTTTATGGAATAGTAAAGGGATGGGAAGGAAATCCTTCTGGCATGAGATTGACTCATTTTGTAAAATTGAACAAATTCAAGTTATGTCTATTGTAGAGACAAAAACGGATAAACTACCGAGCAATCAAGTATGGAGACGCGCAGGGTTTGACAATATAGTATGATCCCTGGCTGAAGGAAGGGCTGGGAGTATTTGTGTTATGTGGACCGAAAGAACACCAGGTTACTAGTGAACATGTTGCAATCCTAATCCACAAAGCCAAGATATATTATTATGAAACACGTAAATTTACTAACGAGGTGGGTAATTGCACTGTGTTTTATGTATGCTCCATCGAACGAGACTCAAAAAGATACCTTTTGGATAGAATTTCCTAACTGTATACTTGAAATCGACATCTCCATGGTTATCATAGGTGATTTAAGCGAAATACAAGAAATTGGTGACAAAAAAGGAGGATGTATACCTATGGCTAGTAAGTTCGAATGACTTAGAAACTTGAAAGACACTTGTGACCTACGCAACATACCTACTACATGGAATAGGTTCACTTGGCAAACGAACAAAACAGAAATTGATTATATCTATGAAAAATTGGATCATGTAATTGTTAGTGAAAGTATAATACAATGGTTCCCAGGAATTCGAACCCACAACCACACTTTCACGTCTTCTGATCACTGCAAAATATCGGTCAATATTACGCATGCTAGAGTAAGTAAAGTTGCAACATTTAAGATGGAGAAGATGTGGCTTATGAGAAATTAATGACTATCGGAACGTGGTGAAACAATCCTAGAGAGTCGATTTCCAGGGGTTCTTTATGTTCCAACTCATGAAAAAACACAACTGCTCAAAGCACACACGAAGCAATGGAAAAGGAAAACGTTTAGGAGCACGTTTGAACAATTACGTGAAATTGAGGACACACTTCTTGAATTGCAACAACAGATTATTGAATCCCCGCAACCAGCAACTTCGATTTTTGCGAAAGGAGTGCATTCTACAATTTTACAGAACGTACTAGAGGCAAAGGGCAAAGATAAAACATGTAAAACTAATAGATTCGAATTCAGGATATTTCCATAAGATAGCAATGGGGAGACAAAACCATAAAACTATAAGAACAATCACGTTGAGTGACAACACCCAAATCGTTGGAGAAGAAAACATCTGCCGAGAAATTAGAGATGATTTTTGCAAGCGCTATAAAAAAGAATAGATAGATAATGTCAATCTTGAGGAATACCTAACACTCATAGACAAGGAAATAACATATGAGGATAATAATGGCCTGACAAGGCCGGTGACGAATGAAGAAATAAAAACATTGTTTTTCAAATTGGTTCAGGCAAATCTCCAAGTCTGGACGGCATGACATCGGAGTTTTATAAGAGATATTGGGACATCGTTGGCCCCATGATAATAAATGCGATAAAAGGTTTCTTCCATTCGGGAAAGATATTAAAACAAAGTAATCATACGTTTATTTCGTTACTGCTGAAAAATGATAACCCCTCAACGACTAACCACTATAGTCCTATTAGCTTATGTACGGTGATATATAAAATAGTAACTAAGATCCTAACGAAAAGATTAAACAAGGTTATGCCCAAAATTATTCATCCGTTGTAAGGAGCCTTTATGGCTAGAAGGGCAATATAAGATAACGTGCTCATAGCACATGAAGTTTTTCATTCCTTTAGAGGAAGTCAAGCTAAGGAAGGGTGGATGGCGGTCAAATTGGAACGCATGCAATCAAATGAAGAAGATTATCAAAGATTATTGTGCAGCGACAGGACAAAAGGTAAATGATCATAAATCAGCATTTGACACCTCGAAGAAAGTGGCTAGCCAGCAGAAACAAAGCATAACAAATACTAGGAATAAGTACAATGGAAAATTTAGAAAAATATCTAGGATGCCCGATCATAATGATAGAGTGAATAAAGAAAATTTTCAGGACACAATTGGAAATGGCCAAAGACAGCTAACAAAATGGAAAGCCAATACGCTATCTCAAGAAGGACGAATAGTGTTAATCATGTCGAATTTGTCCACAAAACCAAACTACTTAATGTAAAGCTTCATGTTGCCAAAACATATAAATGATGAAATCGGTGCCATAAATAGATTTGTTTTTGGAATAAAGAGAGACAACATAAGCCACTTATCGGATGAGACCGAATATGCAAACCAAAGACATACGAGGGATTAGGCATTAGAAAAACGGAGAATGTGAACCAGGCGCTCCAAATGAAGCTTCTTTGGAAAATTCTTACTAAACAGGACAACGTCTGGGTACAAGTGCTAACGAAAAATACTTAAGGGGAAGCTCTCTTTTAGATTATAAAATGAAGTTGAACAACTCATGTCAATGGAAACAATTGATGAAACTAAAGCAAGAATTTGAGAAAGGGTTGAGGTGACAAATAGGAAATGGCCGGTCTATTGAGGTTTGGAAGGGTAGATGACTCATGAACGAACCACTTGTAGAATGGGAAGCTATAAATGATCGTGAGAACATGGTAAACTACAGTCGAATACTTTATTTCTACGGATAAAAAATGGAAAATAAATGAATTTCAAAAAGTGATTTCAATCGAAATGATAGAGAAAATAATAAGAATCTCATAATTTCCCTACTTAAGGCCGATCCCCAAATCAAATTTCATGTGGCCCGCTGTCCTATTAATCAAATCTATCTATAACTATAACAAATTGTCATCCATCTCCAAGAAATCTATCATAAAATGCATGTATTAGTCTGTCAATGGCAAATGTGCATTCATACAACTTTCATACCAAATATACAAAGTCCAAATGATTTTGTACACTTTCGCCTATAAATTTGTCCTTGGGTTCTTCCCAAACCCAAGCTTAATTGAATAGATTTAAATTTCATTTTCACCACCTTATCTCTAATCCTCTCCATCATCATCATACAAAAAAGACTAGAGAAAAATAATAATAGAAAAAAAATTGGAAAATAGGCCTAGAAAGTTAGAAAGGTCAAGAGATGATCCCTAATACCAAATCAAAAAAGCCTAAAAATCCATAACATTTAAAAAATTGATAAACATAATAATAAAACACAAAATCCTCCGAGGTTGGTTGTTTGTTTGTTCTTCAGACGCTTGGTTTCCAAAACTGCAAGTTCTCTCCTACATTACAATCCTCTCTCAACTCTCAGCCTCCGTTTCTCTTCCTCCGCCTCCGATAAAACCCTAAAATTCCCCCCTTCCGTTCGCCTTTCTTCCCGAATACAATTCGCTCTCCCAATTCGCCGCTTGCAAGGTTTATTTTTTGGTAACATTACACAATCTCTTACGTCATTGACAGCGTACAACACCCTTTGATTTTGGTCTCTGAACGGTTATCAGCGATTGGGGTGTTGATAGCTTTTCTTACATAGAAGCAACTGGCTATTGGAATTGTCGTCAGACGAAGTTAAATCGTAGGAGTGAGAATTTCCCCCTAATCCTGATTCGGCGTTTCTAGGGTTTTCTGAGGATTGGGTTTGGTGACGCTTGTTAGTTCTCTATTGGAGCCTGAAGCTGTTTGATTGCCAGACTTGTAGATTAGGGTTTCAATTGCTGGATCATTGATTTGATTTCTTCCGATTTCTAGGGTTTTGATTGGGAAAGAATACCGGTGGTTCAACGGTTTCTTGGTGTCAGGTTTCGGCGCCAATTATGGCGTGGGTGTGGCAGGGATAAGGGCCTTGTCAATGCTTTGTGTTTCTGGTCTGCAAATCCATCTTTTCATCTGATGATGGCGCTGTAGGAAGGTTTTCTTTTAGGCCTTTGTTTCCTTCTGAAACTGACTGGATTTGGCTTGTGTTAGTGACTTAGGCTCCCTCTCCTCTCTTTGTTATTACTTACTACCCAGAGTTGCTGCTAGCTTCTTCCTTAATGCTTAGAGTTTAGAAGCCTGGAAATCCTGCTTCTAATTGTACAGAGGCCACCATATTCACATTCAATTTTCTAAACACCAGAGGGACTTTCTTTCAGTGGATTTTGGATCTGTTAAGGTGGTTTTCTTGGAGTTGTTCAGGTTGTGTGATTGGAGATTCGGTTAGAGGCAACAAGTTACAGAAAATATCGTGGGGAAACAGAGTCAGGCTTGAATTTTACTTGGCAAATAGAACCACACTGGATGTAAAAGGAAAGATTGGGATTTGATTCTCTTGGCATTACAACAAAACATCTGGCGTATGCTGTTAAAGAAAGAAGGTGATAACTGAACCTAGTCATATAGTTGATGATCACGTTAAATAGTCCTTATGGACAAAAGTGAACCTAGTTTAGTTCCAGAATGGTTGAGGAGTTCTGGGAGTGCTACTGGGAGTGGTGGCTCTAGTCACCATTTTGCATCGTCACAATCAGGTAATATATCTTATAATTGTTTTTGCTCTTTTTCTCCTGATAATTCTTGTAAGGTCTAATGTTTATGTACTTATCGGTTAATTGTCATAGATGGGCCATTGTCATCACTGTCTAAAAGAAATAAATGTTCAAAGAGTGGTGCGAAGATTGATAGTCTCCATTCATCATTGCTGGATTGGAATTTGTCTTCTAATAGTAGAAGAAGTTCTATCCACAATGGATCAGCTAAGCATGAGAAAAATCAGTATTTTCGATCTTTCAGTGGCTTCTCAAGGAGCCAACGGGACAACAAGAGAGACAAGTTATCTATCGATGACAATTGGGATGCTGAATATTCTGATCCTTTGAGGAGTATCATGACTGGGAGAATTGAGAAGGACTTGTTACGTCGTTCTCAGTCAATGATTTCAAGGAAGCAGAGTGAGGCCCTCCAGGTAAAAGCTAATTTAGGTTTGAAGGGCACTGGCCATACCAGCCATGACAACACAAATGGTCTTGTGTCTGGCCATAGTGTAGAGAAGATGGCATTTGAAAGGGACTTTCCATCACTTGGATCTGAAGACAGACCTGTAACACCAGATACTGTGAGGGTTCCTTCTCCTGGGCTGAGCAGAAGCATGCAAAGCCTGTCCATTGGTAATTCATCCTTGATTGGTGGGGAGGGATGGACCTCAGCTCTTGCTGAAGTGCCTGTAGGAGCTGAAGGCAACACTGCTCCATCCACTGCTCTACAGCCAGCGACTTCTTCAGGACCAGCAGCCTCTAGCATCACAAGTGGTCTTAATATGGCTGAAGCATTGGTGCAGGCTCCATTAAAATCTCATACCACCAATCAGGTATCAAGATCTGTATTTTAGTTGAATTGTGGTTATCATATTTTTTTCATGACAAATGACATATTTGGAATCATTGTTGTGCATTCTATTCCACAGCCTTCTGCTCAAAACCAGAAGCGTGAAGAGTTGGCAGTCTTGCAATCCATGCGGCTAATACCAATGACAACCTCAATGCCCAAAAATGTAAGAGATGCTCTATGGCCTATCCGTCTCCCAGATAAGCTGGTTGTAAATGTTGTGGTTTAGATCGTGTTATTTGATTCCCAGAGGTCCTTTATATAGCATATAACTGTTCTCAGTTTTTTTTTCTTCCATTTTTTAAAAACTTTTCCCACAACTGCATGGGAAATATTTAAACATGAAAAAAAACTAAGTATGTGTTAACTTTAAACAAGACCATTTATGTTCTTCACTTCTTTTCATGTTTGTTTAAATGCTAACTTCATTGTCTTAAAACTGAGATAGGAACTATTTGTTCATTGCTATCATGCCAAATTGAATGAAGTTGTGTATTTATTAAATGTACCAATTTCTTCTTTTTTACTATTCTTGAAGATGGAGCTCATAGGTGACTAGGCATGAGATTAGAGGTGAAAAGATTGATACTTCACCCTCTTAAATAGTGTCTTTCATATTGTTAAGTATATTTTTAATATAGTATGTCATGCAGTAATAAGGAAAGTGTACACATATCCTATCCTGGAGATTGGTGTGATAGAATATAGATTAAGAGAAAACTATCTGCAACGACTTTACATGTAGATGAGGCTTGTTTCATAAATATCCTTTGTTCTCTTAAGAAGTTTCGGGTTCGATCTTTTTTTTTTTTTAAATATCACTAGTTTAGCACAACTGGGCAATAAAAATGAGGTTGGGTGCCCACTTCAATCCTGAGTGCCTAGCTTAATGAGGCATGCCGCATGCGCCTTTTGTTTTATGTTTCTTTAGTTGTAAAACGACCTACTAGTTGGCTCACCCTTGCATGTGGCAGATTCTTAGTTGACACAATTTTGTGTTCTGTGTCCAACACCTTTTTGGCGTGCTACAATGAAGCTAAGTGGAGTCTGCTTAGGCATTGAGATGTGACTAAGATTATACTTGAGTCACCTTACCATGGCTGCCCAAAAAGGAAAAAGACAGCTGAGATAATCATACATGCATTTAGGTTGGCAATATTGTTTCTGGCTAACCTAAAACAAATATCTGTATTTATAGGCGTATAGTCCAAGGTTGTGATGAATAATCAGTAGGTGACTATCATTTTTTTTTTCTCACGAGGAGTTGTAGGATACTGTGGATCTATTCATCTCCGTATCCAATACTATGGTGTTGAAAGCTTAAGAATACTTGTTATCCTGCTGCTCTAGTCTAATTATTTAGTAATATCAGTTTAGGGCTTGATTCTTTCATCATTCAGGTTAGAGAGGCATTGAATAGCTGTGTATGTATTGTAGCATCATCTGTAAATGTGTTATAAAAGCAAATGAAGGTTCGTACAGTGCAGCATGCTTAAGCTTTTTGACTTCTTACTGCAAATGTGCTCCTTTTTAACGAATAATTAACTGCAGACCCTGTCCAATTTAAGCTAAATTGATTGATGTCCCTCATTTCTTTGTAGAATAGTCTAATAAAAATCTGAAATCAGCAATGTTCTAAGAAAAATTAGATGTAGTGTCACATTAAATTAGCTCATTGTTGGTCATTTAGTAATTTGACAATTAATTACTACTTTTTGAAACAAACTCTAGGGCCTTTTATATGAATGGACAGATACAATTTCTATTTTAAAAGAAGAAGATTGGTTTGCATTCTTTCTCGACTGCAAACTAAATCAAACAAATGTAACCTATTAGGGAGTGGCTTCTCTAAGCGTATTCTATGATACCATTTATGCTCAAGAGTTGATTCTTTACCAGCTTAGTACATGTGAAGCTTTCATGCGAGTGAGTTAACAATGATATTTCTGCTCTGCAGTTATCATATGTATGTGTTTTCCCCTGTTGCTATAAGGATGTGCATTTTCGTGAATTGTCCCTAGTGTAAAATATAGGATTATGACCCGTTTATGTTCAATGTCTCATGTTTATTGTCTTATAATGCTATTGTTTAAATTGAAAATCCATAAATGACATTTGTTTTGTCAAGCTGTCATGTGTCTCAAGTTGTTGCCTTGAAGATATCCTGTTTATAACATAGCATATGCTTACAATGTAAGTGAGCAACCAGGAAATTTATGTCTTTGTCTTAATGCGTCTAAAAGTTTTTGCCTTGGATTTATCTTGTTACAGTAGCTAATGCATGCTTACAGTGCGAATTAAAAGTTAGTGCGTATTGATTTGATTATGATACATAGGGATGCTATTGATTGATAATTTTTGGTAGAAGAAAAGTTTGATTACTAGGATAGACAAGATATTTTACTCGACTCATTCTTCTTTCATGATTGATTGACTAAGCTAAGGGACAAAAATTAGCATCTGAAAAGCATTTCACGTTTGAAAAGAATTTAGGGAGCTCAAGAAAAGCATTTCACATGTATTTCCTTACTAGCCTCTGTGTGTTTCTTATCAAGTTCTGGCTGTCATTTTCTGCTACCCTGCATGACAGTTTATGCCATTTAGTTCCCTTTTTCACGTGTCCTGGGAAAATTATAGTTGACCACGAAAAACATAAAATGATTCTTGCCCTACCTGTTCAGGTCAATTCCTCTGACAAGGGGAAACCAAAAACTCCAAGATATGGGGATCAAGTGACTGCAACAAAGAACGGGCATTTGTTTCCATCTCAACAGCCAGCTAGTCAATTGCTTCGTGGTGCAAATGTTAAGACAGATGGTGCAAAAGCACCCCTTACTGGGAAGCTCATCGTGCTAAAACCAGGACGGGAGAATGGTGTATCATTAGCAGTGAAGGAGACCTCTAGTCCAAAAGGCAGTGTTTCTGGTAATTCTGTAAATGGTCAAGCTTCTGCTGGTACTTCATCTGTACCTTCTTTTCCACTCAAGAACCCTGGGAACCCCAAGTTTTCTTCATCTACAAAGACCCCTGCCACTTTTCTGAATCCGAGTTCCATGGCTGACAAGAAGCCTTCCTCAGCTCATGCCAAGAGCCGCAGTGATTTTTTTAACTTGATGAGGAAGAAATCTATGAGCAAATCAGCTGAGAATGCTTTTTCCAGTCCTGTTGTTTCCTCAGACCTAGAGAAATCAGATGAATATAAAGAAACACCTGTTGCATCCGCAAGTTCGGTTAAGAGTGATAGCGAGACTAAATGTAATGGTAATAGTGACAATGCTGCATTTATTCCAGATGAGGAGGAGGCTGCTTTTTTGCGCTCTCTTGGTTGGGAGGAAAATGCTGGAGATGATGAAGGACTTACTGAGGAGGAGATAAATGCTTTTTATCAAGAGGTACTCCACCGTGTTCTGGCTTTTTATTCTGCTCATGTTCTCTTGTCAATCTTAGCAAACATAAAAACCAAATAAAATTGTGTTGTTGTGGGATTGATCATATAACGTGATGTCTAATAATATGGTGCAAGCTCCAATATGTTTGTTGGTTTGTTAATAAATCTTTGAGGCATTGAATATTTTGATTTGGTTGTCTCCTATTCACAGTACATGAAATTGAAGCCAGCCTCTAAACTATGCCGGGGCTTGCAGCTGAAGAATTTGGGACAGGATGAGCCTCCTCAGGAAGCATGTTCCGCTGTCCCGACCTCAGATTACAGCACATCTGAATTTTGATCATTTTTACAAACTGGATTTGAGAAATGACAGATTTCAAGGGGGGAAGAATTTTTGTTTCTTCTCATTTTTTCATGGAATGCTCTGGTTAAAGGAGTTCAGGAATGATTATAGTGAATGGTGAGTTGGGTTTTAGCTTAAGATGATCCACATATACAGTTTTGCAAAATATTGAAGCAGTTATGGTGACCAAATCCTGCCTATCTGAAGCTGATGCCTTGTTTATCTCTAGCAGAAAAGGGTAGGATAGGGTTTTAGTTTGATTTGACTGTAGGAGGTTCTGGGTAAACTTGCATAGTTTTCTTAGGGATTTATTTCCTTCTTTTAGCTTTCCATTTTCTTCACTTTCCTGTAGAAAATGGTGAAAATCTGAAAAAAAAAACAGCTTATGCTTTTCTGGTCAATTTACAACAGAAGGAATATATGAAAAGGTTTTGGTTTATGAAATTGTTTCCTCTTTTTTTCTTATATTCTGATGCTTTCTACTTCACCCTATCTCTTCTCTTTTGCTGTTATAGATATGCCTTGTTACAGTTGTGGGTGGAGTTCATTTTCTATTCCGTGCATTTTGATACTTATTGTATATGTAATATGTTGTGCTGAGTTCATTGTGGCAAGTGGCTACACAGACTAAAAGTGTTGAGTTCATTGTGGCGAGTCCCTACACAGCAAAAGTGATGAAACTAAGCAGTAGGGTTTTGCTTCATTTGGGTCATTTTGTTCATTATTGGTCATTGCTCATTATTGTTGGTACATGTCACGTTCATTAGTTTTTTTTTGTTTTTTTCTGTACTTGTGATCTACCATGTTTGTGTTTAAGAAAGTGTAGGATTTGGTAGATTCAATGTCAACTAGATAATGGGTTGGGGTAGTTCTTTCCCTACTCATCTTAAACCTTCCACGAGCAAATTTTTGATTTGTAAAGATGAAATACCTTTGATAATCTTGGGCAATGTTTGTTGCTAATACGTGTAGCATCATACCTTATCTATGAGGGAAAACTTTTGGCGATGTCAACAGATTTAGTGGCATTGATTGATTGTAGAAGGTCGAATCCTAACTGATGTGGCTCGAAGTTTCTCAATGGGCTTGATCAATTTTTCACAATGTATCAAGATTGGGATTTTGGGCACCAGGGGGCAAATGTTAAGCAATAAATCAAAAGATGAACTGCTAAGGCAATCTGGCTAGATTCTCTTGCTACACTTTCCACTGGTCAAAATATACTTTCTAGTGGAAGAACTACCCCAACCCACTAGAGTGCTCAATATATCCGTTTCAAAGGTCAGATGTCTAAATGTCCAAAATGGACAAGTTTATGTGTCAGTATATATTTTAAGTCTTATAATAAGATAATACAATTAATTATAGGCTATATTTTTATATATGTGAAACAATGGGTCCAAACTTCCCACAACTCTTTGAATTACTCAACTTATCTTAACCGTGGTCAGATTAATCGAGTTGGATCACTAAGAGTACAAGACCTAACTTGAATTAATTAAAAAATCTATAAATGCTTTCTATTTGAAATCTTATTATCCACACTCCTTCGAGATACAACATATAAAATCATTTACAAAATTTAAAAAATCTATAAATGCTTTCTATTTGAAATCTTATTATCCACACTCCTTCGAGATACAGCATATAAAATCATTTACAAAATTTAAAAAATCTATAAATGCTTTCTATTTGAAATCTTATTATCCACACTCCTTCGAGGTACAACATATAAAATCATTTACAAAATTTCAAATGCAACTTAAATAGTACTCCCTTCGATACATAGAAAATTGTCATTTTAGCACTTAGATTTTTATCCACTTTATGTGTCATTTTAGATGTTCTAGGCAATCAATTATGATTGAGTTATGAAAATTAGTATTGAAATTTGTTTCTATTGACTAATTTCTTTTCTTCATTGGTCTAAAAATATGCTGAGTGATAAAATAGAAGAAAAATTACAATCTTGAGTTTAATTAATATTATTCTTAAAAAATGTGTTATAATGTATAACGACACTCTTTAAGGATCGGTGGGAGTATTGGATTTTTTCTAACGTGTGCTCATGGGCACACATTAAATATACCAATCAAGAAAGTACCAACTATTTGTTAATTAATATTCCCTCCGTTTCACAATAAGTGTCGTTTTAGCATTTAAAATTTGTTTCATAATATGTGTCGTTTTAGGTTTTCAAAGTGATTTATTAGGGGTGAATGATGATAATTTTTATTGGAATGCGTATTTGTTGACTAAAGTTGTTCATTCATTGGCCAAAAAAATGTAATGAGTGGTAAGATTAAGAAAAAGTTGTAAGTTTTAAAGTGAATGATTACTTTTCTTAAAAACTGTGTTAAGAGCTAAAACGACACTTATTATGAAACGGAGGGAGTATTTGTTTAGATGGGCTGATTGATGCCAATTCAGAAAATAGTTTTAATATATTTTCTAAATTTGATACTCTTAATAGGGGCCGTGCTAAAAAACCGAATAAAATTTAAGCAAGTTCTTATGAAATTGCCATTTTTAAGAGAAAATTTAACCGAGTCTTTACTCATCAGAAAGGAATTTGAGGGAAAAACCATTTAAATATAAGCAACCCCACTCCTCTATAAATATATGAGTTTCAAATTTGAAAACCCGTCTTTCAGTTTTGAGTTTCCGCGACACCAGAGAGAGAGAGAGATGGATTCGAAAGAAACACCCTCTGATACGCCGACCGGCACAACCCTACCTCCCATGGAAGTCGACACGAACGATCAAGGTACGGCCGATCTCCGGCAAACTCCGCCTGAAGCGGAAAGGAGACCGAAAAATTCCGCCGTCGCCACCAAGAAGAAGAAGCCTCTGAAAATTGGGGCTCTTGTGATGTGCCCATGGAGGGACGGCAAGAACCATTCGGTGAAGATCATCGAGCGCCGGAAGTTGCCGAACTCCGACGAATACGAGTACTACATTCATTACACGGAATGTATGTTCGCGCTCTGTTTTCTTCTTCGTTTCGCTAGGGTTTCCTTCGAGTTTGGTTCTGAAATTGGCCTGTGATAGTTGGATATTTTCGGTAATTGGGGACTGTTTTGCTTTGTTGTTGAGCTTCCTTTGGATTGTGAGGATGTAGAGGCGGTTCTTTTGGTGCGTTTGTCTTTGCCGACTGAGGGCTGAAATCTGCTCATTCGTTCTTTTCTGTGTTGCGTTTTCTGTGGCGCTTTGAGTTGTTTTATCATAAAGGTTGGCACATTTGAAGGATTTTCCGCTATGTTCAAACTTGATAGGGGCCCTTCTTGAATGTTGCTTTGTTGATTTCTGGCTTGGTTAGGCAACTAGTAGGGAATAAGGGAGATGGCTGTTGTTCTGTTGATTTTTGAATGAATCTGACTGTCTTGGCTAGGAAATTGTAGGATTTGTAGCTTTGTTCTCAGTTCTCATGTTACTGGCAATGCAGTGTAAGTTTGATTAACTTTCTTGTATAGCTGTTGATAATCTTTACAGTATGAATATAACGGCCAGCCTACTGCAATACTGGCCCCTTAATTATGTGCTAAAGTTGAATTATTCATGTGGATTGGTTGCCATAATGTAACAGCTTCATCATGCATTACAGTTTAGTTACTCAGCATTACTACTTTGTCTTATTCATGTGTCTCACATTGCTCACCTGTCTTTTCTTTTTCTCTTCTTGCAGTTGACAGGAGACTTGATAAATGGGTCAAGTTTGAACAGCTTAGCCTCAACTATGCAGAGACTGCTGATTATGGAAAGGTAACAAGCAAATGTTAGCATTCTCGTTTTTCCTCCACTATTCTGTTAATCTAAAAAAACTGTCATGTTAATCATTTATGAAATTCTCTCTCACACTTTTTTTTTTTATCTTTAAGCCCTTTTTGTACTTTTTAAATTATTCTTTGACACAAGGTTGGAGAGCAGGTGATTTCATCATCTTAATAGCTTAATTCACAAGTTAATATCTGAAATTCAATTTTCATAGGCAGCAAGCTTGATCAAGACAAGGAAACAAAAACTTAAGATGGAGGGAGAGCCCCATGCAGAGGTAAGCAAGCTTTGTTATTGGAATCGTGTTGGAGTACACTCTTAGTTTGCTTGGAAATCTTAAATTCAGCTTTTTTTAATGTTAAGCGAAGAACCGCAAGTTTGACCTTCAGCATATAGAAAATGTTATGATATATTGATGTTATGTAATGAAGGTATTGTATTTGGCTTTCTGGATTCAGTAGTTTTTGAAAATGTTATGGTATATAGGAAAGATGGTTTAGCTCATCGCTTGAAGCATTGTCTTTTCCAGCACAAAACTAGTGATGCTTTAATAACATTTGCTGTAATCCAACCAGACAAGTTACTTATGATTTGTCACAAGTGGTTGCCTGGACATATGGCTTCCATCATCTCTAAAAAGTTCAGGTGCCTAGTTGAGGTTTTTGCTGCACGTTTTAGGTTCATGAGGGGTTGGATCCTGCTAGTTTATGTGAGCATGAAGAGTTCACAAAAGTGAAAAACATACCGAAAGTTGAGCTTGGTAGATATGTGATCGACACGTGGTACTTCTCCCCATTTCCATCGGAGTATTGGAATTGTGACAAGCTCTTCCTCTGTGAGTTTTGCCTTAGTTTTATGAAGAGTAAAAAGCAACTACAGAGGCATATGGTAAGTGATCTTGTACGGATTATTCTTCATTCTGTCCTTTTTTATGTGCTGACTTTCTGCCTTATTATCTCATGAATGTGTTTCTTGTGCTTCTTACGAGGATGAAGGGATTCCATTGCTCATTTCTTATTTATTTGATGCTGTGCAAGTAATTTTGATGGTTATATATGGGATCTTCCACATCTGCACATCATCCGTGTCATGCTTATTGAGAGGTCGTTGGCTGAAAAATATTTCACTTCATGAGCTGCTGTGCCATCATCCATCTCTATACTACATAGATCATAGTCTTACTTTTCAACTGAGAAACAGATGTGGAAGGGACTTTTGACTGGAAATGAAGTGACATATGTTTCAGTTATGGATTCATATTGATGGAAGTTCTCCTGAACGGAGAATAGTTCAGATTCTGTTAGTTACGACTGTGCCAATCTTATTTACGTTTGTTTTTGTTTTGCTTTAACCAAATATCTGATCTCTTATGTAATCTTTTCTTGTTGGTTTAGAAAAAATGTGATCTCAAGCACCCTCCTGGCGATGAAATTTACCGCAATGGTCCCTTATCAATGTTTGAGGTTGTTCCTATGAGATTGATCTGTTTGGAAAGCATGATTTCAGCTTGCTGATTTTCTAGCCTATGTGCTTCTAAACTATTGTTCCTATTTACAGGTTGATGGCAACACGAACAAGGTTTACGCGCAAAACCTATGCTATTTGGCAAAACTGTTTCTGGATCACAAGACCCTTTTTTATGATGTTGACCAATTTCTCTTCTATATCCTCTGTGAATGTGATGATCGAGGGTGCCACATGGTTGGTTATTTCTCAAAGGTAAACGCTTGCATGCCTAGCTATTTGAATTTTGTAATAGAATTACTTTTCAAGCTGTAGCATTTTCAGGGGTATTTGAGTTTGACTTGTTCTAGGAAGTAGGAGAGTAAATGTACGGGTTCATAACTACTTCCAGACTATGTTGTTATATTTTTGTCTCCTGTTCCAAGTATAATCTTACATTAAAGTTAAAGTGATTGACTCTGACAACAGCATCTAAGCCTCTAGAGTTTGATTTTTGCATAAATGTGTGGCCATTGTGCTGGATTCTATTAGATGGTTCAGTGGTTCACCAAATGATTTCCAGGAAAAACTTTCAGACTAATTCGAGTTGTACATGCTCATTAATGCATTCTAAGTAATTAGTTGCCCATGATGCAGGAGAAAGATTCAGAGGATTCATACAATCTAGCTTGTATTTTGATTTTTCCACCATATCAGAAGAAAGGCTATGGAAAATTCCTAATATCATTCTGTAAGCTGCCTTCTTTTCACAATTTTTTTTTACCTCTGTCTCTTCTTTAGGAGTGTGAAACATCCATAATTGTGGCTGGATCACTCCAGATTTCCCTGTTTGTCATGTCAATAAATTTTGTCAATGTGCAGCTTATGAACTCTCAAAGAAAGAAGGTAAAGCTGGTACGCCTGAAAGGCCTCTTTCTGATCTTGGCCGTGTGAGCTATATGGGCTACTGGACACGAGTTCTATTGGAAATCTTGAAAAAGCGGGAGGGAAGCATTTCAATCAAGGTATTTATGACCACTTGATTACATATAACTTTCTTTCGAAGGACTGCTGGAGCCTGTTTGAGCATAAAAGGTTTCAACTAATTTCAACTATGGTTTAGTTGGTATGCTAGTTTGGGAATGATCTATTCAAAATATTATCAACTTTTCATGTCTAATTTTATCGGCAGAAACTAACATGGATGGTGTGCAAGCTCTTTGCTTCTTGTTGTTTTTAATGTTATAGTGATTTGTGCAGTTAAGGGTAAACCAAATTTACTTGTTACCTATTGTCAGGAGCTGAGTGATATGACTTGCATTACACCAAATGACATTATAGACACCCTCGAGAGCCTGAAGCTGATCCAATACCGAAAAAAGGTACAAGTCATCTGCACAGATCCTGAGATTTTAGATCGACACCTGAAAGCAGCTGGATCCGCTGGTCTTGAAGTAGATGTCAGCAAACTCATATGGACTCCTTACAAGACAACATGATTTGGTCTCTCTTCTTCACCAGGTGATGATTTTTTTTTGAGCCCTTAGTTGTAGAAAAGTGGAGTATACAGAGGAAATGCTACTTCTCTCCAATGCAATTCATTTGCACATAAAGATTAGATGTCAGAGACTGATGCGTACGTAATGACCAACTGGAACCAACACATTACACTTAGGGATGTGAATCTTTTGACTCGGCTGATAAACTTCTTGGTATAGTACAGTGATACCAATTAACACGTCATCTGTGAAACATTAGCACTTTCTAGCTTGATATAGGGGTGTGAATCATTTGACTCTTGTCATTTGTCGAAGTTTTGAACATAGGCTATGGTGTTGATCTTGTAGCAACGAATTGTGATGAGCTCATACATGAATGGTTTATTTTGCCTCTTCAAGGAAAAGAGGTTACCCATGGTACTATCATTTTTCTCTCATTTCTGAAATGTATAGATGGCAAGAGGTTTAACTTTTTGATAAAGGTATAGACTATATAGTGTGCAAACTACCATCATTTTTGTAATTTGTACAAGTTTATAATTACAGCTACGACGTACGTACCGCCACTTCTTGCTGAATCATCATATTTCTACATAGTATGCGCCATGTTAAAATTCTCCGGAAACCGTGATAAAAGTTAGGGAGGTTTTTTTTGTCTATGATGAAAGAAATCTATCGTAAGTTACAACTTTCGAGTTCGTGATCAAGTGACAAGGACAATATACCACATAAATCAGTTTGTGCTGATCGACTCAATCCAAAAAAGAAGAGGATTGTGAAATTTGTTTCTTCAAATTAAGGGGTCAAGGTAGGCATTGAAGCGAGACGTTCTAACATCTTGATGCCTCTTAGAAAAGGCTTGTAACTCAAATTTTTATAGTTACCTTTCCATGAAAGCCTTGGCATACAATAACACTAGCAGCTAAACACTAACAATCAAAAAAGCGCCCGTGGCCTAATGGATAAGGCGTTTGACTTCTAATCAAACGATTGTGGGTTCGAGTCCCACCGGGCGTGAACTACTCTTTTTTGTATTTTTTAATGGGTCATCTGCTTTTGGACCCCATCATAAATTCACTTGGGCTCATGGTATCGGTCCAAAATTGGGTTATATTGCCCGTTGTTGAAAAACCAAGCAAAACAGTGGACAAATCTAAAACTAGAAGAACTAATGATGTCATTGCTCAATAGAAAAGCTGAAGTGAAAAGTTGCAACTGAAAGACCCAGCTAGACACAGCAATTTAATTCAAAGTACACCAAAAACAGCCCAATACAAAAAAAAAACTGCCCAATACCTTTAAGTGGCTAGCTAGCTACCATGATGGGCCAATTTAATTCAACTACTTTTTTTTTAACAAGAAAAAAAAGATTGCCTTGAACGATGACATTATTCATGAGATTCGAATCGATAACCTTACTTTAAGTATTATTGTTTAACTAGATGTGCTAGGAGCATGAGCTGGGCCAAAACAATTTGACCATCAAATATATATAATATTCTTTCATTTTTTTCCCACACTAATGTAAAATTGAATTACTTTAGTAAGAAAAAATCATTATCTTACAAGTGTCAATATGTAGCTGAAGGACCAAATTATGTTTTTACCTTACTCATCATAACCAAACTACACTTTTTCCCCTCTTCTCAACTTAATATTGTTTATTCATTTTTTATTTTTATTTTTTGGTTGAAGTTTATTATTTTTATTGCGGTGACCAAAACTAACGGCTAAACATACTACTTAGGCTGTCTAGATTTTTTTAGTTGAAACAGATTATCTTAGTATTATTCATTTTTTATTTGTGGGCCAGGAAAAAGAACACAGCCCAATAATTGAAGTGTCTAGCTAGCTAAGCTACCTCATCCACACTGACTGGTTGGGTGTCAAGTTTTTTTTTTTTTTTTTCCCTTTAACGCTACGTTACACATGTTAATATGTTATACAGATCGAGTATGTCATATATAGTAGAGACGTGTACTTGCTTAAATGCTTAATTATATGTAAGTATACCATTAGGGCTACGTAAACAATGTTAGAGCCATATCATTATATTGGTCAAACAAACAAACTTGTACTGAATTATCAAGACCGATGGATAGATGTTGACAAAAACGCGAAGGAAGCAACACTCGTGCATGTGTAGTAGTAACAACCTAGCTTGCTACTATTGTTCAATCATTTGTTTTGACGGGTGTTGTCAATAATTAATGAACGTCTTTGGACAGAATGACATGGTCGTCGTTCATGCATGCATATGTATTGACAATTCTTGTGATATATGTGGTACACGTGTGTGTAAGAGAATTTGGTTAAATTGAGAGAGGGATGAAGTAGTTGAGCCCATCACTTCCATCTTCATTTTCGAGTTCCAACTAGCTACTTAATTGTCAACCAATATTCTCGGTCCAATTGGATTTCTAAGTTGATTACATTCAATCACTTAAATCAATCTCACAAGGTAGCAATCACGGGTTGATCTAGCGAAATAATTACTTTAGACTTAATTTTGATAAACGGTTTTTCTATTGTGTGCCTTAAGGGCACATGATAAGCATACCAAAAACAGAAACTAAAACCCTAAAAGGAAAAGAATCAACCCGTCACAAAAAAGATTAAAGAACAAAACTTTTAAAATTTACCAAATATTTTCATTATTAGTTGCTTATTGTGTGCCCTAAGGGCACACAATAGAAAAATCGTTTTATAAAAAGAATTTGAGATTGAATTTTCCTGTCGATATATAAAGGACTAAATTTGACTTTTACAATACCCTGTTTAAACATAGATAATGATCTTAAATAATCAAATTGTACGAGAGATAAAAAAAAAAAGACAAATATTAATGCACCGTGTTATAAATGCACAATAAACTCAACTACAAAATTAAGTCATGAATTTGTTTGATAGGTTGGAAAAGATTTTTGCTTCTAAAATACTAAAGACTTATTTGAGTTAGATTTAGTTTTTTTTTTTGCTAATTTAAGACCACATAATATCATGATATACGCTTTTTTATTTATTGAAGAGCTACTAGCTAGCTCAAAAAAGCCAAAATTAGATCACCTATAAATTACGAGGATAGTCTAAATCATCGTGGCGGATGATTTTAAATAATTTCAAACAGCGAGGGTCGTTTACTCAACAAACACCTCGACTGAGTTACAAACAAATCAGAAAATGAAAAAGAAGAGGCCAGATTAATGGAATGACTGCATTCAGACTTTGTAGATTGACGTGTCTTTTTTTTGAGCATGATAATATTTAATTCCCTGAAACAACAGTATATTTGATTCCCTGAAACAATGATAAAATACAACATAAGGAATAATAGAAATAATATTTCTTATGTCAATGACATATCATGGTATATATACGTTGAAATATGCATGGTCAGCTAGTTTGATTTGATGGGAAAGTTTGAGAGAGTTTTTGGGAGGTATATATATGAAGCCAAGCAACCCTTTGGTTAGTTAGTCTAATTTAATTTGATGTGCCCATTTTCATCTCAATCGATTCATATATTGGGGAAACGTAAAAAATTCGAAATATGTAGCATCTTTTTTTCGGTGAGAAAATATGTAGCATCTCTGTGTATTTTTTTCGGTGAGAAAATATGTAGCATCTCTGTGTACGTACGTATGTGAATATATTAATAGTTGTATGTTTTTTAAGTAAATTAATCTTGCCTCTCAATGAGTTAAATCGATCCATGACTCGGAGTTTTTATGATGTCATTCACAGAAATGCAATAGAACAATTCTCATAAAATATATGAGGCCCCTAATAAGTTCTTTTCATTTACAAAAAAAAAAAAAAACTGAGTTAAATAGCAAATATGATTATCAACTTAAAATATAGGCCACTTAACCATCCACCGGCAAAAATAGGCCACTTTGCTATTAGTGAGTTACACTAGCTAGCTAACAATAACTACGTACAGAAAGCCGAGTGAATTGATGCGCAAAACCACCATAGCATTAGTCTATATGAGATATAGATCATATCATTAGAGCATAATTAAATAAATTCTGATCTTGAACTTTATATCAAATGAAAGCCGAACCCTAAAGGACACTTGTAATTTACATATCAAATCATGCAAAAGTGGAAGAACCCTCATTTTCTTATAATATATATATATACCTTCTACATGAAACCGATGATGATGAAGAGGAAAATGATTCCTAGGGTTGCCTTTAGAAGATGCTTAACTTTTTTAAGCCTAGAAATCCATTAAAGATAAGCCAGATTACGTTACTATATTACTATAAATGTAAATGTGGGAAGTTAATTAGAAGGCTTCTTTGTGAGCTAATGATCTTTTTTTTGTAGAGGGGCAAAGTGGAAAAGAAAGAGAAAGTGTGAGGATATGTTCATAAAAGTGGAGGGTGCTAATTAAAAGCATCATTAGTGTGCGAAGGTATCCTGAAGTGGGATTTTCCTAGTTGAACCAAAAAGTGCACAAAACTATATACTTCCATTTTTTGATCAAAAAACTATATACTTCCGCTTTCTCCTTTTCTCTCACCATTAAAGTTCTTAATTAACTAGCTAACTAGCTAGCTTAGTCAAATTGAGGGTGATGGAGGATGTACCTATAGTGGTCTAAACACTAAGGGAATAGTTTGGGGAATATAATCGGATTTAGATAGAATATAGATTGATTAGTTAAAGAAGTGGGTGTTGGGGAAAATTCGAAGGATCGTTCCTATAGAAGATAGAAAAGAAAGCAACCAAGACAAAGACAAAAGATCCGTTCATCCATTTCATTAAGGACTACGTTTGGGGGCACTACGAATCTAGAGATTCTCCATAAGAAACTTCGAGGACTCAAGGATTACAAAGAAACTGATCTTCAGATCTACCCTGATCAAGATCTTCCTAACCTAACCTCTCGATCTCTTTGTAGGATTTTATCTCAATGGTAAAACACACTAATTACAATAATCAATTTGAATATATATAGAACTTACATCCTTAAACATAAATTTTTCCTCCCAAAAAAGATATCGTATCACACAAAAGATAGAAACCTTAGGAATTTTTTTACTTGTACTCTAAGTAATTTATTTTTCTCTAACTCATTCCTAAATCGGGCTTCATAACCCAACAATCTCCCACCTGGAGACTAATTCCAACTGTAATTGACATCTTCTTGACGCTCAACAAGCTCCCAACTGTAATTGGCGTCATCATCATTCTCACGATGATCCTCCCGTCTGGTAGTGGTAGTGCATGCCATGCCTTAACTTCACGTCAGGCCATCAGAAGCCTTGCCCGACTTCAATTCTCGCTTCTCACCAAGGGTTTCTCGCACCACACCTGACACCTGTCGTATGGTCGTCTTCTCCCTACAAGCTTGTTTCTTTTTGCTCCCACCGGATCATAAGACACTTGGATGATTGTCGAATCTCCACATCACACACTATGTGGTGCACGACGCTTCCGGACAACGATGCATTCATCATCTTCCTGTCCTACGTTCTTCACTCGTTGTCCTCCATGCCTTCTCTCCAAAACCTGAAACTCGCACCTTTGAACTTCTTAATGGAAAACTTTCTAATATCCATCGTCCACCGCAGGAACCTGGCTATGATACCAGTTGTTAGGGAAAATTTGAAGGATCGTTCTTGCAGAAGATAGAAAAGAAAGCAACCAAGATAAAGACAACAAATTTGTTCACCCAGTTCATCACAAGGAGAGATATGTCAACCAAGTGCACTGCAACCAAGCTAGGGATTCTCCACAAAAAACTTAGAGGACTTAAGGATTACAAGAAAACTGATCTTCAGATCTATCCTGATCAAGATCTTCCTAGCCTAACCTCTCAATCTCTTTGTAGGATTTTCTCTCAATGGTAAAGCACACCAATTACAATAATCAAGTTGAGTATATATAGAACTTAGATATTTAAAGATATATTTTTCCTCCCAAAAAAGATATCATATCAGACAAAAGATAGAAATCCTAGGAGCTCCTTTACTTGTACTCTAAGTAATTTCCTTTTCTCTATCTCTTTTCTAAATCAGGCTCTATAACCCAACAGTGATTAGATTTCTGGTTTGTTCTCAATTTAAAAATACTAGTAGTTACAAGAAACATTTTGCCACCCTCGTGTTTTTAGGTTTTGTTGATAATAAACAGTAAAGGTTTATTGTAGTTATAATGTTACACCAAGTACAATTATTCGAGTGAAGCTTAGAGGTGTGTTCGGTTCGGTTTAAACTGGCAAATCGGATCGGAACCGGACCGGTCCACCCTTAACATAAATTGAACCGGAATCGAAACTGGTAGCTCGGCTCGGTAAAAGTTTAGATTAAGGTTTGACTAAATGGTGAACTATCAAACTGGTATTAGAACTGACTCTAGACCATCAGTTTGATGCAATTTCACAAAAAATAAATAAACTTGTCCAACGACTCATAAAAATTCATTCTCCATGGTTTTCCACGTAATTGAATTGGTCCTAGGCCCTAGCCCATACTAATGCACACAAAATGACAACTATACTGCTACTAATTTAGCCATTTTTTGCCTAATGTTATCTCTTTTGTAGTTTGATTAATACCCTATTATGTAAATAATTGTTATATCGTTATTTTAATGATTCGTATATTATTGTGAGGAAACGTGCAATGTGGCATTGATTCGAAAGTTTATGATTGTTTTTATTGTTGTATATATTCATAACATATATATTATGAAAATGATTGGAATGTGTTGGTTTTAATAATCAAAATGATATCATTATGCACATACATTCACAATTAATATAATTATAATTTGATTTTTCTTGCATTAATTAAATTGTATTTTTACAACCTTACCAAGTTAGCCTTAAATAAATTATATCTTTATTTTATTGATTCGTATATTATTGTGAGGAAACGTGCAATGTGGCATTGATTCGAAAGGCTTGGTCCAAGCTAGCCTTAGCCTCATGTAACATTGATCATAAAAACATAATTTTGTATCGACACACAATAAGATAATACATTTTAATTGAAATTACTAACATAATATATATAGTTACTAATGATGACATTATAACATAATATATTGTATGTAAATAATATATATGTTATGTTAATAATGATCAAAACATATCAAAGTGAATACAATAAGAAGAGTTTGAATAACATAACTAGCTTAACCCGTCGTACCATGTACGACTATGTCTTAAATATTAAAATTATTTTGAATACATTATATTATTGAATTTATACATATATAATTTCACTTACTAATAAAATACATCATAATAGTATGATTATATATAATTCGAACTAACTTGTTTTTGTCATAGAAATTTTGATCGTTATATGTTTTCTTATTTATAAAATTATCATAATATTAATACTTGATTTGTATTATAAACCAACCTAAATCATAAAATATAACAAAAATAATACCGATATCCTAGTAAATTATATTTTCTTGTCAAAGTTTACACAAATAAATATAATACTAATGTCCTAACAGATCATATTTTCTAAATATATAACTTTCTCATATAACCTAAAACCATATTTTTTATAGATAAATATATAAAGTTATACATTTTATGTAGATAAATCGATTCATGTGCTAATATTTATAGTTTCTATAAGGGTAAACATAAATATTTTCTTAATTAGTATGATATTCATATATTGTATACTTGTATAGATAGATATTATTTGGATAAAAGATACATATAGATATTATTTTGATAGATTCTTTTCTAGGTAAATATATATATTTTATTAATTAGTACGATATTGATAGATTTTATAAATAGATATTATTTGAATAGTTTAAATATATTGATTTGATTTTGATAGATCATGGATATAGATACTATTTTGATATATATTAATATATGGTAATTAGATAAAGACAACTTTTTAGGATAAATCTAGATTGTATAGATAGATATTATTTTGATATTTTATAAACTTGGGATAGTAATGTTGATAGATTATTTGATATATTAGTACTTAACTACTACTTTTTTTTATCATGTTTGATGCTAGCCGATAATAACGATTTTGAGTATGGTCTAGTATCAGTCTTTAGTTGGTTATATTAAAATATGTCATTTATTCTTTTAATCAACAATTTAATAACACGATTCAAGGTTTATTATGAAATAATATATTTAAAAATGACATTATTACTTAGTTTAAATTTCAACTCAATCCAATATTTTGAGTATAGGCGATTTGTATTACATTGTGTTATATAAGGTTCAGATGAAATATTTGGCCGTACCATACTTTTTTGATCGAACTTAAAAAACAATTTGTGCTAACTTTTGATCCATAATCTTAGATATTAAATAATATGAGAATTGTATTATTCAATAACGTGGGTCTATAATTATATTTATGATAGAATAATGTTTTGTCGGTGTTTAATTGTGTTTAATCAATATTGTTGTTAATTGTGTTAATTTTTTTGATATTATTTTGATGGATATCAAAAATTTATTTTGATAGATTATGGATATAGATATTATTCTAATATGTCAATATATGGTAAAAAGATAGATACATATGAAAATAGATAATTGATTTATAATGAATTTAACATGTGATGGGGTCAGAATTAACGTGGAGGCTCGAAATTCTCCGGCTTTAATATATAGTATAGATGCTAACATAATATATAGGAGTTTATGCTGATAATTATAAATTACAAAAAGATATAGTTTTGGAATATATGGTATAATAATTATGACAATAGCAATATAGCATATACTATTTAATATGTTAATAATGACTAAAAGATATTAGAGTGTATACAATACCAAAAATTGAATAACATATAGATAATAAAATGAATTATAGTGTATATAATATGCTAATAATTACAAAAAATAGCTTGAACACATTAGAAAGAATTGAATAAGATAGCAAATATATTATAACATAGAGCATATAATATAAAATATAGGGAAATTCCTTTTGGTACCCTTGTGGTTTTGACAATTCCTCTTGGTGTCCTAAGAAAAAAATTATTCCTTTTGATACCCCTATGGTTTATACATTTTCCTTTTCATAGTCAAAACTCTATTTAAACCCAATTTTCATCCAAAAAAATATTTTCCATTTAAAATTTAAATAAAAACGAATTTGCTATGAAAATATTGGAATATTTATAATTTAAATAAAAATGTTTTCCATCAAAAAATTAACTTGTGAACTTTGAATATTTAAAACTAATGAGTTTTGGGATTTGTAATTTATTAATATCACATATACACATTGTCAAAAATATATTGAGAATAGTCCAAAAAATATATTGAGTTTTGGGATTTGTGAATTTGCTTAGTAGTCCAAATTTATTAAACTGAGAGTGGTCCAAATTAATCCCAAAGTTAAGGTTGTTGAAATATAATCTAAAAATAATTGTATATTATATAGTCTATAAATTGTAGCATTTTGCAAGCAAACGTAAATTCATTTATATTTAAATTTTAAATGAAAATTATTTTTTTGGATGATAAATGGGTTTAAATAGAGTTTTGGTAATGAAAAGGAGAATGTATGAACCATAGGGGTACCAAAAGGAATAACTTTTTTCCTATGACACCAAAAGGAATTGTCAAAACGACAAGGGTACCAAAAGAAATTTCCCTAAAATATACTAATGTACTAATAATAACAAAACAATACTAGCTCCCTCAGTTTGAAAATATTTGCCATTTTACCCTAATTTGTTTGTTGAATAATATTTATCATTCTACACATTTTGTTAAGATTTTTTCAATTTTACCCTTTAACTAATTGTTCAAAAAAATAAATTGTGTTCCCTTTCCAAAATCAAAACTCATTATATTAACTATAAAAGGACATTTATGTAAAACTAGATTGTCCCTTAATCTTTCTTTTAATTGCTCTAATGACATATATTATCAAAGGGAGTAATAGATTACACACATTAAGATGGATTGAATGAGATATATTTAATATAAAAAAATACAAATTAAAAAGTATGATGATAGATGTAATTAAGCACTATTAAATGTGTTTTACATGATCACCTTAAGTATTCGTATCAAGCTAGTTGGGCCATCTCTTTTTTTTTTTCATAATAACCATGATGGTGATGATTAGAGCTGTCAAAACCTGACCCGACCCGAAAAATCGACCCGAACCGACCGAAAATTTTTGGGTTGAAACCCGACCCGAATAGTAGCGAGCAAAGAAAAAAACCGAACCCGATTAACCCGAACCCGATTGGGTTGAAACCCGAGACCGACCCGACCGACCCGATATACTGTATATATGTAGAATAAATATATTATAGTGTAAATATTATAATATATTTTATCATAAAACCTATTATAAATAAAATATTATTATAAAAATCTATTAAAAATAATATTTTATTATTAAATATTATTATTTAATCATAATATTATTTTAATAATCATTAAAAACTCAAATTCTTGACCTGTTAGGTCGACCCGAACCCGCACGATAACCTGTCAAGACCCGACCCGGCTTGACCTGTAACACGATTGACCCGAACCCGCACTCAACCCGAACCCGAAAAGACCGAACCCGAATCCACCCGACCCGACCTGTTTGACACCTCTAGTGATGATATATCTCTTGGATCGATCTCAGTGTTCTTTGAGTTTCTATTGGCAAAATAGTTGTAACCAAGCAACTTGCTTGGGCCTTCTTTATTCTCATGTGTTTCATCATCCTTGGATTCTCCACTACAGCTTACCTTTGTGTTTTTGCTTTTGACACTATAGTGATTCTTTACGCATGATTATGGTTTATGGAAATCACTAGATATGCCTATGATGCACTTATTTTCTATTCTAAGTTGCGTTTGCTAATTCTTTTTTGGCATTGTAGTTATGAATTTAAAGGCAATGTATATCCTATACTTTTAGAGCATATGCTAAGTAAATTTGTTTGATTCTTTTTGGGCATTGTAGTTATGACTTTGAAGTGTAAGTTAAGAATACTCTTTTGTGAGAATTTTGATTTTTAATAAAAATTTTACATTTCTTTTAGTAGCAATTATATTAGGCATTGGTTCAAATAAAAATCAACATTAACCTATAAACTACGAGCAAACCGTAGCCGTTAGATTCAGCAGATGGATGGTCACGATTAAAACATTTTCTCCTCTTAATTTTTAAGAACACGGGGGCATAATTGTCATTTTGCGTGTTTTAATTTTATGTTCATCTGAACGCGAGCGCCCTTCTTCTCCGATCTCCGTTGTTCGGTCGACTCAGTCCGACGATGTCGCTCTTCCTCTACAACATGGTTGTCAAACCAGAAGGTGAAAGGGAGGAGGAAGAAGAAGTGATCAACTTTCATTCCAAAGTAATCGAAAATGGTGAAGACAACGAAATCAAATTTTCGAGTAAGAGGGATCTGGGATGGTAGAAGAAGAAAACGTAGATCTGGATCTACAATGTTTCGAGTAAGAGAAAGAGAGAGAACCAGGGCTCGGTTTAGTTGAATCCGACCTCGGCTGGGTCGAATTTGAAGACTTCGACTCGAATGGAACGAAATTTGGACGGAATTAAGCGATTGAAGTTGAAAGAGTGCTCTTTACATTGTATACTGTAAATTAGGTGTCACCCGCAAACAGGTTTTTATCTTTCGAATCTCACTTTTCCCGCATTTGACTCTCCGATTCTGCAATTTATGGCTTTTGATGGCGGGGTTTGGTTTCCGATGCGTATGATCTGAATGAGACTTTTCATTTCACTGTAGCTCCGATTTTGAGATTTCCCCTCAATTGGAAGTCGTCCAGATTCAGAATCTGGGAAGCTTGTATCTGGGGAGCTCTAATCAGATACATTCTGATTGTCTAACTAGTATCGGTTTTGTGCAATTCAGGACTGCAAGAAGAAAACGCTGCCTATGAAAATTCCATTTCAGGCTGCAACACTAAGATACAAGAGAAGTTGCGAGAAGCTGAGCAGTTGAAGAATAGATTGAAGGTTGTGAACAAGATGCTAGTTGCGCTTCAAGGTAAGTCATCCGTCTCTTTTCTTGGGAGAGATGCCTATATTGATTGGCTGAGTTTGGGGTCATATTAACTGTCTCTATGTATGTTCCTGAAATCCACAAACCCAGATAAGGCTATGGATAGTTGACAAATTGATGGACAAAGAGGAAACCAGATAAGGCTCTTCTTGCAAAAGCATTAAATTGGATTTGATTTTACACAGTAGGTGCTGTAGTCGAACAAAGGTTCAAGGAAATATTGCCTAAATGAGAATCCGATAAAATTTTGAACCTTCCTTGGTAGAAATCGAAGAAAAGCACTGTTTGCTAAACTGATGGTGAATTCATTGACACGATAGATATCTATTCAGTCCCTATATGCTGTTAGGAACATTTGCTCATATTCTGGCTATTTGGTTTGCTCCACCTTTGAAACAGAATTTGCTGATTGGACATGGGAAGAATTTCAAAGGCACAGGCTGGGAGCTACTCAAAAGTGCTCAGCTACCTTGAAGGTTATGGAGAGACTTTATACTTCCACCCTATCATTTGAAGACCTATAGCTTGTTAAGTATGGGGATAGGTGGGGTTTTTGCATTCTTGGAGCTCTGGGAAGGCATTTGATACACGAATTAAAGGTTGTTCCTATGATTCTGTCATGAAAATTTTGTGGAAACTTTCAGTGAATTGATTAGTCTCATTGATATTTTAGCCAGTGATTGATTTAGTTCATCAACTGTCTTTGCTTTTTCCCCAAGTTGTGGTGTTTCAGTTGACTTCAGTTTCTGTGTATAATTCCTGAGTCATGAAACTTTAGTAGCGCTTCCACGATCAATGCTTGGATCTTTTTTATATGGTTAATCTCTTAATTACCTTTGAGTCTGTGATTGACATTCGGTCTTAAGTCCTTTTTAGGTGTTTATGATCAATCTTAGCATTTGTACTCATACAGTTGTATGATTGGTTATTCCAAAACGGTGATTGCTTCCACTCTTGTTACCCTGCTCTTTATGTCATCAAATCACGTGCTTGGCTAATGATATGGGTATCATTTTGCTCTTTGTTTTGTGATAAAAGACACTCTGGCATAAGTTAGCGTGCCTTCTATTTCAACATTCCTTGTTCATTAGCATTATGAGCTGTGATCTAAGCACAATATTAAGCAACATGTACGTATATGCTAGCTAGCTATATAACTATAGGAGATGACCGATGTTAGATTGAGATCTAGCAAGTTGTCACCCAATGGTTATAATATAATAAGCCCTAAGAACATGTTTGGTGAATGTTTGTTGTCTTAGAAGGGTGATCGTACGTACATATATATTTATAAGAACTTATAGACTAGTGTACTAAGACAACTTGCTATATATTCATTAATTATATGTAGACATGGTTTACCAAAAACAAGCTCCTTATTAGCACGGTGCTTACTAGTCCATATCAACAACGTCTTGAATTGTAATATTGGTTGTTTGATAACCAAGTGATTTAATTGTAACCAACCTCATCATATATGTAAATACCCAAAGGGAAAAATGTGAACATGAAAACAGACATAATAAACTGTTTCTTCGTTCATGTACCATCTTTACTAATATGTGAAGCACGATATAATATATGTGCACAACCTCATCAAATATGTGAACACTCAACGAAAAAACGTGAACATGAAAACAGACATAATGAATTGTTTTACCCAGTGAAACTTATTTGTACTTATTTATGTGTTATACAATGCATGAACTTAAGTGTATTAGAAATTTAGAAATCAACCTTTTTCTCTATCTCTACTTGCTATCTCCATCGAATTATTTTACAAATGCGTTTTCACTATAGCCCAACTTGTCATTTTATAATTATATATATAATTATATATGTATATATATAGAGGGAGAGAGAGATCATGTTTTATACTTGTGCAAATTCGAAAGCTATACATATATATATATATGTGTGTGTGCAACAATTTGACAGCATTAATCTGAACATACATCTAAAATACGTGAACACAAGTACTTCAGATGTGAACGTACATCTAAAATACGTGAACATGATATTCAAATACGTGAACACAACTATTTTATATGTGAACGCAAATCTAAAATACGTGAACACAAGTACTTCAAATGTGAACATACATCTAAAATACGTGAACATGATATTCAAATACGTGAACACAACTATTTCATATGTGAACGCACATCTAAAATACGTGAACATGATACTTAAATATGTGAACGTACACCTAAAATACGTGAACATGATACTCAAATACGTGAACACAACTACTTCATATGTGAACGTACATTTCAAATACGTGAACATGATACTCAAATACGTGAACATTATACTCAAGTATGTGAACGTAGATCTAAAATACGTGAACATTATACTCAAATATGTGAACGTACATCTAAAATACGTGAACATGATACTCAAATACGTGAACACAACTACTTCATATGTGAACGTACATCTAAAATACGTGAACATAACTACTTCATATGTGAACTTATATCTAAAATACGTGAACATGATAATCAAATACGTGAACAATATACCCAAATATGTGAACATACATCTAAAATACGTGAACATAACTACTTCATATATAAACGTACATCTAAATTACGTGAACATGATACTCAAATACGTGATCATTATACTCAAATATATGAACGTACATCTAAAATACATGAACCTAACTACTTCGTAATATAGGAATATTATGACTCAAAAAACGTACAAGTAGAAATATGGGCAGAATACATAAACAGACCCCTGTACTTGTACGTTTTTTCCTATTGGCCCCCCCTACCTAGAAATGTTCAAACAGACCCTTGTACTACCCCCGGTTTTTCCTATTGAGCACAAATTGCATTCAGCTCCGAGATGTGAAACGCACGCGCGCCAGTTGTCTGCCACGTAATTAAAAAAATGACACGTAGGGATGCCACATTTACAGAATTTTCCACGTAAGATAACATTTTTCTTATTTACATAACTCTCTTCAAACAAAAAAAATAAAAATAAAAAATCACATGACTCAACATAACCCTCATCTCCGCCACGATCGACCACTTCCACGATGCCGTCTCCGTCCCCGCCACCTACCTCTCCGCCGGAAACCCCTGCCTCGACTTCTTCTTCCACGTCGTCCCCAGCACGCCACCAAAATCCCTAGAGTCCAGCCTCCAAAAAGCCTGGTCGCACCACCCATTGACCGCTCTCAAGCTCGTCTGCAATCTCCGAGGCGTTCGCGGAACCGGCAAATCCAACAAGAAAGGCTTCTACATGGCCCTGACCCGCTCCACCTCCATCTGCAACGTCCTCCCCCGCCACGAGCAAGGCGGCTTCTTCGCGGCGGAGGGCTAGGCCCGCGCCTCCGGCTCCGTGGGCGTCTGCATCGCCACCTCCGGCCAACCAACCTCAGATTTGTCAACTGAGCCGAGCAGGGCGGCCGACGGTGCGGGTTTCGGAGGGAACGAGTCTTAGATCCGGGTCGGTGTGGGTTGCGTCGGGAGGAAGAGCGAGCGAGAGCGTAGGTGGAGCCGCCGTCGAGACTGGGGTCGGGAAGGCGGGCTTCGCAGATCTGGATTCGGGTCAGTGGGCGGTGAAGGTTTGGGTAAATCAGGGGGCGGAAATTAGGAGCAAGGGCGAGAGGTAGAAGAAGGCCAAAAGCTCGTACCCTGATAACCGAGAGATTACCAGATGAAGCCACAGATCCGAGAGGAAGAGTTGAGATTGGAGAGACAAAGATGAAGATGAATGTGGGTTCTTGTTCGACATTCAGCCAGTCAAACATGAAAACAATTTTTTTAATATTTTTATTAATTTCCATGTCAACAAAAACTCTAGTATAACTCGCGTTTCGGTGGTTTGGAAAACACGCGCAAGTCCACGTAATAAAAAATGTTCAATAGGTAAAAATTGGGGCAGTACAGGGGTTTGTTTAAACATTTCTGACTAGACAAGACCGATAGGAAAAAACGTACAAGTACAGGGGTCTGTTTATCTATTCTGCCTAGAAATATGTATACATGAGTCAAAATATAGCAACATCCATGATCACGTGCTATAATTGGAATCAACTAACTTTAATCAAATCCATGAAACTCATTCGGCAGAGGGGGAACACTATTTCGTCTAATCGGGGGACAATAGGTGTAAAAAAGTCTGAATCTATATACATACACCAGCATACAATCAAAAACTATGAAAAAAATTCACTCGAATTTACTAAAATTGACGTGATTGCAACCGATATGAGATTACAGGTAGTACAGAAAAGGGATATCGGACCCGTAGCAGATGAATATGGACCAAAAATTACCCCAACCAACTAAATTGGGGCCTAGCAAACAATGATTCCTCGATTGCTCAACCATCAAATGAAATCAAAACCGGAAGCAAGCGCGATAACAACAAGAAACCACATAATCGTTCGAAGATCAGCCAAGGTCACTACAAAGAAGTAAGGAACTGAAATATCAAAATCATCAATCACGAAACATCAACGACAACAATTCATATCCAGAAACCCTAAAATCAGGCCCTCTCGCCCCTAATTCTCCTGGCGAGCTGAATGTCCATGGGCATGATGGTCACCCTCTTGGCGTGAATAACGCAGAGGTCGGTGTCCTCGAAGAGTCCAACCTACATGGATCTAGTTCCACTACCTGTCGCTGGTCAAGCACCCGTTCGAAGGCGTTTTGCAGAACGAGTTCGGAGATCCGACCCGGTGCTTCGTGAGGGGGGTCGAGATGTTTGATTCGACGCCATTGTAGGCCGTTCCGGAGGCGTCGAAGTTGAAGCTGTTGTCCACTTGTCCTCCATGGGTGGGGAGGTGTTCGACATGAATGTGAAGGAGGAAGAACAGACGCGAGTGTCACTTGTGTTTTGAAATCAAATAGACGACTTTGCCCTTAATTTCTCCTATAATTACAAAAAGACCACCGTTCCCTTTAAGTCTCCCTTCGCTCTATTTAATCTCAACCCTACATTCACCTAATCTAATGGTTGATATTCATTTGTAGTTTTTATCTTAAGGGACATTTTTATCCGAATCAGCCTCATATTATTAACGTTAATATATATATATATATATATTAATGCTTTTAACAATGTTAGCATCTCTTGATTGAATTGGACATAAGATTTCTATATCATTGACTTCCCTCTTCCTTCACCTCCTTTATGTGATTATCTTCACACCTCTTTGGATAATGGAAAAGAAACGTGTAAATTCCTTAGCATGGCCGGGTAAAACGTTCGTATCATTTAAATAACACTTAATGTAATATTGATAAACGGAACAAGTGGCTGGAGTTAACAGGATTTGTTTTTGGTCGAAAGTTAACAGGATTTATTTTATTTGGATTGTTCGTACCCACCTATATATATATTCGAACCCATATCCTTGATAGTCATAATAAGTAGAATAATTAGTACTTAATCCTAAACGGAATATTGCTTATATATTGAGCTACACAAAGCAACCATTCTAAATCTGACGCCGAACCTAGGTCAACCTCCATTAAAAAGTTATCTTAGATATATTTAGAAGTATAACTGAGATTGAATACTACTAAAATTTTAATTTTAGTACAATTTGTAATGATTGAAACGGCAGGGAATGTGAATAAAATTGATTATAAATTAAGACAAATCCTCCACCTTTTTAATCAAATGCTAGTGAGAAAGTTGAATGCTATCCTTTGTTAATGGAAGATCAATGTAGTTTTAGTTGTTAAATTGACCAATAATAGATGTTCGAATCTTAATCATTAATTTGACGGCGAATGGTATTTTCGTAGTTGTATACATATATTCCTACCGGCCATTTGATTCCATACTAATTGATTAATTGTATGCTTCTTTTCATTCATATAGGGCATCCAATAAATATGGCATGATTGCCATTTTTACTTTTTTTTGTATATCTTAAAGTTAAGTACATGTGTGTTTTTGGTTTTTGGAGCTTTTGGCGCCGGGTCAATAGTCCTTACTAAAAAATTGTGATAGATATTAGCAACCCAAACTTAAAAACTATAATTTTAAGAGAAAGTATATAAATTTGTTATAAGAAAGATTTAAATTACTAAATAATAAAAATAATAACATTTTCTAACATAGGATGTTTATTCTATGTCTTAAAGATATAGATTCGAAAATCCATTATTAAACATAGTAGCAGTTCTAATCATACAAAAAAACTTCTCGCTTGCATCCTAGAGACTCGAAATCGGGAATCAAATCTATAGTCCACGATCTAGAAATAACATGATTGTCATTTGAGCTAATAAATCTTAATATATGTGCTTCGTAATTGTTTTTAGTAGAAGAAATTTAGCCAGGGGTCGGTGAAGGGATGGTGTTAGAGTTCAAGGGTAGGGAAGACCTAAAGACTCAAAGAGCTCTTCTGATAAGGGACTTTACATATTCTCACCTCAAGAAGACTAGTGAGAGATCGAATCTGCAACCTATAAAAATATAAATATAGACGTTGATTCATACTTAAATATGTTATATCCTATAAAGTGTAAATCAATTTTTTCCATTGGATCAAGTAAATGAAAGGTTGAGATTGACATGTGTCCTTTCTTCTAATTTTTAAAATTCAGAGATAAAATCATCATTTTGCATGTTTTAATCTTCTTCTCAAAAAAATATGTGCCCCACAAAATGAAATATTTGAACAAAAAATATAAATATATCAACCGAGTATATATATATATATATATATATATAAACCAAAAACAAGTATGTGAACCAAACAAAAAATCTCGGAACAACAAATAAAAAAACATGTATGTTGTTAAATAAAAATACATGATGTCATAATATGTGAACTATAGTAAAGAACATGTGAACCACGTAAACAAACAGATGAATTACAAAGAAATATAGAGTAGAAAATATGCATCATTTGAGAGGAAGGGAGAACCTAACGGTAACACTTCTTACTAATTGCAAAAATGTGAGTATGTTGATATTCTACCTCATTTTCTATATAAATGTGTACTATAAATATAAATTTGTGAAGTACAAATATAAATATGTAAATTGAAAAAGGTATACTTGACTCTTTGACTCTTGAGTTATAAAAAACAAATATCTATACATGTTAGTACACAATAGATCCCGGTGTACAAGTTTCTACTCCTTCTTCAATGAACCTCCCGGAAACGCCTCTTCGCCTTCAAGGACCTATAAAACAATGGACAAGGGGGAGAGGGTGCCCCTAATCCACCTCCGATGCTTAAGTCAATAAGGACAATGTCGGAAAGCGTTCCGCTAAAGCGATGTAGGCTTAGCTTAGACTTACCAGCACATGGCGATGACATGTGTATTTATAGTGGAAGGCAAGGGCACAGGGTCGATCACCCTTATGGGCCGATCGAATGGGTATTGTGGGCTCAGGCAAGTCGACTATTCGCTACCTAATTCAAAAAACTTCATGGCCATCCTTCGAGATGTGGTCATGTGTTATGACGCAGACATAATTGGGAGAAGCTCATCCGAAACTTTAATCCATCTTAAGAATCGGTCCTTTAATTAGGATAGAATCTTCCACTATAAATATCCTAATATAGAGCAACTGCCCTAATAAATAAACAAGAGATAATAATATGATATATACGGAACATGCTTAATGAATAAGATATGCAAATAACTAATAAGATACAAGTACCTAATTGATAGCGGAATCTACCCGTCCACAATTGCCTCATCTCATGTCTTGCATGCATTCAACTTACTAGGCCGCATGCAAGACTCATATACAAAAGCGGAGAGTAGCCACGTGGAGTTAGGGGTGTTTTCTTATTTGTATATTCGTATGTTCATACATTCATATATTCGTACATCCGCATGCCATGAATGCGGGATCAATGCAACCTTATGCAAACGTCGCATATGGGCCTTCATCGAGGGTGTTTTTCTTGACCAAGTTATTCTGTTAACGCGAAGAGTTAACATTGGTATCTTTTTATGCAAGGCACATTCTAATGCTAAACACAACATAATGCAAAAACCTTGACTCTTATAAAATATTAAACATGAATGTTACGAATCTAAAGACAAACTAACAATGGAAAACTAGGGGTCTCATCAAAACCACATGGGACAAAGTGTGCACCGTAACTATATGAAAAATCTAATCGCAGGTAGATTTCGTGAGGGTTACGAATGACCGAAATCGCCAGAGCTGCGCTCGCGGGTAGTCGGGTCGGCACGCGGTCGCTCGTCTCGGGGCTGCTTGTACGTCCGAGCTTGCTCTCGCCCGAGGTGGTCTTCTCGTCGGGCCGAATGCCCCTTGCGCACAGTCAGGCATGGAGCTGGTTCGCCACACTCGAACCACCACGTCTTCATCCATGAACTGCACCATCTGATCTAGATCCAAGGACGCCCAAGTATCAAGTTGTAAAGACCGGGCACATTGATAACTACGAAGTCGGTCGGCTGATCCTTTCCGACAAGGCTCACGTGGGTCTTAAGGACTCCGAGCGAGAAGGTCGGATACCCGGCCCCCCGAGTCTTGAAAGTTGCATCTTCACCTCAGAGAGATCCTTCTTGGTCTTACCAAGCATTTTGAGGGTATCGTAGTACATCACGTCGATTGAGTTGCCTGGGTCAACTAAGTTTCGATGAACCTTGATGTTGCCGAGATCTACGGTCAAGTCGAGAGGATCGTTGTGCAGATGCTGGACGGTGGCTAGGTCTTCGTCGTGAAAGACGAGTCCCTACACGAGCGGACGAGAGGTCGGCCGAGGCTCTAATTGGTGGACTCGCATCACCTCCATCTCATGGCACTCCTTCCTAAATTGGCTCCCAAACGCCGAGACTTCTCCCTTGTAGATAGGGGTGATTGTTTATAAAATCTCAATATGCTTTGTACGCAGCTCCGCGTCATCTCCAGAGTGCTTAACAAACTCTTTGAGGTATCTCTTTCGCACCAGCTCCTCCAAGTACCTCTTGTAGGGCTCGTATTCATGTGGCCTCTGACTATGGTACATGCAGTACTTGCTCCCACGCCTATCATCTAGCTGCGTCTTCTCCTCTGGGTGGGTACTCGAAGAAGTCCTCATTCCTAATCCGGGACAAGATGTGCTAGATTGGAATTTTGAAGGTGGTGAACACCGCTTGGATCTGGTCCCCCCTCTTGCGCTTTCCCGCACCCCGCCTTGGCGAGTTCCAAGTGCAACAGGGAGGAGTAGGTGACCGATCACCATCCTTCAATGCCTCGTCCTTGTAAGGCCCTAGAAGGGATATCCCATGCCAACTCGAAAGACTTCCCCGGAGGTCACCCAACCTAGAACTACTCTCGCCCTAGCACGCTTAACTTCATAGTTCTTTTGACCTCTCAAACCATGAAAAGGAAGAGCTTTTGTTGACATGGGGAACACCTCAATCCCTTGTAAATTACCAGGGTATTACAATCTCCCCCAGCTAAGCATTTGACGACCTCGTCAAAACTCAAGGACCACCCCATGGGTCGAGTGACTGCCCTCCGGACCAAGCCAACTCGTAACCCACAGTCGGCTTTGATACCACTTGTAAGGCCTAAGGCCCTAAAAGGGCTATCCCATTCCAACCCGAAAGACCTCCCAAGAGGTCACCCATCTTAGAACTACTCTCGCCCTAACACGCTTAACTTCATAGTTCTTTTAAGCTCTCGAACCATGAAAAGGAAGAGCTTTTGTTGACATGGGGAGCACCTCAATCCCTTATAAATTACCACGTGTTACAGTCCTTCAGCCTTGCATATTGATTAATGCGATCCTATAGCTCAACAACTGTAGATGGGAGGCATAGAGTTAGGTCTTCCTAGAGCTTGGACCCCTGCGACACCGCTTTGTGGAAAGTGGCGATGGTGGTACTCTCATCGCACCCGTCAACCTCTACATAACACTCCGTAAAGCGATTGGCGAAACGGCGTAGGCTTTCAGTCCATGGAGCTCGGATCCATCATCACTCTTCTCTTTACTTGGCTCGGAATCTTGGTAGTCATCAATGAGTTCGCTGACGCTTTCCAAACGTTGTGGTTCCTCCATGGGGCGCTTCCCTTACACCTTCTCTAGGGAAAACCTCAGCCATGCAATCTCCTTCAAAGCCTCAACAAGGCGGGACTCAAGGTGAGACCTTTTGTCTTGGTGCCGCCTATATATTATCGCGAAGATCATTGGCTATGGAATGCATTATCTCAATGTCATCATTACTTTCGGCCATAGTCGAGGCTCGACTTCCAGCACCTTGGCTGGCCGCTCTCTCCTATCGATCTCCCGCCTCGCTCTTGTGCCTGGATCCTCTTCTCGGCTCTTGCAAATTGCCTCGGTTTACTTTGCGAAGCGGAATGGTCCTCCGTAGGCTCACTGATGCAGAGAATTGAGCGATTGCGATCACCGGCCTCTTGTGCTCCTAGGCTCAGAGTCACGAGCACTCCTCAATGCCCTCAACTCGGGCTGCCACAAGTAGTCAAGGTTGACTTGATTCTCGGAAGGTAGACCTGAACCGCTCGCCACATCCGAACCAAGACGATCCAAATGCGGCATGAGAGAGGCCAAATCATGATCGCGAGGCATGTCACGGTCGTCATCCACACTCGTGGGGCTCGTGGCGATCGCGAAGCTCTTTGTGATTGCTAGCCGCACCTGCGGGTGAGGGGTCACGCTCTCGGTGCCCAAGGCGATTGCGGGGCTCGTCACGATCGCCAACGCTGCTTGCGGCCTCGTGGCTGGTGTCGGCTGTCTGGTGGCTGGTGCCCACGTCATAGGTTGCAAGATGGTGGTCGACGGTGGCGGGCTGGTGGCCGGCGCCGGCGTTGCACCCGTCGCCTAAGGTTTCGTCTTCGTTCAGAAAAATTGCTTCTTGATCCTCAGGGATGGATCCTTACGTCATACTTGCTCCTTTCAGTAGAGAACCTCTTGGATCGATAATCAACGAGAATTTGTGAGTTCCCCACGGATGACGTCAAATGTTAGTACACAATAGATTGCGGTGTACAAGTTTTCACTCCTTCAATGAACCTCTCGGATGCGCCTCTTCGCCTTCAAGGATCTGCAAAACAATGGACAAGGCGGCAAGGGTCCCCCTAATCCACCTCCGATGGTTAAGTCAATAAGGGTAATGTCAAAAAGCGTTTCGATAGAGCGATGTAGGCTTAGCATAGACTTACCAGCACATGGCGATGACATGTGTATTGATAGTGGAAGGCGAGGGAGTAGGGTCGATCACCCCTATGGGCCGATCAGATGGGTATTATCGGTCCAGACAAGTCGATTACTTGCTACCCAATCCATCATAAGAATCTATCCTTTAATTAGGATATAATCTTCCATCATAAATATCATAATCTAGAGTAACCATCCTCATAAATAAATAAGAGATAATAGTATGATAAATAAGTCACATGCTTAATAAATAAGATATGCAAATAATTAATACGATGCAACTAACTAATTGATAGCGGAATCTACCCGCCTACAGTACGTATTTACAAAAATATCACCATGTCAATACTTTGCCCTGTTTTCCTAGATTGAGCTTAGAGTCAGTTTAAGCCATTGGGCTTCATAATCTAATCGACAAGATTCGTTTATAATTTATATTTTAAGGGTCACTTTTTTCAGAATCAACCTCTTAAAGTATATTGTGTATATTTTTGTCAAAAAATGATTAGAACTTCTCATCTTGTCTACCCTCGATTATTTGGCTTATTATAATCAAAGTAGAAAAATTCTCCTCTCCTCATTTAAAGCATTGCGAAATGACTCAATTTACTTATAGTAAGCCTATTTTCATTATTACTTTCTCGTGACAATAGATGTAGCTTAATTAACCTACCTAACAACTTTCAATGTCTGATGTTATTAATAAATGTTTGGGATGAGAGCGGGTAAATTAACCCTTATAATTATTTTCGCAATTATTCAGCTATAAAGGTATTTTAACTTATTTATTAAGTTTTTTATTTATTCCCTATTATTTATTAAATAAACTGATGACGGTTAAGCGTTATGAGGAAAGATTCTATCTTTACACGAAGATAAAATTATTGATAGATTGGGCTCCAAGTAATCGACTGACCCTCTCTCTTCCCTTATAAATACATGTACTCGCCATGTATAGAGGGGTATCTTGTACCTTCCAACTTATCACAATTTCTTCTCTCTTACCTGCGCGCTCTACTCGAAAGATACTCTATTGATTTAGGCATCGGAGGTGGATTATGGGGTCCTCACCCCCTGATTCGCCCTATTTTGTATGGTGTAACTCTTGTATTTTAGGGCTATATTGAGTGTGTTTAGGTTAGAGTTGTGTGTAATTGTAATATCTAGGCCGAAGACACAAGAATGCAAGATTCAAGAGTTTTAAGGCGTTTTGAGCTGTTTGTGCGACACCACTTTCTTGCAAAGGATATATCTGATGCTACAGTAATCGGATTGAGCTGATTCTGGTGCCATTAGAAAGCTAACTCAAATGGCTTCAATTCATCTTTTTACACCGAAGTCAGATTCCAAGCCGAAGAGGGTCAAAACAGCCTCCGAAGTGACACCAGCGATTCTGTCCAAATTCCGCGACCGCGGATTGTCCGACGCGACCGCGGTGGCTGCCCAGAGACGTAGTTCTATTCTGTCGTGAAAGCGCGGGCGCGGTGGAAATGACGCGACCGCGGTGATGCCGAATCCGGAGACGGGCCGAAGATCTATCTTCTTTCTATCTTCTTATCTTTCCTCTTTCCTTTTCTATCTTTTCTCCTTTCCTAATTAGATTAGGGGAGCATGTTCCCTGGGTCTATATAAGGAGGAGCCTCCTTAGGATTTTGGTATCCATAAATCCAATTTCATATCTTAATTTAGGTTCAGTAAAATCTTTGTTTTTTTTGTATTTTGGAGAGCTAGTCTCCTTGGGTTTGTTCAAGGGAGAAGCTCTGATGTATGAACTCGTGAGATTTTGGTAATTGATTTCTATCCTTTGGTTAATATCTTTTCTCCTTGTGCTTAATTCCATGAGTTTTGCATGATTCTTTGAGCCTGGCCAACTTGTTGAATTATCATTGTTCTATAGTCCGAATTGATTTGTTTCATTGTCTGTGTGAGCATCTCTTTTCTAGAAGACAACTTGATTCTAGGACCGTGGACTAGGATTAAGAGAGAGATTGATTGTTTTATCTTGCAATTGACTCGTAGCTTGATTGTTTGATATTATATCCTGCATATCCTTGTTCTCTATGCTAATTCTAGGTTAAGCGTCCTTGCCTAGGGTTATAGAACTGCTTGGACCGTGGACTTGTGGTTGTTAATGATCAAGATAAGAATTAACCATAGGTGTGAATGAAATCAATGGATGAATCTATGATCGAGTAATTATTTCAGAGTGGATCTTTTGAATGAACCTGCTTCTTATCTATTTATTTGTTTGTTATTTGTTTCCTAGGTTAGTTTAGATTTCTCTCTTTGATTTCCCCCCATATCTTTAGTTGATAGATTTATTAATACTAGAAGTCATAGTTCTCTTGGGTTCGACCCCTTACTTGCATACTATACTAGTTTGTAGTTTGGGTTATTTATCTTTGATCTTGGCACGACGACTTTAGCCGAGTCACCCCCTTTGTTCATTGTTTTGCAAGTCCTAGGTCATTGAAGAAGGAGGAAGACGAAGGAAATCAAAGGAGCTAACTAAGTTGAATTAAAGGCGAATTTTTGTTCACCTACGTGAAACTTTAAGCAATCTTAAGCTTATATACGGTCTAATTCAACTTTGCCAAATGGGCAAATGGTGTTATAATTTCTTTATTTTGACGTATCTTTAACCTTAAAACCAACTTAGGTCTACTCAAGAAGTATGGGTGGCGGTTTTTGCCGGGGCTAAAAGGATCTAGTTTGGTTCTGTTCCGGAGGTTGCGGAGGCTGAGGCCGTTCTCTGGGGTATGAACTTAGCTGCGCAACAGGGCTACGATCGAGTGATCTTGTAGTCCGATTGTTTGTCTCTTATTGCTAAGCTACGGAAGGGTGCGTCGCCCGGGAGCGCCGTGGGTTGCTAGATCATGAAGATTGAAAAAATAGCAGGGTGTTCTCGGTTTGCTGTTGGTCTTTTGCTCGAAGAGAGGCTAACATTGCTGCTTATTGGATTGCCGGTCATGAGGACTTCAGATTTGTTTTGTGTTCTGAATTTTATGTTTTTCTTTCCGAACTGATGTCAATTCTGTTGAACGATTGTTCTGCTAATTAATAATATTTGCTTCTTCACCGAAAAAAAGAAGAAGTATGTGTAGATACTTTTTGGAGTGTTAATTAATTTTTTTTTATAAGGGAATAGATTAGGGTCGTCATAAGTACTATTTGGACTCGTCTAGGGTAAACTGCCGTCCTAGATTCTTGAACCCGAGACCTCATAATACACCTTAGTCATGGTTAGATGGATCAGAGAATGCATCACAAGTTGTCAGTTTACTATCAAAATTGGTCAAGAGTATTGTGGTCACTTCAAGGCTAGAAGAGGGCTGAGACAAAGTGATCCAATGCCTTCATATCTGTTTGTCCTTATCATGGATTACCTCACTCGAGCCCTCAAGGATTGTGATGCCTCCAACAGTTTCAACTTGTGTTTTGCAGATGACTTGTTCTTATTCTCTCATGGTAGTGAAGCTTCAGTTAATGCAATCAAGGTGATCCTGAATAATTTTGGCTCTTGTTCAGGCCTGGAAATGAATCTGGCTAAGTCTAAAGTCTTTTGTGCTGGAATAGATAGACATCAGGAAGGAGGATATGTGACATTCTTGGCATGAAAATTGGCAAGCTTCCAAAAATGATAATTGTCATCCTGAATCCTAAAAACTCCAAAACCTTAAGTTATAATTTCTAAAAGTCATAAACCCTTAAAATAATAATTAAGAACTCTAAATCTTAAGAATTTTAAATCAAAATTATTGTTCATTCCGACAACATACCAAACAACATGTCTTTGGAATGGTTCATTCCGATTCCTGATTCCAATCCGGTTCCTGTTCCCATCCGATTCCGATAGTGTTACCAAACAGGGCCTTAAATTGTTCATGGAGCGTTTAGAGAGTGGAGACCATGTAAATAGCTAGTGCAAGCTAGCCATTTTTGTAACCGTCCATTGTAATACAATTAACCGTTTTACTTCAAAAAAAATAGTAACACAAATATTACCTTTACTTTTCTTGTTCTTTTCCCTTTCATGCCTAGATCTTAAGCTCTTTGCAATTTTTGGAAATTGCAGTAATGGTGAAAGACTGAAAGCTAAGATGAGAACTTATAGGTGCGTATAATTTTTATTTTGATTGTGGAGCTACTAGCTCGAACAAGCCAAAACTAGGCTACCTTTTAGTTACAAGGATAACCTAAATCATCGTGACGGATGATCTTAAAAAGTTCAAATAGCGAGGGTTGTTGATTCAACAAACACCTCGACTGCGCTACAGACAAATGTGTAAATGGAAAGGACGAAGAATGAAATGGAACGGCTGCATTGAGACTCTGAAGATTGACGTGTCTTCTTGCCAGGAAATCAGCAACAGTATTTGATTCCCTGAAACAATGATAAAAAATAACAAAAGGGATAACCGAAATAATATTTCTAATGTCTTCTATAATAGAGTAAAGTTCCCAAGATACTTTCCAAAGACGCTTCAATGAATTAATGACAATCAAATTGTCACCTTCAATTATAAGATTTTGAATGTGAGAATAGTCAATGTTCTAGAGAGAATGTAGTAAGGCTGAAGCTTCCGCTTGCACTATTGTCATGGAAGGTAGCTGTTGTCGTCCGATAGCTCGAATGAATCCGTTGTGATCTCGTAAGACGAAACCAGCATGAGTTGTTCCTGTTTTAAGTCTGGAAAATTAAGTTTGTGCCATTGCGGAGGAGGTTTTTTCCAGGCCGTGTGATTTTTCCTTTTAGGCTTGTTCGGGGCTTGTCTCGAAGACGTACTACAACCTTCCCAAGCTAGAGCGCCCGAGAAGGCCAGGTTAGATGGTAGTTTTTTGGGGTTAATTCTTCCAGGGTCAAAATTTTTTGCATTCCTATGGGCCCAAACAAACCACCATAAGAACGCAAGAGGTGTCGTGTTTTGGTTACTTGTAAGTGTTTCTTGAATGTTGCGGTGGAAAGTATAGACTGTAGTTAATTTAAAGGAGTAATTTAATAATTTTTGTAGTCGAAAGATCATAGCTTTCGTAAATGGACATTGGAAAAATAAATGGTTTAGGCTTTCATCCTTAAGCTCGCACAGGGAACACAGGTTTGGAACGGAGTTGTAGAAACGATTTATTGTATCTGTCGTAGGAAGACAATCAACACACGACTTCCAAAGGAATTTTTTAATTTTAGGTGGTAATATCGAATTCCAAATCCAATCAAAATTATTAATGCTAGGATCAAGTGGGGCCGATAAGAGTGATGCTGCAGAATGAGCTGAAAAAATCCCATCAGTTGCCGGCAACCAGATGAGCTTATCATGGGTGTTCGTTAATGGGATTCTAATTTCACTAATGATATTGACAATATGTGACGGAAGAATTTGAGTGAGAAGTGTAGTGTTCCAGGACCTATCTGGAAGGATAGGGTCAGAAACTCTAAGGTCTAGATCCAAAGAATCCATAAAAGGTGATAATTCAACATTAGGTAGCCATGGGTTAGTCCAAAATTTAATAGTTCTACCATTGCCTAAAAGCTACCTAAGGCCTCTGGAAAAGATATTTTCAATATTCATTAACCTGCCAAACCGCCAGGAACAATTATTCTTATGGTATTTAAATAAAGAATCGGTGTTTAAATTTTTCTGTAACGACTTTTACCCAAACGTTTTGAGGTTGGGTAGCAATTTTCCAGAGAAGTTTCATTTGTAATGAGATATTAATATTTTCCGCGGATCGAAGGCCAAGGCCCCCACTCTCTTTAGGAGAGCAAATATGATCCCAACTAATGAGTGGATGGTGGTTTGAGATAAATTTGTTCCAAAAGAAAGACTTGCAAACAGAGTCAATCTGCTTAAGAACGCCTTGTGGTAATATAAAACTTTGCATGAGGTAGTTGACTTTACTTAAAAGACAAGATTGGATAAGAACAACTCTACCCGCCTGAGAAATGGAATTTGCTTTCCATTGGGACAACTGTTTTTTAAGATTAGATATTGCATCCGAGAACATAGAAATTTGAACTCTTCCTTTAAGGATCGGAATTCCAAGATATTTTTCCACAGAAGAGGTAATTTGAATATTAAGGATACTTGATAAGGCAACAAACGTAGGATGAGTAACGTTAGCAGATGTCTGAAGCGAGCTTTTGTGATAGTTAATAGATAGTCCTGAGACCTGGGTAAATTTTTGGAGAATGTTCTTAATAAATTCCATATTTGTGACGTTTGCGTTTGTAAAAATAATTGTATCGTCAGCAAAACTTAGGAAAGGTAAAACCGATCCATTTTTTGTTAGTTAGATGCCTATATAATTTGGGGTCGTAGAAGATTCTTGTCATAGTGTTCGAGATAAGTATTCCATACATGTAGATGCGTATAATTGATGGACACTTAAAACACGAAGATAGGACCATTGAAACATCTTAGGATCAACAAACGTTAGAACTTACAAGGAACTGTTATGGAACAATTCCTTGAGCAGCAGCGGAAAACAAAGTATGCAGGCAAACAAACAGAAACTAAAATATGACAAACAAAGAGAAAAACAGTAAACGGACACGATTTCTTATAGAGGAGCCTCTACTGGATCAACTAATCCAATAGAGTAAACCTCTACCTCCCATGGAGGATTTTGAATGCCTTTCTCTCATATTATTGATCTTAGTTGTACAATTTGTCAAGATACAGTTAGCACAATCTGTTCCTAGCGATTCACTCAATCCTAGAACAATTGTCTAACTTCTCTTCCCTAGAATCTGTACCAACTCTTCACAATAATACTCAGCAAAGACAAACCTCACCAGACGACCCTAGCTGGAATCGTCTCCTCTTCTCCTCAGTTGAGAACTCCTTCTCAACAAAACAGTTCACCAGAGCAGATGAACTCGATCTCACAATCTTCCAGATTGTCTCAGCCTTCTCTCTTTCTCAGTTGTGAAATGAAGTGTTTTCGTGTTTGTTGTGTTTGAAGGCGTAACAAGTGAAAGTAGCAGACCATCTCCTATTTATAGAGTGAAGGAGACGTCTCTTTCAATCTTCCCAAATTTGCCTCCTAATTTGGGAGAATGGATTTTACTTTAATCGCACCGTTGGATGAACGCCATGTGTCCTCATTTTAATTTTCATCTTAGCTTCCTTGAGAAGACTCTATCCGGATCGCTGACATGGCACGGAAAGATGACATCACGGATAAGACGTCAGCCACGTGCTTCTATCCTTAGCTGTCATCCACTAGCGTTGAACTTTCAACGCTTCCTGGCATGGGTATCCTTCCACGCATGGGTATTCTTCCAGTCATTGTTCCTGAAATACTTTTTGAACAATTTAGCTCAAGATAGTTTGTCAATCATCAAAACTGAAGATAATATTGTTTCTAATGATGTTTTCATCAATTTGTCACAATATAATCTCCAAGGATAAAACGTTGTTCAAAAAAAAAGATTTTGTTTTCTCAAAAAAAAAAGACAGATTTTGGAAAATGACTTTCCAGCTAGCAAGCCTAAGAATATGCATTACCCATTAATATAAGTAATTAATTACGTACTTCATGCAGGCAGCTATAGCAATCAAATTCTGAACTAATCAACTAGCTAGTCATAATCACATCCACCGTTATAGTATGTAGCTAGTTAGTATAGATCAATTCTAACTTCTTAAAACCTTATTTGCCATCCAAAGTTATAAAATGATTATCACACTAAGTTAATATCCTAGAGTATGAGTAGAAAATTTTGATAAATCTTAAATTTATTCTTTTTTTTAACAGATTTACTATTTCTCTTTTGAGTTTAATAAACCTGATTTATTTCTATGAACAGAGAGTTACAATTAATTAAGTTACTAGCTTCTAAAACTCGACACATTTTGCTTTTCTAGTAAACAAAATTTAAATAGCAATGTCTTTACATTTTTTCAGGGGGTAAAAATACAATACAAAAAAACAAAAGAAGAAATTTTTTTTTTTTGATTGCGGAGCTACTAGTTCGAACAAGTCAAAATTAGGCCACCTTTTAGTTACAAGGATAGCCTAAATTATCGCGACGGATGATCTTTAAAAAATCAAACAGCGAGGGTTGTTGACTCAACAAACACCTCGACTGAGTTACAGAGAATTGCGTGAATGGAAAGGATGAATATTGAAATGGAATGACTGCATTGAGACTTTGAAGATTGATGTGTCTTCTTGCTAGGAAATCTGCAGCAACATTTGATTCCCCGAAACAATGATAAAAAACAACAAAAGGGATAACAGAAATAAGATTTCTAATGTCCTCTATAATAGAGTGAAGTGCCCAGGGTACTTTCCAAAGGCGTTTTAATGAATTAATTTCAATCAGATTATCTCCTTCAATTATAAGATTTTAGATTTCAGAATAGTCAATGTTCCGAAGAGAATGTAGTAAGGCTGTAGCTTCTGCTTGCACTATTGTCATGGAAGATAGTTGTTGGCGTCCAAGAGATCAAATGAATCCGTTATGGTCTCGTAAGACGAACCCAACATGTGTTGTTCCTGTTTTAAGTCTAGATGCATCAAAATTTAGTTTGTACCACTGAGGAGGCGGTTTTTTCCCGGCCGTGTGATTTTTCCTTTTAGGCCTATTCGGGAATTGTTTCTTGGTAGTATTACAGCCGGCCCAGGCTAAAGCACCCGAGAATGCCAAGTCAGATGACAATTTTTTGGGGTTAATTCTTCTAGGGTCAAAATTTTTTGCATTCTTATGAGCCCAAACAAACCACTATAGGAATGCAAAGGATGTGGTATTTAGATTATTTGTAAGTGTTTCTTGTATGTTTTGGTGGAAAGAGAAGAAAAGAAAGTTGTTGGGGGAGAAAATAGGAAGGGTACCATACCACTACCAGTGCTACTAAACAAGGTTAAAATTAAGAGTGTGGACGGCTGACGGGACAACGCTTTAATGCCAGATCTTTACCAATTATAGCAAACACAAATCACATGTCGTCTCTGTTTTCTTTCAGGAATATAATTAATTACTACTCCTACTCCGTAGTAGCTGTAAATTTTGAGGTTAGTCACACTACACAGACTGTCAATGATGTAACTTCGAATTTGGAAGACACTGAATGTTCACCGACGAGATGTTTAATTGGTATGAGGCTCAAATGAATCCCGATCCTTGCGATTATGTTTGGTTAGCAAGTGTACGTTTTTTTTACAAAGGAAGTGAATTAGGAAGGTGACCTTATATTAATTGAACCCTAACACGTACATTAACAAAAGTCTTACATCATTTTAATTCATACATGTTTTAAAAAGAGACAAATCAACAAGCCTATTTTAAGACTCTTCCAATATTAATTTCATTTGTACGCATCAATACTCACGTAGTGAAAGAATTGAGTAACGAGGCCGCCGTTAAATAGGTGGCGACATTTTACCTACAGATTAGACGAACATCAGTAACAACTAGAAAATACGAGAACACATCATTATCGTTTATGGCCAACACTCCTTCGCAAATCCATTTATCTTATACATTATGTTCGGATCTTCCCATTCTCGATTTAGCGATTGGAACCGGTTGATTGGACCGAGCGCGAATCTTTAAAATCTATGAACCATGGATCAGAAGTTTTTCTAAAGTTTATTTTTATTACTTGTTTTATTTACATATATAAACTAAATACTGATAGTTATGCACAATAATCAAGTTGTCGGGTCTAGTTTTTACCGGGTCGGGTTTGATGGGTCTTAGTCTTAATTAGGTCCATGAGATAAATTTGGAGATAAGATTATTTTCTTAGATATTTATGATTAATCATAAGGATATTTGATTAATTATAATTTTAGAAAATTAGATCAATAAAAGATAATAGATAGAAGTTTATCTTTTAAGGCAAGTGGATAAGAACAAATCTTAACAAATTGATAAGATAATATCAGTTAAGATTTTTGATCCAATCTTGGGTTGCACCGTACGTAACAATTGCCCTATATATATAATACATGGGTTTTGGCATTCACGTATGAATACAATTGGAACCCTAGTGCCGTGATCAAACCAAATCCCCTCCGTATACAAATTTCCTCCGTATACAAGTTCTCTCAATATATTACGTATCGGTTAGCATTTTAGCAAGTGATTTCTGGTGCAGAATTTCGTCCCGTTCGTGTGCGTGGATACCGCTAGAGGAGCAACACTTGGGGCTCTTTGGTGATCATAAAGAAAGGTTTGAACTTGCAATTCGGTTTCTTCCTTGAGGTAATTGTCTAAACTATTTACATGTTCTACGTTATCATACGGATCCTAGGCTAGGGTTTGGGATCAAAGTTAATGTTTTTCCGCTGCGTTTGCATCCCTAGAACCTTTCAGTGGTATCAGAGCCGTGTTTGATTGTATGCGTAGAAAAGCATGTTCAATAGGGTGTTTGATCAATTATATTTTATATGCTATTTAGTACAATTAAAATCAAGTTTTAGTTTTAAATATTTGATTTAATTGTTATGTATGGCGTGCGAAATAAGTAATAGCATGTATCTGTATATTGGTAATTTTAATGATTATCTAGTATATATACAGGAATCAAGTTTGTTTTGATCGATCGGTGTTTATTGAAAATTTGAAATAGTATATGGCTGATATTTGATATTGTCCTATGGTAATACTGTTTTGATCGGTGCTGATCAGACTTGATCGTTGCATGCGTAATACGTGTTAATTCTACGTGTTGATTGAATTGCTACGATATGCTGTTTTTGATCGGTGATGTCATGTATAAGTTAAATCTAATTGTAATTAAAAGTTTTTGTTAATTATGATTAGTAGGCATGCAATATCATATATAGATTTTTGCCGATCATGTATATGTGTTTACTGCATATGAATGTGTATATTTACGTACATATATCACATTGTGCATATCGTACATACTCTGCATCTTGCGTATATGAATCGTGTATATATATTGTTTGGTAATGGATTTATTAAATAATATGTATAAGCATGCATGGTTCAATTTATACTAGTGCGTATGTATTTGGTGAGATTTTATTGTGCATGTTAAAATCCCTCGTTATAAATATTAAGTCAAGTTTAATATGCCCTCCATTAATTGAGTTGAGAAAATAAATAGAATTTTTCATGTGGGTCGGTACAGCTCAGTTGTGGGCCCATATGAAAGGTGTCTATAGTTTTTCTTTACTAATTAATGGGTTGACTTATCTTGAATACTCAACTTGTTAGCCAAAGTTAAGGTTGGGTAGTTTAAGGGGCAAGTGTTGGACATATAATTCATGGATTTGAGTTATAGGCGAGATAGCCATCCAACGGATACTGAAAGTTGCATGGAATTGCAATTGGCAAAGTTAAGGCCTACCTAATGAATCTAGTTTGTAGGTACAGCCAAAGTTGTGTGCAAACTAGACAAGTTGGGGTTTCAGTCCCACTAGAGAATTTGTGCAACAAAATTCTCCGGAATCATTAGTGAGGGCTATTGATTTTGATTAAAATAGTGGGAGCTTTGACATATTATAAAAGTCATTTTATTTAAATGTATTTGTTATGAATACTAATCCTCTGTACATTGTTGATGTAGATAACATGGCGAGTAACAGCTATGGAACCTTGACATTGCGACACACCTTGGATAAGGAAAATTTGCTTAGTGGACCTAACTATCTTGAATGGCTCAGGAAACTGAAAATTGTTTTGAGACATGAAAGAAAGTTATACGTCCTAGAAGAAGAAATCCCGGACGAACCGGGTGAAGGCGCCCCAGAGGCCGAAGTACAGGCCTATAAGAAATTCATGGATGATCAGATAGATGTAGAATGCATCATGATGTCTGCAATGATTCCTGAATTGCAGAAGCAACATGAAGGCATGAGCGCCAGGGAAATTGACGCTCACCTACGTGATCTATTCCAGGAGAATGCAAGGGTTGAGCGTTATAATACCTCTAGATCCCTGTTTAACTGCAAGATGCAAGAAGGTACCTCAGTGGAGACTCATGTCCTGAAAATGATCGGGTACATAGAGAGGCTCGGAAGCTTGGTGGTAGCCATGGATCAAGATTTAACAATGGATCTAGTCTTGTCATCATTGCCGGAGAGTTTTTCACAGTTTATCATGAACTTCAATATGAATGACATGAAGAAAACTCTACCAGATGTTTTGGCTATGCTGAGAACTGCTGAAAAGGACATTAAAGCGTCAAAATCAGCAAAGCAGCCTTCACTAGTTCTTAATGTGAACAAGAACAAGAGACAGGGCAAGGGAAAGGAAAATTCCAAGGCCAAGAAAGTGAAGGCAGATAATAAGCCAAAGAAAGGGGTGCAGAAACCTGTAGTTGAGGAGAAAGAAGCTACATGTTTCCATTGTGGCAAGAAGGGTCACTGGAAGAGGAATTGCACAAGCTTCTTAGAGAAGAAAAACAAAGATACTGGATCAGGTATCTTAGTTGAGTGCAGTATGTCTGTTTCTACTTCATGGGTATTGGATACCGCCTGCTTTTCTCACATTTGTGTGAATTTGCAGGGACTAAGTAGGTGCAGGAGGCTTTCCAAAGGCGAGGTGGATATACGAGGTGTTAATGGAGCAAGGATTGCTGCTTTAGCCGTCGGGACTTATTCTATCACCTTGCCAAGTGGTTTAGTTCTAGATTTGAAGAATTGTTATTATGTTCCTAGTTCTACCAAGAACATTATTTCAATTCCGGTTTTGGATATTGAAGGTTTTACATTTGAGTATGGAAATCGAACCTTTTCGTTTTACTTGAATGGCTTGTTCTATGGTAGTGGAATATTATATAATGGTTTATATCTTTTGAACTTAGAAAAGTCAGTATCATGCATCGTTGAAAAGGAACAGAAAAAGGATGACTCGAAAACTACCTACTTATGGCACTGCAGACTTTGTCATGTAAACGAGAGACGTATCGCTAAACTCCAGTCTGGAGGCTATTTGGATTCCTTTGATTTTGAATCCATAGATAGATGCGAGGCGTGTTTACAAGGAAAAATGACTAAGACACCTTTTACCAAGAAAGGTAAGAGAGCAGAAGAGTTGCTAGAGCTCATACACAGCGACGTATATGGACCTCTATCGACTCAAGCTAGAGGTGGTTATTCTTACTTCGTAACGTTCACAGACGATTTAAGTAGATATGGATATGTCTACTTAATGAGGAACAAGTCCGAGACCTTTGATAAATTCAAAGAGTTCAAAAACGAAGTAGAGAATCAACTTGGCAGGAAAATAAAGGCTCTTCGATCAGATCGAGGTGGCGAGTATTTGAGCCAAGAATTCATTGATTACCTTAAGGAGTGTGGAATAGTCTCACAACTAACTCCTCCTGGAACGCCGGAATGGAATGGTGTTTCTGAAAGAAGGAATCACACTCTTTTAGACATGGTAAGATCAATGATGAGTCATGCAAGTCTTCCATTCACATTTTGGGGTTATGCTTTGGAAACAGCAATCCACACACTAAACCGTGTCCCAACTAAGGCAGCAGATAAGACACCATATGAGATTTGGTTAGGTCATAAGCCTAACATGTCTTATCTCAAAGTATGGGGTTGTGAAGCTTATGTGAAGAGCTCAAATCCAGATAAGCTTGCAGCCAGATCTGTTAAATGCACATTTGTTGGATATCCTAAGGAAACAAAAGGATATTACTTTTACATTCCAAATGAGCATAAAGTGATTGTTGCTCGGTATGCTACTTTCTTGGAAAGGGAGTTCATCTCTAAAGAGAGTAGTGGGAGTGAAGTAAGTCTTGAGGAGATTCAAGATTCGACAAATGAGTTGGAACAAGAGCAATTGGTTAGGCCAACCCAGCCAGAACCTGAGATTGCGGAAGTGCAAGAGTTACGTAGGTCCTCAAGAGTGCGAAAGGAGCCGGAAAGAATGAGCCTTATCGTCACTGAGCAAGGTGAAGTGTTGCTCATCGAGAATGATGATGAACCTTCAACCTACAAGGAAGCATTAGCTTCACCTGACTCTGAGAAATGGCTGGACGCCATGAATTCTGAAATGGACTCCATGTATTCCAACGAAGTATGGGAGTTGGTAGATGCACCAATTGGGGTAAAACCTGTTGGTTGCAAGTGGGTCTTCAAGAAGAAGACAGACATGGATGGTAACATAAGTACCTATAAAGCGAGGTTGGTTGCAAAAGGGTTTACTCAGCGTTATGGAATTGACTATGAGGAAACTTTTTCACCGGTAGCCATGCAAAAGTCTATCAGGATTTTGCTTGCAATAGCAGCTTACTACGACTTTGAGATTTGGCAAATGGACGTGAAAACCGCTTTCCTAAACGGGAAGTTAATAGAGGAAGTTTTTATGGAACAACCTCCAGGGTTTGAATCGTCCATAGGCACAAATAAAGTTTGTAAGTTGAAGAGATCCATTTACGGATTAAAGCAAGCGTCTCGGAGTTGGAACCTGAGATTTGATGAAGCCATCAAGGAATTTGGCTTTATTAGAAATTCAGAAGATCCTTGCATTTATAAAAAGGTTAGTGGGAGCACATTAGTGTTTCTAGTTTTGTATGTGGATGATATTCTCCTCATCGGGAAAGACAAGCCATTCTTGGAGGCTACCAAGGCATGGTTGTGTAAGTGCTTCTCCATGAAAGACTTAGGTGAAGCAGCCTATATCTTAGGGATTAAGATACGCCTAGATAGGTCTAAAAGGCTGCTTGGTCTAAGTCAAAGCACGTACATTGACAAGATCTTGAACACATATAAAATGTAAGATTCCAAGAGAGGATTTTTGCCCCTGTCACATGTTGTACGTCTCTCTAAGCAGATGTGTCCAAAGACACAACAAGAGAGAGACAAGATGAGTAATGTACCTTACGCTTCTGCGGTTGGGTCCATGTACACCATGACATGTACACGGCCTGATGTCTCGTATGCAATAAGCATGACGGGTAGATATCAGTCTGATCCAGGCGAGGAACATTGGAGTGCTGTGAAGACCATTCTCAAATATTTGAGAAGAACCAAGGATATGGTTTTGGTCTATGGAGGAGAAAAGGAGCTGGTGGTCAGAGGTTATACTGATGCTAGTTTCCAGACAGATCAAGATGATCTAAAGTCGCAAATGGGTTATGTGTTTTGCCTGAATGGTGGAGCTGTTTCTTGGAAGAGTTCCAAGCAAGATACAGTTGCCGACTCTACGGCAGAATCCGAGTACATAGCAGCTTCAGAAGCAGCTAAGGAAGCAGTTTGGTTCAAGAACTTCATTACAGAGCTTGGAGTGGTTCCTAGCATTGAGAGTCCAGTTAGTTTGTACTGTGACAACAATGCAGCCGTTGCACAGGCTAAGGAACTAAGATCTCACCAGCGATCCAGACATGTACTTCGGAAGTACCACATCATTAGAGAAATAATCCAAAGAGGAGATGTTGCATTGAGCAGAGTTTCAAGTGATGAAAACACTGCAGATCCATTGACTAAGGCCTTACCTCAGCAGAAACATGACTCTCATGTGAGGGGTTTAGGACAGAGAGTTTGGCATTGATTTATGCGAGATACTTTATAGTATGCATTTTGTCGAACAAGAGTTACTTATGTGACAGTAATATATTTATTTAAAAGGCAGTATTTATCATATTTATTTGTTTTCTGCTAACATATAATGTTGATAAAATCCCATAGAGTATAATGTCTTGTGTAAAATGACAATATAGTGGTTATTGTCAGTGAGAATTTTACAACAAGGTTATATTCTTAAATTGTCCTTGGTTGGATTAGTATCGAGAGGGGATATCGAAACTATAAACCAAGATGTGAATAGACTACAGGTTCATCTCGCTGAACCGAGGGATAGCTCTTTCAAGTCATTCATGTGGGTGCTCAAGTGTATGTAGAGCCACCGGACTGACCCGAATTAGAGGATACCACATGTATCAAGCGTCATTGGTTCCTCCTCTAAATGAAGGAGTGTAAGTGATCTCATGACTTGAGACTATCACATAATCCTATGCATGGAGTCTTAACTTTGATGCCGTTCAACGTAACTTATTGATGAGTTACAATTAAGGCGGTTATTAGGTCTAAGACAAAGTGTAGAGAGGATAGTGGTTGAGTCAAGAAAGGATTCATCCCTCTCTTGGATTGGAGAGTTGATATCGCGGGCCACTTGGTTGAGATATAAGTGACTCTAAAATCCATGGCCATGGTAGAATATTTTGAGTCTAGGTTATCTCTGCTAAACCAAGTAAATTGATTGAGCTGAGTGGTGACGCATCGTGCACTAGCTTGATCTAGATATTTGAGGATGAAGAGATTGAATTACACAATAATCACTTCATAGAGGTATGTGGTTCACCAATCATTTCTATCTTCTTGGGTGGTCAACAATTGTTGCTAGACGGTTACCTTGACTTGTGTTGGATAACACTACCTTCATGATAAAAACCTAGAGGGTCATACGCATAAGCACGATAGATGGGGAAACTTGAAATTGAGAGTTGACATTAAACCCAAGATTAATACGGTAATGACTTGAGCTTGGTAATAGTGCAAGTGGGAGATTGATAGTTATGCACAATAACCAAGTTGTCGGGTCTAGTTTTTACCGGGTCGGGTTTGATGGGTCTTAGTCTTAATTAGGCCAATGAGATAAATTTGGAGATAAGATTATTTTCTTAGATATTTATGATTAATTATAAGGATATTTGATTAATTATAATTTTAGAAAATTAGATCAATAAAAGATAATAGATAGAAGTTTATCTTTTAAGGCAAGTGGATAAGAACAAATCTTAACAAATTGATAAGATAATATCAGTTAAGATTTTTGATCCAATCTTGGGTTGCACCGTACGTAACAATTGCCCTATATATATAATACATGGGTTTTGGCATTCACGTATGAATACAATTGGAACCCTAGTGCCGTGATCAAACCAAATCCCCTCCGTATACAAATTCCCTCCGTATACAAGTTCTCTCAATATATTACGTATCGGTTAGCATTCTAGCAAGTGATTTCCGGTGCAGAATTTCGTCCCGTTCGTGTGCGTGGATACCGCTAGAGGAGCAACACTTGGGGCTCTTTGGTGATCATAAAGAAAGGTTTGAACTTGCAATTCGGTTTCTTCCTTGAGGTAATTGTCTAAACTATTTACATGTTCTACGTTATCATACGGATCCTAGGCTAGGGTTTGGAATCAAAGTTAATGTTTTTTCGCTGCGTTTGCATCCCTAGAACACTTCAAATACATATATAGGATCTCCGTGATAATTTTTTCTCATAAAAAAATCTTCTAACTTTCGTAAAATTACACACTTGGAAATCCATGGAGACTCAAGAATCATGGAACATAAAATAGCATAAGCTATGGAGGACATATTAGAGCAAATTAACTACCTTCCAGATTGGCCAAAGCTAAGCAAAGAAAAAGGGAAAAAGCATCTTCGAATTCACAAGGTTCCAGATCGATCGATCTATTTATATATAAAACCCATGTGTCCATCTTCACCCTACATAGCTAGGCATTTCCTTTCAACGACCCATACTTTCTTTGTGTTTCTTGCATGTCTACCCTAATTTGGCTTGCATCTCAATTCACTAGAAAAGGGTCTTTTTTGTACGTACCTAATTAAGGGACTTAGGTAGATGTTGGGTGCCCTTATTCAGCATGTAGATGTCATAGTATCGTGATAAATGATTCTTATACCGAGATAGGACGTGCAAATTCAATCACATGATCCCAAAGTTTTTCTTACCATTTGCATGAAAACCTTCACTTACCGAGTAGTACGTACTTCTTGCATTCTATTCACCGGCCGGCCTATTGGATTTTTAGTCTTGGTAGGTGCTTGTTCAAGTACGTATTGTTAGAGGAACGTAATTAAATCCCAACAATTCTCCCCTCACTTGTATATCTAGAAAAAGGCAACTTCTGATTGTCGATTCTATTATAACTGTGTTAGAGCATCCACAACACAGAAATCCTGGGGATTTCTTACCTAAAAGAGAAAAAAATAAAAGAAAAAACTCTGACAAAATCAGAGTTTGCAGAAAATTCTACAGAAACAACTTCTACTGCAAGAAATAAAACATGAGAGAGAGGAGAAATTTCTCGGATTTATCCGACACAAATCCTTACATATATTAGTTTAACTTTATTTTAATTTCTAAGAAATATGGATAGGTTTCTCCATTGTGGATGCTCTTAGAGAGGAGACAAGTCCAATTGTCAAGGGCCCAGGGCCAACATACAAGTCTAATGAAATTTCATCCGAACATCCAATTGGTAATGAGAGACTCATGGTTTTACATAAAACAAAACAACCTAGGGTCGTTCAATAACAAGGTATTGTATTTCTGATATCCTTTGCGTGGTTTTTTTTCCATTATTTCAGGGAGTGCAATGTAGCGCTTCATTTCCTTGTCAGAAGACATATCAATTTTTAGTGTTTGAGAAGTGCTATCTCTAATTTTTCTTCTTCTTCGATTCAGATTTCCTCTTTATCTTAACTCAACTAAGATTGTTGTGATGATTTAAGTTAGCCTTGTAATATTCAGGTAGTCTAATTTTGACTTGTTTAAGCTAATAGCTCTTCTAACAAAAATAACAAAGTACTATAGACTATAGTAATAGTGGTCGTTTGGTTCAACGTAGTAACTAAACTCACAAGAAGATTATATTTTTGAACTCAATATAAAGGTTCATAAAACTTACGTAAGCATGCCAAAAAACTGAGCTTATAGTTTAGAACAAAAGCTTCCCAAAATGCCCGTCAAACAAGACCCAAAATGATTTAGGACTCATTTTGTATAATATTAAATGTGGGGGATATCATATGTGGATTTTTTTTTTCTTTTTTTTTTTGAACAAGTAAAAATTCGGTAGACCAGCCAAAACTGGTGTACCGAGAGGCCGTTAGACGGCAGCCGACAATGGCTAAGAAGATAGAAACAGCAGGTCAACACAAGAAAACAACACGAGAAGACAATTACAACACCAAAAAAGAAAGAACCAATGACGAGCCCGGATCGAGGTGAGTGAAACACTAGAAGACTAGCGCTCCGGCACGAAAAGGTCAACCATCATGGGTGAGGACTAGTGACGTTCCCTCCACCGGAATGAAGGATCTTCAAAAGCCTGAAACGACCTGGCCACAAAGACTCTGTACGACACCGGGGGCTCTGGCTTAACTATTTGGGGAAGTACTGATCAAACTTGTGAAGCTTTCTTGACGCTTTCTTCTCAACCGGAACAAAACTCGAACCACAACCAAGGCCCAAGCTGTCCACCGGGGATTTCAGATCGATTTTGCAATCCTTAAGTTCTTGAATTTCCAGTAGTTTGTCAAGATTCATCATCAATTTTCAAATGGGATTCTCACCCATGTATTGGTGGATTGGGATTAACCCGGGTTCATAATTCAAGAGAATTCCTCCTGATTTGTTCAAAAAAGCAAGAGTTTCCTCTTGATTTGTTCATGATGGGAGGGGTTTCCTCCTTGACTTGAACATTGAATCTGTGTCCTGTAAACAAAAACCAAAGGAAGATTGATTTTCTTTTTTTCGTTCCTCTTTTCTTCCATTTCTTTTTCTTTTTCATACTTTTGTTCCTTCTACATTATTCATCAATGACACCAGAGGGATAACAAGGTATGAGATCTATACTTAAATCAAAAGAGGATATCATAGAATTGATTAGTACTTTAGTGGTGTGGTTGAACTAGGCCGGATATATTCGTGATATCATAGAATTGATTTCTTGAATGAATTTCGTCCAATAAGCTTAAGTGCCTTTAGCGAAAAAGAATATTTTTTCTAATTTAAACATAGGTTAAGATTATTGGTTTTAGAAACTAAAACCCTAAATAAAAACTAATAAATACATCAAAAATAATTAAATAAATTTTGAATACAAAATGCAAATATCTTTCTAAAATTGGGTGTTTATCCTATATCCTTAGGATCTGGTTTAGTAAAATCGTGAAAAGAAGAGCTAACTTACTAGGTTAAGTAATGCGGTAAACTTAATATATCGGACACTAGATTTTGGGGTTTGTTAGCATTATAGATTGAACATTATTGTCTAAACTCGACTTTGTTGAAGGATTAAGAATACCATTGATCGACAATCCAAAATCAGGGAGAAACTGTGATAAAAAGAAGGTGTCAAAACCGTTTTAGCATTCGGGCTAGCTAGGTAGCTAGATATTATACTCGAGAAATAATTTGATCTAACTTATCTGTATGATAATTGACTTAAAACATATTAAAGAATTGTGTAGCCTGAAAGCTTGGTTTTCTCATTGCTGGAAAATAACAATATATACACATTAGGCTATCTAGAAACTAGGAAAGAAATATTAACAGTTTACACAATTACGGAAATATCGGGATATGCAATATCCGCTAATATACATATATCTTAATAATCCTCTAATACTCCCCCTCAAGTTGGAGCATGGGGATCTCGAATGCCCAACTTGCCCAAAAGATACTGAAACTGCTGAGAACCAAGGGCTTTGGTGAGAATATCAGCTGGTTGAGAATGAGTGCGTATGTGTGAAGTCTGAACTATACCAGCAAGAAGATCTCGAATGAAGTGACAGTCAACCTCAATGTGCTTTGTCCGATCATGAAAGACTGGATTAGCAGCGATGTCAAGAGCAGCCTGACTGTCGCAAAACAAGCGCATAGGAGCTAGATGAGAAACACAAAGAGAACGAAGCAGCTCCTTCAACCATAATAGCTCGCAACACGCACTAGCCATAGCGCGATATTCAGCTTCAGCAGAAGACCTGGATACCGTGTGTTGTTTCTTAGTCTTCCAAGAAACCGGAGAAGATCCAAGCTGAACAAAGTAGCCAATGACTGAACGCCGAGTAAGAGGGCAGGTGGCATAATCGGAATCACAGAAAGCGGTAAGATCAAGAATACCACTAGAGGACAAAAATATACCTTGGCCTGGATGTCCTTTGAGATATCTAAGGACACGAACAGCAGCATCCCAATGATCAACAGTAGGCTCTTGCATGAACTGAGCCAGAGTATGAACAGCAAAGCAGATCTTAGGACGAGTAAGAGTCAAATAAATCAGTCGCCCGATCAAGCGGCGATATCTGTCAGGAGCCTCAAACAAAGGAGCAGTAGAAAGAGCAAGCTTATGATTTTGTTCCATGGGGAACTCACACGGCTTACTCTCGAGCATACCTACTTCAGTCAAACTATCCAAAGTATATTTCCGCTGAGACAGAAAGAGCCCCTCAGCAGATCTGGCTATCTCAATCCCAAGAAAGTACTTAAGAATACCAAGGTCCTTCATATGAAAGCAAGAACTCAATTGCCCTTTGAACTTGGCAATAGCAGCAGAGTCATTCCCAGCAATGATCAGGTCGTCAACATACACTAAAACATGAATACGAACAGCAGAGCTAGTGTAGGAGTATAGAGAGTAATCAGCCCGAGACTGTATGAAACCGAACCTGCGCAGAGCGGCAATCAACTTAGCAAACCAATTCCGGGGCGCCTGCCTGAGCCCATAAAAGGAACGGTTCAACCTACAAAACTTGCTAGAAGCACTAGCAAAACCAGGAAGAGGTCTCATATAGACCTCTTCATGCAAATCACCATGGAGAAAAGCACTATGGACATCCATCTGATGCAATTTCCAACTCTGAATAGCAGCAACAGCGAGAAAAGTCCGAACTGAAACCATCTTGGCTACAAGAGCAAATGTCTCCTTGTAGTCAATACCGACCTTCTGATTGTTTCCCAATACGACCAATCTAGCTTTGTACCGTTCAACAGTACCATCAGATTTGTACTTGACCCGATAAACCCATTTACAACCAATAGGTTTCTTTCCAGGAGGAAGATCAGAAAGAGTCCAAGTCCCATTACACTTCAAAGCGTCAATCTCAGCTCGCATAGCAGCTTTCCACAGAGGATCAGAAGCAGCCGCAGCAAAAGTAGTAGGCTTTGGAATAGACTGAACAACAACAATAAAAGCAGTATGGGCAGGAGAAAATTGTGAACAGTTAACATAATTAGCTATGGGATAAGATGTACCTGATGACTGTGACGGTTGAGATGAAGAAGACGATGAAGTTACACAACTGCGCACAGTGTTACATATGTAGTCCCTTAACTTCACAGAAGGAGTCCGAACTCGGGTTGAATGACGAGGCATTTCTTGGACAACAACAGGAGAGGATTGAACCCCACCTCCCCCGTCAACTGTTTGCGTTGGGGCCAATGTGGAGCTAAGGTCGGAGTTGACTTGAACATCGTCAGAAGGAGATTGAACCCCACTCCCCCTGACGTTTGTCTACGATGGGCATTTGTGGAGCTAAGGTTAGGTTCTTGAACAGTGATCAGAGGAGATTGAACCCCACTCCCCCCTGACCTGTCTACGGATAGGAAAGAGGGTCATGGGTATCATCAAAAGAAGAAGGGTGTGGCTGTGCACTAGATTGTGCATTCGGAATTAAAAGAGCTTGAAATGGGAAATGTGTCTCATAAAATGTAACATCAGCAGATACAAAATACTCATTAGTCTCTAGATCATAGACCTTCCAACCTTTTTGACCTTTAGGATAACCCACAAAAATGCACTTTCTAGACCTAGGTGCAAACTTATCAGAATGACGAGGTATAGTTGATGCAAAACACAAAGAACCAAAGACACGTAAGCGGGCATAAGATTGGGGCCGACCATACAAAGATTCAAATGGTGTTTTGTTTTTAAGAAGAGGAGTTGGAGTCCTGTTTATTAAGTAAGCAGCTGTCAAAATGCAATCTCCCCAAAATTGTAAAGGTAAATGGGCATGAAAGCGAAGAGCTCGTGCTACGTACATTTAAAATATGCCTGTGTTTCCTTTCCGCCCTACCATTTTGTTGAGGTGTTCCAACACAAGAGGTTTGAAACTCAATACCATTGTGATCAAAATAGGAGCGCATGCAAGTAAATTCAGTTCCGTTATCACTTCGAAAACATTTAACTTGCTTTTGAAATTGTCGTAATGTCATGGCGCAAAAATTTGAAATAAGAGATGCAACCACTCTTTTATTAACCATAAGATAAAGCCAAACTCTACAAAAATCATCAACTAGAGTCAAAAAATAACGAGCACCCGACGTAGTGGGAGTCCGATAAGGTCCCCATACATCACAATGAACAATGTCAAAACAGTTTGAAGAATGTGACTGACTAATAAGAAAACTAGATGTAGTTTGCTTAGCCCCATGACAACTATCACATGGGTCTAAGTGACCATTTATTTGAATATTAGGTAATTGCTGAAGTACAGAAAGGGAAGGATGACCACTACGGGAATGCCAAAGGGCTGCAGAGTCGGTCTCAATCCGTGAAGCAAGCGCCACTGCAGGTGCCACACACACCCAGTAGACTCCATTTCGCTCCTCACCCGCTCCAATCAAGGTCATCGAAGTGCGATCCTGTACAATACATAGCTTATCAGTTACCGTCACAATACAATTCTGATGTTTTAATAATTGTGAGCGTGAAATCAAGTTGCAGGTCAATTGAGGAACAAACAAAACATCTCTCAAAATTAATCTATCACTGAAACGAACAATCCCGGCACGACAGGCTGTAGTAGACGACCCATTTGGCAACCAAAGAGTTGATGTATCAACATTTTTTAGATCAGAAAGCAAAGACAAATCACCCTTCATGTGAAACGATGCGCCGGTATCCAAAATCCAATTAGAAAATATACCCGAACTCATACCCCCATTACCAGAATTACCAGATTGCACCATCTGCATAAGATGCTGAAATTGGGCGTCAGATAGCCCTGTCCCGACGGGATCAGCAGTTGAAAAATTGGCTAAACCCGAGCCCGAGCCGCTGTGCGAAGACGAATCCGCATTCGGCGGATTCTGCTGAACACCCGCGACCGCGGCTGCCAGCCCGCGACCTTGCTGCTCGCGTTCTGAGCGATTGTCTCCTCGGCCAAGCTTCGTTTTATGCGCAGCAATCCTATCCTCCGACCACCACTCCGGATACCCTATTGGTTGGAAACACCGGTCGGTGTCATGCCCAGGCTCGCCGCACTTGCAACAGATCGGCCGGCGCCGCCCATCTCCGCGTCCCTGTCCGCCATCACGAGCAACGTTCATGCCCTCCTGGCAACGATACGAACCGCGACCGGCATGCGCAGCAAAGGCTCCACCCTCCGATTGGTTTTCCTTGCCAGCGGCCCCTGAGCGAGCACTCTCGTCTTGAACGACTAGGGCATAAGTCCGATTCAGCCTTGGCAAGGGGTCTTGAGCGAGAACGTGGGATCGAACGGTTGCAAACGACTCATCCAAACCCATCAAGAACTGATGAATTTGTTCATCCTCACGTTCACGGGTCAGGTCGTCCGCCCACTTGCACTCGTAATGTTTCTTCAAGGCGAATCATCCAAACCCATCAAGTACACCGGCGAGAGCTCTGAAAAGTCGACAGTTGCTCCTAATGTTTCTTCAAGGCGCCATAGTAATCAGCGACGCTCTTCCCTCCTTGAACACACCGCGCTAAGTCAGCACGCAGTTGATGAACTCGCGGTCCGTTCCCGACGGAGAACCGCTGCTTCAAATCCTCCCACAACTCCTTGGCGGATTCGAAGTAGGTGATGGTGGATCGGAGCGAGTCTTCAATGGACCCGATAATCCAGCCAATTAACATGGAATTGACGGACCACCGGTCATCCATCAAGTCCAGATCGTCCGACTTCATGATTGTGCCGTCGACGAAGCCGAGTTTTCGCTTTGCTCGAAGCGCATTGCGAATGCAGAGATCCCACTCCTGATAGTTGTCGCCAAGAAGAACGACGGGACAAATCTTCATCCCGGGATGATCCGACGGGTGAAGGTAATATGGAGAATTTGGTTTGAGAGTTTCATCCTTGCCCCACATGATTGCACACGGGGAGTAGAGATCGGTGCCGTGAGGGCGGTAGCGTTAGGGATCGGGATCGGAAAATTCCCTTTGCTTTGATATCATAAAGAATTGTGTAGCCTGAAAGCTTGGTTTTCTCATTGCTGGAAAATAACAATATATACACACTAGGCCATCTAGAAACTAGGAAGGAAATATTAACAGTTTACACAATTACGGAAATCTCGGGATATGCAATATCCGCTAATATACATTTATCTTAATAATCCTCTAATACATATGTAGACATCTGAGCTTGTCTATTTTAATCATTGGGACACTTGACTTTTGAAATGGACCTATTGACCACCCTAACTTGTCAAAACCTATCTATTGAACACATCGTCCTTGATTACGCAGTGTCGTAATACACACATGCTATTACATGAACATGGTTAAGCGAAAAAAATGTCACATAATGCCAAATAAGGTTGTCTCATTTAATTAATTGCCACCTCAACCGGTCACTATACTACATTGGCGGACAAATTTCTTTATACACGTAAGTTTAAAAATATCCGGCTTTCAATAAAAACACTCTCAAATCAAGTATACATCATACACGCAATGCCACGTTAGAGACGAGGTGTTTAATAGGTACGATTTGACAAGTTGAGGTGCTCAGTAGGTCCGTTACAAAGGTCAGATGTTCAAATGTTAAAATGGACAAGTCAAGTGTCTCTATATGTTTTAAGCCTATAATAATTTATCTATTTTTTTGTGAATGTCTTGTGTTATCTGATTAGTTTAGTAGACATGTTAATGAACTTAGAAATGATTTGACATATCTTTTAAATATTTCTTTTAATATGCTTAAAGTGTTGGGGAAATTTCGGATCATTCCTGCAAATTGATGAATACCAAGTGAACCAAGACAAAGAACACAAGCAATTATTGACCCAGTTTGTCGCAAGGACTACGTCTGGGGGCACTACCAAGCTAGGGATTCTCCACTAGATCAGAGGACTCAAGGGTTTACAAGGATTCTTCCTAAGCCTGACCTCTCAATCTCGCTTTCAGGATCTCTCTCTGTAGGATTTTAATAACACACCAATTACAATAATCAAGTCGAGTATAAATAGGAAAACTAGAGTCAAAAGATATCTTTTTCCCTAAGAAACAAAATATCCCGAAAAATATGAAAACCCTAGTCGAATTCCCGTGGACGCCCCGAAACTCGGGCAACAACCTCCAAAAACGCGCCCGCGCTTTACGGCCCACCGCCCGTGTTTCCGCCGCCGAAATAAGACAGCCGAGAATCTCTCCCGACCTGCGGGCGTGGGTCGCCAAACCGCGGTCGCGGTTTTCCCTTGGCCCTCCCGCGGGCGTGGGTTTCTGTCCCGCGGTCGCGGGTCCTGGCGACCCTCTTCGCGATTGCCCGGTTCTCCGTTTTCGTCCTGATTTGCCTCCTTCGACTTCTCTTCCTCCGTCTTCGGTCTTAGCTCATCCCGTCTTCTCCACCCAATCCGAATCAGGGTCCATACTAAGTACAATCTCAATACCAAAATCAGATATGGGTTATTAAAGTTTAATGCGTTTTAGAAATTTTAGTTCGTAGCTTTCCACAACCCAAAGTTTAACCTCTTTAGAAACGACACTATGAATTAGATGGCCGATATGTAATACAGTTTGTTGATGCTGTCAGAAAGATGAATTAGGTCCATGTAACAATCACACCCACAATAAATTCTACTATACAAAGCATAAGTACGTAATAAAATTGAGGGCCATGTTTTATTCAAACTAGAGTCCCTACCTGTTCGCTGGATGGACAGAAGTCTATAGAAAATGTCTTTTTTATATTTTTACATTTATACTATTACGTGTAGGTTTTTTATTCGATAAAGTCATTCAAAATGTAAATTTATATGCATTAAAAAATTAGAAATTAAAACAAAGAAAACATTGTTTTAACCTTGAGAAAGAAAGTTAAGTGTATCTTTACAATATGAATAATTGTCTTCTTTGTCACAAAAATGAGCATCTTTTCTTTTTCTTTAAACAATGGTATCTTTACAGATTCGCGATTAGGTGAGATCAAACCTTAACACGTAAAATGAGATCAAATTTTCTCCGTTTGATTTGAGAACTCAATGGTCAGGATGCACTCCAACTTTTTAAGCTGCTTTTATATGCAACACAACAACAACAACATTTACCCAGGGAAGTCCTACTTTCGCAGGATCTGGGGGGTCAGGATGGGGGCATTCCAGACCTAGATGGAATGCGCCCAATACAACCCAAGACAAAAACAAACCAAACCACTCAAAAACAAAACAGAAAATCCCAAACTACGACAAGACAAACTACACTAAAACTAGAACTATACGGAAAACAAAAGCACGAAAAGACAAGAAAGCTATATCTAAAACAGACTATCCGACTAAGCGAGAACACTGGCTCCACCAACGGCTGGTCAACAATCTATTACCCTGGTCTTCTCTCTCCAACTCTCTCTGCACTGCGCCAAATCCACAAAAATCCCTAACGAGTCGATGTCCTGCTTAATACTGTCCATCCATCTCTTCTTCGGACTCTATCTCTCCTGAAGACCCCTACATCCAAACGCTCACACCTCCTATCTGTAGCGTCCGGACTCCGTCTTTGGACATGGCCAAACCAACGAAGCCTCGCCTCTCGCAGTTTGTCTCCTATGTTGGCCACCCCCAGCTTGTTTCTGATCTCTTCGTTTCTGATCTTATCCAATCTCGTATGCCCACACATCCATCTAAGCATTCTCATCTCAACGACTGCAAGTTTCTGCTCCTGAGCCTTTGTCGTCGGCCAACACTCGGCGCCATAGAGGATCGCAGGCGTAATTACAGATCTATAAAACTTTCCCTTCAGCTTGAGCGGAACCTTCCTATCGCACAGAACTCCTGAAGCTGCCCTCCACTTCTGCCAACCTCTCTGGATTCAAGACCTAACATCCTCATCAATACACCCTTTGCTTTGCAAAACAAATCCCAGATACTTGAAGTGCTCCTTCTTAGCAATGACCTCACCTCCTAGCTGCACTTCACTCCTAGACCCATCCTCTTGGCCGAACAAGAACTCCACATATTCCGTCTTAGTCCTGCTCAACTTAAACCCCTTAGCTTCAAGCCTCTCCCTCCACACTTCGAGTTTGCGACTCACTTCATCTCTCGAATCCTCCACCAATGCGATATCATCTGCAAACAATAAACACCTCGGAACCTCACCCTGAATGTCCCTCGTCAGCACGTCCATCACTAAAGTGAATAGAAAAGGGCTCAGCGCTGATCCTTGATGAAGCCCCATACCCACTTCGAAAAACTCTGTATCCCCTCCTTGCGTGCAGACACTCATCCTCGACCGCTCGTACATGTCTCAAATAATTCTGATAAACGAGTGTGGCACCTCTTTAGCTTCTAGACAATCCCAAATCAGCCCTCTAGGTACCCTGTCGTACGCTTTCTCCAAGTCAACAAACACCATATGTAGGTTTCTCTTTCTCTCTCTGTAAGCTTCTATCAGCCTCCTAAGCAGGTGAATAGCCTCTATGGACGACCTCCCTGGCATAAACCCAAACCGGTTTTCTGACACTCCCACTAGCCGCCTCAGCCTTAGCTCAATCGCCTTCTCCTATAATTTCATTGCTTTTATATGCAAGAGGTATATTTATCTTTGAGAAATTTGCACTAAACCACACGTTAAATAGGCGAATTTACAAATAACCACCCGTTATACAAAAATTTGATTTAAACCACCCAAAACTTCAATTCCGTTAACAATTAGCCACCCAAGGCCCAATTCCGTCAAAAAAACCGTTAAAACGTGTAAGATTACTCTTATTCCCTCAATTGTTCATTTTTATTACAAAAAACCAAGGGATTTGGGGGTATTTGGGAACCGGCCGGTTCACCCCAAAACCAACTAAACCAAACCCAAATCAAATTAAAACCCCACAATCCAAATCCAATAAAACCCCAACCCCAACCCCGATCAATTCATCCCCAATTCTATATAGCTAGGGTTTCTCCAAATTGAATTGGGAGATTTGGGGGATTGTGGGAGAGTTGAAATCAATAGATTTTAGTCCTACTTCAGGGGTATTGGGGTGTGGAGGGCTGGTTTTAGGGCAGAATTATCGTCGATTTTAGTCCTCAGCATAGCTCGGATGGGTTCAAATTCGACGCCCATTTTAGATCTATGATTTTCCATATAAGTGAAACTTCTGTAAGCTTGAATTTTGCTCAGCGAAGGTCCCAGCAGAGAGGTTGGATTCTCCCTAGTAAGGAATTGAGGCCTACTCTAACCATTTATAATCCTTCGCAGATTGTTCCTGCCGTATGGATTCGGATTCGCCTATTTAATTTGATTTTTAGGCGAATCTGAAATCTCGGGCTACATTTGCTCCATTTTAATCTTGCTATTGGTTTTATTTCATAGTTCAAGGACTGGGAGATGTTTAGTTTGAATGGACGTTTGTAACGCTCTGGGTCATTCCTGTTTGGTTTGATTGCTGAATAAGAGATTGGAGAGTATAAGTTTGAATGGACATTTGCTCCATTTTAATCTTGCTAATTTGCTTCCGATTTCACATGCAGAGTATAAGATTGAATTCTACACTTAGATTGTTGATTTTTAATTGGACTGAAAATGTGTATCTCATAATCTCATTACACTGATTGACCAATTGGAACAAGATCGGGGTTGGGGTTTTATTGGATTTGGGTTGGGGGGTTTTAATTTGATTTGGGTTTGGTTTAGTTGGTTTTGGGGTGAACCGGCTGGTTCCCATATACCCCCAAATCGCTTGGTTTTTTTGTAATAAAAATGAACAATTGAGCGCATAAGAGTAATCTTACACGTTTTAACGGTTTTTTTGACGGAATTAGGCCTTGGGTGGCTAATTGTTAACGGAATTGAAGTTTTGGGTGGTTTAAATGACATTTTTATATAACGGGTGGTTATTTGTAAATCCGCCTATTTAACGGGTGGTTTAGTGCAAATTTCTCTTTATCTTAATTTTTCTCCTCTCTTCTTCTCCAAGCCATATCCAACACACCTTCTCGAAGTTCATCGACGATCGACACACTTCTCCAACACAATTTAATCGTTTTTCAACTTTGAATTTCCTTCTCCAACACGATTTAATCTGATTCTTTCGACCTTCAATTCCCTTCTTATAGATTTATGTACATGAATTTCAAATTTTGAAACTGGTTTTTTTTGTGAACTTCTATCACTTCGTTAATCTATGGATGTGCTTGTAATTTCTACACAATTAATCCTCAAAGTCATACCATTCGATTGTTTACAAATAAGGAGGTTGAAAATTTGCACTGTCATGTGATTTTGAATGGTTTCGATTGAATTTCGATGTTGAAAGTTTACGCTTGTTTGTAGACTCGGCAAAAAAGTGAACCGAAACCCGAACCGAACCAACCCGAACCAAACCCAAAATTGGACCCGAACAACGGAAAATGAATTATCTAAAGATGACCCAAACCCAATCTGAATCCGATCCGATCTGAAACTGACCCGAACCGAAATGACCCGAATAAAATGTAAACCGAACTGACCCGAACCAAATTAACCCAAGCCGAACTACACCCGAACCGAACTGACCCGAACTAAACCTGACCCGAAATAACCCGATCCCAAAATGACCCGATCCGAAATGACCCGATCCAAAACGACCCGAACTAATTCTGACCCGAAATCATCCAAACTAAATCTTAAGTAGGGATATACTATTAAATATAAGAATTAAAAATTAAAAAGTAATGATATAAAATATTAGAATGGTGGTGCACACAATTGATGTATAGCGAAAGACTGAACAAGTACATCTACACTTTTAATAGCAACCAATTGTGAAAGAAAAAAAACTTTAGGGCCCAATGACCCACACATTAAGAAAATAAAACAAATGAAAAAAAGAGAGAGATGGAGTTTCGAACAACCGACAATTTACAACATTTTTTAACTCTACACCGCCAAGTAGGGGTGAGCAAACGGATTATCCGATCCGATCTGATCTGAATTAGCGGATATCCGAATATTTTTGGTCAAAATTAGTGATCCGTATCTGATCCGTTATTAGCCAGATATCCGGTAAGAAATATCCGTTTGGATTTGATATCCGAGACCAGATATTTTGAATATCCAAATTATCAGTTTTAACATTCTTTTTCAAATTATATTATTAAAAATAAGAAAATTAGTTATGAATAAAAAAAGATATAACTATCCAAGTTATCCGGATTTTATCGGATCGGATCGGGCGGATCGGCGATTGGATTGACGGATCGGATATTTTTGCTCACCCCTACCACCAAGCAAAGTTGTATCCCTAAATCTTACGTAAAACATTTGATATATAAGGGGCCCCAATTATTTGGGGACCCTGCTCCATCGAACCGGTTGAGCCGGGTAATTGGTCGGGTCTGACACTAATTAGCATAGTTAAATTGAGACGCGTTTTAAAAAATATAGATATGCCTTGAATGTGTCAATAATATGTTATCCAATCTAATTAATGATTTATGATACAAGATAAGCCTAACAAATTATGTTAACCGTATAAATAACATAAATATACAAAAATGAAATAACACTATTAGAAATTTTAAAAATAACAATCATGTGTACCGATTGATTGAATTTTGTAAATAACACCCGAATCCGAATTAACCCAATCCGAAATGATCTGATTCGAAGCAATCCGAAAAGGACCCAAACCGAACTAGACCCAAAACTAAACAACATCCGATCCGAAACAACCCGAATCCGAACTAATGCGAAATATTACGATCCGAAACGACCCGAATCTGAACTAGACCCGAACTCGAATTGAACTGAACAAGACCCAAAATAACTGTTTGACCCGAACGAACCCGATCCGAATGTCCCGATCCAAACTGACCTGAACAACCCGAATTGCCAAGTCTACTTGTTTGGTTGCCCACCATGTGTTCGACAAAATGCCTCAACACACGTGCCTTAATTTACATGAACCATTTTATGGATTTCAATGAACCTTTCCTTGAACATTTATGAACCATCATGATATTCTTTGTGAACCAAAAGTAAAATCGTATTTGCACATATATAGTACTCATTATTTGTTTCATGTTGCTTCACACATAACTTTACGTTTCTCTATAGGTTGTTCATCAAGTTACGTAAATCCTAACATTTCTCATTAAGATGGTGATGCTAGTATTGATGGAGTTTTATTGAAGGATTTTCATGATGATACTAGTACTATTGATGGAGCCTCATTGGATGATGATGAGAACGATAGTGATGCCTACATTCTTCACTTATCACAAGAGTGTTCTTATTTCATTCCTACTTGTATGGATGATTATAAACCTCAGACAATGTTTTGGCTATATGTATATGAGGATTAAGTTTTATTCTATGAAATTTTACATTAAATGAACTTATATAATTACACGACATGGACCTACAAGTGGAGCACAATGAACCAAATTCTTTTATTTTACACAATTTACGCGTTTTATCATATATGAACTGAGTGATTCAAATTCATGAACACAACAACAACAACATATACCCAGACAATCCCGTAAAAGCAGGATCTAGGGGGTCAGGACGGGGGCATTTCAGACCTAGATGAAATGCGCCCAATAGGACCCAAAAACATAGACATGACCACTTAACAAACTACACCGAAAAACTAAGAATAAGAGAGAGAAAAGATTAAATTCAAATTCATGAACCATTACGTGAAATCCAATGAACCTTATAATTAAACTTAAAAACTATGAATTCAATATTTTCCTTTTATACAATTTACACATCTTGTCATATATGAACCAGGTGATTTAAATTCTTAAACCATCACGTTGAAGACAATGAACCAAACAATTAAACTTCATGAACCTACTAACAATGAATTCAATACTTTCTATTGCACAATGAACCTTACAAGTGGAACGCAATGAACCTACAAGTGAAACACAATGAACCTTCATTCAACAGAATGAACCCTATTCAACAAGGATTTAAGGATCAATCATTTATATTGCTTGAAGTGTCTAATCTTCTTCAAACCGTATTTGAATCAACTCAACAATTTCAACAAACTCTATTATTGCATGAGCTTAGTTCATCTTCGCTCATTAAACATCTGAATTCACTCCTGCATAAACATAAATGAGATCAAACTTATGAATTGTATGTATTATTGTATACAACTAACCATTAAATTGAATAGCATGCACGATACTGTTGTATTGCCAAAGAACTACAAAACAACTAGTATGTACCAAAAGACATGTACCATAAGCCGAATTAGTGGGATTTGAACCGCCATATATCTGCACAAGCACATAGCTCTCCCATTTGAGCTAGTAGGCTTACCAAACACATTCCGTTTACACAAGTTTTACTTTTTTTCATATATGAACCGAGTGGTTCAAATTCATGAACCATCACGTCGAAGATAGTGAACCGAAAAATTAAACTTCAAGAACCGTACATTTGAACCTACAAGCTTTTATCGTTTACACAATGAACCTTCAAGTGATTATGCATAAAAAGATTTAACCATTTTACAAGGTTTTCTTTCATCAAATAATTACGTTGAGTCATGAACGATATCATGAAAAGTTATGAACTTAATAGAATAAGAGCATGAACTATCACATAATAAGCGCATCATATTCAAAAGAATTAAAACTAGTAAGTATGACTTCATTAACCTTTTGTTGTGGGAGATTGAATTTGTCTTTGCCTAGTATCTTGAGTATTTTTGCTTCGAATTTATCTCGTTTGAAAATCTTCACCTATATTGGTTTCTTGTAATGTACCTAACCAAACAGCCACACCAAACACTTACGAAGAGGGAAGAAAATATCAAAAAATTCTAGCAAAAATCTCAAAACAAATGCTGCAGAAATAACCAAAACCACAAATTTCACAATGCGCCTCAACAAATATTCTGAACCAAACACATTCCATTTTGCACATTTTTTGCATTTTGTCCTATATGAACCGAGTTATTCAAAATCATGATCAAAGATAGTGAACCAAAAAACTAAACAATCAAACAAAGTTCAAGAATCATCAATCCATCAATTTTAACACAGCAACAACAAGAACAACCATCAAACTATCGGATTATCAAACTATCAAGCCATTAAAATTTTAAATAAAGTGATTGATTAAACATAATGAAACGATAAGTTGAACACAACGAACCAAACACATTTCGTTTATGAACCGATTAAATAAACTTCATCAACCGACAAGTTGAAGACACATTTCGTTTATGAACCAATTAGTTAAATTTCATGAACCGATAGGTTGAACACAATGAACCTAACACAACAACAACAACAACAACAAAAACAACAACAACAAGAATCGACAAGTTAAACAGAACGAACCAAACAAAACGAACAAAGTGATTCTAAGATGCTTACGAGAGTTCGTCATGGCTAGCGGTGATGGCGACCGGCAGTTGCGAGCAAGAGTAGCCGGCGACGGCTAGAAGAAGAGCGGTCGGCGGTTGCGAGGATGAGCGAGCGGCCGACGGCTGCGAGGATGAGCGAGCGGCCGATGTTGGTAGGGTTTAACCTTAACAAATAAATTTGTCAAGACCCCGCTGAGTATAGCGAAGTCAGGATCGTCCACGGGAGCTAGTAGTTCTATAGTCTAGCAATCAAACTACGAAAGCAAAACAAAACAAAGCAAAGCAAAACAAGCAAACGAACACAAACGACAAGTCTCGGGAAGAGGTCGCAGCCGACCCTAGGGAGGTCGCGGCCGACCTATAACAGAGCTTCACAACGCAAGGAAAACAACTACAGAGGAGGTCGTGGCCGACCTTACAACTGGTCGCGGCCGACCTATTCTGGGCATGAAAGTTTGCTTTGTAAATCAAGGGAAAACAACTAGGGGAGGGGTTTCACCACAACACTAGCATGCATTAAAACAATGATAAAGGACCAACTCAACTCAAAGCCTCATGGGTGACTTTCATCACAAAAGAATACATCAAGAGCCTCCATTTACATGAAAGGGTTAACATGCAATCCAACTTGTTCTTCGAAAGGTTCGACTTTCATCTAACCCGGATAGTCCACATTCACAACCAAACCTCTCAATTAGGCAGCAAACAAGAACATTCCCCCTTCTTCAAGGGTTTTAAGCACACAAGAGGGATTTATGGGTAGAGATTTCAAGCTAAGCATGGATCCAAAACAATCAAGGTCTCAAATGCACTTTCATGGTGGGTTTCACCCCAACCCTAGCAAGCTAACTACTCGCACATAATCGAACACACAAACAACAAAAGGGAAGAGGGAAACATCATCCAAAGCAAGCAACTTAAATTAAACAAAGATCCAAACTTACAAACTTTGCAAATCCACAAATCTCTTCAAACACCATTGTTGTCTTCTTCCTAGAACACAACCAACACAAGCTTTCTTCTCCACTATCTCTCCTTACAAACCACTTCTCTCTCACACTCACACTCTTCTTCTCTACCGTCACTTTCTTCTTCTTCAAACTCAACTTCTTCTTCCTCCTCACTAGCCCACTCTCTCCTCTCTCTTCCCTTCCCCCTTGAGCCTTTTCCCTCCTTGGAAAAGCTTATTAGAAAGGGAGACAAAATGGGTTTTGTAGCAGCCCACAAAAGCCAGAGAGGGAAGCTTCCTCCCTGCCACAAGTCTGCCACAGCACTGCCACAGCCGCCCTCCTTTTTCGGGTTTCGAAAATCCAGCCAAAAGGCATTACTTGCAGCGCACGGATTTATTTTCGAATGTTGAGAGGGGTCGGCCGCGACCACATGGGGGTCGGCGCCGACCTACTGCAGAACTTGGACTTCTTCTCGGTTTGCTTCGTTCTTGCTCTGAATGGTTGGGCTTTTGTTGGTTGCAACTTTGGGTTCTTGGTTTTTTGACACTTTGACTCTTGCAATCTAACGGTTCCTAGAAAGCTCCGAAAATGCATGAAAAACTTCTCCAAAAGCTCCAAATACCTACACGACACGAAACAACACACAAACGACTCCAACTCTCGAAAAAGAGTCGAAATCTTATGCAAAACACACAAACACAAAAGGGAAAGCGTGCTAAACAAGCAAGAAAACTACCTAGAAAATCAACTAAAAAGCGCCACATCAAAATACCCCATACTTAAGCTTGCTTGTCCTCAAGCAATCACTCGCATGCAGCAAGACCAAATAACAAGCTCAAAGAATGCCTTTAAGGAAAAATAAGCGCAAGAGGAACAATGAGCAAACAACTTCAATATCATAGCACACATGTGTATATTCCAAGCAAAATCAATCCAACCTCACAAGGGCAATGTGTTTCACTCACTTCTCAAGTGTTTATGGTCTATCAATGAGCACTCGATCTCAACTCCAAATGCAAAATCTCATAGTCAATGGAAATTATATTCAAAATTTTGCACCGAAGAAATCAAAACAAGTTAAATCATCAAAAGAACTTAGAGTGGTTCAATGAAGACTTCAAAGAAGTTTCATTCGGCCGGGTTGTAGTGGGGGTCGGTGTTTCAAAGGGTGTGGAATAGTTTGGTCTTGTGGTGCTAACGAATCCGGGAATCTAGACTCCTAGACTTCAAAACTCAAACAACGCTCACCCCACTCTTCTTTCTTCCTCCAAACACCAAACATTTTTAACCTTCAAAGCACCCTTCACTTCACCCACTTCTTTGTCTTTCTCTTATGAAGAAGGTTTGGCTCTAGCACTTATTCAAACACCAAATTTTTATTTTTTATTTTTTTAGGGGCTGTCAAGGGTCGGCTGCGACCTCAAGGTGGTCGGCCCCGACCCACAATAGAGGGCCTTCTTTTCACTACAATCGTGCTACCCGAGCCAACACTTCATCTTTTTCATTCTTTTCTTAAGACAACTCCTTCAATCTCCACCTTCACAATCTCTTCATTTTCACCCCTCATCCACATCGACATCACCATCCACTCTAAGTCCCAATTCCCGGATTTAATGGGGTCAAGCTTATAATGGTTAGGATACTTTTGTGGAGCTAGAAATAAGGCTTTAGGCTCAAACAAGGGGCTTCAAACAAGGGATCATGCATAGGTAGGATGAAAAGGAGAGAAATGGGCTAATGACAATAAGTTCAAAACCATTTGATCTGACAAGTAATGAGTATATCTCCATTGGTTTCAAATTTCAAATAAGCATGCCATTGTCAAGTGATAAATGCATTTGAAAGAGTAAAGATCACACATGAAAAACCAAGGAATAAAACATACATTCCTTGTGGCCAAAAGATTTCTCACTTAGGTTCAAATGTCGGATTCATGCATGCTCAATTTTCATTATAAGCTCAAAATTCGAAAGTCAAAGTCATGGTAGGCAATCTTTCAAAGCAAGTTACAAGGGATTACATGATGATGCTTATAATCACTATCCTAGGACATCTTAGCAAGGGTATTCATCCATCATGAAAATCAAAGCAAAAGACTCAATCATGCAAACACACACATACACACATGCAAATACACCAACAAACACAAGAACACAAACAACATGCAAATGACACAATCAAGCAATTTCCCCAAACCACCTCATACTTAAAACATCAATGTCCCCATTGATTAAAAAGGTAAAGAGAGGGAAAGGGAAACTAACTTGAACTTAGGAGCGTTGGGAGAGAAGATTCATCTACGGGGAGGAGCGGGCGGTGAAGTGTCGTTCTCTTTAATGCTCGAGCATTGGGCTGCAGGGGAGGGTAGGGCACGACCTAGAGTGGGTAGGGGCCGACCATATGGAGGTCGGGGCCGACCCTTCTCTGAGACCACCTCCTTTGCATTGTCGTTTGTCCCGGTCCTCTTATGCTCTTCCGTGGTCTTGGGTTTCTACAAAAGGTTAGTGGATATGCAAGACAAGCTACCTATCTAGTCTAGACTAAGGAAATCAAATTAACCAAAGCTAAAAAGCTCAAAATAAAGAGAAAAGAAAAGGGAAGGAACGGGTTGCCTCCCGAAAAGCGCTTTCTTTAACGTCTTTGAGCTAGATGAGAAGTACCTCATTAGTCGGAGGTTGTGAGAGCCCATAGTGGCTCGGATCTCCTCATCGCCACCCCATACTTAGAATGAGAAAAGAGGGTGGAAGAAGGTGTGGAGAGAGGGGTATCCGCGCTCAATTCTTATGATCGGACATCGTCAAAGCTCTAAGTAACCTATCAAAGTCTTGTGAAGGCACCTCATGAAAGCATAGGTAGCATATTGATAAATTGAAAAAAAAAATATAGCACTCAAACATCGTTTCAACTTATCAAAAGCGCAAGAAAAATTTTCATGAGAGGGATTAGGATAAAACCAATTTGGTGGATGTGGTGGCGCCTCACAATACTCATCAAAGTCGTCCTTGTAGGTCCATAGCTCCTTGCGTCCTATGGTGACGATCTTCATCTCTTCATGCTTGGCCCACTCTTTGCTAGCATCCGGGGTCAATGAAGGTCCAAACTCGACCACATTTTCTTCACATTCCTCCACGAGCGGGTTTGGTTTCAACATTGGTAGCAAAGACCCCGTCCATCCTTCATCCTCTTGGGCTTTAACCTCCTCAATTTCGCCTTCACTTAGCAAGAGACTCCCATCCTCAACTTGGGTCTCAACTTGGTTTTTCTCGGCCTCATCTAGCAAGAAACTCTCTTCCGGATCATCCTCCAAATTCTTTATCTCCTCTTCACGGTTCTCTTTCAAAGCATTGTCGAAGCGGAACTCTACTTTCTCTTCACCACTACAATATGATACGAGTCCCTTCTTAACATCTATGATAGCTCCGGTCTTGATGAGGAATGATTGGCTTAGAATAAGTTGAGGGCATGACTTGGATAAAGGCTCAATATGCTCAACGGAAGGTTCCTCGGCCTTCTTGGGTGAGAAAGGAAGTGCCTTTGTTGTCGAAGAAGAGAGAACGTGTTCCGGCAACTTCTTTTCGCTCCTTAGGTGAACCGCATCAATGTGACCTCTCGGGCTCTCCTCGGGGTGGCCCGGTAATCGCCCTTGGGGTTTTGGAGTTTGAGCCACTTCGAAATCTCCTCCTTGGTTTTGAACTCCTATAAGGTCGGTGCACACTTCATGGATTCCTTGAATGAGTTCTTCTTTCAACCCTTGCACCCATGATGGAGGCTCTTCATAACTAGGAGGTTCATAATAACCACAATTGGGATAATCATTACTTGTCCAATAGGGATCCCAAGCATAATGAGTGGCTAACGGCTCTTGAAATTGATGTTGAAGTAGAGCATCCTCTTGGAAGCCGTTTGGTTGTGCTTGGAAATAGGCTCGGGCTTCCCATTCTCGACATGCATAAGCCTCGGCATCTCTTTCTCTTTGGAGGTTTATCACTTCGAGACGAAGGACATCCAATTCTCTAGCAAGGTCCTCATAAGTCGCCATGGCTAGATCAAACCTAAAAACAAAAACAACACAAAACAAATCAAAAACACACAAAGGGTTTGGGCTAGTCCCTCACCCGAAAGAATGCTAGACCAAGAAACTAAACTAACTCCCCGGCAACGGTGCCAATTTGTTGGGAGAGGGTTTAACCTTGACAAATAAATTTGTCAAGACCCCGCTGAGTATAGCGAAGTCAGGATCGTCCACGGGAGTTAGTAGTTCTATAGTCTAGCAATCAAACTACAAAAGCAAAACAAAAAAACAAAGCAAAACAAGCAAACAAACACAAATTGCACACCCTGAGGAGCCAAATTGCACGTTCTGAGGGGGGTCGCAGCCGACCTAAGGGGGGTCGCGGCCGACCTAAGGGGGGTCGCGGCCGACCTAAAACAGAACTTCACAACGCAAAGAAAACAACTACAGAGGAGGGTCGTGGCCGACCAGTTGCAGGTCGCGGCTGACCTATTCTGGGCACGGAGATGGGTTTGTAAAATCAAGGGAAAACAACTAGGGGAGGGGATTCACCACAACACGAGCATGCATTCAAACAATGATAAAGGGCCAACTCAACTCATAATCTCATGGGTGACTTTCATCACAAAAGAACACATCAAGAGCATCCACTTACATGAAAGGGTTAACATGCAATCCAACTTGTTCTTCGAAGGGTTCGACTTTCATCTAAACCCGGATAGTCCAAATTCACAAACAAAACCTCTCAATTAGGTTGCAAACAAGAACATTCCCCCTTCTTCAAGGGTTTTAAGCACACAAGAAGGATTTATGGGTAGAGATTTCAAATCTAAGCATGGATCCAAACATCAAGGTCATGAATGCACTTTCATGGTGGGTTTCACCCCAACCCTAGCAAGCTAACTACTCACACATGATCACACACACAAACAACAAGAGAGAAGGGGGAAGCATAATCGAAAACAACAACTTAAATTAAACCAAGATCGAAACTTACAAGCCTTGCAATTCCACAACTCTCTCCCTACAAACCCTCCTCCACCTTCGTCCTCTTCTTCCCTCCTCACCTCCCAAAGAGGGAGAGTGGGAGAGATCTCTCTCCAACCCTCAGCTTCCCACACAGGCCTGCCACAGCTGCCACTTTTGTCCCCCTTTTCGAATTTCAAAAATCCCGCAAAAAGCATTACTTGGGCGGCAAGGATTCGCTTTTGTTCGCAGCTCAGGGTGGTCGCGGCCGACCTCAGGAAGGTCGGCCCCGACCTACAGTAGGATCATGTTTTCTTCGTGTTTTCGCTCGAACTTGCTCCATTGCTAGCCTTTCTTCGGGGTCTCTTTTTCGATGTTTCTTGGGTTCCTTTTAGAGTTCTTGTAGCTTCTTTTGAGACACTTTTTGGCTTGAAGATCCATCCTTGAAATCCTTGAAAAGCTCCACTTGACTTCATTGCGAACACCGCAACACCGTCATCTCCTAGAATGCTCGGTAAAGCTCGAAAACTCCTCTAAAATGCTCCAAATACCTACAAAACACAAATGCAAACACAAACGACTCCAACTCTCGAAAGAGAGTGGAAATCTCTTGCAAAACACACAAACAGATAGGAAAATATGCAAAACAAACTAGAAAACAACCTATGAAAATCAACTAAAAAGCACGACATCAAAATACCCCATACTTAGACTTGCTTGTCCTCAAGCAATAACTCTCATGCGTCAATGCCAAATAACAAGCTCAAAGAATGCCCTTAAGGAAAATAAGCACAAGATAGAATAATGAGCAAACAACTTTGATATCATAGCACGCATGTATGCATTCTAAGCAATAACAATCCAACCTCACAAGGGTAATGTGTTTCACTCAATTTCAAGTGTTTAAGGTATATCAATGAGCACTCAATCTCAACTCCAAATGCAAAACCTCATAGACAATGGAAATTATATCCAAAATTCTCTACCGAAGAAATCAAGACAAGTTAAATCATCAAAAGAACTTAGATGGCTCAATGAAGACTTCAAAGAAGTTTCATTCGGCCGGGTTGTAATGGGGCTCGATATTTCAAAGGGTGTGGAATAGTTTGGTCTTGTGGTGCTAATGAATCCGGGAACCTAGACTCCTAGACATCAAAACTCAACTACACGCAACCAACTCTTCTTTCTTCCTCCAAACACCAAACACTTAATCTTTCAAAGCTCATCCTTCTTCACTTCACCTACTCCTTTGTCTTTCTCTTATGTAGAAGCTTTGGCTCTAGCACTTATTCAAACACCAATTTTTTTTTTTTTGAAGGCTGGCGGGGGTCGGCCGCGACCTATGAGTGGTCGGCCCCGACCTTTGGCAGAAAACCCACTTTTCCTCTACACTTGTGCATCATTAGCCAACACTTCATCTTTTCCATTCTTTCATTAAGACAACTCCTTCAATCTCCACCTTTGCAATCTCTTCATGTTCACCCCTTATCCACAACAACATCACACTCCATTCTAAGTCCTAATTCCCGGATGAAGGGGGTCAAGCTTATAACGGCTAGGATACTTTTGTGGGGCTAGAAATAAGGCTTTAGGCTCAAACAAGGGGATTCAAATCAAGGGATCATGCATAGGTATGATAGAAAGGATAGAAATAGGCTAATGAAAATAAGTTCAAAATCATTTGATCTAACAAGTAATGAGTATATCTCCATTGGTTTCAAATTTCAAATAAGCATGCCATTGTCAAGTGATAAATGCATTTGGAAGAGTAAAGATCACACATGAAAAACCAATGAATAAAACATACATTCCTTGTGGCCAAAAGATTTCTCACTTAGGTTCAAATGTCGGATTGCTTTCACTAGAATCATGCATGCTCAATTTTCATTATAAGCTCAAAATTCGAAAGTCAAAGTCATGGTAGGCAATCTTTCAAAGCAAGTTACAAGGGATTACATGATGATGCTTATAATCACTATCCTGGGACATCTTAACAAGGGTATTCATCCATCATGAAAATCAAAGCAAAAGACTCAATCATGTAAACACACACACACACAAACATGCAAATGCACACACAAGCATGGAAACACATAACACAAACAAGTAGCATCTCCCAAACCACCCCATACTTAAAACATCAATGTCCTCATTGATTAAAAAGTAAAGAGAGGGAAAAGAGAAACTATCTTGGGTTTGGAGCATTGTTGGAGAAGGTTCACCTTTGAAGAGGTTGATGGAATGGAGCATTCGGGAACAGCTTTTGGGCAAGCCAAGCATTGTAAGCAAATTGAGCTTGGCGGTCTTCATAGTACTCATCCCGGAAGTTGTCGAAGCCTCTAGTTGCATCTTGGAAACGGTTCAAGCTTTGGTTGTGGTAGTATTGCATCTTGGAATACAAGAAGTTTTGTTGAATGCCGAGGGCGTCCATCTTGGCGTCGAGCATCTCTATGGTTGGGGGAACTTGGTTGCTAGACTCGCCACCTTGAGGCTCGAATTGAGGACCACCGGACCACTCGAATCCCGAAGGATTGGAGGAGTACGGGAACATTCCGGGTTGGGGGCCCATCGTGTAGTCCATAGGATCATTGCTGGTCTGCCCCGCCTCGCCACCGACCTGTTGTTGCCCGAAGCCGACCCCATCTTGCGCAATTCCACCTTCCTGGAAGCGGTCACGGCCGACCTCAGGGTCGTCGGCGCCGACCCCTTCCAGGGAGTCACTTCTTCCGCGTTTTTGCCTTGTGCGCGTGGTTGGGCTATCTCTCGGGAACCGACTTGGCTGTCGTCTTACGTGCTCATCTTCCGAGAGGAGTTGATAGTAGGGGGAGGGATATTCGGAGGGCGCCCAAGCATCGTACCAATTAGGAATGTAGAATAACTCACAGTTTTCGTCGTTGAGGCGGACTTTGTGAGTTACTCCGGTGGGGTCGGTGAAGTTGTTGTAGTAGCCAATCCCCTCAGTCCACTCAACCACCTTGGTGTTCAAATAGTACCGGACATCCATGCGAGTGACGGGCTTGGAGTTGTAGCGGGCGAGATCAACCTTGAGGGCTTGGGCGATGAGGACCACCAACCAACCACACATGGTAAATTTCGGGTTCTTCCGTTGGTTGATGATGTTGTGGACGAACTCATAGGCAAAGTTGATTGTTGGGGCGTTGGTGAAGAGGATTGAGGACAAGCACGCGAGCTCTCGCAAGGTGGGGCGAGAGAGCTCGTACTTGCACCAAATAGCGGCGCCAAGAATGCGCAAGATCACTTTGAAAACCGGGCTAGCAATGTCCCGAGCAAGTGGGTTGCTCGTAGTTTCTCCTTTGCAAGCGATATAAGACCACATCTTTTGGACGGGGAAGTCCTTTAAGGCGTAGGCTCCCGATGGTGTAGGAAGGCCTAGCATCTTGTTGAGCTTGGTAATAGTGGTGGAATGCTTCTTCCCGCCCATTTGAAATTCAATCTTGGTCTTGCCAAAATCCGCCGGGTGTGGTCCCGAGATGGTGAGCGTGGCGGCGAATTCACAAGTAAGCTCCGGGTAATGTCTCGGGACGGGGTCCTCAAGGAGTCGTTCGGCTCCAAGTAAACGAAACGCCTCCTCCACCGCCGAGTGCATATGGAGGCTCACATGCGAATGGGGATAGTAGGACCGCGCCTTCACCGTCTCCGCCATCATGTCCACATAAAATTGCATTTGCCCTTCGTCTCGGATCACCACGTCGTCCATCACCGCTACATTCTTGCCCTTCTTTTGCTTCTTGGTTGCCCTTGAAGATGATGCCATTTTCCTACAAAACCAACAAGAAACTTCCAAGGTAATTTCCAATTCAAACAACACAAACGCCACACAAGAGACACACAACCAATTGCCAAAAAGTCACCCCATACTTGCAAGAAACACACACTTTCAATTTCATACAAAAATTCTCAACTAAGCATGCACAATCATGAAATGCAAGCAAGAAATGGGAAGGACTCATGCTTTAATCAATCAATTCATGGCAAGAGCAACTTGAATATCATGTTTTCAAAGAGGTTAGGAGACACCCGGGGTCGGGGACGACCCATGGGAGCTCGCACATACACAAGTACGCGCCAAAACAAGCAACAACAATTTTTCAAAGTCTGGCGGTGGTCGGCCACGACCAGGGGGTAGTCGGCGGCGACCTGCTACAGCTCATCATGCTCGAAAAATTCAGCTTTAGCCTCTCTAATGGCTACCAAAAAACCTAGAAAAATTCTATTGACCCAAAATCACCCAAACAAGCATAGATCAAGCACTAAATCATACCAAAACTCAAGAATCCTCAACCAAACATGTAGATCTAAGCACATACAACCCAAAAATTTCAACATTCAAGCATCAAGAACACCCAAATCTAGATTTCAAACTAAACCCTCAAAATTACTAAAGTAAACTTGAATTTAAGAGCAAGGGAGTAGAAGAACATACCAAAAGAGTGTCAAACAAGATGAATGCAAGCAAAATAGGGGTCGAAGCCGAGGTTGTGGGAGTCGGGGTCGTGGGTTCTAGGGAATGGGGGTTCGAATTTCTGGGTTTTTGTGGGTGATTTGAGTAGAGGAAGGAAGATTAGGAAGGACTTTGGTGAAATTTGGAGGAAAGGAGGTAGATCTAGTGGTTATGGAGCAAGAGGGATGAATGAGAGCTTGAGGGAGACAATGGAGGCAAGGAGGTCGTGAGGATGGGGGCTAGGTCGGGGAAGGGAAGTAAAAAGAGGTGGGAAGGGATAAAAATTGTAAAGAAAAAGTTCAGGGGCTTACTTGTAATTTCCCGAAATTTTTACACAATTTCTACCTTTCGCCAGAGGGGGTCGGCCGCGACCTACAGGGGGTCGGCGCCGACCAACACCAGGGAGTTCTCCACCACTTCGTTTGTTCGCCTTCATCCTCATGCACCCGACCAAAGCCTCGGGTCCCTACAAAATACTTATGGAAATGCAAAGCAAACTACCTATCTAGACTAAGAAAAGGGAAAGAACGGGTTGCCTCCCGAAAAGCGCTTTCTTTAACGTCTTTGAGCTAGACGAGTGGTACCTTAGCTAGATGACGGTGATAAGAGCCCATGTGGCTCGGATTTCTTCATCGGGATCCACCTTCTCATAGTGTTTCTTCAACCGGTGGCCATTGACCTTGAAAAATTCCTCCATTGTCGTCTATGAGGTCGGCCGCCCCGTGAGAATACATACGATGAACCATGAACGGTCCACTCCATCGGGTTCTCAATTTCCCGGGAAAGAGGCGAAGCCTAGCGTTGAAGAGAAGTACTCGGTCACCTTCCTTGATGTTTTTGGGCACAAGCCTTCTATCATGCCATTTCTTTGTTTTGTCCTTGTAGATCCTTGAGTTCTCGTATGCCTTAAGCCTCAATTCCTCCAATTCTTGCAAGTCCATAAATCTTTTTGCTCCGGCAGCGTTGAGGTCCATGTTGAGCTCTTTGAGAGCCCATAAAGCTTTATGTTCAAGCTCGACAGGCAAGTGACACGACTTGTCATACACTAGGTTGAAAGGAGTGGTGCGGAGTGGTGTCTTGTAGGCGGTGCGGTATGCCCACAAAGCATCATCTAGCTTGGAGGACCAATCTTTCCTTGAGCGGGACACCGTCTTTTCAAGAATGCTCTTGATTTGCCGGTTAGAAACCTCCACTTGACCACTAGTTTGAGGATGGTAAGGTGTGGCCACCCTATGTGAAACCCCATACTTGGTCAAAAGAGATTCAAATCTCCTCTCAATGAAGTGTGAGCCACCATCACTAATGAGGACTCGGGGGACACCAAACCGGGGGAAAATGTTAGTCTTCATGAACTTCGCCACCACTCGTGCATCATTGTTCTTGTGGCTACGGCTTCAACCCACTTGGAAACATAATCAACCGCCACGAGTATATACTTGTAGGGACCCGATGAGGGGAAGGGCCCCATGAAGTCAATACCCCAAACATCAAAGAGTTCCACCTCTAAAATTCCGGTGAGCGGGTTCTCATTCCTCCATGTAATGTTCCCCGCTCTTTGGCATTCATCACAAGCGGTCACATAAGCTTGCACATCCTTGAAGACAGTAGGCCAATAGAATCCACTTTGCAGAATCTTCGCGGTGGTTTTGAATCCTTTAGCGTGGCCTCCCGTCGGAAGAGTGTGACAATGACGGATCACTCCTTCTATCTCTTCATCCGGCACACAACGTCTAAAGATGTGATCATTTCCTTGCTTGAACAAGTAAGGATCGTCCCAATAGTAGCGCTTGATGTCGTGGAGGAATTTCTTCTTGGCTTGGGAAGTCAATCCATCCGGAACAATGCCACCTACAACATAATTGGCAAAATCCGCAAACCACGGGGCTTTCACCCCCTTAATAGCATCTATCGAGTGCAAAATGGGAGAAGGGGAAGGAGGATTAGGAAGTACACAGGAGAGGTAAAAGATGTGACCTTGGGCGACCTCGCTCGGGGCCGCTTGTGAGCCATTTTGACCATCATCAACAAGAGCCGGAGAAGGGGCAGAGGAGGTCGCAGCCGACCTAATGGGGGTCGCAGCCGACCCACTCCAGGAGCCTCCTTCTCGCGACACGTCGCAGCTTAGAAGAGTTTCATCCGGGCGGAAGTCGTTGATGGGCACCATGATTCCGGACTCCGTGATGTGCTCAATGGGCAGTCTTGAAAGGTGATCCGCCACAAGGTTTTCCGCTCCTTTCTTATCTCGTATTTCTAGATCAAATTCTTGAAGGAGGAGCATCCACCGGAGCAAGCGCGGTTTAGCATCCTTCTTGTCCATGAGGTAACGGACAGCCGCGTGGTCGGTGTAGACTATCACTTTCGAGCCCACTAAGTAAGAACAGAACTTCTCAGATGCGAACACTACGGCTGGAAACTCTTTCTCCGTCGTTGTGTACTTGCCTTGGGCCTCATCAAGCGTCTTGCTTGCATAGTAGATAGCATGAAGCTTCTTCTCCTTTCTTTGCCCAAGAACCGCGCCCACGTCATAATCGCTTGCATCACACATGATCTCAAAGGGGAGTGTCCAATCCGGCGGTTGCATGATAGGAGCCGACACTAGAGCATCCCGGATCCTATGAAAAGCTTCAAGACACTCGGAAGAAAACTCAAACACAACATCTTTCATAAGGAGGTTAGTCAATGGCTTGGAAATTTTTGAAAAATCTTGAATAAACCTCCTATAAAACCCGGCATGTCCTAGAAAACTTCTAATTCCTCTTACAGAAGTGGGGGGTGGCAATTTTTCAATCAATTCAATTTTAGCTTGATCCACTTCAATTCCTCTCTTAGACACCACATGACCTAAGACTATCCCTTTTCGAACCATAAAGTGACATTTTTCCCAATTTAGCACTAGGTTGGTTTCTTCACATCTCTTGAGAACTCTAGAAAGATTAGCAAGGCAAGAGTCAAAAGTGGTACCGTACACCGAGAAGTCATCCATGAAAACCTCCACAATGTCCTCTATCATGTCGGAGAAGATGGCCATCATACATCTTTGGAAGGTAGCGGGTGCATTGCACAGTCCGAATGGCATTCTCCTATAGGCAAACGTCCCATAGGGACATGTGAAAGTTGTCTTTTCTTGGTCATCGGGGTGTATTGGAACCTGCCAAAAACCACTATAGCCATCGAGATAACAAAAGTAGTCATGAAGAGCTAATCTCTCTAGCACTTGGTCAATAAAGGGCAAAGGAAAATGGTCTTTCCTAGTGGCACTATTGAGTTTCCTATAATCAATGCACATGCGGCAACTAATAGTAGTCCTAGTAGGAATCAACTCGCCCTTCTCGTTCTCCACTACGGTGAGACCACTCTTCTTGGGCACCACATGAACCGGGCTCACCCATTTGCTATCCGAGATCGGGAATATGATTCTCGCATCAAGCATCCTCAAAATCTCCTTCTTCACAACATCCTTCATGTTTGGATTGAGTCGTCGTTGATGCTCAATGGTGGGTCTATGTCCTTCCTCGAGAAAAATTCGATGCATGCACAAGGAAGGTGAAAGCCCACTCAAGTCCTCAAGCGAGTACCCAATGGCTTTCCTATGGGTCCTAAGAACATCAAGCAACTTTCCAACTTCTTCCGCATTTAGATTTGCATTTACAATAACCGGAAAAGTGGAATTTGGGCCAAGAAACTCATACCTCAAAGACTCGGGGAGAGTCTTAAGCTCTGGAGTAGGCGGTGGTGGTGTAATAATGTCGTCGTCTTCATCCGCCTTCAGAAACTCCTTCGCTTCACCATCTTCATCTTCAATCAAGCATGTTGGCGAGATCCTGTCGGGGGTCGCGGGCGACCTAGGGGTGGTCGGCTCCGACCTATCACAGGGGAGGTCCGCTTCTCCTTCGTCATCTTCACTAGTGTACTCTCCGAGCAACGCCTTGACCTCCATAACTTCACCGGTCTCCTTCATGGTATGGTTGAATCGGAACTCTACCACATCTTCTCCTATCTCAAAAGTGAGGAGACCTTTCTTCACATCAATAACGGCCCCGGCGGTGGCAAGGAATGGCTGTCCAAGAATGATTGGGACGACGGGGTCTTCCGGCATTTCCATCACAATAAAGTCATTGGGCACAAAGAACTTGCCGACTTGGATAGGAAAGTCGTCGACAATACCGATGGGTTGCTGATTCGCTCTACTTTGTATGGGTTAACTCTTGTATTTTAGAGCTATATTGAGAGTGTTTAGGTTAGTTTTGAGCGTTATTGTAATATCAAGACCGAAGACACAAGACATAAAGAATCAAGAGTTAAAGAGCTTAAAGACGAAGAATCGCCACTGCATGGATACCGCGGACGCGTTACCTATGGCGCGGGCGCGGTGGCGTGGAGGAGCGAACCAACCTGAACCGTGAGGGCCGCGGACGCGTTGCCTAAGGCGCGGTCACGGTAGAAGCTAAACCCGGCTTGACCATTTGAAGGCCGCCGCGGGCGCGGATCTGGTGCCGCGGGCGCGGTGGTAGCCGACTTCGGAGCTGACGAGATCTTGGCGTTTCTATCTTGTTTCCTTTCTTATGTTTCGGTTTCCTATCTTATTTAGTCCGAAAAGGTTGATCTTTGGGGCTATATAAGGGGAACCTTTCTAGGCTTTTAGGAGGAGAATACTTGTCAATCAATTGTCTTTCAAATAAAGATTAGAGTTTTCTTTGTAATGGAGAACTAACTCTCCTCTGGAGTTTATTCAATCAAGGAAGCTTTATTATGAAGTTGTGAAATTCTGGTAACCTCTTTATTCCTAGGTCTTTATTGATACTCTTGAGCTTCATCCCATGATCTATGTTTGATTTTATGAGCCTGATCAACTTGTTTGATTGACTTAGATCTATTGTTTGAATTAGGATTGGTTGTTGTCTATGCATCTTTCCTATTCTCGAAACAACTCTATTCTAGGACCGTGGACTAGTTTAGGGAAGAGTATTCAATGGTTAAATTGTGCATGAGACTCGTAGCTTGATTGCATGATTTGATTTCTTATTATCCCTGTGCTCTATGCTAATTCTAGGTTAAGCGTCCTTGCCTAGGGTTATAGAATTGCTTGGACCGTGGACTTGCGATTTCTAATGATTGGGATTGGAATTGACCTATGCATATAAAGAGGTGGATGAATTCATGATCAACGGATTAATAAAGTGGAATTGATTGAATGAACTCTGCTTGATAACTTTGATTGAAATCAACTTTCAAAACCCTTTTGATTACTTGCATGAAAACCACATAAAATCTGAATAAAACTGATTCCTTTGGGTTCGACCCCTTGCTTGCCTACTATACTTGTGTTTGCATGTTTGGGATTTATTTTTGATTAGGGAACAACGACTTTGCCCGAGTCAAATTTTGGCGCCGTTGCCGGGGAATCTTTTTCTTGTTTGGATTTGTGTGTGCTTTCGGGTTCTGCGCCCAAACCGCGCCCGCGGCCCCCTCGGCGCGCCCGCGGTTCGTACGCAGAACCACTCTTTGGGTGCGGACCTAACACATGGTCCGTACCCGGTCTACTAATACTTCTCCTGTTCACTTTGATCCAGAAATCGACAGGACTCTTCGGAAGATAAGGAGTGCCCCCAGACCCTCTACATCCTACAATCTTCTTGAATCTTTCTCTCTCTCTGACTCTGAACCAGAAGACATCATGGCGGAGCAAACTATTCGCCAACTCACGGCGCCCGATCTCCAGCAACAGCAGCTCGCTGTTCAATTCCCCGAACTCGGGGAGGGCGTGAAGTTCGAGCTCAAGTCTGGCCTCATCCACCACTTGCCCAAGTTCCATGGGTTGTGCGGTGAGGACCCGAACAAGCATCTTACTGAATTCCACGCGGTGTGCGTGAGTATGAAGCCCACAGATGTGACGGAGGATCAAATCAAGCTCCGAGCTTTTCCCTTCTCTCTTGAAGACACCGCCAAGGACTGGCTCCTTTATTTGGTGCCAGGTTCTATCACTACTTGGGCGGCCGTGAAGAAGGCGTTTCTTGAGAAGTACTTCCCCGCCTCCAAACAAACATCTATTAAGAAGCAGCTCAGCAGTTTGGAGCAAGGGGAAGACGAGAACCTCTACGACTATTATGAGCGTTACAAAAGGCTCATCGCGAGTTGTCCCTACCATGGTTACCAAGCCAAGGACCTTATTTGCTACATCATTGAGGGACTCTGCGACAATGACAAGAGGCTCGTGAATGCATCTTGTGGGGGTAGTTACGAGAACTTGACCCCCGCTGCAGCTTTTCAGAAGGTGGAGATCTTGGCGGAACAAGCCCGCAATCAAAGGTCCAGGACCAAGTTGAGGTCCGTTAGTGTGGTGAATGAGTCCCTGAATGCTGAAGTAAGGGAGCTCAAGGATCTTATGAAGCAATTCCTCACAAAGAGGACGGCCCAACAAGTCAACGCTTGCGGTCTATGTTATGATGCTAACCACCACACGGATCAATGCCCTACTATTCAAGAGACCGAGGAGTCGGTCAACGCTATTGGCAATTATGGTGCGCCCCGACCCCAGAATGATCCGTACTCTAATACCTACAATCCGGGGTGGGCGAACCATCCTAACATGAGGTGGAGCAACCAGCAGCAGCAAGATCCACCACAATAGCAGCAGCAGTACGCTCCTAAGGGCCAGCAACAACAATTCCGGTCCAATAACTATGCCCCGAGAGCGCCTGCTCTGTCTCAGAATGACGCTATTACTGCCCTCTTGAAGGAGAACCAAGAGACGAGAGCCGGTGTAAAGAATCTTGAGACTCAGCTGAGCCAACTTGCTACCATGATCAATAGGCTCGAGTCTAAGGATTCCGGGAAACTTCCCTCTCAACCGCTCAATCACAAGGAGAATGTGAGTACCATGAATTTGAGGAGCGGTAAAACACTGGCGAGCCGGACATCACCCATTGGTGACGTACCGCCCGCGCTCCCCTGGCCGCGACCGCGCCGGGGCGACAGCACAGGAGGACGAAGCCTCTGTGGAGATTCCGCGCCCGCGCTCTCCCCTCCGCGCCCGCGGCATTCCAACAGAACTTTTGGAGCACGAGAGTCGTAGCGACCCGCGCCCGCGGAGTCCGGACCGCGCCCGCGGTAAGGAGGCCGAGAGGAATTTCGAGGCTTTACTCGACTATGCTTTCAAGAACTACTCACCTCCTCGCCCAAGTTCCCCTAGACGGAACCGAGCTCCAGCAGCAGAAGAGGATGATGGCTATGTGGCTCAACCCCTTCCACCATTGGATTCTTCCAAGCCCTCTCCTCCTTTCCCCGATGCTCTCAAGGACATAAGGAAGCCGGCACATGACAAGGAACTCTTCGAGACCTTCGCCAATTGTCGGGTAAATGTTCCTCTTCTTAATCTCATCCAAAGTGTCCCTCGTTTTGCTAAATTCATGAAAGAGCTATGCACCATAAAAAGAAAGAATAGGACTAGTCCTAAGATTAAGAAGGTAGCTCTAGTTGAAAAGACTCAGGATAGAAAAATTGAGACTTGTAATTCCCTACTCCAGAAGCAATTACCTAAAAAATGCTCAGACCCAGGAAGATTCACCGTCCTTGTAACTATTGGAGAAACTAAAATTGAGCGTGCTATGCTAGATTTAGGTGCCTCCATTAATGTTCTCCCAGCTTGCATGTATGATAGGTTAGGCCTTGGTCCTTTGAAGAAATCTGATATTGTTATTGAATTGGCTGACCATTCTAATGTGCGCCCGAAAGGGATAGTTGAGGATGTTCTAGTACAGGTACAGGGCTTGATCTTTCCTGCAGCTTTTATGTGATGGAGATAGGTGAAGGGCGGTACGACCCGGTTCTCTTACTTGGTCGTCCATTCATGAAAACCGCCAACACGGTCATTGACGTTGCCAATGGATCTCTTTCCATATCCCATGGTGGCAACACGGTCCGGATTGATGTTGATGAGGACCCATATTGATCGTATCCACGTCGAGCCAACGACGTTAAACAAAAGCGTTGCTTGGGAGGCAACCCAAGGATTAGATAGATTGTTTTTCCATTCCTAGCTTAGGATTTGCTTGTGTTTTTTTTTAGTTAACATGCAGGTACTAGGTCCGAAAGGACATGCCTGGCGTGAAACCGCGCCCGCGCCTCCTTGGCCGCGCCCGCGGTGGATCGTCAGCGCGCCCCGACGAACAGGTACTAGCCCGTGCTCGCGGCAACCATACTGCGTCTCGATTTTAGCTCGTTTTTATTATGAAAAAAAAAGAGAAAAAAAAAAGAAAAAAAGAAAAAAGACAAGAAAAGAAAAAAAAAAAAAAGATGACTTCTTGGTCACATTCTACCTCTATATTTTCCATCCATCTATATCCTTTCTATTCCATCTTCTATCTTTCCACCATTCTATTTCTTCTTTCCATCCATCTTTGTATTTTCCATTCTTTGGCCATGTGTAAACGCCTAAGTATGGGGGAGCTTTGTTTCCTCGAGAGTTCTTTTCTCCACGGTTCGAGTTCGAGTATTGATCCATCTTCCAAGAAGACGAGCCAAGATACGAAGGTTCCCTGCACATCACGTTTTTCGAGACGAAGTCAAGACATTGTTCCTGCACGAGACCCGCGCCCGCGCCACACTGGCCGCGCCCGCGGTGATCCCCACCGTTGACTTCCCTCTCTGCATCAATTCCGCGCCCACGCCCCTAGTGCCGCGCCCGCGGTATACCCGCCGATTGGAAATACGAAGCTTCTCTATTCTACCACCTATGAAGAGTTCTTCCATTCCACCCCTCTTCATCGATTGTGAGTCTTCTGATATACCCTTCTTCCTTGCTTCTATCCTTTCTCTTTGCTTCATTGAGGACAATGAAGGATTTAAGTATGGGGGAAGGAGTACTCGCATTCGCTTATCCTAGTTAGCTTAGTTAGCTATTTGCTTCAGATTTTTGATTTTCTTCTTTTCATGGAGCACTTGCACCATATTTTTTGCATAATAAAGAAAGAAAAGAAAAAAGATAGAAAAAGGCATATAAATCCTAGGATGAGTCGAAAACCCGAAAGGGCGGCTCAGGTAATAAGCAGGTAACCCGGACCAGCATTAGGCTGGGGTAATATGAGGTTTATGAGAGTTGTGAGTATTTGTGAGCACACCTATTGAAAAATGAAATGAGCGGTTAGGTGACAACCCGAAAGGGCGCCTAAGCAGAATTGAGCGGAAAAATTCGAGTGTTTTAGGATCATTCTTGCTTGGGGACTTTGGGGCTTATATGTTAGATTTGGGTAGATCCTAGGTTGCTCTCTTTCATGTTTTTAGAGCTTGAGTGTTATATCTTTGTTGTGAGGTGTGTGTTTGAGCTTCATTGTTTTATGCTCATGATTTCTCTATATTTTTGGGTTTTGGGTTGTAAGTTGAGTTTTTTTTATCTTCCCTTGTATTTCCTGAGATCTTAGATGTGCTTACTTGTCATATTTATTTTGAGCTTACTCGAGGACGAGCAAGATCTAAGTATGGGGGAATTTGATTCGCTCTACTTTGTATGGGTTAACTCTTGTATTTTAGAGCTATATTGAGAGTGTTTAGGTTAGTTTTGAGCGTTATTGTAATATCAAGACCGAAGACACAAGACATGAAGAATCAAGAGTTAAAGAGCTTAAAGACGAAGAATCGCCACTGCATGGATACCGCGGACGCGTTACCTATGGCGCGGGCGCGGTGGCGTGGAGGAGCGAACCAACCTAAACCATGAGGGCCGCGGACGCGTTGCCTAAGGCGCGGTCGCGGTAGAAGCTGAACCCGGCTTGACCATTTGAAGGCCGCCGCGGGCGCGGTGGTAGCCGACTTCGGAGCTGACGAGATCTTGGCATTTCTATCTTGTTTCCTTTCTTATCTTTCGGTTTCCTATCTTATTTAGTCCGAAAAGGTTGATCTTTGGGGCTATATAAGGGGAACCTTTCTAGGCTTTTAGGAGGAGAATACTTGTCAATCAATTGTCTTTCAAATAAAGATTAGAGTTTTCTTTGTAATGGAGAACTAACTCTCCTCTGGAGTTTATTCAATCAAGGAAGCTTTATTATGAAGTTGTGAAATTCTGGTAACCTCTTTATTCCTAGGTCTTTATTGATACTCTTGAGCTTCATCCCATGATCTATGTTTGATTTTATGAGCCTGATCAACTTGTTTGATTGACTTAGATCTATTGTTTGAATTAGGATTGGTTGTTGTCTATGCATCTTTCCTATTCTCGAAACAACTCTATTCTAGGACCGTGGACTAGTTTAGGGAAGAGTATTCAATGGTTAAATTGTGCATGAGACTCGTAGCTTGATTGCATGATTTGATTTCTTATTATCCCTGTGCTCTATGCTAATTCTAGGTTAAGCGTCCTTGCCTAGGGTTATAGAATTGCTTGGACCGTGGACTTGCGATTTCTAATGATTGGGATTGGAATTGACCTATGCATATAAAGAGGTGGATGAATTCATGATCAACGGATTAATAAAGTGGAATTGATTGAATGAACTCTGCTTGATAACTTTGATTGAAATCAACTTTCAAAACCCTTTTGATTACTTGCATGAAAACCACATAAAATCTGAATAAAACTGATTCCTTTGGGTTCGACCCCTTGCTTGCCTACTATACTTGTGTTTGCATGTTTGGGATTTATTTTTGATTAGGGAACAACGACTTTGCCCGAGTCAAATTTTGGCGCCGTTGCCGGGGAATCTTTTTCTTGTTTGGATTTGTGTGTGCTTTCGGGTTCTGCGCCCAAACCGCGCCCGCGGCCCCCTCGGCGCGCCCGCGGTTCGTACGCAGAACCACTCTTTGGGTGCGGACCTAACACATGGTCCGTACCCGGTCTACTAATACTTCTCCTGTTCACTTTGATCCAGAAATCGACAGGACTCTTCGGAAGATAAGGAGTGCCCCCAGACCCTCTACATCCTACAATCTTCTTGAATCTTTCTCTCTCTCTGACTCTGAACCAGAAGACATCATGGCGGAGCAAACTATTCGCCAACTCACGGCGCCCGATCTCCAGCAACAGCAGCTCGCTGTTCAATTCCCCGAACTCGGGGAGGGCGTGAAGTTCGAGCTCAAGTCTGGCCTCATCCACCACTTGCCCAAGTTCCATGGGTTGTGCGGTGAGGACCCGAACAAGCATCTTACTGAATTCCACGCGGTGTGCGTGAGTATGAAGCCCACAGATGTGACGGAGGATCAAATCAAGCTCCGAGCTTTTCCCTTCTCTCTTGAAGACACCGCCAAGGACTGGCTCCTTTATTTGGTGCCAGGTTCTATCACTACTTGGGCGGCCGTGAAGAAGGCGTTTCTTGAGAAGTACTTCCCCGCCTCCAAACAAACATCTATTAAGAAGCAGCTCAGCAGTTTGGAGCAAGGGGAAGACGAGAACCTCTACGACTATTATGAGCGTTACAAAAGGCTCATCGCGAGTTGTCCCTACCATGGTTACCAAGCCAAGGACCTTATTTGCTACATCATTGAGGGACTCTGCGACAATGACAAGAGGCTCGTGAATGCATCTTGTGGGGGTAGTTACGAGAACTTGACCCCCGCTGCAGCTTTTCAGAAGGTGGAGATCTTGGCGGAACAAGCCCGCAATCAAAGGTCCAGGACCAAGTTGAGGTCCGTTAGTGTGGTGAATGAGTCCCTGAATGCTGAAGTAAGGGAGCTCAAGGATCTTATGAAGCAATTCCTCACAAAGAGGACGGCCCAGCAAGTCAACGCTTGCGGTCTATGTTATGATGCTAACCACCACACGGATCAATGCCCTACTATTCAAGAGACCGAGGAGTCGGTCAACGCTATTGGCAATTATGGTGCGCCCCGACCCCAGAATGATCCGTACTCTAATACCTACAATCCGGGGTGGGCGAACCATCCTAACATGAGGTGGAGCAACCAGCAGCAGCAAGATCCACCACAATAGCAGCAGCAGTACGCTCCTAAGGGCCAGCAACAACAATTCCGGTCCAATAACTATGCCCCGAGAGCGCCTGCTCTGTCTCAGAATGACGCTATTACTGCCCTCTTGAAGGAGAACCAAGAGACGAGAGCCGGTGTAAAGAATCTTGAGACTCAGCTGAGCCAACTTGCTACCATGATCAATAGGCTCGAGTCTAAGGATTCCGGGAAACTTCCCTCTCAACCGCTCAATCACAAGGAGAATGTGAGTACCATGAATTTGAGGAGCGGTAAAACACTGGCGAGCCGGACATCACCCATTGGTGACGTACCGCCCGCGCTCCCCTGGCCGCGACCGCGCCGGGGCGACAGCACAGGAGGACGAAGCCTCTGTGGAGATTCCGCGCCCGCGCTCTCCCCTCCGCGCCCGCGGCATTCCAACAGAACTTTTGGAGCACGAGAGTCGTAGCGACCCGCGCCCGCGGAGTCCGGACCGCGCCCGCGGTAAGGAGGCCGAGAGGAATTTCGAGGCTTTACTCGACTATGCTTTCAAGAACTACTCACCTCCTCGCCCAAGTTCCCCTAGACGGAACCGAGCTCCAGCAGCAGAAGAGGATGATGGCTATGTGGCTCAACCCCTTCCACCATTGGATTCTTCCAAGCCCTCTCCTCCTTTCCCCGATGCTCTCAAGGACATAAGGAAGCCGGCACATGACAAGGAACTCTTCGAGACCTTCGCCAATTGTCGGGTAAATGTTCCTCTTCTTAATCTCATCCAAAGTGTCCCTCGTTTTGCTAAATTCATGAAAGAGCTATGCACCATAAAAAGAAAGAATAGGACTAGTCCTAAGATTAAGAAGGTAGCTCTAGTTGAAAAGACTCAGGATAGAAAAATTGAGACTTGTAATTCCCTACTCCAGAAGCAATTACCTAAAAAATGCTCAGACCCAGGAAGATTCACCGTCCTTGTAACTATTGGAGAAACTAAAATTGAGCGTGCTATGCTAGATTTAGGTGCCTCCATTAATGTTCTCCCAGCTTGCATGTATGATAGGTTAGGCCTTGGTCCTTTGAAGAAATCTGATATTGTTATTGAATTGGCTGACCATTCTAATGTGCGCCCGAAAGGGATAGTTGAGGATGTTCTAGTACAGGTACAGGGCTTGATCTTTCCTGCAGCTTTTATGTGATGGAGATAGGTGAAGGGCGGTACGACCCGGTTCTCTTACTTGGTCGTCCATTCATGAAAACCGCCAACACGGTCATTGACGTTGCCAATGGATCTCTTTCCATATCCCATGGTGGCAACACGGTCCGGATTGATGTTGATGAGGACCCATATTGATCGTATCCACGTCGAGCCAACGACGTTAAACAAAAGCGTTGCTTGGGAGGCAACCCAAGGATTAGATAGATTGTTTTTCCATTCCTAGCTTAGGATTTGCTTGTGTTTTTTTTTAGTTAACATGCAGGTACTAGGTCCGAAAGGACATGCCTGGCGTGAAACCGCGCCCGCGCCTCCTTGGCCGCGCCCGCGGTGGATCGTCAGCGCGCCCCGACGAACAGGTACTAGCCCGTGCTCGCGGCAACCATACTGCGTCTCGATTTTAGCTCGTTTTTATTATGAAAAAAAAAGAGAAAAAAAAAAGAAAAAAAGAAAAAAGACAAGAAAAGAAAAAAAAAAAAAAGATGACTTCTTGGTCACATTCTACCTCTATATTTTCCATCCATCTATATCCTTTCTATTCCATCTTCTATCTTTCCACCATTCTATTTCTTCTTTCCATCCATCTTTGTATTTTCCATTCTTTGGCCATGTGTAAACGCCTAAGTATGGGGGAGCTTTGTTTCCTCGAGAGTTCTTTTCTCCACGGTTCGAGTTCGAGTATTGATCCATCTTCCAAGAAGACGAGCCAAGATACGAAGGTTCCCTGCACATCACGTTTTTCGAGACGAAGTCAAGACATTGTTCCTGCACGAGACCCGCGCCCGCGCCACACTGGCCGCGCCCGCGGTGATCCCCACCGTTGACTTCCCTCTCTGCATCAATTCCGCGCCCACGCCCCTAGTGCCGCGCCCGCGGTATACCCGCCGATTGGAAATACGAAGCTTCTCTATTCTACCACCTATGAAGAGTTCTTCCATTCCACCCCTCTTCATCGATTGTGAGTCTTCTGATATACCCTTCTTCCTTGCTTCTATCCTTTCTCTTTGCTTCATTGAGGACAATGAAGGATTTAAGTATGGGGGAAGGAGTACTCGCATTCGCTTATCCTAGTTAGCTTAGTTAGCTATTTGCTTCAGATTTTTGATTTTCTTCTTTTCATGGAGCACTTGCACCATATTTTTTGCATAATAAAGAAAGAAAAGAAAAAAGATAGAAAAAGGCATATAAATCCTAGGATGAGTCGAAAACCCGAAAGGGCGGCTCAGGTAATAAGCAGGTAACCCGGACCAGCATTAGGCTGGGGTAATATGAGGTTTATGAGAGTTGTGAGTATTTGTGAGCACACCTATTGAAAAATGAAATGAGCGGTTAGGTGACAACCCGAAAGGGCGCCTAAGCAGAATTGAGCGGAAAAATTCAAGTGTTTTAGGATCATTCTTGCTTGGGGACTTTGGGGCTTATATGTTAGATTTGGGTAGATCCTAGGTTGCTCTCTTTCATGTTTTTAGAGCTTGAGTGTTATATCTTTGTTGTGAGGTGTGTGTTTGAGCTTCATTGTTTTATGCTCATGATTTCTCTATATTTTTGGGTTTTGGGTTGTAAGTTGAGTGTTTTTTTATCTTCCCTTGTATTTCCTGAGATCTTAGATGTGCTTACTTGTCATATTTATTTTGAGCTTACTCGAGGACGAGCAAGATCTAAGTATGGGGGAATTTGATTCGCTCTACTTTGTATGGGTTAACTCTTGTATTTTAGAGCTATATTGAGAGTGTTTAGGTTAGTTTTGAGCGTTATTGTAATATCAAGACCGAAGACACAAGACATGAAGAATCAAGAGTTAAAGAGCTTAAAGACGAAGAATCGCCACTGCATGGATACCGCGGACGCGTTACCTATGGCGCGGGCGCGGTGGCGTGGAGGAGCGAACCAACCTAAACCATGAGGGCCGCGGACGCGTTGCCTAAGGCGCGGTCGCGGTAGAAGCTGAACCCGGCTTGACCATTTGAAAGCCGCCGCGGGCGCGGTGGTAGCCGATTTCAGAGCTGACGAGATCTTGGCATTTCTATCTTGTTTCCTTTCTTATCTTTCGGTTTCCTATCTTATTTAGTCCGAAAAGGTTGATCTTTGGGGCTATATAAGGGGAACCTTTCTAGGCTTTTAGGAGGAGAATACTTGTCAATCAATTGTCTTTCAAATAAAGATTAGAGTTTTCTTTGTAATGGAGAACTAACTCTCCTCTGGAGTTTATTCAATCAAGGAAGCTTTATTATGAAGTTGTGAAATTCTGGTAACCTCTTTATTCCTAGGTCTTTATTGATACTCTTGAGCTTCATCCCATGATCTATGTTTGATTTTATGAGCCTGATCAACTTGTTTGATTGACTTAGATCTATTGTTTGAATTAGGATTGGTTGTTGTCTATGCATCTTTCCTATTCTCGAAACAACTCTATTCTAGGACCGTGGACTAGTTTAGGGAAGAGTATTCAATGGTTAAATTGTGCATGAGACTCGTAGCTTGATTGCATGATTTGATTTCTTATTATCCCTGTGCTCTATGCTAATTCTAGGTTAAGCGTCCTTGCCTAGGGTTATAGAATTGCTTGGACCGTGGACTTGCGATTTCTAATGATTGGGATTGGAATTGACCTATGCATATAAAAAGGTGGATGAATTCATGATCAACGGATTAATAAAGTGGAATTGATTGAATGAACTCTGCTTGATAACTTTGATTGAAATCAACTTTCAAAACCCTTTAGATTACTTGCATGAAAACCACATAAAATCTGAATAAAACTGATTCCTTTGGGTTCGACCCCTTGCTTGCCTACTATACTTGTGTTTGCATGTTTGGGATTTATTTTTGATTAGGGAACAACGACTTTGCCCGAGTCAGTTGCACACAAGAGCCATCCGCCATATAGAGCCTCATGTTTACCGGGACCAAAGGACCCATGTTAGTCTTGGACCATATAGAAAGAGGGAGAAGGCTAGCACTTGCACCAAGATCACATAGAGCTTTGAATCGGTGAGCACCTATGCCAATGGTAATAGCAAACTTACCCGGATCACCAAGTTTTTCCGGGAGCTCTATAGACCGCACTTCATTGGTCAATTCGGACATTGACCGCTTCTTAGACAAGATTTCCTTGAGAAATTTGGTGTAGGCGGGCATCTCGTTCAACACTTCGGCAAAGGGAATGGTGATGTTGAGGCCTTGGAGGACCTTCACAAAGCGTTTGAACTTTTCCTCCGTGAAATCATTAGCCTTTTTGGATGGGTAGGGAAGTACCTTCGTTGTCGGAGGTAAGGGGACGGAAACCGGGATTCTTTGAGGAGGGTCGGCAGCGACCTGGGGGTGGTCGGCTGCGACCTCCTCTGTAGCCGGGACAGGGTCGGTGGAGACCATTGGAGGGTCGGCTGCGACCTGTTCCAGGGAGGTTTCGTCCTCTTTGTTCGCCGTCTCTTCACTTATAACTCGGTCCGGCAACTTCTTCCCGCTTCGTAGGTGAACGGCGGCAATATGGCCTCTTGGGTTCTCATCGGGGTGGCCCCGTAAGCGCCCTTGAGGTCGTGGGATTTGAGCCGCGAGATCACCAAGTTGGGAGTCAACATTCTTTCTCCATGTGTCAAGATCTCCCAATCTCGTGTGGACACCTTTCAACTGAGTGGTGAGCTCGGTTCTCACCCCTTGCATCAATCCTTCTTGCAACTCTTGGACCCATGATGGCTCCGCTTGATAACCGGGAGGTCTATAAGGAGGGCCCTTTGTTCTTGCGGGGGAGGTGGATAACCTTGACCTTGGCCATGGTCATTCCATTGAGGATAGTTGTTGTTCCTCCCCGCATAAGCATTGTTTTGGCCTCGGTTGGGTCCTCTCATACAGTTTGCCTCCGCATAAGCCTCGGCGGCCCGGACTTGCTCCACATTAGTACAAGAGGCGGCGGTGTGAGCTTGAGAACCGCACTCTTGACAAGGAGGGCCGGCGGACTTGAAGTAGCTCACTTGCTTCTTGAGCTTGTTGATCTCATCTTGCATAAATTGAAACTTCACATCTTGATCAATGGGCTCACTATGGGGATCATAGAGCTTTCTTGGCGGAATCCGGACGGCTTGTTGGGTCCCGTACATGGCATCATAGTTGGTGAGTTTGTCCATGAGACCCCATGCCTCGTCGGGATCCATCTCAATAAAGCCGCAATCGGTGTGGAGGTTGATGCGGTCTTTTGTTGCGGCATTTATCCCTTGAAAGAATATCTCTTGAAGAACATAAGGAGGTTGTCCATGGGTTGGACATTGCCGAAGAAGCTCCTTAAATCTCTCCCAAGTTTCAACAAATGTCTCGTTGGGAAGTTGATGGTAGGAGGTGATGCGCTTCCTTAGCTCGGTGGTTTTGGCCGTTGGAAAGAACTTCGTCATGAACAAGTCGTGCAAAGCCTTCCATGTAGTGATAGACCTAGCGGGTAAACTTTCGAGCCAATGAAGAGCTTTCCCACATAGAGACCACTTGAACGCCTTGAGGAGAACATACTCAAGTGAGACACCATCGGCGGCGATAGTGTCACAAAGGTCGGTTAAGTTCTTGATGTGCTCCATGGGGCATTCGGTGGGCTTCCCTTCATATTGAGATCTTTTGATAAGAGTGATGAAGTGGGACTTGATCTCAAAAGCACGCTCAATCGCCGGGAGTACAATAGCGGACTCGGAAACCCTAAGCTCGGGATGCATGTATTGCTTAGCGTTCCTCGGGATTGCATCAAGTTGTTCTCGGAGGCGGGCGGCTTCCTCTCTTTCTTGCCGCGCAGCTGAGGCTTGAGCATCACGCTCCATTTGCATTCGGTCCATTTGAGCGCGAAGTTCGGCCATTTGATGGGCAAGAGCCTCAACGTTGGCCATTGCTTTTCGTTCTCTTAGTCTTCGACGAAGGGTTCTCTCTATTTCTGGGTCAAAGGGGAAATGGTCAATTACCCCTCGTGAACTAGAGGGCATACACCTGCGTACAAAACACTAAAGAGACGAGTTAGTAACAAAATAGGGGTTCGGGCTAGTCCCTCACCCAAAAGAAAGCTAGACTTGGCAACTAAACTAGATCCCCGGCAACGGCGCCAATTTTTTGGTAGGGTTTAACCTTAACAAATAAATTTGTCAAGACCCCGCTGAGTATAGCGAAGTCAGGATCGTCCACGGGAGCTAGTAGTTCTATAGTCTAGCAATCAAACTACGAAAGCAAAACAAAACAAAGCAAAGCAAAACAAGCAAACGAACACAAACGACAAGTCTCGGGAAGAGGTCGCAGCCGACCCTAGGGAGGTCGCGGCCGACCTATAACAGAGCTTCACAACGCAAGGAAAACAACTGCAGAGGAGGTCGCGGCCGACCCTGTAACTGGTCGCGGCCGACCTATTCTGGGCACGAAAGTTTGCTTTGTAAATCAAGGGAAAACAACTAGGGGAGGGGTTTCACCACAACACGAGCATGCATTCAAACAATGATAAAGGACCAACTCAACTCAAAGCCTCATGGGTGACTTTCATCACAAAAGAACACATCAAGAGCCTCCATTTACATGAAAGGGTTAACATGCAATCCAACTTGTTCTTCGAAAGGTTCGACTTTCATCTAACCCGGATAGTCCACATTCACAACCAAACCTCTCAATTAGGCAGCAAACAAGAACATTCCCCCTTCTTCAAGGGTTTTAAGCACACAAGAGGGATTTATTGGTAGAGATTTCAAGCTAAGCATGGATCAAAAACAATCAAGGTCTCAAATGCACTTTCATGGTGGGTTTCACCCCAACCCTAGCAAGCTAACTACTCGCACATAATCGAACACACAAACAACAAAAGGGAAGAGGGAAACATCATCCAAAGCAAGCAACTTAAATTAAACAAATATCCAAACTTACAAACTTTGCAAATCCACAAATCTCTTCAAACACCATTGTTGTCTTCTTCCTAGAACACAACCAACACAAGCTTTCTTCTCCACTATCTCTCATTACAAACCACTTCTCTCTCACACTCACACTCTTCTTCTCTACCGTCACTTTCTTCTTCTTCAAACTCAACTTCTTCTTCCTCCTCACCAGCCCACTCTCTCCTCTCTCTTCCCTTCCCCCTTGAGCCTTTTCCCTCCTTGGAAAAGCTGATTAGAAAGGGAGACAAAATGGGTTTTGTAGCAGCCCACAAAAGCCAGAGAGGGAAGCTTCCTCCCTACCACAAGTCTGCCACAGCACTGCCACAGCCGCCCTCCTTTTTCGGGTTTCAAAAATCCAGCCAAAAGGCATTACTTGCAGCGCACGGATTTATTTTCGGATGTTGAGAGGGGTCGGCCGGGACCACATGGGGGTCGGCGCCGACCTACTGCAGAACTTGGACTTCTTCTCGGTTTGCTTCGTTCTTGCTCCGATTGGTTGGGCTTTTGTTGGTTGCAACTTTGGGTTCTTGGTTTTTTGACACTTTGACTCTTGCAATCTAACGGTTCCTAGAAAGCTCCGAAAAATGCATGAAAACTTCTCCAAAAGCTCCAAATACCTACACGACACGAAACAACACACAAACGACTCCAACTCTCGAAAAAGAGTCGAAATCTTATGCAAAACACACAAACACAAAAGGGAAAGCGTGCTAAACAAGCAAGAAAACTACCTAGAAAATCAACTAAAAAGCGCGACATCAGCCGACGGTTGCGAGAATGAGCGAGCGGCCGACGGTTGCAAGGATGAGAGAGCGGCCGACGGTTGTGAGGATGTGTGAGCGGTTGGCGGTTTCGAGGATGAGCGAGCGGCAGGCGGTTGCGAGCGGACGGAGACGGCGATTGCGAACAGACAACGATGACAACAGCGGTGGCAAGCGGCGTGAGAGGGAAATCGCCGAGAAAATCGCCCGAAAGGAGTGAGAGAAAAAAACAAGACGGCTAGGCTTTGTGCCTTGTGAGTGGGGTTGTAATTCTCTTTTAAGATCAAAATCAATTTATATACAAATTTGCCCTCTTATGATTTTTCCCTTTTTCCTTACTTCCCCTTTTTAATCTCTACTGTTTGATTTTCCGATCTAATGGTTCTCCTAGTTTCTCATTTTGCACTATAGTACTTATTAGCACCAGAACCATACTCTATCTTTACAACTCTAATAATTCTCTCCCTTGTCAAATAAATACATGCTTATTAGAGCTGTCAAAACCTAATCCGACCCGAATCGACCGAAAATTTTTGGGTTGAAAACCCGACTCGAATAGTAGCGAGCAAAGGAAAAAATCGAACGCGATTAAACCGAACCCAAGTAGGTTGAACTTGAGCTCGACCCGACCCGCCTGGTTTTTTGTACATATATATATAGAATAAATATATTTTCTTTTAAATATTATAACATGTTTTATTATAAAAGCTATTATATATAATATATTATTATAAAAATCTATTGAAATAATATTTTATTATTAAATATTATTATTATTTAATCATAATATTATATTAATAATCATTAAAAATTCAAATTTTTGACATGTTAGGTCGACCCGAATCCGCCCAATAACCTGTCAAGACCCGACCCGACTTGACCTGTAGCCTGAATGACCTGAACCCGCACTCAACCCGAACCCAAAAAGACCGAATCTGGATCCACCCGACCCGACCCGTTTGACACCTCTGATGCTTATATATGTGTTTTTGTTTTGCCATTTTATTTGTAATTGCTATGAATGCATTGCTGATATGCCTTATTATTTACATACATATACATATATTATGCTATAATATTACTTCATATTGTATAGTTATTCGTCACTTTACTTATTTTTATTCGTTAAACTTCTATTATAAATTACACATATAAAAAATTATTTATATGCATATGCTTTCAATTTAAATTTTCTCCACAATGTCTATAAAAATGAAAAAAGTACTTATTGATATAATAATCAACCAATCCATATACAAAAATAATTTTAACCCTACACATGTTCATTCGGTTAAAGAGCTTAATTGTAACAGAAAAGCGGTATTATCAAAATAACACTCATAAGAAATAAATTCATCAAATAAAATAATTATATATTTTATATTTATTTTATCTACTATTTTTTGGACAATTTAATACAAAATACTTGCATAATTTATTAATCAAAACAAAATTGTGTCATGAGCAAGATTATTACTTTCACCTTCCAAAAAATACGGCGAAGGAAATTGTCAGTCCATCGGACGGGCCAAGCTTTCTAGTACTTGTTAAATGTTATCATAGATCATTTTTTTATTAATAAATAATATTATGTTTAAGGAAGAATAGTTTTTCAATTCATTTAGACCAAGTGTCATTCAAGATCTTTTGTTTAAATAAAATAATATAATTACATGTTGTAATTTCTTTTGTTTTAAATCATTATTATATGTCACAATTTTCAATATAATTTTTTTTATATAAATTACATCTTTTATATATCGTCATTTTTTGTACTAAAAGTAAAACTTTTGATCTTCTCAAATCCATCTATGTATTTTTCATTTTCATGGCATCTATTTGTCAAATATTAAAAAAATTATATTAGGACATCTATTATTATATGGTCATTTATTAGACCTAAAAGGACAACTTTTAGAGAGGTATAGATAGATAGATAGATTATATTTGAACACTCCCTATCACCAATTAACTAAAAGGAATATGCATGCAAGTAGTATGCAACACTTAATGTTGTAATTGTTGCGATGTTGTGAGTTCTCTTAAGTCAAATTAGAATGGTTGAGATTTAGGATAGGTTATGATATAAATAAAATAGAAATAACAGAAAACTTCATTTACTTGTTGTGACATCTCATTTCTCTTATAGGAATGACTTTATCAATTACTAGATCAAAGTTATTCTTTCAGGATAAAGTTTCAAAATGGTGAAATATATCCTCCACTATCCTACCCTTCTTTTGATGGATAAATATTAGTGTATTGATCTTAGATGACATTTTGAATTAGTTAAAACATATAACAAATCGAACTAGATTTGTTTGGTTTCTACTCTTTCTTTTTCTTTTAGTTTTTATAGTTTACAATCAAACGAACTCTAAAAATACAAACTATAATTGTGATAGATTTAGTTTCATACTAATAGCTAACAACCCAAGTTTCATCTTGAAGAAAATATATCATAATCCCTCCGCCTCGATTGATTATAAACTATAGTTGATTAGCCATTATATTTATTGGTGAAAAAGATAAAACAATGACTGGAAATCATTGGTCGATAACCATAGGGGTAACACAAAATGAAACATATAATTTTAGTTGTAGTGCAATAAAGGATGTTAAAGTCTCTTTAGGATCATTCTAATTTGAACCGATATTGTTATAACTCTTTGATAGAAGCCACGCTTCTAAGAACATCTCTAAAAGATTCCCCATATTTTTGAAAAGTGTGAATATGGAGAATATAATACAAGTTTTCACTCCAACAATTTCCCCATCACAATCTCCGTTATAGAGATGTCTCCAAAAAAATGAGTTCCTTTCCCTATATTTGGGGAATTCTCCAAAATAGTTTGGGGAAGACATTAATTGTAAGTTCTATCATGGCATCTTTTGATTGGTTGATTTATCTTTTATAATTTTTTCTATGATATTTTTGTATATAATAAATATAAAAATATTTAAGATAGGAAAACTGTTGGAGTTAGACTAAAATAATTTTGGAAAATATGTGTTTTGGTTTTCATTTTGAAGAAAATTATGGGAAAGCTCTTGAAGATGCCCTAAATCAATTCTTCCATAGATTGATAGAGGGACAAACGTCTAAGAGAATCTAATATCTCATCTTATTAGACAAAGTAGTGATTGTTATGAACGATGTTAAAGTCTATCTTTTGAATTCGGGTTGATATATATCTAACTATGGGCCACTAAAATAATCAATGTTACTCGAGTTCGTTGTAGCTAGTATGAAGTTATAAAGTGAAAGAGATAACAAGGAAGCAAATATCAGAATGACAACTGACAACCAATCTGGTTTTAGAGGATGAAACTGCTAAAATAACCACTATTGTCAATAAAAGGAAAAGGACAAAATGGAGCAAACCTCTACAAAATTGTTACAAGTTAAATTTTGATGGCGTTGTTAACTCTAACGGGTTTGCGTCTTTTGGTCTTTCTATTAGGGATTCTTGAGGCTTAAAAGTGATCTAGATGACGGTTTTCTCAGACTTAGATTTGTGTTGCAGTCTGAAGCTCCCGCACTTCGGCAGGGGATTTTGAAAGCCATTCAGTTTGGCATTTCTCATTTGATGATTGAAGGTGCCAACATGCAGCTGGTCAAGGCAGTATTGGGTGATTGGAGATGCCCGTGAGGGGTGGAACTGCTGCATACTGACATATAGTCGTTGTAGCGGAAGTTTCAGAGTCGTTACCTCACGCTTTTGTTTCAGGAGGCTAATTTGTTGCTGACCATGTAGCGATGTCTTTCTGTGGTGTTCCTTCTTTTTCGCTGGATTCTGATCCGATCCTTAGGAACCTCATCCGTAACGATGCTCTAAAGTAGTGACTTTGAAATAGGTGTAATCTAATTCTTTCATTATCAAAATAAAAAAAATTGAAAATAGTATAGCCTAAACATAAAGTTTTTGGACAAGATGCACATGGGTTGAATTCTCCTAGTTGTATCACAATAATACTAGTACAATGAAGGGGTGATATTTCTTAATTAATTTGTTTTTTTGGGTTGAAGAAAGATAATACTATAATGTAAAAGAAATTCCTTCTCATAAATACTCTAGTTCCAAAGTTTGGAGTGTAGTTACCAATGAGATCTTAAAAGACCAACATCCTCTTAAGTGTCCCATTCTCCAAAAACCCACGAGCAACCCTCTCTCTTTCTCTTACAATTTGCACTACACAAGTGTACTAATAAAAAACTTCAACAGCTTCAAATTTTCAGCCATAAATTTTGCATTGCTGGCTGGTCCCCGAGAACCAGCTCCAACCCCCAACATTGGCCCCTAAACCCAACGTTAATTAGACAATGACTTTCTTCTTACAATTTATTTTTGGCTTATAGTACTCCTATAAATCTATAATAGCAAATAATTCCCTATAATAATAATAATAATGGTATACACTTACATATATACTGTCCAAAATTACTAGTAGTTCGTTTTTTTCTTTATAATGCGTTCGTGTTTGTGGACCATTGCAATTTGCAAAAAAAAAAGATCTGTATATAGTTTCACACTAATAGGGTCATTAGGGGTTATGACTGATCGATGTTATCATGATTTGTAAAGAGGGCAATTTTGAATTTGATTCTGTGTGCTTGTAATCTCATCATTAGTCAAACTGTCAGACACTTCTAGGAGTCCATTAAGGCAATTAAACATATCCCATTTCATAAAATTTGATGAAGCCGGCCTTGAAATGCTGACTTATTTGATTTGAATATAATCTGCTTAGGGGAATGGAGTTAGCTCCACAAATGCAAAGAACCTCATTATGGCATTATCTCATCAAAAACACAAACCATAGTACCACAAGAGAATGAATCTAGGAAGCCTCAAATTTTGTTCTTTGAGAACAAAATTTTGTCTCACCTTTCAAGGGAGATTTTGGAGCCAGAGTAGAGTGCAAGAAGAACAAAAGAAAGAGGCCAAAAAACATAGCCCAAGATCAAAAGGGAGAATGAGAGGGGACCCCTAAAATCTCAAGTTTTTGGAAGAATTTGGAAGAAAGCAGAGAAGAGACAAGTGAAGAGATTTTTGTTGTATAATAGTAGCAGTAGATGGATTGAAGAGGAGAACAATCTCAGTCAATCCAGTCAAAGCTTTTACTAGCCAATGACATCAACCTTAGATCATAGAACTTTGCTAACCCACCAAGATTAAAAATCACAAAGAGCCCTCTTTAGCTTTTTGGCCCTTTAAATCTCTCTTTTCCCCACATAATTATTGGGGTTTTTTGTTTGTTTAAAGCCAAAGGGAGAAGAAAAACGCCATTCATTGTGCAAATACAATGAAAAGTCCGGTAAAAGGATTTTTGTGGGTCTCATAATAATGAGACGAAAGAATTCACCATCATCATAATCTCTCCAAAAAGTAAAAACAAATCAAAAGAAATGCAACACAAAGTGAGAAACGTATGCTCGCTGTCAACCTAAATTAGGGAAGGGAAGCCACATCTTAGTTGATGTCTAATTAATATTCATGACAATTCTTCTGATTAAAAAACTTGAACAGTAATTAATATGATCGATGAAACACGTCATTACTCATTATAGATGATTTTTCCACATTAGAGATAGCCTTAAATAGTGCTGTAACCTCCCTTATTATCTCTTATTATGGTCCACTTATTAGCTCACCTAATTTAATGCATTAAGTACACTGGATTAAGCTTGGCCGTCCAAACAGACCTTTAAAACAAGCTACTCTACTGTATATATGTACTCATTTCCTTCAACCAAACAGAGCCTATATATGATTAAAAGCTACAAAAAATAAAATAAAGTTCAAAAGGAGTGTCATCTAAAATGATCTACACAACCAGCTTCCTTCCTTGAACATATTAATTGATGGGTGAATCTTGTAATCATCCAAGTTTGACAAAATTTATTTAACAAGTATTAGTAAAAAGGGGTAGCAATAGCAATTAGAGGATGGCAAAACATAAAAGAGAAGGCAAATCAGAAAGGAGGTCATGAAATTCTCATGCTTGCTTGCAAGTTTTCATGAGATTCATTCATTCATTCACTCACCACCTCTCTCTCCAATCACTTTACAGTTTTCCATTTTCTTTTCCTGAAATTTGTGGTGAGTTTTTATTGTCAAAGACCCCTTAAATTTGTTTTTGTCTCTCCCTGCTTCTTTATAATGTTTCATCTCTTTAAAACCCATCTCCCTCTTTCCCATTTCCTCCTCCTCCTCCCCATTTAACAATGAAAATGGCAGATTACCAATCATCCTTTCCCCTCTATAGGAAACACCCATCATTGCCCCCAACAATCCTTTTCAACCTTAGAAACCTGAGCTTCTAAGATATTCTCCCTCTTCTTCTCCTTCTCCTTGTACCATTTTTACTTGCCTTTTTCTCTCTTCCCTTTTAACCCTCACACCTCTTTCTTCCCCTTTCAATTTAAATATCCCCTCTTTATAAGCTCTTTCCTCCCCCCTCTTCTTCCTCCCTCCCTCTCTTTCCCCACTTTGATCCTAAATCCCCACCTCTGATGGACCCTTCATCCACCAACTCAGTCAATGGGTTCTACTCATTCCTGACCAGAGGGATTGATGATCTTGAAATGGTTTTCCTATCAACCAACTTCATGTCCATCCAGTTCTTACAGAGAGCCCTTCAGCTCCTCAGATCATTCCACTCCCAATTGACCCTCTTAGTCCAAAAGCTCCATCTCCCAGTTGGGGAGAAGTGGCTGGATGAGTACATGGATGAAAGCTCCAAGCTTTGGGAGGCCTGCCATGTCCTCAAAACAGGCATCTCATCAATGGAGAACTACTACACATCAGGCCTCAACATCTCCTCTGCCCTTGATGGCCACAGGCACATCAGCCCTCAGCTATGCAGACAGGTAAAGACACAATCTTTTTTCACATCACAAACAATATTAAATTAAATAGTAAATACCCATGTCTGATGGAAAATCAACTGATCTTTTTTTTTAGGTGATAAGGGCAATCTCAGGATGCCACAGGCAATCAATAGGGCTTGAAGGGGAAAACAGGGCGTTGGTGGAGACAAGGATTCAGGCGCTGTGCCTGAGGTTTGATGAGAAGGTGTCAATAGAGTCAAAGCTGAATGGGTTCTATGGGTTCAGAGGGGTACTCTATGCAATGAGAAATGTGAGTTCTTTGATCCTGATGATTCTGCTGTGTGGGCTGGTGTATTGCTGGCCAGAGTCAAACTTTCTGAGGGGTGGGGGGTATGAAGGGTATGTGATATTTGGGTCAAGCTTCATGGTGTCAACAGCAAGATTGCAACAGAGGGTGGCAGCAGAGCTGAATGGGAGGGCCCCAGCTGGGATTCTGCTGTATGAGTTCAGGAGGTCAAAGATGGCCATGGATGAGTTGAGAGGGGAGCTTGAGAGGAGCTCAGGGGGAGGGGGAAGTGGGGGGATAATGGAGTGGGAATCTCATGTTGGGATAAGGGAGAGAGTGGAGAATGTGCAAGCCTGTTTTGGAGTGCTGAGATCTGGGACTGAGAATATTATTGCACAACTTGATGACTTCTTTGATGAGATTGTTGAAGGCAGGAAAAGACTTTTGGACTTTTGCAGCCACAGGTAGTAGTAAGAGGAAGCAGTAAAAAACCAGCAACAACTACTACTACTACTTCAGCACAGAGTTTAGAAGAAGAATTTACAGAGTAGAAGAAGAAGGTCAAAAAAACAAATGGGGATTTTCAGGAAAAAGATAAAAACAAGTAGGTGAAAATGGGATCAGGTTGTTGGGTTGGTTGTATTTCCTATTCTCTTTAAAACCCATCTCTCTTTTTTAAAAATATTTCTTGATTTTGTTCCTTCCTTTAAAAGGGCTCCATCTATTTTCCCATTCTACTCTAATGGAGCCAACAGCAGTAAAGAGAAAGAAGAGCAAGAGCATATATTTATCTTTTTTTTTTCATTTTAGTTTTTTTTTTGTTGGTGGTGGTTTTCCTGTTCTTATGAGTTATGAATGACCCCAAAGTCTGTAGGTGGCTATGGCAACCAAGAGTGGATTTGAAATTATTGTAAGAGAACTGGGTTTTGATGAAAGGGTAGTAGTTCTTACTTTACTTGTGTCCTAATTTAGTAAATAAAGGAGTCACAAGTCTCTTTTTAAGAGGTTTTGATGTGTTTCCCCCTGTGACTACTACTTAAAAAAGAAGGCAGAAAGAGGGAAAAAAGAATGGAAGGTTCTTGTAATTTTCTAAGGAGAAAGGTGTAAAAGTCAAATGCCCAAATCTAATTTTTCAACTTTTTCACTTTAAATTTTTTTTACTGTTTCATACTATAATACTACTACTACTTTGAGCTTTGAAGGTGTATTTAATATAATCCTGGTGAAAATTTGGATAATATAATAAAAAGTGAGATTATGTAAGGATAATTTTCTAATTTTATAAAGGTGAAAAGTTAAAAAATGATAAAGTTAATAAAAAAATATTGGATAATAGGAGGTAATATATGAGATTAAGTAGGGATAATATTATAATTTTGTAAGGAAAAATAATAAAGTTGGATAATGAAAGTGATATATGTAATTGAAGAAGAGTATTATTTTTAAAAAAATATAAATAAAAAGAAATGAAAATAAACAAACTTTTTAGGTCGTCCAAAGAATCCAAAAAAAAAATAGAAAGAATACAAGACAAGTCTTTGAGATAAGAGTGATTAATTTCACTGAGCTATCGTTTTAGTGAAGAGGAGGCGAGTGCGGTCTAGTTGTTGTAGTAAATGACTAATCATTCTGGGTGTGAAACAATGATGAAAAAAGAGTGGTTTCTGTGCAGTAAAAACCCCACTGTAAGATTCCTGGGTTTTTTCATCCTTTTTCAACCCCTTTTCTTTTTTTGTCTGCCTGCCTTCCCGTTTTTTAGTCCTTTTTCCTCCCTGTAAAAAGTCTTTTGTCTGATTCTATTTTTCAACTTTGAAACCAATTCTTGAGCCTTTTTGTTTCAAAATCCAAGTAAGTTGGCATTATTTTCATTACATTTCATGTCAATTTGCCACTAATAAAGGGGCACAAATAATAGCAGTACCAATTCAAAGCCATTGACACAAACTTTTAAATTAGGACAGGCGGTTCTTCATTCATAATGAAACACAAAATGAAGCATTAGATTACCAGTAAACTGGTCAAGTCAAAAAAATACTTATTTTAATTAGAACCCAATAAATCTTTTGACTATAACCCAAAAACTATCTTGACCCGCTTACTAACACTTGACCTTAAACTAATCAAACCCAAAAAAGCTATCCAACTTGAAGCTTGACCAATTCAACATAGTCCCCCTAACAGACATTTCTACCACTCTTACTTAATGAATGTCGCATTCCATGTATCACAATTTCTTAATCTTATCTTATGAAACACAATATCTTGAATACAAAAATCAGATAAATAAAAAATACTGTAGCATAGAAGTAGTACAGTACTCCCTCAGTTTCACAATAAGTGTCGTTTTAGCTTTTAACACAGTTTTTAAGAAAAACAATCATTCACTTTAAAACTTACAACTTTTTCTTAATCTTACCACTCATTATATTTTTTTGGCCAATGAATGAACAACTTTAGTCAACAAATACACATTCCAATAAAAATTATCATTATTCATCCCTAATAAATCACTTTGAAAACCTAAAACGACACATATTATGAAACAAATTTTAGGTGCTAAAACGACACTTATTGTGAAACGGAGGGAGTATTTAATTGCCATGATTAATTAATTAATTAATTGTGGGGAGGATTCACAATCACATTCACTTTCCCTTGTTGTGTGTAGTGTTTGAACACTCCTTCCAACCGGATGTCATGCTTTTTGTCCCTTAGCCGGAAATTCATGCGTTGCCCCCTTGATGGGGTTTCCAACTTCCTCCCCCCACAATTAATAAACAATTACGCAACTCCTCAACAAATCACAACTCGACACCTCTCAACTCTAACCAACAATTACCCACACTATAATTAATATTTAATTATAATGTTCTCAATAAACCAGGCTTACCTAGCTTCGTGACCCCGCTAACATAGGAGTCATTACCAAAACTAATTACCCCCTCTTAACTCCTCATCTATTCTCACATTATAGCACCAAATCCCCAGTATTTACGCGTGTGCCTGCGTTACGGGGAAGCAAGAACACACCCACAGTCAAAACATTTTTACCTCCAGTAAATCCTCAAAGTTGACTAACACCCGGTTTTGTTCAACTCCTCAAAGATGTTGACACTTGACAGTAAGCTGGTAATCATCACATTTACAGCTAAAACCAAACCAAACCTCAGATCTTAGTATTAGTATTAGTCTATTACACAAGCACACACATTGTAACTACATTAAGATGATGACATTTTAGGTTGAAGAAGATGGGTGATTTTTTTATTCAAAAAATAAGAGAAAGAAGAAAAAGAGGAGGGGTAATGAGAAGGGAGAGAGTAAGTATGATGAAAAGAGGAGGGTAGTGTAAAGATTACTTGCAAAGATTCCTTAGAAGACAAAATTCTAGTGGCCATATGATTAGTTCAAGCCTGGAAGCCACAGGTCTTGATGGTATCCTTGTCCTTGTTTGGATCTCTTTTTCTGCAGCCTTCCATTTTTCTTTGTCCACATGCCCTTGCAAAAGAGAAAAAGTTCAGAATTGACAAACTCAGTACCCTCCAACATATAATTAGCCTTGTTTCAGAGAGTATGCTTCAACCCATAAAGTAAACAGCAGCAACCACCCCACCATATATCTTTCACAATCCTCCTCCTACTAACTAGCTCACAGATTCAAACTTCAGGAAGGATTACTGTTTACTCAACCAAGATGTACCAAAGATTACCCCAGACAAGCAAACACATCATTGCTAGCTAAAACCATGCAATTTGCTTCAAAAACACTGCTCATAAGAGAAGGAAAACATACTACAAGGAATGAACTCAAAGCCATCAAGAACAATAGTCCCATTGAGTTAATCTAGGCAATCATTATCTTACAGACAAGTAGTATCTAGTACATGTCTATTCAATACAAAGTAAAGAGGTTGCTCTGAAAAAGAATGCAACATCTATTGCATGTATCAGAGAAACAATAATTTGATCTAAAACAAAGGGCTAATAATTACAAGCAATGAAATGGTATATGTTGACAGGCTTGATTACAGTGAAGTTTTGAATAAATGTACTCCCTCCGTCCCCAAAAGAATGTCCCATAGGACGGATTTCTCGTAGATTAAGAAAATTGGAATAAAGTGGATGAATTGTAGGATAATATAGGTAAAAAGTGAGATTGAATAGGGATAAATTTGTAATTTTGTAAAGAAAAGTGATAAAGTTGATGAGAAAGTTGGATAATGGGGGGTAATATATGAGATTAGGTAGGGATAATATTGTAATTTTGTAGAGAAAAGTGATAAAGTTGATGGGAAAGTTGGATAATGGGGGGTAATATGTGTATTAAATAGGGGTATTATTGTAAAAAAAGTAGATATAAATGGAAAGAAATGGAATGAGACAATCTTTTTGGGACACCCGAAAAGGAATACGAGACAAACTATCGGGGACGGAGGGAGTATTACTGAAAAGGGTCTGAGTATAGAAACTTGAGTAGTTACATTGCATGTAACAAAAATTGAGTAGCAATGACAGAACTACTGATGAGTAGAGTAAAAGATAGGATTTCAATTAAGCCTTTCATTAACTAGTTTGATTTCCTGAGAGCTGTACAGTTGCACCATCATGACATCAGTTTTTGTAGCTCAAAATGATGAATGCCAGAGCACCTTACAGACAACCAGCAAACCAAAGAAACTCATGAACAATCCTGATTGAAATAGGTTAGGCTTAATCAGAAACAGAAATAGGAATATGCCAGCATTCAGAGCATAGAACTTCCCATTTCATCTTTAGAATTCATTTGACATAGCCACAAATAAGATTCAAAATGTTGGATATGAGACAAGGCATAGATGTCAGTGCTCCTTCATCACGCTGACCAACTTATGTGTAGTTGGTAGTCACCATGGAAATAGCTAGCATCTTGCAATTTGTTCCTACTTGATCTAAAGAAGACTAACAAGGATTTCTTTGATGGCCCTGGAATCACAACGGCTCCTTTAACTAGCTAGGTCATACATATAGCATACTTTGTTCATCTTTTTCCTTGACAAGAGTACACACATAGTTGGTATTCATTTTTCAGTCCTTTTTGGAAACCCTTCACTTTTCAGATTCCATATCTCAAGGTTAATTCTGTCAAAGCAGCCCTGTGATCAAGTTCATCCAGCAGAAAGAAAGGTGATTCAAATCCTAATATCTCAAATTCACCCAATTATGGCTCAATCTGACCAGGAAAAGCCTCAAACTAGTCAAGCATAAGATCAATAATAGTTAACCAAAGTCAATACACAAGCAATTGGCAGAATACACAAGCAATTGGCTTAATCTGTCCAGAAATTGCAAACACTGTATAGAATACCTTAAGTTCACCATAATCCATACTAAAACCAGCAGAATTCAAAACACGAACACAAAGAAGGCGCAACTGCAACACCATATGTACACAGAGAGGTTCTGAGATGTTTCTACGGGAAGGTGTAGCAGCAGCAAAAGCACCGGCAACATCGCCGGAAAAAACTGCAGCGCATGTATCTTACTCTTCCAGCGGGGGCGGGGTTTCCCTGAGGATCCATTTCACGCTTGCGAAGATCCTACTCGTACTCGTGCGTTTGTCCAACGCTACCAGAAGCTTCAAGGGGCGTTTTTTCTCTGAACGACGTCGTTTTCTCCAACGTTTCGTATTTTCAAGGGTTTATGAAACGTTTCCAGCCAACGGTTCCTTAAGACACGACCCTATTATTCCGATTCCGCAAAGCGTGTCTAAGACAATTGCTGCTCTCACATTCTTCCACATTTTGCTTAGGAGGATGCTTTGCGCACTATCTATTAATCTATAAAACGTGTGTGCCATTTATATGCGATGTGTGGTGTAGTGTTAATGTAATGTTAATTGAGAACAAATTAGTCAACTTCACCATTTTTGTGTGGTTCATGGATGTTTAGGATTCGAGGAGGGGAAAACTGTGTTAAGATACGATTGTATTTGGTTGTTAGGCTCTACGTGTATCTATGTTTGGTAGTTAAGCTTTAAGCATATCTTTTTTATTATTACTTATCCTGCAAGCTAAACTACGGTTTGTTATGATCTTGTTGATCTTGTAACTGAGGCATATATAAGCCCTCTCCCTATTCAATGAATGTTACGACTCTTTACATAAAATCTTTATGGTATCAGAGCGGGCGGTCTGGGCCCGTTTCTTCAAGTGGCTACTGGGACGGTCCAGTTGCACTTGAGGGGGCGTGTTGGGATACAAAACAATCCCACATCGAAAGTTGGGCAACAAAACTGCCTAGTATATAAGACGGTGGGCTACTCCTCCTATTGCCAATTGGTTTTAGGATGGAATCCTACCGGGCTTGTATCTGGGTCACCCACACGTCTAATATGGTATCAGAGCTCACCTAATTGATCAGGAGAGGGTGATTCACATACAAATACCCCTTAAGATATAAACTGTAAATATATAACAACCATTAGGATCTGCGGTTGAGATTGAAGTGGGAGGTACATGTGAAAATTAAGGCTTAAATTGAGATGGTGGTAATTTTGTAATTATACCAAAACTTGTGGCATAATCGACCTTTGCCCCGCCTGCATTCAGATCGCAGACTCCTGCTTCCTCTCTCGCACCAGTCGCACGCGAACTCGCTCTCCTCCCAAACGACGACGATGGTAAGCACATTCTCAAGGTCACCTCCTTCTCTTCCTTCGATCGATCGGGCTTTTTAATTTTGATCTTGCAAAGTCTGATTGCTACTCAATTCGCCTCCTCTCTCTCTTCTCTGAATCCCGATTCCTCGCCCGTGTGCCCTAGAAATCGATCGGAGAGCGTCTTCGAGGATCAATCGGACGTCGAAAGTATCTCGGCGTACAATCACGCTGTCAAGTACTCTCGTCCATCCACTATCAAGCTAGACCAGCATCGTTTGCACTTGCGCAACTCCATCAGCTTAATCAGGACCGTCGAGCTCGCTTCGAAGGCGTACAATAGGCAGAGCGGCGCTGATTTCGGAGTTTATACGTTGCTTAGCGTCAAGACCTCCCCTGATTCCAACAACGCGATTAGGTAATTTCGTGATCAGATGATTTCGTTTTGGCCAACCTAGGGTTTTCAATTTGTGCGCAAAAATGCTTGTTGGTGTTTATTAGTTTTTGTATTGTTGAGCAATTTGGTGAGCATGATGCTTGTTGAGATGGTGAACGTAGCTTTGGATCATATAAAGCTTAGGGATTGTATTTATGTTGCAGGAAGACTAGGCTAAATGCCATCAAACAGAAGCACATCAGGTTTATTCTCAAATCCTGTACTTGGCCTTTGAGTTTATGCTCTGTCCAAATTATTGTTGAAGATGCATTAGGGTTTGCTAGCTTTTACATCTTGGGAATGATATGATTTTGCCCTTTGATCTGATGAGCTGAGATTTGACTATTGTGTTTGAAGCTCATACTATTAAGCTTTGATTATGGACAGATTTCTGGATGCCCTATACTGCTCTAGTTCAATATAAATCATTCATTATAAGAATGAGATTGTGGATAGACCCTATTGTGATGAAATGGCTGGTATGGATTGAGTTGAAATGTACTTGCTTTGGTTTTATCTGTGCTATGAATTTACTTGTGCTATGTGTTCTGAATGTGCTAATATTGACATCTCAACATCACATGATTTGTTTGATACTAATCATGCTACTGTTCTTCTTTTTGGATGTTCTGATATCATTCTTGGTCACAATTGTTGTGATCTGCAGGGTTGGAAGGCAGGTGGTGAACATCCCGTCTTTCATGGAGAGAATTGACTCATAGAAGCACATTGACTTCTCCCTCATCAGCCCCTCCGGAGGTGGACGACTTGCAAGAGTGAAGAGAAGAGACCAAAAGGTTGCTGCTAAGAAATTTGCCAGTGGTGATGGCGAAGAGGATGAAGAGTAAGCTTTGAAATCTACCGGTTTCTCAATTTGTGGTGATTCCTCATAAGGCGGACTGCAGATGGGTTTGGGCAGGAGAACCAGATGGGCTCTAGATGGGAAACATGCGAGCAGATCAGCTGATGGAGATCCCCTGTTTTCTTTGTTTTTCATGGTGTCAAATCTTTTGCTCCTACTTAATCCTGATGGGTTTTCTGAGTCCCTATGTTTGTGTTTAGCTTTGATCTTTCTTAAAAAAATCTCTTCTTTTAGGCTAGATTTATTATTTGAATGAAAAGAGGGGACCTTTGGTTTGGACAGCTTTGTTTTTCTCACGCCTTGAGTTACAAGTACACTCCATCCGAGACTGCTTTTTGTAAAGTTTGAGAGTTGAGGCTCCTTGTCAGTATGTTATGTTTAAATAGCCTATGACTACTATGACCACCATACCTGCCGGTTTCACCTTTCTCTAAATATGTGAAAATATATGAAATTTGTCAGCGACCACCCAACTTCACCTTTTTCATGCTAATGTGAAATTATTTCAAGTTATTATTTGATCAATATGTTACTACTAGCATGATAATGCCATTATGGAATAATAACAATCATGATTGTGGTTGGTTAAAGCCTAGGAACATTGAATTAGACTTTCCATTGCTATTAAAATGGGAAGGAGGGATGAAACTCCGATCTTGAGATGTTCTGGTAACGAAGTTAAACCTATGAATGGTTTTTATGTTCGTTATTTTATTCACGTTTTTTCTTTGGATGTTCACATATTTGATGGAGTTGTTCACATATTTCATGTCGGCGTTCACGTCTTAGTAAAAGATGGTATATGAATGTAAAAACGATTTTTATGTTCATTATCTTGTTCACGTTTTTTCTTTATATGTTCACATATTTGATGGAATTGTTCACATTTTTCATGTCTGCGTTCACATCTTAATAAAAGATTGTATATGAGTGCACAAACGATTTTTTATGTTCACATATGTGTTCATGTATTTTAGATGTACGTTCACGTATTTGAGTATCATGTTCACATATTTTATTTGGTAGGTCATATATTTTATGAGAATGTTCACATATATCATGGTAAAAAACGAAACTTGGAAAACTAGACATTTTAGTAAGATATACTACCTCTAAGACATTTTAATACGGTGTTCACATATTTGAGTATCATGTTCACGTCTTTGAGTACCATGTTCATGTATTTTAGATGTATGTTCACATATGAAATAATTGTGTTCACGTATGTTAGATGTGCGTTCACATATTTGAGTATAATGTTCACGTATTTGAGTATCATGTTCACATATTTTAGATGTACGTTCACATATGAAGTACGTGTGTTCACGCCTTTTTTTCTTAGTATCATGTTCACGTATTTTATATGTACGTTCACATATAAAGTACTAGTGTTCACGTATTTTAGATGTATGTTCAAATTAATGTTGTCAAATTCTTGCACACATATATGTAAAGCTTTTGAATTTGCACAATTATAAAACATGATCTCTCTCTCTCTCTATATATATATATATATAAAATTATAAAAGGACAATTTAGGCTATAGTGAAAACAAATGCAGTAAAGCTGCATTTGTAAGATAATTCGACGGAGATAACAAGTAAAGATAAATAAAAAGGTTGATTACTAAATTTCCAATACATTCAAGTTCATGCATTATATGACGCATAAATAAGTAAGAGTAGTATAAATAAATTTAAATGGGTGAAACAATGTATTATGTCTGTTTTCATGTTCACGTATTTTATTTGGGTGTTCACATATTTGACGAGGTTGTTCACATATTTTATGTCGTGATTCACATATTAGTAAAGATGATACATGAATGAAGAAACAGTTTATTATGTTTCCTTTCATGTTCATGTATTTTCTTTAGGTGTTCACATATTTGATGAGGTTGTTCGCATATTTTATGTCGTGGTTCACATATTAGTAAAGATAGAATATGAATGCGTATTAATCTCGTTCACATATATTATGCCTATGTTTACATATTTCATGTTTATGTTCACATATTTCATGCCTATGTTCAAATATTTCATAAATCTAAATGTGCACATATTTAATGTCTATGTTCACATATTCCACATCTATATATGTTCACATATTTCATGCAGGTGTTTATATATTTCATACTTGTTTTACATGGATCACATATCACATAAAATAATGTTCACTCAACTAAAAATATGATGTCCCTTAAAATTACACAGACTTGGATTTAGTTTCAGATGGAGTCAAAATATGTGTCATCTACTTAGGTGTACATTCAAATTCTCAATGTAGAGATTTTACAAAGGGCAGGAACCAATGTAGAATATACCTTCCAATTTTTTTAGGTTCTTAATAAGATGATTAAATCATTGAAGGAGAAAGCAAACATAGACACAAAAGTTCATCCCTTTTTCCAAATATATTAAGAAAAAAGGAGGAAGCAGATTGAGGAAGAAGATAAAACAATGTGAAAGTTTCTTCATTTTGATGACCAATACAATACAAAACCTTTATTAATGAAGGAAATCAAAGCCTCGATAACAGTCAGCAGGAACCACAGTGGAGAGAAGACAACAAATGAGAGCCTATTAAGGAAGAGGAGATAAGCTCAAGCCTTGTCAAGAGCTTGAAGGACATCTGCCTTTAAATCCTCGAAGTCCTCGATACCGAAGCTGAATCTAACCAAGTTGTCCTTGATCCCATACTTGAGCCTCTCGGACTGTGGAAGATCTCTGTTTTAACAAGCATTCAAAGATTAGAATAACAGTAATTGATCAAGCTCAGGAGGTAATTGGTTTGTACTACTTTGTAGATGTTATTTATAACAGAAAAACAGGATTGCAGGCTGATCAACAATGCTTTCGACCCCTCCAAAAGACGGGGCAATGTAAGGAATCTTCAATGAATCAATGAACCGTATAGTGGTTTCTATATCTCCTTTCACCTGCATCACAAGTTAATCGCATTGCGTGGAGTGACTTTGATTGTCAAGAAAATATATCCAAATCAGTTTGCAGATGAACGTATTCTACACAATCCACAAAGAAAAAACAAAAATTATCAAAGGGGAAAACCAAATAGCAAAGTCAGCTGTCAAATGTTGTAGTACACTAGTACTGACGAATCGAGAAGACGTGAGCATAAATTTCAACACAAAAGAGAATTGCAATCAGGAAACCCCCAATTCAATTCAACACCGATAGCTTGTTAGCAAAATCGCGAAATCAGCAATCCCTACAATAAACTCCGTACCGATCAACTAATCATAAGTTGCTAAAAAAAAATAAGCAAAAACCCTAAATCTTCTAACAATTATGGTATAAGAAACTGGAACTGGATCGATTCATCATATTCGTGAACTACAAAACTACATAGCAAACCTTAAGCTGCCCCAGGAACCCACAAAATTGACATCAAACCTTCTCAGATTTACACCAAATGGAAGTGGAGAACGAAAGTAAAAACGCATCTAAAATACCTGAGAAGCAGATCCGATATGCCCATGGCCAGCCTTCTTCGGCAAGAGCGACTGGTGGATGTTCGGAAGAACACCTCCAAAATTGTCACAATACTATCAATCAAAGTGCCGTCGACAGAATCTGCGAGCGGCTCCGGCGGGAGGAATCAAACCAGCGAGAAAACGGAGACGTCGTAGACGAAAAGCAAGGGATCAAACAAGTGGCCAACGCGCAAGGGTTAGGGTTACCGAAATCAAAGCATTTCAACGCCATAGCCATAGCCATTAGCCAACGAACAACGGAGATCAGGAAAGAGGGGATTCAGCTGGAAAAAAAAACGCGTAAAATGACGATTTAGCCCCCGCGTCCTTAAAAACTAAGGAGAGACCATCTTTTAATCGTGACCATCCGTGTACACAATCTAACGGTTACCATTTGTTTTTAGTTTATAGGTTAATATTTATTTTCATTTGAACCAATGCCGGCTATTTCATGTGAAAATTAGGAGAGGAATGGGTTCAATTTCCTTTCCCATTTTGAATCAATTTGCACCAGCCATACCTCCTCACCCCTTGCCCAACACGTCTCCACCCATACACTTACCCACAACACCTACAAATCCTAACTCTTTACCGCCTATCCAAGATCATCAACCACCATCTTCTACCCAATCTATGCCGCTGTCTCCGTCCATGCAACCCCTTCCTTCCGCTGCCACATCACATCCTACTCCATCAACCTCACCTAATTCCATCTCCGCCTCCTCTACCGACTCGTCCTCTCCACCACCCAACCCTCCGCTGCAAAACCAACACCAACCCTATGGTATTGTCACCCGCTCCCGTAACAACATCGTCAAACCCATTAACAAACTCAACCTCACCACCATTAAAGCCACACCAACCGAACCCACCACCATTACACAAGCCCTAAAAAGCCAAGAGTGGAGAGCTGCCATGCAAAAGGAATACGAGGCTCTTTGCTCGAATAATACCTGGACCCTTGTTCCGCACACCTCGGAGCACAACCTAGTCGGTTGCAAATGGGTCTACCGTACAAAGTACAAACCTGACGGCACCGTGGAACGCCTCAAAGCGCGGCTTGTCGCGAAGGGCTTCCATCAACGGTCCGGTCTCGACTACTCCGAGACGTTCAGCCCCGTTGTAAAACCGGTTACCGTGCGGACTGTTTTATCCATTGCCGTCTCAAATAAATGGGTTCTCAAACAACTTGACGTGAACAACGCGTTTCTACAAGGAACCCTTCATGAAGATGTATACATGATACAACCTCCCGGGTTCGTTGATGCAAGTCGTCCTACGCATATTTGCAAACTTCAAAAGGTCATCTACGGTCTAAAACAGGCTCCCCGGGCATGGTATAATGAGCTCAAGAAATACTTGCTAAGTCTGGGGTTTTGTAACTCGGTTGCTGATGCGTCGCTCTTCTACCTTCAAAAATCGGGTATCATTCTCTTCTTGCTTGTATATGTTGATGATATTATAGTAACCGGAAATCGTGCCTCCAGTGTTCAAAACCTAGTCACCACTCTAGCCTCTCGGTTCTCCCTCAAAGACTTAGGAAATCTATCCTATTTTCTTGGGGTGGAAGTCCTACCCACACCTAGTGGCCTCTTTCTCTCACAAAAGAAATATGTGCTCGATGTGCTTGAGAAAGCGGGCATGCTCTCTGCCAAACCAGTCAACACACCTTCTAACACCTCCATACAACAACCACAAACAACTGGCGACCCCTTACCTAGTCCAACCGACTATCGTTCACTTCTTGGCAGCTTACAATACCTGGCGCACACACGCCCGGACGTTGCCTTCACGGTGAATAAGCTAGCCCAATCCATGCAACATCCCACCGATGAACACTGGAATGCATTGAAACGGTTACTCCGCTACCTCGCCGGTACCGCAGACCGTGGTATCATGATCTTTTCAGCCTCGTCCCTGGCCCTTCATGGCTTCTCTGACGCCGACTGGGCAGGCGACAAATCCGACTACCGCTCCACCACTGGCTATATCATCTATCTTGGTGCCACGCCCATTTCGTGGAGCTCTCGGAAGCAGAAAACTGTGGCTCAATCGTCCACCGAGGCTGAATACAAAGCACTTGCGGATACAGCTTCTGAATTGCTATGGGTAATGTCTCTGTTACGTGAGCTTGGAGTTTGTCTTCATCAACAACCCACGCTTTACTGTGACAATCTAGGTGCGACGTACTTGAGTTCTAACCCAGTGTTTCACTCTCGTATCAAGCACATCGCCCTAGCATTTCACTTTGTCCGAGAGCAGGTGCAGCGAGGTACATTTCGAGTCTCTCATGTCTCCACTGACGATCAGCTCGCAGATGTCCTTACCAAACCTCTTCATCGTCCAAGATTCGCAAGCATTGTCACTAAAATCGGTCTAGCTCAACGACCAGCTCATCTTGCGGGGGAATGTTAAGATACGATTGTATTTGGTTGTTAGGCTCTACGTGTATCTATGTTTGGTAGTTAAGCTTTAAGCATATCTTTTTTATTATTACTTATCCTGCAAGCTAAACTACGGTTTGTTATGATCTTGTTGATCTTGTAACTGAGGCATATATAAGCCCTCTCCCTATTCAATGAATGTTACGACTCTTTACATAAAATCTTTAAACTGAACTTCTTGTAGTTGTTTTGGTGTGAAGTATTTGATGAATTTAAATGAGGAAGAGGATTTTTGGGGGTGCCTGAAATGGACATGAGAATATTGGAAGTTGTAAAATGGGAAGCATGCTTAGTAAGGCAGGCGCCCTAAGTTGTGACTTGTGAGATGACACCCACGAGAGCAACACAACTTAGTTTGCTATAGAGCACCTGCACCCACCTTCTGATGATATCAGAACAGAATGCACCTTTGTCGGAACATAATGCATATTCCCCTTTCATGCTGTTTTCTGTATTATTTAAATCTGTCTCTAGTTTGTTCACCTTGCCCTCCAAAGACCCGTTTCCAAATTCAGGATCTCATACAAGGGATCGGTTCATCTCCTTGTACAACAATCTGAAGGAAAATTAAACGGAGTCATTGTATCATTAGGATGATTGAAACCTTTAAAACTTGTGAACATTTCCCCTTTGAAAAGCCTGATTTGTAAAAGCCTGAATTGACCCAACATCATCTCAAGACTACACTATCCTAAAACTTGTTTAAACCTTATAATTAACTAACTCAGCGATCAAGCTAATCAAAACCCAAATCATGCTTGACCTGAAATAAATACTTCACCCTTGTTCTAACTATCTGGCATATCGTAATTAGCATAGACTTGGATAGGTAAAATAAAACACAGCAGTATGTATAGATGCATGAACACATGTACAAAAAAAGAATCTAAGTGAAAATTCAAAATGGTCAGAACCATCCAAAACACGCACCCAATAAAAACCCATAACCAAACCTTGATGTTTTGAGTCAATGAAAGATCAATGATAGGAGGGTTTATTATGAGATAGCCATGATTGAGCATCATTTTCAAAATGTAGCAATTTTACTGTAATTTTAAGAAGAGCAACCCATACGAATCTGGTTTGTTTTGCATTAATGGAAGCTTCTATATTCAGAACTCAGAAGTAGCACAAAGAGAAAATGTTCAGGAAACCAATGAGCACACAGTTTCTCTAATCAGCTTTGAGTATATGGTTTAGGATCCCTTTAGATGATTTACTATAACCCAAAGAATGAAAATATATCACAAGGGGTACGGGTTGATGTATAAAAGAACTCCTGCAGATCAGATGCTTAACTCTCACTGCAATTCAGCTGAATGTCAATCTGATAGAAGTAAGTGGTTCTTTTTTACCAGTGACAAGCAAATATTGACCTGGGTTGGAGCTACTAAGAGCATATCAGAACGCACAATTCCTGCAACCTCCTTGGTGAGATGTCTGTAAATGGTAGGTTCTTGAAGTGGTCGTTATTCATGCATGTAACTGTTAACCGTCCTCCACTCAACATGGTCTGAAAATTACAATTCGGAAGTTGTAATTATAGATGAAGTCCACTAAAAGTTCAAGCTAACATACATAATTGCTGCTTACTTTTGATTTCAAGTAACAGCAAGAAATAATGCCAGGGAAGCTCAGTATTCTAACAAACTCTTATGGAGCAGATCTTTCAGAGATTTAATACCTTGCAAGTACTTGGTTTGATTTCACAAGTCCAACTGTTGGAAGGAATGCAGTCAAGATACTGACACCGAGGGCAGAGTTTGCTTACATTAATGTGCCAAACAAATGCTAACCCCAGACAGGCAAATCTGCACATGATTTCAGCTCTCAAAGATAAATCAAATGACCACAATCCCTCCAGCAAAGAATAACAATAGGAAAACAGAGCTAGAGAGATAAACAAACATATGTAACTAGGAACCAGAGACTCACAAGAGGCAGAAGACAGCAAATGAGATGCTTCTTAGCAGAGGTTTGTCCAGTATCTGTGTTAATGCCACATGATTCTTTGTGCCATAATCAAACATACCCTTCTGTTGGGCTTTCTTTTTGAGATGTGGTGAGAAAAATAGAACAAACCCGAGAAGGAAGCCTGATATAAGCCCTCCAATATTTGCAAAGTTGTCCACATATGGTAGCAAGCCAAAAAGAAAGTTGACCACAAACACTATGAAAATGACTATCAGAGCTGTATACTGCAAGCAATAAGCAAAAGGTTCATCAGTAAATTCCTATACAAAGCAAGTGTAAGGGAATTAGCAGATAGGAAGACCTTATCCATGTACAGACTCCAATCACGAATAAGCCCAGAAAGAGAGCAACCAATCAAGCCAAAGAGAGCACCAGAAGAGCATACTGCAGGAGTGTTTTGGACAAAGAGTGCAGCTACTAAATTACCAGTGAAAGCAGAAAGTATGTAGATGACCCCAATCCTCCCTGCAGGTCATAGACCATTGACTTAAGTGCTAGTCTCATTCAAATTAGTTTAAACTTCAGCAGATTATGATTCAAATTAGTCTCATTCAAATTAGTTTAACCTTCAGCAGATTATGATTCATACTTTACAGGTTCAGATTGTACTTATAAATTTCTCAATCGTTAACTTGTCTCTAAAGCAGAAGATGAATACGAGCAGCTAGATTCAGAGAAGAGAAATTACAAGGTCCAAACTTCTGTTCCAGATGAATGCCAATGAAAATCACACTGGTCAGATTGATCAACAGATGAAATACACCAGCATGTAGCCAAAGGCAGGCAAATATACGCCACTTTTGGTGAGAGTCTTCCAAAAATTTCAGCCTTAGAGCTCCCATGGTGTCCAGTCTGAAATCAGTCAGGGTTACATGTTGAGCAGAAAATACTCAAAATAGTGTCTCTACAGTCACAGTCTACTTCAAGCAGTTAAACAACATTGTTCCGTTCTACAACCACATGCTAGTTTGACCAACGGCCTCTATGTCATGAATTGCTACATGTCAGGATGTACAAACGAAATCATTCCAGAATTATGTCATTTGAAGAGAGGGAAAAGATGAAGATTGGACGAAAAATCTGTTCGTTTACTGATCCATCATCTGTTGCAGTAAGTCCTTCGAATTTCAATAAGCGACGAACTCTGAGCAACACTAACATGAATATCTTCCAAAATATCTTCTAATTGCACCAAAATTCATCGAATGAATCACAACAAGTAAGCTTCTAAGATTGCAATATGCAAACCCTAGCTCAATCACTTCACATCAGATGGAATGCAATGCGAGGCGAATAATCAAGCAGTAAACAAGATCGAATCAGCACGGAAAAGAACATATTAGAACGAAAATCAAGAACACAAAGTGACGAAGAACCCTAATTAGCAGAAATCAGCACGCGTACTCGAAAAGCCTTCCAAAAATGGTAAGAAACAGAGAGCGGACAGACAAGCAGAAGCGGAAAGAGTGATCGAGACAGAGAAGGAGCGTTACGTGGAGAAGGAAGGGCCGAGGAGGGGATTTTCGGAAAGATGCTGGAAGGAAAGGCGGCCGAGGAGTCGGAAGGCGCAGTCGCCATGGGAGAACCTCCAGCAGTCGTTGACGAACATGGTGGCGAGGAAGGCGGCGAGGTGGAGGAGAACGAACAGAGAAACGACCCAAGTATTCTCCCTATTTTTCGCAAGAGACCCTAGGAACTTCAACTTTTCCTCCAAAGCGGCTGGCTCAGCTTCCTCCTGGTCGCCGGCGACGGCGGCGGAGAGGGAGGAGGCGGAAGGAGATCGTGGAAGTGATGGCCGGCGGGGTGAAGAATGGACATCGATCTGCGTTTGGGGCGCTCTCGGATTCTCCATTGACGGGATCGGTCTGTTTTGGAGAGAGAAGACGCGGTTGTACTGGTTTGTGTGAGTGTGTGCAGAGAAGGTGATGTTACCACTCACCAACTGATGATTTTGGCGGGAAAACGGTTGCTGGGGAATTCCGTTTTAGACAATATAAGCGGGACGCCGATACTATATAGCGGCATTCTTGCACACCTCTTTTTTCATTTTCTGCACCAAATTTTCACGAAACGAGGATGCGCACAAGGGTAAAATAGTAATTTTGGAAACAGGCAGGAAGAGGTGGTGCGATGGCAGGCAGCGCGCCGGCGCGAGGGCTCGTTGTGCATCACTGGTCGGCGCCACCGCCACCGTCGACGCTCCGACGAGAGGTTTGAGGAAGAGGAAGCGATTTCGGATTGTGAACGGTCGTTTGACGCATGTAGTTACGTTACTAAATCGACCTCAACCGAAAACCAAAGTAGTCTAAAACATGAATTGAGTACTAAATCGAACTAGCTCGGTTACGATTAGGTTCGGTTCTTTTCGGTTTGTTGGAACTAATGAACAACCCTACCTCGTGCACAGACTCGTTGCGCGGCGCAACGACTAGGTCAAATTCAGCAACGGACGATAATACCCGACACCAAACGAAAAGCTTCGGCCCCAACCAACGCTTCATCACCACCGCCGCCACTGCGCGACGGCCACCCAATCGGCGGCACTCCACATAATTATATATAAAAAATGATTTTTTTCTTAAAATAAATTAATTTTTTAAAATAAAAAATGGTCCAAAATCGACAAAATGATAGTCGAACATGATGAAGAACCGAAACTAAGGAATCGAACTCGAATTGAGCCTATGGGCCCATTAGGGCCCGTATGATTCAAAGCTAATAGAAGTCTCGTTCCAAAACAACGTTCATAAAAGAGTAAGAACATAAACCAAAACGATTGTCGAACTTCATGAAGAACCAAAACTATGGAATCGAACTCGAATTGGGCCTAATGGGCCCATAGACCCAAATTCAAGTTCGATTCCTTAGTTTCGGTACTTCATCATGTTCAACTATCGTTTTGGTTTATGTTCTTACTCTTTTATAAACATTTGCTTAGATCGAGAAATCTATTCGGTTTGGATCGTATTGGGCTTAATGGGCCCATAGGCCTAACTCGAGTTCGATTCCTTAGTTTCGGTACTTTATCATGTTCAACTATCGTTTCGATTTATGTTATTACTCTTTTATAAACATTCGCTTAGATCGAGAGTTCTATTCTGTTTGGATCGTATTGGGCCTAATGGGCCCATAGGCCTAACTCTAGTTCGATTCCTTAGTTTTGGTACTTCATCATGTTCGACTATCGTTTCGGTTTATGTTCTACTCTTTTAGAAACATTCGCTTAGATTGAGAAATCTATTCGGTTTGGATCGTATTGGGCCTAATGAGCCTATAGACCCAATTCGAGTTCGATTCCTTAGTTTCGGTTCTTCATCATGTTCGACTGTCGTTTCGGTTTATGTTCTTACTCATTTATGAACGTTGTCTATGATAGAGAGTTCTATTCGGTTTGGATCGTATTGAGCCTAATGGGCCTATAGGCCCAATTCGAGTTCGATTCCTTAGTTTCGGTTCTTCATCATGTTCGACTATCGTTTCGGTTTATGTTCTTACTCTTTTATGAACGGTCTTGGATCGAGAGTTCTATTCGGTTTGGATTGTATTTGGGCCTAATGGGCCTATATGCCCAATTCGAATTCGACTCCTTAGTTTCTCATCATATTCGACTATCGCTTCGGTTTATGTTCTTACTCTTTTATTAACGTTGCATTGAATCGAGAGTTCTATTCGGTTTGGATCGTATTGGGCCTAATGGGCCAATACGCCTAACTTGAGTTCAGTCCTTAGTTGAACTCGACACATTTTCTTATTACTCTTTTTTTTAGTCTAGTTGTCGTGCCTTGCGCGGATTTTATTATTATTTTTTGTTAGATTAAGTATTATTCATATCAAATAAATTTGAACAGTACCATCCGTTTTTTGATAAAAGAACTATTATCAAAATAGATTATATAGATTTGTTTTAACAATATATATCTCACAATAATACAAAATAATTCACAATCTAAAAAAATACTTCATAGTTGAACTCGACACATTTTCTTATTAGGTACAATAATTACTTTTTCATCGTTCAATATTATTTTGGTAGTTAGTAACATAGTTTCGTGGACAGGGCCGGCTAGAAGGGGTGGCGAGGAGGGGCGGTCGCCATGGGCCCCCGAAAACTAGAGGCCCCGTTTTAGAAAAAAATAATATTAGTAAAATTATGTTTATTAAAATTAAAAAGGCCCATTTAAGTATCTAATTTAAAAAATATATTTGGATTATAAAATCATTCCTATTTATGCAATACATTTTTGCAATTTTTTGTTACTCTCGTTCTATACTCAAGAGAAGATGGATCGTATATAGGCTTTTGTATTTAATTGGTTATATATTATGTTAAATAGATATCTTTTACATATGTATGGTTCTAACTTCTAAGCAATTGTGCTAAAATATTAATATTATACTTAGTCTATATTATTTTTCAACGTAGGAGATCTCTATGTACGTAGATTTTTATAAGTATATTAGTTTATTTAGTTTTAAAAAACGACGCTTATAAATACAATTTAACGGGTCCCTAATTTGAAGACATGGATTGAATCCCCGTAATATTAATAAGGTTTGATTATATTGTATTAAGTTGGTATCTTTTTTTATAAAATATTTTATTACATTAAAATAATAAATAATAATTTATATTAAAAGCCCCCTGATTTTATTTCGCCCTAGGGCCCCATAAAAGTTTGAGACGGGCCTGTTCGTGGATCATTGTTCTTCTCAACCTTACACATGTGAATTATACAAACTGTACACCGTCACACGATTCACACCAATAAAAAACCTATTCTCCAAGAAATAGAGGTGACAACACTTGCAGGTGTACCCAATCCGATTTGATTCGAAATTTGGAAAAATCCAAAGCTAATTAACCTGAATGTGATTGGGTTGAAACGTGAACCCGACCTATTAGGTGATGCGGTCCAATGAGAATGTGACACGTGTAAGGCTAAATATTATTTTTAACATCCACTTTAATATGTAGTTATGATATGATGATATGATAATGATTATGATAGTTATGATGATAATTATCTCAATTATACTTAAGGAGTATAAACTTTTGCAAGTTTATTTTGACCAAAAAAAAGATATGCAAGTTTAGTGAAACCGTGGTAAAGATAAGCAGATTTTATTTTGACTAAAAAAAGCTATGTTAATTTGTTAGGATAGAGTTCTTTTACTCATCTAACAATAATATAAATAAAAAATGTTTTCCATTGTCAAATCTTAACCATATCTTCTGGTTAACAATAAATTAGGAAAAAACATTAGATTATTCTTTTTAAGGAAACTGATTTTTTTGTGAATAGAATACCCCCGGATTTTAACAACGCGTACACAATCATCAATATATATATATATATTATAAAAGCCGACCGTTTTCGAGCCACCACGTTCATTCTGGCCCCGCTAGATATTTAATAAAAATAATTTTTAAAGTTTTTTAATTAACTACCATAATTTTGTTATGTAAATTTTCAATCTTTTTAATTAACTACGTTATCAACAATATCTATCCATACAAAATCTATCCATATAAATTATCTATCCATATACAATATCTATCCATAAAGTATAGAGTAATTTTAAATTAAACATTTAACTATATATCCAAAAATCAATAATTTGTGATATATATGATCATGAAATCATGTCCTTGGATCATTCCCATATGTACGAACAATACCTATATAAATTTGCTATATATGTACATAGTGATAGATTAATGCTCCAGTAAAACAACCTTATTAAAACGCGATCGTTTTCGAGCCACCACATTGATTCTGGTCCCGCTTGATTTTTTTTTTTCAACTCAAATAGATAATACAGTTAAACCTCTATAAATTAATAGGATCGAGATCAGAGTATTTTATTATTTTATAGAGATATTAATTCATCGATAAATTAATATTTATTAATTTATAGAGATTTTAGCTATAGAGATATTCCAATAAAATATTATCTTATGTAACTAAACTATACTTAGGAAAATTAGCTTAAAATAGTACCAAGTATTGTCATTGAACCAAAAATAATACCAACTATAATAGAATCATATTTTACTAAGTTTTGAAAGTTCTCTTAGTTGTACATATATGTAATTTTTCATATATTTATTAATTTATGATTTTATTGGGACCTTATATTTCTATAGGGGTCTTTTGAAATTTTATTATCTTATTATCCTATCGAAAATCGTCAAATTTTACACTAGCCGATGTCGGTACCGGAGAAAAATATTAATTTACCGAGTTTATTAATTTATCGAGTATTATTTTATGGAGGTCGTACTGTAATAACTTTATATATTTTACTTTACTTAATTATCTAATCCTCAATTTTATCATTAAAGTCATACTATATATTTCCTATTTCCTTATCTTTTGTTAGGATTTTGTCTCTAATTTTATATCTTTATCGACCTCAATCTAATTTTTCCATTTATATGAATAAATTGTAGAGTTTAATTGGTTAATTTGGTTTGGTCTTTGAATTTGTTTTTTTCTTGAATAGCGATACCTTGGGAACTTTATATTTCCCATACAATTCCAACAACCACTTTTCACTTTTTTATATTTTAATTTTTAATAAGACTGTAGAAATATTTTTTTTATGCAAAGATAATTTATGATTTGACTTATTTCTTATATTTTTAATGTTAATTATGATAAGTTTTATCAATTTAATTACAATTTTAAGATTGTGATTTCTCAAATTTTCTATTTTAATATATTTTATTGCTAAGATTATCTGATTATTACTTCATGATAAAATGTTTGATAATAATTTTTTATAAATAAATAAATATTTGTATTTTAGAATTATTTTTATCTATTTGATTTATGTATTTTAACAATTTTCCTCAATTTTTTTATTATTATAGTTTATACAACTTTGTCAAGTATAAGAAACTTCTAAATTTATATTATCATTAAATATACACGTATACACTAAGATTTCGTTATACATGTACGCACTAAGATTTAGTGTTAGCCACCAATGTTATCTTTATGACAAGTAAGATCACAAAAATATTTTAATCTACTAAAATTAACTTATTATGAATGAGGCTTTATGTATAGTAGTTTTTCTATAGGCATACGTTAAGATCATAATTTTGTTGCCTTGCATTTATCTAGGATAAAATTTGTATGGTTTATTAATTCAGTTTCACTAAGTAGTATCTTAGAAAAATCATATTGATTTTGGGGGGAATATTGATTTTGCTAGAATTTATATATACATTTCATCTACAATTGTTTTTCTTACTCATGCATATTTTCAATATTTCATCATAGTTCAAGGTAGTTTCATCTCATATTGATATATTTTTATTGTTATTAATTATAGTATATAGATACATAAGTACTATGATTTTCCTTACCAATCATAAAAATATAAAGAACGTCCACTATATTGATAAACTCAAATTGATTTAGATAAAAAATATTGAAATTGAAATTATTTAAATTTCAAAGCTTCTAACTTCTACATTAATTAGGATAAAGTTATACAACAATCATTGAGTTGGATTTTATTATTGTGCGAAAAGATGTATAAAATTCCTATTATAACGTATCTACAAAAATAATTTTAATGAACGCATAGTCGTACAAGGTACGACGGGTTAAGCTAGTTGAATGTTATATATGCCATCAATGTTTAGTACGCTTGTAGCACAATAGAAAAACCGATAAATGAATGAGCAAAATCATCCAGGAAATTATCATTTTTTTTTATCAGAAGGAAATTATCATTTATACTGTAACATGTGTTGCACTTGCATCTCATTCAATGGAAAGAACCTTTCCCGGCTTGTGAACACTTCTCTTGTCTTGTTTTTTAAAAATATGCCCATTTATACGCATGTGAATCAGCCTTCAAATATATAACAAAATTTCTAAGTATAAATTATAGTCAGAAAACTATAATGTTGAAAACTTCAATTTCTTGTAGCATTAGCATTGTACAGGTGTACAATCTTATTCGCCAAACAAACACTAAGATAATAATGACTCGCCAAAGGGCACTTGGTCTAGCGGTAAGACCTCAATGGGGAGAACCCGAGGTCCCCGGTTCGATACTCACTGGCGACGAAGCCACATTTTCAGAGCATAGCTCTCACTTGTTCACAGGTGCTCTAGGGTAGCCCGAGTAGTACTCTAGCCCAATTCGGGCGAGACCAACCCGAGTACTACTCGGACTACCCTAATTCTCGCCCGTTCAAAAAAAAAAAAAAAACTAGATAATATTGACTCGTCTCAACCTAAAAAAAGATAATAATGACTCGTCGTTGAACCCTAGCACTTGACACCATTATATAATCAAAAGCCCCAGCTTTCCTTGCAATTTGAAAATCGTCGTCTGCGCAATCTGGCTTCATGGAAAGTGTGAAGCGAAACATGAAGTTGAGGGAGGAACAGGGTAAGTCGGTGGCCAATGGGAAATTCAAGATCCATATAGCCCAATTGCTTAATCAAATGGGACTTGTTGATTTTGAGAAAGAAGGTGAGAATTGGGTGGACATTGTTTCCTCTCTGGCTTGGGAGGCTGCTTCCTTTGTTGAGCCAGAAGAAAATGCTCTGAATATAGAGGGCTGTGTCAAGATCAAATGTGTTGCAACTGGGTCTTGCTCAGAAAGGTAATACCAATTTATTCTACTTAGTTTGTACTGTACGTGATTATATATCCTGTTGCATATTAATTTCCAAGTTCTGTTTGATTTTTTTGTAGTCGATTGGTCAAAGGTTTGGTCTTGAATAAGCATGTTGCTCACAAAAACATGCCAACAAAATGTACAAAGCCTAGGATATTACTCATCCAAGGAATTCTTGGTGACCCTGGCTTGTCGGCGTTCAACTCAATGATCAGTCAGGTACAACGACAACAAGTGCTATGAAAATGAGCAATTAATGGATCCTTAATCTTCTTGCCTCTTCTTTCCCATGATCCATGATGATACTGATTTGATTTTTACATGTTACTTGGAATGTGCAAAAGGATAAAAGGATGCAAGATGTAAAGTTTCTTCTTGACAAATTGCGAGTGTGCCGCCCGGATGTGATCATCATGGAGAAATCGGCTCCGTTGGACTTGGTAGAGGCCATACTCAAAATGGGAGCGACCCTTGTTGTCAATATGAAGCTACGTAACATGGAGCGAATCGCTCGCTACACCGGATCGCCCCTCCTATCCGTGGATATGATCCAAGATCAGAAGGTTAAACTATGCAATTCGTTCTACTTCGAGACGGTCTTCGAGGAGCATGCTCAAGCTATTGAGGGTCAGAAAAGGCCTTGTAGTAAGAACTTCATGTTTCTTGAGTGCAGCTCACGTCTGGATTGTACTGTGAGTATATCTTTTCTACCCAACTTTCTATCTGACTCACAATCTTAGGTTCATTATAAAAATATATATATACACATTGTTTAATATAACGTGCAGATTTTGCTCAAGGGATCTTGCATGACTGAATTGGAGAAGATCAAGTGTGTACTACACTGCGCGGTTTCGATGGCGTATGATATCATGGCACAAATCGCCTTCCTCTTAGAGCACAAGGACATGTTTTCTAGCTTAAAAGCTAAACAAGCTTTCCCCGATGATAATGGAGACTGCCAACCGTTGTCTTCTACGAATGTAGCCGCCTCTGATCTGGTAATAGTTGGTCCTGTTGGTGAAGTCAAGGATGGTATTAGAGATTTGTCGGATTCTCCAAATATTTTGGCGTCCAAGTTGACTCAAAACGCGTCGAGGGGGACAATTTGTGAGAGAAACCATTTCATTAGGATCAAGTTTTATGGGACTTATGATGTTACTCTAGGCAGTTTCTTTCGAGATTACATTTTTAACCAGGTAATCTTTGGATCATATATGTAGAAATGTTACCTTGTGAACCAGGTGTTAGTGAAGTTAATTTTGATCAGCTAAGTATTGTTACTATGCAGAGTAATCTATGCAGGAAATGCAATCAACCATCTGTGTCTCATATCTACAATTATGTCTGTCACAACAAGCAACTTGTTATAACAGTCAAGCAGATTCGCGCTGAAGATAATTTTCTTGGAAAATCTGAAGAGGAGCTTTGGATGTGGATTCAACATGGCAAAGATCAGCCTGAAGAAGAGGGAGACAAAGTCATGTCAAAGAGAGTTTTACTATCCGATTCGGCTTGCCGTTTGTCATTCGGAAGGTTCTTGATGCTTGGTTTGTCAAACGGTTTCGGCTTTGATCATTCGCTTGACAAGGATTGCGTCTACTTTTTCGGGTAGAAAATGTTAAGTTTAATCTCACATCTTTTGCACCAATGTTTAAATTCATCTCACTCTATGTATTGTATTTGATATATTATATGAAGAGTACTCAATTCTAAACTATGTGTCTATGTATGTGCATAACATATATGCAGGTCAGGTCACATGATTGCTAGTCTTAAGTTTATACCAGCAACTAGTTACACTATTTCCGTAAGGCCTGAGAGGCTTGAATTCAACAACTCTATTGAAGGAGAGTGGGTGCAAAAGGAAACTGAACATGTATGCCCGACTTGTCCTTATTACATTTACATTACAACTTCAATCATATAGTGACAATTCAAAATTTTATTTGTATAATGTCTAATCCATTTTCTTAGGTTTCTACAAGAGCAATGTTGATGTTCAAGGAGGTCGCCAACTACTTAGAGCGAATTGAGACTAACTTTTATGGTTGTAGATTTAGATTTTAGGGCGATTTTTAGGTCGAGTTGAGATTATTGTCCGGTTTAAGAAACGAAAACGAAGAACACGAGATTGGCCTCAAAAGAGACCCGGCATGCCAGCCGAAATTTCTATATATCAAAAGAAAGCTACAAAGGCGAAATACAACGAAAACGAGAAATTAAGAACTAGATCGAGATCTCCCTGAAGTCCATAGGTGAAGCTCTCTTCACCGTCGCAGCCATGGATGATCTCCGAGCTATTCTCCTTGATCTTCTTGTTTTCGTCCTCCTCAAACGCCTTCTCTTTCTCCTGAATTTTCTCCCTTTTCTCGCGTTTCCTTTCTCTCTGATTTTTGGTTTGAGCGGCTGTAACCCTAGAAGTGAATGTACGTTTGCTGTTATGAGCTTCTCTTGATGAATATAAGGGAACCGATGCTTCTGCTCAATTTTTGGCAAGAAACAAGCTGGTGGGCCTAAGCTATTGAAAAGCCCAATCCAAATTGCATGCAGAAGCAACAACCGGCCTCCAACATGACAATTCTCACAAAAATTACAGAATCAGCCCTAACTTACATTTAATTACAACAAACAACACACATTTACATAATCTCCAAAAACAGCCTATGACTTGGAATTTTCCTAACAATTTGCCCTCTAAATTCCAAGTCTGAAAAACTGGAAACAGAAGAAACGAAAAAAAAAAAAAAAAAAAACCTATGGCATGCCCGGATCACTTTATCATCGGCCCTTCACAATCATTTCTGAAATGTTCCCCCCACCAAGGGGAGATTTCCTGCACTTTATGTTAGTCTCATCAACAATAAAAGCAGGACAAATACACCTAGAAACCAGTTTAGACTCATTTTGAGTCAAGGAACACTTCTCCAAGTGCCCTCCTAAGTACATAGCCTTAAGCAAACTTGCTAAAAACATGCACTTATTCCCCCTAAGAGCAATCAAGTATGCACACTCCACAACATTACTAGGCACATATTTATATTTCAAAACATGCTTAGAATCTCTAGTAAGCTTCTTATCTACTAAATCATGCATTTTGTTATCAAGCTCATTATGCTCATCATCCTTATGCAAACTAGCATGTAACTCACTAATATTAGAAGCTTGCAAGTCATGAACATCATTATGAACACTATCAACATGCACACCATCTAATAATTGAGCACATACATCACTAGAATGCTGATCAATAGGCATCAATGACTTAATATTCACACAATTCTCAGCAGAATGCATCTCAGAAGATTTAGTAGAACACTTAACAATTTCATCACCTAGTTTGTGAGTGTGCACGTTACTAATGATGCTCTTATGCCCTCTTAATTCAGCAGAATTCTTACCTTCCATTTCAGCATGTGGTTGCTGTCCCGATGAGCTTTTTTCTGGCTCTAATCCTTGCTGAATTGGGCTGTGACTTTCGTCACCACCTCCGTTTTCCAGTTCCTTCTTAGCTGAACCGGAAACTGTCCTTTGAACCTGTTTTTCTGGTTTAACCTGTCTTGGAGACTCAACTAACACAATTAGTTCATCTTTAGTTTTGGACTGAACTGACTTGTAGTCATTCACACCCACATTAGGCTCATTAAGTAGGGAAGAAGCTAGTACATGGTACAGCCCCCCTCTCTTAATGCCTCGCATAAGAGTTTTGCCATTTTTAATGACATCTCTTATACCGTGGTGTGACCTAATCCTACAATTCAGCTCATCCAAAACACTTTCAGAAATAAGACTCCTCTTTAACTTAGGCACCCACCTAACATTTTCAAGGATTCTAACCCTCCCATCATGCATTCTCAGCGGTATATTTCCTATACCTCTAATATCCAAACAAGTATGATCACCCAGCATAACATTGTCACCCTCATATTCATGCATAGACTCAAACAAATATTTATGAGGAGTAGCATGCAAAGAACAACCAGAATCTAAAATCCAGCAATCATGATCATAATTTGGTCCTAGCATGAGAATCTCAGAAGAGTAAATCTTACTATGCTCCAAGACATTAGAAAAATCAGATTCATTTTTGTTCTCTTTATCCGCTTTCTTTTTCTTACAATCTTTAACAAGGTGGCCAGATTTATCACAATAATAACACTTTTTATCATTAACCTCATTTTGCCCCTTTTTCTTAGACTTTTTCTTATCTTTGGGTTTCCCCTCGGCATTCAAGACAGATTCTGTTTTCTCCACTTTAACATCAGTCTTAGTACCTTTAAACACTTTCAAAATTTCATTCTTTTGTATCACAGACTCCACAATATAATTCCTAGTTAATTCTTGTCTACCAAACTGAACAACATCCTTAAAGTTATCAAATTCAGCAGGCAAAGAATTCAACAATAAGATAGCTTGGTGAGAGTCTTTTATCTCTTCTTCACACCTTTTAAGATCTTGAGTCATCTTTAAAAATTTATCCAAATTTTCTTGCAAAGATATGCTCACATCCATCTTAAAAGTAAAGAGACGACATAGTAAAGAAACTTTGCTCGGAAGAGATTTTACCAAGTAAAGCTCCTTTAAGGCATCCCACAACTCCTTAGCCGTTTTCTTGTCCATAACTTGCCTAGCTACTTCATCGGACAAGCGGATCATAATTTCGGAGTGTGCTTGATCGCCTTTGTCAGCCTTTACTGCAGCCGCCATCTCAGCTGGGTAGTCTCCTTCAACTGATTTCCAACATTTTTCCTTAATGAGGACAGCCTTCATCTTGAGCTGCCACATTGCAAAATCTGTTGTGGCATCAAATGGCTTGATACTCACAGAATTTCCTGACATCATGTACAAAGTAAATCAATCCAGAAAAATAACCTATTCAGTTATTGAAAGATTATTACAGGACAGATTTATGTACAACCTAAGAAACAGTCCACAACACTCAAAGATTCAAGAACACTACGAAAGCTCTAGATATTTCAGAACACCAACCAACAGAATTTAAATCTCGAATTTAAGACATGAAATCAAGAAAGGAAAACTCAATAACATGCTCAAGAACAGATTTCAAGAACTCAACAAGGCCAAATCTGAAAACTAACTAGCAAGATACTAGCCTAATCAGATCTGAAACAACTAAAAAACCATACAGATCCACCAACGAAAATCTCACAAGAACTCAACCTAGTGCAGAAAACTCACTACAAGAGGCAATAAGCAAGAATTTTAACGAAAAACATCACTAATCATGCAGATCTAGGCTAGAAGCAAGCAGTCAAGACAACTAAGCCAAGAACAAGCATGAAAAACCACGAATCTTCAACAGATCTGACCAAAAACGCGCACACACACACAACAGTTTCAACAGATTGGGATTTCAAACAACAAATCCAAGCATCCAGACCACATACAACTCAGATCCGAGCCCAAAAACGCACAAAAACACCGAAACAGCCTGGCTCTGATACCACTTTGTAGATTTAGATTTTAGGGCGATTTTTAGGTCGAGTTGAGATTATTGTCCGGTTTAAGAAACGAAAACGAAGAACACGAGATTGGCCTCAAAAGAGACCCGGCATGCCAGCCGAAATTTCTATATATCAAAAGAAAGCTACAAAGGCGAAATACAACGAAAACGAGAAATTAAGAACTAGATCGAGATCTCCCTGAAGTCCATAGGTGAAGCTCTCTTCACCGTCGCAGCCATGGATGATCTCCGAGCTATTCTCCTTGATCTTCTTGTTTTCGTCCTCCTCAAACGCCTTCTCTTTCTCCTGATTTTTCTCCCTTTTCTCGCGTTTCCTTTCTCTTTGATTTTTGGTTTGAGCGGCTGTAACCCTAGAAGTGAATGTACGTCTGCTGTTATGAGCTTCTCTTGATGAATATAAGGGAACCGATGCTTCTGCTCAATTTTTGGCAAGAAACAAGCTGGTGGGCCTAAGCTATTGAAAAGCCCAATCCAAATTGCATGCAGAAGCAACAACCGGCCTCCAACATGACAATTCTCACAAAAATTACAGAATCAGCCCTAACTTACATTTAATTACAACAAACAACACACATTTACATAATCTCCAAAAACAGCCTATGACTTGGAATTTTCCTAACAATGGTGTGACCTTGAATCTTAATGGTTCAGTGAAAGAGTTCCATGACATCCAGAAATTGTTGGAGATGGAAACATCAGAATTTGAGGTTTGTAAGCTAAATCCTCTCGTGCTCAAGATGTTTTGTAAGTTAATTATTGCTTGGGCTAGCTAGCTAGCACTTTTTAGCACTTGCTGAAGAATTTTTGCTTCATTATCTTGTAATCTAAAACAGGACAACACAAAGAATGCATTGATCAAGAAGAAGGATTCGTCGGCACAGGCGTTGCTATGCTTCAACAAGTTAAGATGGGAGCTGCTTCTGCGAGCACGGATTTGGAGTCGGCGACTAGAGTTATTGCTTTCGTGTGGTGTAAGATCTTCAACTTCAGCTGACCAAGTGAAAACAAAGGGATACTATGCATCCACTTTTGAATCCCAAGAAAAATGGATCTGGAGCCCGTTTTCTGAAATCCAAGAGAGAAATTCAATTGATCAGCATTGTAACAAGAGTCAGCTGCTGAACTTGTCAGGAACTGATGCAATCCATTCTCACAAATTTCCGCCTTCCATCTCCCAGATCATTAATGAAGAAGGATCATGGATGCACATCCCTCTCAAGATTGGCAACGGCGGCCATATCATATCTGATTACGAAGGCGACTTCTCAAGTGTTGTGTCATGTGCTCTAGCACTGATAACAGACACATCTCAGCAGGCAGAAACTCTTCACACCGAGGTTAATCTTGGCGCGACAACTTATATGGGCAAAGCAAAGTACTCCGTGGTTTGTATGTATGCAAGAGAATTTCACGGCTTGCGTGTCCGATGCTGTCCTTCTGAGCTCGACTATATTGTATCCCTTAACCGGTGCACGATAAGGGGATCCAAATTAGGTGAGCAGAGCAAATCTTTCTTTGCAAGAACTCTCGATGATCGGTTCATAATCAAGGAGATCAAGAGAGATGAGCTTGGCTCCTTCATTGAGTTTGCGCCCAATTATTTTGGTTACATGGGGACCGGTCAACCAACATGCCTTGCCAAGATTCTGGGCATTTATCAGGTCTCATTTTGTTGTTGCTTTCTTCTAGTTGTCCTTATGATTGCTTGATTTAGTCTCTTTGAGTCAGTTTTGAAACTTTCAAATTCCCTCTTTCAGGTCACAATGAGATCAAAACGTGGGCGGGAGACCAAAACTGATGTAATGGTTATGGAGAATGTCTTATGTGGTAAAAACATCGCACGACAATATGACATTAAGGGTGCTTTGCAAAGGAGATCTTCGGCTGATGCTAACGAATCCCGCGATGTCCTGTTGGATCAAGACTTTGCCAATGATATGTCCACCAAGCCTCTATACATGTTAGCGAAGTACAAACGACGTCTAGAACGGGCTATCTGGAATGACACGGCATTTCTCCAAGTAAGATTTCTTGCTACTCCTATTGATACCAAATAGTGCATTGTATAATGGTCTATGTTGTGATATGGTGGTTAATTTGCCTTGACACTTGACAGTCAATCAATGTGATGGACTACTCCCTTCATGTCGGAGTTGATCACGAACGAAGAGAGCTCGTATTTGGGATCATAGATTATCTGAGACGGTATACATACGGAAAAAAAGTCGAGAGTTGGACACAATCGTTGATCCTAGCCTTGCGGATGAATTTTGGTGCAACCGCGGTCGTGATTTCGCCCAAGGAGTACAAGAAGAGGCTGAGGAAGTTCATTTCTTCTCACATGCACATCATCCCAGATCCTTGCTGCTCCGTAATTGAAAACCCTTTGCCATTTGCATTTTTAGGTTAGCATTCTTCTTCTTCTTAATTGAAAACCCTTTGCCATTTGCATTTTCAGTTTAGCATTCTTCTTTATAGCCGTATATGCACATGTGAAGCTGAATTTTCAGGACAATCTTATGCACTATATTATCAATTTGGTTCTATGTCAAAGAACGCCGGGTCCGTACAGGGCAATCTTATAGTAGTTCAAACAAAATCTGATTCACCCTGACATGACACTTGATACCGGATTGAACGGATGCCCAACTCTACCAAAATTTGATTCAACAAAAAACTCGAGTCAATTGAACTTAAATATGTGACCCAGGTCATAGTAGTCAATTTCGAACAACCCAGGTAATCTCGTTTGAAGCTGAGTCCAACACTTCAGAAGGACATAATAGATACAGAATCCTAAAGGTGAAAAATGCAATTTACAGGAAAAAATTGGTCTAACTGTGAGTTTGCTGATTAGAACATAACCCTACAAATGAATTGGTAACCCAGAGGATATCGTACAGATGATATCCAAGACTATGGTGCTGATATAGCAGTCGCACAATTCTCAAGTACATTTGCAGCGAAGAGGAATCTTAGTACCAGGTGGTTTCCTTCGCTCTCTAACGATGGCTTCCTTGATCAATGGCAACTTCTGGTGAACTTTTCTCCAGATGTAGTTCACTGCACCATCAGGTGGGATCGGCCCAATGCCGCCCACATTTCCACTGTTGTACTCGAAAACGGGCTGAACTCGGGCCATGTTTCGCCTATATTCTTCTTTTCGATCTTTGGAGAGGCTCCTCAGATGTTGTGTGAGCCAATTTGGCTGTAAGGCGTTGTTCGTGGAAACAAAGACGGAGAATTCTGAATAGTCGATTATACCCTCGAATGGAAGCTCAATTTGGTCGGATACTATGACCGGTATACATAGACTTTGGATGGCGTCAAAGATCCGGCATGAAGTTGGTGTATCCCCAGCAGGATGAAGGCAGAACTCGGAGTTTCTCATTCCTTTTATTGATTGCTCTTTGCCAGTAGCATTTGGAAAGCCTTCTTCCATTACAACTCCTGGTTCGTTTACCAATAAGTCCCACAGTTTTTCTCGAACAATCCCTCCCTGCAATATGAAATCACTTCATTCAGGAAGAAAGAGGCAAGAATCGCCAAAAATAACTAAATCCCTGAAGCAAGGAAATATATATTGGGCTGGGTATATAGTTTTTAAGACACCAAAAGAATTAGAAAGTATATGTCATAGAAGCCAGGATGAATGGTAGCAAAAGGAGAGTATTGAAGGGAACTACTCTGTAACTTGACAATGAGTGAGAAAGAGTGATGAAATTAATTTAAGCAATTAATTAGTATATTGGCAATGCAATCCTGGTTCCTGGTTTAAGTTTAAGGACAGGGGTAAAAATAATGAGTGAGAGATCTGAGAAGGAAGCATCACGACATTTAAATCCACGTAATTACAAAGTTCACTGTCTCTTCAAAGATAATTTCTTACAAGTATTAGACTATGCTTGCTAAATACTAGCACATTGGCAGTCAAGAATTTACACGCTGCCTATGAAAGAATACCAAAATCATGCAGGATAAAAATCAACAATCCTCATGGACTTAACAAATTGAAGGGAAGATGTAAGCAAATCAAGACCTAGCAAGAGGATGAAAAGGGCATGAAAAATTAATGTAAGCAAGCCACTAGAACATTGCCAAATGCAATGCAAGGGAAGGGAAGGGGTAACAACTGAGAGTCTGAGGCACAACAAGCAGATAATTAAAAAGTATACTGGTGGTCATTAAGAAAAGTTATGAGCAGCAGCAAGAAACCTAGGTTTTGGTAAAATGCCAACTTACGCGCTGCCTATGCTTAGCACCCTTGAAGTAAAGAAGGGTATGGCGTGGGCGATCCTCCGAGAGAAGCAATCTAGGCAGAAGATGAGTGTAAGGCACAATCACATCCTTGATCAGAGAAACCTGTGTGTGGCCAATCCTCTCGGAAGAGCTTCCATTAACAGAGGACTTGGAATCGAGCCTAAACCACCCACCAAAATCAACCACAAGGAGGATGGAATTGGCAATCTCCTCTTTAACATGCCACATTGCAACAGGGTCTGCCAAATAATGCCCCAAGGTTTATCACTACCTGACAGAAATCCAAAACTACAACATTTAAGCTGCTACTTTGTAATTTTGCTTATACACACTTCCTCAAGCTCCACATTATATTATACCATCAATGTCCTTTAATTGACAGTTCTCAATCACCTAGTCCAAATTAGGTCAGATCTCATACCAAAAGATAGAAACTTTTTCCTATTATGACTTCCAAATAGGATAAAAAATGGGAGTAGAAGCAAAATTGAGATACCAGTCAAAACAAAAACGTGATCTCGGCCACCAGAACGAATCCAGGCGTCGGAGCTCTTGACAAGATCAATCATCTCTTTCTGCCTCCTATAATCCAGATTCTCGGCCACCTTCTTCTTGAAGAGCCCTCGGTTCACACTGAGCTGCATCTCAGCGCTGAGGGTTGCAAAGAAGGGGACCAAAACGACGTCCGCCTGTTTGGAATCGAACACCCTCTTTGCGAGAGAGCCTGTTCGCAGATGCTCAGGGGTCATGAGATCTCCCAAGATCCAATACTCCGCACTATACTGTTTGATCAATGGGTTCTCGGGGTAAGGTGGGAAGCCGGGGAGATGGGTGGGCGGTGGGCGGGTTGAGTCGGGCCCGTGATCCGGGTCGTAGGAGACCCGGGAGTCGTGGGGGAGGGACCAGTATTGGTCGAGGAGGCCGTAATTGAGGGATCTGGGGAGGTCGGCGACGTAGACGGAGATGGAATTTTGGGGGTTTGGAGGGGTAGAAAGGGAGATTCGAGGTGGGCGGGTGTGGGTGGCGTAGGAGGAGATGAAGGCGATTGAGGAAGCGACGAAGAGGAGGGAGATGAAGAGGAAGAGGGAGGAGATCGGGAATGGGCATGGGGTTTGGCCGGAGGTTGTTTTTGTCGGTGGCATTTCTTGTGGTGGCGTGTGTGGTGTGGCTTCCAGATTGGAAGAATATTAGTGACGGTGGTGAGATTGTCGAGGAATTTTAATGGCAGGTGCCGGATTTGTCGATATTGGGAAAGTGGGCCATGGAGTAATGTTCATGGGCCCATGATGTCTAGCCCACTTGTGTATTAATCTTGAAGCCCAATCTAAACGCAGTTAAAATTGGAGCTGGTGTACTATATAACTAACAATGGATGGTCAGGGATAGGGCGGACAGGGCTAGACATTATTTATGGGTAACCGACTCACCCGGTTCACCCGATCCAATTATACGGGTGAATAACTGCAAAAAAAAGCGGGTGATGGGTGGGTCAGGTGACCACAAAAAAAGTGGATGATGGGTGGGTCGGCCAGTCGGGTGACAGGTGAAATGGTTAATGGGTCGGATATGAATGAATATGTTATACCCATTTCAGTCGGGTAAACTACCAAACCCATAGGAAGGAGCAATACAAAGAAGGACAAGTGAAGACAAATTTCAGCTCAAGGACACGGTTGAGTACTGTGTTCAGTAGGGATTTTTCTTGTTTGTCAATCAGGTAAGCCTGTTCAATAACCCATATTCGACGACATCTAGCTGGCGTTAGTTCCATGTGAAATAAGCACCTTGCTTTGTCTTGGAATTAAGAATGTGAAGTGCATTGGGGCTTCATTCATGCCCTTCCTAAAATAACAGCTTTGTTAGACTTACTTCAAATCTAAATATGCAACAGCTTCAGGAAAATGTTACTCTTACCCATGGGGTAGACTACCCTAATGATTTGGCAATATATGCATTAAAATCAAATTAAATGGTAATAATGACATGTACCATGTTTTCTCTCACCTTAATCGTTTCCATAAACCTTGCTTTATATTTCACTCCATTTCACTTTTTCTTTAACAAAGGAAAGAATCAAACACCAATATAAATACATAAATCTTTTGCAATATTATCAAAATAATAAGAAAATAACATTGTAAAAAAGTTTTAAAAATCCTACATAAGGGTCAATAATATATACAAGTTCATACGTAATACTATAGTATTGTACCTAATTACCTTTATTCGTTTTTATGTGCAAATCTTAATGGATAATATATGAGTGTACAAGCTTTAGACGTATATTTACGTATATTTAAGCGTTCATTGTTATTTATAAGGTACGAGAAGGTAGTTTTTCATTGACAAATATCTAATTGTTCCGTTGCTGCCTCGTAGGGACACGTGAAGGGTGTACCAACTTTTGTAAATTAGTTGCTCATTAATATTAGAGCATTTTTGTCAAAATTCACCTTAAATTAACTTTATTTTAAAGTATAATCATTAATCACCTTTTATAAAGAAAAACCTAAGTTTAACCACTATAAACTAACTTTTGGTGAAAATTTAAGCTATCTGGACCAAAATATCCTTTTAAAGTTTTTTCATTTTAACTCCGGTTAATTATTCATTTATATAGCATATTAAGAATAGCTAGTTGATCCCGTCCTTCCACGCATGACTTGTATTTATAAATTTATTCTTGGATATATAATACATAGAATATTAATGTGAAATTTTTAATAAGAGTTTTAACATAATTTGGTTTCATTTAATGTTAAAAGTTTTATATATGATTGATTGAGAATATGTTGTTATACAAATCACATACTTATAGAGGTGTCAAACAGGTCGTGTCGGGTGGATTCGGGTTCGGTCTTTTCAGGTTCGGGTTGAGTACGGGTTCGGGTCAAGTCGGGTCGGTTCTTGACAGGTTATTGTGTGGGTTCGGGTCAACCCACTACAAGAAAACGGCCTTTAGACGGCATAAAACGGGAACAAAGGCGACAAATTATATTATGTCGCCTAACATAAGAATAAGGCGATTGACCTTAAATTGTGTCGCCCTGAAGGACATATGGGCGACACTTTTTAATAAATGTCGCCTGAAACTACCCAAATGCGATAACACACTATATATGTCGCCCAGGGTCAATTTAGTGGCGTCAAAAATCATTTTTGCAGCCCAAAATTGCATATGGGCGACATTTTTTTCCGCCGCCACATAACCTAATATTTATTTTTCGATTACACTCTTTCTACTTACGCGGGGAATGAAAGTTTTAGTGGGGAATCTGAATTTTAGTGGGAAAATTGGGCAAGTGCTCCCGCTACTACTCTCGCAGCTCTCGTTCTTCCTCCCAAAAATTGGCAGCTCTCCCCCGTCTCGTTCTTCCTCCCAAAAATTGGCAGCTCCCGATCGTTGAAGTCCTCCTTGCCAGTCCTCTTTCGATCGATTCATCCTTCTTCTTCCAAGCAGGACAAGAAGAAACCCTAGCCCCGTGGCCGTTTCGTCACCGCCGGTAAGAAACCCTAGCCTCTCTCTCTTTCTCTGCTTCGTGTAAACCCTAGCCCCGAGACTTGCTGTTTCAGAGTTTTGTTCACTCGATTTTGGTGGATTTGCTCTCTGGTGTTAATTGGATCTACATTCAACTGTTGTTAACTCTTCAATTGTGTTCTTTGCTCACTCTTCAATTGTTCACTCGACATTTTTGCTTGCTGAGTTTGTTCTTTGCTGAACTCGATTTTGCTGAACTCGATTTTGTTCTTTGCTGAATGTTATGCTTTGCTTGCTCATGTTCTTACTTTCTTTTCTTGCTCATGTTCTTCAGGATTAAACTTTGTGCTGAGTTTTGTTCTTAATTTGCTGAGTTCTGTTCTTATTTTGCTGAGTTTTGTTCTTACTTTGATTTGAACAGAGGGATTTGTAGCATATAACACGTGGCTACTTGATTACATCAAGTAGGAAAGCAATACTAGAGCTAAGTTCTGATTTTAATCTCAATTAACATCAAACAAAATCAAGAGCAGAATTCATACATATGGTACAAGCTTAGCAGATTAAAACTGCATAAAATTAGCCAAATTGGTAGTCTGAGTACCTGTCAATCCTCTCCCATTGTCATTGTAGGATATCTCGATTTAGCCATAAAATCATGTTCACCACAGATGAAAAAAATTAAAAAAAAAACAAAATCAAGAGCTAAGTTCTGATTTTAATGCTCTTGTGTACTGATGAAAAAAATTGAGATTGATCATTTTCCTGATTGGTTAAAGTTTTCCAAGATGAGCATCAGTTGAAGTGTTGTTAACCTCAAATGCACACTCATCACTTGTTTAAAAAAGAAAATACAGTATCAACTTTAAATACACGAGTACATGCAACAGACCCTATCACATGGCCAAGTTTATCCACAATTCTGGTCCACAATTCTAAAAAAAAATTCAAAACCGTCATAATATTAGCATATATATTTCGATTTTAATTGCAATTCTATATATAATCATCTATTATAATTTTGAGATATGATCATAAGGTCAAAGTTAAAATGGGGAAGCAAACAAAAGAAGAGGAACTTAGGGCCCTAGCCAAAGCAAAAATATAAAAAAAGACAGAGAAATGTAACATATGTAAATAAACTCTATAAGTTTTTATTTTTTTTATTGTTTTATTATTTTGAAAGAAACTTGAAGCTTTTCTTCTTACTTGTTTAGTACTAGTGTACTGTATGTATGGGACTATGGGTACAGAAGAGTCAGAGATATATATGGCTACCGGTTGCCTAGGACTAGTAGGGTTGGATCCAGACATTTGGGGGGTGAGAGTTTGAGATTTGGATTTTGGGAGCCATTTATTTATTTAAAATCAATTAATATTAATAAAAAGGTAGTAAACTGCCAATATTTCCAGTCCATCTCTATCTGGTTTTATCCAAAGTTTCATCACAAGAACAGAGACCGGAAAGAGACAGGGGACACCAACACACAACACCAACCCCACAATGCGCTCTCCTTTACTATAATATCCCTTGTCTCTTATATATAGTAAATTTGAGTGTCTTCTACCTCAGGAATGGGTGACAAAATGGGAAAATAAAAAACCCTTTCTATCTCAAATTTGTGCTATGTGACCACTTTCATTCAAGAGCATCTTCTTGGTGTGATTCTTGGACCTGGTTGGCTGTTATGATCTTGAATGCGCGCTCGAGTGTTCATTGAGTTGCTTCAACTGGCTAATTTTGATTAGTCTTTAGTTAAACACATTGCAACCATATGATGCATACTATGATGACTAGCAAATATCTTTTCTGTTAGGGGTATCATGGTTTTAATGTTGATATTTTGGCTTTTCTTTGTCACTCTTGCAGATGGGAGCCAAGTTTGTGAGAACAGAATTTACATTCAAGATGGTATCGATGACTGTCACTTCAACTCGTGTTGCTTCTTTTGAATTATATTACTTGATCAGAACCTTCAAGTTTGTTGCTTGTGAATTTATGAGTAATATGCACTGTAGTAGTTTTGAAACAAGTGGCTTATGATGTCCCAACATCAGTAACATTAGTCTAGAACTCTTCCAAGGAATGAATTGTGCTAATATCATCTCTTTTGTTGGATGATAACTATTGGAACAAGTGTATTGATGGATGATTAACTTCTGGAATATCAAGTAGTTGAATGATGATATCTTGGCATTTTGATGGATGATGTATCTTTAGTTAATATGTGTGTATTTGAATATATAGGTGCAATTGAAAAACCAATTTTGGTTTGCCATGCACCGATAATACTTTGGCGACAAATTTGCGAATACTTAGCACAAAATAATGGGCGACATTTAGCCTTTTCGCAGCACACTAGTATGGGCGACATCTACCTTTTATGTAGCACAATAGAGTTGACGACAAAAGAACCATTTGAAGCTCAATAATATGGGCGGCAAAGGAAGCTTGTGTGGCACAATATCAAGGGCGACACAAGGCCCTTATGTTGCACAATATTAGGTGCAACATCATTTAATTTGTGTCGCACATTCTCTTTTAGGCGACACAACACCGCTTTGACGCCCATGATCAAGGGCGACTTGCCTAGGGCGACATTCCCACGACATAATTTCCTCTGTCCCAACAACGTTTGTGCCACATAAAACCATGTTTGGGCGGCAAAAATATGTGTCGCCCAAATGCCGTTTTCTTGTAGTGACCTAACATGTAAAGAATTTGACTTTTTTATGATTATTAAAATAATATTATGATTAAATAATAATATTTAGATTTTAAAATATTATGTTTAATAGTTTTTATAATAATATTTTATTTATAATAGGTTTTATTATATTGTACAATGTAATATTTACAAGAAAATATATTTATTCTACGTATATATACAAAATCAGGTCGGTCGGTTCGGTTATGGGTTTTAACCCAATCGGGTTTGGGTTAATTGGGTTCGGTTTTTATCTTGGCTCGTTACGATTCGGGTCGGGTTTCAACACTAAAATTTTTGGTCGGGTTGGGTCGGGTCAGGTTTTGACAGCTCTACGTACTTATATTTTATAGTCAATAAAATACATTATTATGCAATTTATATTTACTTATATTTTAGTATGCAAAGCACCAACTTGATCTACCCAAATTAAATGTAGTTATTTTAATCATAATATTTAATGAATAATATTTTGCCTCTATATGCACGATTAGACCAAAAAAATATCTTATTAGTATATAATATAAAATAATAACTTAATTAAGTAATTTATTAAAGTATATGTTTAATTTTAAATACAAACAACATAATTACATGTAAAATAGCTACAAAATATAATATATGATAACCTGAATTATTCAACATTAACAACGTAGAATGATGTACGTGAATATAGTTGTTCTTATCTTTTATTCAATATTAACCTTCAATCTAAAGATAGATAGATATATTGATGTGGTGATTTTTGAATTAAAGATAGATAGTATGACTTTAAAGATCAAATTTACGATTATATAATTAAGGAAAATAAAATAAAATATAAAGTTGTTATTATCTATTTGAGTTGGAAAAAAAAATTAAAACCGAGCGGGGCCAGAGTCAACGTGGTGGCTCGAAATCGAATGACTTTTATAGTATACTAGCAAATGACCCGTACCTTGTACGGTAGTGTTTTTTATTTTTATTATCTTGTATATATGAATTCACTATAATAATTACAAATATTTTCATATGTCTAATTTCTTTTGAAACGATACGTATCTTTTAGATTCTAAAATAACATAATTCCCGTATAACATCAAATATTTATATAAAATTAATTTTATTTGTATATTAACTTTTTTACGCATACATATATATTTAAATGATTGATGAAAATCCATAAGATAAGAATGCATAATCAAATTTTATTAACAAATATATTTTGTCATTAAATAAAATTTCTTAAACTTAATTATTGACTATTAATACTATGATAAGATAAAAAAAAATTCTTTTTTATTTTTAATTACGTCTATACAGGCTAATTTATTAAGAAAGAGCAATATTTTATATTAAAAATATTCTATACATACAGCGCCATAGACCAACATACAAAATTAATACATTACGTATAAAAGTTAGATAAATATACCATATTAAATTATGAACGTATATTTTCTATCTTTTCTATCTATATTGCAAGACACTATCAATAGTTTATTAAGGGGGTTTATAAAAGATAGCATGCAAAAAAAAATATTTATTTAAAGAAAGTATGGGATAGCATACGAAGACAAAAGAGAATTGAATATGTTTTTGATATCTCTATTAATCAATTGATTAAGTAGGCAATTGATCAAAAAAATAAAGTAAGTAAAAAAACTTTTAAATTAATTAAATAAGAAGTATATAGATATCAAATAAAAATATTAACGAATCATTATCTTAATTGAGAAACTTATCTTGTATCTTGTACAATAGTTAATTAGATATATATAAGATTATGATTTTATATTATGGTAAAACACATATATAATAAGATAATTTCTTTAGTTTTTTTAATCCAAGATAATTGTTTTAGATAAGAGGGTGATGTGGCGCAATATGGTGACAGAATTTGCTTCTGCTTTAGTATATAGTAATAGATAGATATTGGTTTGACTATTTTTTAGAAAAAAAGTCTTATATTTTTTAAAAGTTAAAAAAAGTATTAGAAGAAAATAACAAAAAATATTTTATAAGGGTATTTTGGTCAAAATATGATAACTTTTCACAAGAAATTAGCTTAAGATGTTTAAACTTGGGTGTTTACATTATAAAAGGTGGTTTTACTCAAAATAAATTTTAAGAGGTCGATTCTTAAAAAAGTTTGTTTTAAAGGTGGTTTTTGATAATAAAAAACTCTTAATATTATAAAACTCCTCTATTCAATACATTCAATGTTCCTTTATAATACAATAATATACTTGTTTAATATGTATTAGAGGGTGTAGGATTTAGAATAAACGCCAATATAGACGTTATGAAACCTGAGAGAGAAATCTATAAATGAAAATATTTGCTTGAACTTTTTGTTAGATCTAATTTTCAAAAACTTACATCCATTAATATAATAAAACTCTAAAAAAACTCCTCCCAAAATTGGCAAATCTTTTTACTTCACCTGATCTTATATTATATGCAATATACTAACATACGAGTTACGTAATAACTTATAGGTATATACTATTTATTTTAGGGATTATGGTTGTAGTATATATTATTTTATTTTCAAGTAACAAGTAAGATGATGTAAAGTTTAGAGTTTAATATAACTATTTTGTTTTTGGGTAAAAGGTAAGATAAATAGAATAAATACTTGATAATTATATTTTCTAGTATGTCATAAGATGAGTGGAATAAATATAAAAGCTATTTCAGTTTTTATAAAATTTATCTTAGACTACAATTTTATTTGTTCAAATTTATTACATCATCTTAATTATACCATGATCATTAGATGAAAGGACTAATTTCAAAATATATATTTTTTGGTCGATGGTACTACCCATAAGAGTCGAACCGGAGACCTCCGGGTACTACCCGGTCTAGAGGATTAACCGATTGACCAAATGCCCAAATACACTAATTTACAAATTTAATCATATTACATAATTTATACAAAAAATATTGCATAATTATTAAAATAATTAGATGTATAGAATTGCTTACAAATATTGGTAAAATATGTTATATTGTTGAAATGGGCTAAATTGTATATATATATATTTATATTTATATATTGGAGGGGTTATAACATACGGAGTATAACATAGAGTAGTTTTTTATTTACTATACATACTAAGAATTTGTTAACGATGAGAATTCAAAACTTTCCTTTTAGATTTGACATAAAATTAGGAAGGTAATATAAATTTTTATTCATGTCCATAAATACTCCAATATTTATGAATTAGTTTCCTCTACACACTCACACATAATAAATGACATGATGTATAATGATGTGGCAACAAGGTAATGACATGGCAAAAAAAATGGGTGATTAGGCAGGTGGGTAGACTACCCTATGGGTATCTCTATCACTCCCCTTCAGGAAAATGGTATGTGAAAATCATTGATTACTAATATTTATTAACGCGGATTATCATTACTAAAGTATATTGGGAGGAAAAAAGAAAGAAGGCATTACCATCCAATTTTCATATTCTCCATTGGGGTGATTATTGGCTTCCTTGTCACGATTCGAAAAAAATGTTATATAGTACAAAGGGTAATTAAGATTTCAACTACCCAACTGCCCTATACAATGCCCATTTAATGATATTCATGGTGTACTATATAACAATTTTGTCGCTAGAGTTAGTCCAATTTAACCAAGTGTAATGCCTGACTCAAAGAACATGTGTATGAAATTGGTGGTGCATGCCCAAATAGAGTAATAGCTAGTAAGCCTGGTCAGTTATTAAATGAAGGTGTAGCTACCGCCCGACCAATATACGTGCTAATTGTTATAATAGTGAATAATCTGGTTAGGGCGCAACGTTTATTAATTTATGATTACCGGATGCAGGATGCTAATAATATATATTATCACCAAAATAAAACCGTGTAACCACTAACCACTATAAGTTAACAATGTGCTGGTTTATACTTATTTTCCGCTACATTAATTTTTATTTAGTTTAATATTGATTACTTTTAAGTAGTTTTTACCGTAGACATTTTGAAATTCACGGAAAAACATTTGTGATCTAGTAATATACTATATATAGATTTGATGATGCACCTAGCTTGCAAGGTCCTGGAAAATACGGAATGTTGCTTAAAAAGAACAATTTAAACCGGTCAAAGTTGTACAAATGCACCTAAACTTCATGCATAGATAATATATTAATATTCAAATAATTCAATACATTTCACCATATATACTATATATAGATTGATACGCTACGTAAGAGGCGACCAAGTACCACTTAACTTGGCCCGGCAAAAATGCATGCATTCAATTGCACACACAAGTCACAGCGAACAACTTGTACGTAACCGATCGTTCTATATAAATGGATAAAACCATGCTAATTGCTAAGAGAAATGCACAGCACATCCTAAACAAAATAGTACGTACAATACAAAAGAGGCAAAAACAATGGAGTCCAAGAAAGGCTTTTTGATCATTCCCTTTGTTGGATTTGCGCTCATTCTCATGTCGTTTTTTCAGCCATCAAACTGTTGTTGCTCCAACAAACCAAGTGAGCTCAAGGGTATGTTTGTGTTCGGGAGCTCAGTGGTCGACAATGGAAACAACAACCACTTGATCAACCCCATGCTCAAGTCAAACTACAAGCCCTATGGCGTTGACTTCCCATGGGGCCCGACGGGCCGGTTCTCCAACGGCAAGAACATTGCCGACTTCGTCAGTGATCGCCTCGGTCTTCCACTCGTCCCCGCATTCTGGGATCCGACCACCAAGGGGTATGGGATCGTTCGTGGTGTCAACTATGGCTCCGGTGGCTCAGGCATACTTGATGCCACCGGCTCGCAATTGGTGAGTCGTCGAAGTACTTTTTTATAAATTAATTTCCGATGGGTCGTAGTTAACTATTATGTTTTTGTAACATAAGTTTGGTCATAATATATGGTACGTGTTGTTGGGTTTAGGGAGGAGTGATGAGCATGAATGCGCAAATCATAGAGTTCATGAGCGCGACTTTGCCGGAGCTAGAGGCGGCGCTGAGGTCAAACAGAGAGGAGATACTCTCAAAATACTTGTTCATGGTGGCAGCCGGAAACAATGACTATGGCCTCAATTACTTCGTTGGCCTCACTCCAAACTTTACTCCAGAAGCCTTCACTAATATGCTTCTTTCCAACTATTCTGAACAGCTCAAGGTGCATTCATTTCACTGACGTACCTCCTCTTTTCCTATGTATTAGTGTTCATTGTTTTATTAGTTCCTTGTAAGTACGACTTTAGTAATATTGTAGTTGTAGTAGTAATCTTACTTTAAGACATATAATTAAGATGGGTAAATTGCAGAGCTTGTACAATGTTGGAGCGAGGAAGTTCTTGCTAGTGTCGGTGTATCCACTAGGATGCAACCCTTGGCTCAGGGACTTCACCAACACCGCCAACGGGTGTCATCAGCCCTCCAACCTCATTACGGGATTGTTCTACACGCGGCTTCTGGGCTTGGTTGGCCAGCTCAAATCGGAGCTGCCCGGATCCGAATTCCTGGTTCTGAATAGCCACAAGATCATCACCGATGTCATCAACGACCCTCTTCCTAACGGATTCAAGAATGTGAGCGGGTCTTGTTGTGAGCTGAAAGTGGCGGTAGGGAATATCAAGTTAGGATGCAAGGAAGGTGGGCTTGTGTGCCCCAACAGGCACACCTACGTGTTCTTCGACGGCCAACACAATACCCAAGCTCTTAATGCTATAATGGCTGCCAAGGCCTATAGCTCCCCCAACAGCTCAGAAATCTACCCTTTTAATCTCTGTCAACTAGCTCATGGTGCCTAGCTTCAACGTTCCTTATCTTGTGGAATGTTTTCCCATCCAACTCTTGGATTTGAGTTGATCGATATGATGTATGTAAGGAGAATGCTTATACATATGATGAGAGATGTTGAAAATCAAATTATAAGATGTAAACACAAGCCATACCTTCGACATAATTAAACACAATGGTAAGAATCAAACTTGTAAGACATTGTCATCACCTTATTGTCGTGAAACATTTAGCAACAGAATATAGGGAGAAAAAAAAATCTACACACATTACTCCCAACAAAAAATAGATTAGCATTCTTGCAAACAAAATATAACTGGATCCTGAAACAGTGAAACCTTACTTATTAATGGCACTTAAATTGACCAAACTTCAAAAGGGCTCCCTTAATGACAGGCTGCTAAGAAGTGTCGCAAGACTGGAGATAAAGCCTAAACAACCTCAGATAATGCCAAGTGCATGACTACTCCAAGCAACCAAAATCTAGAGAAGATAAGATGAAAGTTGTTGGAGCCTTGGAGGGTGATTATGCAGTCTGAGAAAGTGGCCTAAGATCTTGTAAGGATGATTATACAGGAGATTGATTTTGACATAACAGGGTTCTACGAAAACATGTAGACATTTTGATCGGAAAAAAAAAACATGTAGAATACATTCATACATCTGAGACTGTATAATAATTACACTGCAGCTAAATTAGGCATCAGATAAGAGCAAAATTTAAGCCTATAAGCCTGTAATCACACAATCAGAAGCTCAACAAGGCAAGTACCTTCCAGTCAAAATCGCTACACAGCGAAAGCACACTTGGAAGGATCGAGAAATAGAAACAACGAGCCAACGCCAACGAACCTTGCACTTGCATAGTAAATCAATCCAGCAGGCTGCATAAAAATTCAACAGACTGGCAATGCATCTCTCTCCCAAGATCTATTCCTGCAGATATGCTTCACCAAATATTTCTTCTTGCTGCTTCTTTCTTTTAACCTCTTGTTTGGATTGGCTTCCAAGGGCATCTGAAATGGCTTGGGGAAGCCAAAATCCGGGTCTCTCGAGAAATGATGCTCTGTCAAGGACCAGAGGATCGCGCTGGGTTACTTCAACCCCATCATATGACCAAAGTTTTAATGTTGATTGCCCTTTAAGGCCCACGGAGAACCAACCCAGGCCAGCTATGGCAATGTCAATACTATTTACATCCCAGCTTGAGCCTGTTACTTTGAACTCCTTTGGCTTGCCCCACTTTCCTAGCTCAGACACACGATCTTCGCTCACTGGCGGCTAATAACATAAGATACAAATTCAATATCAGTAGATATGAGAAACAAGACAGATGAAGGTAATATGATCCTCAAATATGTGAGAATAAGAATCAAACACTTCATTTCTTCTGCTATACAAGTGGATGTTTTGATGCATTTTCATTTCAGTTCATTGCAAAAATACAATGAGTATATTCATTTAACTTGAAGCTTCTTTTTAGAACAAGAAAGTGTAATACCTGCAACCTGATGCCGTTATGTTTTTCCCAAATTTCATCAGCATTTTCAATCTTTCCTAGATGAAGAGCTACATGAGGAGATGCCCAGATCGTCACATATATTGTCTGAACAGAAGCCTGGGTAAGGTCTAGTCTCACCAAGCCGCCAATGTGAATAGACTGCCCTACCTGCACAAAGTTCATAATGACACATTCAGAAGACCAAAACATCTACTAGCAAGTCAAGTGATGAAACAACAGCAATAATGCAATTAGCTAAAGCAATTTTTATAATAACTAATCCAGGTTCATTTTAAATGTATCAAACGTTGGAAAATATCACGCAAGTCCAAATTTTAGTGGCAAACTCTTCTAAATGTAAAGACTATGACCAGTAGACAAACAAAAATAGCTACAACGGGGCTGAAATTATCATTCACTATATAGAAATAACTTGCCTTGATTCTGTAACTGCGTGGTTGTAGTTCCTTGCGTATCTCAACCATTTTTTGCTCTTCCCTATTCAATCTCATGGACATTAAGTAAGGATGCAAGAGCCCAGGAGTATCATACATCTTCGCCTTAGCCGGTAATATCCCTCCAACCTTGAGAATCCCAAGCGTTGTACCAGGAACAGCTGCCTCGGTAAGTTTAGTAACTTTAGCCGCTTCTTTCTTGGCAAACATGTTGATCAATGTCGACTTACCTGCATTTTGAGACCCTATAACCCACACATGCCCACGAGGACCCGCCTGTTGCTTTATGTAAGACAATAAATTCCTCACACCCAAATCCTTCCTTGAACTAACTAAATAAACAGCGTTCACTTTGGGTGCCCCTAGTGCCCTTGCACGATGGCGGACCCACCTATCTAACCTCGTAGGTGAAATCTGGGATGGGAGGAGATCAATTTTGGTTCCAACCAAGACAAGCTTTGGCATTCTTTTTCTGAGCTTGGAATCACTTTCACACTCCTCAAGTGCCTTAAACAAAGACTTGGCTGCTCGTTTTGGGAACGACCCATCAAAATCAACACAATCAACCACCATAACAACCACCGTCCCATCGGCATTTCCAGTGGGTCTCATCAATCGGCCGCTGATTAACCTCTCGAAATCGAAGTCTGGTATCAGATTCTCTGCAACATTATTCTTCACTTGGCCGTAGTTTCTGAGAGAGTGGCACCTTGCACATACAGTGACTTCTTCTCTTTCTCTCTGAGCCTCCCTAGCCAGCCTCTTCCTCTCTGATTTCGAAAGCTTTTTGTTCTTCCTCTCCAAATCCTCCAACAAATCTTCCGTAACTTTACCAAAACCAGCACCAGCAGGGGCAAATCCGTCCGATTCTTTCAAGCTACTCTCATCGTCATCTTCATCCTCCCAACCATCACTCTCCCAATCCATCTCACCTTCCCCCTCAAATGGCTCAAAGCCCTCTTCTGTTCCATCACTTTCTTCCGAATCGTCCACAAAATCCTCTTCATCATCAAGTGCATCAAGTATTAAACCCTCATTTTGTTCCCCATCTTCATCATCAAGAAAATCAGTTTCCTTCTCCACCTTTCTTTTCTTGTAATACCCAGGAAGATTGGGGTCTTTTTCTTGCATATAAATCCCACAACCAGGACAAATAAGGCCAAGGTTGTCATCCCCATCTTTCCCCTCACTGAATATCGAACTCACACCATTATTTTTCCCCCTTTTACCATGAACCTTGGCGACTTTTACCTGCCCCGTTGCATACTGACAAAAAATACCATATCCTATCTTGTTCTTCCCAATTTTCTGTTGCAATCCTGGGAGGATAAATAACCAATAGCAAAGGGAAGTTCTGTTGATTCCAATTGACTAAACACAAAACAGCATACACAACAAATTATATTGCAGAGGGAGAAAAGTTACCAGTGAATAAGCTGAGCTTTGTAGCCGGGTGAAATGCTACTAGGGCTACGTTGCCTGGAGTTGAGGGGGGACTTGAGGTGGACAACAAAACCGCCATTGCTGAATGAACCAGCCTACATGCAATTGCTAATTCAGCAGCAATAGAACCGAAATCTGACACATTTCAATCCAAGCTCTTATATTTGGGCTCAAGCATTGGGCCAATCAAGACACATCCGTTAAACCAAGCACATATGCCAATCGGCCCAAAATGAGCCCGTTAGCAATGGGTATTTTTTTTTTCATAGTTTGCTTAATACGGACATTATTGAGAAAGTTTTCCAATCAGAGGAGCATAATCTAGAGTTAATCTATGCAAATTGAATAAAATTTAAAGCTTGTAGAATTTGCCCTTTTTTATTGTTCTTTATGAGAAACAAAAGGAATTATCTGTACGAGGACTCGGATAATTCGATTCTTGGGTTTTTTCAGCCTAATCGCAGGGTAATAATTAAACCTGAACTTTATGCGGTTCCTAACTTCGGTTAATTCGGTTAACTGAACGTAGTCACACTCCTTTACTTCTTTATTTGGTTTATTCTATTCTTAAAATTCTCTTCGGTTCCTATTGCAATATTGAGCTGCAAGTTATAAGTTTAGAGAGAAGCATCCATTAGCAGCCCCAATCCTATACAATTTAAATTTTTTGCAACTGTTCAGAATTCAGAACAACAAATTCAATAATTCCTAATCTCATCTTAAACGAGAACAAAAAGAAAACAAGTCAAACAACTACAAAGTACTATGAAATACAGATTCAAATTCAACAGTTCAACACCTCAACATGGGCCTCAATAAAATCCCAATTGAATAAGTTGCTGATTTTTGCAACATGAAAGTGCATATTGAACTAGTGAAATTCAAGAGGCGAACTAAACAGTCTGAAGTTGAACTACATACTGAAATTCAGGAAGCGAGGACGACGAGTTGTGAGGCGGCGACAAGTGGCGGACTGGCTGCGAGGAAGAGGATGCGTGACCGGAGAGAGGGGGCGCTGGCGGAGCTGCGAGGCGGCTTCCGACTGAAGAGGGCGAGGACGAGGACGAAGAAGCGCGACGACTCGCAGGCTGGCGGCGACTGGGCGAGGGGTTAAAGACTTTACGGACGGCCAGGGCTCGGGTGTGTTGGGAAATTGGGATTTTTCAGATTTTGCCTTAGCTACAAAGGGCTTGTGCTTTTTTACACCCAAACAGTTTTTTTTATTCAAAAACTTTATTTTATTTTTTTCACATTATTTCTAATTTTTATGTTTTTCAATACAATTTTCTTTTATCTAAAACATCAATTTTTAAACAAAATATTCTTTCCACTACAAAAAAGTGAAATATAGGCAAAATAGTAAAATACTGGTATAACCAAGATTTCGGATATTTTAATTTTTTATTAATTTTTTGATCAATAGTTTTTTTTTTTATAAATTCGAAGACCGAACCGTTTTTTTATCTATTATATTTCAATAACGACCCAAACCAAGGTTCTTCGGGTTTAAAGTCCCGGCCTCAATAGGAAGGGTGATGAAAAACTATAAATTTTTTTCGAAAATGAGTAGTTTTAAGTTTTATTTGTTTCCGGAATAGGCATTTTAGGTCTAAAAACGCTAGTGTGGACATCATGTTTTAGTTCTGAACAAAAATTAAAGGAGACGGTGTTTTACCGAGCATCTCTTTAGGAGGACAAAGACGAAATCCCAACGTCGGCGTTGCTTCCATCCGACCGGCCATGCTACACTCTCTCCTCAGCTTTCCTTCGATTTCGAGCTCGAGTTTGACCCGCTGGTGGCTCTCCTGTCCTCCGCCACCATCGTCGTCTCCACCTCTAGCGAAACCCTAGACATCGAAGAACAGCCGTCTGAACTGGCGGGGGCCACCAACCTCTCCGAAATCGTGTTCAAGCTCACCAGATCTGCGACCACATGCCACTAGTGGCACCACTACTCGGAGCTCTAGTGGGCCCCCAACTCGACTCGAGGTTTCGTGTGGCATCAACGGAGGAGAACAAGTGACTGGTGACATCACTGAAGAAGAGGTGTAGCCGTTCGACCCAACCAAGGACCATCGGGCCTCAGATCAGATCGTGAGGATATTGAAGAGGAACTTCGACGATGGATTGGAGGGGAAGCGGAGGTTCAGTGGTTCGTGATGGGGGACGAAGACACGGTGTTCTTCAAGGAGAATCCGATGCGGTGTTGTGGTATGACGACGGAGGAGACGCTTGGGATGTTTTTTTCAATTTTGGGGGTAAAGACGTTGTTTAGGCCAACATGTTTATCTGAAGCAATAAATCTTAACCAAAATTTTGTCTTTATACCTAAAAACACTTATACCTATAAACTAGACATCTACTTCCGGTGTTGCTCGGGACGATAATTCAATATTATTTTGGTAGCTTTGTATGATTGTTGTTTATATCTATGATTGCATTTGCTTCATTAGCATCAAATAAGTATAAAGGAAAGACAATAGATTAAACTCATTTTGTTCAAGGAACCGCCTATAGCACTATTCCTTAGACCGATCGATATTGATCACATGGCGCAAGTTAGTTGAGTAATCGTTAGAATTCGAATCTGGTGTTGTTCTTGGGGTTTGGTTCATAATATTTTGGATTTTAAAACTTTAAATATTATCTCTTGAGTTAAACAAGTTGGATGTTTCCTTGTTTTCTCGCACGTGCCGACATTGCAAGATATAAATGTTCAATTGTCAACTAACTTGGTGTGTCTCGCGAGGTCTACTATTGAGTAACGCCTTGTTAGCAAGACGAAGTGTTACAACAAATCAGGGTCTAAGATCTAGATTTTTAGATTTAGATTTAAAGTCTAGAGTTTAGGGTTTATGCTCTAGGGTTTAGGTCTATGGTACTGTCGTGAGTGAATCTCGAACAAATAAATTTGTCAAGACCCCACTGAGTATAGTGAAGTCAGGATCGTCCACGGGAGTTAGTAGAACTATAGTCTAGCAATCAAACTACGAAAACAAAGCAAAAACAAAGCAAAACAAGCAAACAAACACAAATTGCACAGCAAACAAACACAGATTGCACATCCTGAGGAGGGTCGCTGCCGACCTAAGGGGGGTCGCAACCGACCTACGACAGAACCTAAAACACACTAAAAACACCTACTGGGGTAGGTCGCAGCCGACCTGTTGCAAGTCGGGGCCGACCTTTTCTGGGCACGGTAATTTGTTTCGGAAAAACAGGGGAAACGACTATGGGAAGGGATTCACCACAACACGAGCATGCATTCAAGCAATGATAAAAGACCAACTCAACTCGTAATCTCATGGGTGACTTTCGTCACAAAAGAACACATCAAAACCTCAATTTTCATGAAGTTGTTAACATGCAATCCAACTTGTTTTCTAACAGTTTTAACTTTCATCACAACCTGGATAGTCCGAATTAGCAAGATAATCTTTCAATTAGTTTGCAAACAAGAACATTCCCCAACTTTCGTCAAGGGTTTTAAGCATACAAGAGGGATTTATGGGCAGAGATTACAACTCAAGCATGGATCTAGGTCTCAAGGTCTCAAATGCACTTTCATGGTGGGCTTCACCCCACACCTAGCAAACTAACTACTCACACATCATCACACACACAAGCAACGAAAGAGAAGAGAAAGACATAATCGAAAACAACAACTTAAATTAAACAAAGATCCACACTTACAAGCCTTGCAAACTCCACAACTTCACCCTACAAACCTTCGTCTTCCATCTTCCTCCTCTCCTCCTCCATGCCCACCCACTTCCCTCCTCTCCAAGAGGGAGAGTGAGAGAGCCCCCCTCTCTAACCTCAGCTTCCCACACAAGACAAGCCCTCTCTCCAATCAAAAGCTACCTAGAAAAGGAGCCCAAAAGCCCCTTAAATAGAAGTAAAAAAAATCAACTTTAAAGGCTTCCAAGTCTGCCACTTTGTCTCCCTTTTCGAATTTCAAAATTCCCGCAAAAAGCATTACTTGGGCGGCAAGGATTTGCACGGGCCGACCATGGGCAAGTCGTGCTGAGGGGGGTCGCGGCCGACCTAGGGGGGGTCGCGGCCGACCTCCGACAGGACCTTGTTTTCTTCGCGTTTCGCTCGAACTTGCTCCATTGCTTAACCTTCTTTTGGGGTTTCTTTTTCGATGTTTCTTGGGTTCCTTTTAGACTTCTTGTAGCTTCTTTTGAGGCACTTTTTGGCTTGAAGATCCATCCTTGAAATCCTTGAAAAGCTCCACTCGAATTCACTACTTGACACTTGAAAACCACAACAAAACTCCACCTCCTAGAAAGCTCGGAAAAGCTTCGAAAACTCCTCTAAAATGCTCCAAATACCTACAAAACACAAATGCAAACACGAACGACTCCAACTCTCGAAAGAGAGTGGAAATCTCATGCAAAACACACAAACACAAAGGAAAACATGCAAAACAAACTAGAAAACGACTTAAGAAATCTAACTAAAAAGCACGACATCAGGTACAAAGTTTAAGACTTAGAGGTTTGGGTCTAGGGTTTATGTTAGGGTTAGGTTTAGTTAGGTTTAGGGTCCAAAGTTTATAGGGTAGTAGGGTTCAGGGTTTAGGTTCTATGGTCTAGGATTAGGGTTTAGACTCTAGGATTTAGGGTTTAGTGTTAAATATTTAAGGTATAGGGTTAAGGATATATGATTTAGGATTTAAGGTTTAGGGTCTAGGATTAAGGTTTAGGTTCTAACATCTAGGGTTTAGACTCTAGGGTTTGAGGTGTAGGGTAAACCCTAAACCCCAAACATTAGACACTAAACCTTAAACCATACTCCCTAAACATAAACCCTACACCCTAAACTCTAAACCCTAAATCCTAAACCCTAGATCCTAGACACTAAACCCTAAGTCAGTAAATCCTAAACTCTTAACCCTATATATATACCCTATACCCTAAACCCTAAGAATACTTGCATACCACAAAATATTTATATGAAATTTACTATAAGGATTAAAAATATTATTGTATGGCTACTTTGTTTTAAAACAATACTTATCTATTGGATTATTAAATACAATAATTCTTGCATACCACTAAATACTTATATGAAATTTATACCATGAACTTTTTATTACTATTTTTATTGGTACTTCAATAGGAGGATAGTAAACAAAAATGTATATAACATATTATTGTAATAAAATAAATTAAGATGTGGTATATATATAGTGGTAGAATTTTCTACCATTGATGGTTATTAAAATATCTTTCAAAATAATTACGAAAAATACAATGTAATTTTTAGAATAACATTTTAGAATAGATCTAATTATCAATTCGGAGGGTAGAATAATGAGATTTAGATTTATATATTATGATAAAATTTTAATTGAGCAACTCAAAATCTACAATACAATTATATCTATAGTTTTGTTTGTTTTTTACATTCCAACAATATATTGTCTTGGTTAAACAATTGCAATGACAATATGATCTTATTTCTGTATATTGAGATTATAAATCAAATTTCAACTATTGTATCCTTAATCTGTAGTTTTTATTTACAATACTGACATTGGTTATCCAAAAACTAACGTAATAAAGAAATTACGAAAGGAATCTTATAATTATGAATAAGAAAAATCGAGATCTAAATCATTATTATAGAATTAATTGCCATAAAATATAATTTTATAAAGCATATAGACATAACAAAATTTAATAACATATAGTATAGTCTAAACTAATAGTATGAAAATGAATTATTATAAAATAAGTAAATAAAATCTTTAATGTTTAGGCTGCATCATTTACTCAAAAATTATTCAATAAGATAATACTATATTTAATATATATAGATCTATGTACTTATCAATAAGAGTAACATATTAAACTTAATAATGACAATTTAATTATTAATACCACTTTAACTGAAAATGAATATAGTAAGATAAAGTATATTACATATATTATAAAGTAATAACATATAATATTCAATAATAACAACATAATCTGAAATAAATTTATTAGAATAATATAAAGTATAAAATAATAATGATAATAGTAATATATATTATGTATAAGCTCATAATAAAAATAGCATATTAGATTGAATATAGCATGATTTAATTGATAAAATACAACTTTATATGGAGATAGATAAGATTGATAAAATAAATAATAACATAGTGGCATCATGGCAAGTATAGTTTATATAAGATCAAGGAATAAATTGGAGTGAGGGCAATTAATATAAAAAAGTTTCAAGTTTACAAGTAGGTAAAAGTGCCAAAAAAATACAACTTTACATGGAGATAGATATGATTGATAAAATAGATAATGAGCATGTATATATAATATATATAAGATGAAGGAATAAATTGAAATTAGTGCGATTTAATGCTAAAAAATTCCAAGTTTACAAGTAGGTAAGATATTTTTTCAACAAGCCTAAATCTGGAAATAAAATTGCCTAACTTCAAAAAAAAATCAAAAAACTAAGGAACAAAAGCAAATGTCCTTGTTGCAATAAAAAACACGCATAGAATCCGGAATTTGTCTCAAACTTGCATGACATAATCTTATTTTTCTAAGTAAATTTATTGACAATGTCTATTTGTATAGAGTATTATTTTTGGCTAAATGTATACTAGATGGTGCATCTAGCTTAGAAGTGTAGTTTGGTGTGCATAAGAAAAGCGTACAGGGACCAAATGAGAAAAAAATTATCGTCTAGGAGCAATATGGTGCGCCTAAGGGAGGCGCACACTAGTGCTCCTAATGGTATAGAACTCTCGATCTTATTGGGCCCATTAAGGCCAATATGATCCAAACCGAATAGAACTCTCAATCCAAGACAACGTTCATGAAAAAAGTAAGAACTTTAACTGAAACGATAATCAAACGTGATGAAGAACTGAAAATAAGGAATCGAACTTAAATTGAGCCAATAGAATCCTCGATTCAAGTCAATGTTATAAAAGAATAAGAATATAAACCAAAACGATAGTTGAACATGATGAAGAACCAAAACTAAGGAATCAAACTCGAGTTGGGTCTTAAGGACTAATTATTGAGTTGTTTAATTATACAAGTGTTGACTATATTTTTTTTCCTTGGCTTGTTTCAAGATGTGAAAATGAGCTTTAGGTGGAAAAAGAAGATGAGTTAGATAAGGGCATGTAAAATGGGGGGTTTTTAATGGGTTCTTAATGGTACTTGTCTATTTTTTGTGTCAAAAAAATGTTAAACACACAGTTTTTTTGTATAACAAAGGGAAAACACTAGGTCTTCTAAGCAGGATAGGACCAACCTAAATCATCCGTCCGGATGATCTTCAAGAAATCTCTAACTTCTCGTATTCTTCCTTCACTTAATTCAAACGTCGTCCTCAAGGATTTCTCCCAGTATTGCGTTTAGCAGCTTATAATGTTAAGCATCCATTGTTGGAGTACTTACACAAGCACCGATTGAATTTGACTAAAAAAAAAAACAAGCACCCATGGAAAGCTCTTGAAGCCAATAATTATTTGTCAAGTGTCAAACTTTAATGAATTTATTTATTTTTATTTTTTTTAAATATACAAGTACCATTTAAGTACCCATTTGTAAGACCATGGGAATTGCTTATGTAGAGTTCTTAAGGGTTTTTAATTATTATTATTATACTTTTTTTCTATTTTTAACATCATACAAGCACTTAGTTTTTTTCCTAATACAATAGAGAACCTCTATGAGTACTTCTAAGCACCCAAAAATAGAGATAAATTTACTTACTTGAATGACATGTGGCAAAATACTAGTGGTTAGAAGTGAATAGAAGAGTTTTATAGATAGTGCTTATACAAGCACTAAACATTTGGGTGCTTAAGATTTTGCTGTTATTTTCCCCCCAAAATATATATGAACCCCTTAAGTACTACTAAGACACCCCCATTGCACATGCCCTAAGAATTTCTCTATTGGGGTGAAATATTTTTTTTAAAAAAGACTTAACTAGTACTAGATAAATAAAAATATTATAATATGTCTTAAAAACTCTTAGGTACTGACAACAAAATTTTTTTAAGTACTACCAACCATTGTATATGGCCTAAGGAATCCACCCTTGCACGCAACATAAGCAAGCTGGAATACTTATATGACTTGTTGGCAATGTAAACATGTGATCAAATAAATAGTCCAATGACTATCCATTTATTCTTAATTAGGCCCGGCTAAATGGGTGGGCGATTGGGGGCGGTCACCATGGCCCCCGAAATATAGAGGCCCATGTATATAATATTACTACTAGTAAAAATAGGCCCATTAATATTTAAAAAAAGGCCATTAATATTTTAAAAAAGGCCTATCAGTGTAAGAAAAAAAGTCAATATATTTATTTGATATAAAAATTCAAAAGAAAAGTTATATTGAGAATGGAATTAAAAAAAGAAAACACGCTCCTTTTTTCTTCTTCACAACTCTTTGACTTCCTCTATCAATGTCACTTTTTCCAAATTCCAATCTGGACAACCATCTTTTTAATTAACTTTAGCATGGTGAGTTTCAATATTATCTAAGTTAATTTCAATTTGTACTTTAGTATTTTTTCTTCTTCCTTAACTATCAATCTCTCTAATGTCTCTCTAGAACTACGATTCCACCTGAATGGCCGACGACCACCGTACTCTGGCAGTCAGGCGTCGTCCTCACGACCCTCACCCTGCCTTATCCCCATCGGTGACACCCTCGGCCGGCCAGTCAGCAACCACCTGCAAAATTGCCCCAAAATTCTACCCAAAATTCTTTAAATCCTTTGTGACTAAATTTGTGAAAATTAATGAAATTTACAACTCTAGTGTGATTTGTGAGACCTTAGTTGAAACTTTAAAGTGAAGTGCTGAGATTTTGTATTACAATTACAGTGATTTTCAAAGTTGTAGATTTACAATTCTAGGTTTACAAACCTACGTTTTGATGCTTTAGGTTAGAAGATGCTACTTTGTCCATTGCTTTGATAACTTGGATTGAAAGATGTATTTTGAGCCAAGTGTATTGTAAAATGTGTTGGTATTTTCTTATTATATATTAGGTTATTTGTGTAATTTTGTGCAAGACAATTGTAAAAATTTGCCATTAAGTTCTAAAATATTTCTTTAATATTATGGTAATATTTTAATATATTTATTTTTATTAATCATGTAAGGTTAAGGACTCATAAATTTTATCCGGTCCCTTGAAACGATTGAGACGGGCATGTTTTTGATTCTCTCAGCACTGAAAACAAGTCCCTCGATCAGCAGTCCACTAAATACAAGTCCGGCAACACTTGCAGCTACGGGGTAACGTCAATGATGCCAACTAGGGGTGTCCATAAAAAACCGAAACCGAAAAACCGAACCAATAAACCGAAAAACCGGCATATTTTTTGGTTAACCGAACCGACATTATTTAAAATTTTGGTTTGGTTAACCGAACCGAGAATATTCACGGTTTTCGGTTCGGTTTCGGTTTATGATTTTCACAATACCGGTTAACCGAAAAACCAAAAATTAATTTTTATATTTTTATATTAATATATAAGTTTGATTTACTTTAAACGATTAATTTTTCAAATGATGATGTTGTTTGGTTGAGCATTTTTGAGTTCTTTTGTTTGCATAGTTTTGATGTGGCTTGTAATTTCAGTTATTTACTTGTCAAATATGTCATTGTACGTGTCTACATAAGCCCTCTAAATTATTTATTAAATATTTTGTTTGAATGAAATACATACATTAGTAGTTTAAAGTATCATTTGGTTATTATAACTATCAAAGCATATAAAATTAGTATATTATTGAAGATCTAATCTAATTAGATTATATTGTTTAATCATATTCAATAATATTATTAATCTTTCATGTAAATTATGATAATCTAAATCACATAAATGGTTATTGGTTAACCGATAAAACCGAACCGAAAAATCGGTTAACCGAACTCCGGTTAACCGAGATTAACGGTTTGGTTTAGGTTTGTGATTTTAGCTAACCGAAATTATGGTTAACCGAAGTCCGGTTAACCGAAACTACGGTTAACCAGGTTTGGACACCCCTAATGCCAACACCATCTAGCTATCTGATTTCCAACATACCAAAGTCAAAAGTCTTGATGATACAGGAAATCAAATCAATCAGAAGAATTAACTGGAGCTATAAAAGAAAATGAAGAAAACGCTCTCTATTGCCCCTCCCGTCCCCCACGACAACTTGCCCCTTTGCCCAAATAACCAAAAACCTAGTTTTGGATCCCAAGCAAAATCTGGCCTGTTCTTGTGTTCAATCCTCTTCCAAATTGTAAGCAATGATCAGAAAAGCTCTCCTAAGAGTGGATTTGGTGTGTTGGTTCACGAAATTCCGGATTCCTCTTTCCCTATTGAGAACGGCAAAACCGACAATCTGAGAGATTCGGTGGCCCGATGGAAGGCTATCGATCTCATGCTCCCTTATTCGGTGTATAGGGACTCCTACTCTATGAGGATGTGGATATTCATCAAAGAGCCAGAATCAAAGAAGAGGCAAGGGCTTGTGAGATCCGAGCACTATGGCGTACTGTGTACATGGAGGGTTTCGGAGGCAGAGTGGCGGCGTCCCTCTCAACGGGATTTCGGGAGGTATTCTTCTCAAACAGAAATCTGGAGAGTTTATTACTCTCCCCGAAGGAACGATACCAGAACAGGCCGTCCAACCACCCCCGCTAGGTTGTCTCGCTCCTCCTTTAATTGTGTGTTTTGTATTTATCTTGATCGATTGTGTATGTGTGCTAAGTATGGCTATATATATGGTTGTTTGGGTTTGCTGAATGGCTACTCCTGCATACTCGTTCATCTCTTAAACCTTCAAACCCCCTTTACTGTGTGTGTTGATACCATGGAAATAGAGAAACATACTTTCAAGAAGTTGCTTTGTTCAGACCAGGATTGCTCTAAAGACCAAGTTGATAAAGAAAACCATAAAGAAACCTCAGCCAACTCGTCTACCATAGCCATGGAGGCTTTAAAGGGTAGAAAGCATAATAGATCTAGTTCATATGTGAAAACTTTGAATACTATAAGTTGTCCAATAGTTGAGTGTATTACAATGAAAAACTGGCTCTGGAGCATCACAATTTTTTTGAACGCAGGCTATCAGCTACAGGCTTGCAAATACTTCAAGAGAACACAAGCTAGAAGGTCGATCATCATATTAAAGTGCTGCTGCACATACAGGCTTATAGTTGCTGAATTGGAATGGAGGTATTGCAATGATAGCAAAATAAACTTCCCAATCTGGCTTGAAAATTGGGGTAAGCTTAGGAGCCTGTGTGTCAGTTTTGTAAAAATTAAGCTGAATCTTAAATGTATTGAGGCTGTTGAAACTAAAGAGCATAAAGATAGCTTGAACTGGCCCTATGAATGTAGATACAAGTCTGGCTGGAATCTTAAATGTATTGTGGTCATGAAAATCAGCATGAGTGTACAAATATACTCTCATATTGGTAACAAGTCTGGCTGGAATTTGACTGGTTTTGAAGGGAGTCTTAATTATTCAGGTTGTGATATTAAATGCTTGAAAATGGATCTTTGTATCCCAATTGACTGTGTGTATCCCAATTGCTATGAATCTTTGTTTGTGCATGAAGTGTGCATCTATAAATATACTTGTTCGGTTTGGAAATTTGGGAACATTTATCTACTCGTCATTCTCCTTAAATCTAAAGCTTTTATTTTTGTCTGCACTGAAGTTGAAAATTCCAATACTATGGAAAAAGATAATCTTACTTTTAAGAAAGTGCTATGTTCTAATTATGTTTACAACACGTGGATTGTTGACGTTAGTGTGAATAAGCAAAAGTATATATTTACTAATGATATCTTTTCTCAAATGTGGGTTTGTACTGATCGTTTGCAAGTAAAGGGATTTGTCTATGGGGCTACGAAGAAAAACAGCCATGCCTTTAAAAAGGTATTCTGTTGTGAGGTCTTGCGCTTTACAGATCAATCCCTTAAGGGTAATGCTAAAGACAACGGTAAAGAAACCTCTACCATGGCCTATGAGGCCTTAAAGGGTAGTGTCTCTAAAGGGCCTGCTGAAGCTGGCTCTTATGGAGCTAAGAAACATAAAGAGAAGAGTAACTCAAGTAGAAGGACAAATAAGGTTGAACTTATAAGAAAAGGCGACACCCAACTCTATGGAGTTGTAAGACCACGAATAAAATTTAGAGCCAAATGAAAGTCGCGTTTTGGAATAGTAGAGGGATAGGTAGAAAGTCGTTTTGGCCAGAAATTGACTCATTTTGTAAAATTGAACGTATCCAGATATTAGCAATTGCAGAAACTAAAACAGATAAATTGCCAAGTGACCAAACATGGAGACGTGCAAGGTTTGATAATATTGTGTGGTCCCCTACTGAAGGAAGGGCAGGTGGTATCTGTGTGTTGTGGAAAGAACACCAACTCAATAGTGAATATGTGGAAATCTTGGTTCACAAAGCTAGGTACATTATATTGAAATATGTAAACCACCTCACAGGATATACTTTGGCGTTGTGTTTTGTATATGCACCCCCGAATGAAAACCAAAAGGATGAATTCTGGCTTGAATTTTCAAATTGCCTTAATGACACTCACCTCCCTGTTATTGTGTTAGGTGACTTGAACGAAATCCAAGAGTACGCAGATAAAAAGGGTGGTAATGCCCCTACGGTTAGTAGGTTTGAACGTATAAGAAATTTTAAAGACGATTGCGATTTGCGAGACATACCAACAACGGGAAATAAGTTTACATGGAGAAAGAACAAGACAGAGGTTGATAACATGTATGAAAAATTGGATAGAGTTCTTGTTAGTGAGAACATTCTTCAGTGGTTTCCAGATATCCGAACACATAATCACGCATTTACATCATCTGATCACTGTAAAATTTCGATAGAACTTATGAACGGGCAATTAATTAAGGCGGCTCCATTTAAGATGGAGAAAATGTGGTTAATGAGAAAAGATTACCGAAATGTAGTAAAACAAGCATGGAGGGCGAGCTTTCAAGGGTCCTTCATGTTCCAGCTAATGAAAAAAACTCGAATATTAAAAGAACATACAAGACAGTGGAAACGTAGAACATTTGGAAACACTTTTGAACAACTCAAGGAAATTGAGGACACATTGCTTGATCTGCAGAAGCAGATAATTGTGAGCCCACAACCAGCCCTTATACAGAAGCAACTCCGTTTCCTTAGGAAAAAAGAATGTATACTACAGTCTCACAAAACATATTGGAAACAAAGGGCAAAGACAAAACATGTCAAATTGTCTGACTCTAACTCAGGATATTTTCACAAGATAGCTACTGGAAGGCGCAACCATAAAGTGATAAAAACGATCGTCGCAAATGATGGAACGCATATAATGGGTGAAGATAACATCTGTCGAGAAATTAGAAATGATTTTCGTACACGATACTCTAAAGAACAAATTAACAATTCAGTACTTGAGCAATACCTCTCCCTTATAGAAAATGAAATATCAACTGAAGACAATGTGTACCTCACGAAACAGGTAACTAATGAAGAAATAAAGGTGGCAGTCTTTCAAATTGGTTCAGATAAGTCTTCAGGACCAGATGGTATGACAGCGGAATTCTACAAGAAATATTGGGACATTGTGGGCCCAAGTGTAATCTAGGCAGTGAAAGGTTTCTTCCACTCTGGAAAAATGTTGAAACAAAGCAACCACACCTTTATATCACTTCTCCCGAAAAATGACAACCCTTCGACAACAAACGACTTTCGGCCCATTAGCTTGTGCACGACGATTTATAAAACAATAGCAAAAATATTGACAGAGAGATTAAAAAGGGTAATGCCTAAAATCATTCACCCCTTGCAAGGAGCGTTTGTGGCAGGACGGGCAATACAAGACAATGTTCTCATTGCTCATGAAATTTTTCACTCATTCAGAGGAAGCCAGGCAAAAGATGGTTGGATGGCTGTTAAACTAGATATGGAAAAAGCGTATGATAGGGTAGACTGGTCTTATCTATTCCAGGTGCTTATAAGGTTCGGTTTTGATGAGAAATTTGTAGAATGGATTCGTCAGTGTGTATGTACAATATCTTTCTCAATACTAGTTAACAGTGGACCCACCGTCCCATTCACTCCCGAACGAGGGATTAGACAAGGCGACCCGCTGTCGCCGTATCTTTTCGTGATCGGAGCAGAAATTCTGGCACGAAAACTGCAAAAGGTAAGCGAAAGCCCAAAACCATTAATTGGATTCCCAGTATCTAGAGGTGGAATGAGGATACCATTCCTAGCCTTTGCGGATGACATGATAATATTTGCAAAAGGAACCCAGAATGCTTGTAACTTAATGAAAAGCATTGTCGAGGAATATTGTGCAGCTACAGGTCAAAAAGTGAACTACCACAAATCAACATTTCATACCTCAAAGAAAGTTGGAAATCAGCAGAAACAGAGTATTAAGCAGGCATTAGGAATTAACACAATGACAAATTTAGAAAAGTATCTCGGATGTCCGATCATTAATGGCAAAGTCAACAAAGAAATATTCCAAGATACCATAGGAAATGCACAACGACAATTATCAAAATGGAAAGCTAGTACATTATCTCAGGAAGGTAGAGCAGTTCTAATAAGAGCAAATCTGGCTACAAAACCTAATTACTTGATGCAAAGTTTTATGTTACCCAAAAACGTGCACGATGAAATTGATGCGATCAACAGAACTTTCTTCTGGAATAAGGATAGACAATATAAACCCCTAGTGGGTTGGGAAAGAATATGTAAACCAAAGGCATATGGAGGCCTAGGGATAAGGAAAGCGACGGATATGAACAAGGCCTTGCAGATGAAATTGTTGTGGAAAATTCTCATAGAACATGATAATGTATGGGTTAGAGTAGTGAAAGAAAAATATCTGCGCAGAAACACGCTTGCAGAATATAAGATTAAATCTAACACATCATGGCAATGGAAACAATTGATTAAACTCAAGCCGGAATTTGAAAAAGGCCTCAAATGGCAAATAGGGAACGGAAAGTCAGTCAAATTCTGGACTGATAATTGGGTGATGCAAGAGCCGTTGGAGAAATTCGTAAATAGAAATGCTATAGAGAATACTGCTGTTAAAGTGGAACAATTTATCTCATCGAACAGAGAATGGAAAATAGATGTGTTGCATAGAACTATCCCTACAGAATTAGTAGAAAAAATCTTAATGATACCCATCCCGCATAATGAGATAGAAGATAAACTTATATGGGCACCGAGCAAAAATGGATGGTTTTCAACAGAGTCGGCAGTAAGTCTAGTAACAAAGGAGGACGGGATGAGCCCGAGTCCGAATGATTGGATATGGAAATTGGACATCTACCCAAAGGTAAAGAATTTCTTATGGAAAATTGATATGAATGGACTCCCAACGAAACAAAGGCTCTATGAAAAACATGTAGCGATCCCGCAAGGATGCCCAATGTGTAATGGTACCAATGAGGATTCAATTCACTTAATGATAAGCTGCCCACACACGCTAGGGGTTGTAAAGAGCATAAATGTAACCACTGAACGAACAATTAGGACATATACTCCTCCACAACAAGACCCGAGGAAAGTATTAAATGATATTAAAGGGAGGCTAGGGAAGACAGATTTCATTGAGCTGGCAGTAACCTGGTGGAGCATATGGCATCAACGAAACAAGATAATCTTTCAAACAACGCATAGTGACTTAATCCAAGACTTAAACTTATACATCCGTGCACAATTGAAACAATGGGAGCGAGCAAAGAGGTGGCAAGAGGATGAAGAACAAGTACAAGAAATGACGGATCGAAAACAAGCAACCACACGAAAGAAAATAAATAAATGGAAAAAACCTAAACCTCAATTTGTAAAACTGAATTTTGATGGATCTAAGATAAGCAATGGGAATGCTGCGGGAGGATCGATTATTAGGGATGAAAATGGAAATCTGATAACAGGAACCGTAAGAATATTTGGCAAAGTATCGATTCTGATGGCTGAAACTCTAGCATTATGGGATGGAATACTAAAGGCTAAACAAACCAATATCCGGAAAATTGAAATTGAAGGGGACAATGTAACGGTTATTAAAGCCGTCAAAGGCTTAATTAAGTGTCCATGGGAAATTGAAAGGATTGTAACTGATATTCTCGTATCCTTGCAAGGATTCGAGTCAGTCCAAATTTCACATGAGGGTAGGCAATGTAATGCTGTGGCCGATAAAATTGCTAATTTGGGCCACAGTCACTCATGGGATGTAATTTCGAAACACCAAGAGCTTTTAGTTCTCATCCAACTGGATGCTCTAGGATTCCCACCCTAAGAGGGATCTTAATTCTCACCAGTTCAAAAAAAAAAAAAAAAAAAAAATCAATCAGAAGAATTGAATCAACAGCCTAGGTGTTTGCACCTCTAGGCTCTAGTGCTTTTGTTCTTACTCAGTTCTCAAACACTATTATCTCCGCTCACCTTTGATTCCATCCTTGTACTGTTGTACACCTGTAATCGGCTTCTAGCCAGGCTATGTTCCAGGTTGCTTAAGGTCCTAGCATTGGGCCCATCAATCTCTTATATTTGGGCTCAAGCATTGGGCCCATCAAGAAACATCCGTTCAATGAAGCCCATGTTTCAATCGCCCCAAAATGAGTTCCTTAGTAAGGGATTTTATTTTTATATACTCTAGTTTGCTTAGAGGTATATTATTGACATAAAGTTTTCAAATCAGAGGAACATAATCTACAGTTAATCTATGCGAATTACTATTAAATAGTACAGCCTAAAGCTTGTAGAATTTGCCCTTTATATTGTTGTTTATGAGAAACAAAAGGAATATTATTATGTACGAAGCAAAGGGCGATGAAAAACTAACGAACAAAAGCAAACGTCCTTATTGCAATAAAAAACACGCATGGAATCGGGAATTTGTCTCAAACTTGCACGACCTAATCCTGTTTTTCTAAGCAAATCTATTTTTTATGGTGAGTATACTTTTGTCGTCGTTGAAATGCCTTCGGCGTTGAGAATAAAGCAATAACTTATACCTCTACCGGATTATATTATTTGTTTATCTAAGGAGTGCTATATATATATATACATACTGATTGGTGAATGGTGTATCTTTATGTGGATTGAAATGCATGGTGTTGAATTGGAGCATAATTGTACGTAAGCTAGAGTACATATGTACGCATAGATGCTTTACTTAGGTGGTATACAATACAAGAACATATCGATCGACCAGTTAAGTGATTACTTAATTACAAGCTCTCACAATCACGTTGATTTTCAAAATTTATTGGATGCATGTAATATATAAATTGGATTGATGCAGTGCATAAATCAAAATTGACCCTATTTCTCATATTCATAGTATATGATGCACACTTATCGTAGGGGATTCATGAATTTCGGAAAATTCATTCATCTAGGCTAGCTGTCAAAGTTTGGCACTCATTATATTATATATACATCTGTTCCTCAAATGTATAACGTTAATTACTTAAACGTATTCATGTATATATAGTTGTAGCCCAATAAGTTTGTTCATTGAATTTGAATCTATAGAAAGTAGTATCAAATTGGAAGCATATGCACAAGTTTGTTCATGTAACGGGTGAAATTGACATCTTTTTTATGTCACAACCCAGCTGTTCGATTTTATGACACACATAATTCAGATGTACATACTTCTTCTTCTAAGATCTTCTAAGCTTTTTTCCCCTTGACCAAATCGTGCAATAAATTTTCAAATTTAAGACCATAATTATAGTTCAAGTGCTTCAATCTCGAAAGAGTTACTGTATCTAATACGTACTGATAGGTCTATTAAGTTTTAATGCATTTTTTAGCGACATGTTAAGTCAATCCAATGGAGGAATATTTACGGCTCCACACGTCTTTCAAACATTCTATCATGAGACTAATTAACATTATTTTTATTGAGATCTATATCATGTGAGATTAATTAACATGGATCCAAATTCTCCTTCCTGCAAGCACGTCCCGTTAAACATCCCTTTAATCCTTATTGGTCGGAAATTTTAAATTACCATCTTTTGTGTTTTTTAAAGTCAAAAATTAAAATTTCGAACAATGAGTAATAAGGGGACATGTAGTGGGACAGAAGATTCGGATCCAATACACGATCAACCAATTCCTGATGTTGAATTATACACTGAGAAAGCTACGTATCAAGGAGATATTTTGAGTGGGTGAAAATGATTCAACGCTGTGTTTTGTGACGATGAACAAGACCTACCCAAAAGTAGTATGGCGTTGATAAGGCATCTGATAGATTAGTCTACTAATCACAGCTATGACAATCGTACAAACTTGAATCTTTTACCATACATATAGAAGAAGAAGACCATTTCTAAACGCATGGTTAATTAAGCTAGGTATGAAGACAATTGGTCAAGGAATTCACATGTGCATACAAAGAAGATAGCACATACATGAAGATAATATCTGCATTGTTCGATCAGGAAAATAGTGAGACATTAACATCAAACATGCACTAATATATATTGGGGAAAAATGGTTTACATGGAACTGCTATTCTCAGGAAAAAATGTAATATTAATCTCTCTGTTGGAGATCATGTACTAGAAGAATAGTTCAGACGCAATAGTCATTCCATGATAGTGTAGTATGCTAGCCCTAGTGACAAGTGACTTACCGATCGAATATATATGTGCATGAAATTAACCAAATGATTTATAACTGTTGGAGATATTCCATGTCGGCCAAAAAAATGATCAATCACTATTAATATACAAAGGATCTCTGCCTATTAGTTCTAAAGGTGAATTTTGATCTTATATGTTACTATTAATATACATCGATTCACTTGTCTAAATATGACCCATCAAAATTTGACAATAACAGATGCTGCTGAAGACCTTTGCTATATATTGATATCTATAAGAATAAAAATTAGGTAAATATCAAATAAATTGTAGGATATTTCTATCCCACACCATACAAGAATAAAATAGAATATGCATCCTATTTTACAAAAGAATACTTTGTTTTATTTGTTAACTATTCAGATTCTTTTCGATAAAGGTATTCATTTATGTAAGGTTCGAAAAACTGTCTCAAATTTGTCAATAATAATACTATATTACTGGAGTAATTCCATAAATCTAACGCATTGCCTAAGTCGATCCAAAATGGTTGAGTAATGAACTAAAAGAGCCAAGTAATTGGACTTGCACAAATATGTTGAGATCCAAAACTTTTGGTTAAGAAGACTTGATTCATTTATAGCAGAATTTCAAACGTGACATTTTGAACTACAAACCCTATTGACTGTTTTCTTTTTTTGCAGCACTACATATGATACAAAAGGCAACCGAAAATTTAGCAATTGAGAAGTGAAGAACATGTTTGTTAAGAGAAAAGGAAGGTTCGAAATACCCTGAACCCCACCAACAAATTCCCACATTATGTGCGAGCGATTGCGACTCTGCTCCCAGGTGTCTATTCCCTTATTATGCCCCTTTTCTTAAATCAGAAATCCCCACTCTTCCCATCCCCATCGCACTAGGCTTCTTCCTCCTCTTCCTCCACCCCCACTCTTCAGAGACACATTGATGATAAAGGTCACCCCTTCCACAGGCGCCGCCTTTTTTACAGAATCCCACTCCTTCATTGGGTGCATTTATTGTTTACTCTGCCATTTCCCTCCTCCTCGTTCAGTTTTTGCCCCTTATTCCATTAACCCCGTCATCATAATATTAAACCAGAAGAAATCTCTCATCACAGAATATAAATTTTAAAAACCGAAAAAATCAAAACTTTCCCCCAAAAGCTCCCACCCCGGATTCGGTGATTCTCGATTAGCCCTCCCTAGCTCCCCTATTTAACCCTTCCTCTCCACCGCCAACTCACCAATTCCCAATCAATCAACCCATCCAAAGCTCTTCCTTCCTTTCCTTCCCCCCTCTAAGAACTTCGCTTTTTCCATCACTTCCTCTGTTCTGATATACACTTCCCCTGTTCTCCTTCCTTCCTTCGTTCTTGTTGAAGAACACTTGTTTCTAAGGACTCGAAAATGACAGGAGAGAAAGACCCCGACTTCGTCTCTTACAAACACCCGTCAACCTCTCAGGTAATTAATCCCTCTTCCATCCCGAGAAACAGAGCATAATTTCGAGAAACAGAGCATGGTTTCAAGAAACAGAGCACCTGCATCTTTTTTTTCTTTCTACTTTATTATTTAATAATTAGTATAATCAGTCTTCTCCGTCTTCTTAGATCGTGGAGGAATTCCAGGAGCTATGGGGGATGGCGCTACCCATAACGGCGATGAACTGCCTGGTGTTCTTCCGGGCGGTGGTGTCGGTGCTGTTCCTGGGGCGGCTGGGCAGCCTGGAGCTGGCGGGCGGGGCCCTCTCGATCGGCTTCACCAACATCACGGGCTACTCGGTGATGGTGGGCCTGGCGTCAGGCCTGGAGCCGGTCTGCTCGCAGGCCCACGGCAACAGCAACTGGGCCCTGCTCTCCCTCTCCCTCCGGCGCATGATCGTGATCCTGCTGGTGGCGGCCCTCCCCATCTCCCTGCTGTGGGCCCACCTGGGCCCCATCATGACCTCGCTCGGCCAGGACCCCGACGTCACCGCCATGGCCGCCCGCTACTGCCTCTACTCCCTCCCGGACCTCCTCACCAACACGCTCCTCCAGCCCCTCCGCGTCTTCCTCCGCTCCCAGCGCGTCACCCAGCCCATGATGTACTGCTCCCTCGTCGCCGTCGCCTTCCACGTCCCCCTCAACTACCTCCTCGTCTCCGTCATGGGCTACGGCGTCGAGGGCGTCGCCGTCTCCTCCGTTATCACCAACGTTAACATGGTCGTCTTGATGGTCGTGTACGTTTGGTGGACGGGCAGGTGGTGGGGCGCGCGCGCGTCCACGAATCCCGGCGCCGACGTCTCCGGTGGCGGGTACGTGCCCTTGCTTCGGCTCGCCGTCCCGAGCTGCCTTGGGATATGCTTGGAGTGGTGGTGGTACGAGATCGTCACGGTCCTGGCCGGCTACTTGCCCAACCCCAAGGTCAGTGTTGCCGCCACCGGAATCTTGATCCAGACCACCAGCCTTATGTACACCGTGCCCATGGCCTTGGCTGGCTGCGTTTCCGCTAGGGTATGTTTTTTATTTATTTATTTACAGTATCTAAGTACTAAATTTTCAAATGATTATTTCTATTTACAAAAAGTTAGATGAGTTGAATGGGAGAGCCTATGAAAAATAATGCAATTCTATAACACCGTGCCCATGACCTAAGTTCTCCCTAATTATATGATTTTGATTGATTCATGATTAGCTTTATAACTCATGTGCTACGGTCCAAAAATACCAATTGCGAGTTAGTTAGCGAGATAAGCCGGATTGAATTGATCATGTGTTTAGAGATTGTTGATCGGCGGTCATGGTTTCATGGGCAATTAACTTTATGGATTTCTTTTACAAGGAAAGTGACCAAAGTGAAGCAAGTGTGCAGAATAGGTGAATGTGGGGGTAGTGCTTTGGGCCATGATATGACAATATGATATGTGTATATTTGTATGATGGTGATGAGTGAGCGTGAGTGCAATTTGCAAGGGGATGGTACGTGGACAACTAACTAGACAAAGAAACTTGACATAATTGAGGGAGAGTGCACGTATTGATAGCACTATAGGTCTATAAGGTACGGGTGTATATATATAAAAAAATAATGAGGATCTGTTATAGGATTGCATCATCTGCTGAATCAGCCAAGTCATTCCATAATTGAGTTATGGTTGGACGAAACTAGCAAAAAGCCAGGGGCTTTGTTTATAGCTTCTCCATTTCTTGATTTGGCCCCTACCCAGCCATTGTATGCTATATGCATGTTGTGCTGTGATGACATAGCAAGCTAACAGACAAAGTGGACCAACTTGTTATACTCCGTATTACATAATAAGTGACCATTTTTGAGTATTTAGTATCTTTTTCTTGGCTTTCTAGTTTGATATGGTATGGCCCCTAGAGAGGTTTTTTTTGTCTAGTTCAAAACCCCACGGGTTTTAAATTAATCTTTGAGGGGACATTTGAGCATCTTGGTTGTCATCTTCGATGAGTACAATATGGGCGTCTCTTTCTTCTCATTTTAAAAAAAGATTATGGGGTTTTGTACATTTTGCACTATGAAATTAGCATATATCTTGATGTAATCAGAGGAGGCAGATAGTATCAATCTTAATTTGCTCATGTTCCTTGCATAGGACTTCTGAGTACAAGCATTGCACCTAACCCAATGCTTTATGTACATATTCAATATAAGGTTCAATATTCTCTAAGGCATTACAATGCATTATAATACATAATCCGAAAAACGCACTCTTACTAATTTCTATTGCGAGTCGGGTTTGCAGGTAGGCAATGAACTGGGAGCAGGGAGGCCATACAAGGCGAAGCTAGCAGCCATGGTGGCCCTAGGGTGTGGTTTCTTGGTAGGAGTCTTCCATGTGACATGGACAATCATTTTCAGGGACACTTGGGGAGAAATATTCACTCCTGACCCACTAGTGAAGTCCTTGGTTGCTTCAGTCATGCCAATCATGGGCCTTTGTGAGCTAGGAAACTGCCCCCAAACTACGGGCTGCGGGATCCTACGTGGCACAGCCCGGCCTGCTGTCGGGGCCCGCATCAACCTCGGGTCGTTTTACTTTGTGGGGACACCGGTGGCGGTGGGCCTTGCTTTCTCCCTTAAGGTCGGGTTTAGCGGGCTTTGGTTCGGGCTCTTGTCGGCTCAGGCGGCTTGTGCTTTCTGGGTCTTGTATGTGGTGATGGTCCGGACCGACTGGGAGGCTGAGGCCCGTAGGGCCCTGAAGCTGACCGGGTCGGATGACAAGCCTGTGCTGGAATTGGGCGATACGAACGAGCTCAAACGGGCCGGGTCGGTTGATGATGAAGAGAAAAGCTTGCTTTGGAATGTGACAAAGAGAGCGCCTTGTGATTTCCCTCAGGACTAAAGTTTGATGTAGGCTGTTGCCACCTTCACATGATTTTCGTATACGTGGACAAGATTGCCCTTGGAGTAATGCTTGAAAAGCTTTACTTTACAATTTACTCGCAGTGTGACGAGTTACCATGGAGGGCAGCTTTGTCGATATAAAGAACATTTGTGCGAATGGCTAAAAGGTGGTGGCTAATTTGATGTGATTTCGATTTGATATTTAGGGGTTCCAGGCAAAGCCCCAAAGCCAAAGAGGAAAGCAAAATCTACGTGGAACCCTTTTATGTGATGGTGAATGGTGAGTGGAACTATTTTGCCTATCATTAAGAGCATCTTTGGATTGTCAGAAACTTTGTTTCTAGTGAAGACAAGACTGACAATTCGACTGTTTCTAGGCTGTTATGTGCCTTTGATTCGCTTATAGTGCTCTACTTTAGTCACCCTAGTGTCAAAGTAGGCTCTCTAGTATCTCTATCTGTATAAATTGGTCTCGATCGTGATCTTGCCGATTAAAATGTCTGTGCTTTGAAACTGCCAATACAATCATAAAATCATGGCATGTTACTATATAGAGTACTTTATGGAGGGTAATAATGCACGAGCATTATCAACTTTACTAAAGTTTCAAGGGTTATGTTTTTATATATCTATACCGGAGAATTAATTAAGAACTTATTAAATCGGCCTTCGGCATTCAGTCAAAACGGTTAAGCCTTTAAGGGTAGTATCCAGAGGTCACCAGTTCGACTCTCATGGGCAGTGCCCTCAACCAAAAAAAAAAAGAACTTATTAAATCGTGAAAATGAGTTAAGGAAGAAGTTACATTGGAGAAAATCTGACCCATGACATCGTTGATTATAAGAAAAACGTACAACAACCTCAGTTAGGTGAGTCAAAATATGCGAACCAATGGTAAAAGAACAAACTAAGGTAGTGAGAGAGCCCATATGAAACTAAATCGATTTCCCTCAAGAAATGATGAAATCGGATGGACTAATTCCTACTAATTAAGATAGGAGAGAGGTTAGTACACAACAATGAGCTTGCTCGTCAAGTTGATAGAAAGGGTCGAGTTAGGCTCGAAGCAAACCTTCTGAAATCCTGGCCGCATTAATTCCAAGCACAACTAGCTATGCCTATAACGCATACACATGTCAACTTTGAGCACCGAGCATTTCTAGATTTTTATTGAAAATCATGTCAAAGTGTTGATTAGTGAGAGAAGTACATACTGTTGAAGTCCGAAAACACCGAGAGTAGTATAACGCGATGAGTGTAGTGTGAAGGGTGTTTTTGCATTAGCTGTGGGTTTACAACAGTAGACAGATATTCTCTATCGCGTTTGAGTGTTATCGGGTTACAACAATGATCTTAGCTCGAGATCTAGGGTATGTGACTCGCGAGGTTTTCGATCTCCGTTCTGGTGTACCGAGCTCGCTATTTATAGCCGAATTCTGAGCTGGGGTTGATCGAGACGTCGATGTGGGACGAGTGCCGCCCAAGAACGTGTCGCTCTCTGGTTGGCTCTTGGAGCGGTGGCCGCGGAGCTGGCCAATCACAGGCCAGGATGGGACGTTGCCCCCCACCGCTCGTTTGATGAGACGCTGCCGCTCACCCACTTGCGTGGATGGGACGGCCTCTTCTATTCGCGATAGCAGCGCACGCGATGAAAGGATTGTTTACACTTGGTGATATATGTTTGAACGCGATGACGACAGGGCCGGGGGCAAAGCCAATGATATGTTTACACTTGGTGATATTTTGTTTTGGTAGGGTGGTCTTTACCGCGGTGACGGTTCCTGGTATCAACACAACCCCATGGACCGGGCCTCGATGCCCGTTTGAGGGCGAGTCCAAACAGCACTTGAGAACCGGAGACGTGGCGCGCGGAACGCGCCAAGGCCTTGGAGATGTGCTGGCAAACGGGGGCAACTAGGCGAAGAGTATGGCAAGGGAGATTGTTTGGGCCGTGGAAACTCGTGGGCCATTGGCCAGACGAGGCCCATTACTCCGTGGCCCGCTGAATTTTGAACAAAAGGTGGTTTCCACCCCTCGTCCTCCTCATTCCCTCAACGCAACTCTCAAACGCCATTTTCGCTCCCAAGGACGCTCTCGCCCTCCGCCGTCTGCAATCGTTCGGACAACCGCCACAACCGTCCCCACACCGCACATCTTGCCTTTCCGGTATGCTCTCCCTCTTCTCCTTTCTTCTCTTTCCTCATTTTTCTGCTTCGCCGGCTCTCCTCGGGGGTGCCCTAAATTCAGCGGTCACACCGCCGCTGGGCACCGGCGGCTTTCGGGGTGGTTTCCCCCGAGAACACACCCCACTGGGGGCCTTGGCCCCCTTTTTCTTTATGGGTTTTGGGCGGCGGGGAGCGATGGAAAGCTCCTGCCCCAGCCATGACTCGAGTGGGCCGTTTCGAGTGGCGGAGGGAAGGACAGACTCCACCGGGGAGGCCAAGGGCCGTGGGCAGGCGAAACGTCGTGGGAGGCGAAAGGTCACGCCTGTGGGAGATCGAAGACGACGCGCTTATCGCGACATCCCGTCCTATTAGCGTCCTGTCGCCTCGGCTTACCTTTGGAGATGCGTGCCGAGAACGGCGGAATGTTCCTCTGACACAGCGCGCGCGCCCCCATGCTTTCTGTTTTGACAGGGCTTCTCGCTCTATTGCGAAACGACACCTGCCCGTGGTTGGGGTACCACGCTCCTTGTCCTTTTTTGCTTTCTACACTTGTTGCTTACTGTGTACTTATCGCGCTATATGTTTCTCCATGATTGTTTCTTCCCATGCACATCATTTCTTTTTTCCTTCCTCCAGGAGCCTCTTTGCTTCCGTGCCCTGGATTTGGGGTTTTCTAGCGACTCCTACCCTTCAGGCGTGGATCGCGGTGATAGGATAGCGAACTGGGACGACTTCTACGCCCCCGACCCCTCGCTTGAGTACCGAGAGATGTCCGTGAGTGATTCTCAAAACAACTCTCGCGAGCCAGCCGGTTTGAGCAAGAGCGACCCTACCACAATATCCGCCGCCCGCACAAAGAGCGAGTCGTCCTCGCGATCAATGGCGCGCTGCAAGCCCTACGACCCTCATGACGAGGCCCTTGATGACGAGGCGTCCACTTCTGGGACCGCGAGGAGCTTTCCCTCGCGATACTTAATGAGCGTTAGGGCGGAAGTCCCTCGCTTTCGCCAGACCAGGCCCACGCGTCTGGCGGACTACGAGAACCCGGAGACACTGGCCAAGGGTTGCGCATCCATCCTTACCCTCGAGGAGCTAGATCAGATCGCGACGGGATACCCTTGGCCAGCAAGGGTGGAACTCATGCTGCCTTTGGACGGGGGTAACAGTTATGCTGCTTATGAGGCGGGCCACGTGGTTTATGTGGCGAGCCTCATCGCGGGCTTCGGGATCCCGCTACCGCGCTACGTTTCCCAGTTTCTATTTGATCTTGAGCTTGCCCCCGCCTCGATGGCCCTCAACTGCTGGAGCTACATCGCGGCGTACCACCTAAGGTGCTTAGAGCTGAAGTACCCCCCTTCCGCGGGGCATCTGCAACAGATTCTTACAATCAAAGCGGACAACAGGGGCATTATTAATTTCAGCCTTACGCACTGCAATCTTATCATCACTCTCTCCAACGTTGGTCCGCGGTGGAAGGAGAAGTGGTTCATCGTGCACGATTTCCAGGGCGACACCATGCTCTGCCCCCTAATCGCCGACAGGTTCCGCCCCTACAAACGCAATCGCGGTGCGTCGAAATAGGCCGCCGCGGCGAAGAAGGCCTTTGCCGCGCCTTTTAAAAGGGAGCAGAGTGTTTGGATAACTCAGGAGCGCCTTGAGCGCGCGGGGCTTAGCCTAAGGCCGGCGCCACCCCGGGTGGTCGAGATATCTTCGTCGGCCACCGCGTCCCCGGTGGCCGAGGGCGAGGGTATTTTTTTCTTTTTCTTGAGACTTGGTTTTATTTCGACGCATGTTTTCTTAGTACTTTACACGCGTTAAATCTGATCGTTGGTGGCTTGTCTTGTAGGTATGGATGTGTTCGCAGCCCTTGTCTCGAGCAAATCTGCCCCTACCGACTCCGCAGCCCCCTCCACTGCCCAGACCCTGGGTAAGAAAGAGCATACCGCGAAGGGTGCACATGACCAGAAGGGGCGGGGCAACCCTCCGGGGCAGAAAGATAGACGTGCCTAGTGCTGAGGGGGTGGCCTCGAAGAGGGGTAAGAAGGACGTGGCCTCGGCCGAGGAACCGGCCCTCGAGATCGAGAAGGGCCCCGCTCAGATCGTGACGGGCGCGGGCAGCCGCCGTCATTGGTCGCGATGGGCCGAGGTGGAGCGGTTCGCTTGCTCCGGGCCAAGCTGGGGCACCTTCCAGGAGGGCCAATATGCTTACGACTCAGAGAGGGAGTGGTTCCAAACCCTCCACGGGGACCAGGTCCAAGGAGAGTGCATGAAGTATGCCACATGGTACGCGGCCCCTGCTTGTTTTGTGTTTTATTATCATTTAATTTTTGTTTTGTGATCTTTGTTTTGATGCTGCTTTGATCCGTAGGTCAACGCCTGGTTGAACTATCTTCCTGACCGTGTGTGCGAGGAGGAGGCCAGGGCGGAGGCAGCGGTGAAGGCCAAGGAGGAGGCCGAGGCGTCACTTCAGGAGCTGCGCGCGCAGGCGGAAAAGGACGCCGCGGCGCTCAAGTCGGCCAGGTCCCAAGTTGCGGCGTTGAAGAAGGATTCCGCGGGGTTTAAAGCGCAGAACGAGGAGCTAAGCTCGCGGCTGGAAGAAACCAGTAAAAAATTGGAGAGCACGATACCCGACTTCCTTGCTTCGCAAGAGTATATGGACCGACGCGTCAACGACGCGCGAACGGTCCAAGCTCTTAGCACTGTTACGGCCGCCCTCCAGTATTGTGAGAAATACAAGGTGAAGTACCTCGCCCCTGACCTCCATCGCGAAATGGGAGCTATTTGGGAGAATGGGGTGGCGAAACCACCGCCAGACGTCGTGGAGGAGGCGGACGACGTGGCGGAGACGGACGCCGCGAACGCCAATCAGGAACCCCCCGCCCCCGATGCCGAGACAGAAAAAACCCCTGCAGATCCCTCTACCTCCGTGATCGCGGCCAACGCTCCTGATGCTTGAAACCCTCCATCAAGACTGAAAATTTGTTTTAGTTTCTGGTTTTTGAACTGATATTTCTTATGGTCTTTGGGGCCTAGACACTGCTTCTTGCCGCGATGCGGATGTAATCATAGCTTTTCCTGACGCGATATAGGCGTCTCTACTATTGCCGCTCGTGCGGCTTTTTGATTTACGGCATGCTTTCTACGGTGTCTTTTAAACATGATTTTAACTTCTCGTCGTGATCAACCCCGTGCTATAGTGAGCTAGGCCATTTAGATTGCGATCTGGATTTTGCGAAAGCTTGCCGTATCCAACCCCATGCCACGGTAGGTGCTAGGACCGCGCTTGACATTAGGCGAATCCACATAGGATTTGTGAAAACTCGCCGTACCCAACCCCATGCCAAGCTAGGTGCTAGGACCGCGCTTGACATTAGGTTAATGTAATTTAGACTGCGAAAACTCGCCGTACCCAACCCCATGCCAAGCTAGGTGCTAGGACCGCGCTTGACATTAGGTTAATGTAATTTAGATTTTGCGAAAACTCGCCGTACCCAACCCCATGCCAAGCTAGGTGCTAGGACCGCGCTTGACACTAGGTTAATGTAATTTAGATTTTGCGAAAACTCGCCGTACCCAACCCCATGCCAAGCTAGGTGCTAGGACTGCGCTTGACACTAGGTTAATGTAATTTAGATTTTGCGAAAACTCGCCGTACCCAACCCCATGCCAAGCTAGGTGATAGGACCGCGCTTGACACTAGGTTAATGTAACTTAGATTTTTGCTCGTGACCAGCGTGAAGTTTTTGATGTATTTAAGGCTTTATGCGACTGCGAGCCAACTCGAGCGCGCCTAGGCGCATCGCGCGCGTTAGCGGACAACCCCAAGCGAGGACGGCAATTCGGGTTTCCCTAACGACAGTGGAGTTTTTGATGTTTTAAGGCTTTATGCGACTGCGAGGGGTGGAACCCAACTCGAGCGCGCCTAAGCGCATCGCGCGCGTTAGCGGACAACCCCCAAGCGAGGACAGCAACTCGGGCTTCCCTAACGACAGTGGAGTTTTTGATGTTTTAAGGCTTTATGCGACTGCGAGGGGTGGAACCCAACTCGAGCGTGCCTAAGCGCATCACGCGCGTTAGCGGACAACCCCAAGCGAGGACGGCCACTCGGGTTTCCCTAACGACAGTGGAGTTTTTGATGTTTTAAGGCTTTATGCGACTGCGAGGGGTGGAACCCAACTGGAGCGCGCCTAAGCGCATCGCGCGCGTTAGCGGACAACCCCAAGCGAGGACGGCAACACGGGTTTCCCTAGCAACAATGGAGTTTTTGATGTTTTAAGGCTTTATGCGACTGCGAGGGGTGGAACCCAACTCGAGCGCGCCTAAGCGCATCGTGCGCGTTAGCGGACAACCCCAAGCGAGGACGGCAACTCGGGTTTCCCTAACGACAGTGGAGTTTTTGATGTTTTAAGGCTTTATGCGACTACGAGGGGTGGAACGCAACTCGAGCGATCCTAAGCGCATCGCGCGCCTTAGCGGACAACCCCAAGCGAGGACGGCAACTTGGGTTTCCCTAACGATAGTGGAGTTTTTGATGTTTTAAGGCTTTATGCGACTGGGAGGGGTGGAACCCAACTCGAGCGCGCCTAAGCGCATCGCGCGCGTTAGCGGACAACCCCAAGCGAGGACGGCAACTCGGGTTTCCCTAACGACAGTGGAGTTTTTGATGTTTTAAGGCTTTATGCGGCTGCAAGGGGTGGAACCCAACTCGAGCGCGCCTAAGCGCATCGTGCGCGTTAGCGGACAACCCCAAGCGAAAACGGCAACTTGGAGATTTTCCCTAACGGTAAATGCATTGTTCAACAGCATAGGGTTGTTGCCTTGTCTTATTCATATGATAATTGGCAGAATACAGACATTACACGCGATAACAACCGCGGTGACAAACCTAGCCATAAATTCTCGATTTAAAAACACCAAGGATAACTTCCGGTGGAGCTCCCGTTGGGGGGTGACACCGCGCTGGGGGCGTCCTTCCCCACCTCCTGCCCGGTGGAGTTCCTGCTGGTGGAGGAACTCCCGTTGGTGGTGGAGCTTCCGTTGGTGGTGGAACTCCAGTTGGTGGTGGAGCTTCCGTTGGTGGTGGAACACTCCCCCACGTAGGATTCCTGCGCGGGTGCGTACCCTTGATAGTACTGTGCATGCTCATACCCCTGGAAGGGGACTTGGGGCTGGAAACCCTGTTGGAAACCAGGGTTCCAGCCTGGCATGGCCTGTGGCCGCTGCGCGGCCAGGCCCTAGCCGGGCATGGGTGTAGCCTGGGGCATCGCGGGTGGTGACCCGTAATACCACGGTGGTGGCGGCTGCATCCCGAAGGCCGCTCCGTCAGCGTAGTATGCGTCGTTGTTGTTAGCGTCCATCACTCTTCGTCAGTTGGAGCGGTGCCTGCTTAGTTTGAGGAAGTCCCCACGGACGGCGCCAAGGTTGAAGTCCGAAAACACCGAGAGTAGTATAACGCGATGAGTGTAGTGTGAAGGGTGTTTTTGCATTAGCTGTGGGTTTACAACAGTAGACAGATATTCTCTATCGCGTTTGAGTGTTATCGGGTTACAACAATGATCTTAGCTCGAGATCTAGGGTATTTGACTCGCGAGGTTTTCGATCTCCGTTCTGGTGTACCGAGCTCGCTATTTATAGTCGAATTCTGGGCTGGGGTCGATCGAGACATCGATGTGGGACGAGTGCCGCCCAAGGACGTGTCACTCTCTGGTTGGCTCTTGGAGCGGTGGCCGCGGAGCTGGCCAATCACAGGCCAGGATGGGACGTTGCCGCCCACCGCTCGTTTGATGGGACGCTGCCGCCCACCCTCTTGCGTGGATGGGACGGCCTCTTCTATTCGCGATAGCAGCGCACGCGATGAAAGGATTGTTTACACTTGGTGATATATGTTTGAATGCGATGACGACAGGGCCGGGGGCAAAGCCACTGATATGTTTACACTTGGTGATATTTTGTTTTGGTAGGGTGGTCTTTACCGCGGTGAGGGTTCCTGGTATCAACACATACTACTTAGTTTGGACCAAACACACATAACATATACTACTTAAATGAACCCTGTGCCTTTTTTTTTCTGAAAATATAAATCAAGAAAAGACAAACAAGCTCGTGCACAAGTCTTTCATTGTTAAGAATCCGATGTGGAAACTCAACAAGACCTCGTTGGTCGAGGGTTTGAGACGCTGTCGAGGTGAGAGCTGCTCGGGATATACGTTGGTACGTAATTTATAGAGAGAGACAAGAGTTAGGGCAAAGGAGTATATTTCTGCATGAGTTCCTTTAGCAATACACGAGGTATTTATGCTATGCCCTACCGATTCAATAAAAAGCGATCCAGGAAAGAATCCGGTGTGGAAACTCAACAAGACCTCGTTGGTCGAGGGTTTGAGACGCTGTCGAGGTGAGAGCTGCTCGGGATATACGTTGGTACGTAATTGATAGAGAGACACAAGAGTTAGGGGAAAGGAGTATATATCTGCATGAGTTCCTTTTTAGCAATACACGAGGTATTTATGCTATGCCCTACCGATTCAATAAAAAGCGATCCAGGAAAGAATCGGATAGAAAACCTGGAAAGAGAGTATAAAACTCTAACATGAAAAATTGTTCTTAAAATAAAATACTAAAATCCCTAAATAACCTAAAATAACACATAAAATATCATTGATAACGCTTTGGGAGATGGTTTTCGCGTGTGGGATGCGTTCTGATGTTGGGCTCGGTACCATGTGCCGTATCAATCTCTCCCCCGATGAGATTCGGCTTGTCCTCAAGCCGTAAATCGGGAAAAGACGTACGAAGAGACTCTACCGGTTCCCAGGAGGTGGCGTTCGGTTGCCCATCTTCCCATTCGACGAGCCACTCGTGGCGTGAGGTCCCGTCGACGAGCACCTGCCGTTCAGCTGTGGCCCACAGGGGCCGAGAGATCGGCCGATCATAAAGACAATCGGCTGGCAACGAGCTTGGTCTAATGGTGGTACCCTCGGACTTGAAGGGCCATAATAAGGACACATGAAACACATTATGAATGCGAGCTGTCGGTGGCAGCTCGAGGCGATATGCAACCGCTCCAATCCGCTCGGTGACTTTGAATGGCCCATAGAAACGTCGGACAAGCTTGTAAGAAAGAGGACGAGCTACAGAGTGCTGGCGATAGGGTTGCAATTTTAACAGGATAGGTCGCCAACTTGAAAGACAACATCCCTGCGGTGTTTGTTAGCTGCCGACGACATTCTTTGTTGCATCTTGATCAAATTGCACGCAAGAGCTCAAGGACTTGCTCTCGGTCCTGGACAGCGACCGTGGCTGGTGTTGGCGAGCCTGTTGGGATGTGACGCGGCTAAGGGGTGGCGGATCACGCCCGTAGAGGGCCTTGAAAGGTGAGACGTGCAACCTTCATGAAACCGAGAGTTCAAGGCGAGCTCGGCCCATGGTAGGAAGTTGAACCAAAGCCGAGGGCGGCCTTGCGTGAAGGCACGAAGATACTGCTCGAGCCCCCGGTTCATGACTTCGGTTTGTCCGTCCGTTTGAGGGTGAGAAGAGGTGCTATGACGGAGCTTTGTGCCACTGAGCTTATGAATGTCGGTCCAGAATGCACTGGTGAAGATCGGGGTTCTATCTGAAAGAATAGACGCAGGAATGCCGTGGTGTTTGACAACAATATCAACAAACAAAGCGGCAACCTTGGCGGCGTCGTAGGATGGCCCGAGTGCACCAAATTGTGCGTACTTGGAGAGACGGTCAACTACGACTAGACTAGTCGTGTGGCCTTGAGATGGCGGAAGCCCTGTGATAAAGTCCATAGAGACCTCGTCCCAAACTTGTTGCGGAACGGGTAGTGACTGAAGTAAGCCTGCGGGTTTCTGCGTGCTATATTTGGTAGATTGGCAAATAGCACAAGAGCTAACGAACCTGGTCACATCACGGCGCATGCCTGCCCAATAGAAAACTTTAGCAACTCTACAAAAGGTGCGGTCTATGCCCGGATGGCCTACACTCAGGGACTCATGGAATTCAGCTAGGATCTTGGCCTTGAGAGGTGATTCTGCGCCGACGACGAGACGGTGCCCATAATAAAGAATTCCGTCGTGAATGCGGAAAGGGGTAGCCGAAGTACCTGCCGCATCCTCATCGTGCCAGGCGAGAAGGTCCGGCATAGTGGTGTTCTCAACGCGGAGCCGACGAAGGAGATCCGGGAGAGAGGCCGAGAGGGCCATAAATTGCCGGATGTGCGCCTCGTCCTCAATCATGCATCGAGACAGCGCATCGGCGACCTTGTTACTAGCCCCGGTTTTGTATTCAATTCGGAATTTGTAGCCCATGAGTCTCTGGATAAAAAACTGTTGATCCGGAGTTTGAATTACCTGTGAAAGAAGCTCCTTTAAACTTTTTTGATCGCTACGAATCAAGAACTCGCGGCCCAGCAAATATTGTCACCACTTTTGTACGGCCGACACAATAGCAAATAGCTCCCTATGATATGCCGACGAGCCCCGTCGCCGAATGCCGAGTTTCTTACTGAAGAATGCGAGCGGACGCTCGTCCTGTAACAACACGGCGCCGATGCCCTCGTCGGTCGCATCCGTTTCCACCACAAAAGATTTATCAAAGTCTGGCAGCTGTAAGACAGGCGGGGACATCATAGCTTGTTTCAAACGCTGAAAGGCCGTTGTGGCGTCTTCCGTCCACGAACTTGTCTTTCTGGAGAAGAGAAGTCAAGGGCGCGGCAATGAGGGCATAATGCTGAACAAATTTCCCGTAGTAACCAATGAGACCCAGAAAACCACGCAACTGCTTAACTGACTTCGGCACTGGCCATTCAGACATAGCCGAGAGCTTAGAAGGATCGGCCACCAATTGTTCTGCGGTTACAATGTGACCCAGATACTCAACAGAGGCAATGCCAAAAGAGCATTTAAATATCTTGATAAAGAAGTGGTTGCCATGAAGAACTTGAAGAACAACATCAATGTGCCGAGCGTGGGCCTCAAGCGATGGGCTGTACACCAAGATGTCATCAAAGAATACGATGACAAACTGCCAAAGATATGGAGCGAGAATCTGATTCATGGTGGCTTGGAACATAGACGGCGCATTAGTCAAGCCGAAAGGCATGACGAGGAACTCGAAGTGGCCGTCATAAGTCCGGATGGCGGTGTTGGGCCCTGGCCTAAAAGCCCACAGAGCACACTAGCGCGGCCCGCGGGAAGTGCGCGAAGCCCAGCAGCGATGTTCTAGAACACAGTCCGAGTAACGAGCCACAAAATCGGCATATTCGCCCGTCCAAGATATAATATAGACGTTAATTATATCCAATAAGGATTCTTTCTATCTTATGTAACCGAAATTGTATCACATCTAGGAAAATTCTATCTAGTAGATGCGTATCTATGTAGTTAGTATTCTATCTTGTAAACACTCTATCTTCTAGGCATCCCCTATATATACAAGGGGGAGGGTCATGCATTGTACACATTATGACACACAATATCACCACATGTACAAAACATACACATTCACACATGATCAAACACGATCAACTCAATACAAAATACATACGTCTTTTCACAAATTCTTTCGTTCTTTACTTTGTTCAGGCCCGATCTAGGTCAAGGGGTCACCAATCTTGCTTGGTAGATTCCTGGCTCAAACAATTTGGCGCCCACCGTGGGGCTGAGAACGAAGTAATTCCGGACAAAAGCAACAAACTTTCGATACAATCGACATCATATACTCGTTTCTACACGATCCAACGACTCTGAACTAGAAGGCGATCTTGAGTTGCGCCGCCAGAGGCAGCGGCGTGACGGACTGCCCAGATCGCACGACGTATGGACAGAAGACGAAGAAGTATTCCTAACGAAAGCATAAAACTTTCGGTCCAATTAACATCCATGTCGGGAGCAAGAAGACAACAACGAGGATCAAGACGATACTAGAAACGCCCAGCACTAGGAGAAAGCTCGGGGCGTACAAGGTGGCTAGTCATCGGCGCCATCCAGAGATTCTCCAGAAAAAACCAAATTGACAACCAATCAAGAGATCCAAGACACGATCAGGATCCTAGGCGAAATCAGAGTTTCCAGACAGCGAATCTGGGTTTTTACACGCGATCGGATTCCTCAACGGAGTACCTAGATGCGATCGCAGTTTTTACACGCAATCGGAATTTCTAGCCAGAGTTCCTAGACGCATTCGGAGTTCCTAGATACACTCTAGAATTCTGTGACATCGAGAACACCTCAAGGAGGAGCAGCCTAAGAACCATCTAGATATCCTCAAGGCCGGACCTTAGGGTGGCGAAAAAACATCAAGAGGCGTAGCGGCTTCGACGCCATACCTTGGAGAAATACAACGCGAAACCAGCCCGGACACAACCATGGCAGATCGACCTAGACGACCCTTCTGGAGTCAGGATCACGTTCCAGTCCTTCATATACTGGTTTTCTCGTTCCTTTATCTCACAGTTCATTCCATGCTTTTATTTTGCTAAAAGATCATCTCTCTTTCTTATAAGCATCGATCTTTTACGCTCATACATATTCACTGCTCTCTAGTTTCAATTGCTAGACACATTGAGAAACCATATTAACCTAGATCATAAATCGCTTGATTGGAACACGATTAACTGATCTATGTTTTTTGAGGATATTCTAGACTCCTCCTAGACTATTGATTTACATTCACTCGTATGCCCAAGAGACAGGAACCTCACATACGGAAGTTCACGACCTTTTGTGACAATAAAGGATCCGTGCCCTCAAGTTATGCGATACCTAGATGACCTAGCAGGAGTTCCACATCTTCAATACTCAGGGAAGCATCCTTAACCAACGCTTTTCCGACTCTCATGTCAATTTCTTCCTTTTTCTGGATCTGATCTGGAGTGTGTATACTCTCCACCCATTGTTATTGACAAATTATCTAGAGCTGCTACTATTACATGACACTGTTTGAGAACTAATCCAGTACTTTCCCTGTTTCGGTATCTAGACTCTGAAACCGGCTAAGTTTTTCCCTATCTAGTACTTAGTTGCTAATACTTATATTTTTGAAGATTAACTTCCATACTCATGGCTACGTTGTTCTCTGATAACGCCTTAAGGGCAATCCATGCTAATGCTCATATGATTTCCAAGCATTACAGGTGGAATTCTTACACATCGACTACGTAAGAAAGGCTCCTGCCAGCACCAAGCACTGGTTATCCACAAAACTTCAAAGTTCACAAGAAAGTAGTACACTATTCACCCAGCCTTGCATTCTAGATAACAGTTCTAGTATTTAGCATTAGTTAAAACACTATTGTTCTTTCATTTCTTTGCAATTCTTTCGCCATACATACTTGAAGATTGTTTTTAAACTTAGCATGGACAGTGTCGTGCAAAAGCCAGCACGACACAAAGTCTTCCCCCCCCAGGATACCTACATAGTAGTCCTGATCAGACTAGTTACGGGTTACAACGTTATTGCGCAAACATATCCTACCAGGCAGTCCCCCTGGAACGGTTACAAACATATCCAACCAGGCAGTCCCCTTGGAACGGTTACAAAACACATCTTACCAGGCAGTCCCCCTGGTATGATTAATAACGCATGTTCTCGCAAATCTTGCGGAAGATATCCCGCAAATCTCGCGAGAAAGGATATTTTAGGCCCATAAGTTGACCTAGGCATTTATCGCCAGATTATCCCACAAATCTCGTGGACGTAACGGTTAGGTTCATAAGTTGACCTAGGCATATATCGCCAGTGGTGCAAACCTCGCACGGCAAAACTCGCACGAAACGATGGATCCATAAAACATATCCTACCAGGCAGTTCCCCCTGGAACGGTCAAGAAATATCCTACCAGGCAGCTCCCCCTGGAACGGTTATAAAACACACACAACGTACACGGATTAATCCAAAAGCTACACAACTTATCCTACCAGGCAGTCCCCCTGGAACGGTTACAGAACACATCCTACCAGGCAGTCCCCCTGGAACGGTTACAAAACACATCCTACCAGGCGTTCCCCTTGGTACGACTATAGAACAAAATATCAAACCAGGCAGTTCCCCTTGGTATGATTGCAAGAACAAAACGGTTGTACAACCTAGATAACCTATCAAATGGTTGACATCTCGAGCTAACGTTAGCACATCATACAAACAAGCTTGTTTAGTGATATCACGACAACGACCGCTGAGACGTACTAAATACCTTTAAGGACACTATCACGAACGCATGCACTGCTTGAGCAAATACACGCGTAGACCTCTAGATACAATCTCTAGAGGTCGACTACCCTTTTCTAGACACGGTACCTAGAATACATACCCATCCTAAAAAAGGCCACGATCACGTAAGTCGGGTACGAAGACTCCCTACCAGGCAGTCCCCTTGGAACGGTTACCAACACATATTACCAGACAGTTCCCTCTGGTATGATCACAAAAAGTACCCTGCCAGGCAGTTCCCCCTGGTACGATTTACGCACTAACGAAGCTCTAGAGCATACTCAAGACGAGTAACCACTATTGCGGGACGCCGCATCACACTTACGTCCGGGGTACAATCCTGGACCAAACTTACAAAAACACTTTCGAAACATGCATCGACCCACACCCTACCGTCGAAGAACGAGTGTACCGTTCAACAAAAGACAAAAGCGAAGCAATCATTTCTAGATACAGACTCTAGAAATACACCTCTCTGCTTCGAAATAGGAACCATTAGACATGACCTATCTACATTACTAGAAGGTAATCATAATACTGATTAACCTTATCATAACTAAGACATCGACTCACTCCATACAACTAGAAAACGATACAATAGAACAAGACCGAACGGTCACTTCTAGATAAAGTATCTAGAACACATCTTTCCCAAGTCGGTAGACTCGGTATGCTTACTTTACCAAGACGATGGATTTTGACATCTATCAAGTTTCCGGTTAGTTAGACAAGCGCCATGGAGATGCCCTCGGCGACACATCGATGGTCACCTCTAGTCTAAGCCTTTACGCTATGACCCTAATACCATAAAGTACTTATTGAGTGTTACAAAACACACATACGCATCGAAGTCATCAACGGACAGTAACAAGTGCTAGCGAAGGAGAATATAAACAAAGTTACGCAAAAGAGTTCTCTCAAGCAGAAGGATTACGTTTCTAGATCTCATATCAAGAACACAAACCCAGGCAGGGGTACGCAGAAACTCTTACAAGGTGAAGACATCACAACAACAACAGAAGTTTTTGGCTTAAAGGATGTGATACACCACGAAGTCAATTCAAGACAAGTGTTCTAACACACGCAATAATAACAACACAGGGGTACTTGAAGAGTCCAGAGATCTACAACTGCTCGTGGACGTTTCTGGATCGGCAAACTGGAATTCAGTGAAGCACGCCCATCATGATCACAATCAAGCCAATCATCTCTGACTCAAGACAGGGGTTTGAATACATTCTGGGAGGCCTCAAATTACGTTATATTTGATATTTCGTTTGGGGTATGTTTGCAAGAGACAAGTCTTACGGAAGCTCCTAATACTAGGGTGCTGGGGTGGAGATACATAGCAGCATTGTTCCAATATGCGGTTACGTCCTAGTAACCATGCATCTCAACAGCCAAATCTCAGGAAATATTCAAGGCAAGGCTTCATCAGATACTAAGCAACCACGACAGCCACCACGTTGACCAAACACTAGGTTACCTTCACAGCTTCACTTCCCGAGTACGGTGCAACTCATCGAGTATTTGCTAGTTGACCTAGAGAATCTCCGATGCAGACATGCAAAACCAACCAGTTTTACTACCTTAAGAAGTCACTTCGGGACGCAGTTTTCAAGACATAAGCTTTCACGCTGAGACATATTCTTGAGTTTCTTAAACGTCTACCAAGAGTGTTCAACTCTAGAATCCTCTTTGACGATGGTTCTGGACAAGTCAGCAAGGTTATAAGACAGCAAAGACTTCGACGACACATTACGAATCGGCTTCCAACTCCATAGTGGGTTTGGATTTACAACCCGATCCGGGGGTATTGTTAGGCCCTGGCCTAAAAGCCCACAGAGCACACTAGCGCGGCCCGCAGGAAGTGCACGAAGCCCAGCAGCAATGTTCTAGAACACAGTCCGAGTAACGAGCCACGAAATCGGCATATTCGCCCGTCCAAGATATAAGATAGACGTTAATTATATCCAATAAGGATTCTTTCTATCTTATGTAACCGAAATTGTATCACATCTAGGAAAATTCTATCTAGTAGATGCGTATCTATGTAGTTAGTATTCTATCTTGTAAACACTCTATCTTCTAGGCATCCCCTATATATACAAGGGGGAGGGTCATGCATTGTACACATTATGACACACAATATCACCACATGTACAAAACATACACATTCACACATGATCAAACACGATCAACTCAATACAAAATACATACGTCTTTTCACAATTCTTTCGTTCTTTACTTTGTTCAGGCCCGATTTAGGTCAAGGGGTCACCAATCTTGCTTGGTAGATTCCTGGCTCAAACAGGCGGTCTTATAGATGTCAGAAAGACTCATCCGGATTTGGTGATAGCCTGAGCGCAGATCCAGCTTAGTAAAGATATAGGCACGACCAAGCTCATCAAACAACTCATCCGCGGTCGGTATCGGGAATTTATTGGCTATTGTAACGGCATTCAATGCCCCGTAATCGATGCTGAACCTGAAAGTACCATCCTTCTTGCGTACTAATAAAGCCGGAGAAGAGAAAGGACTAGTACTATGCCGAATAATACCTTGTTGAAGCATTTCCTACACTTGTCGCTCAATTTTTGACTTCTGAAAATAAGGATAACGGTACGGCCGAACGTTCACCGGTTTTGAACCTGGTTGTAAGTGAATCGTGTGGTCTCAAGGACGTGATGGCGGCAGTTGGGTGGGTAGTTGGAAAACTGTCGAGTGACGTTGGAGGACGTCCCGAAGTGCTGGCGGCAGATCGGCCGGAAACGAAACCTCCTCGGTGCGTTGTGCCTCCGGCTCAGAGGCGAGGAGCTGTAAGATTTCAAAGCACTGAGCACATTCGGCTGACTCATATAATGTTTGAAAAGCATGCATCGAGATTAGCTTAGGTGGTTGGCGATCACCCTGTAATAATACTGACTTGCCCTACTAAGAGAATTCCATAGTAAGCTGAGCATAATCATGAGAAACCTTCCCGAGAGTCTGCAACCACTGTACCCCTAAGACAACCTGTGGTCCGTGCACTGCTAATACAAATAGATAAATAGGGAAGACATGCCCCTGAATAGACACCCGAGTGGCAAGACACTGATGAGAACATAAGAGGTAAGCGCCGTTGCCCATAAATACTCGGAATGGTGTGATGGCTGCTAGCTGTAATTGCAACTTCTCAACAATATCAAGATGGATGAAATTGTGAGTACTGCCTCCATCTACCAAGACCTGAACTGAGACGTCTGAGATTGAGCCCACAAGTTTTAGAGAACGCGGGTTCGGTGCACCTTCCATGGACTGAATACAGGACACATCAGCGGTGAACACTTGCTCATCTTCGGGATCGACTGGTGCACACTCATCGTCATCCTAGTCGCAATCCAATAAAGCCAAGAAGCGCGGCTTACATCAGTGTCCCCGGGTGTAACTCTCGTCACAATTCCAACATAAACCCTTGTTAGTACGTTCATCTCGCTCAGCACGTGGGCGTTTAATAGGAAGTTGAGAAACATTCTTGTTAAGTGTAGCCGGACGTGGTAGATCATTGGCCTGAGGCGTAGAGCCATAAGGCGTGACCTGTGGTGGCTGGCCGCCCGACTTGTACCCACCGCTTGACCAATTCCGACGCGGGCCGGATTGCCAGGAAGTAGTGACCTCGGAGAACGAAGTGGCGAGTTGTCGGGCCATTGCTAACGCCTGAGCAAGAGTAGTTGGGCTTCGCAAGTTCAATTCCTGCTTCATCGGCTGTTTCAAACCGGCTTTGAAGAGCGAGATGAGGGTCGGTTTCGTCAAGCCGTGAACTTTGTTGAGAAATTCCTCAAATTCGGTTTGGTAGTCCAAGACAGAAGTCCGCTGCTTTAGTTTGGCGAGCAGGCTGACGTAGACCTCGTAATACGTTGGGTCAAAACGTTGTTGGACGGACAACAGGAAAGCAGACTACGTTTCTCCGCAATTGTTCCGACGTTGATATCGAAACCAATCCGAAGAAGGGTGGTTGAATAGCATGCCAATAAGACGCAAGCGATCAAGAGGTGCAGTGTAGAAATAATCAAAGTATGCTTGGACTTTAAAAATCCAACCTTGCGGGTCAGACCCATTGAATCGTGGTGGATCAAGCCGCATCCGAGGAATCGTCTCGTAGCCTTGCAGCGCGCGTAGCTTAATACCGTTGTCCGGCGGTGGATTGGGAGCGGGTAGAATCGTGTTCACTTGGCCCAGAAGCAGCCCGACGGCAAGCTGCGCGGCCTCCCCACCCGCGATCGCGGCGGTAGGGTGTGGCGTCAGCACGGTGTGACCGGCTTGCGCGGCGGCTGGGTCCGCAGCTTGAGCGAGCGGCGGATGGATGGCGGGATTAGGGTTTCCCGTGGCTGCCGTCGCTGGATTTGGTTGCCGTTGATGATTCAAGATGTCATACACGGTATCGGTGCGCAGACGCTCGATCTCTTAACGGCGATTGACATTCTCAACGTCCGCCGTCAACTGAAGCAACATATCTTCCATGCGAGCCAATGCCACTGTGACCGGATCGGCGGGAGTCCCATCAGAAGACGACATAGTGTTCGTGGTGAAAGCACCAGTTGTTAAGAATCTGGTGTGGAAACTCAACAAGACCTCGTTGGTCAAGGGTTTGAGACGCTCTCGAGGTGAGAGCTGCTCGGGATATACGTTGGTACGTAATTGATAGTGAGACACAACAATGAGCTTGCTCATCAAGTTAGTACACAACAATGAGCTTGCTCATCATGTTGATAGAAAGGGTCGAGTTAGGCTCGAAGCAAACCTTCTGAATCCTGGCGGCATTAATTCCAAGGACAACTAGCTATGCCTATAACACATACACTTCAACTTTGAGCACCGAGCATTTCTAAATTTTTAATGAAAATCATGTCAAAGTGTTGATTAGTGAGAGAAGTACATACTACTTAGTTTGGACCAAACACACATAACATATACTACTTACATGAACCCTGTGCCTTTTTTTCTGAAAATATAAATCTAGAAAAGACAAACAAGCTCGTGCACAAGTCTTTCATTGTTAAGAATCCGGTGTGGAAACTCAACAAGACCTCGTTGGTCGAGGGTTTGAGACGTTGTCGAGGTGAGAGCTGCTCGGGATATACGTTGGTACGTAATTGATAGAGAGACACAAGAATTAGGGCAAATGAGTATATTTCTGCATGAGTTCCTTTTTAGCAATACACGAGGTATTTATGCTATGCCTTACCGATTCAATAAAAAGCGACGCAGGAAAGAATCGGATAGAAAACCTGGAAAGGGAGTATAAAAATCTAACATGAAAAATTGTTCTTAAAATAAAATACTAAAATCCCTAAATAACCTAAAATATCATTGATAGCGCTTGAAGAGACGCCTTTCGCGTGTGGGACGCGTCCTGATGTTTGGCTCGGTACCATGTGCTGTATCATTCATCAATATAAGAAAACCAAGAATATCCAACCTTTAAGAGGTGAAAGACTAGACATAGTGGATATTTCCTACCTGGATAAAACCTAATTAAGCTAAAGTACAATAGACAACTTGATTAAGGAAGCCCAAGGAAAGGAATTAAAGCAGAGACACAAATGAAAGCAGTGACAAGATGTGCTTTCAGTGTCAACTACTATCAAGGTTGTATTTGACGCATCAGTTCACTGGTTGAGCACTGATGGGTATACCATGAGGTCTTGAGTTTGAGACTCTAGGACGGCAGTTTGTCCTCTTCTCTTTAAAACTGGTTAGTTACTAGTTCCCATCCCTTACGGATGCTCTAGACGAGCACGACCCTAATCCCTCGCCTTATAAGAAAACTACAATCAAGGTTGTTCAACAGGTGGATAGGGAGTTTTGCTACGACAATATTTCAGGCAGGACCCATGTCCATGACAAGAACCCCAAGAATAGTCATCAAGTCAAGTCTTTATGGCTTAAATCTTCCATTAACAACAAGACTTCTGCTTTATATATTATACGACGTAAGTAGCTTTTAAACCACACCTAATTACTAATTCGCTATGAGTAAAGGGTTTTATTTTTCCTTTTGAAATGATCTATTTAGATGATTTAGGGCGTGACACAACAATTTAACATGAATGCAAACTTGATCAATGGAAATAAAGCACATCCAGACATAAAGAGTTTCATTTGAAGACGTGAAGATACCGTGACATATGGGTATATTTTTTTGAAAATACACATTTTTTTTGTCGAAGGAGAGGCAGTAGTCTCCGTGCCATCGATGGACGTTTTATTAATAATCAAAAAGGGTTAAGTAGTGCTCAAACGGGGGATAACCCGACCCCTTACATCATCAAGAAAAAAAGGTTCACTACCCTAGGGAGGGTCAAGCAAAACATGCAAACCAATAGGAAACGAAAAAGTAAGTGAAGCAAGAAACTCCGCTACTCTATTTGCTTCTTTAAAAACATGACGAAACTGGACATCCTAGTTTCTACGAATCAAGCTTTGGCATCTAGATACCAAGCTGGCTAAGGGATGACTACCATCTAAAGGTCTTCCAATAAGGAGAATCACAAGTTGCTATTCTACTTTCGAAGAAACCCTCTTGTACCGGCCCCTTGCTCCAAGCAAGCTGCATTTCATGACCGACACCCCACAGCTCTGCCATAGGGACACTGCAATTCAAATACCAATATTATGAACAAAACCAACCTACCATTTACCATCAATGTCTCTAATCATGCCAGCAGCAGCAGCGAGGTTGCCATCACGAACCGACCCATCGGTATTAAGCTTCACCCATCCAACACGAGGGCAACATCCAAGCGACACCGATCACGTCACGATTGCGGTGTAGAGACCCACCACGCTCGCGTTCCCGGGCATTTTTATACTCCCTCGCATAGTTGATAATAAAATGAGCCCAATCCCCTTGAAAAGTCTCCTGTTGAAAGACAAATAGGTTACACCATTTCCAAATCCACCATAAAACTATAGTAAATAGATCCGCCCAAACGAGCTCGCCATGAACACGAACACAATAGATAATAATGATATGAATTCAAAGAGAAAAATTGGAGGCGAAGAAGACTTCCCTAGCAAGAGGAGGGTGAAGATCATTCCACAAACGGGTCGTAATGTCACAATCCCGCAAGAGGTGGATCAACCTAGTTTATAAAAACCCATTAATTCCATGAAATTAATAAAAGGGGAACGCTCTGGTGAGATACCTATTATGGTGCTTCCTTAGGCATCCTATTAGCCATTGGATTAAATGGGATTAATGGTAGGAGATGATGGTGCATGTAGACACGATTTTGCAGGATTCTAGGGGATGAAAAATCAGCATTATTCCGGTTACCATAATTAAAAACAGCTGTTATAATGTAGGGAATTAACAGCCTGATTTTCGAAAAAAAATCTGGGAAGATCTTATCCCGAAAATGGTTACACAAATCAAGAAAAACACATAATTTCCATATTGAAAAATCAAAAATTCGAGTGAAATATTCTGCAGAAATTACTTGCAATCGCAGGCAATATTATACAAAACCCTAGTTTTTGAGTTGAAACAGTAATGTCGAAGAGTTGAAAAAGTAGTTGATTATACTAAAGTACAAATGAGTTGAAAAAGTAATGTTACATAGTTGAAAAAGTAGTGTTATATAATTGAATAATAACATGCATGCTACTTTACAAGAAACCGCAATGTTGAATAGTTGAAAAAGTAGTGTTTTATAGTTGAAAAATAATAATCATGTTGCTTGACAAGGAAAATTAATATTTAATAGTTGAAAAAGTAATGATGTACAATTGAATAATAACAATAATGTTTCTTTGACTTTGATTGACTAAAAAAGCAATTTCAATATACTGCTATGAAATTTTCATTTTGTGTCTAAAATAGTGTACATTAACAACGAGATTGCGTTCCCCTCCTTTAAGTATAAAAATATTTGAATTTTTCAAGTTGTTGTATTGACATATTCATTAGATATGATAGAACACAAAAGCTAATTTTTTTTGTCTGTTACAATGAATTTTCCATCACTACATATAAAACACGATTCATTTACAACAACCTAGCGTTCTCCATCATCGCTAAGCTTAATCTTTGAATTTTTGAAAACGTTGTATATACTTATTCATTAGCTTGATATACTAAAAGCAAATTTTTCAGTACATCTAGTGCTATGTATTTGTCATACGTATTTTCCAGTTCTCCATCATCTTCCTCAGTTGAGCTTGAGTTATCATTATCTTCACTCTACTCAGGGCCAAGATCAAAAAGATCGAGATCATCGTCCGATTCGTTATGGTCCCTCGTTCTTAGTCTCTTTGAAAAACTCAATATAACGTTTTGAAAAATTACATGAATACGAAAAAGAAAGAAATAAACTTGGACTCGCAAAAGCATACTCATCCCATTTGCTAGTTCTAACTGCACAATCAAAAACAATTTAACTACCTGTTAAACCTACGTTAAAAACACAACAATGCATTTTTCAAATCGAGAACATTACATTTTCAACAGTGAGCCAATGTCAACCTAAGTTTATTCAAATACTCGCGTATACTTTTTCACAAGGAATTCATTTGTTTTCAAACGCCACATCAGTTTCTTTCATCGAAACAACAAACCATTACTATAATCGAATGATATCTACATGGATTAAACACGTGAAACTTATTTTTTCAACTATTCAACATGAATTTTTCATGACAAGTAACATGATTGTTATTATTCAACTATACAACATTACTTTTTCAACTATTCAATATTAATTTTCTTGTCAAGTGACATGATTGTTATTATTCAACTTTACAACACTATTTTTTCAACTCTTCAACGTTACTTTTTCTTATAAAGTAACATGATTGTTATTATTCAATTATATAACACTACTTTTTCAACTCAAGTATATTTGTGAACATTTTCAATACGTTGCAAGTAATTATTCAAACAATTTCACGTAATTATTATCATACGAAAACATGTATTTCACATACTGTACAACATTATATTATGCATCTCGTTTACCTAAATGATTCAAAAACTAGGGTTAAGTATAATTCAAGGAGTTCTACCATTGGGCTAAAAAAAAACGAGTTCTACCATGATAGAATACGATTAAACAAGCAAGAACTACAAATATTAATTGAACTCAATGATCAATCGAATGAACAAAGTAAACCTATATGACGACAACTTATTTCGATTGAACTAATATTCGAATCGAATCAACCAAACGAATCTGCAAATTAAGAAAAGCGAATTATTCAATCTAACCTCTTATGAAAGTTGTTTGCGATTGAACGTTGGACACGTTATTGCGTTGTTCAACTCTTGAATTGTGTGTACGATCAGAGATTCGATGATACCAAGAAGAAAGCTCAATGGTGTTCGTTGGTGGTGTGGGCTGCGTATATTCTCTGAAGAATAGTTCACACGTTTTTCAATTTGGAAATTATGCTTTTTCCTTGATTTTAACCATATCCGTTTTTGGATCAAATCACCCCCTGATTTTATGCGTTCTCCATCCCTATAATTAAGGAGCTCTTTTCTATTATGGTAACCGATATAATAATCTCATCCCCATCCAAAATCGTGGCTATTGTGGACCTAAGATCCTACCATTAATCTCCTTTAATCCAATGGTTAATAGGAAGCCTAAGGAAGCACCCTAATTGCAAGCCTCTCTAGAGCGTAATTCTTAATAAAGGGGAAACCCAAGACATCCTTATAATATTCCCAACATAGTTACATATATTATATCAGATAATCAATTATTCGTGTGGTGTAGCATTAAAATGCCTTAACTTTAGAACTTGATACCTCGATCAAATCCAAATCAATAATCAAATATCAAATATCAAATACTTGTACCTAACTCACTCGAGGTGCCATACAAAATTGCTTCAAGTATATATAAAGAGAATATATAAAGTGGCCGGGGAAATGCATATAGTAAGTGGGGCTTCTTTTATATGAACAACTTTTGAAGTTGAGCTTTTTCTTCTGATTTCTGATAAGGATGGGGGCTCAGAACTTGCATCACGTAGTGTTTCCTTTTCTTCTTTTTCGATCGATGCATCTTGTTTTGATATAAAGTAGTTCGTGTCAACTTCCACCAGTGTACTACCTTATGCTTAATTATACATATACTACGGAGTACGGAGTTCTTGTTAGTGTAATCTTGTGGAGATATTCTTGTTGGAATATTTATTTGTAATAGAAACCCGAAGAACCACTTTGTTATTAAAGAGTATTTACAACATGTTAGCTTAACCTAAACTTGTTATATACTTTACATTTTTATGGGCCAAAATGATGAGTAAACCCTTCACGAATCCATTATTGTACAGGTTTGTATAGAGGTTTGATTTGCTTGGCAATTGGCACTACCCAAATAGTCACTTACCAATCGCAAACTCAGACATGAAGGATTTGATTCAGCATCAAGGAGGATGTCGCCTTGTTAGGAATTTCAGAGGATTTGGCTCAAAGCAGGGAGAGCTGGAGAGAGAGAACATCAGAGTGATAGACTGCTAGCCAGTTGGGTGGTGGAGCGGGTTTCTCTTGTGGAGTCCGATGGTTCTTGCCTTGTCGGCGAGTTTTTGTCAGTTTGATTTTTTATTTTTCTTTTAGTTTCCTTTTTTAGATAGAGCTTTTTTAGATAGAGCTTATAGAAACATATATAGACCAAACGATGTAGCTAGAAATCCACTTTTGCAACTAACCCGAACACAAAATTCTTTTTTTTGGTCGAAGGAGAGGCGGCACTCTCCGGCTCTTCAAGGGAGCGTTTTATTAAAATTTAAAAAAGGCTAAGTAGTATTCAAGCAGGGGATAACCCGGCCCCTTACATCGTTAGAAAGCATAAAAGAAATCCCCTCAGGCAGGGCAAGCAATACATGTAGGAAAAGAAAAGCCTAGAGACGCAAGACGATCCGCTACCGAATTCGCCTCACGGTACACATGCCGGAATTGGATGCACCAACTCCTACTAATAAAGCCATGGCATTGCTTTGCCAAGCTATACATCGGATGTAAAGAGTTCAACTTAGAATTAATTAACTCAATAGCAACTTTAGAATCGGACTCTACAATCACCTTCTTGAAGCCCTTCTCCCATGCGAGGTGGAGCCCATCCTTGATGCCCATCAGCTCCGCAACTATGACCGAGCCCTGTCCCAGATTACGCACAAACCCGCCCGCCCAGCGACCTGCACAGTCCCTCAACACTCCTCCCGCCGCAGCCATTCCACCGCCTCTACTCGCTCCATCCGTGTTCAGCTTGATCCAGCCCTCTTCGGGCTTGCTCCAAGACACGATCAAAGAAGGATCGACAAGAGAAGTAGTGGGGAGAGTATCCTGTTGAAGGGTTTCTTGAACAAATAAATTTGTAGCCAAGAACCCGCTGAGTATAGCGAAGTCAGGATCGTCCACAGGAGTGAGAATAGTGCTGAGAATAGTCGAAAATCTATGAAAAGCAAAGGAAACACAAACAGATCAACTCATGATCGACCTGAGGAGGGTGGATCTCGACCCTTAGGGGGTCGGTCCTAAGAGCAAAACAATCACGAACGCACACAAAACACTAGCAAAGGCTCGAACACGATGGAGGGAGTCGGGATCAAGGCAAAGACACGAATTTTAATCAATATAAAAGGCAAATTCCAAGGCTAGGGCTACCACAACAACAACCATACATGCTTTCAACAAGAATTCACAACTATCATGCAATCTAGATCATGGAAAAGTTAACCTTTGCAAACAATTCAAGCCATTCAATCAATTTTCACAAATCAAACAACTTTCTATCTATCCTTCAACCTAGGAAAATCAACTTTCGTAAATAATCCTATTAGAATTAATCAAGCAACTAACTTTTCACTTTCGCTATAGTTAATTACTAGACATGCCTCAATTTTCACCAAGGATTAAGCACAAGATAGATAGACATGATCATCAAGCATTCAAGTCATGAATTCAAGTTTTTGACATGCATGATTGTGTTGGGTTTTCACCCAACCCTAGAACTTAAGAGGACTACTCACACATAGCAAGAAGAGACAAGGAAGAAGAAGAAGACATGATCCAAACCAAACTAAAATTCAAATTAAACAAAGAACAAATCTTACAAAAGTCTCAAACTTGTTCTCCAAGTCACCTTCCTAGCTCTCCAAGTCTTGATAATGAATAAAAACTAAAGGTTCAACCCCTTTTATAGAGAAAGAGGAGTCCTAATCTAACTAGGAAACTAAAAGAAACAACCTTCCTTAAATACAAATTAGGAAAATCCCGCAATATTTCGGAACAAAGTGAAGTCGGTTGCCCAAGATCGACCCAAATGGGTCGTGCACGACCCACTCAGGGTCGGTCCTGAGAGCTTATATTTCAATCTCTTCAAATTCCTTCACTTGATTCATGCACGACCCACTCAGCTTGATCTTTGGGGTCGGTCTCTTCACGTCTCCTCTTTATTTTGCTCTTCTTGGATCTTTACCTTAGCTTATCCACTTGATATCTTCCTCCTAGCTTGTCCTTGCTTTCTTGGCATTGCTCCAAACTCTTCTTCAAGCTCCAAAACACCTACAAAATGACACAAAACCGCATAGTTTCCGAATCTCAAGGAAATACGAAAACTTATGCAAAAAGACTCAAAAACACAAGACTCAAGTACGAAAAACAACTCAAACTAACCTATCTAGACCCTAGAAATCCTGCCTAAAATGAGGACATCATATCCATACCTGGGGAGCCATTGTATTCCGCCGCCCTCGAAATAGTAGTGGCATTCAATTTAGTCCAAATAGTACGAACCTGAGGGCAGTCGCGAAACATGTGTTTGAAGGATTCCGCTTCCGTACGACAGAGGGGGCACTCAACCCACAACGTGACGTGCCTACGAGCCCTCTCGCAATTAGAAAGGACTCCACCCTTTCTAACGAGCCACATAAAGAACTTGATTTTTTCAAGAACTCTTAGCTTCCAAATACACTTGTGGAAATTGGCATCAACACTGGCTATGTCAAAGTTATTTTTCAGGGCATTAAAGCAAGAGCTGACAGTGTAATTTCCATCCAATGTGTGCAGCCAAAGCAGCTGATCTTCGCCATCATCAATCACCGGATTAACCGAAACACCCGCAAGCTGAAGCAAAACATCATTCGGCAACAGAGAAGCTAGACGACTCCAATCCCAGCCACGAAAATCAGCCCAGTAATCAGCAACATACATGGCACAATCATCTTCACTCACATCACCATTAGGGACCTCAATTAGAGGCCGGTCCAGCAACCATCTATCCAAACCGAATGTCAGTACCACTACGAAGGGTCCATTTGCAGCCCAGCTTAGTGATTGTCTCCAGTCCCATCCGAACACCTTTCCAAATGTGAGACGCAACTGAAGAGTGACTAAGTGAAGTGCCAACATACTTGCTCTCTAAGACCTCCGACCACAAATCAGTCTCACTCTTGAGAAACCGCCAATTGAGTTTGCCGACAAGGGCAAGGTTCATCTCCTCCATAGTCCTAATTCACAGACCTCCCTGACTTTTGGGAAGGGTTACCTCAGACCAAGCGACCTATGCATCCGTTTTTTCTCTGCAGAGCTTCCCTATAAGAAGGCACGATTTAACTTGTCAATCTTCAACACACATTCTTGGGAAGAAGCATTGTGGTCATCGAATAAACCGGGAGGAAAGTTAACACGGAGTTAATTAGTGTCGTCTGCCCAGCCAGGTTCAAGTGCTTCGCCTTCCAACCAAACAATCTAGAATTAAACTTATCAATAAGGGCGGAGAAGGTATGCTTACTGACTCGTTTATGAAGGATAGGCATTCCAAGGTAATTGTCAAGGTCCTTCGTGACTTCAAATCCAATCACCTTCCGAATTGCATCAACCACTGATTCAGGCTATTTTGTATAGGATAACTCTTGTGTTTTAAGATAATTTAGAGAGTGTTTAGGTTAGTTTTGAGCGATATTGTGATATGAAGACCGAAGACACAAGTTATGAAGAATCAAGAGTTAAAGATCTTAAAGACGAAGATTCGCCACTACATGGATATCGCGGTCGCGTTGTCTAGGACGCGGGCGCGGTGGCGTGAAGAGACGGACCAACCAAGACCATGAAGGCCGCGGTCGCGCTGTCTGTGGCGCGGTCGCGGTAGAAGCCGACTCAGCCTTTGATTCTCGAAGACCACCGCGGGCACGGTGGAGACGCCGCGGTCGCGGTGCGACCGACTTTCACGCGGACGAAATTCTATCTTTTATATCTTGTTTCCTTTCTTATCTTTCGGTTTCCTTTCTTATCTAGTCCGAAAAGATTGATCTTTGGGGCTATTTAAGGGGAACCTTTCTAGGTTTTTAGGATATTCAACTTACTTGTCAATCAATTATTCTCTCAATAAAGATTAGAGTTTTCTTTGTAATGGAGAACTAACTCTCCTCTTGAGTTTATTCGATCAAGGAAGCTTTGTTATGAAGTTGTGAAATTTTGGTAACCTCTTTATCCCTAGGTCTTTATTGATACTCTTGTGCTTCATCCCATGATCTATGCTTGATTTTATGAGTCTGGCCAACTTATTTGATTGACTTAGATCTATTGTTTGATTTAGGATTGGTTGTTGTCTATGCATCTTTCCTAATTTTCGAGACAACTCTATTCTAGGACCGTGGACTAGTTTAGGGAAGAGTATTCAATGGTTGAATTGTGCATGAGACTCGTAGCTTGATTGCATGATTTGATTTCCTATTATCCCTGTGCTCTATGCTAATTCTAGGTTAAGCGTCCTTGCCTAGGGTTATAGAATTGCTTGGACCGTGGACTTGCGATTGCTAATGATTGGGATTGGAATTGACTTAGGCATATAAAGAGGTGGATGAATTCATGATCAACGGATTAATAAAGTGGAATTGATTGGATAAACTCTACTTGATAACCTTTGATTGAAACCGACTCTCAAACCCCCCTTTGATTACTTGCATGAAAACCATAAAATCTGAATAAGAACTGATTCCTTTGGGTTCGACCCCTTGCTTGCCTACTATACTGTTGTTCGCATGTTTGGGATTTATTTTTGATAAGGGAACAACTACTTTGCCCGAGTCAAATTTTGGCGCCGTTGCCGGGGAATCCTTTTTCTTGTTTTGATTGTGTGCGTTTTCGTGCTCTGCGCTCAAACCGCGACCGCGGCCCCCTCGGCGCGCCCGCGGTTCGTGCGCAGAACCATCCCTTGGGTTCGGACCTAACACATGGTCCGTACCCGGTCTACTAATACTTCCCCTGTTTGTTTTGATCCAGAAATTGACAGGACTCTTCGGAAGATAAGGAGTGCCCCCAGAGTGTCTACATCCTACAATCTTCTTGAATCTCTTTCTCTCTCTGATTCTGAACCAGAAGGCGCCATGGCGGAACAAACTATTCGCCAACTCACAGCGCCCGATCTCCAGCAACAGCAGCTCGCTGTTCAATTTCCCGAACTCGGGGAGGGTGTGAAGTTCGAACTGAAGTCTGGTCTCATCCACCACTTGCCCAAATTCCACGGGTTGAGTGGTGAGGACCCGGACAAGCATCTCACAGAATTCCACGCAGTGTGCGTGAGTATGAAGCCCACTGATGTGACGGAGGATCAAATCAAGCTCCGGGCTTTTCCCTTCTCTCTTGAGGACTCCGCCAAGGACTGGCTCCTTTATTTGGTGCCGGGTTCTATCACTACTTGGGCGGCCATGAAGAAGGCGTTTCTTGAAAAGTACTTCCCCGCTTCCAAACAAACATCTATTAAGAAGCAACTCAGCAGTTTGGAGCAAGGGGAAGACGAGAACCTCTATGACTATTATGAGCGCTACAAGAGGCTCATCGCGAGTTGTCCCTACCATGGCTACCAGGCCAAGGATCTTATTTGCTATATCATTGAGGGACTCTGCGACAATGACAAGAGGCTCGTGAATGCATCTTGTGGGGGTAGTTACGAGAACTTGACCCCAGTTGCAGCTTTTCAGAAAATTGAGATCTTGGCGGAACAAGCCCGCAATCAGAGGTCCAGGACCAATGTGAGGTCCGTGAGTGTGGTGAATGAGTCCCTGAATGCTGAAGTAAGGGAGCTCAAAGATCTAATAAAGCAGCTGCTCACGAAGAAGACGGCTCAGCAAGTCAATGCTTGCGGTCTTTGCTATGACGCGAGCCACCACACAGATCATGCCCTACTATTCAGGAGACCGAGGAGTCGGTCAATGCTATTGGCAACTATGGTGCGCCCCGGCCCCGGAATGACCCTTACTCTAACACCTACAATCCGGGGTGGGCGAACCACCCTAACTTCCGGTGGAGCAACCAGCAGCAACAAGATCCACCACAACAGCAGCAGCAGTACGCTCCTCAGGGCCAGCAATAACAATTCCGGTCCAATAACTATGCCCCGAGAGCGCCTGCTCCGTCTCAGAATGATGCTATTACCGCTCTCTTGAAGGAGAATCAAGAGACGAGGGCTGCTGTAAAGAATCTTGAGACCCAGCTGAGCCAACTTGCCACCATGATAAATAGGCTCGAGTCTAAGGATTCCGGGAAACTTCCCTCACAACCGCTCAATCACAAGGAGAATGTGAGTGCCATGAATTTGAGGAGCGGTAGAGCTTTGGCGAATCGGGAATCACCCACTGGTGATGATCCGCGACCGCGTTCCCCTGGCCGCGACCGCACCGGGGTAGCAGAAGCAGAAGACCAAGTCTTTGTTGGAAATCCGCGCCCGCGCTCTCCCCTTCGCGCTCGCGGAAATCCAACAGAGGACTTGGACCACGAGAGGCATGAGGCGCCGCGACCGCGGATCCCGGACCGCGCCCGCGGTAAGGAGGCAGAGCGGAACTTTGGGGCGTTGCTCGATTATGCTTTCAAGAACTATTCGCCCCCAAGACCAAGCTCCCCTAGACGCGACCATGTCCCAATAGTAGAGGAAGACGATGGCTATGTAGCCCAACCACTTCCACCATTGAGCTCTTTCAAGCCTTCTCCCCCATTCCCTGACGCACTCAAGGACACAAGGAAGCCGGCACATGACAAGGAACTCTTCGAGACCTTCGCCAATTGCCAGGTAAATATTCCTCTCATCAATCTCATCCAAAGTGTCCCTCGTTTTGCTAAGTTTATGAAAGAGCTATGCACCATAAAAAGAAAGAATAGGACTAGTCCTAAAATTGAGAAGGTAGCTCTAGTTGAAAAAACGCAGGATAGCAAAATTGAGACTTGTAATTCCCTACTCCATAAGCAATTACCTAAAAAATGCTCAGACCTAGGAAGATTCACCGTCCCTATCACTATTGGAGAAACTAAAATTAAGCGTGCTATGCTAGATTTAGGTGCCTCCATTAATGTGCTCCCAGCTTGCATGTATGATAGGTTAGGCCTTGGTCCTTTAAAGGAATCTGATATTGTTATTGAATTGGCTGACCATTCTAATGTGCGCCCGAAAGGGTTAGTTGAGGATGTTCTAGTGCAGGTGCATGGTTTGATGTTTCCTGCAGATTTTTATGTGATGGAGATAGGCGAAGGGCGGTACGACCCGGTTCTCTTGGTCTCCCATTCATGAAAACCGTCAAGACGGTCATTGATGTTGCCAATGGATCTCTTTCCATATCTCATGGTGGCAACGAGGTCCGAATTCATGTTGATGAGGACCCTTATTGATCGTATCCACGTCGAACCAACGACGTTAAACAAAAGCGCTGTTTGGGAGGCAACCCAAGGATTAGTTTAGATTGTTTTTCCATTCCTAGCTTAGGATTTGCTTATTTTTCTAGCTAACATGCAGGTACTTGTCCGAAAGGACACGCCTGGCATGATACCGCGCCGCCTTGGCCGCGCCCGCGGTGGATCGTTTGCGCGCCTCGACGAGCAGGTACTAGCCCGTGCTCGCGGCAACCATACTGCGTCTTGGTTTTAGCTCGTTTTTATTTAAAAAAAAAATGAAAAAAAAGAAGAGAAAAAAAAATCAAAAAAAAAAGAAAAAAGACAAAAAGAGGACTTTTTGGTCCCATCCTATATCCTATATCATCTATCTACATCCATTCTATCCATCTTCTATCTTTCCATCTTCTATTTCTTCTTTTCATTCACCTTTGTACTTTCCATTCTTTGGCTATGTGTAAAGCCTAAGTATGGGGGAGCTTTGTTTCCCCGGAATTTCATCTCCACGGCTCAAGTTCCAGCATTCATTTATCTCTCGAGAGACGAGCCAAGATACGAAGGTCGCTTGCACATTCCGTTTTTCAAGACGAAGTCGAGGCTATGCCTCTGCACAAGAACCGCGCCCGCGCTTCATCAGCCGCGCTCGCGGTGAACATCCGAGGAGGACTGCGCTCTCTGCATTGATTCCACGCCCGCGCCCTTGGTGTCGCGCCCGCGGTTTGGCTACCGATTGGAAATACAAAGTCTTTTCTTCCATTCTTCTACCACCTATTAAGAGTTCTTCCAATCCACATCTCTTCATCGTTTGTGAGTCTTCTGATATACCTTTCTTCCTTGCTTCTATCCTTTCTCTTTGCTTCATTGAGGACAATGAAGGATTTAAGTATGGGGGAGGGAGTATTCGCATTCGCTTATCCTAGTTAGTGTTTGCTTCAGGTTTTTGATTTTTTCTTTTCCTGGAGCACTTGCACCATATTTTTTGCAAGAGAAAGAAAGAAAAAGAAAAAGATAGAAAAAGCCATAAAAATTGAAAAAAGGGCATATAAATCCTGGGATGAGTCGAAAACCCGAAAGGGCGGCTCAGGTAATAAGCAGGTAACCCGGACCAGCATTAGGCTGGGGTAATATGAGGTTTATGAGTGTTGTGAGTATTTGTGAGCACACCTATTTGAAAAATGAAAAGAGCGGTTAGGTGAAAACCCAAAAGGGCGCCTAAGCAGAATTGAGCGGAAAAATATGAGTGTTTTAGGATCATTCTTGCTTGGGGACTTTGGGGCTTCATTGTTAGATTTGGGTAGATCCTAGGTTGCTCTACACTTTTTAGAGCTTGAGTGCTATATCATGTTGTGAGGTGTGTGTTTGAGCTTTATTGTTTTATGCTCATGATTTCTCTATATTTTTGGGTTCGGGTTGTGAGCTGAGTGTTTTTATCTTCCCTTATATTTCCTGAGATCTTAGATGTGCTTCCTTGTTATATTTGTTTTGAGCTTACTCGAGGACAAGCAAGATCTAAGTATGGGGGAATTTGATTCAGGCTTTTTTATATAGGATAACTCTTGTGTTTTGAGATAATTTAGAGAGTGTTTAGGTTAGTTTTGAGCGATAATGTGATATGAAGACCGAAGACACAAGTTATGAAGAATCAAGAGTTAAAGAGCTTAAAGACGAAGATTCGCCACTGCATGGATATCGCGGTCGCGTTGTCTAAGACGCGGGCGCGGTGGCGTGAAGAGACGGACCAACCAAGACCATGAAGGCCGCAGTCGCGCTGTCTGTGGCGCGGTCGCAATAGAAGCCGACTCAGCCTTTGATTCTCGAAGACCACCGCGGGCGCGGTGCGACCGACTTTCACGCGGACGAAATTCTATATTTTATATCTTGTTTCCTTTCTTATCTTTCGGTTTCCTTTCTTATCTAGTCCGAAAAGGTTGATCTTTGGGGCTATTTAAGGGGAACCTTTCTAGGTTTTTAGGATATTCAACTTACTTGTCAATCAATTGTTCTCTCAATAAAGATTAGAGTTTTGTTTGTAATGGAGAACTAACTCTCCTCTTGAGTTTATTCGATCAAGGAAGCTTTATTATGAAGTTGTGAAATTCTGGTAACCTCTTTATCCCTAGGTCTTTATTGATACTCTTGTGCTTCATCCCATGATCTATGCTTGATTTTATGAGTCTGGCCAACTTGTTTGATTGACTTAGATCTATTGTTTGATTTAGGATTGGTTGTTGTCTATGCATCTTTCCTAATTCTCGAGACAACTCTATTCTAGGACCGTGGACTAGTTTAGGGAAGAGTATTCAATGGTTAAATTGTGCATGAGACTCGTAGCTTGATTGCATGATTTGATTTCCTATTATCCCTGTGCTCTATGCTAATTCTAGGTTAAGCGTCCTTGCCTAGGGTTATAGAATTGCTTGGACCGTGGACTTGCGATTGCTAATGATTGGGATTGGAATTGACTTAGGCATATAAAGAGGTGGATGAATTCATGATCAACGGATTAATAAAGTGGAATTGATTGGATAAACTCTACTTGATAACCTTTGATTGAAACCGACTCTCAAACCCCCCTTTGATTACTTGCATGAAAACCATAAAATCTGAATAAGAACTGATTCCTTTGGGTTCGACCCCTTGCTTGCCTACTATACTGTTGTTTGCATGTTTGGGATTTATTTTTGATAAGGGAACAACGACTTTGCCCGAGTCAACCACGGACCGACGAGTATTAGGCGACAAGAAAACCTTCGATTTCTGAACACTAACACGCTGACCCAACGCCCTACAAAACAAGTCGAGTCATCTCTTAATTATCAAGAATTGCTCAACCGTAGCTTCCGAAAAAAAGGATAATGTCATCGGCGAAGAAAATGTGGGAAATAGAAGGTCCCGTCCTTGTAAGCTTGATCGGCTCCCCCAATATGATATGGCTCAGTCTTTCAATACAGAGGAGGAAAAGGTACGGCGAAATGGGATCGCCCTGTCTAACCTCGCGAGAGGCCACAAATTGTTTAGTAACTTCACCATTCCAAAGAACTTGCATACGGGTAGAGGTAACCCAAGTCATAATCCAGTGAACCAGTTGGTTAGGGAAACCTGCACTGAAAAGAGTGGCCTCAATAAACTCCCAACTCAACCTATCGTAAGCTTTTTCGAGATCCAACTTAATCGCCATCCAGCCCACATTTCCTTTCTTTCTCTTCATGGAATGAACAATCTCTTGAGCAATCACAATATTGTCCGTGATCATCCTCCCCGGAAGAAAGCTTCCATGAGTTGGGCCGATGAGCTGAGATAAAATCAGTTGCAATCTAGTAGTCAGCAGCTTTGTAATGGTCTTGTATAAGACGTTACACAAACTGATAGGACGGAATTGGGTAATCCTTTCTGGGTTCTAGAATTTAGCAATGAGAACGATGAGGGTATCATTCACACCAACCGGAAGCTCCGAAGACACAAAAAATTGCTTAACGAAGTCAGCCACCGTGTTGCCAACCGTATCCCAACAACGATGGAAAAAACCCGCCTAAAAACCGTCAATTCCAGGGGCTTTGAGGGCTCCCATACTCTTCATGGTTTTCCAAATTTCCTCAATCGAGACGCTCTTGATCAACTCGTTCATCTCCTCTGAATGGATCTCAGGAAAAGAGAAAGGTTGGACACCCAAATCAGGATTAAGCTCACTGTCGGCGGTATACAGATTTCTGTAAAACTCAACAGCCATCTCCTCAAGGTCTTCGCTGTTATCAATCCAAATGTCGTTGTCGTCTTTCAAGGCTTCGATGCGGTTCCGTCTCCTCCGAACCACTATAGAAGCATGAAAAAACGACGTGTTTCTATCACCACACTTTAACCTTTGTTCTCTCGACTTTTGGAACCACGAGACCTCTTCTTGTTCAAGGATCAACTCAATCTTAGCCTCTCTGTCTAACAGCGCTTTAGAAGGATGATGGCTTTCATTTCGTTCATGTTTAGGATGTGCATTAGGTCATGTTTCGTGGTTTTCGGTTTGCATTTATCTCTTTTTAGTTAGATTTTTACTTGTTTTCGGTTTAGTTGTTCGGTTCGGACTCTACGCTTTGTTCTTTGTGAATTTCAGGGGATTTGGAGGTGAAATGGAGCGGTAGAGATGAAGAGGACTCAAGGAGGTGTCAAGAGCTCGAAGACGGTGTCAAGGAGAGGCCGAGAAGACGCCCGAGGAGCAAGCCGAAGACCGCCCAAGACGAAGCCCGAAGAACCAAGGCAAAGCAAGCCAACCCAAGGGCCACAGCCCCTGACCCGGCCGGGTCACGGGCCGGGTCCTGGCCCGGGTTGGCTGCCTTGCCCAGCCGAGAAGCCAAACAAAGGAGGCAGAGCCGCACCCGGCCGGGTCACGGGCCGGGTCGGACCCCGGGTCACACCGCCGCGTCCCCTTTTTCCCGTTTTAGCCTTGTTTCCTTTAGGGTTGTATTTAAGCCATTTTCCTCCTTTTAGAAAAAAAACTTTTACCCAATTTAGGACCTCTAGACATTCCATTAAAGCTCTTTGGTGTTCTTGAGAAATTGAAGGATCTTGTTGGAGATTTGTGCCCTTTTCAATCAATACAATGTTTATTGGTATGGATTTCCTCATCTCTTCTTCTTTTCTCTTGTTCTCCATGGATTGCTAAACCTCCAAATCCTAGGGTTTGAGGAAAACCCTATTGATTCTAGGTAGATGCCTCCAAACTTTGATTTGATCTTGATTCATGTATGCTTGCAAAGTGCTACTTGGTTCCATAGTGTGAGTACTTAGATCCTAGGATTGCCTTTCCGATAGTAAACTTGCTTCATTTTGTTGGTTGCTTTCTCCTTTTACTTAGTTGTTATTTGAGTTCTTTTATTTCAATTCCAAATTGCCTCATATTAGCCTAGCTACTTTGATTGTCGGTTCACCAATTCTACTAAAATCCTTGAGATTCGACACCTTGGTACTACGCGATCCGTGCACTTGCGGTATTGGTCTAGTAGCCTATCAAGTTTTTGGCGCCGTTGCCGGGGATTTTAGTTAGTTTTGGTAGTTTCCTACAACCGGTAGTCTAGGTTCTTTTTGTTATTTGATTTGTTTTCTTTTGTTTGTGATTTCAGAGGTGTTCGGTTGTTTATGCGAAGAGTCCTGAGCGCTCCTATTGTTGATTTTGATCCCGAAATTGAGCGTACTTTTCGTAAGAAACTCCGTGCACAAAGATCTCTAGATATGGCGGACGAGGTTCAACAAGCTCAAGCTTTGCAAAATGCCTTTGTTGCTCTTCAGAATCAGTTAGCCGCCGCTAATGCTCAGATTGCTCAGTTAACTCAGAATCAGAACCAAGCTGCTCAGGTCAATGGGCAAAGACCTCAAACTCTAGCTGATTATATGAGACCCGCTCAGTTTGGTCCGGTGTCCGGTGTTGTTTTTCCCGAGGTCCGTGCTCGAAACTTTGAACTGAAGCCCTCTTTGATCAATATGGTCCAACAAAACCAGTTTGGGGGTCTTCCTTCCGAGAATCCTCATCAACACCTCACTACCTTTCTAGAGTTGATGGACACCGTCAAAATCCATGACGTTTCTCAAGATGCACTTAGAATGAGGGCCTTTTCTTTCTCCCTTAGAGACAAGGCTAAAACTTGGCTAAAAACTCTTCCCCAGAATTCTATCTCTACTTGGGACGAGTTGGCATCCGCTTTCTTGAACAAGTACTTCCCGCCAAAGAAGACCTCCGAGATGAGACAACAAATATGTAATTTCAAGATGAAAGACGGGGAATCCTTCTTTGAGGCATGGGAAAGATTCAAAGAATTGCTAGTGTTGTGCCCACACCATGGGCAATCCAAGATAGCTCTCATTGATGTCTTTTATAATGCCATTGATTGCTCAACGAGATTGCTATTAGATGCCTCGTCGGGAGGTGGCCTTTCCAACCTTCAAGAGGATGATGCTTGGGATTTGATTGAGAAAACCGCCTTGCATTCACACAATTACTCCGATGTGCGAGCCACTCCTAGTGTGAAGAATCATGCCGGTATTTATGAGGTTGATGAGACTACTCAATTGAAGGCTCAACTTGACATGCTCACTCAAAAGATGAAACAACTTGAGACCGCTTCCGTTGTGAAACCGACTTCCAAGGCTAATTGTCAATTTTGTGGGTCGGGAAATCACACAATCTCGGCTTGTCAACTTTATCTAGCTCAAGGGGAGGAGATTGAAGGTGAAGTTAGCTACATGGGCAACTACAACCGGGGACCGAGGAATGACCCTTACTCCAACACCTACAATCCCGGTTGGGCCAAACACCCAAACTTCTCTTACAACAACAACTACACCAACCCCTCTTCCTCCTCATACAACCCAAACCAAGCCCAACTTAGAGGTCCACCGGGGTTCAATCAACAAGCTCCACATGTCCCTCAAGCCCCGAAACCAAAGTCTTCGTTGGAGACTCTTGTTGAGAACATGGCTACCACGGTAAACCAACTCGCCGAGGATGTCCGCAATCAAGGGAAAAATTTGAAAATGCTAGAAAACCAACTTGCTCAAACCACCTTGAATGCTCCTAGACCCGTTGGCCAACTTCCCGGTCAACCCGAGGCCAATCCAAAAGGGCAAGTGAATGCCGTGACTCTTAGAAGTGGAAAGGAGCTTGAAAATCTTCCACCAAGAGAAGCCCCAAAAGTGAATGAAGGGGCGCATCAAGAACAAGAGGTTCCTAAAGAGCCCAATGAGGTGATCACCGAGGAGAGAGATCTACCATATGTTCCTCCTCCACCTTATAAGCCACCTCTTCCTTTTCCTCAAAGGAGAGCTCAAGCTCAACTAGACCTTCAATATAGGAAGTTCGTGGACGTCTTGAAGAAACTCTACATCAACATACCCTTTACCGATGCTTTGAAACAAATGCCTTCCTACGTGAAATTCTTGAAGGAAATCCTCTCCAACAAGAGAAAGTTGGATGATTGCCAATCCGTTTCCTTGAGCAAAGAGTGTAGTGCAATTCTTCAAAACAAACTTCCGCCGAAACTTGAGGATCCGGGTAATTTCTCCGTCCCTATTGTTTTCGGCAATACTTCCTATGATGCATTGTGTGATTTGGGTGCTAGTGTGAGTATCATTCCGCTTTCGATTTGTGAGGAGTTAGACTTGGGAAAGCCTAGACCGATTGGGATGACTCTCTACATGGCCGATAGATCTTCGGTTAGGCCTATAGGGATTATTGAGGACGTGCCGATCCGGATTGGGAAATTCTTCATTCCCGTGGATTTTGTGGTCCTTGATATTGATGCCGACATGCCCGTTCCGATAATTTTGGGGAGACCTTGTCTAGCTACCGCCGGCACTTTGATTGATGTCAAACGGGGAGTCCTTTCTTTCACTATTGGTGAGGAGAAAATTGAGTTTAATTTCTCCAAGGCTATGAAACAACCTTCTTGTGAGGATGATGAATGCAAGCCGGATATCATAGATAGGGAAGTTCATGGTTCTTTGATGTCCATTACCTCCAAAGACCCATTGGAGCTTTGCTTAACCTCTAGTGTACATCATGTGGAGAAAGGTGATCTTCTTGCAAGAGTTGTTGAGGATTTGAGTTCCACATGTGAGGATTCAAATGTTGTGGCCGAGGTGCTAGTGAAAGATGCTCAAAAGCTCAAGGATGATCAAAATGGTGCTCCAAAGGTGGATTTGAAGCCACTCCCTTCTAATTTGAGGTATGAATTCCTAGGACCCAATTCTACTTATCCGGTGATTGTTAATGCAAATCTAAGTGATGTTGAGATTGTGAAATTGTTGCATGAGCTTAGGTTGCATAGAAAAGCCATTGGATATACTATTGATGATCTTAAAGGAATTAGTCCCTCATTGTGCATGCATAGGATTTTAATGGAAGATGACCATAAAACCTCAATTGAGCATCAAAGAAGACTTAACCCAAATATGAAAGAAGTAGTGAAAAAGGAAGTGCTAAAATTGCTAGATGCCGGCATTATTTATCCTATTTCCGATAGTAATTGGGTTAGTCCTATTCATGTGGTTCCTAAGAAAGGTGGGATGACGGTAGAAAAGAATGAAAAGGATGAGTTGATTCCTAAAAGAACAATCACGGGTTGGAGAATGTGCATTGACTATAGGAAATTGAACTCGGCAACCCGTAAAGATCATTTCCCTCTCCCTTTCATTGATCAAATGCTAGAAAGATTAGCTCATCATTCTCATTTTTGTTACTTAGATGGGTATAGTGGTTTCTTCCAAATTCCAATTCATCCGGATGACCAAGAAAAGACTACTTTTACATGCCCTTATGGCACCTTTGCATATAGGAGAATGCCATTTGGATTGTGTAATGCTCCCGCTACTTTTCAAAGATGCATGATGGCTATATTTTCTGATTTTATTGAGGATATTATGGAAGTGTTCATGGATGACTTTTCGGTTTATGGTACTTCTTTTGACTCTTGCTTGACTAATTTGTCAAAAGTGCTACAAAGATGTGAAGAAGCTAACCTTGTGTTGAATTGGGAGAAATGTCATTTCATGGTGAGTGAAGGGATTGTTCTAGGACATCTAGTTTCTAACCGTGGGATTGAGGTTGATAGAGCTAAGATTGAGGCCATTGAGCGGTTGCCACCGCCCGTTTCGGTTAAGGGTGTGAGGAGTTTCCTAGGACATGCCGGATTTTATAGGAGATTCATTAAGGATTTCTCTAGGATAGCCAAGCCCCTTACTAATCTCTTGCTTAAAGATGTTGAATTTAACTTTTCCCATGAGTGTCTTGAAAGTTTTCACAGGTTAAAGCAGGCTTTGACTTCGGCCCCTATTATTCAACGTCCGGATTGGAACCTTCCTTTTGAGATTATGTGTGATGATAGTGACTTTGCGGTAGGGGCAGTTTTGGGACAAAGAAAAGACAACAAGATTCATGCCATCTATTATGCTAGCAAAACTCTTGATGATGCTCAAGTGAACTATGCTACCACCGAGAAAGAGCTACAAGCTATTGTCTATGCTTTTGAGAAGTTCCGGTCTTATTTGGTGGGAGCTAAAGTCATTGTGTACACCGATCATGCCGCCATCCGGTATCTCTTGAGTAAGAAGGAAGCAAAGCCGAGATTGATTCGATGGATTCTCCTCTTGCAAGAGTTTGACTTGGAGATTAGAGACAAGAAAGGAGCGGAAAATTCGGTTGCCGATCATCTTTCTAGACTCACTCCACATGAAAAGGCGGTTCATGATGATATGCCTATAGATGACTCTTTCCCGGATGATCACCTTTTTGGGGTGACCGAGGAGGTCCTCAAGCTTGCTTCCTTGCCGGTTCCTTGGTATGCCGACTTTGTTAACTATCTAGTTTGCAATGAAGTGCCTCATTGTTTGACTTGGCAACAAAAGAAGAAGTTCTTTGCCGATGTGAGACACTACTATTGGAGTGAACCCTTCTTGTTCAAAAGGTGTTCCGATGGAGTGATTAGAAGATGCGTCCCCGAGGACGAGGTTGAGAGTATTGTTGCTCATTGTCATTCATTGCCTTGTGGTGGTCATGCTAGCTCCTCTAAGACTACCGCTAAGATCCTTCAATCCGGTTTCTATTGGCCTTCTATGTTCAAGGATGTGTATCGGTTCATCTCCGCTTGTGATTCTTGTCAACGAACTGGTAACATTTCAAGAAGGAATGAGATGCCCTTAAATAACATCCAAGAGGTTGAGATTTTTGATGTATGGGGCATTGATTTCATGGGACCATTTCCATCGTCTTGCAACAACAAGTACATACTTTTGGCGGTGGATTATGTTTCTAAATGGGTAGAAGCCATAGCCTCACCGACAAATGATTCTCGAGTGGTGTCCAAGTTCTTCAATAAGGTGATCTTTCCGAGGTTTGGAACTCCAAGAGTTGTCATAAGTGATGGCAGATCACATTTCATTGAGAAGAAGTTTGAGAGCTTATTGAGGAAGTATGGCATCTCTCATCGGGTAGCAACTCCATACCATCCGCAAACAAGTGGGCAAGTTGAGGTTTCGAACCGTGAAATCAAAGCCATTTTAGAGAAAACGGTGTCCCGATCCCGAAAGGATTGGGCAATGAAGCTCGATGATGCTCTTTGGGCTTACCGGACGGCATTCAAGACTCCTATTGGCACTACACCTTACCGGTTAATCTATGGGAGATCTTGTCATCTTCCGGTGGAACTTGAACACAAGGCATATTGGGCAATCAAGTTGTTCAACTATGACATGAAAGAAGCCGGTGAGAAACGAATGCTTCAACTTCAAGAGCTTGAAGAGTTAAGGTTGGATGCCTATGAGAATGCTAGGATCTACAAGGAAAGAACAAAGAAATGGCATGACAAGCATATCCTTCCGCGAGATTTCAAGGAAGGTGATCTCGTCTTGCAATTTAATTCGAGGCTAAGGTTATTTCCGGGCAAGCTCAAGTCCCGATGGAGTGGTCCTTTCAAGGTTGTCAAGGTGCACCCACATGGAGCGGTTGAGATTTGCAATGACAATGGAGACATCTTCAAGGTGAATGGTCAAAGGCTAAAAGCATATATAGCGGGAAATCCGATTGAGAAGAGCAACTCCATTGATCTTCTCGATCCGAGTACTTGAAAGGCGACATGGTCAAGCTAAAGACCTTAAACAAGCGCTTCTTGGGAGACAACCCAAGCTTTTCTTCTCATTTTTCTTTGTTTTGTAAGTTAATTTCAATAAAGGCTAAAATTTGGAGATGGAATTCCAGAGGTGGACCCGCCCGGGTCGTTGGTGGGGTCGAAGACGGGGTCTAAAACAAGAAAACAGGGCAAGAAAGCAGGCTTCAACCAGGTCGGGTCGTAGGCCGGGTGGCAGGCCGAGTTAGACGTCGGGACAAACGCGGAGACAGGGAAAATCGCCAGACCCGGACCCGGTCGGGTCACAGCCCGGGTCGCAGGCCGGGTCGGAAACCCCCCCATTCCCTCGTGTTTTTCTTGCGTTTGCCAGCCCTCTTCTCCATTTCTACCTAAACCCGACCGAGAACCAGCTCGCTCCCCTGCTCCGCTCAACTCCCACCCTCTCCGCACCTCTCATCGCCGCCTGCTCACCGCTCGCCGTCGTCCCTAGCCACAGCTCCACCGAGCCGCTTCGCCGGAGTAGTCCACAGCCGAGCCGCTCGTGACCTCCTTCGCTCCCATCCGCTCGTCGCGGTGCCCGCTGCTTTAGCACGTCGTCCAGCAGCTCGCCGGAGCCTCGGCCAGTCGCGCTCGCCGTCGCCCTCCAGCAGCCCAGCCGACCTCCACTCTCACTTCCCTTGGTGTTTTGGTAAAACTCTCTTCCCCCTTTACTTGCTCAATTTTAGACCTAGGTTTGGATTTTAGGTATAATTTGTTCAAATTTGTGGGATTTAGGTAGAGATTCATGTTTCTCTTAGCCTAAGTTGTGCAAACTGTTGATGAAAATTTTAGACCTAGGTTGAATTTGGGGATTAGCATGCTAAAATTCAAGTTTGGGGGATTTGAGTAAAATTTGGGGATTTTTTGTGAATTGGGTGTTTGATTTGCTTGTGGGTGATGATGATGGCTTGATTGTTGCTACTCAATTGAGCTTAATTGAAATTTGTCTTGCTTAAAAGTTGAGCTTGCTTGAAAATTCTTGAAAATTTTGCATTTGGAGGCATTTGTGCTTGGTGTTGCTAGGTAGTGGCTTTGTTGTGTGCTTGATTGCTTGGTTGTTGCTTGTGGTTGTCCTTGCCGGGACAACATTTGGCTATTTGTGCTTGTGGTGGTTGCTTGTCTTGTGGTGTGTAGGTGCTTAGCTTAACTTCATGCCTCCCAAAGAGAAAAAGCTAAAGAGAGCTCGTGAGTCTAGCCGCCCCTTATTGCTTAAGAATGCTTCTCCGGAGGATTTGCACTTCCATCTTGAGAGTAATGAACACAAGAGGCGTTTTGATGTTCTAAAGAAGCGGGAATTTGATGGAACCCGATTTTTGGATGTGGATTGCCTCAAGAGTTTGGGATTTTGGGATGATGTCGTCCACTTGGCTTCGCGGTTAGGATGGGACCGATTCATACACTTAGATGAACCTACATAACCCGCCCTCACCCTAGAATTCCTAAGTACCTTGGAATTTCATGCAACTCCTCATGCTAGGTACGGGATAGCCGAGTTCCAACTCCGAAACAAATCCTTTGAGCTCAACTTAGAGACCTTGAGTGACATATTTGGATTCCCGCCAATTACCTCGCCCTCTCATGAGAACCAAGTTAGTGGTTTCGATGCTAAAGCTTTCTTTGAGAGGATTGGAAATGATGATAAAGAGTACCGTCCCGCCAAAACCAAAGCCACCGGCATATACAATCCAAGCTTCCGAGTCTTTCAAAGATTCATGGCTAATACTATTTTCGGCCATGGTGATGGTGGTAATGGCCTCTCTTTCAAGGAGCTTCTTTTCCTTTGGAGTGCAACTTCCGGCAATGCTCTCTCTTCCGCCGGATTCCTCTTCGGGCATTTGAAGAATGTTAGTGGAAAAGACAAAGGGAGTATAGTAATTGGAGGCTTGGTTACTCATTTGGCCAAAGAGCTTGGAGTAAGTTTGAAGGACATTCCTCTTGGTCTATCGTCTTCCGGGCAACCTCTTAGCTATGCCACTCTTGTGAGTATGAAAGTCATTGAAAAGCATGGAGATCGCTATTTCTATGCCGGTGCCCACTTAGATCCTAAGCTAGCCCCACTTCCTTGTCCACATAGAACAAATGTGCAAAGCCGAGCCAATTGGAAGTTTCCGGGAAGAGATTGTGACTATTCAAGGAACTCTATTAAGCGGGATGTTCGCTTTGGTCAAAACTTGGATTTTGAGGATGATAGTGATGAAGAGCTTGACGGTGATGTCCCAATGCAACCCTCCCAAGTCCCTCTTTCCATAACCTTCCCTTCGGGTAGTGCACACTTTGAGCAAGGTGGCTCCTCTCACTCTCATGAACACTATGGACCTAACCCTCCACCAAACTATAGCCTTTACAATGAGATTGAGGGCATGAACACCCGAATTGATGGCGTCTCCAACCGCTTAGATGGATTGAACACAAGATTTGATAGTTTTGAGCAAAGTTTGGGAGCGTTGAACAACACTATGTCCACCCTCTCCAACCGGCTTGAGCGTCTTCCTCCTCTATCATGGTGGGACACCCACTTCCCTCCACCTCCTCCTCCACAATGAACACTATGTGAGTCTTCTTTCTCTCCTTTCTTGCTTTCATTTTCACATTGAGGACAATGTGATGTTTAAGTTTGGGGGAGGGAATTCATGTTAGATAGATGCATTCATGTTTCATTTCTTATCTTGCATTCATGTTTAGTTTTGTCTTGCTCTTTATTTGCATGCTAAAGAATCCAAAAAAAATTGAAAAAATTGGTGAAAATTCAAAAAAATAAAAAATAAAAAATAAAAATTCATACATTATAGGATGCCATCAAATTTTCCTAAATGAGAATCTCTTGCCTTCGAAATAGTTAAATCAATGACTTGAAAAATTCCATATCTTTGCTTGTATGGATGAAGCCCTTTACTTGCATGATCATGGCTTGTTTGCTTGACTTATATTTGGGTGAGCATGTGGACTCTTAAAGTTGTAGACTAATGTTGAGATTCTAGGTAATGAGCACCTAGTGAGATGATTTTTAGCCTCTTTTTCTAGGACTTTGTCCTCTCTTTTCTCTTGTGTGTGTGATTTCTCTATGCGTCTCTAACTCTAGAACTTGAGATTGTATCTTTGTCAAGACCGCATTCATGACTTTTGTTTATAGAGGCATTGTTTCGTTAGCCCTACTATTTCCCCTATCCACCCTACATTAGTGCCAATCTTCTTGAAGCCCAATTTTTTGAGCCTAAAAGCCTATTCTTTGAAACTCCACAAAATTGATTCCCTAGCCAAATGGCTTGACCTTCCTAGAGAATAGGAGTCATGGAGATGAATTTTAAGTGAGTTTGGGTTTGAGAGAAAATACCATTTGGTAGAAGAGTATCTCAAAGAAAGAAAATGCAAAAGAGTGGGAAATGTTTGGGAGAAGAAAAGAAAGTCTTGAAAATAGTGTTTGAAAGTGAGTTGGTGACATGAGAATAAATGTGCAAAATTTGGAAGTCACCAAAGTGGTAAAAAAAAAAAAAAAAAAAAGAAAGAAAAAAGGCAAGTGCAAGGGTTGAGTTCAAAATGAAAGAAAAGTGAAAGTGGGAGAGTGAAGTTCAATTTGTGATGTGTTGAAATTGTGATTCATTGGGTTTGAGAGAGAGTTCAAATGCTTGAATTGGTTGTTTGGTTGTGAAGTGAAAGTGATGACTCTTATTCTCTAGCCTAGCACCACATGACCAAAACATTTCCTTACCCAAGTCTTCTCACCTAGCCCCACTACAACCCTTAAAAAGCCCTCTTGATTAGTGTCACTTGCATTGTCTTTAGCGGTGGAGATTTAGATCTCTTTCAAGCCTATGGTAGCTTAGAGATCATAGATGAATTTGAGTGATAACTTTGAAGCTTAAACACTTGGAAAGAGAGTAAAACACATACCCCCTAGTGAGGCTTAGAATTGATTCATTTGTCTTCATCTTTTCGAGTCATAAAACATGTGCAATGATTCCGGTTTGTCAAGTTTCAAGTTCTTTGATTATTGCTCGTTTAATTTTGAGGTGAAATCTTGAATTGCATTTGATGTGGATTGAAGAGTCTAAATTGCTTGCTTGAGGACAAGCAAGGTTCAAGTTTGGGGGATTTTGATGGCTTTCATTTAGTTCATGTTTAGGATGTGCATTAGGTCATGTTTCATGGTTTTCGGTTTGCATTTATCTCTTTTTAGTTAGATTTTTACTTGTTTTCGGTTTAGTTGTTCGGTTCGGACTCTACGCTTTGTTCTTTGTGAATTTCAGGGGATTTGGAGGTGAAATGGAGCGGTAGAGATCAAGAGGACTCAAGAAGGTGTCAAGAGCTCGAAGACGGTGTCAAGGAGAGGCCGAGAAGATGCCCGAGGAGCAAGCCGAAGACCGCCCAAGACAAAGCCCGAAGAACCAAGGCAAAGCAAGCCAACCCAAGGGCCACAGCCCCTGACCCGGCCGGGTCACGGGCCGGGTCCTGGCCCGGGTCGGTTGCCTTGCCCAGCCGAGAAGCCAAACGAAGGAGGCAGAGCCGGACCCGGCCGGGTCGGACCCCGTGTCACACCGCCGCGTCCCCTTTTTCCCGTTTTAGCCTTGTTTCCTTTAGGGTTGTATTTAAGCCATTTTCCTCCTTTTAGAAAATTTTTTTTTACCCAATTTAGGACCTATAGACATTCCATTAAAGCTCTTTGGTGTTCTTGAGAAATTGAAGGATCTTGTTGGAGATTTGTGCCCTTTTCAATCAATACAATGTTTATTGGTATGGATTTCCTCATCTCTTCTTCTTTTCTCTTGTTCTCCATGGATTGCTAAACCTCCAAATCCTAGGGTTTGAGGAAAACCCTATTGATTCTAGGTAGATGCCTCCAAACTTTGATTTGATCTTGATTCATGTATGCTTGCAAAGTGCTACTTGGTTCCATAGTGTGAGTACTTAGATCCTAGGATTGCCTTTCCGATAGTAAACTTGCTTCATTTTGTTGGTTGCTTTCTCCTTTTACTTAGTTGTTATTTGAGTTCTTTTATTTCAATTCCAAATTGCCTCATATTAGCCTAGCTACTTTGATTGTCGGTTTACCAATTCTACTAAAATCCTTGAGATTCGACACCTTGGTACTACGCGATCCGTGCACTTGCGGTATTGGTCTAGTAGCCTATCAAAGGATTCCTGGCGGCATCGCTTTGAACGATCTCAAGTTGCTGCAGGGCACGTTGTTTACGCAAATGAATATTACCAAAAGTCTTCTTGTTCCATTTTATCAACTCAATTTTAAGAGCCTTAAGAGCCGAAGGAGCTTCCAACGACTGTCTCCAACTCTCACGAACCTTCTTTTTAAACGTAGGGTGGGAAAGCCAAGCAACTTCGAACCCGAACGGCCTATGAGCCCTGTTAACTTTGATTGTCGGCTTCAAGTTTAGAAGGATAGGATTGTGATCCGAAGAATATCTAGGGAGGTGTCTCACCTCAGCCTCCGCCCATCTAGTACAAGCTTCAACATTCATAAAAGCACGATCGAGGCGTTTCGAAACCACCGTTCTACAAGAAAGCCTACGACTCCAAGTAAAGCTCGGCCCCGCGTAACCCAAATCAACAAGCCCCAGTCTGTTACACCACTGATTAAAAGTATCCGAGTCACTGTGGAGATTGCCCGAGCGACCACTACGCTCATGCATAAATTGAATACAATTGAAATCTCCCACAACTATGATCGGCCCAACCATCCGAGAAACGGCCCGCTGAATCTCCGGCCAAAAGGAAGCACGACGAGAGGCCGACGGCGGCCCATAAATCACCACCAGGTTGCACACGGTACCATTATCAAGGAAGGACCCATGGATAAAATTCCGGTGCTTCTCCACAATCGAAATATTGACTTTAACCCTATTCCAAAACAGCCAAATACCTCCCGCCATACCTTTGGCCTCCACACGAGTGTGATCAGAGAAGTCATGTTTCGACAGCCTATGACAGACGGCATCAGCCCTCTCTCCCGAGATACGAGGCTCAAAGATAGCAAGCACATCCTTCGAAAATCCGGCTTTCCTACACCGAAACAATTCCACATGAGACAATTCATAGGAAACAATCAAAAAAAGAAGGAGGGATCGAGAAAAATCAGCAGTCGAAGCCCGAAGGGGCTTCACTGCCATCACCCATCGCCGTATCGAACGACAAATGGAGATCGCCATTCTCCTTACAAGATCTGTCCTTAAATAACTCGCAAGACACAACAAAATCATCCTTAGCATCTTTGTATATCTCATGATGATTTTCTTCTTTTATGCACTTTAACTTGCCTTAATGAACACCTATGGAGCATCTTCGGACTTCCCTTTATCAAATAATGCACCATTGCCTTTTATAGAATTCCGCAAATTTTGCTTCTGGGAAAACAGGCCGGCGACTTCAGATGATATTTTATAAAGTCAGCGACTTCTGACAGTAACCTATTTGAAACCATCAAAACACACACAAATTTTCTAACAAAAATGAAAAAGCAATATACGCGAGACGATAGACGACCATATTCTCCTCATGATACAAATGATGGAATTGTACTTGTCAATCCTTACTAATTAAAATATTGTCACTAAATATATTTTAGAACACATATACAAAGTGGTAAAAAAAGGATATATGGGCTAAAAATGATAACTTAAGTAGGTGAATATATGGGCTAAAAGGATTCCTTTAGAATGGCTAGCTAAATGAGTTAGGGAGGAGGGTACGGGCGATTAAGACAGGGAGGTAAAAAAATGAAAACAAACTTTATCAAAAGAAAAAAAATGAAAACAAACTTTATATATGCATCTAATATTCTTAATCTCACATTAAGATTTTGTTGGTTGTATACTATATATATATATATACCTACTATTTTGTTGACTGCACCCAGTGGGGGACCTAAGAATTGATCCCAGAAGGGGTTAAATAGCTTAATCTAAGTGCAATTGTTAGAAGTGGTTAGAAATTTGATCAATGTTTTAATAATTATAACTTGAAATAAACCCGAAATAGCTTAATCTAAGGATAAATTTTTGTCCTAATTTGAGTAAAGAAAAGGAAACAAATTTATGTTTTTCTCAAACGGAAAGTGGTTTTCGGGAAATATTATACAGAAAAACGGTATCTCTTTTTTAAAAAATAGCTAATATTTTAATATTTTCTACCAAACATATTTTTCACCATCTTTTCTTACAATTTGTTACGGCCAAAATAATTTCATTTTAATTATAGTTTATGAATAATATGTTTGTCTATATATGTGCAAAATACGTTAACATCTTCCTACCATGCCTAGTACATGATGGTCGTGTTTACTTCTTGTGAATTTCGAATATCCCTTCATTGTTCAAATGACTAAAATATTTCTATATATGAACTAAAAAAGCTAGATACTAACATAGCAAAGCGGATCTTCTGATCCTTTTCCCCGGTCCATATTCATGGTCCCTTTTTTTAAAATTGATTCACATCACTTTTTATAATAAGATAGAATAAAATCATGGATTAATTGGTTAATTTTAACCATCTAGATAAAAGGGACCAGTACAATAGACTATGAAAGTAATCAAAAGATGTAATCAAAAGATCTGTGTTGCTGACCTAGATCATCATTTGAATATATGTAGATTTTCTTTTGCAATGAGGAACATCTCACATTTAGTGACAAGATTTGTCACTCAATTGGAAAAAATCATAAACCCGGATAAATTGGTTTTATGGTGACCAGGGGCGGAGCTGGGGGGTCCGGTGACCCCTCTCTCCCCAGCTCGGTGTATATATTATTGTATCATTTTTTATTAAATGGAGGTATTATGTATACAATTGGGGAATAAATATACCCATAAAGCAATTAGCTCAACTAGTAACTTCTGAGGAATTGCTCAGTTCCACCAGTGTTCGATTCTTGGTACAGGGAAGGAAAGCAAATTTTTTTGTCTGCTGAGTGTATTACGTACATTCTCTTTCTCTCTTTAGAAATTTGGTGGTCCCACCATGTAATCCCCTTTCTTATATTTTTCTGTTCTAAACATCCCTTTCTTTTCTTTTTTAGCAAAAACATACCCTTTCTTACTTATACACTACGCATGTTTTTAACTTACCATCTTCCATACCCTAAGCTTTTATTTCTTTCCTAATTCATTTTACCATCATTTTTTTCTCATTTCTTCTTTTGAACTTAAATTAATGTCAAGAAGGGATAGGAAATCATACACACATTTAAATACTAGCATTTGTTTTCTACCAAAAAAATACTACTATTTATTATTATTATTAATCGTCCTTTAGACTTTAAACATATACTAATTAAATTTATCTATAAATCAAACTTAGGATTACATAAATCTACTAATTAAATTTATTATTTAATTATTTAATATCATCTATACAACACTTAAAATTCTCCCCCTCTTGTCACATTAATGACTTCTCTCTAATTGTTTTTATTTTTTTGTTTTGAGTGAATTATCTATCTCTACAACTCTTATTTTTCTTTTCCTTGTCAAATAAATGCATGTTTTTATATTTTTTCTTTTTGTTTTGTTTTGCTCTTTATTTGTTTTTTATTTGTAATTGATTATGAATGCATGCTATTATGTCTTATTTTTTACATAAATCTATCATGTTATAATATATCATTTTTTCTTTTTTGAGCGAGAATATAAAGCCTAAAGAGTTAACTATATGCTTTCGATTTAAATTTCCTCCAAAATGTCTATAAAATTATAAAGAGTAATCCCTACACGTGTTCATTCGGCTAAAAAACTTAATTGTAATAGAAAATCCATATTATCAAAATAATTCTCATAAGAAATTAATAAAATTAAATCAAATAATTTTATATTTTATCTACTATTTTTTGAACAATTCAATACAAAATACTTACATAGTTTACTAATTAGAACAAAATTATGTTATGACGAAGATTATAATTTTCACCTTCCAGAAAAATACGGTGAAAGAAATTGTCGGACGGACAAGCTTTCTAGTATATTTAAAACGTGACCCCCCTTTATAAAAGCTCTGGCTCCGCACCGACGGTGACCGACTAAAACAGTATGAGATTTGGTTTTACACTCCAGTGAAGGGACGGAAAGATGAATCAATTAAACTCGTAATCTCTCAACATTTCCACATTGTTTGTGATCAATAGCGCCACGTACATGTGTTGTAATGTTTTTTTGCTTACAAATATACTTCATGGTATATAGTTTAATATGCCACGTATAAGGACATGCTATAAAGTAGGTTGTGTTACATTAAACAGTGATACATGTGAAGTATCCTACAAAATAATTTTTGAAAACTATTACTTTTTTGCTAATTACTTGTGCTTTATTCGTATTCACGAGCTAAGGTGTTAACTAATTTGCATATAAGGCTCAAATATATACCCAAATTTTTTCGGAATGGAAGAGTAACTAATTCAGTTATAATAGAACGATCACACCCTAAATATTACGTGAAACTCTCAATACTTAGTTTTTTGAATAAAATTAAAACCCAAAGTTCACTCAAGTGGTGGTTATAGAGAAGTCATTTGAAACGAAACTAGTGTAACGCCCGTACCCAGTACGGGATTTTATTTTATCTGGAAAGAGATTCAATATATTATGGGATTGGAAAAATTAATATTATAATTTAATCGTGTTAGTCAAAAGTGTTATAGCATAAATGTTTATAACTATTTCAAAATTTCAAATTGAATAATATAGAAAAAATGAATATTCTATATCTAAAATTTACAATTACAAAAAATATCAATTAAATAATATAGAGTATATATTTTTTAAATAATACTAGAGAATATAAAAGAAAAAAGTTGAAACAGCTGCAAGAGAAGAGGCGGATAGTTGTTTTTTTAAAAAGAGGTGGTGAATAGTTTTTATTCATTCATACAGAATAAATTACACGTGTGAAGGCATTGTACATTAGCAAACAGAAATTTGAAATTGATTTCAATACTAATTATGTAATTGATTTGAAACTAGCAGAAAGTTATATGCCCTTTATTATATAACCAAAAACTATAGAGAGAGATTAGCAAACACCAATTTGAAATTGATTTCAACACTAATTGTGTAAACTTGTCGATTCAAAAGTTTCATCTTCTAAGAGAAATAAAAAAAATACAAGCACTACTTACATAGGGTTCATACAACTTCATGAGTCTACTATGATTTAAAAAAAAGCATTTTATTCAACCAAAAAAAAAAGCATTTAATTGCCCTAAAATTCACCAACAAACCCCAGCAACTCAAAACCAAAATTTGACAGCAAGTGGACTTGGCACATGAGAAAAGGCAAGACTTGCTTTGAAAAGAAACTCTCGGACCCCTAAACACGATAAATCTTGAACTTTGGAGAATCTATTACTATATAGTAAAGCGGAAATAAATTCTACCACCACATTGCGCCACATCACCCCTCTTTTTAAAAAAATCTATCTTATTAAATCTTGATTATACCATAATCTTATAGATACTTATTTAAAATAATATTTCTATATTAGAATTTGTGTTGTTTAATTAATAATTCTATCCAAATATATAAATCTCTATCTTATCATTATACACATTTAATTAATACATAGATGTATCATAAATATTTTATTTAAAAAACTATTTTTTCGTCACAATCTATAAATCATAATCATACTATTTTACCCATTTAATTAAATATCATGTTAAATTTAAATTAATTTTCGTAATTTTATTAAGGTATTTTTTCTAAATCATCAATGATATCAAATTCGACCACTATATTTAAGACAAATATTCATTCTATTAAAATAATATATTAAATATATTTTTACTATCATATCATATTAAAATATTAATAAAAAAGCATATGTTATATTTAACATATATATCACTATTTTGTATGTTGATTACATTATAGGAAAATAAGATAGATTTCTTAACAAAGATAATAATTTGTTCACATTTTCATTACATTTTTATATATTTATTATTTAACTATTTTTCAGAAAACAATAACATATATATGAGATACTTTTGGCTTTCTATTTAGCTTATTAAATATTATCTATATATTTAGTATTATAATATATTAATCCGAATTTTATTTAAACTTATTGATTTTATTATATAAGTTAGTTTACGTAATTTAATTTAAATGTCAAAAGATTTGTATCAATTGTTAATAAAATGTGATAATACATCTTATCTTATTTCAATCTTCCTCAAATATTTAAATATATGTTTATGTATGTATAAAAAGTAAATACATAAATAAAATATATTTATATATGTATGATGATATACAATAATTATGTCATTTTATAATCCAAAAAATAAGCGTTATTTGAAAACAAAGTATACATGTGATAATATTTATAATTGTTATAGTAAATTCATACACAAAGCAATAAATAAATGACACCCCCGTACAAGGTACGGGTCATCTGCTAGTTTATCTTATAAAGTGGAATTCTACATTTACATTTAGAAGAAAAATTGTCTCTAGTTCTCTTCTGGGAGTTATTTGTCCATCCTCTTCAGGCAGGGAGGAATAAGGCATTCTGGCTCGTTTTGCTATACCAACACATACAAACAGCATGGGCTCAATGATTCATGGGCTCAATGATTCATTATTTCAGTTTGACATGAACAAGTTCTCACCCTTCTTGCATGAGAATACCCTACATGAATTTTAAAACCAGATTCTTACATGTCTCTCAAGGGAGCAAGGTAATCTGTGCATAAACTTCATCTGCCTCCTGCTCATCCTGGTAGTTTTTGGATCAAGTAAACAATTTTTTTTACCAAAATCTAGTGTTGAAGCTCAAATTATAGCAGAAGAGGGAGAACATCCAAAATCAATCAAGGAAATGATGCTACATACCAGTAATTAGATGTCAACAACACGTACGATACAGCATCTTGCAAGAAAGATTGCAGAGTGGAATCTGTTAGTTTGGATCCTGATTTACTGATGCCTCCAACTAAATGAAAACAATGAAATAAAAGGCATCAACACATCACCATCGCTACTTGCAGAGATTTCCACATATGCGGAAAACAAAAGCAATTGCCAAATCAAGCAAAAAATGTGGTGAGAGAACACAAAAAAATACATCAAATTAAGACCGAATGCCTAATCAAGAGTTGAAAAATAAACAAATAAGAATCAAACACAAGGGTTGAAGAAAAAGTATACTTGTTCCACGTGACCCCCTTGTGGAAAGTAGAAGACCCTCTCCATGGCATGAGACCTCCACCTATTGACCTACACATGCAGCGAAAAATATGAATTGAGACGACTGATTCTTGATGGTTGGAAACATATCTCGTCGACGACGACCACAGAAGTGGAATCTAGTTAGACATGATTGAAAATTAGAAGGGAGGGCACACAATTGGAGACGTGACGTACTTGCGGGGATAGGTGGAATTGTAGGTGAGGTTTGAATGGAGAACAATCGGGACTTCCTAGTGAGAGGCCGAACACACGAATTGCAAGCGCAGGCGGAGGGTCAAGACAAGCAATTTTTGTAAACACTCAATTGATGAACAATTAAAAACTAACAGAAAATTTGGTGTGTTCCGCCTGATTAATCCTTGCAAAACAGTTTTCAAGTTGTAACTATCAACATTAAATAGAGATTTCCAGAGCAATTTTCTAGCTCAATAGAACGTGCCATGGACGGTTAACCAGATGAAGATTAAGAAAAAAAACCAACTAATAAATCTGAACTGTTAAGATCACGTTTTTTACCTCTAATTGGTCCACATGTCGATTCAGTATCACGCCATGTGGCGCAAGTTTTTGTGAAGACATGGCTTCACAAATTAGAGATAGGAAGATCGTAAGTCAGGAACAAGTCGATTGAATGGGCAGCTGGGCAATTTTAAGCAACGTAATTCATATAATCATATATATCAATACTCTTCCACTTTTATATCTATTGATAATCGAATTACATACTAAAACTACATTAATCTCACCAGCCTATCGTGTTGAATTTCTTTTTGTACTGAAAAACCTAACATTTGGTGTGTGTGCAAACACATTGATACTTAGGGTTGAGAGGGTCTGTGCCGGGTTGTTCCACGCATTGTCCAAACCTTTTTATTTTCGCAAAACATGATTTTCTACAATTTGCTAAAATGTAATTCCTTGGATCCAACACACAAACCGCTGGTTGTGCATTCGTCTGCTCTATCCATTCCGTGACGACACATAAAACAAAAAATTATTACAACTTGATAGGGATCGACATATGACTAAGGCGCGCTAAAGAGACATTAAGAAGGATTTCTCACAAAGGAAGACCAAGACCATTCCATAGAGATCAATCATTCAAGTATAAAATGGTCTTAAAGAATATTCATCTTGTTCATCATCCATTATCAAGCCGACATTGGAAGATAAAGAGCGTTTATATGCGTTAGTAATACTCACATGCAAGAGTTGTTTGCATGCCTATCTTAGTTTTCATTCATTAGACTGTATATAGTTAGCAATATTTGTTTTTGGCACTTGCCAATTTTATGTTTCATCCTATATTGTTTGGGTCAGTTGAAGACATGCCAAAGTTGTACCGACCGTTCCCTCCGGATACAACCGTTCCTTTCGAAATTTTGTTATCTTTAGTTTGCTCAAAAAAGATAGATTTTTGGCTTCTAGTTTGTCTATTTAAACACTTGTTCCCATTCAATAAAATCATATTTGAACCTGCGAATTAACTTGTGATAAGTTTAATTCCTCAGGTTTTTAATCCCCAAAATTAAATTCTTGACTCAAGCAATTCGAGCAACTCAAACTCCACTTCATTCGTGTTCTTCAACAACTTCTCTTTCCTCGATCATCATCTTCATCAACAATTCTGCGCATATCAATCCGAGATCCATACCGTTGTCACTTCAACTCGTGGTTGCCTTCACCCCGAAGGTTGTCACATATCACTACTGAGGCTCATGCATAATTAGAAAGTTTCCAGGTTCGTTGTGTAGACTAATATTAGTAATTAATCACTAGGGACCGAAAAATACAGACTTTTTCGAGTTGAACGCGGACTGTAATACAAGTTAAAGAAACGAGATATGTATAATACAGGTTATTACATGTGAGAGTAAGAACGAACATGAGGATGATGAAGGTGTGCGGAAACTTAGCCATTGAAAACCTTGTTAGCAAATAAGGATTTATTGGAAGTATGTGTAAGGGAATTTGCAAGGGTTTTTTGATGTTAAGAACTAGTAAGCATGTGAATAAGATGAAGGGATTAACCTCAAGGGGTTGGTCTAGTGGAGCATGACAGGGCATCGGTCTGACAGGTCGCAGGTTCGATCCCCCCTAGTCTCCTTGAGGTGAGGCATATGTAAATCCCCTTGTAAGAGCTCTTTGAGCCCTTGGGTCTTCCCTGCCCTTGGACTGGGGCACCATCCCCTCACCCTAAATTTTAGTAGATCAAAAAAAAAATAAGATGAAGGGATTATGCCCATCCTATTTATATTGTACATGTTGTCAGTAGAAACGGAATGTATATGCCACATCTATATCTATATCTATATCTATATCTATATCTATACTATATATATAATTTTGTGTACATGGGGGGTATTTAATGCCCTCATGCCACATTAATGAGCATAAAAAGTTAATAAAAAATGATTATTTGAAAATATAAACTATTGTATAAGAAGTGTACAACAATTAGTATTTTGTTTACTATAGAAAAGTAAAAAGTAAAAACAAAAAGTGATTATTTGAAAACTATTATTTTTGTCATAAAGTTATCATTTGAAAGAACACATTATTGTATTAGAAATGTATAACAATTAGTATTTTGTTTCACATAGAAAACTAAAAAGTGATCATTTGAAAACTATATTGATATTAATTGAAAACAATGAATTTTGTCTTAGAAAAAACTATTGTATTAGAAATGTATAACAATTAGTGTATTATGTCTCATCTAAAATATAAAACTATATTTATAATTTTGTGTTAATAGGGGGCATTTAATGTCACACATTAATGAGCATAAAGAAAAGAATAAAAAAAGTAATTGTTTTATAAAACAAACTATTGTATTAGAAATGTATAAAATAGTATTTTGTTTCATATAGAAAACTAAAAAGTGAATACAAAAAGTGATCATTTGAAAACTATATTAATATATACTACACATATAAAGTTTTTTTTTTGGTCGGGACTACACATATAAAGTTGTATACATGAGGGGATATTAAATGTCTTCATGATACATTAATGTTAATAATAATATTACTTAATAAAGAAACCTATTTTTACATGAGAACATAAAACATAGAAAAATATTGAGAATGAAAAAGTAATCAATATGATGTATTTGGTCAGAAATTTTAATATACACTTATAATTAATTTTTTTATATATATATTTATGTATTCCTTAATGGTTATAAAAGCTTCTAAATTATGAACCTATCACACATGAGAATTATTTTTTGACCTTTTTAATTATTTATATATAATTTAAAAAATTTAGTTGGTAAGCTATGTTGTAATGCAAAGGTAGTCAAATATTATTTTTCAAATTGAATATGAATAGATCATTTTTTTTTATATGTTATTATGACACATTTATCTTAATAGTAGTATTACATAATAAAGAAAATGTTTTTTGTATAATAACATAAAACATAGAAAAATAATGAGAATAAAAAAGTAATCAATATGCATTTAGTCACAAATTATTATATATACGTATTATTAAAAAAGAATTTATAAATTTATGTGTAGCTTAGGGTTCGTTCGACACTGGATGTAGCGGGGAGCGCAGCGAGCGAGACGCTAGTGGAAAGCCAACCCCATTGGGGGTACAAGGGTGCAATTTTTTGGTCGATTCCGCTCCATCTAGCTGAACCCGCTCCAAAAAAAAGCAAGTACCAAACGAAGCCTTAATGGTTAAAAACTTTGAAATTATGCACATATCAAACCTGAATTATTGATAGGCTAGGTGTTGGTAGGGTTTTAACAAATAAATTTGTCAAGACCCCGCTGAGTATAGCGAAGTCAGGATCGTCCACGGGAGTTAGTAGATCTATAGTCTAGCAATCAAACTACGAAAGTAAAACAAAACAAAGCAAAGCGAAACAAGCAAACGAATACAAACAACAAGTCTCGGGAAGAGGTCGAAGCCGACCCTAGGGGGGTCTCGGCCGACCTACAACAGAACTTCACAACACACGGGAAACAATTACAGAGGGGGGTCGCAGCCGACCTGCAACAGGTCGCAGCCGACCTCTTCTGGGCACGAAGATTGGTTTCGGAAAGATCAAGGAAAAACAACTAGGGGAGGGGATTCACCACACCACGAGCATGCATTCAAACAAAGATAAAAGACCAACTCAACTCATAATCTCAAGGGTGACTTTCGTCACAAAAGAACACATTAAAAATCTCAACTTTCATAAAGAAATTAACATGCAATCCAACTTGTTTTCTAGGGTTCTAACTTTCGTCCTAACCCGGATAGTCCCTAATTGGCAAGACAATCTTTCAATTAGCTTGCAAACAAGAACATTCCCCAACTTTTGTCAAGGGTTTTAAGCATGCAAGAGGGATTTGGGGGTAGAGATTACAAGCTAAGCATGGGTCTAGGTCTCAAGGTCTCAAATGCATATCCATGGTGGGTTTCACCCCACACCTAGCAAGCTAACTACTCACACATCATCACACACACAAGCAACGAAAGGGAAGAGAAAGACATCATCCAAAGCAAACTACTTCAATTAATTTCAAGATCCAAAGTTACAAGCTTTAGCGAACCCACAAGTTTTCTTCACACACCATTGTCTTCTTCTCCCTAGAACAACAAGTAAAACAAGCTTTCTTCTCTACTACCTCTCCTTACAAGCAATGTCTCTCTAAAACTCAAACTCTTCTTCTCCACCGTCACTTTCTTCTTCTTCAAACTCCCAGCTCCTCTTCTTCTTCCTCCTCCTTTCTCAACCCCCTCTCCCCTCTCTCTCCTTGAGCCTTTTCCAAGAAGAAAAGCTAATTAGAAAGGGGGGCCAAAGGGGTCTTTTGTAGCAGCCCACAAAAGCAAGAGAAGGAAGCTTCCTCCTCTGCCACAAGTCTGCCACAGCCTGCAGCAGCCGCCCACTTTCGGAGTTCGAAAATCCCGCCAAAAGCGTTACTTGCACAGCACAGATTTCTCGGGCCGGTATCGGTCAAGGTCGCGGCCGACCATATGGGGGTCGGCGCCGACCTACTGCAGGAGGTGAGGTTTTCTTCGTTTTTGCTCCGTTCTTGCACCAGTTGGTCGGACTTTTGCTCGGAGCTTTTGCCTCTTTGCTCCTTGATTCTCTTGAGTTCTTTGTGCTTCTTTGAGGCTCCCTTGGAAAAAGGATTGGAAGCTCAAGTATGTGTGGCCGATTGGAAAAAGGCGGAAATTAGACAACAATTGACGGTAATAACGGATTCTTCCTCCGACAGCTTATGTGATGACGACGCCGCTCGTAGTACCGGCTCTGAAACCAAAGGGTTGACTTAGACGGTAATTGGGGTTTCAAACTAAAAGGTAAGAGAACTGTGTGGGCTTTGATTCCTCTAAAACCCCAAGAGGCCGGATACGTAGGCAACTTAATATTAAGTTCAAGCCCTTTAATTTTCCAAACACTTTTGTTTTAAATGATAGAATGGAACAAAATCAGAAAATAAGTCAAATTGTAAAGGAACCGCGGTCGCGAACACCCTACCGCGGTCGCGGCTCCCCTACCGCGGTCGCGGCTCCCCTAACGCGGTCGCGGTTCCCCTACCGCGCCCGCGGATCCAATGAAGGAGAAGATATCTTCTCTTGGATGAAAATCGCGGACGCGGCCACATTACCGCACCCACGGTTTTCATCTAGGAGAAGATCTCATCTTCTCCTTCATTGGATCCGCGGGCGCGGTAGGGGAGCCGCGACTGGGCGCCGGACGCGGCCGCGGACACTCATGAAAACAAAAAAAAAATAAAAAAATAAAACCGGAACTGGCACTAGAACCGGTCCAAACCGGTCAAGACCGGAACCGGACCGGAACCCAACCGGGCTCCCCAAGGTTACCCTAAACCCAAACCTAAACCGCCTGTTCCGAACCGGAACTAGCGGTTCGGTTAACCGGACCCAGGTCTACGCGCACTGTACATACACATATTTCTTATGGATATACGTATTAATTCTACATAAGATGGCGCGTGTAGCTTTAGCGTACATTGCTTGTTTTGAGTATCTTTGATTGTACGACTCGCTAATATTGGCTTAGTATTGTCATACATATTTTTCTTATACTATTATATGTCTAGCGCACCAACGCGGTGACAGATTCGGGTATCAATATTGATGATACATTAATGTTAATATTAGTATGGCATTATAAAGAAAACTATTTGAGAACATAAAACTTAGAAAAATATTGAGAATGGAAAAAGTAATCAATATGATGTAGTTGGTCACAAATTTTTATATACACTTTTAATTAAAAATTATTTAGATATATTTGTATAGCTTAATGGTTAAAAAGCTTCAAAATTATGAGCCTTTCACATATGAGAATTATTTTTTCACCTTTTAATTATTTTATAGATAATCTAAAAATTTTAGTTGGTAAATTAGGATGTAATGCAGAGGTATTAAAATATTATTTTTCAAGTTGAATATGATAGATCATTTTTGTTTTAAATGCTATTATGACACATTTCCTTTTTACATTGGTCATGGTCCTCATGGTCGTGCTGACAAGGGATATCCAAGGAGAGATCCCCTGGTGTATGTTATTCGCAAACGATATTGTTTTGGTAGATGAGTCCAGAGCTGGTGTCAACAGCAGGCTTGAAGCGTGGAGAGATAAGTTGGAGTCTAAGGGCTTCAGATTGAGCAGATCCAAGACAAAATATGTAGTGTTCAGGTTCGGGAAAGATGTAGGCCTAAGGCCTTGTTATAGTCACAAGGAGAAAAAACTTTTTAAAAGAGAGTATACTTTTTACACATTGAAATTGGCAAAAAAGTAACTTGATTTTACGTATTTCGAGACAAAAATACCATACTTTTTCATAGAAAGTACTTTTTAACCATAGCTGTAGCAAGTCTTAAGTGAAGATGTGTCGCTAAGAGGGGAAGTTGTACCTAGAAAAGAGAGTTTCAGATACTTGGGGTCAGTCTTACAAAGTAATGGCAGTTTCGACGAGGAAACCATGCGTCGGACTCAAAGGGGTAGGCGGAAGTGGAGGGCAGTGTCTGGAGTTTTGTGCGTCAGAAAGATTCCGCTAAAGTTGAAAGGAAAGTTCTACAGAACAGTGATCAGACCAGCCATACACTATAGGGCAGAGTGTTGGGCCATCACGAAGGCGCAACAATAGAGGCTAATAGTAAACGAGATGAGGATGTTGAGGTGGATGAGCGGGCATACGTTGTGTGATAGAATCAGAAATGAAGTGATCAGGTAATGGGTGTGATGCACTCTCGTCCTCATAGAAGGTTTGAGAGTGCGACAGGATCGCTAAGATCGCCTTGGTGGTCTCTTCAGAGTTCGCAGAAGCAAGTGATAGCAACCTCCAACGTGATGGAGATTGTGGATTTGAGGTTCGGCCAACGTGATAGCTCGAAGGAGATGAGAACACACATGTTAGGTGTTTTAGGGCGCGAGCTAGGGCTCGGGACAAGGGGGCGAACACACGGTTTGGGTGTTATGAGATTCACTTGACTAAGCGAAATTCTTCAATTATGCATTGAGAATTATGGGTACAATTGTAGGGCTTAAATAGAAAAGAAACTAAGCTAAATCTAATCTAGGAAAGCGAATTCTATCTTGTGCAAAAGATAGAGTTTTCTCCTAAAATAAAACAATCAAATAAAAGGAAACAAATAAGATATGCGATTTTACTAAGAATAAGCCTAAATCGTATATCTTCAAAATCCAAAATAAAATCAAGAAAATATTCTATCTAACTAACTAGGATAGGCGGCATGGGCCATGGGCTAGGCCGATCGGGTCATGCCTTGGGCCGCAAGGAACACGGAGAGAGATCTCAGGAACGACCCTAAATGGGTCATGCACGACCTTGGGGGGTCGGTCCTAAGAGTAGGGGAAGGTGGGTGCCAGGCACGACCCAAAATGGGTCTTGCACGACACTTGGAGGGTCGGTCTTGAGAGTTGTTCCGCAGAACATGGCCAGGCCGAGCCGGGTCGCGAGCTGGGACGGAGCTTGAATTACTCCAAGGGGGCCGCCATGGATGCGGTCGGCTTGGTCCCATCGTGGTGAGGCTAGAGGGCGGGCAGCAGTGCATCAGGGTGGGAGTGGCCAACCTAGAAGATAAAGTTCGGAAATCGAGATTGCGGTGGTTTAGACATATTCAAAGGAGGGTTTTGGAGGAGCCGGTCCGTCAATGTACTAGTCTAGACTTGGGAGTTATTCGTAGAGGGAGGGGCTGACCGAGGAATCACTAGAGGGACAGTACAAGGCAGGATGTCACCCACTTGGGGATCTCGACAAAGCCAACAGTTTGTAGGGATAGATGGAGGGATTAGACTCACGTCATTGATGGCTAGACCTTCTCTTGATCAGCAAGCTTTAGATTTCGGGCCTTGCCTTTGTTTTTTGCTTTAAGTTTTGTCTTCTTTGGTTTTGTGCTTTGTGTGTTGTTTTTTGGCTTGGTGTTTTTATAATGGATCTTTTGGATGCCCCATCTGCGTTAGCCAAGGGTGCCCCCATCCTGACCCCCTAGATTCTCCATAAGGGGAATTACACTAGGTATTGTTGTTGTTGCTGCTATTATGACACATTTATCTTAATAGTAGTATTACATAATATAGAAAATGATTTTTGTATAAGAACATAAAACATAGAAAAATAATGAGTGTAAAAAAGTAATCAATATTATGCATTTAGTCACAAATTTTTATATATACGTATTGTTAAAAAAAAAATCTATAAATTTATGTGTAGCTTAGGGTTCGTTCGACACTGTAGGTAGCGGGGAGCGTAACGAGCGAGACACTAGCGGAAAGCCAACCCCTTTGGGGGTACAAGAATGCAATTTTTTGGTCGATTCCGCTCCATCTAGTTGAACCTGCTCCAAAAAACCAAGTACCGAACACAACAAAGCCTTAATGGTTAAAAACTTTGAAATTATGCACATATCAACCTGAATTATTGGTAGAATAGGTTGTAATGCAAAAATATTCAAATATTATTTTTCACATTGAATATTATAGATCATTTCATTTTACCTTGAAGATATATATATATAATATTAATCATTAATCTAAATTATAGTTGGTGCATCATTTTAATTGTATAAAGATATTCAAATAGTATTTTTGTATTATAAAATTATAAAATTGTAGAAAGGTACCAATATTTGTTGTTCACTTTCAACATTATAGATCATTTGAATTTACCTTTTGTTGAAGCCCGAAAATCTCAAACTAAATACGGGACATAATTATTAATCTCTCGAGCCTTTCGGCGAGCTAGAAACCGGATCGTCTTACTTCAAGCTCTCCCACCCCCCGGCGTATTATTTTATTCTCTTTTCGGAGGCTTATAAGACTTTTTAAGGTCTTTCCCGTAAAATAGTGCGAGCTCCTCGGAGACTCAAACACGTCGGGGCCCGTCCTTCGAAAACACGTCTCGGGACCGACCTTTTTCCGATCCCTTAAACTTTGCCTTGTACCACTATACATATAATGGGGAGCTGGTTGCTTACCTTCCTATGTTCCGATGTGGGACCGGATGAAATGTGATTTTGCAAGCCAACTTCCATGACATGGCAAAGGTGGCTGACAAGGCAAAGCAAGTTTGCCTCTGTATGTTCGATGTGGGACGTTACGTACATACATGCTGCCATACACGTACATTTATTCATTTCAGTTATTCACGTGCTTAGCGCGTTAAAAGCGTGTTTAGCACTTTAATCTTTTATGTTAATACTCCCTCCGTTTCACAATAAGTGTCGTTTTAGCTCTTAACACAGTTTTTAAGAAAAGCAATCATTCACTTTAAAACTTACAACTTTTACTTAATCTTACCACTCATTACATTTTTTTGGCCAATGCATGAACAACTTTAGTCAACAAATACACATTCCAATAAAAATTATCATCATTCACCCCTATTAAATCATTTTGAAAACCTAAAACGACACATATTATGAAACAAATTTTAAGTGCTAAAACGACACTTATTATGAAACGGAGGGAGTATTATTTATCTCGTGCACCAACGCGGTAACAGATCCGGGTGTCAACACCTTTAATATATTACTTATTACTTCAGCTGGGAGATTATAACACATATCTACTAAAATGTTATTTTAAACATTAAATATATACGTATATCTATCTAGAAATCAATAAAGAGGCATATAGACTAGGAAAAAATAAGAATTCATATTCATATGTTTTTATACAAGATACACGATAAAAGAAAGAAATTGTTGAAATTTGAGTAACCTCTTGGAATTGTCCTTCAACTTACTGTCTTTTTCAATTAATTTAAACATAAAGTGCAGTTGATACAAAAGAGGTTGTTACAACAAAATAATTTAATAAAAATATGTTTAAAAAATAATTCAATAATACACTAAATTAAAATATATGCAAAATAATTCAATATGCTTAAATTATGTTTAACAAAACAAATAACTAAAATATTTTATTTATAAAATTTGTATATAATATGAACCCGTACGTATATACGTGCCTGACCGCTAGTTATATGATAATATCCGATGCATGTTAACGTTTAAGGACAGTAATTAAGTTGTTATCCCTTGAATATAACGTCCATAATTACTTCCAAGGATTTTGTAATCGGGTCAAACCTAATTGAATTGGTGTATGTCTCTCAAAAATTTGATTTTGTGTAATCGTAGAATTGTGTTTAGGAACATATATTCACATAGAATATCTGTTCCTTACAAGAGACTCTTAATTAATATAATACAACCTACTTTAATTTATAGCATGTGCTTATATATGCCTTATGAAATACGCAACCATAAGAGCGTACTCCATCCCATTAGAAATAAGTGTCACTTTATCATTAAACACAAGTTTCAAGAAAAGTAACTATAAATTCACCGAAAAAAAAGTAATTATAAACCAAAATCTTTAATTTTTTTTAATCTTATCACTCATCACGCTATTTAACCAATGAATAAATATCTTTAATCAACAAAAACACTCTCCAATAATAAAATAATACCTTGATATTAGTTAATTGCTTTGAAAACCTATAACCCATATAATATGGATTAATTTTAATGTGTTAAAAACAACACTCATTGTGAACGAGAGGGAGTAAAAAATATGTGCACATAACTAGGACCATCCACAACGCTAAGCCAACACCGGATTCTTAACCCCCAACATCAATTTTCTCACTCATCCACCTCATTTAAAAGCCCACTTCTACTTTATTACCACAACCATAATCTCCACTTTATTCTTTAAAACACGCTACTTTTATTTTATTTTATTTTTATTATCTAATTTCACTTTAATGCTTTGAATATTATTTAACTAAATATGATACATATTCAACTTAAATATTTAACTGTATGACTAATTAATAGAATTAACTTAATTTAAGTATGTCGTTTTAAACGACAAACAACACACTTCGTTCCATTAGAATTAAAAATATGGGTATACATTAAGTTTAATTATTCAATCAAAAAATTTATATAATTAATGTCTATAGTTAATCAAACCAAAAGGAAAATATTAAAAATATTTTAACGACAAAATTGTTTTATTGTTAAAAAAAACTCCAAAGTTAGTTTAATTATAAAAAGAATACTTGTGGCTTGTGGGGCTTCTACACATTGCATGTGTAGATGCAAAAGTGGTGTTTGGCTAGGCACCTCAAACACCATTCTTTTGTTTGGATAGGAAGAAGATTTGAATGTGCATCCAAATGAGGCCTATTCCTATCTACACTGTCTATAGTATAAAGCGGGGACAAAGTCTTCATAGAAAATTACGACACGTGTCATATTTTTAATAAAATAATCAACTGGGCCCTTGCGTATATAAAAAACACTAATCATAATAGAAAGATAAATATACATGATTTGATAAATTTAAAGAAAATATAGGAAGATATCTATAGAAAGATATAATGTTCATACGATCATTGCCACAATAGGAAGAGATAATATTCAATAAAAGACCACTTTATCTTTGAACTAAATATTTTTTTTTGAATACGTGATATATTCTAGATCACAAATATTATTATTTAATATAATTTTATCTTGAAATAAATTTTTTTTGAATACGTGATATATATGTATTATTAATTTTTTGAATAATACTGCTCCAAGTTTCTACTCTTACGGAAAGAAAAAAAATTCCACGCCAAAATCATATAATTTTGCAACATAAAATCTTATATATGCTACTAGTGTGAACAACATATGTTTAATTGGCACGTGTACACGTACATCAGTTTCTATAACAATATAGATAGGAAGATATAAAGAGAGAAAGAGGCAGAGAAACCTCTTTTCAAATATTTGTGTGCTAACTAGTCGGTGCTTTAAAAAAAGGGAGTAACTAGTCAGTATAAAAGCCCTATTTTTTTAGATTTTCATTTTTCGTCCTTTACTTTCTCTCTCTTCCTCACCCCTCTCTCTCGTGACTCTGGTATCTCTCTTTCCCATTCGGATTTGAATTCCTCATCTGATGCCAGCACATTGATTCTCTTCCTCCTCCAATTCCTCATCCCCTACATCTTCATTCGGCACCATAGACGGTGGAATCCGGCAAAGCTCGCTCCGCATCCGGTCGAAGAAATCAATGGGAAAGCGAACGAGATCAAAGAAACCAGACACCAATGTCGGTCAGGGAGATCTCGCGAGCGACTGTGCACTGATCTAGGGTTTCGCTTCGGGATGAAGGCGACAGATCTGTAGGCAGAGGCTTCGGGACGACGGATCTGTAGACAGAGGCTTCGGCGACGGATCTAGGGTTTCGCTTCGGGACGACCGATCTAGGGTTTCGTCGACAGAGGCTTCGCTCGTCTTGGGAAGATCGACGAAGCAGATCCGGCCTATTTCCGAGTCGAGCTCTCAAAGCAATTCCAGTCGCTCTGTGGCGACACCGACGAGCTCCGTTGAGGGATTGAAGTAGTTTTGGCGGCATGGATGAGGCTCAAGTATCCTCATATTGCAATTGGCGCGCTTGCTTCCTCTGCCCCGATTCTATAATTTGAGGACATTGTGCCTGTTGAGACTTTCTATGATATAGTCTCTTTCAATTTCAAGGTTCAAAGCTCTACTTCCGTTTGTCTGTGCTTTATTATGTACATATTTTCATGGAAACCCACTGAAGCCCTGTGTATTCTCTTCAAAGCGTGAGAGTGAAAGTTGCTTCCACACAATTAAACGTTTATGACATTGTGTCCTATATATGACATTTGTTGAGTTTGCTTTTCAAATTTTCTTTCTCCTTCAATCAGTTACCCATGTCCTGTATATGCTTTGTTAATTAGTGGCTAAGAATTGGTTAATTAGATCATCCTCTTTCTCGCACACTTGAATTGCGTAATTGTGAGCTTATCTCATAGTCAGGTTTTTGTGTTTATTGGTTTTGTCAATGAAAAGTTTTGTGTTCATGTGTTTCGTGGATGACAGGTTTTTTTCGTTTATGGGTTTTATCGGTGACAAGTTCTGTCTTTATGGGTTTTGACGGTGATAAGTGTTGTGTTTATGGGTTTTGGTGATGACAGGTTTTTTGTTTACTGATTGTGGTTAATTTGTTCACATATTAATTTTAATTATGGCCTATTAGCTCAAATGGTAGAGCAACGTGCTAAATGCACGGAAATGTAGGTTCAAATCCCGCATAGGCTCAATGTTATTTTTGATAATGAGATTTTTGTACATGGTGAGCAAAGAACGTGATTCCAATTCAACGAGGTGATCAACGTGGTTTTTAAGGTTTGTTAATCATGTTTTTGTTCATCTGCATTATATAGTTAGGATGTACGGAGTAATATTTTTTTGTTTCCGATTAACTAAAATAATTTTATTTTTGATAGAAATTATTATTTGTAATGTAAACCCGTAGATTTTCTCTCGAATAAGTTTATGAAACATATCTATATTATATTAAATCGGGTTTATCATCACATCATACATGGTACAGGGGTTAAACTAGTTCAAATAATAGCCGCTCGTTTTGAGGCTTCTACTTCAACCCAATTTGTGGGTTTTAATTTTTTACTGCACATAACAGATCTTTTTTTTTTAGCGCCAAAAACAATACTTAATTAACTGAAATATCATCCATACAAAGATTTGCTAACTCCATATTAACATCGTTCAAAGAAAAACTAACAAACGGAATAGCAGGCCTACGAGCCGTAAGAAAGTGAGTCGAACGATTCCCGCACAGACGAGTATGGCTCCACGAGCACTCCACAAAGCAGTAGCAATGGATCTGATTCGTTGAAGCATAACAATATGCCCTCTCCACTGGTGGTGGTGACGAAGCTTGGAAATAAGGGAAAGCGAGTCGGATTCAGCCACGATATGGGAGATGCCCTGCCCATAGCATTAGTTCAACACCCATTCCAAGGCCTCGGCTTTAGCAAGTTCCGGGTCACCAGTAGCTCTGATGCGCGAACACCCCAGCAATACAACTTCACTTGAGGAATTCCTAATGATGAAGCCTACCCCGCAATAATCAGCCGCACTATCTAACGTCATAGTTGACCTTCAAAACCTCAGCCAAAGGCTTTGTCCAGCCACCTCTCGAAACATGAAGAGCATCCACACCCCTGCTGCAGGACTGGTTATCAAAAACTTCAGCACACATTCTCCGGATTTGCTCGACCACCACCGCAGCATCAAACGCTTCCCCCTCAAACAGGAATTTATTACGACATCTCCAAGCAAACCAGATGATGATAGCCCATTTGCCAACCTCGGATGCCGCCCACCCCTGCAGAACCCCCTCCAAGAAACACCAAACTGAATCCGCGTCCTTCCCGGCCGAAAGGAACTCAGGAAAATGTTGCCACAGAAGACGGGAATTTCTGCAATAAAACAACGCATGAATGGCAGTCTCAGGCCTCTCACACATCTCACACAAACCATCACTCGTTATGTTTCACCTCCACATATTTGCTTTGGTAGGAATTGCATCCCTACAAGCTCTCCACACCAAATTCTTCACCCTAGGAATAACCTTCAAGCTCCAAACCTTCTTCCAGAACGGGTCCTTACCACTCGAGCTACTTCCAACCGTCTGCTCCAGCTCATATTGGCTAAGCATGTGATATACAAATCTTGTGGAAAAAACGTCTTTCTTTGTCAAGTACCACACAAGCTCGTCATTGACCTCATGCGAGACCAACCGAAGCTTTAGTATCTCTTCCACATCAACCTGCGCGCAAGAAAACAGCCCGCTACCTGCTTCGTCCCACTCTCCCCTGCTCCAATCAATAAAATCAATCACCCTAGCATCCTCATCAGGCTCGCCCCTAGCAGCAATCGGCTTGAAACCCGACGGACGCGGTAACCACCTATCCTTCCAAACCCTTATATTGCTACCATTCCAGATGTGCCATAAGATACCGCCCTCCAACGCCTACCTCCCATGCAGTAAATTTCTCCAAGTGAAGCTGGGATTTGAGCCCAAACTTGCCTCCAAAAAAGAGCACCGAGGGAAGTACCTGCCTTTCAATAATCTAGCTATCAAGGAATCTGGTTCTTGGAGTAACCTCCATGCTTGCCAAGCCAGCAATACAGTGTTGAAAATGCCCAGATCCCAAAAGCCCGTTCTGTAACACCCTGTCTTTCTAACAAGGCGTTACTCGGTAGTAGACCTCACGAGGCACTACCAAGCTGGTTCGACAACAGAACATTCAGATCTTGCAACGCGAGTACGGCGAGAAAACATTGAAAAATATCTAACTTGTATCACGCAATAAAACTTTTACAGAATAGTTCCTGATCCCATCTCAACACAAGACTAACAATTACGCGGGCCCATTCTGTAACACCCCGTCTTTCTAACAACGCGGGCCCATTCTGTAACACTCCGTCTTTATAATAAGGAGTTTAGTCAGTAGTAGACCTCACGAGGCACTACCAAGCTGGTTCGACAACAAAACATTTGGATCTTGCAACGCGGGCACGGCGAGACAACAGAACATTCTGTAACACCCCGTCTTTCTAACAACGCGGGCCCATTCTGTAACACCCCATCTTTCTAACAAGGCGTTACTCGATAGTAGACCTCACGAGGCACTACCAAGATGGTTCGACAACAGAACATTCGGATCTTGCAACGCGAGCACGGCGAGAAAACATTGAAAAACATCCAACTTGTATCACGCAATAAAACTTTTACAGAACAGTTCATGATCCCATCTCAACACAAGACTAGCAATTACGAACTTACTCAAACCCCAAGTACATCAACTAACAACTTACGATATGAAACTATACTTAAATAATTCAAACAATAACATGAATTAAAATAACTTCAACCCTTCCCAAAACCCAAAACGTTCTATGACATGTATCTCCGCTTCGAATTCGCACCACCAATCTGTCAAGGCCCTTCACGAATCCCTGAAAAACTGGAATGAAAAATAGTTCCCCGAAGGGTCAGCTGCTACTCTATCAAGCTAGACTAAGCACGGCAACCATAGAACGTTTCAAAACCATTTTATTCTAAGGTCAGCAAACAAGAGTCCACAATCACACACATAACTCTAAATCCAATCCTAGGTTCAGTCAGTCACACACATACAATTCACTAGCATAATCACAATTACAAGTATTCTTACGTACACATTCACAAAGCCACATATTCACACATACGCACCATACTTACACATACCTTCACTGATCCACACATTCGCATACCTACACCATCCTGCTTTCACACCTGACCATCTCCACACAACGACATACACTTCTTCACTTACACGCCCAAACTCACACAAACATATACCTCCACTCACTGTCCTAGTGAGGCGGAGCTGCAACCCTTTATCAACATTGCACTCCTGACCGTTAATGCAACCCTTCACCCTCCATTACACTCGGTCTGACGATACAACCCTTCCTCCACCATTGCACGTCTGCCGGTTGATGCAACCCTTCTCCATCATTGCACCCGGCTGTTCCCTAATCACCGAGAACCGCTTACAAGCAACACACATACTCAACAAAGCATAATTATATCACAATCAAAATACTTGTAATAAAATTCATCTTTTCACACAAAGCACACATTAAAAATATTTTAAAAGATCGATCGGAACTAGTTCCCAAAACCAATCCTACAATTACAGTGCAAAACCTAACAAGATAGAATAGAACGAGCAAGTCAAACGAAGGCTTCAGCGAGGACAAGATTCCCTATAATAGTATTTAATTAATTAACCCATTAGATCGGAAAAATAGAATAAATATAGGGAGTTGAGAACGCCTAACCCTTTGATTAATTACTTAATCCATATACACCTACCCAGTTACAATTAAGAGGATAGCTACCCACGACAACACCCACACTTCTACTCTATGATTACTTGTCACACCTTTTACTCACGATCACGCAAGCCCACTTTGTTTCTATAAATTATATAAGCTTACTTATACTAACCCACTACCTATGAATCGAACAAACCTCCACAACTCTGTTAAGTATGGAGCTTGATTCGGATTGGGCGGAAGGACACGGAACAAGCTAAGGACCGAAGACGAGGAAGAGAAGTTGAAAGGAGGCAAATCAAGATGAAGACGGAGAACCGGCGATCATGAAGGCGTTTTGCGGAATCGCCGGATCCGCGACCGCGGGTGAGCCGCGGGAAGACGCGACCACGTCTCGGTGTCCCGCGACCGTGGGTCAGGAGGACTCCTCGGTTGTTTTGCGCTCGGCGGTAAAAACTCGGGATGGAGCCGTAAAAACGCGGGCGCATTTTTTGGAAGGTGTTGCCCGAGTTTCGAGATGTCCGCGGGATTTCAACTAGGGTTTCCATATTTTTCGGGAGATATTGTTTCTTGGGAAAGAAAGATATCTTGTAGCTCTAGTTTTTCTATTTATACTCAGCTTAATATCCATCGATTTGCAGGAACGATCCGAAATTTCCCCAACAACAGGTATCTGAGCGCAGGTTTCCTGAAATTGAAAGATGGATGTTAGTAAGTTCTCCATTGAGAAGTTCAAAGATACGAACTTCAAGTCATGGAGAGAAGGAGACATGGAGGACAACGAGCGGAGGACGTTGGACAGAGTGACGATGAGCGCATCGTTGTCCGGAGACGTCGTGCAGCACATGATCAGAGAGGAGACGGACGATGACTCAGGAGATACAGTCGTAGAGTATGTGATGTGGAGGTTTGACGATCATTCAGGTCTTGAGATCCGGTGGGAGCAAAAAGGATCTGGCTTGCAAGGAAGAGACCGTACGACAAGTTTCGAGTATGGTCGGAGAAAACCTTGCTGATAGGCTGGAAGAATGGGAGCCAGGCAAGGCTTCTGATGGCCTAAGCATGTAAGCTTGAAGGCTGGCACTACCACTACCAGAAGGGAGGATTGTCAGGCAGACGATGTGGGCGCTCTGAAACATTCTTCAGGTGGGAGTTTGTTGGGCGGAAGGAGACGGAACGAGCTAGGGACCGAAGACGAGGAAGAGAAGTCGAAAGGAGGCAAATCAAGACGAAGACGGAGAACTGGGCGATCGTGAAGGCGTTTTGCGGAATTGCCGTATCGGCGACCGCGGGAAGGGCACCCGCGACCGCGGGACGGGAACCCGCGACCGCGGGACGTCCACCCGCGACCGCGGGTGAGCCACGGGCAGACGCGACCACGTCTCGGTGTCCCGCGACCGCGGGTCGGGAGGACTCCTCGGCAGTTTTGCGCTCGGCGGTAAAAACTCGGGATGGAGCCGTAAAAACACGGGCACGTTTTTCGGAAGGTGCTGCCCGAGTTTCGAGACGTCCGTGGGATTTCGACTAGAGTTTCCATATTTTTCGGGAGATATTGTTTCTTGGGAAAAAATATATCTTGTGGTTCTAGTTTTCCTATTTATACTCGGCTTGATTATTGTAATTGGTGTGTTGCCACAAGCATTGAGAGAGAATCCTGAAAGTGAGATTGAGAGGTTAGGTTTAGGAAGATCTTGGTCAGGGTAGATCTGAATATCAGTGGCCTTGTAACCCTTGAATCCTCTAATCTAGTGGAGAATCCCTGGCTTGGTAGTGCCTCAGACGTAGTCCTTGGGACAAACTTGGTCAACAATTGCTCGTGTTTTTTGTCTTGGTTCGCTTACTACTCGGAGAGGCTCCTTAGTGACAACTCATTCATGATCGGCTACCACAAATTAACAAGGCCGTCTAACCCCGACCTTCCCGATCTCGATCCCGCTCGCCTCCTCTACCCTCTCACCCGTCCGAACCCTGGCCTCGCTCAACCACTCTTTCTCGCCTACTCTAACTTACCGGACACTTGCTCGAGCCGCACCTGACACGCCCGACTTCGACTCTCCCTTCCCAGATCCAACGAGGGCGACGCCGACCCAACGCCCGACTTCGACCTACCAAGACCTACGCCGGTCTTCGACTAGGCTCAACCCGACTCCCCACTACCCAACTAGGCTGACCAAAGAGATAAGAAACGAAAGAAAAACGACCGACGGCGAGGCTTACAAGCGACGAACGACGAGGAAGACGATGGATGGACACTAGTCCTAATCGGTGACCCGCGAGGAGGAGGAAAAATTGTACTGGCGGGGCGACTCGGGTGTGCACTGGTGTTGAAACATACGACATCAACGAAGACGCTGGCGGGGTTGAACACAAAGCTGAGGGATTGATGTACATGAAAATCCTAAGGTTGAATAAAGAAAATATATAGGTAACAATATACGTATCCTAAGGCTGAGGGATTGGTTTTAACTAACCAATTTGATCACAATCCGATCGAGCAAATCTAGGTAATCATATCTCTAGATGACAATATTTCTTCCTAATGAAATGACTTTTATAATTGATTGACTAAATATCTTATGCTCGACATATGGATAAATCATTATGATCAAAACGGAACCGAACCGTATATTACATACTACCCCCTTAAGAAAAGTTTCGTCCCGAAACTTGCCAAAAGAACGAACGAGAATTAGTGGAAATCGAAAATGAAATCGACCCGAAACCCGAGCTCTCACACATTCCACCCTTCTCCTTTGCGAGACACAAGCGTTTCCAACTCAGCCAGTGAACTTTCCTCCTACCGGACCCATCGCCCCACCAGAATTTGCACATAATCTGTTCTATCTCCTCACACAGTTCAACCGGGAACTTGAAGCATCCCATCGCATAGGTCGGAATAGCCTGAACAGCTGCCTTAATCAAGACTTCCTTTCCCGCTCTAGACAAACAGTTTTCCTTCCAGCTCGCCACCTTAGCCAACACTTGGTCTCGTGTGTGCCCAAAAATCGCCTTTTTTTAGCGCCCCACAACAGTTGGAAGACCCAAATATTTCTCATGTTTTTCCACCTCACGACTCCCCACGCAGCGTTGAATATCAGCTCTACACACATCTCCCACATTCTTGCTAAAAGATGACTTTGCAAAATTTTCTTGTTTACCCGACATCGCTCCATAGTCATGGAGAATCTTGACAATTGCTTGGCTTTGTTGACAAGCCACTTTTGCAAACAGCACGAAATCATCCGCAAAGAATAAGTGAGATTTACGAGGAGCATTCCGTGCAACAGCAATCCCCTGAATGAGATTCCGATGCTCACTACTATACAACATGCCCGAGAGACCTTCATCATATAAGAGAAATAGATAAGGCGACAGTGGATCTCCCTGACGAAGACCCCGCTCCGGGTGAAAAACCATAGATGGCACCCCATCCATTAACACTGAAAAAGAGACCGATCGCACGCAGTGCATCACCAAATCAATCCACCGAGCATCGAAACCAAACTGCCCCATCATAAGCTCCAAATAACTCCATTCGACCCTATCATACGCCTTAGCCATGTTGAGCTTCAATGCTAGGTAACCGTTCCGCCCATGTTTCTTGGATTTCATGTAATGAAATAGCTCAAACACAACCAACACATTGTCCGTAATCAACCTCCCCGAAACAAAGGCACTTTGACTTTGGGACACCAGCTTTCCCAAACAAACCTTCAACCTGTTTACAAGCACCTTAGACACCACTTTGTGAGAACATTGCATAAGCTTATGGGTCTAAGATCCTTCATCCTACAAGGCTCGTTAACTTTCAAGATCAAGGTAATAAACGTATAGGTGAGAGCAATGGGAAAATCAGCCCCATTGAGAATGGAGAGAACGAAAGAAGTAACATCGGCCCCAACGATATCCCAACACTTTTGATAAAAAAGAGTTGACATACCGTCAAGACCCGGAGATTTAGTGGGATGAATGGAAAAGAGAGAGGTTTTTCCTCTTCCGGCTTAAAGGGACGGAGCAGCTCCCGGTTGTCCTCATCTGATCGAAGAGGCTCGATTCCTTGAGGAGCCGAACTTGGCCCGCCTCTAGCACCCGACCTGAACAAGCCTTGGAAGTAATCAAGAGTGACATTCGCTTTCCCCTCATGCGATCTTCAAACCAGTCCGCCATCATCAACCAACTTCCTCATGGCGTTTCTTCGACGCCTCCCATTAGCCTTTCGATGAAAATAAGTTGTGTTCTTATCCTCCCATTTCATTTCATTTGCCTTCGCCCTTTGGAACCACAACATCTCCTCCTTTTTCATCAAGGCCGACTCCCACCTCTCCAGCTCTTTCCGCTCCCTGATTTCCCCACCCACCACTCCTCTCTTCCCCATTGCTCGCCTTCTGCCCAGAACTTCCGCAAGCTCTTTTAAAGCGTTGCCAAAATGGACCTTATCCCACTCTCTTTAGTCACCTCCACACCTCTCAATTTTCCCCAAAATACTTCGGTCCACTCACTGACTTCCCGGATTTTTCTAAGCATTTTCACCAACCACTTTAAAATTTTCATCCTCCAACCACATAGCTTCGAACCGGAACGGTTTACTACCTCTCCTACTAATCGGCTCCTCCACTTCTTCCTCCAAATTAACCCGGATCGGTATATGATCCGAGCCCGCCTGGTCGAGATGAAAGACCTTAGCCCGTGAGTAAAACTCAATCCACCGATCTGAATAAAAGGCCAAGTCAATCCGCTCTTGGAAGAAATCCGCACCTTGCCTTCCATTGTCCCAAGTGAACCGATTTCCTACATAAGAGAGATCCGATAAAACCACACCACTCCAAAGCTTCCCGAAATCGCAACACCATACTGAGATCAACCAGAGCTCCCTCCCATCTGGTCGTCCAAGGTAACTATGTGATTGAAATTCCCCATGCAAAGCCACGGGTCATCATCACGCTCCTTTAGCTCCTTCAGCAACTCAAAAGTGAAGTGTTTTTCGTCTCGTTGTGGCCACCCATAAACACACGTCAGCCGCCATTCACCTCCACCATCCCCCAGGTCAATTCTAGCATCAATGTGGTGTCTAGTATAAGACTTAACCGACAAGGTGACGCTCTCCTCCCACATTAGAGCAAGACCAACCGACGTCCCCACACACTCCACATAGAAACCAGAATTGAACCCCACCTTCCGCCGAATGCCATCCGTACTCTTCTTATCCTTTTTGGTCTCCATCAAGAAGAGCACTTTTGGGAAGTCCTTCCTCACTAAGTTAGCGAGGCGATCAACTGCCCAGGCCTTCTCCAATATCAATATGTTGTAGCTGATTAGACTCATTGCTTCTGCATTCAAAGAGGAATTCATCAAATTGAAGATCAAACAACATCAATATAATCGAAGAGTAATAGTTAGGTGAAAGATAACCGGAAAGGAGGAGGGCATATAAGGTAGATCATGGCTGGCTAATCTACTTCTCGACATGTGTGATTTTGATCATGAGAAGATGAAGAATACAAATCGATCATTGAAGTACAACCATAAATCGGTTGTCATTTCGATCAATGAAGAATCGGTAAATCAAGTTGAAGAGCAACAACACAGGAAGATGAAGATGAAGAATAAAATCGGGAACAAATATTAATCGTACAGGAAAGATGTTTTTTAATATATTTAGAGTTGAAGTATATTTTATAATTGTAGTTAAATATGACATGTAAATGATGGAGCAAAAAATAATATTATGTGGCATATGACATGTGAAAAATGATATGACATGACTTAATGAAAATGCGACATGTGGCAAAATCTGAGGTGGCGTAACGTATGAACGCCATGTGGAAAAATCTGAGATGACGCAATGAGAAGGCTTTAATCCTTAGTGGTTTTAAATATATATAATAGATTAATTTTATTTATAGTAAAATTATCACAACCTTGAATATTGTGTGAATCTCCCAATACTTAGAATTTCGAAAATTTAAACCCAAACTTCACTCAAGTAGTGGTTCTAGAGACGTCATTTAAAACGAAATTGTAAGTCGATCAGGAACACGTCTTGTAGGATAAAAGACCTCAACCAATAGATTTTTTGGTTGAATGGGCAACTGAGCAATTTTAAACAGCATAATTCATATAATCACATATATCAATACTCTTCCAGTTTTATTAATTATTGATAATTTAGATCAGCATTAATCCAACCAGCGTATCATGCATGTTGAATTTTATTTTTTGTATTGAAAAACCTAACATTTGTTGATGCCTGTGCAAACACATTCAAACTTAGGGTTGAGAGGGTCTGTTCCGGGTTGCTCCACACATTGTCCAAAGCCTTTTTTCGCAAAACATGATTGTCTACAGTTTGCTAAAATGCAATTCTTCGGATCCAACACACAGTTTGCATTCGTTTGCTCTACCCATTCCGTGACTGCACATAAAACAAAAAATATTAAAAGTGAGGCTCATGCAATATTAGAAAGTATCCAAGTTCGTTGTGTAGACTAATTTTAGTAATTAATCACTAGAGACCGAAAAATACAGACTTTTTCAAATTGAACGTCGGATATAATACAAGTTAAAGAAACGAGATATTTATAATACAAGTTATTACCTGTGAGAGCAAGAACGAACATGAGGATAATGAAGGTGTCCGAAAGCTTGGCCATTGAAAAACCTGTTAGCAAATAAGGATTTATCGGAAGTATGTGTAAGGCAATTTGCAAGGGGTTGTGGATGTTAATTAAGAACTAGTAAGCATGTGTATAAGATTAAGGGATTATGCCCATCCTATTTATATTGTACATGTTGCCGGTAGAAACAAAACGTATATGCCACATAAATATGATAGTATCCCATGCATCTTAACGTTCAAGGAAAGTAATTAAGCTGTTATCCTCTGACTATAACGTCCCTAATTACTTCCAAGGATTATGTACTCGGGTCAAACCTCATTGCATGTTTTTTTTTGATCAAGAAACCTCATTTGATATGATGTATGGCTCAAAAAAATTGAATTAGAGTAATTCTAGGACTGTACGTGTTTAGCATTATACTCCTTAGAATGCTCCATTTTATTAATAATACTATAAAATAATGGTCAAATAATATTAAAAAATTTAGAACATATATATTTTTGTTGTAAGTTGTTATTAATATAATTTTAGAATTTTGTGATATGAATTTATAGATCATATAGTTTTTAAAGCTAATTTGTATTGTATTTCAATGTAAAAAGATTGCTAAAACTAATTTTTATATAATAAATTTTTTGATAATGTACAAGACCTATAATTTAGAATTTGAATATAATTTTTTTTAGTTTCAACATAAATATATAGTGTAAATAATAAAGGGGAGTAGAGTAGGGAATATAGAGGGTTGTAGAAGATCTGGACTCGACCACTCTTGTGTCTATATTTGCATGTTTGTTACTTGATACGGAGTAAAAGTCTTCGAGGATTGTTACATTCTTATATTTATTATATGCAAATAATAATGTCAAATTATTCTCATGTATATACAGGTTCTCGATGTCGATAGGCTCAAAAAAAAGTCTGGTGGGCATTCATCCTAAAATAAATTGACAATCTCCTATCTATCTTCTATCTTCTATCTATACAACACTCAAAATTCACCCCCTTGTCACATTAATGCTTGCTCTCCGTTTTTTTATAGATTTTTCCTTTTCTCTAGAACATTTAAAGTTCTCTCTCTTTGTCACATTAATGCTTGTTTTCTATTGATTTTTTATTATTAATTTTTTCCTACTATCTTTATTTTTACAACACTTATTTTTGACTTTCTTGTCCAATAAATACCCTTTTTTAATTTCTTTTTTTGTGTTTGAACTTTTAAGGGTAATTGGACAGTTATGCTTTTAAGGGTGATTGCACATTAGTCATATTTTAATTTATAATTTTAAATTATTTCAGAACATGCACATTAATTTTCTAAAATGTATTTAAATTAGAAAGTATATTTAGGTAGAATGAAGTTGTTCTATTAATTTTGTGAAATATAGAGTATTGATTAACAAATGAGATAATTAAATAATTGAAAATTTCAATGGTTCCTCATGTAAGCCAAAATAAGAGTATGGTTGTTCACTTTATCACCCATGGATGGTTATATGAAGTTATGAAAAAACATTGACTCGAATCCATACTAACTTCCTAACCCATATTTGCTTTGATGTTGTATATTTAATATTCAAAAAAGAAAGAGAATATATTAGCTTCTATAGTCATTTAACTATCGAAACATTACATTATGTAAAAACTATAGCCTAAATGATTATGCATATTGTATACTCAATGTATATTCCAATTAAAGTATAGCATTTTCATAGATAAAATAAAAATAAAAATAAAAATCTTACTTTATGTTCATTCTAAAACTAGGACAAATAAGGATGAAATGATGAAATTATGGACCAAAGTGTTTATTAATCTTATGCAATAACATCCTAAAAAAAATGACAAACCAATTTGTCCGTCCACCGGACGGGCCAAACTTTCTAGTATGAAGGTTCGGATTCTCTCTAGAACACGTACCTGCAGATACTAGTGAGTAGTAGGGTTGCTCAACGGGTCGACCCGACCCGACCCGTAACCCGGATTACAGGTCATGGGTCGACCCGTTGACCCGTAATCTCAAAAAAAATCGGCCCGCGGCCCGAGTAACCCGGATTACGGGTTACGGGTTTTACGAGTCGGGTCACGGGTCGGCCCGTTAGACCCGTTAGACCGGTCAAACAGGGTCAAACAACCCATTGATTATTCAGAAAATTCACAAGGAAAGAGCAAAGATTAATGATTATTCAGAAAATAGAACAATAAAAGTATAAAACCAACAGGCCAAACAAAGTGATGAATTGAAGAATTGAACAGCGAAGCAATTGAAGAAAAAAAAGTATAATGAAGAATTGAAGGTGAGTAACAGGCGAAGCAAGGAGAAGACAGGAGAAGTATATTAAAGAATTGAAGAAAAATAAGTTGAACAAACAAGCATCAAGCATGGGTTAATTTCAACCAAAAATAATGAAGACAAAGAAGCAACAGTGAATATGGCGAAGCAAGGAGTCGAGGCGAGATACTGGAGAGGCAAGGAGTCGCAGCCGCCTGCAAGCAAGGAGGGTGGAGCAGGCTCGACCAACGAACCCAATCGACAGGCGGGTCGAGGGCGAAGCGAGGAGCGGCGGGTCGAGGGAGCCGAGCCCAATCGACAGGTCGAGGAGTGGCGGGTCGAGGGCGCCAAGCCGCCGAGCGGAGACCAAGGAACCAGGAGTGGCGGGTCTACTCTCAGATCTAGGGTTGAGGCCTGAGAGGAAGAGAACACGGGTACTCGGGTACGTAACGAGTGAGCGCAGAACACAGAACACTAAACACGGGTCTCTTAGGGTTAATGGGTTATTCAGTTTATTGGGGTAATAAAAATAAAAAATGTTAAAAAACATTACGGGTCTTACGGGTCGACCCATACCCGACCCATAACCCGTAATCTCTGAAATCGATGGACCGATTACGGGTCCGTCCGGTCCGGGTTACGGGTCGCCCGGACCGCTGAGCAACCCTAGATACTAGTGTACAAGTCCGTGTCAGCCGAAGCAAGAGACCCAACACCGGAGATGAGGTTATACGCAGACATGACAGAACACCGGTCACCCGAAGCAGCCATCCAGCCTAAAGCATCGCCTTCATCGTAGTCATTCGCCAAATGGATCGAGGATAGTCTTGCTAAGGCCTCATCGGAAAAAGGGGGCTCAAGGTACCCCAGTTCCAGCCACTGCCCCTACTCCAAAAATCCTGAATCGTGGCCTATAGGTCAGGGTCGTTATCAATAGGGAAACATATATCAAGGAGGCGAGAGTCCCCGACCCACTTGTCCATCCAAACTCTAACATTTGTTCCCCTGTGTACCACCCAGCAACAACCCTTCAAGATGACCTTTTGAACTCCACAACTCATCATAATCATGGAGAAAACGTCAACTTAGTTTACCAACAATGGCAAGGCTGAGCTTTTGCATTGAATGAATGCCAAGACTGCCTTCGCACTTCGGTCTGCAAACCTCCTCCCAACTAACCAGGTGAAGCTTCCTTCGGCTGTTAACATGGTTCCAGATGAAATCTTGCACCACTTAGTCAATCTTATCGCAAGTGTCCTTCGGTAGCAAGATGGTAGCCATCGAGTAGACTGGTAATGAACGCAGAATCGATTTCGTAAGAGTAACTCTATCAGCTAAGATGAGATACTTACTCTTCCAAGAGTTGTTAATTGTTGCCTTTATATTATCAACCAATCGGGCAAACGTATCTTTTATGACCGGTTTATGAAGGATCGGCATGCTTGGGTAACTCCCGAAATCAGTAGTGACTTCGAAGCCACTCTCACATTGTACCACATTGATAAGATCGGCGCTCACGTTGATGGACACAAACATATTAGATTTGGTTTTACTGATCTTTTGTCTAGACGCAACAAAAAACATCAAGAACCCCCAAGATCACATGAATTTGTTGAACAAAAGCCTCAGCGACCAGGACAATGTCATCGGCAAAAAGACATGAAACATCAGACCCTCTTCTCGTGACCCGGATGGGTTTCCACTCACCACGACTAACTCCATCATGGATTAATTGGCTGAGTCTTTCCATCCCCAAGACGAAGAGATTAGGTCGCCTTGCTGGATGCCTCTTGAAGGAGTAAAAGCCTCCATCAACTCTCCATTCCACAAAAGTCTCATTGAAGTCGTACAGGTGCATTGGTTGATCCAATCCACCCACTTTTTCGGAAAGCCCGCTTCTTGGAGAGTCTCGATATGAAGTCCCAGTGAAGACGATCATAAGCTTTCTCTAAGTCAATTTTCATGATCATCCAACCTTTCCGACCCCTCTTCTACCTCATCGAATGCACAATCTCTTGAATAAGAACAATGTTGTGAGAAATAAGGTGACCAAGAATAAAATTTCCATACATAAGTCCGACAATATCACAAAGGAGTGATCTCATACGATTGACAAGAACTTTAGTAATGAACTTGTAAATGACATTGCATAAGCTGATTAGGCGAAACTGATTGATCTTCTCGGGTTTAGCCACCTTAGCCAAGAGAACAATTAGAGTCTCATTATCCCCATTCAAAAGTCGGCCCAGCTCGAAGAAATCCCTAACAAAACCACGAACAAGCTGATAGTTCTTGAAGAACACAGGTTGGAAACCATCAACCCCTGGGGCTTTGAACCTGCCCACATGGTTTATAGCGGTCCAAATCTCAACATTCGAAACCGGGGCAACGAGCTCACACCAGCGGTCATGCATGATTTGAGGAAAACGACCCCAAGGCAGCATAATATCATAATTCTCGCAGTCAAGAAGCTAGCCTATACAAATTCTTGAAAAAATTGATAATGTGAGACTCCCTTAGCTTTGAATCGTTGATTGTGTTGTGATGTCCGCATTTTTAGGTAGATTTCTAGGGTCTAGATAGGTTGGTTTAAGTCGATTTTCGTAGTTGAGTCTTGTGTTTTTGAGTCTTTTTGCATGAGTTTTCGTATTTCCTTGAGATTCGGAAACTACGCGCTTTTGTGTCGTTTTGTAGGTGTTTTGGAGCTTGAAGATGAGTTTGGAGTGAAGCTAGGAGAGGATGGACGAGCTAGGAGGAAGATTCAAGTGGAAGAGCCAAGAAGAAGAGCTAAAGAGAAGCAAAATCAAGAAAAGAAGTGAAGAAATCGACCCCAAGATCGAGCCCAAGGAGGTCGACCTCGAGCCACTTGACCAAACTTGGAATGCAAGGAGCAAAAGTACTCAGATCGACCTTGAAGGGGTCGATATCGACCCTATGGGGGGTCGAATGCGCGTGACTGACTTCCTTCTATCCGGATTACATGTTGAAGTTTCCAAATCTGTATTTTAGGAAGGTGTTTTGTTTGTGTTTCCTAGTTAGATTAGGACTCCTTTTTGTCTATAAAAGGAGGTTGAACCTATAGTTTTTATCTATGCTTTCAATGCTTTGATTCAATCAAGACTTGGAGAATTGGGAGAAGACTTGGAGAACAAGTTTGAACCTTTGTGTAAGATTGATCTTTTGCTTAATTTGGAATTTGAGTTTGGTTTGATCATGTCTTCTTCTTCTTCTTCCTTGTCTCTCTTTGCTATGTGTGAGTAGTCCTCTTAAATTCTAGGGTTGGGCAAAAACCCAACACAATCATACATGTTTAAAACTTAAATTCATGACTTGAATGTTTAAGGATCATATCTAACCTATCTTGTGCTTAATCCTTGGTGAAAATTGAGGCATGTCTTGTAATTAACCCTAGCGAAAGTGAAAAGTTAGTTGCTTGATTATATCTAATAGGATTATTTGCGAAAGTTGATATTCCTAGGTTGAAGGATAGGTAGAAAGTTGTTTGATTTGCGAAAGTTGATTGAATAACTTGAATTGTTTGCGAAAGTTAACTTTTCTATGATCTAGATGGCATGATAAGTTGTGAATTCTTGTTGAAAGCATGTATGGTTGTTGTTGTGGTAGCCCTAGCCCTAGGATTTGCCTTTTATATTGATTGAAATTCGTGTTTTTGCTTTGATCCCGACTCCCTAAGTCGTGTTCGAGCCATTGCCTGTGTGATTGTGTGTGTTCGTGCCTTTTCTACTCTCAGGATCGACCTCCCTAGGGTCGAGATCGACCCTCGTTGGGTCGAGCTTGAGTTGTTCTGCCCTTGTTTTCTTTGCTCTTTTCGTAGTTATCGATTAAACTTAGCACTACTCTCACTCCCGTGGACGATCCTGACTTCGCTATACTCAGCGGGGTCTTGAATACAAATTTATTTGTTCGAGAAACCCTTCAACATGTTGCCATTCTCATTCTGTAAACAATCGATTTTGTTTCTCCTTCTTCTAACAATAGTAGAAAGGTGGAAAAATGAGGTGTTTCTATCCCCTAAGAAGAGCCAATTTTCCCTAGACTTTTAGAACCAAATTAACTCCTCCTGTTCAAAAATATGATTAAGCTCCAATTACACCCTCTTCTAATTTTCAAAGAGCTCATGACAGACACCTCAAAGATAGCTTTTTGGGCCTCAGTAAGCCAAGCCATAATCTCTGTACCATCATCACCAAAAACATCTCTGTTCCATTTCAACAAGATATCCTTGAGCGAATTGAGAGCAGCCGGGTGGAATTCTCCCCATCCTGGTTCTCACTCACTAAGCTATTAAACGCTTTATGGGTAAGCCAAGCAACTTCAAAACGAAAGTGATGTGATCACGACCGGCTCACATCAGGACACCGAAGCCGAGGTGCCGCCCGATGCCTCTCAAGACACCGAAGCCGAGGTACCACCCGGTGCCTCTTTGAGGCACCCCGCAAGCGGTGCCGAGGCGCGGCCCGGTGCCTCGACGAGGCGCCTCACACACGGCGCCGAGGCGCGGCCCGGTGCCGCTTTGAGGCACTCCCATAGGCACCCGGCCGTAGGTGGGACACGACCCGCTACAAGGTCCGTCACATCTAAAGACTCAAACCAATTTCCCGGGCCTTTGACGAGGCGACAGGCTAAATTTTTACAAGAACAACTACGGGCTCATTTGGCCATACCCCACGCTCCACAAGCCCAACCTAGTGGCATGATTGTGTGCCTCCAAATGTCCAGCCCAGACGAGAGCTTTTCTAGGCCCGAAGCCCATGATAAAGAGGGACATGCCAAGACCATTATGAAGGAAGCTTGACTGCCACACTAGCTCCCTTCCTTGGCCACCAAGTTGGTCTCTAACGAAGCATTAAACGCAATGCTTGGCCGCCATGGAACACCCATAAGAAATGACCATTATGAGCTTGCCTTGGACGCCTTTCTTCTCCACCTCCTCACCAAAACTTTGCGCCCACTCCAAGAATTTGCCTTGGCCGCCACTCTTCCCCACCTCCTCTTGAAACTTGGTGGCCACTCTAAGACGCCGGCCCTCTCCTCTCCTCAACCTATATAAGCACATCTAGGGCCTCACATTTTGCTTAGATTGGATTTGAGTTTAAGCGCTAAAAGCCTTGCTCATCCGGTCTCTTCTCCTCAAGGGAGAACGGGCCAGGGGAGTCCCCTTCGTTGGCTTCTAGCACAACCGATTCTTGATTTCATTTTCTTGTACTTTCTTTCCATTTCTTTCAATCATCAAAACCCTTCTCTACTTCGTGTAAACACTAGTTTTTCGCCACCATAATTTCAATCAAGTTTGGATTTCTTATTCAATCAAACGAGAACGCCTCCACGAGACTCAATCGAACCAGTTTCCGTCGATCTTGGATTCGGAAATACATCATTTGGTATTAGAGCCTGTCGACTTGAGTCTCTCAAGTTGTGGGGGTACGAATTACTACTCCTCAAATCAGGTTGTTGGTTGCTCGAAACACTTTCTTACCTTTTGGCCAAGCTAGCCTCATTTTTCCCCTTCTCCCTTAGCCAAATCCAATCATCTATACAAAAAAAAAAACAGCCTTGTTTTTGCCCTTACCTTTTGTCGAGTTTCCATTGCTTCCATCCAAACCAAACAAGCCTCGTCCCTTTGCTTTCACCAAAAACCTCTTCTACTTTCTTAAAAGCACCACTTGCTGAAGAGGAAAAAAAAAAGCCTCAAGTGCTCGATCTTGTAAAGGTCCTATTCCTTTGATAAGAGTGTTTGTCATGCGCACAAAAAAAAAACCAAGAGAAGTGTGCCTAAGACTACACACCCCTACTTGTGACTTGTGGTTCAAAAAAAAAAAAAGAGGTAGTACCTCTCCTTGCAAAAGAAAAGAGAAAGAAGAAGAAGTAGAAAAGCAAAGAAAAGAAAGAGAGATAGTATCTCTCCTTTAATTTATTTTTGAAAAAAAAAATAAGAGGTCGAGCCTTAGGCCATCAAGTGGTCCAGCCAAGGTGCTTGTGCCATATCGTCCCCTCTAGCCTTCAATCTTGTTTTTCCCTCAACCCCGAGCAACCCAACGCCTGCCTTGTGAGGCTAGTAAATACTCGCCCACAAGCTTAAGTCGCTTGCCCTTTGATTCCTTCTTGGTGTCGCTCTCTTAGACGTGTGGAGGATAACTTCTTGACAAGAACTTCGGTGGCGAAATAAACCCTTCTAATTGAGTGTGTGAGGTTGAGCGCCAGATATAAAAATTGAGTCATAACACGAGTCAATCCTCCTATTTTTACTTGCTTTTCGAGAGTGAGCGGGAGACATCGGGTGAGGTTTGGAAAAACTTGGAGTTAACCACCCGGTTTCTTCAAGTTAACGGAGGGAGTTCGGAGTTGTGAGGGAGTGTACAAAAATTAAACACATCGAGTCAAACACATGTGTGTCATTGGATTACTCAAGCCCTTATAGTTCCGTGTTTGGTCGTCCTTTGTGATGTTTAGGATATAATGGAGCATTATCTTAAAGAAGAGCCTACTCTCCAGTCCTTCCATGGCACTCAAGACTTTCTTAAGTACATGGTTTAGGAGTGGAAAGTTGAGCATTTCATCAATTACTATGAATACACGGACGAGCAAGAAATGGCTCTTGCCATTAGCTGCTTTAAAGGAAATGCACATGATTGGTGGAATGAATATGAAATAGAATGTGCTTACTTTGGGTATCTGCCGATCCGCACTTGGGAGGAACTAAAAACTGTCCTTAGAAGTTCCTTCGTCCCGCGTGATTATAGATTGCGCCTAGAAGTCAGATGGGATAGGTGTAGGCAACACCATCGCTCTCCCCTTGCATACTACGAAGAGTTGTCAGAACTTATGTTCTTTTCAAGCCACCTCTGCAGAGACAGGCGCATTCTAACTAAATTCATTAATGGTTTGAATACTGACCTTCGTTTGTATGTTAAGAAGCATACGCTCGGGAGTAGAATGCCCTTATCATATGTCATACAAGAGGTTAACAACGAGTATGAATATCAACAAAGGAAATATTCTACCAAGGGTCTTATTGAAAAAGAGGTGAGGGGCATTCCCCAACACGTGGCCGACATCTCGCCTCCCTCAATGCAGCCTCCACCTATGGTGACCCCAATGTCAAAACAAAATCCGAGGGTCCAAGAGTCAAGACATAAGTCTTCGAGGGTTCAACCAACGGTCCCATCTTCATTGGCTGAATTATCAAGGCCTATGGAGGGAAGAGGCAACCGACCCGCTACACGCCACGATCTAGAAATGATCGACTTGAGTAAGGCCAAGGTGGAACGGGTCAAGAATGTGGGTCCTAAGGCCCAGGGCGAGGTCACGAGCCCTCTCAGCCAAGGCGCACCCTTGGCACCACCCCCTCAGGTCGCCTCCAAGTGTGGCATAGCAAGGCAAGTAGAAATCATTGAAAACTCAAGTGAGAAAGAGAGTGACCCGAGCCTTGACGAAAAATCAAGTGAAGAGGTGAATGACTTCATCGGGTTGGAGGACCTCATGAGCCAAGACAAAGAGGACTTCGTGAAGGAGGCCTCTTCATTGGGCGGCCTATCATCCTCCGAGGAACCATACCAAGTCCAAGGGCTTCATGAAGAAGAAAGTATTGGAGGGCTCGATGAAGTCACCAACGTCATAGACCCAAAACCAGAGGTCCAAGTGGACTACCTCAGTGACTCACCCCATGGAGGAACTTCAAAGACTATGGGTTATATTGCCTCAAAGCCCAAAACCATTAAGTTCATACCAGAGACCAAAGAGCTTCCACCAGCCACTTATCCTAGCTTCTTGAATTCCATGCACACTCCCTGGTTGGATGCTCACCCGAGACTTGCATTAACTTTGCCCTTGAAATCATGGGCTATAGAAGACGTTGAGACAGCCGCCATTGGGTCGTTCATATCCAAGGATTCTAACCCGTGTGACACTTCCATTGAAAGTGTGGTAACCCATGAGCTCAATGCACCAACTTTCACGCATGACGGGAGTTCATACTTTAGGGGAGTTTTCTCAACTTCCTCATACTTTACTTCTGAATATGACTTGGGTGTGACACGTGCGAATGGCCAAAGTTATTCGACATTGCGTCATGCCTATGTCACATCAGAGAGTAGATATTCATGCATCCATTATAGTTCTCTTTCTCAATATATATCATCTAGGATGCATATAGTTCATCTTAATTATGACATTATTTCATTATGCTAAGAATGTGATTGACTTGAGTTTGTGTAGGTCCATGAAGAAAAGTGGTCGAGCATATGCATGTGTCATGTCATATCATCTCGAACTTGGGGATTATGCTGTGTTTATATCATTTGTATTAGATATACTATTCATCTGGTCTTCGTGTGATTATCGTATGGGCCAACGGGATTCGAGGATGAATCCTTCTCAACTGGGGGAGGATGATGTGATCACGACCGGCTCACATCAGGACACCGAAGCCGAGGTGCCGCCCGATGCCTCTCAAGGCACCGAAGCCGAGGTACCGCCCGGTGCCTCTTTGAGGCACCCCGCAAGCGGTGCCGAGGCGCGGCCCGGTGCCTCGCCGAGGCGCGGCCCGGTGCCGCTTTGAGGCACTCCCATAGGCACCCGGCCGTAGGTGGGACACGACCCGCTACAAGTGATAGCAAAGGAGATCATGAACCGACGAGCTAGACCAAGACCATTCCATAAGTCACGAGCATTCAAATTCAAGAAGGATGAAGCCATTCAAGTTAAGCTAAGAAGATCACAAAAGGGACAACCTTGGCCCTTGAATGATTGTCTTCGAGGCTTGAAGAGAGTTCCAAGAAGAAACCGGTCATGCCGCTTGAAAGCCGGGGAAACGAAGTCATCGTCAACCAAGAAGACTCCCAAGATCAACCCTCCTAGGGTCGTGCTCGACCCCCCCCCCAGGGGTCACGCCAGGATAGGAGCCAAACTCTCCCTCTCAGGATCGACTCTAATAGGGTCGAGATCGACCCCCCCCCCTAGGTCGATCCTAAGACGCGGACGAGCCGGATCGACGGGCTTTCCTTATTTCGTTAATTTGGAAACTCTTATCTTGTATTTATCTTTATTTTAGGATAGTTATGAGGGAACCCTAGATACTATAAATTGTTTTAACTCAGCCTCTTTTATTTTCAGCGCATTTTGAGAAGAGAACAGAGTTCTCTTCCTGCGCCCCTTTGAAACCTTTTGTTGTTTGGATTGATTGAATCAAGAGTTGTTGATTTGGTTTGCAATCGCCTTCATTCTTGTTCTTGTTCGTGTGTGCATCTGAATCAATTGTGCGAGTTTTCTTCAAGGATTGAACAAGACGAGCCTCGTCCAAAGTCTAGATCCTACAATCGCTTCCGAGGCCGACGATCTACTCGGGTTATCGTGCATCAAGTGGTATCAACAGTCATCAGACTTTGAGTACGAGTTAATTCATATAAATCCTTGTTTCTTACTTCGCAATTTGCAACTTTTGGTTCAAATCCTCCACTAGTTTGCCGTTAGGTGTTGTTCGCAGGGAAAAAGTTCGAACCCTAACCCATAAGGTCGAGATCGACCCTACCTTGGTCGTGCTCGACCCTCCTCTGCCCATTGCCGATCTTTGTTCTTGCTACTTTTGGGGTTCGAAACCTAGGTTTTACTACCTTGCGAGTGTGTGCCATTCCTTTGATATCCATTTGCATTGCATAAGTTTAATTTGGAATTTTTATTGCACTTGTTGTCAATTGAAAGTTCCATAGAGTAAATTTGACTTGTTTGCATTGCTTAATGTAGAACTTGATGGCTACAATTTGCTTGTTTTCTCTTGCATCGTTTGTTTCATTCATTAGCTCCTAGTTAGTTTCATTGGTAGTTGCATTATAAAAAAAAAAAAAACAATCAAAATCCGAGTTAGTAACCGGTACACATCTTAGTAATTTGTGTTGAACAAAAAAAAATCGCACCTTTCTACCCTAGCTAGTCGAGCATCCGCATTGTTACTTACTTTGCTTGTTCGATTACTTGCATATTTGTTTTGGCTTATAGTTCAATTTTTGTTTTGCTTACTTGTCTTGTTGAAGGAATTCGATTCTTTTGATAAACATTTGCATATTCTTAATTTTCTTGTGTTTTCATATTGATATCTCTTTCCTTACCTAACCTTGAGTGAAGCTTTCCTAGTCACCTATTTGAACTAAAACTTGTGAATTGTGATTAACAAAGAACAAGTTTTGGCTTAACTAGTTGCTCTAGTTGTTTACTCCTTGAACACTTTACTTGGATATCTTCGCTGGATTTGTAGGGATGTATGACGATTCTGGATTGAGGGGTGACATTACTAAATTGTCACAAAAAGTCGACCAATTTGGAGCGCAATTGGCAAATCTCACCAATTTCTTGATGGCGGATAGGGACCATGGAGGTTGGTCATCGGGCTCGTATCAACACCAACCAAGGGTGACCGAGAGAACTTCTTATGTACTTCCATCCTTACCACCTCCATTGGAGCCTAAATATGGGTATGTTCCTAACCCTTCGTCGATACCTTTTTCTTCTAACTCCTCTATGCCACATGTGTCTACTCAAGGTTGTGTGATGGATGAGGAGGAAGGTGAGGAGGCTCCTCCACAAGTGGAGGAGGGAGAAGAAGTCACACCGACGGAGAAACTCCCTTATGACCAAGATAGTGATCTCGTTAACGGGGATGAGGCTCTTGTAGTTGTAGGAAGTGATCTCATCAAGATGGAACAAGTCATGCTGCCCTCATTACCAAGCAATCCTAGCTTGATCTCTGCGTCCAATGTTCCGAGCAATCCTATAGCACCATATCAAGAATGATACATACTTGTGCGGAAAGAGTTAAGTGTCTTAACCTTGGTCCATACGGTTATATCTAATTGTGTGCTAGATGTTCTCCCACAGCCCACTCCAACATCGAACCGAGGACGGTTCGACTTCAAGTGGAGGAGAATGATAGCAAAGGAGATCATGAACCGACGAGCTAGACCAAGACCATTCCATAAGTCACGAGCATTCAAATTCAAGAAGGATGAAGCCATTCAAGTTGAGCTAAGAAGATCACAAAAGGGACAACCTTGGCCCTTGAATGCTTGTCTTCGAGGCTTGAAGAGAGTTCCAAGAAGAAACCGGTCATGCCGCTTAAAAGCCGGGGAAACGAAGCCATCGTCAACCAAGAAGACTCCCAGGATCGACCCTCCTAGGGTCGTGCTCGACCCCCCCAGGGGTCGTGCCAGGATAGGAGCCAAACTCTCCCTCTCAGGATCGACCCTAATAGGGTCGAGATCGACCCCCCCTAGGTCGATCCTAAGACGCGGACGAGCCGGATCGACGGACTTTCCTTATTTCGTTAATTTGGAAACTCTTATCTTGTATTTATCTTTATTTTAGGATAGTTATGAGGGAACCCTGGATACTATAAATTGTTTTAACTCAGCCTCTTTTATTTTCAGCGTATTTTGAGAAGAGAACAGAGTTCTCTTCCTGTGCCCCTTTGAAACCTTTTGTTGTTTGGATTGATTGAATCAAGAGTTGTTGATTTGGTTTGCAATCGCCTCCGTTCTCTTGTTCTTGTTCCTGTGTGCATCTGAATCAATTGTTCGAGTTTTTTCAAGGATTGAACAAGACGAGCCTCGTCCAAAGTCTAGATCCTACAATCGCTTCCGAGGCCGACGATCTACCCGGGTTGTCGTGCATCAACAAGGTCCGTCACATCTAAAGACTCAAACCAACTTCCCGGGCCTTTGACGAGGCGACGGGCTAAATTTTTACAAGAACACCTACGGGCTCATTTGGCCATACCCAACGCTCCACAAGCCCAACCTAGTGGCATGATTGTGTGCTTCCAAATGTTCAGCCCAGACGAGAGCTTTGCTAGGCCCGAAGCCCATGATAAAGAGGGACATGCCAAGACCATTATGAAGGAAGCTTGGCTGCCACACTAGCTCCCTTCCTTGGCTACCAAGTTGGTCTCTAACGAAGCATTAAACGCAATGCTTGGCCACCAAGGAACACCCATAAGAAATGGCCATTATGAGCTTGCCTTGGACGCCACTCTTCTCCACCTCCTCACCAAAACTTTGGGCCCACTCCAAGAATTTGCCTTGGCCGCCACTCTTCCCCACCTCCTCTTGAAACTTGGTGGCCACTCCAAGACGCCGGCCCTCTCCTCTCCGCAGCCTATATAAGCACATCTAGGGCCTCACATTTTACTTAGATTGGATTTGAGTTTAAGCGCTAAAAGCCTTGCTCATCCGGTCTCTTCTCCTCAAGGGAGAACGGGCCGGGGGAGTCCCCTTCGTTGGCTTCTAGCACAACCGATTCTTGATTTCGTTTTCTTGTTCTTTCTTTCCATTTCTTTCAATCATCAAAACCCTTCTCTACTTCGTGTAAACACTGGTTTTTCGCCACCATAATTTCAATCAAGTTTGGATTTCTTATTCAATCAAACGAGAACGCCTCCACGAGACTCAATCGAACCAGTTTCCGTCGATCCTGGATTCGGAAATACATCAGAAAGTGTCACCTTTTTCAATTTACAACCCCAGTGGACATTGGGGAAAGCAGGATAGGCGAGTGATCCGAGCTAAAGGTGAGGAGATGTCAAACCATAGCTTCTGGCCAGTCAAGGCGAGCATCAGAGTTCATAAGCACTCTGTCGAGTCTCCTAGCCTTGAAGGTGTGCACAAACTTGCCCGCCGACCAAGTAAAATCAGCCTCGAAGAAGCCTATATCAATTAACTCAACCTTATCAACCCAATCTTGGAAGGTGTTCGTGTCCGGCGAAAGCGGCTCCGTAGTTCCCATACTCTCCCAGCCATGTAGCACACAATTGATGTCGCCACCGTAAATGCAGGGGTCACACGTTTTGAGAGAAGATCTGAAGATCCTGCCAAAAAGGGCTTCTAATAGTTTCAATAGGATGAGCATGTATAATAATTAGATTCACAACCTTACCATTTAGATGGATCCTTGTGTGGATGAAACAGTTATAAACATGAACAACCTTAACTGTTGCCTTACCATCATTCTATAGGACCCAAATCCCACTTACATACCCAATCGCCTCTAGACGAGTGCAATGAGTGAAATTCAATCTGTTGCAAGCTTGGTCTGAATGTTGCCCCGAAATCTTTGATTCAAGAGAACATCAATCTTCTTTTGGTTTAATAAGTGCGTTAAGGCCCTACGAAAACCGTCATGCCCGGCTCCGTGACAGTTCCAAATCAGACAATTCATGGCAACAATGGGGGGGTGGAAACAGGAAACCCGGTTAGATGGAGCAACCCTCAACGACCTGATCATTATCTCCAACCATAGTCTCTTCACTGACCTTCTCATTATTTTCGGTAGCGTTCTGGTCAACGACCATAATCTGATTCCTCAACTGCAGTAGTTTCGTTAGAAGATTGGAGAAGTACTCCTCCTCATTACTACAAGTCACAGTCTTGCCTTGCATAGAAGCCTCACGGTCCATAGCTCCAATATTCTGGGCTTATTCAAGCCATTATGCTCTAGGACTTTAAACTGATTAAAAGTGACTAGGGCATCCACATTCCTGGGCCTCTTAGCTGGATCACTGCACCCTTGGGCTTTAGAGTCGGGCGAATTGGTGTCTTTTTAATTTTTACCTTTTTTAGACACATTTCTCTTCCAACTTCTTTGGACCTCATTCTTCATCCCCATAGAGAAAACATTGGGTAGGACCATGGAGCCAGCCAAATGACCATAGTGACCACACCTAAAACAGATCATGTGGCTGCCAAATGACCATAGTGACCACACCTAAAACAGATCATTGGGTCGGACATTTGGTTGCCAAATGACCATAGTGACCACACCAAAAACAGATCATGTGGAGCCCTTCATACTCCAGAAAGTATCGTCTCCTATTGATCGTGATAGTGCCTTTCAAAGGCTTAGTCAAATCCACTTCGACGCATATCTTGGCAAACCGGCACCTATCAGAAAAGAGGGTTTTAGTGCTAACTCTTTTGGGTCTTCCTATACCAGTCGTGGCACGCAACAAGAACTCCTCTTCCTAGTAGACAAAGGGGAGCTTAGCGATGCGAACCCAAGCTAGGGGAGGTGGTAATCTTGCCGATTTCGAGGTCAAAATTTGGCTACCAACTTTTAATGATAAGGTAATGGCCGAATATCGTCCATGGTCCCCCGTAAGGGAAAGCATGTAATCTTGTTCCGGCTCAAATCTGACGGCATAATAACCATTAGGTAGATCCACCAACATCATTTTGCTCGAGATTTTCCACATATCTCTCATCTTTTTGTCCATGACATGGAATGGGATGAAGGTGCCAAGAACTTTAAGGATCAGAGACGATTTCCAAACATCGGAGAGCATTCTAATAACGTTTGGTGCCATTGAAATGACTTGGTCGCTATTCTTTCCACCCGGGAAGCCAACGTCCATTTTGCTGTTAAGAAATTCCGCCACAAGCTTCGGCCGTTGTGAACTAGCATCGTTAGTCACTAACTCCATCCACGCATGCGGAGGATTAGGCCCATTAGGGGCAGTCGGGATCCCTGGGGGACGCCGTGGAGGGGGGGGGGGAACCCTAGCAGGGGTGGTGGCTCCGACATGAGGCCGGAGACGTAGAAGCGGGGAAAGATAACAAAGAAATCAAAGCATTTTTTTAGAGCAAATCATTAGCTTCACATACATATATATTGGAGGTCTCAAGTGAAAAATCTCTTATAGTGAAATGAGTGAATTAATAGTAGATGTTGGATTACCATGAAATCAAGGGTCAAGATTAGTCTGAATTTTTGAAAATAATGGCTGAATTATAGAAAAATCACAATTAATTGTATTTTAAATCAAACTTTCATAACAATAGGGAGAAGATGTCATATAAAATCGTACTAGATTTCTCAAAATGGAAGTTCCTAAATTTGATGGTTGTGATATTTTTGATGTTTTCTCAAAATTCGAATTGGATTTAAGGGAAAAATACACAAAACTCATATATGCATTCGTTAGTCATTATAAATTTGACTATGTTACTTCAATATTCGATAATAATGATTCAATATTCGACTACACAGATGTTTGAATTTATCAAGTACATGGTTGAATATGATTTAACATTTTTGTAACATTATTCAACGATTATTGTAATTTGGCGTGGTTTGAATATGCAGTTGACTTTGTCGAATTCAAATTATATTGTCTTATTTGAGGTGAAACTATGTTGAATATAAATACACCAAACATTGAATACGTACATGTAATACATTGAATTTGACAAAAACACATAATTTTATATTCTCACTATAATTTAATTAAAAAATACAATTGAATTGAATTTATACACATCATAAAATAAAGATGAATAATAGTTGGTTCTAAGTATTCATTGTCGTCTTTGACCCATATCATATTTCTTCTATTCTCTTTAACCTTCTTTGTGCTATTCGATCATCACGACATATTCCAACTTTCGAGATTGCATATTCCATAAACAACACATAAACATTCAAAGTGAAATGACTATAATCAATTTTATTATCAGATTCAAATCATACTTCGTAATATGCTATTTTCAAATAATTCTTAAGAATATTCATGTGATTATCTTACAATTTCATATTACTACATACATTCGAAAACCATATATTCATAATCCAAAACATACATTACAACATTCAACGAGGTGGCGGTGGCGGCGGCGACGACGACGGCCAACGAGGTTTCTTCCTCCAGATACGGTAGGCGGCGACGACGACGACGGCCAACGAGGTGCAGCGGCGAGTGGTGGCGGCATGTCGACGGCGGTGGCGGCAAGCGGTGTCGGAGTCGTACAAGTCGAAGAAAGAGGTGGTAGACACGAAGGTGGCGGTGAGCAAGGTGGTTAGCCGAGGTGGGCGGCGTCGTTGGGGCTAGATCTAGGTTTCTAGATCTAGATCTAGAAATTGTAGATCTAGATTTACAAATTTTAGATCTAGATCTTGAATTTCTAGATCTAGAAACCCTAGATCTAGAAAAGTGAGCGCCGACACCTCCCTTCTACCGTCGACACCGTCGTTCCACCATCCACCACCGCGGGTAAGCAAGCAAATCGCTTTGTGACTCGGCTAAAGTCGTTGTGCCAAAATCAAAAATAAAACCCAAGCATGCAAACAACAAGTATAGTAAGCAAGTACGGGGTCGAACCCAAAGGAATCAGTTTCTTATTCCAATTTTAGTGGTTTTCATGCAAGTAATCAAAGGGGGGTTTGAGAGAGAATTCAATCAAGGTTATCAAGTAGAGTTCATTTAATCAATTCCACTTTATTATTCCGTTGATCACGAATTCATCCACTTCTTTATATGCCTAGGTCAATTTCAATCCTTATCTTGATTATTCGCTAGTCCACGGTCCTAGCAAAACTATGATATGAACAAGGACACTTAATTCAAATCATACAATACACTCAAGGATATTAGGAAATCAAATCATGCAATCAAGCTACGAGTCTCATGCACAATTTAACCATTGAATACTCTTCCCTAAACTAGTCCACGGTCCTAGAATAGAGTTGTTTCGAGAAATAGGAAAGATGCATAGACAACAACCAATCCTAAATCAAACAATAGATCTAAGTCAATCAAACAAGGTGATCAGGCTCATAAAATCAAACATAGATCATGGGATGAAGCACAAGAGCATCAATAAAGACCTAGGGATAAAGAAGTTATCAGAATTTCACAACTTCATAACAAAGCTTCCTTGATTGAATAAACTCCAAGGGATCTTAGTTCTCCATTACAAAGAAAACACAATTCTTCAAAGTAATAATGATGATAACAAAGATGTCAGAATATCTCAAAACCTAGAAAAGGTTCACCTTAAATAGCCCAAAGAACACCCTCTTCGAGATAGATAAGAAAGGAAACGAAAAGATAAGAAAGGAAACAAGATAGAAAAGACAAGATTTCGTCCGTCTGGAAGTCGGTACGCACCGCGACCGCACCGCCATGGATAAGCGACCGCACCGCGACCGCACCGTCTGGAAGTCGGTATGCCTTTTTTCAATCTTTATGGCTCTTTCTATCTTTTTCTTTTTCTTTCTTTCTTTATTATGCAAAAAGTATGGTGCAAGTGCTCCTTGAAAAGAAGAAAATCAAAAATCTGAAGCAAATTTCCAACTAAGCTAACTACGATAAGCGAATGCGAGTACTTTCTCCCCCATACTTAAATCCTTCATTGTCCTCAATGAAGTAAAGAGAAAGGATAGAAGCAAGGAAGAAGGTAATCAGAAGACTCACAAACGATTGAAGAGGGGTGGAATGGAAGAACTCTTCAAAGGGTGTAGAAGAAGGGAACAATGCAACTCCGTATCCCAAGTCTGTTGGCTAACCGCGGGCGCGGCACAAAGGGCGCGGGCGCGGAAACACGTCAGAGAGCAAAGTCATCGTCGGGTGGTGATGTCGTGCTTTTTAGTTAGATTTCTTAGGTTGTTTTCTAGTTTGTTTTGCATGTTTTCCTATGTGTTTGTGTGTTTTACATAAGATTTCAACTTTCTTTCGAGGGTTGGAGTCGTTTGTATGTTCTTTTGTGTTTTGTAGGTATTTGGAGCATTTTAGAGGAGTTTTCGAGCTTTTCCGAGCATTCTAGGAGGTGGTGTTTTGTTGTGGTTTTCAAGTGTCAAGTAGTGAAGTCAAGTGGAGTTTTTCAAGGATTTCAAAGGATGGATCTTCAAGCCAAAAAGTATCTCAAAAGGAGCTACAAGAAGTCTAGAAGGAACCCAAGAAATATCGAAAAAGAAACCCCGAAAGAAGGCTAGCAATGGAGCAAGTTCGAGCGAAAACACGAAGAAAACAAGAACCAGCTGTAGGTCGGCCGCGACCTACCCATGGTCGTCTGTGACCTACTCTGCTGCGATCAAGAAAGCGGTCGGCTGCGATCTGCCCATGGTTGGCCTGTGCGAGTCCTTTGCGCCCAAGTAATGCTTTTGCGGGAATTTCGAAATTCGAAATAAAGTGTGCTCTTCAAGGTTGACCTTTTTGTACTTCTATTTAAAGGGGTTTTGTTGGATCGTAAGTCTGTTAGAATGGGCGTCCTTAACTGGGTTAAGGCCGTCCTTAGATGTAGCGGAAAATAGACTTAACAGAAAACGTAATAAGACAATGGGCACGAGTATTTATAGAGGAACCCCACTAAGACCAACTAGTCTTATAGGTAAACCTCTACCTCCGTTGGAGGATTTTCAATAGCCGTCCTTATCTTATTCAAAGAGAGTCCTTACAACTTAGGCGAGCTGTTACAATCCCCTAAGCTAAGCGTGCGTCCTTAGCTCCACTAGTAACACTCCTTTCAGCCTAACAAAGTAACCTAACTCTCTTAGCTTATAAGGAAGCTATCGCTCACGTCTCTCACGGTCCGTTGTGAGAGACAAACTACTACTCTAACTATTTTGTGGTTTAGTTTGGATTTGATGTGGTTGGACTTTCTTTCTCTTGCTTCAAGCTCACTTGATCTTCTTGATCTTCGTTCTTGAACTTGAATGCTTCGAGAGAGCTTGAGAGGAAGTCTTCAAAGTCCACACCGCCCCTCGGAGGGTATTTATAGCGGTATGAGTTCTTGTCCTCTAGCGTCCTCTGAAGCTTGGGCAGGATCTGTCGTCTTCCTTCAACGGTGCGATTTGCATCTTGAGGAAGTCAACTCTGTTGACGCTTGGGAAGCCTCCGCGTGAACAGGGGACCATTGTTGGGAAAGCGACATCTTTGGAATTGTTTACACGTGCCCAGACAAGAGAAGCTTCCTTCTGAGGACTACGGCCGAATGTGATGTAATCATATTGGGGCGGCCTTGGTTTGAATTTGAACTTCGTCCGTATTTTGGCGCGCGTCCCTTCTTGATGAGGACGCCGTTCTATCTACGCAGAGACTTCATTAATTTCGTTCAGCTTTGGAAGTTCTGATGTAGTGCGTCCCTACAGCTAAGGGACTGTCGTTCACTTGTTGTCCTTTTCGCTCATGTGCATCCACTAGACTTACCTGAGATCAACATTTGGACAACTTATCAAATACCTTTGAGTTTGTCATTATCAAAACTAGGGACAATCATTATTGGTTTAGTCCCAACAGGTTTTTGGCTTCTTTTCTAAAGGGGGGGGGGCTTGGCTTGTGTGGGAAGAGAGCTAGGTTAGAGAGAGGGGGGGGGGCTCTCTCACACTCTCCCTCTTGGAGAGGGGGATTGGCTTTTCTTTAGGAGGGAAGGGGGTGGATGTGGAAGATAATGGTTCTTAGAGGAAGATTGTGGAATTTGCCAAGTTTGTAAGTTTGGATCTTTGATTAATTGAAGTTGTTTGTTTTCGATTATGTCTTCCTCTTCTCTTTAGTTGTTTGTGAGTTTGATGAAGTGTGAGTAGTTCTCTTGCTAGGGTTGGGGTGAAACCCAACATGAGAATGCATCTTGAACCTTGATTATATTCTTGATCTATGCTTGACCTTGTAGTCTCCATCCTTCAACCCAACTTGTACGCTTAATTCCTCAATGAATGTTGAAACATGTTCTTGTTTGCAATCGAATTGAAAGATTATATTGTGAATTAGGACGATTATTTGGGTAGAGATGAAAGTTAAAACCCTTAGACAACAAGTTGGGTTGCATGTTAGCTTAATTCCTCAATGAAAGTTGAGGCATGTTCTTATTTGCAATTGAATTGAAAGATTAAATTGTGGATTTGAATAACAATTTGGGTAGAAACGAAAGTTAAAACCTTTAGACAACAAGAAGGATATCATGTTAACATCTTTATGAAAGTTGAAATTTTGTTGTGTTCTTTTGTGGCGAAAGTCACCCATGAGATTATAAGTTGAGTTGGTCTTTTATCATTGTTTAAATGCATGATTATGTTGTGGTGAAACCCTTCCCCTAGTTATTTCCCGTATTTTTGCAAAGCATATTCTCGTACCCAGGTAGGTCGGTGATAGCAAACAAGATGATGAAGATCCACGAGATGTTGAAGAGTTGATGACGGCTCCAATTCAAGGTCCAATGACGAGAAGCCGAGCTAAGAAGATCATCCAAGGAACATCCATTGCACTCAAGTGTCTCTTTTCAAGAATGGAAGAGCCTAGGAAGACGAAGTGGGTCACTTGCTTGCAGGGAGCCTAAGACGAGCAGCCTAGAGACGCGAAGATCCCCTCAGGATCGACCCCCCAAGGGGTCGAGATCGACCCTCCCAGGGTCGAGCCTGAGGGCTTGCGAATCCTCTCAGGATCGACCCCCAGGGGGTCGAGATCGACCTTCCCAGGGTCGAGCCTGAGATCCGTCCGACGCGTCCGAAGTTGTTTCCTTGTTAGCTGTTTCCTTTTATTGTTATCGAACTATTTCCATATTTTTGGATTTCTAGATTTGTGATTATTATTATGAGATATTATTTATATCTTATGATAATAATTTAGGATTTCTTTTCTAGGATAGAATAAATACTCTAGTTTTCCCTTATTTGTTTTTCAGCGTATTTTTCCTGCGCCATTATTGACCTACGACATTGAGAACTAGTTTGGTTTATGCAAGCTTTGCTTTGTTTCATTCAAGTGTTCGATCTTGTGAGTTTGTTGATTGGGTTACGATTCGATAAGTTCAAGGCTATACTTGGTGCAAGGTCTAGATCCGTTTCCGTTCGCGATTGTGTGTCGTCAAGGAGCCATCTCCTAGCGTGTCATACATCAAGTGGTATCACGAGTCATCCGACCTTGAGATACATCGAGTTAAGTCTTATAATTCTCGTTCTTATTTCGCAATTGTGTTTTTGGTTCAATCCTCCACTAGTTCGCCCTAGGTTTTTGCGTTTTGTTCGCATAGGGAATACCGAACACACCTGTGTGCCCTACCTTGCGACGCAAGCAATTGCGTTGTGCCGTGTATCCAGCCCAGCCGTGCCCTTAGTACTCCCTTTGTTCGAAAATTTTGCAAACCCTAGGCAACCTACCAAATAGGATTAAACCAACCTTAGAGATTCTTGTTTGATTGATTGGATTTAAGTCAAATTAAACCAATTTTTTGCATATTGTTTGCTTTAGAAAGTTCCACATAGTAGAAGTTGATTATGTCTTGCATGATTATGTGTTACTTGCTGGCTACGAAGGTTGAAATTTGCATCATGTCTTGCTCTTCTTTCTAAGCTCCTAGTAGTTTCATTGGTAGCATAAATCACTCTTTCTAAGGCTAGTAGCCTAACAATTGTAGTTTGCATCATTCTTGCATTACTCCAACACAAGTTAGTAACTTGTGTATAAAAATCAAAAAAAAAAAAAACGAAGGTGATCTACCCTACTAGTAGAGCGCATTCAAAAAAAAAAAAATACATTACATTGTTGCACTTTGATTCCTTTGTTTAGGCTTGTAGTTGCATATCATAATTGCATACTCACTTTGAAGGAATTCGATTCTCTTGTGAACAATTGCATTGTGTTTAATTGCCTTTCAATTGTCTTACTTGAAATCTCTTTGCCTTTCCCACCTTTAGTTGAAAGCTTGCTTAGTTACCTAATTGAACTAAATTCTCAATTGTGATTGAGCAAGAACAAGTTTTGACTTGATAAGGTGTAGCTCTAGAACTCGTTGAATACTTTACTTGTTCGGTGTTGTTTGCTACTTCAGGATGTCGGATAGTGAAGAGACCAAGAAGTCCACCGCGGATTCAGGCGGGGACAAGATTTCGGCTAGCCACATTGCTAGAATTGTGGAAGATGCTTTGACGCTGAGGTACCCACGAATTACGGCGGTCACTTTGGAGGCAGCCAAACCGGAATTTGACTCTATAAATTCTCGGATTGGTGAGATGAATGACCAAATGTCCACATTGACCAACATGATGATGGGAGTACAAGCTACTCTACGGACATTGGCGGGTACGAGTGCGTCTAAGGAGCCGACGAATGAGTCGACGAGCCAAGTCAACCCCATTGTCCAATTGAAATCAGGTGATGTCTCTCTAAACTCTTCGTCAATGCCTTTGGTTACTAGTTCAGCATGTGTGCCTATGACTTCTTTGCCTTTGCAGCCTTATTCCACACCAATAGCATCAAACAAAGGCAAGAACTTGGCGGACGGGTATGAAGGTGTGAGCAATCCTAGCTTGAAGGTGCAAATTGGCTCGATGCCCTACCCAGACGAGCCGCATCAATCAAAATATGGCTATACTCCATTGTCACAACCCGGTCACGTAAGGATCGGCTCCATGAAGGGTCAACACAACTCCAAGGCGACCTACAAACCAACCAACATGCGCGCCGAGGAAGGTTCATGGGACGATTTGCCCTCCACTTGGCAAACGACCTACGTGCCTGACACGTCGCTTCAAAGGGTTATGGGAAGCAATTTCTATGGAGAAGTAGAGAGACCCGAAGACATGCCACTACCTTGCTTTGTGGGAGAGAACGCCATCCACAACAGCAATCACCAAGGCGCACTCCCACAAGCACCGAGGCGTGATGTCAAGATCAAGGTAGAGCACTTCGACGGTGAACTTGATCCGGAGAAGTACTTGGAGTGGGAGCAAGAAACCCACCATGTGCTTGAGCATCTTGGCTACAATGAGACGGAAAAGGTGGAGGTGGTGTCCCTTCATCTAAGGGGTTCCGCTAGAGCTTGGTGGTACCGCCAAAAAGATGAACGTCAAAGGAGAGGATGGCCAAGAATAGAGACATGGAATCAGCTCAAGTACTTGATGAAGAAGAGATATGTGCCCGAGCAGCACATCGAGCAAATGAGGTTGCGTGTGGCCATGTGCAAGCAAGGCTCTCACTCGCCCATCCAGTTTTTCAATGAGCTGGAAAATGTGAGTTATAAGGCGGGGATTCATCACACTCAACAATCCCTTAGAACTCAATTTTTGGCCGGATTGAATCAAGAAGTGAGGGATGGCGTGGAGTGCCTACAAATTGAGGATCCAACAAGGCTAGTGAATGCGGCACAACTCTTCTACAATCAACTTCAAAGGAAGAAGAAACAAGCATGGGGTTCGAACCCTCAAAAAAGGTACACACCTAATCCTAGTTCCAATCCCAAAACTTTTTCTCCTAATCCTTCTTTCCAGCCTCGGGGAGCCACAAACTCAACCAAAAATGAGGCAAATGTGTCTAGGAAACCGACCGTTGGCAACTCTCAAAGCCAACGCCCAAGTGAGGTGAAATGTTTCAAGTGCCAAGGAAGAGGCCACATCGCTCGGGATTGCACCAACTCCAAAGCGGTGTACTACACCACTCAAGGCAATGTCACCGATGATGAGGATGCCGAGGAGGAGGTAGTGCCAACGCAAGTGGAGGAGGAGCAAACTCATGGCGAGTCTTATGAGGAGGAATTCGTCCAACCCGAAATGGAACAAGCCTATGCTTATGTCAATCAAAAGGACGTCCTCACCCTTCAAGAAGCCCCTAGAACCGACCAAAGAGAGACCATTTTCCATACTAGGTGTACGGTACGCAATCAATGCATTAACATGATTATTGATAGCGGTAGTAGTTGCAACTTGATTAATGCTAGAGTGGTTCATGACTTGCAACTTCCTACTAAATTGCGTACTCTACAATATGGTTTAAATGGAATTAATTCGGATGCTTCTCAACTCATTACTCATACATGTGATGTGCATATTACCATTGGCTCTTATAAGGATGTAATTACATGTGATGTCTCTCAAATGGAATGCACTCATATTCTCTTAGGCAAACCATGGTTGTTTGATAAGAAAGTGATATATGATGGATACCTTAATACCTATGCTTTTAACCATCTTGGGAGGAGATTCACTCTTCTACCCCTATCTCGCCATGAAGTTTTACAGGATCAAGTGAGGCGAAACCAAGCTCGAGCCATTGATGAGGCTAGGCGTGCCTCCAAAAACAGGGAGAAAGAGGATGGTTTAGTGGAGGAGCGTCGAGGGAAGTCGTCGGGTGCCCCCAAAGCTTCAATTGTTCCAAAGGAGTCCCGAGAGAATGTCAAGAAACCGGGACCACAAGGGAAAGTAGAGCACCGAGCTCTCACACTAGGCACGATGACGAGAGTGCAAAGCGGAAGGAGGGTCGCACACGACCTCGGGGAGGTCGACCACGACCAACAGGCCAAATCGGCTCTCTCAGGATCGACCCAGAGGGGGGTCGACCTCGACCCACGAGCAAAACCAGCTCTCAGGTTCGACCCTAGGGGGGTCGAGATCGACCCATATGCCAATTTGGCCGTCTCAGGTTCGACCCACAAGAAGGTCGTGCACGATCCTGCAGCGATGCGTCATTGTTACGTGTTGTGCCAAAAGGAGGTTTGCACACTTGAGCAACACCCCGAGGAGGTTCCGAAGAGTGTGCAAGACGTCCTAAAGGAATACAAGGACATCATGCCCGAAGAACTCCCCAAAGGATTACCACCAATCCGGGGAATTGAGCACCAAATTGACTTTGTCCCGGGAGCTTCGTTACCTAACCGAGCGGCATATAGAGCAAGTCCCGAAGAGACAAAGGAGCTTCAAAGGCAGGTGCAAGAGCTCATGGACAAAGGCTATGTGCGAGAATCAATTAGCCCTTGTGCCGTGCCCGTCATCTTGGTGCCCAAGAAGGATGGAACTTGGCGGATGTGCGTGGATTGCCGAGCCATCAACCAAATAACAGTAAAATATCGTCATCCCATTCCTCGTTTAGATGATATGCTTGACGAATTGTATGGTGCTTGTTTCTTTTCAAAAGTTGATTTAAGAAGTGGGTATCATCAAATTCGTATGAAAGAGGGGGATGAGTGGAAAACGGCTTTTAAAACTAAGTATGGACTTTATGAATGGTTAGTTATGCCTTTTGGTCTTTCTAATGCTCCTAGTACATTCATGAGGTTAATGAACCATGTTTTGAGAAAATACTTAGGGAAATTTGTTGTTGTCTACTTCGATGATATTTTAGTGTTTAGTAGATCTCTAGATGAGCATGTAGGACATTTGAGGGTTGTATTTGAGTGTTTACGAGTTGAGCACTTGTATGTTAACTTTAAAAAATGTTCTTTTTGCTCGGAGTCTACTCTTTTCCTTGGTTTTGTGCTTTCCAGGAGAGGACTACAAGTGGATGACACAAAGGTGAAAGCAATCAAGGAATGGCCCCAGCCGACTACTCCGACAATGGTGCGTTCATTCTTGGGATTAGCCGGGTTCTATCGACGTTTTGTGAGAGGATTCAGCGTCATAGCAGCCCCGTTGCATGAGTTGACCAAGAAGAATGTTTCGTTCACATGGAGTGATGCCCACGAGGATGCCTTCCAAAGCTTAAAAGAGAGCCTCACCAACGCCCCTCTCCTTCAACTTCCCGATTTTACAAAGACATTTGAATTGGAGGTTGACGCATCGGGCCATGGGATTGGAGGTGTGCTAACTCAAGGAGGCAAACCCGTGGCATATTTTAGTGAGAAGCTAAGTGGTGCGGAGCTGAACTACCCCACTTATGACAAAGAATTGTATGCCTTGATTCGGTGCTTGAAGACATGGCAACATTATCTTTGGCCTAAGGAGTTTGTTATACACTCGGACCACGAAGCTCTCAAGTACTTGAAGAGCCAAGCTCGGCTCAATAGGAGACATGCAAGATGGGTGGAGTTCATGGAGACTTTCCCATATGTGGTGAAGTACAAGAAGGGCAAGGACAACATCATCGCCGACGCCCTATCTAGGAGGTATGTACTTCTATCATCTCTTGATGCAAAAATCCTTGGTTTTGCTTTGATTAAGGAGCTTTATGCTAATGATCCTTTCTTTGGTGACATTTATGATCATTGCATGACTAAGGGCCCTATGAATGCTTTCTTTGTAGACGATGGCTATTTGTTTAAGAAAGGGAAATTGTGCATACCATTGTCTTCCATTCGTAGGTTGCTTACTAGAGAAGTTCATGAAAGTCGAGGGCATAGGGGTCTAGATAAAACTTTAGAAGGACTTAAAGAACACTACTATTGGCCTAACATGTCACGTTATGTGCAAAAATTTGTTAATAGTTGTGTTGTTTGTCATAAGGCTAAATCTAGACTTAATCCCTTTGGCTTATATCAACCTCTTTCTATTCCTAGTGCTCCTTGGGAGGATATCTCTATGGATTTCATTGTGGGTTTGCCTAGGACTAGAAGGGGTAGTGATAGTATTTTTGTAGTGGTTGACCGATTTTCAAAGATGGCACATTTCATACCTTGTCACACTACTGATGATGCTTCTATGATTGCTAACTTGTTCTTTAAAGAGGTGGTTCGTCTACATGGTATTCCTCTTACCATTGTATCGGATCGTGATGCAAAGTTTCTTAGCTATTTTTGGAAGTGTCTTTGGCATAAGATAGGTACGAAGTTGCTCTTCTCTACATCATGTCACCCTCAAACGGATGGACAAACCGAGGTAACAAATCGAACTCTTGGAGCTCTTCTTCGTACTATGGTTAAGACTAACCTTAAAATGTGGGAAGAAGTTTTGCCTTTTGTGGAGTTTGCTTACAATAGGTCAATCCATTCCACCACTAAGAAGACACCATTTGAGGTGGTGTATGGGCTGAATCCCAAGACGGCGAGTGATATGACGCCCCTTCCATACAAGGTCGAGCCGCACGAGGGTGCGTTAGACCGTGTAGAGTACATTCGGCGCATCCATGAGGAAACAAGGAGGAATTTGGAGCTCAAGGCCGAGAGATACAAGGCGCTTGCGGATCGTGGAAGGAAGGAGATGCTCTTTGAAGAAGGCGATCTTGTATGGGTGCACTTAAGAAAGGAACGTTTCCCTCATGCTCGAAACAACAAGCTCAAGCAAAGGGGAGATGGACCTTTTCGAGTGATCAAGAAGATTGGACCGAATGCTTATGAGTTGGAGTTGCCCGATGAGTATGGCGTCCATCCTGTGTTTAATGTTTCGGATTTGTCACCATTCATACCCGATGACGACTCCGACATTGAACCGAGGACGGTTCAACATTTAGTGGAGGAGAATGATAGCAAACAAGATGATGAAGATCCACGAGATGTTGAAGAGTTGATGACGGCTCCAATTCAAGGTCCAATGACGAGAAGCCGAGCTAAGAAGATCATCCAAGGAACATCCATTGCACTCAAGTGTCTCTTTTCAAGAATGGAAGAGCCTAGGAAGACGAAGTGGGTCACTTGCTTGCAAGGAGCCTAAGACGAGCAGCCTAGAGACGCGAAGATCCCCTCAGGATCGACCCCCCAAGGGGTCGAGATCGACCCTCCCAGGGTCGAGCCTGAGGGCTTGCGAATCCTCTCAGGATCGACCCCCAGGGGGTCGAGATCGACCTTCCCAGGGTCGAGCCTGAGATCCGTCCGACGCGTCCGAAATTGTTTCCTTGTTAGCTGTTTCCTTTATTGTTATCGAACTATTTCCATATTTTTGGATTTCTAGATTTGTGATTATTATTATGAGATATTATTTATATCTTATGATAATAATTTAGGATTTCTTTTCTAGGATAGAATAAATACTCTAGTTTTCCCTTATTTATTTTTCAGCGTATTTTGAGAAGAGAACAGAGTTCTCTTCCTGCGCCATTATTGACCTACGACATTGAGAACTAGTTTGGTTTATGCAAGCTTTGCTTTGTTTCATTCAAGTGTTCGATCTTGTGAGTTTGTTGATTGGGTTACGATTCGAGAAGTTCAAGGCTATACTTGGTGCAAGGTCTAGATCCGTTTCCGTTCGCGATTGTGTGTCGTCAAGGAGCCATCTCCTAGCGTGTCATACATCAGTCGGCCCCGACCAGTTGCAGGTCAGCTGCGACCTACTCCAAGATATGTTTAGTGTGTTTTTAGGTTCTGTCGTAGGTCGGCTGCGACCCCCCTTAGGTTGGCTGCGACGCTCCTCAGAACGTGCAATTTGTGTTTGTTTGCTTATTTTGCTTTGTTTTTACTTTGTTTTCGTAGTTTGATTGCTAGACTATAGTTCTACTAACTCTCGTGGACGATCCTGACTTCGCTATACTCAGCGGGGTCTTGACAAATTTATTTGTTCGACACTCTTCTCAACAGGTGGACCACCGCGGTCGCGGCTGATGGAGCACGGTCGCGGCTCTCGTGCAAGGACGATGTCTCAACTTCATCGCGAACAATGTGATGTGCAACCAACCTTCGTATCTTGGCTCGTCTTTTGGAAGATGGACAAATATTCGAACTCGAGCCGTGGAGAAGAAATCCCAGTGGAACAAAGCTCCCCCATACTTAGGCTTTACACATAGCCACAAGAATGGAGATACAAAGGTGGATGGAAAAAAACTAGAAATAGAAGATGGAAAGATAGAAGATGGATAGAATGGATATAGATAGATGGAAAATATAGAGGTAGAATGGGACCAAAAAGTCCTCTTTTTGCATTTTTTTTTCTTTTCGATTTTTTTTCGATTTTTTTTTCGATTTTTTTTTCTTTCTTTTTTTTTCTAAAGAAAACGAGCTAAAACCGAGACGCAATATGGTTGCCGCGAGCACAGGCTAGTACCTGTTCGTCGGGGCTGCACTCGTGGTCCACCGCGGGCGCGGGCGCGGTATCACACCAGGTCGTCCTTTCGGACCTAGTACCTGCATGTTAGCTTTGAAAACGAATTAAACCCTAAGCTAAGAATGGAAAAACAATTGAACTAATCCTTGGGTTGCCTAGATCTAGAAAAGTGAGCGCCGACACCTCCCTTCTACCGTCGACACCGTCGTTCCACCATCCACCACCGCGGGTAAGCAAGCAAATCGCTTTGTGACTCGGCTAAAGTCATTGTGCCAAAATCAAAGATAAAACCCAAACATGCAAACAACAAGTATAGTAAGCAAGTACGGGGTCGAACCCAAAGGAATCAGTTTCTTATTCCAATTTTAGTGGTTTTCATGCAAGTAATCAAAGGGGGGTTTGAGAGAGAATTCAATCAAGGTTATCAAGTAGAGTTCATTCAATCAATTCCACTTTATTAATCCGTTGATCATGAATTCATCCACTTCTTTATATGCCTAGGTCCATTCCAATCCTTATCTTGATTATTCCCTAGTCCACGGTCCTAGCAAAACTATGATATGAACAAGGACGCTTAATTCAAATCATGCAATACACTCAAGGATATTAGGAAATCAAATCATGCAATCAAGCTACGAGTCTCATGCACAATTAAACCATTGAATACTCTTCCCTAAACTAGTCCACGGTCCTAGAATAGAGTTGTTTCGAGAAATAGGAAAGATGCATAGACAACAACCAATCCTAAATCAAACAATAGATCTAAGTCAATCAAACAAGTTGATTAGGCTCATAAAATCAAACATAGATCACGGGATGAAGCACAAGAGCATCAATAAAGACCTAGGGATAAAGAAGTTACCAGAATTTCACAACTTCATAACAAAGCTTCCTTGATTGAATAAACTCCAAGGGAGATTAGTTCTCCATTACAAAGAAAACACAATTCTTCAAAGTAATAATGATGATAACAAAGATGTCAGAATATCTCAAAACCTAGAAAAGGTTCACCTTAAATAGCCCAAAGAACACCCTCTTCGAGATAGATAAGAAAGGAAACGAAAAGATAAGAAAGGAAACAAGATAGAAAAGACGAGATTTCGTCCGTCTGGAAGTCGGTACGCACCGCGACCGCGCCATCGACAGCGCGACCGTGGCCTTCATGGGTCTTCATCGTCGTCACCTTACGCCACCGCGCCCGCGTCATAGACAACGCGACCGCGGTATCCATGCAGTGGCGAACTTCGTCTTTAAGCTCTTCGAACTCTTGATTCTTCATAACTTGTGTCTTCGGTCTTCGTATTACAATATCGCTCAAAACTAACCTAAACACTCTCAATAACATCTCAAAATCTAAGAGTTAACCTATACAAAATAGCCTGTATCACTTTGAGTGACAAGTTTATAGGTTTGTGTTTATGGATTTTAGTGGTGACAACTTTTGTGTGACAAGTCGGTGACAAGTTTTTTAGTTTTGGGTGAAGCAAATCGTTTTGTGTGACAGGTTTGTGTTTATGGGTTGTAGTGGTGACAGGTTTTTTGGAATGGTTTTTGTGTGTGACAGGGTTATTGTTATAGGTTTTGTGTGTGACAGGTTTTTTGTTATGAATTTTGTGTGTGATAGATTGTTTTGCTCGTGTGACGGTTTTTGTGTTTATGTGTTTTAGTGGTGACAAGTTTTTTATTATGGATTTTGTGTGTGACAGGTTTTTTGTTCGTGTGACAGGGTTTGTGTTTATGGGTTTTAGTGGTGACAGATTTTTTGTTATGGGTTTTGTGTGTGACAGGTTTTTTTGTTATAGATTCTGTGTGTGACAGATTGTTTTGTGTGGTGTGACAGGTTTTGTGTTTATGGGTTTTAGTGGTGACAGGTTTTTTGTTATGGGTTTTGTGTGTGACAGGTTTTTGTTATGGGTTTTGTGTGTGACATGTTTTTTGTTATGAATTTTGTGTGTGAGAGATTGTTTTGTGTAGTGTGACAGGTTTTGTGTTTATGGGTTTTAGTGGTGACAGGTTTTTTGTTATGGGTTTTGTGTGTGACATGTTTTTTGTTCGTGTGACAAGGTTTGTGTTTATGGGTTTTAATGGTGACAGGTTTTTTTGTTATGGGTTTTGTGTGTGACAGGGTTTTTGTTATGGATTTTTGTGTGTGACAGATTTGGTTTTGTTCATATATTAATTTTAATCATAGCCTATAAGCTCAAATGTTAGAGCAACGTGTTTAACGCACGGTAATGTGGGCTCAAATCCCGCATAGGCTTAATAATAATTTTGTATAACAATTTTCGTATGTGATGACAAGTTTAGTTTCAATTGGAGTGGTACTAGTTTTGTGGTGACAAGTTTTTTGTATGTGGTGACAAGTCTTTTGTATTTGAATAATGGACGAAAATTGGGTGTGGAAAGCGGTGACAGGTTTTGTGTGACAGGAAGGAAGGTGGGATGCGGTGGCGGGTTTTGTGTGACAGGTTTTGTGTGACAGGAAGGGAGGTGGGACGCGATGGCATGGATGTAATTTTTTTTATCAGGGGCATTTTCGGGAAAAATACTAATTAACACATTATTCTCCCTTATGGACTAAGTGCTTTACAAAGAAGCCCATAAAGACTAGTTACCCTTTTTCTTTTTTTTGTCGAATCTATTTACCCTTTTCCTTCTAAACAAAAACACCATCCGAATTTATAATATATACAGAAAATTCGCTTACATGCAGTACATTTCAGAAGGTGGAACAAGGGATTTCATAGGGACCTTATAAGGCTAGGCCTATATTGGGCCACAAAACTGCATGGGACATCAAGAATAGGCCCAAAAACGTGAAGCTTGGAACTTAGGCTGTCTATTTTTCTCTTAAGCACCCTATTTAGAGTTGACTCCCAAAATGATAGAGTGAGAGAGTTGACTCCTAAATAAGTTGTCGAGTCCACCAACAATCCCACATTTTGGATTGTTGCCTGGCGTCCTAGGGCCCGTAGCACTAACACGTTAAGGACCCATTTTGTATAATTATGAAATGAAACCATTGCTAAAATATAAAATTTTCTTGGTCTGGTGGTATGAAAAGCACTGGTGTTTGCCTTCGGGTATTTGGTCAAACGGTTAGGCCTCCAAGGATAGTACCCAGAAATCACCAGTTCAACTCTCATGAACAGTGCCCTCAACCAAAAAAAAATGGTGTTTTGTTTACTTTTTATTGCAGTTTTGGGTCTTAATATTGGCAAATTTGCGGATTTGCCCCACCTAGAAAAACGGTTTGCAAAAACGTCCCTTAAAACGAAAAAATAGCGAAGCATGCTGTTTTGGGCGTTTTTGTAATAAAAATTACATTATTTTGTATTATTTTAAATAGAATTTTATTAAAAAATCATTATAATTACATTAAAAATATTTAGCCATAAACTCTGGAAATTCATTTTAGAATACAGAATTGAAAAATAGAAAAAGAAAAAGAAAAAATAAAATAAGAAAAGATTTTGAAAAAAAAAATTGGAAAAAATTAAAATATTGTGGAAGATATGGTTAAGATTTTTATCTAATAATATCGTGAAACATATATGCATATGTATCATTATTATCGTCGTTTCCATATATATGCATGATTTTCGAAGATTATTCAAGTTCTGTGCTATGGGTGAGATGAATCATGTCACCCTTAGTAACCATCCTGTCATATACAACAAAATATCCTGTGATCTTTTTGTAAAATACTACCATTATTTCGAAGCTAGAGTTTTCGAAGATTGTTCGAGTTCTGTGCTATGGGTGATGTTCATCTTTTCACCCTCCATATCCATCCCGTCATAAACAAAAAAACATCTTGTCACCCTTTGTAAAATACTATCATTGTTTTCCTGTTAAAAACATGGAGGCGAAGGTCGGCTGGCGAGCGAGCGAGAGGGTGCGGGATTTGTAGCGGCGAGCGAATTTGCTCGATGTTGGCGAGAGAGGAGAGTCTGAGGGGGGCGGAGAAGGTCGGCCGGCGAGAGACGATGGGAGCGAAGGTCGGCCGCCGATCAAGACGATGGCGGCGGCGAGAAATTTTGCGGTGAGCGAGAAATTTTTCGTTTTACTACTCTTCGAATTTGATTAATTTTTTTTTGTTTATTTTTAGGGACGATGGTAAATCTATATCCGGAGAGATCATTTGCCTTTTTTTGTAAGATATTCAATTTTTCTTTTAATTTTCAAAAAGGATAGATCAAAAAACGAAATCTTGTTTTAAAATTAAAATATTTATAAAATCTTTTTATTTATATATATTTTCAAATGTGGATAAAAAATAAAGTTTGTTAAAATATTTTATTTTTCAAAAAAAATATTAATAAAAATAATAATCATTTTTTATTTTTTTTAAAAATATTTCATTTTTGTATTTTATTTGATAAAAATTAGTCATTTTGGGCATGAATGTGATGTTTTTAGGCATTATCGCAATATTTTTAGGCATTTTTGCAAATCGAAAAAAAAATCATATTTGCAAACTGATTATCAAACAGGGACACTGGGTACTAATTCCTCTTTAATATTTTCTACTACTATAAAATTTCAGATTTGAAAAGAGTAAGGGGTAATGGCCCAATTAACTTTCAAACAAAAATCGCATGTTTTATCATTAGACATCTATTTCGTTTACTACTCCATTTGGAGTTCAGTAAAAGATGGAAGTATTGAAACCCAATGTTATCAACGAGATGAAAGTATTCTAACCAAATGAATGATACATAGAAGTATTTTGCATGCCTCTATTCTTCAAATGTTTATAATTTTTTACTTGAACGTCGCTTTAATCTCAACAAGAGGGACATATATGTTGAAGTAGTGATTCAAAATAGATGCATGCCTAGCTAATTAGTAGGAGTTGTTAATAGTTTTTTAAATAATTAGTATTTGAATTGTTTTAGTAATTAAGAGTCTGTTGCCGTAGCTAGTGGATATGATTAAGTTAGTGGATTTGCTAATTTTTAGTTTAGTGGGTTAGATAGTGGGGCTTTATTGTTAGCTTTGTAATGCTATTTATAGCACTTGCATTTCCGTTGAATGAATGAGCAAAAACAACTTCTGTAAACAGCTCCACGTCTCCTTCGTTTGCTTTGCATTTCATCCAAAATATCCAACAATATATACCAAAAAAAAAAAAATGGATTGTAGAGGCGTCACGGTCCATTCCGGCCCTATTCTAGTTTCGTTCGTTTTTGGTGCAAGTAGTAAGTCTTGTCCAACTTGCGATCCATTTCTATCATTTAGTGTAAGAAAAACAAAACATGCATATGATTACTTCAGTGATCAAACATGCGTGTCCGAAATTGTGTAATTGCTAAGTGGAAAAGGCAGGAATGGATAGAAACTCAAGGGGAATAGGGGATGGATCATGCATGGTAAAATGCTTGTAATCCTAGGCTTCTTTAGAGAGAATTTTTAAGTAGTTTGAACAAAAATGAATGAATTATCCCTTCATTCAAAAAAAAAAACGTAGGGATCGACCGCACTTCATAATGAGATTTAGAGTATCATTTTGCATCTAAATCAATCATGTGGAACCTATGACTATATTTTAAGGTTTTTAGATAGTTTCAATCTCATATCCTAGTTAATATTGATACATGACCAGTGTTAGAAAAAACATTAGACGGTCCCTAGGTGGAGACGGGTTAGACAGCCTATGTGGGTACCTAAGCAGTTTAGATAAATGTCTATACGGATTAAAATGCTAGGCGGTATCAAGGTGGAGATGGATCGCCTAGCGCTTAAGCGGGGACTAGACGAGGCCTATGATATTTTTAGAACATTGTATATAATACTATCATTAATAAATTAATTAGTTAGGTATTATCTTTAGCAAGTTGTTATTTGATGATACTATAGTTGATTCTATTAATTAGATATTATTAGTTAGGTATTATCATCTTTAGTAAATTTATTGTTATTTAGTTAGCTGAGTTTCTGACTATCTGCTATGTATCAACAACATTGTTCCAGGTTCTTGGCTTTGTTTAGTTCCCCGATCAATAACAACACGGTTAAGATTATGTCTAGTTCCATCCATTCATTCAAAAACTAATAGATCCTGAAGCTTTGATGCTGTGGAGAGGGAAACTCTTCCCACACGGGCTACTCCCCTATTGTCAATTGTTTTTAGAGTGAAACCTCATGAGCTTATGTGTTGACTCTATCGTGCATATGTGCATGAACCGACGTGCGAACCCCCCACGTCAGATATGGCCCACCAAATTTAACATGGTATCAAAGCCTGTTCGGTATGGGTCCCGACTTCTTGGTCTATTGGGCTGGCCAGCCTTAAGACATAAAACGTCAAGCGCAACTGACATATTGCAGGGTCAGACAGTTGCACCAGAGGGGGCATGTGGAAGAGAGAAATTCTTCCCACACTGGAAATCAAAAGAAAATCACCCACCATATAGGTACCCGAATTACTTCTCTATTGCCAATTAATTTTAGGATGGAATCCCATAGACTTATATGTTCAGGCGTTACATCATTTCCTCTAACTGACAAAGTAAAGATTGCTTTCAAGCTGGCCTTTTAATTTTCTTCAATTATTTGGTAACGAGTATAATTGATGCTTATTTTGTACATTATAATATAGTATAAGAAAAAACGCAAACCGAATACTTGCATTGGAGTTTATTATTTCCACGTTAGCTTGAATAAGGCTTAATTAAGCTCAATTTAAACTCCGCCAAACGTACCCATAATATTAATCATGTCAGTATGCATATCCTCCGAGTATATATAGGCTGTATAGCGCCTTGGGCGTTAGAAGTGTAAACTTACTTTTCATGCACATGAAAACTTGAAGTGGTTTGGTACGTTGTTCAAAGATGTCGTTTTGTTGGTCATAACAATAATGTAGTCATTGCGTTGTTAATTACTTTCGGTAACTATATTGTATACGGAATAAGCACTGTATAATCGACACGTACGCACACTAGCTAGCTGATAACGGTTATATATTGAGCTCGTTTATATAATCCCATCTACAATTGGAAGAGGTACGTACGTGTCTGTTCATTATTAATAGCAAACTAATCAATCACTAATATGTACCCATGTCACCCCCTGAATTAGAGGCGAAGGTCAGTAGTTAGAATAGCTACTATATCAAATTATCAAACATAAGAATACGTGCAATAGATTAACAGAGAAACAGAAAAACATCACCGGCTAGTAGATTATTTATGTGTCAAGCATGGCAGTACGTCTAGCTGATAAGTGATAACGTTTACAACCCTGTTAGCCATTTGGACCGGAGACTGACTTTTCAAAAATAATGGATCGAGGAAATCCGATTTTACCCACCCTTAATTATAACTAAAATAGATGTGATTTCTAGTAAATTTCTAAGAAATATCTTAGCAAATTTAAAGATATTCCCAACAATGTTTTTTGTGAGAAGCTCATGGCTTAACACTCGTTTTATTCCAAAAAATGGAAAATAAAAAACATTCTTTGTGAGTAAGAGGGTTGAAAAGAAACAACGCGCCTCACGCGCACCCAAAGTGAGAACGAGCGAAAGAAGAAGCCCGATAGCAGTTTTCGGCGGCCGGCGCCTCTATCGGTCCGCCTACGGCTTACCCGCCATGGGTAGCACCAAGCGCAATGCAAAGAAGAAGCCCGACAGAGTCTCAGCGATCCCCGTGGATCTCCCCTCCCCCTCCGCCATTCCCAAAATCCCGATCCCGTTGTCCCTCCCTTCCTCCTCCTGTGACGGCCCTCTCGTGGAGGTTCCCGTCGGCCTAGCTGAGGGCTGCTCAGTCCGCTTCCATGAGGCGCCGCCCAACACGCGAGGCAAGCCGGAGAGCCAGGAGTCGGCGATAGTCAAGGCCCTCTTTGTCGGCTCCGGCGAAGCGAATTCCAGACCTTCGTCGCCGCCGTCGGTGATTCGCCCTCCAACAGCTTCGGACTTTCCGCCCCTGCCAAATCCTGCCTCCGCGGCCGCTGGACCCCCAGCCCCTGCTACTGTCCCGGCCAACCTTTCCCCAAACCCTAGACCCGGAACTCAAACCCCAACCCCAGCCCCTGCTACTGTCTCGGCCCCTGCTACTGTTGGTGGTCCCCCCCTTCCGCTGCCGTCCCCCTCCAAGGCTCCTCCCGCAACAGCCCCTGCCCCTAGCAGCAACTCGCCTCCAGCCTCTTATTCAAATGTGGTGCAAGCAAAACGGCTAGGCCCGAAAGCAGTTCCGCTTCACTTTGTCAGTGGCATTAAGGATGGAATTATCCCCTTCTCTGATGATGATGTAGCGGACCTAGTCGGAAAGTGGAAGCTCACCCTGGTCGGGGCTCCAATGGGACAGAAGGTGAGCTTTAGTGCCATGGAGCTGTTTGTTGCTAACAATTGGACTGAAATCACCCTACCCAAAATCCTTCGCAAAGGCAATGGTTTGTTTGTATTCCACTTTGACAAGGAAGATGATCTTACCTCTGTTCTGGAAAGAAGCCCATGGATGATGAATGGACACAAAGTAGTTATGTTGAAACGATGGCATGAAGGCATGCAATTGGACCTCTCTTGTCTGGATGAGATCCCCATTTGGATCAATCTACCGGACCTTGATGTCAGATTCTGGTCTGAACACATGTTGGCCAGGCTTGGATCTGCTGTGGGCACACCAATTCTCACCGACTACACCTCGGCTTACCAAGAAAGACTTTCGTTTGCGAGAGTTATGGGGGAGATTTCAGCCACTTCGGACCTTCTCCGGGAAGTAAGGTTCACAGGCCCACATGGTGAAGTTGTTGTGCAGCCCCTTGACTATGGGTGGTTGCCAGCAAGATGTCTGAAATGCCGCATTTTTGGTCACACATGTCAAACGTCCTCCAATAGGCAAAGTGAGGGCCAGCAGCCTCCTCCCCCAAGCTCATCCCCACCTCTTTTACCCACCCCGGATCCATCTCAACGGATTGAAAATCCTTCAGCCCCTGCCCCAAAGTCCCCTCCCACCCCCAACTTAACAAACAATAAAGTCACTCCCCCTCTTCAATGCTCTGATGCTCATTGCTCTACCCCTATTCAATGCCCTGATGGCTCAAGCTCAAATCCCACTTCTGACCCTCCCACCTCAAACCATCAGATTACTCTGCCAACTGGCAACTCTCCCTCCCCTCCCTCTCATGAGCAGACGACTCAACATCCTCCCGCTGCTCTCACAAAGACCCCTCCAGAAACTACAGAAACCTTTTCCTCTAATTCCTCTTCACCTGAAACTATAGAAACCCTTGCTCTGCCTCCTAAAGCACCCCCTAGCCAAACCACTGCTCCCTCCCAAATTGTATCAGGACAAGTGTCCCCTCCCACTGAACACCCTTCCAAATGATTAAGCCCAAAATGCTTTGTTGGAATGTCAGGGGACTTAATGACCCTGTCAAGCAAGACTTTCTCAAAAAACTTGTCTTCTCTTCAAACTTTGACCTTGTTGCTGTCCTTGAAACCCGCCTTCGTCTAGATAAAGAAACGAGGGTGGCTAGAAGGCTCTTCAACCACTGGCCTTCCTTCTCCAATAGCGCTCTTTCGAGCAATTGTCGTATCCTTGTTTCCTGGAACCCTGCCTCTCTTTCCTTTTCCCCCCTCCTTGTCACAAATCAACTCATCCACGCCACTGTCACTTCAAAGTGTGGCACCTTCTCCTTCCTTGTCACAATCATTTATGCCCTCAATAGCTCATCTGAAAGAGAACCTCTCTGGAACACCCTTAGCTCGATAACTCCCTCTGACTCTTCGCCTTGGGTCATGCTAGGGGACTTCAACGTCACCTTGGACCCCACTGATAAACTTTTGAGCAATGGTAGCCACCCCCTCTCCTCCTCCACTGAACTCCAAGATCTCCTTGAGAACACGAACACCCATGACCACCATCACTCAGGTTGTCGATACACCTGGAACAACAGGCAAGATGAGAGCCACCGAATTTGGTGTAAGCTTGATAGGGTACTTGTCAATCCCATCTGGCACGCCCACTACCCAAACTCTACTGTCCACTTTGACACGCCTGCCATATCTGATCACTCGCCGATGATTCTCTGTCTTGACTCCGAAATCCCGGGGAGGAAGCGTGCATTTCGCTTCAACAATGTTTGGGCAGACCATGAAAATTTTATCCCAACTGTCGAAGAAGCTTGGGGGCACGAAGTCCATGGATTTACGATGTTCCGGGTTATGCAAAAACTGAAGCTCCTGAAGCCTATCCTGAGAAGGTTTGAAAGTGCTACCATTGAGAGTCTCCATCTGGAAATCAAAAACCGACAGGATTCCCTCAAGCACATTCAACAAGCTCTCCAAGCCAACCCTCTTGACCCGGCCCTCATAGCCTCTGAAAATGAGGCTCTTGACCTTCTTAGCTGCAGCCTTCGCAATCTCCATACCACCACTTCACAGCTGCCTAAAATCAGGTGGACGAAGCATTCTGACCAGTGTCACTCCTACTTTTTCAACCACATTCGTGCCAGAAGGTCAAGTAGTAACATCCATTCCATCACTGACAGTCATGGCGCCACTCACACTACTCCGGTTGGCATCTCGGGTGCATTGGTCAGTCATTTTGAAACTTTATTGGGCAGAGTTGACCCCGTCAGCCCTCTAATTAGCCGCTTCTTTGAGCTCGGCCCCCTTCTCTCTGATGAGGTTGCTAACACTCTTACCGGGGAGATCACTGCCCAAGAAATTAAGCGCGCTTTTCACTGTATCGGAAAAAATAGAACTCCGGGGCCTGACGGTTTCGGTGCTCACTTCTTTAAGCGCGCTTGGGGTGTTATTGGCCACGAAGTCACTGTTGCTGTTATGGACTTCTTCAAAGAATCCAAGCTCCTCAGTTCTGTCAACCACTCAGCCATCTCCCTTGTCCCAAAAATTCCCAACCCCACAGAAATCAGCCACTTCCGACCCATATCTTGTTGTTCCACCATCTACAAAGCTATCGCCAAAGTTATTGCGAACAGGCTGAAAGTGGTTCTCCCCGACCTCATTGCCAGTAACCAAGGGGCGTTCGTCCCGAGCCGCTCCATCCGCCATAACTCCCTCCTTTGCCAGGAGCTTCTTAAGCATTATGAGCGTGCCAATATCTCTCCTCGATGTGCTATCAAGATTGACATTCGTAGAGCCTTTGATACCATAAGCCACAGCTTCATTCTCCAAGCCCTTGCTGCCTTCAGGTTCCCTCAAAAGTTGATCCAGTGGGTCAAGGTGTGTATTACCACAGCCAGATTTTCCATCAATGTCAATGGGGTGCTCGAGGGCTACTTTCAGGGGAAAAGGGGGCTTCGCCAAGGCTGTCCTATGTCGCCCTATCTTTTTGTTCTTGCTATGGAATACCTCTCCAGGCTCGTCAAGGCCAAGACCCAACAGGGCAATTTTAATTTCCACCCAAAGTGTGAAAAGCTGAATATCACGCACTTGTGTTTCGCCGATGACCTCATATTCTTTTCGAGGGGCGACGTTGAATCTGTAAGAATTCTTAAGGAAGCCATTGACCTTTTTGGCAGCATCTCAGGCCTTCAGATCAACCAAGCCAAATCGAGCATTTTTTTTGGAGGGGTTCCTAACCCTGTCCAAGCCACCATTGCCAATCTCCTTAACTTCTCCACTGGAACCTTACCCATGACCTACCTTGGGGTTCCCATGGGATCTAAGAGACTCGCTGTCGCGGATTTCGGCCCACTCATAAACAAGATCACAAGCAGAGTTCAGTCCTGGTCAGCTAGAACCCTTTCTTATGCTGGCCGGGTCCAACTCATCTCCTCAGTTCTCATGAACATCCAAAGCTATTGGAGTTGTATTTTTGTCTTCCCTGTTGCTGTCACAGATAAAATTGTCTCTATTCTTAGGAACTTTCTATGGACGGGTAAAGAGGATGGAAAGCGCAACCCGCTCGCCTGGGATGCCGTCACGAAACCGAAGGAAGAAGGGGGACTTGGCTTCAAAGAGCTCCTCGCCTGGAATAGAGCATCCTCAGCTAGATCCCTCTACGAGCTCGACTCAGGCAACCAAAGCTTGTGGGCTTCTTGGAGTTTCGAGCACTTCTGAAGCGGCATTCCATTTGGACAGTCCGCCCTCGCAACAATGACTCATGGGTTTGGCGGACTAGCCTACAGACGCGCGATGAACTCCTCTCCTTGCAAAACCCAACCGACCTTTCCGAGGCGATGCGTGGACCTGGCGGCAAGTACAGCACCGCTCAGATCTATGACCTTTTGCGGACCAGGGCTGGTCTTGTCGAGTGGAGCAGCTGCATCTGGGGTGGGTTGCATTCCCAGCGGTGCAGCTTCATCACCTGGCTCGCCTTCCACCGAAAGCTCCCAACTTTGGCCAGGCTTAACAGCTGGGGGCTCACTACTGACTCTACTTGCAAGTTCTGCAACAGCGCCGCTGAAACCGAAGATCACCTATGGATCCAATGCTCCTTCACCAATTCTGTCCTTGACACCATCTTTACCTGGTTGCGCATCAACTCCAGATTCCGCAGCATCTTCGATTGGGCTCAATGGCTCTCTAGCGATTCCAACAAGGGCACATTCCTCTACAAGTTCAGATGCAGCGCTATCTCCACCTTTGTCTACTACACTTGGCAAGCGAGAAACAAACTACTTCATCAACAAATCACTCCTACAGTAGACGCATGTGCCCAGCAAATTATGTACTCCATGAAGGCAACAGCTAGAGTGAATTGGAAGTGGAGCAATGGAACCTTTGATACGTGGCGTAGTACTTTTGATATATAACTTGTCCCCTCTGGAGCTTGCTCCATTTTTGTACCCTAACATTTGGATTCAGCAGCTTTTTGATCATGCTTGCTGAATTGTAAATCCTTTATCTTTTCAATATATCTTAACAATTTCCAAAAAAAATGGAAAATAAACATATGGGCATGGGCGCATGGCCTCCCTCTTTGTCAACTCTATCGATCAGTCTATAATCCCTTTCATTTTCATGCATTTATGCTAGTAGGGCATGAAGGACAGACCTAGCATTCACCCTGCTCTATGATTTTAGAGCCTGGCCTATAACTTTACATTAGTTCAACATGCATTCATCTGTTAACTAATCAACTTGCATCATTGTTATAAATTCTTATAAGTGACAACTCATTATGGGTAAGGTATATAATGGAAGTGGTTACTTGGAGTACTTAAGATTCATTTGTTTTATGGAATCCCCAACACCAGTTAGGTATATACAAAGGAAACTTCATATAAAGACATATATAGGTAAGGCTAAGACATACACTTTGAGATGTAAAAGCCAAGTATATAAGCCAAAAACATATCTAGAACACAAACAAAAAACAAGATTATTTTTTGTACATAAATAAGATATTTAAAAGCAATTGCAAAAGTGTTAATGGTTAGAATCATTCCTACTTAATTTGAATATTCTTCCATTTCATGTGATGGATGTGAGTTGCTCTTTGATTCTTTGAATTTTCACAGCTAGATAGTGCAAGAAAAGACGGTAGGAAAACTTGTCATGTTGTGGAGAATGTGATATGATGTTAATTAAAACCATCCATCCTAGCATTAGCATTAGCATAGCATTAATTAAAATGGGCATGTAGTACTATTTTTTCGATCAGATGGGCATGTAGTACTATTATACTCCCTGTATAAGAAAAAATCTATTTTAGGGTCAGCTTTTGAGGACTTTGGAGTTTACTTCCTCTGTAGCTGGAGGTCCACTTTTCAGTCAAGTGGACTTTGGATGTACTTTCATACATAGCTCGTGTCTTTTATGGCAACTTGACCCAATTAAATGATGGAAGCCCTGCCTTTTTGGTTTGGCAAATTCATGGACATGATCAAGCTATGATCAAGCTGTTGCACTGGCATTTGCTAAAAATGTTCCCTATATCTTATGGTTGAATTGGATTTATATTTTGGTAGAAATAGAGGAAATATTTTTCAAATATTAATTATACAAATAACAGCCTTACTCTAACTTTTTTTTTGAACCGGTAAAAATACAATATCATTTGATTAAAGTAAATTAGATACATTAGATATATACTTAAAATAAATATTTTATTTTACAACTTAATAATGAATATTTGGTATAATTATATATTTAATTTAATTGCACTAAATATTTAGGGTGTTAAAGTTAATTAGAGTAGGAAAAAATCATCATTCAATATATGGCCAGAATCGAAATCTGAGCCAACCCAAAATCCAAATAACTCGATCGAAATTGAGTCAAAAACCAAATTTTACCCGATTATATAAAAATCCGACATGAAATTGTCCAACCCGATTGTCAAAATATTAAAATTTGACTCAAATTTAAAATGGCCCGAATTCCGAAACCACTCGGCCCAAACACGTGACCCACCCGATTGACAACCGTAGTTGCTCCCATAGCCTTGATCAATTTTTTCTAATATGAAACTCCATGCACGTTGGCACAATGCATAAGAAGAGTATCACATTAACTAAAATGATAGCTTGATTTCTTAAATAGAAATAGAAACTTGGAAACTAGGTCAATGAAAAATAGTCCGTACCCACCATATGCAAGTTAGCTAGAATCACCATTGAAAGAAGCAACAAGTACACAAAGCTTGTTTGTCCAGCTATATTAATAACAGTAAGGTCTCGTATAATTCGTATTTATCGTTTTCAATGGAAACAAACATATGCTATTGCTATGTCCACATCACAATGTAATGTTAATGTAGAATATATATTGTAGATCGATGAAATGAAAATGACATATGTACGACCCATTATGCAAGTTGGTCCAATTCATTGACTCCCACAGCCTACTCTCTTCGACCAAAAAGAATTCCACACTCTTTTGAATGCACCATGACCAAAGTTGCTCCTAATTATACAAGGGATCGCGTGAGCTTGGCGCATCAGCTCACTGGTTGAGCACTCATGATAGTATCATGAGGTCTCAGGTTTGAGACTTTAGGGCGGCGCTTTGTCTTATTTCCTTAGAGTTGATTAGTAACAGGTTCTCATCTTTTGTGGATGTTCTAGACAAGCCCAAATAGTACTTGCGGCGACCCTAATCACTTTCCTTATAAAAAAAATAATAATAAAATAAAAAAATATGAGGGATCATGTTGTATGGATGGTATCAAACTCACAAATAGATGATATATTTGGGAAGCAAAAAGCAACATCCTTTCATCCCTTAAAATCCTTGCATGCTATTTAATAAACCTGTTGGTTAGGTTGGTTCAGCTGGGTTCAAGGGTGGGTCTCAATTACACGGCAAGTCGTGTTGAATGATATCCCACATCGACTGTGGAATAAATATTACTAGCATATATGTAATCACAAGCAATTGGTGAACGTGGATCTCAAACTTATACGAAGTGGCTCATATATAATTATTTTCATGTCACTTATTTAATCTCATTATAGGGATTTAGGTTCGATAATGAGTCAATAACACCATTTTAAGAAAAATTACTCTCTATGAATTATATATTATAGAATCATTGAGATGATATATGATATGAATGTGAAAATATTTAAATTTAAGTTATAATAAAGAAATACATAGGTATGAATTAAAATAATAAAGTTATTGTTGGTGTGGGGTCTTTCAACGCACTAGACGATGAGCCTTAGGGCGTATGGTTCGGCGATTAAGTGTTTGGGTAATACCCCTAGATCACAGTTTCGAATCTTACGAGCGGCGATTTGTCTTTCCTCTTAGAATTGGTTAGTAACCGATTTTCATTCTTAGTGGATGCTCTAGGAGAGCCAAGTTAGTACTTGTAGCGACCATAATCCTTACCCTATCAAAAACATGCATTAGACGACAATAAGGGTGACGCGACAGAAATGCCAATCTTTGACATGTTGGTACGCTGTTGTTCAACGCATTAAAAGACAAGAAGGATGGCGTTAAATATCACTCTTCAACATCGATAGAAATTTATGAAGCACATTCCTGTCTACTAAATGGTGCGATGTCCCTCAAAGTTCACCCCAACCAAAACAAATCATACTCCACACGACGGACCGCCCAATGGCACCAATAAATAAGCGATGAACACCTATTTCAAGTAGCTTAGTCATTCATTGACCCTTTAGTAAGGGAAAGGTAGGCTATATGCGGACCGCCCAGTGACACCAATAAATGAGCATCACGTAGAAGCCTACTCGCTCATCTCACATCGGAAAAACCCCTAAAAATGTGCTCAAAAATTGTGCATTGTTAGAAAATCTGTGTGTGTGTGTTTTGATGGTTCCAAACAGGTTGCTGACAGGAAGTCGCCGACGTCAAAAAGATAAACTCAAAAGTCGCCAACCACCTCGACAACCTGGTTGCCCAGAAATCCGAAGCCGAGCGGAACTCTATAAAAGGCAAAGCGCGTAGCAGATTTAAGGAAAGCGCGGCAGAAGGATTCTTGAGGTTCTATTAAGGCAAGAAGAAGTTCGTACATGCCGAAAATCTTCATGGATTATTCCGAGATAATTAAAAAGATTTTATTGTGTCTTAAGGAGCTGATTAGGAAAGATTTGTAAGGATTGTGTCTAATTCATTCCTTAGGCAAAAAGGATGAATTATACCACAATCTCCTTAGTTTATATATTCTGTTCGGTGTCCTGAGAGAGTTGGGGTTGAACGAAGAGAGTTAGGAAACTAGAGGAGAACGGCGCAGAACTAAGGAAGAGTTTTCTTTGAGTGCGGGTTTCTGAGAGTTTTTGGTACTGTGTGCGAGTGTTGCTGAGAGGGTAGAAGACAGGTTCGTGTGACTCGTTCCTGTGGACGGGAGGGTACGAGAAGAGTTGTATTGGGTGAGGGTTGAGTACATAGGCAAGAGTACTTGCAAGAGGGCGTGGGATTCGCCTAGCGTGGGATTCGCCTAGCGTGGGATTCGCATCTTGGAGTAGGAGCACCTTTGTAAGCCCGAGAAATCAATATAACGAGTCGAAGTACTCTTCAAGTCCTACCAAGTGAGAAGCTTGGGAGGCAAGTGGTTTTTTCCGAGACAAACTAGTTGGTTTATGGAGGGTTTCCACTCTAAATACCCGTGTTCGAATCTGGTAACTTAAAGTCTTTCTTGTGTTTGAATTTCCGCTGCACAACCTAAGGTTGTTAACTCTGGTCGACGACATCGTAGGTGTCGGCGACCTCTGGTACTAACACAGATCCTACAATTGGTATCAGAGCGTTGGCTCTAGATTTTGCTAGTACCTTGCAGGAAAGATGACTACCACCAACACCGTTGTGAATGACTCCTTTTGGAAACCTCCAATTCTCAAGGCTGGAGAGTACGACTGGTGGGCTAAGCAGATGCGTACCCACATATGCTCTCTTGATGGTTAACTGTGGAAAGTGATTTCTATTGGCCCCGAGAAGTTCCTCAAGGCGGATGGCAAGGAGAAAGACGTCACGGAGTATGACGATGCTGACTTCAAGAGGTTGGAGAAGAACGAACGTGCCAAGAAGGTTCTCCACCATTGCCATGACTAGTAGTGACTTGAAGAAGGTAATTGGCTATGACACCGCCAAAGATATCTGGGATGCTCTCAAACGTCTTCATGAAGGGAATGATGATGTCAAGAAGGACAGAATCATAACCCTTGAGCGAGAATATGAGAACCTATTCCAGGGAAGAAACGAGTCTGTCCAGGACTACTTCTCAAGATTCCAAGGGTTGGTCATTCAGCTAGAGTTTCTGGGAGAAAAGCTTCCACAATGGAAGCAAACCAACAAGTTGATTTCTGGCCTCAACAAGAAGTGGGATGGTATGGCGACTTCTCTTCTCACTTAGAAGGATACGAAGTCGATGACTCTAGAGGACATTGTTGGTCAACTGACCATGTATGGAGGGATCCAACAACGGAGGGATGACAGACTTGACTCTGAAAAGATCAAGAATATTGCCTTGAAGGTCGAGAAGGCCTTCGACATTGCTCAAGGACAGGATGATGAAGAGGTCGTCGACGATGGCGTGGTTCTTATTTCTAAAGCAATGAAGAGATTTTGGAACCGCAACAAGGCTCCAACCAAAACCCCCGAAGCTGCTAGAGACATGAAGGGAGTGATATGCTATCATTGCCAAGAAAAAGGGCATTTTGCTAAACAATGTCCAAAGAGGGAAGTTGGCAAGAGCATGTTGGCGACTTGGGACTTATCTAATGAAGAAGAAGATGGGTCGCCGACCAAAGAACACTGCTTTATGGCCTTGAGTGATGACTCCTCAAGTGAGGTAAAAGACACTGAACTTTCTTCACTTTTAGCTAAGAAGACACGTGAACAACTTTGTACTATCATTGAAAAACTTGGACTTCAAGTTTCGGAACTAAGTGAAAAAATTGATGAAAAAGATGAGAAAATTGCCAATTTGATTGATGATAACGAAGTTTGGTCTTCTAAAGCTATAGGTCTAGAAAAGAAAACTCTCTCTAAACCTGTTGATTGCACTAAATGTTCTAACCTTGAGTCTCAGGTTGTTGACTTTAGGAAACAGGTTGACGACCTTGAAAAACAGGTGTCTAGTCTTGAAGGTGAAAAACTCATGCTGAAACTGGGAAATGCTAAGTTGTCTAGTGACCTTGAAAATTTGAAGATAGACGATGAGGCTAAGAAAAAGAAGTGGAAAGACGAGTTTGTCGTCGACAAGGTTCAAGAAGTCAGGGGAGACTTCGGAAGGAGATTTGTGAAGGTTGTTGAGCGACCTGGTCTCGGTTATGGGAAAAGCCAAAATGAAAAGGGGAACACTTCTAACTCTCAGACATCCAAAGGAAAATCCCCTATGCATGGTCACAACGCAAGTTGTTCATCGCATGTGGCGGACTCCAAGGGTAAAGGGAAGCAAAACTGGTACCCTAATTAAAAGGTTCGTACCATGTGGGAAAACCAAGTCCAGAACGCTGGCCCTTCGCGAATTGACTTCCAGGCCCGGGTCGACAACAAACCTGTCTACCCAAGATATAGTAAGTATGTAGGGTTGAAATCTCATATCACATGCTAGTATTGTGGCAAAGGAGGCCATTACCAACATGAGTGCTTCAAAAGGACTAGGGATTCTGAAAATGCTAGGAAGTTGAGGACTGCTAGGAAGAAACCTAAAGTCACCAACTCTGTCAAGAACCCAAAACCTGCTAATGTTGATGTTTTTGCCAATGATGTGAAATATGTTGCTCGACCCAGAGGAGTTGTGAAACAACTCTGGGTTCGTAAAAACTAATCTTGTTTGTGCAGGTTGAAGTGAGTGTCGACGACCCCTGGTTCATCGACAGTGCGTGCTCAGCTCATATGACTGGAAAATCTGAGGATTTTGTCTCACTTCAACAACACAAGGGAGGTAGCATTACCTTCGGAAACAATAGCAAAGGTGTGGTTTCTGGTATTGGAAAGCTGAAGATCTCAAGTAAGGTTTCAGTTAGCTTGGTCGACAACCTTGGTTTTAAATTAATTAAGTGTAGCTCAACTGTGTGCTAACGGGAAAAAATCAAGTTGTCTTTGATCATAAGCAGTGCCAGGTGATTGAAATTAGTACAGGTAGGACGCTTCTGAAGGGATTATGCAGAAACAATGTCTACAAAGTTGATCCCAGCTTCCAATCTGAAGAGAGTTTGTGCTTGAAGTCTGGTACAGAGGTCGCCGACCTCTGGCACAGTCGGTTTGTCATGCTAGCGTGCAGTTGTTGATCAAGTTGCACAGAGAGGAGCTAGTTATTTCCTGTGTCTTGAGGATGTCCGTGACAAAAGCAGTGCAGAAAGTCCATCTGGTGTCGCCAACAGTGACAATGTTGCCGACTCAGATCAGAATGCAGAAGCAGATCAGAATCAAAATGCAGAAGATGTTCAGAATCAAGGTGAATCTGAGGCTAGTTCAGAAAGAGTTTCAAGTCAGGAAGGTCAAGGTGAAAGGGCTGGAGAAGATGATGAGAAAGTCAAAGAAGTCGACGACTTTGAGAAAGATTAAGAGGTTGTTGAGAACGTCGTTGACGTTCAATCTGATAGTAAAGTCTCCAAGATTCAAGGATGTCGCCAACCTAGACTAGGTTGACGACGTGTGAAGAAAGGCATGGTATCCATGGAGTTTTGCAGGACGGATGAACAAAGGGCGGACATTTTCACCAAAGCTTTAAATCGAGAACCCTTTGAACGACTTCGCATGGAGCTAGGTCTGATCTCTCTTGATTAACTTGTTACCTTACATGCTACCCCTCGATGACTGGTTGAAATCAGATTGTTTATCATGAGAATAACATGCTTATGTGTTGTAAGTCTAATAGGGTAATCATGCTTTGATTGATGATTCACTTTGCTTGTGTGTGCATGTCGACGACCTCCTGCTTGTTGTGATTATGCTTGCAATTATGTTGAACTTTTTCTTTGAGCCCAAAAGAATCAACCTGATGACCCCTGAACCCTCATTAGAAGCCCAAATGATGGTTGATTCTATAGCTGTCCCCGACCTATCATGCTTGAGAGTCTCTATGAGCCTATTTGCTTGTTTGTGTCATTTAAACTGAGACTTATCAACATGATCGACAAATTCCACAAAATATTATTTTTATGCTTGGGTTGCTTTGACACCACCCGGTGTGACCCAACCCCCAAGCTACTGTAGGTGGTAATTGTCATAGTGCATCTAGTCTGACGATCTTGTTCAGAAGTGTGAGACAGGTACTGGTCGACGACTTCTCATGTGTGACAGTTGAGGTCGACGACTTATCAGGATATTTCAGAGATATGCTCAGAAAAAGTGAAGTGTTGAGAAGAAATGGAGAAAGCTGTTTTGAAGTCAACGACATCGCTGTTGTCGTCGACTTCTCAGTGCGTATGCACACGTGTTTCTTTTGGACGGTGTCTCTGACAGGTATTTCAGTTTGAATATTTGGAAAGAGGAGATCTTTTGTCAGGATTATGCGCTCAAGTGGAATAGCTGCCTTGTTGAAAGAGGGTGAAGTCCACAATATGATGAACTCGTTTGAAGGAGTTAAAAAGAAAAATGATGCTGAAAAAAAAAGAGAGAAAAGAAAAAGAAGGGTAAGTAGGGAAGCTGAGAGTGAACATGCTAAGACTGGAAGTCTGGAGCAGAGTTGGCAACTCTGAGTGCTAAATTGGATGAACTAGAAAACCAGAATCTTGAGTTAGCTAAGGGTATTGTGCAGATGCTTAAGAGGATGACAGACGTTAGTGAAGATGTTGACGACATCAAGGAAATACTGAAAGCTATGAACTAGTCGTCAACTAGTGCACCTCTGACTTTACCACTATCCTGCTTTTTATCCCTACCGCATTATTCCTTCCACTAAAACTTTTCTTAAGTTCGATATGGTTGTAAGTTATTAATACTCTTGTTGTGTGTGTTCTGTTTGACATTGCCATGCTTGCATGGTCGCTGACTTGGTCTCTGCATGCTTTTGCTTATATTAGCTAATATGTTTGCCTTGTTTATTTCTCCATGATTTATGATCTTTTTGATGATGCCAAAAGGGGGAAATAGCTGAGGGTTGCATGCTTAATTAAGGGGATATGCTGAATTTCAAGTGAATGTTGAACTTAGGGGGAACTTTTGAAAAGTTAAGGGGGAAATCGATTGATGATTATGATGCTCTGATGCAATAGATTGCCTTGTGAGATGTTTGGACAGATTGCAGAAGACCCCTTCCAGTGCAGAAAATAGATCGGTGTTTGTCACCATCAAAAAGGGGGAATTTGTTAGAAAATCTGTGTGTGTGTATTGATGGTTCCAAACAGGTTGCTGACAGGAAGTCGCCGACGTCAAAAAGATAAACTCAAAAGTCCAGAAATCCGAAGCCGAGCGGAACTCTATAAAAGGCAAAGCGCATAGCAGATTTAAGGAAAGCGCGGCAGAAGGATTCTTGAGGTTCTATTAAGGCAAGAAGAAGTTCGTACATGCCGAAGATCTTCATGGATTATTCCGAGATAATTAAGAAGATTTTATTGTGTCTTAAGGAGCTGATTAGGAAAGATTTGTAAGGATTGTGTCTAATTCATTCCGTGGGCAAAAAGGATGAATTATACCACAATCTCCTTAGTTTATATATTCTGTTCGGTGTCCTGAGAGAGTTGGGGTTGAACGAAGAGAGTTAGGAAACTAGAGGAGAACGGCGCAGAACTAAGGAAGAGTTTTCTTTGAGTGCGGGTTGCTGAGAGTTTCTGGTACTGTGTGCGAGTGTTGCTGAAAGGGTAGAAGACAGGTTCGTGTGACTCGTTCCTGTGGACGGGAGGGTACGAGAAGAGTTGTATTGGGTGAGGGTTGAGTACATAGGCAAGAGTACTTGCAAGAGGGCGTAGGATTCGCCTAGCGTGGGATTCGCATCTTGGAGTAGGAGCACCTTTGTAAGCCCGAGTAATCAATATAACGAGTCGAAGTACTCTTCAAGTCCTACCAAGTGAGAAGCTTGGGAGGCAAGTGGTTTTTCCCGAGACAAACTAGTTGGTTTGTGGAGGGTTTCCACTCTAAATACTCGTGTTCAAATCTGGTAACTTAAAGTCTTTCTTGTGTTTGAATTTCCGCTGCACAACCTAAAGTTGTTAACTCTGGTCGACGACATCGTAGGTGTCGGCGACCTCTGGTACTAACATAGATCCTACATGTATAACTGTTGGTTAAACCTAAAAAGGGAAAGGGGTTGATAGAACTTTACAGGATCATCACATACATAGTAAATAATCGACGTATTTAGATATCAAGAAGAGCGCACATAATTTTTTTTGGTGTTGAAGGAAGAGTGCACATAATTTTAAGCATAGTTTTAAAACACTTTGCAATGTCCCATTGACTGGTTTGTCTTCTAAAATTCTCCTTACGCACGTCATTAATAACCTTGCTTAATCGTTAGAATAAAATAATACTTCTCCTTATTCGCGTCTGACATTTTGGAGTTTCAATAGTTATGATTTCAAGTTTATACAATTGGAATATGGTCATTTTTTGGCATTTAAGCATATTTAAAAATACTTGGATCTTATTCGTCAGATATTTTTAAGTAATATACTATTTAAACCTACATTTGTTGGTCAATTAGGTTGAATTCTAGATTAGCTTAGTTTGGATTATATATTTTCGAGTTGGAGCCGAATTTTTATAGAAAAAGGATTTTGTGTCTGTCAGACAAGTTTCAATACAAGTCAGACAAGTATGGTTATCTAGAAATGTGGAATCGTTAGTGATTAAGAAGTCGGTGACACCTATGATGTCGGCGAACAGAGATTAAAATTCTATGCGGCGGAATAAACACAAGAAAGAACATGATACCAAATCTAAACACAATGATTTAGAGTGGAAACCCTTTGGAAACCAACCAGTTTACAATGAGAATAATCGTTGTCTCCCAAACTTCTCACTTAGTAAGTCTGAAGAGTTCTCGACTCGCTTTACTAACTTAGAGTATTACAAATGTGTTCCTACATACAAGAATGAATCCCACACTCTTGAACTACATTCTTGCCTAAGTAACTCACTCGCACCAATAAAGCTCACGATCGCTTAATCATCTTAAGCGAATCCCATGCTTAATTCACTCAACACTCTCGATAATCTTTCAATTGCTCAACTCTCTTCCTTAATCTATAACAATAATCTCACAAAAGTATATAAGAGACTAAGATAATTGTACTCTGATTTACTCCTTAAGAGATAAAGGAATAAATCAAATGCAATCTTACAATATCTTTCCTAAATACAAATTAAGAACTATGAAAATCATCCTAAATAATCTTGACATCTTCAGACGATTTCTTCTTCTTTTTGCACATATTCTATTCTAACATGACATCTTGGAATCATTCATAAACGATTTGTTCCGCGTTGCCTTAAATACAGTTCCACCTGATCTGCATCAGCAACTCTGGTCGGCAACCACTGAAGCGAACCTTTGTCGTCAACTAGGCTTGGAACCATCAAAACACTAAAGTGTTCTAACAAGAAAAGGTACGGCTATTATTAAACTTCCATGGGAATATGGATATTGTGAGCGGGTAAATTAATCGTCATAATTATTTTCTATCTCTTCTGCCATAAAGGTATTTTCATTTATTAATTTTTTATCTTTAAGTATTTTATTAAATTAAATATGGTTGTTAAGCATTATGAAGGAAGGTTTTATTTTATCGTAAAGATATAATTCTCGATTGTTTGGATTGGGTAGCAAGATACCGCTTGAGGATAAATTTTCAACCTCCTTACCCTCTCTCCTCCATTATATATACATGACATCGCTATGTACGGAAAACATCTTGAATTCTCCACCCTCTTTGTCCATTGTTTTTTTAGGTTCTAGGTTAAGGAAACAGTTGGAACGGAAGGTGAAGATGTGAGTAATCAATTAGTGCATTAAAGGTGATTTTTTATGCACTAAAAATTGGCGTCATCTTTGGGATGATTTTTATTCTCATTTTGCCTGACACATAAGAAATGTTTACTGACAAATTTTGATTTAATTTACTTTTACCTTTTCTTTTTTAATTAAGAAATTTTCATCAATTTCTCTGTAGTGGATGCTCTAAGTATGGGTATCCATGTGGTCCGACAATCATAGTACATGCAGACACGTACATACGTGGACTCGTGGAAATCCATCTCAATTGCAATCCGGCAATTGGTTGTAGATCATGCCACTAATTTTGATTAAGTGGAAATCGGCTAATTAGTGTAAAGCGGCACTATAAGCGAGTTGACGAGTTCGTAATGCGCAAATTGGTGAATGCACAAATCAATGCAAATTGGTGAGTGTACGCACGTAGTAAAAAACATGGTGATCTTTGCATACGTGTGTATGTACAAGTTGATGATGACGTGATGATGAAAACCAATTGGAGACTGATACCTACATCACGTACAAGCGATGGTTCGTTAATCGAGAGAAACTCTGATTTACAATTTCGTTCATAATCTCGTATGACGAGTTCAATACTGTAAGATTGCAACTTGTGATCGATGGGAAGAAGTCTATAAAACGTTGCTTGATAAAGAAGAAATCCTTAAATTTTAGGGCAAGAAATGAAGAACGAGGTGATCGGAAGTCGTCGAGACATCGCGCAAAGGTAGAGTCCTTGACTCCAACCGAACCTTGAGCGACATAGTATCCAAGTAAGAATCCTCAACCGAGCTAAGGGATCGAGCCTGATACATTGACTTCTTGGGCCGAAAATAAGGATCGCACAAGTGGCGACGATCAAGACTCGCTTGAACGGTCACGTGCTTATGTGGAATTAAACCGCGGGAATACCCGCAAGCACGGCCCCATATCCGCAAGTGCGGATCAGCGAAAACTCGTAGTCAAAATCGTGGAGCTTACTTCCTACTAGCTTTTCGGGAGTTACGCTTATCAGATTTGAGCGATCCTTCTATCAATGGAAATAAGGAAAGATAAAGATACAAATCATCTTCATACATCAGCCCCAAACATTCAAGAGAAAGGCGGCGAAAAGGCATTTGAAAGCTGCAACATGCAAAAGTACGCAGAACAGACCAACCTACTCCCATCACCTCGTTTAGGAAATAGGAGCATCGAAAAGTTTCGAATTTTATATTGTAGAGAGCTGAAGAAATTATCTACAAGTACTCTGTTGGCATCAACAACGAAAGCACACTCAGACTGATCCAAAATCGTAGTTTAAGACAGACAGTCCCGTTTCCGTGACAGCCTCGTACGTACTACTGTGTTGCACAAGCTCGTTTAGGAGCTACGGTCATCCAATCGAGATAAATCAAGCTGTTCTAGAAAGATCATAAGGTGCAATATCTTTTATCTTTAGAAGTCGGGCCTGGAATCTTGCTCGAAAGTGGTCAAAACAGGAAATGAATAACATTCTCTAGGAATCAAGCCGAGGAGATAAAGGATTGAGCAAAATCCTTGATCACTGCCCAACTCACACCGCCACAAAATCAGGGAAATCACGGAACTTTGTTTTTGTCATTGGTTCCATACTGATAGACCATAGACGTCTACGCGGACGATAGAGTGGTCAAGAATCAACCGACTAGTGACTCATATGAACAATGCATGAAGCTCGAGAGAGATGCTGGCTTCGATATCGGGATTGGTGAAAAAGCGCGCATGAGTCCTAGTGAAATCGTCATAGGACTAACAAATTTGATATTTGCTCAACCCAAGAATCTTAAGTAAGCTGATATTCGCTCAACACCTCAACCCTCTAGAAATTCTTATTATTTTGTTCTTAATATCGACGCTCGATCGACGACCGCTCTTCTGACTTAGACATTAGAGGTGGATTAGGGTGTCCCTACCCCCTTTTGTCCATTGTTTTGCAGGTTCTAGATTAAGGAAACAGTTGGAACGGAAGGTAAAGAAGAGAGTAATCAGTTAGTCTATTAAAGGCGATTTTGTATGCACTAACAATATACACGAAAGTGAATTAATACAGCATTAATGTTCTATCCAAAATTTGTGGTCCAAGAAAACAGGCATGATATTGATGAATGCGTCGTCCAAGCAAATACTCTAATCTTAAAAAGAATTGATTTGTTTGAATCGAGTTGTGGAATTCGAAGACGTTTTGAAATTATATGTTGCATCACTGTCTTATGGAGGGTGATCGATTAACGATTAGTATAATTAAGCTGCAGCATAATTGTGGTTGCAAACAAACAACAAAAACATTAGCAAGTTGTAGGAATTGGAGTGGTTCGATCAATAAAAACAAGTCTTAATTAGAGAGGGGTATCAATTCCAAAGAGACCGATTAAGACAAAATCCATCATGTTCTATGGACTAATAATTCAATGTTTGAGAGAATCTTGCGTTGAAAGAAATGGCATCCTCCATTTTTCAATTCTGGCGGGCTATGATTTTGTACAGATGTTTGATCACGGACGACTCCGACATAAATACCCAACAATCGAAATACCAACAGAAAACGATTTGAGAATGTATTATTTTACTTGCATATAATTAAGTTTAGACCAAAGTTTATTCGGAGAGAAGATGACTTAAGCAAAATCAACCGGGCATCTCGGTAAAAGTATGCATACAAACAACCGAAAATTCTGCTCTTGGTCTTGGAGTAGAGCTCTTATGTTGTTTAATTAGTGGCCAAATGTATATAGTACTTGTTTAATTTAACGAGGAACATGGAAAGATTATGGACCAAAAAATATTTTAGTTATTTACGAACAATAGATAATCATTGAGAAATGAAAAAAGTGGAAGGGAAAAGATCGAAGAATGTGAAAGACATGAAAAAAGACTAAATTGTGAGCTTACGAGGTGTAGTGTTTAAAAAGGCTTCAGTAAATCCGATATGACTAGGAATTTTAATGTTGATTGAAATCCGAAAATATAGATGTGAAATCCGAAATAAATATATTATATATATTATTTAGATTTAATATTTTTTTCAAAATAACTATAAAATAATAGTAGTTAGCATAAAATAAAGAAACTTATTCATAAAAACAAGTATTCATCCTTATACGAAAATTACAAATTTGTTCGATTAAAAGAATATTTTATAACAGAAATAATTTATCAGGAAAATAAATTTTATAAGAAGTAAATTGAATAGAATAATAAAAACATTTCTATCAAACTATTCTTTTGAATAACTTAAAACTTACAGTAAGTTTTTTTGTTAAATCAAAATCTTGCCTTCAAGGCATGGGAACTTATACTAGTTTATTCTCTAAAAGCCTGTAATATCACTTATTTATAAGAACACCTCCAGGTTCCAACAGTTTTTTAAAAATAGAGAAATTGAAATTATAAAAATACTTGGGATGATTTTTATTTCAATAGCTCCATCTCATTTTTCAAAATGGAAAATGAGAATAAAAATGAGAACATTTCATACATGAAGAAAAAATTTCAAATAAATTGAGTATTTCCAAAAATGAAAAAGTTATTGGAGTAGATTCTTTGATAAAGAGTTTTATGTCAAAAGTCACACTTTAAAACAAGTATTTCTAACAGGGCATAGGATAATAAACTCACATTTAGAAACCAAAACCCTACAAAAAATATATAAACTTGTCACAAATGAGATTAAAATCACTAAATAAATAAAAATAACAACACTTTCTAAATTATGGTTCTTAACCTATGCCTTATGGGCATGGGTTAATAAAAAACCTCTTTTTAAAAGCACTTTTTAAAATTCCTTTTTTGGTTGAAAAGTAAAACCACTTTTAATTTCTTTTGAAAATTCCTTTTGTAAGTTTCTTTTTTAAAAACCACTTTTTAAAATTTTCTTTTAAGTAAAATCACCTTTTTTGGTTGAGAAGTAAAACAAACTTTATATAATTTCAGGAAGGGTATTTTAGTACAAGCATGATAAATTTTCATCGAAAGTAGATCAAGATGGTTAAAATTGGGTGTTTGTATTATAACAATTAGTTTTGTTTAAAAAAGAATCAAAAGTGATTTCTTAAGATTATAAAAGATTACTTTTGGCAAAATAAACTCTTAGATAAACTATAATGTAAGATTTTTGTTATCCGTTTTAATTATTTTTTTTGATAAAACTGTTACCATACATAATCGCCACTACATTCATGGATGAGAGTCTTTTTAGCGCTTGGTGCATCGATCGGCTCATAGTTGCAGGGCCGACTAAAAGGAGGGGTCAAGAGGGGCGGTCGCCATGGGCCCTCGGAATCTAGAAGCCCCGTTTTAGAAAAAATTGATATTAGTAGATTTATATTCATTAAAATTAAAAAAGGCCATTTAAGTATCTAGTTTAAGAAATATATATTTGGATTATAACATCATTCTTATTCAAGCAATTATGATACCGAGTACATTTTTTGCAAGTTTTAGTTACTCTTGTTTTATGGATCATATTTAGGCTTTTGTAATTAATTGTTTATTTTATGTTAGATATACACCTTTTTCATATGTATGGTTCTAAACAATTGTGCCAAAATATTAATATCATATTGGAGTATAATTTTTCAACATAGGAGATTTCTACGTACATAAATTTGTATAAATATAACTAGTTTACTTACTTTAAAAAAAAGACACTTATAAATACAACGAAATGAGTCCCTAATATAAAGATGTGGATTGAATCCCCTTAATATTAACAAGGTTTGGTTATATTACATTAAGTTAGTGTCTTTTTTTATAAAAGATTTTTTTATTAAAAATAATATTTTAAAATAAAAAAATTATAATTTATATTAGGGGCCCCTAATTTTATTAGGCCCGAGGGCCCCAAAAATATTGTTTGAAACAAGTCTGACTGGCTGAGCACTTATGGGTGTACCATGAGGTTTCGAGTTTGAGACTCCAGGGTGGCAGTTTGCCCTATGATCTTTAAAGTTGGTTAGTAACTAGTTCTCATCCTTTACAAATGGTTTAGGCGAGCCCAAGTAGTACTTGTGGCGACCCTAATCTTTTTCCTTATCAAAAAAAAGAAGAAGGATGATAGTCTTTTTGCTAAATTTATTTAAACTAATCTCAGCTTTTATCTATTTCCCCAAAATGATACAGAAGTGTATTAAACATATAAACTAGCCCTTTACACTATAGATCTATGGAAAACACCTTTCGGCGTTTTCAAGGTTGGTGTGTGTATCATCCAAACTCCTTAAATGTGTTTCTCGTATACTTTTATCTCTTTCAAGTGTATATCAACCTTCAATTTTGTAATTTGAAAAATATTATGTAGACGTGTATATAATTTCTAATTGAACTAAAATATAAGAATAGTATTATTTGAGTTTCTGTTTTCACTGTAGAAATCAAAACTTGTACGGAGTACTACATATTAGGTGTTCTCGGAGATGAAAATATAGTACTCTCTCCGTTTTACAATAAGTGTCGTTTTAGCTCTCAACACAGTTTTTAAGAAAAGCAATCATTCACTTTAAAACTTACAACTTTTCTTAATCTTACCACTCATTACATTTTTTTGGCCAATGCATGAACAACTTTAGTCAACAAATACACATTCCAATAAAAATTATCATCATTCACCCCTATTAAATCATTTTGAAAACCTAAAACGACACATATTATGAAACAAATTTTAAGTGCTAAAACGACACTTGTTATGAAACGGAGGGAGTACTACATTTTAAGACATGGTATGATAACGCATATATGAAATCATGTTACTCCGTAATTGCATGGACAGGAAGTCTGGAACCAACCACTTTTTATAATTTACTCACGACACAAGTCAACATATATGCATTGATGATGAGTTGATGATTAAATTCGAAGTTATTACGGCCTGCAAAGTTTCTTTGGGGTGCGAAATTTCATATCGCATGCTGCATGCACACGCCCACACACACAAAAGTTATCCACATATATACTCTCTGGATAACCCCATCCATATAACTATATAAGTGTATATTCATATTCCGTATGCCTTTTACCAAATCGCCACGGCTAGGCTCGCAAACAAGATTCACAACATCCTCCTAACGTACTCCTCCAACATCGAGATGGAATCTCTTCTTCTAGATCTCGAGTTGTTCGTGGGGATCTAAGAAATTGGGATGACGATCTCAACGTGTTAGTACACGAAATATGTCGGTGTACAACGACCTTCTTCTTCAAGTCTCCTTCAATGTCCTCGACCTGCAAAACAATGGACAAAGGGGGCGGGGACCCCCTAATCCACCTCCGATGCCTAAGTCAGTAGAGTATTTGCAAGGGTAAACTGTAGAGAAAAAGGCGCAGGGCTAGGGCTGAGACAAGTGATCATCAGCCCCTCTAGAGTCAGGGCGAGCGATTATCAGCCCCTCTAGGGTAGTTTTTGTATATCTTTTCCACATGGCCAGGCCATGTATTTATAGTGGAGAGAGAGGGCTAGGGTTTCTTCCTTGGAGCCGAATCAATAATTCTATCTTCTTAAATAAGATAGAATCTTCCAACTATTGGATAACTACCAGGATTTAATAGGCCAATAAAGATATTTATTAGATATGCTTACCTGGCTGGCGGAAATATTATCCTTATTTATGGCGGTAAAATACCCACCTACAAATGCCCCACCTACGTCTTAGTTGCGTAACTAAGACTTAGGTACTCTAGGATTGACTTGGCGTGACTTGCATGGATTAGGAGACGGGTACGTTTGCACGTTCATGAGCGAGTATCATGAGAACCCCCGTGAGTGAATATCACGGTCCCACCCCCCATGAGCGAATATCATGGGGGCTCCGCGAGTGAATATCGCGGTCCGCGAGCGTAAACACGGGAACCACCGCGCGAGCGACGCGGGAACAAACACCGTGGCGAATACACGGGAACCTCCGTGACAAGCGATCACGTACTGGTACCACCGCGAGCGAATATCGCGGGAACCACCGCGCGAGCGACGCGGGAATCCTCCTACGTAGCTAGCATACGAGGAGTCCGTTAGTGTGATGAACTAACGTTGC